>CM042484.1:33533890-34778386 GCA_023621385.1 Quercus gilva
AGCATTCCAGCAGCTCAAGGAATACCTATCTCGGCCACCAATCATGTCTAACCCCGATGCCGATGAAATCCTGTATGCCTACATCGCCGTAGCCCCTTACGCGGTAAGCTTGGTACTGATATGGGATGACAGTGGCATCCAGAAGCCAGTCTATTACGTGAGCAAATCGCTACATGAAGCGGAGATCAAGTACTTGCCCTTGGAAAAAGCCCTATTGGTTGTAGTCCATGCCACGCGAAAGCTTCCCCATTATTTCCAAGCGCACAAGGTAATCGTCCTAACTCAACTACCCTTGAGATCTGTACTCCGATCTGCTGATTACACTGGAAGAGTCGCCTAGTGAAACACGATTCTAGGGGCCTTTGACATTAAATACATGCCTCGGACCTCTATAAAAGGCCAAGTCCTGGCCGATTTGGTGGTCGAGTTTGCTGAACCACTGGAAGCGGTGGCCGAGAATGAAGACACAGAGAAAAAGTCTGTCGGGGCAATCGCTGTTCCAGGGCCCCCGTGTTGGGAGGTGTACGTTGATGGCGCTGCGAATCAAATGAGGTCTGGAGTGGGGCTAGTTCTGGTGTCCCCAGAGAAGTCTGTCGTGGAAAAGTTCCTGAGACTTAGGTTCCCTGCCACAAATAATGAAGCCGAGTATGAAGCCTTATTACAAGGTATGGTCATGGTGCAAAAAATGGGCGGAAAGGCCGTGGATATGTTCTCGGATTCAAGGTTGGTGGTGGGCCAGGTAAATGGAGAACTGGAAGCCAGAGATACGAGGATGCAAGAGTATTTAAGCCAAGTTAAGCTCCTGCAGTCGGACTTCGACCTTTTCAGCCTGTCACATGTCTCCAGAAGTGGAAATACCCATGCAGACTCTTTGGCCACACTTGCTATGTCGTCAGCAGGAGACCTACCCCGAATTATCCTTGTTGAGCATCTTGAAAGGGCAAATGAGGGGGCAAGGGGCATAACCCATGCCCACTAGGCTAGGGCAAGCCCCAGCTGGATGGACCCTATAATGAGTTTCCTCAAGGATGACATCCTACCTGAAGAGAAATCAGAGGCCGATAAAATACGAAGGAAAGCTCCTCGGTTCTGGTTATCTGAGGACCACAAGCTATATAGGCGATCCTACACAGGACCCTACCTACTGTGCATTCACCCCGAGGCGTTAGAACTACTACTCGAGGAGTTGCACGAAGGGATCTGTGGAAGTCACATAGGAGGAAGATCCTTGTCGCACCGGGCCATTACCCAGGGATACTGGTGGCCGAAGATGCAAAAAGAAGCCTTGAAGTATGTAAAGAAGTGTGACAAATGCTAAAGATTTACACCAAATATTCATCAGCCAGGAGGCATCCTAAATCCCTTATCCAGCCCATGGCTGTTTGCCCAGTGGGGCTTAGATATTGTAGGACCTTTCCCCAAAGCACCAGGGAACAAGAGATATCTGCTAGTCGGCACAGATTATTTCACCAAGTGGGTCGAAACTGAGCCCTTGGCCAGCATTAGAGACGTGGATGCTAAGAAGTTCATCTGGAGGAACATTGTCACGCGATTCGGGGTCCCCCATACCCTAATTTCGGATAACGAGCTTCAATTTGATAGCAAAGCCTTTAAGAGATACTGTTGCGAGTTGGGGATCATGAACCGGTACTCGACCCCGGCCTATCCTCAAGGAAATGGGCAAGCCGAGGCTGTCAACAAGGTCATAGTTAATGGGCTGAAGGAAAGACTAGATGATGCCAAGGGAAGATGGGTAGAAGAGTTGCCGCACGTCCTATGGACCTACCGTACTACACCACGGCAGTCAATAGGGGAAACACCTTTTGCTATGACCTATGGAGCCAAGGCTGTTATCCCCCTAAAATCAAACTTTCCAACACTCAGAACAAGCTCCTTCTTCCCGGACTGTAATAATGAGCTGCTGGGGGAGAGCCTAGATCTGATCGATGAGTAAAGGGAGAAGGCAATGATCCAGCTGGCCTACTACCACCAAAAGCTCAAACAGGGATACGATGCCAATGTGAAGCTAAGGCCACTGACACCAGGAGACTTATTATTAAGAAAAATTGTAGGCGCTACCAAGAACCCATCCCACGGGAAGCTAGGATCCAACTGGGAAGGGCCATACCGAATCACCTCAGTGGCGGGAGTAGGTGCATACTACTTAGAGGATTTAGATCCTATTAAGTGCTAGACAGAACCTAGGTCTTGCATGATCCTCAGACTCAAGCTTATGGGGAAACTAGTTACTTCAAAAATAATGAGTGTTAGACAGAATCAAGGTCTTGCATGGTCCTCGGACTCAAACCTATGGGGAAACTAACCAGTTCGATAAAATCCTATAAGTGCTAGACAGAACCTAGGTCTTGCATGGTCCTCGGACTCAAACCTATGGGGAAACTAGTTACTTCAAAAATAATGAGTGTTAGATAGAACCAAGGTCTTACATGGTCCTCGGACTCAAACCTATGGGGAAACTAACTAGTTTGATAAAATCCTATAAGTGCTAGACAGAACCTAGGTCTTGCATGGTCCTCGAACTCAAACCTATGGAGAAACTAGTTACTTCAAAAATAATGAGTGTTAGACAGAACCTAGGTCTTGCATGGTCCTCGGACTCAAACCTATGGGGAAACTAACCGGTTCGATAAAATACTATAAGTGCTAGACAGAACCTAGGTCTTATATGGTCCTCAGACTCAAACCTATGGGGAAACTAGTTACTTCAAAAATAATGAGTGTTAGACAGAATCAAGGTCTTGCATGGTTCTCGGACTCAAACCTATGGGGAAACTAGCCAGTTCGATAAAATACTATAAGTGCTAGACAGAACCTAGGTCTTACATAGTCCTCAGACTCAAACCTATGGGGAAACTAGTTACTTCAAAAATAATGAGTGTTAGATAGAACCAAGGTCTTGCATGGTCCTCGGACTCAAACCTATAGGAAAACTAACCAGTTCGATAAAATCCTATAAGTGCTAGACAGAACCTAGGTCTTGCATGGTCCTCAGACTCAAACCTATAGAGAAACTAGTTACTTCAAAAATAATGAGTGTTAGACAGAACCTAGGTCTTGCATGGTCCTCGGACTCAAACCTATGGGGAAACTAACCGGTTCGATAAAATACTATAAGTACTAGATAGAACCCAGGTCTTGCATGGTCCTCGGACTCAAACCTATGGAGAAACTAGTTACTTCAAAAATAATGAGTGTTAGACAAACCAAGGTCTTTCATGGTCCTCGGACTCAAACCAATGGGGAAACTAGTTACTTCAAAAATAATGAGTGTTAGACAGAACCTAAGTCTTGCATGGTCCTCGGACTCAAACCTATGGGGAAACTAACCGGTTCGATGAAATACTATAAGTGCTAGATAAAACTTAGGTCTTGCATGGTCCTCGGACTCAAACCTATAGGGAAACTAGTTACTTCAAAAATAATGAGTGTTAGACAGAACCAAGGTCTTTCATGGTCCTCAGACTCAAACCAATGGGGAAACTAACCGGTTCGATAAAATACTATAAGTGTTGGACGGAACCAGAGCCTTGCGTGGTCCTCGGACCTAAGCCTTTGGGAAAACTAGCTATATATCAGTAAATCCCATAAGTATACAACAAGCAAAGGAAACCAAAACGCGCAATACATTAATTTCATGAAAGGTACACAGCAAGAATCACATCCCAACATTAAAAAAAAGGGGGCAAAAGCACCATTACATTGTTCCAAAAAAAATAAAATAAAAAATAGAAGGGAGACAAAACAAAGACGCTAAGGGGCTTACTTCTTCAACTTAATCTTCTTCCCCCCTGTGGATGGCTGACTTGTGGCGGCCTCGGGATCCTCTGAGCTTTGACTTGGAGGAATAACCTGCAAGGGCGGCGCAGAAGGTGCTGTATCCTCAGCAAGAGAGGCCTAGACATTGGCTGAGAGGTTTGTGGCCTCTTGAGGTGTATCTTCATTCGGACTTCTGGCCGTTTCAGTCGGCCCGAGAGGATCAGTTCCCACGGCAGGATCATCGGAAGGAGTAATAACCACTACCTCCTCGGCTCCTTCACCTAGCGCAGCATCAGTCTCCTCCGTAGTCGCCTCGGCCTCAGAGCTAGGAGGAACAGCCTCACGAATGGCAGGGGGGTAATACAAACTCTCCTCCTTCCACAGGTCGGATGAAGCCTCCACCCCTGCTTGTTTGAGGGCCTTACTCCATACCTGGGAGCAGTAGAGCTTGCATACCCCAGGAACTTGGGCTCTAAGAACAGCCTCCGCTTCAGTCGCCCCAGCCTCATAAGCCGCCTCCTCGGCTTCTTCCTTGGAAGCCAGGGCTTCTTCTTTGCCAAAGTCCGCCTCAATTTTAGCCCTAAGAGCCTCCTCCTTGGCCCATTTAGCCACCTTCCTGGCCCCCTCAGCATCAGCCATCTGCTTTTTCAGATCAACGATCAACTCATTTGCGAGCTTCAACTGTTCTTCCACCCCAGGCAGACGCCTCGTCTGTTCTTGGGCCTGCTTTTGGGCACCCGACAGGCCTGCTTCGGCGCTGTCCCGAGCCCTGGTTACCTCCTTTAACTCCTTTCGAGCCTTCGCTAGATCAGCCTCGGCGACCTTGAAGGTCCGACTAGTCAATATACGCTTGTCGCGCTCTACGTCGGTGGCCTTGTCCTGCTTGATAGAAGCCTCCTCAAATCTGAAAGTAGCTTGAACAGCCTGCCAATCGAAGCAAACCCACAAGTTAAAAAAAAAAAAAAAAAAAGAAGAAGAAAATTAAAGTCAGAAGAATCTTAAGTATTGAGAATCTCACCATCCCCAAGTATCGCTTGAGGCTGAGGAAGACCTCCTTACTCTTCAAAGTCTCCAACTCAGCCATATCCACAGGGAGTAGCAGGGATCGCTCCAGCGCGTTGGCTACAAACGCTCCTTCGCCTCCTTGGAAATCCCTGAGAGAAGCATTACCCTTCAGAGGCTCCCTATGGAGCATTGGGGCTGAGAGCCAGGCATTAGCCTCGGGATGGGCAACGACTTGCTTGTCCTGACCACGGGTCCCTATCTTCAATTGCTTCGAAGGTCGCTGAGTATCGCCTTCCTCCCAGGGGGAAGGGGGCTGCTCCCCTCCCAATAGCCTTTTACCCTTATCTTTCCTCTGCTTAGGATTAGAGGGCTCGGGCCTGGATGATAGACTTGGACGAGATAGAGGAAGGGGAAGTCTAGACTGGGTGGAAGTTGACCTGGTCTGGGCAGGCTGAGACTTGGGAGGAGGAGGAGGAAGCTTAGGCTAATGCTTCTCCAATGGGCCTTCAAGCAAATCAATCAAGCTGGACTAAGTTTTCCTCTTAAAACCCATCTTGGCCCGAGAAGAGTCCCTTGCCGATAATAAGTCTGCTTCGGTCAAACTTCGATCGCCCGAATCACCAGAAGGATCCTCGGATAGGTGAACCTGTTCGAACACGCCGAAATCGTCCTTGGCAGGACCCGAGCTGGCACCTCCTTCCTCTGTTCGTTCACCTCCCTCCTCAACCTCCGCAGCTCGGCAGGATGTAGAGGAACCTGCCAACGGAGTGCTCTCTGAAGCAGGAGATCCCTTCGGGGTCAAGAAATCGTCCTCGACTACGGTAATTCTCTAGAGCTGAGAATCCTTGGCCCTAATTACACACCTTGGCGCGGCAAATGAGTTATGAATAGAGATGTACTTAAGGATCTTGTGAGCAGCCCTAACTTGGTTGTCGGCCTTGTTCACAAAGATCTCCGCCCTCAGCACCTTCTCCAAATCCTCTTTGTTGACTAAGCCAAAGTGACGCTTGAAAGCACGTGGATTTGCAAGAAGCAAAAACGCACTACTATTAGCAACCAAACAAAGCAGGCAGCGAAAATCTAAAAAGTAACACCCTCTCCTACTCCGAGTGCCCCACCTGGTGTGCCCTCCACTGTTGGACAATGGAGGCCATCGTGCCACTCCCCGGAACGATGAGAAAGTCCTTATCCAGCCCCTTGCTAGACGAGGGGAGGCACCGAATAAGCCGCACACTATTATCCCTTGTCTTCATGTAGTAGGACTTGTCCTTCAGACGCTGAAAGTTATAGCACCAATTCACATCATGATGGGTTAGCCTCAACCCCATCTCCTCATTTAAGGCATCTACACAACTCAGGATCCTAAACATATTGACGTAGCATTGGGTGGGGGCGAGACGAAAATGTCTAAGGTAACTTGTCATCACCTGACCCATGGGAACCCGCATACCACCCTCTAAGAAGGCGATTATGGGAATCACCACCTCTCCTTCTTCCCTTCTAAACCTCCACTCCCCCTTTTCGCAGTACCTTAGACCCACGGTGCTGGGTATCCTATAGTCAGCGATGAATTTCTCCATTGCCTCTTCAGATTCAACAAATTTCTTGAGCCTACCCATTCCCAAAAATAACTAGGAGACACGAAGAAAGAAGTCTAAAAGAGGGGAAAACGTAATTGGAGGGATAGAGAAGGACTTACAGAAATGAGGAAAAACTCCTCGGGCAGACCTTTTTGTGCTGAAAAAAGTCGCAGTCTCAGTTGAAGACATAACCCGATTCGAAGTATATGTACCAATATCTCTTGAATGTGGAAGTAAACGGGTGGATCAGTTCAAATGAGTATTTATATCCCCAATAACAAGTGACAACCGTGCAAAGTTTTCCCGCCCAATTAGCCAAGAAGATCACCACCGTTAGATTTTCATCACAACGTTGAACGTGGGGAACATAAACCCGCCCAAATTTAATGCGAAGTGTGCCCCGCATACCAAGACGTCAGAAACGTGCCTTGGACAAGCGAAAAGGCACTGATACTCATGGGAGACAAGACTCAACAGGCCGCGGCAGAGGCCCGAGAACGTCAAAATCCTCCTCTCAGTCTGAGGAGCCTGATAGCAGAATTTTGAGGGGCTATTGTGGGGCCAGAGAATTTGGCAGCCCTGGCCCACTCTACGCTAAGCCCAAGACCCATGCCGAGGATAAGGATGTGTCCGAGGACGAATCCTTCTGCCTGTAAGACTGCCGAGGACAACCATGGCCTCGGCACGCACTGATCATCGTAAGGATGAACAAAGTGTCTTCAGAGATAAACTTTCACAGTTATCTAAGACAGAAGCAAGTACAGCGGATTGAACATAGGAGCATGGTGGAGGAGCAATCCCAGGAGGAACTGTCACCTCTACATTAAATGCCCACAACTGACGTTCTGGTCGCATTAAATGGAGAAATGACTCTTGAACAGTGCCGCCTCAGTTGCTACCACCCACAGAAAGGATGGAAGGTGGCTGATGGGATAGGCCTGGCATGATGACCTAGAAAAGCGACACATGGAGGGCCGAGATTAACTGGACGAGGGATATAAAATGTAACAAGTCCTTCAGAATGGAGGACGGGATCTTTCGGGGGAGAGAGGAGAGGAGTCATAGAATTGGTATAGTCTTTGTAACCCAATACCAGGGGAGAGAAAAAGAAAAGAAGTGATATAAGAAAGTGGCCGAGGAGCCTAATTCGATACTTTTCAGTCTAAGTTCTTGTCAATCGATCCTTAGATTACCATGCTTAATTGTACAACCCTTACTAGGGCCTAGTTCTTTAGCCCACTCTCTATAAATTCATTATACTGGGCCAGCTGGGCTTGAGTTCATTCATTCGCAAGGAATAGTGCTCGAAGTCGGTCCTTACAGGTTTAAATTGATTGAATTTAATAACAGTTTGAGAGAGGGGGGGGGGTGTACAGATTTGCTTATTAGTATTAATTAAAGGAAAAAGTTAATGAATGCTTTAAGAGTATTGATTTAAGAATTTTTTAAAAAAAAATTTTTATGGGAAAATAAAAAAGCAATTGAATTTTGTGATAGTTTTTTTTTATTTTTTATTTATTTATTTATTTTTTATGAAAGTGCAATCAAAACTTTTTAAAAATGGTTTGTTAATATATGTCCTAAGGGCACCTTTAACCAAACCATAGTTAAAAGAAGATGTTGGTCTCTTAAAAAAAAAAAAAAAGGAATATTGGTCGGCTGTAAAGTTGACGAGGGATTGAAGTACCAAATAGTTATAGGAAAAAAAGTGCAATTAACCCTAATTAGTTTGTATAAATAAGGGCTATTTGAAAGAGAACCCAATTGTTACTAAAATTTTATGTACGAGGGGAAGACTTATGCATCCTACGCATGATATACCTCCACATATTTGAACTCAATAAAATGTGAACACATTCTAAATATTAAACACGTGTCCACATTCTGAGGCCCAAGCCTGTTTCATTAATAAACGAACACAACAATTTTGGATTTTGTTCGTTATTAACAAAAAATAAAAGGTGTAGTACTTCATTTCCTTTCCCAAATATAGCTTGAGCCACAAAAATTAAAGATTATGTAGGGATAAAGGGCTTAAGAGTATATATTGGGCTGTGGGCCTCGTCCGAGGACACTTAGTGGTCCGAGAACAGATAAACAATAGTAAAGCCGTAAGAGTCAGAATTCTACGAGCAAGCTACGACTGAGAAGGTTGGGGAAGGTGGGCCGAGGAGGCATTCCTCCTTGGCTAAGTAAAGCAAAGGTCAGAAGGTGTGGTCTGCTATCCAGAGTAACGTTTCGGGAGATCCTATTGATAAGAATACACATCATGAAAGCATAGGACAAAGGCAAGTTATGAAATATCTAAGAGAAAGCTGTCACCACCGCATTAAATACTCTGCAGCTAACTCTGTGACCGCATTAATGTGGAAGTGATACCTAAACAGTAATTTTTAGACTTACAGCTACTTCCAAAGATTTCAGGAAGGTGCTAATGGGATAAGGATCAACGCCAACGACCTAGTCTATATGTGGAGGGTGGAGATGAAAGAAAGAAGATATTATAAATTAGAAAGAAGACCCTGAGGGAAAGGGATTGGAGAATTAAGAGAAAAACACTGTAGGAATAAGAACTGGACTTGTAACCAAATTCAAAAGAGATATATACAAGAACTGATCTCCTCGGATTGTGCCGAGGACGATTTTCTTTGGATAAAACTAGTCTATCTTTGCTTTTTTGTCTTCTGGATCCACTATAATTGTCATCCAACTCATTAGAGCCTAATTTTCTGACCCACTCCCTATAAATCAAGGAAGACGATACCGTACCGTACCGGTCGGTATGGCCAGTATATACCGTATCGGCCAGTGCACCGGTACGAGTACCCCCTCTGTTTCGTACCGGAAAAAATACCGGCCTTACCGGACGAGTACCGGCTGTACCAGCAAAATCTGGCCGTTCCGGCCGGTAAAGATGTTTCGGACCGGTACAAACAAGAAGAAAAAAGAAAAAGAAAATGAAGAAGAAGATGAGAAAAAGTGAGAAAGGGAGAGAAAAAGGTAGAGCAAGTGAAGGCAGAAGCTGTGAGAGAAAAACAATTTGTTGCTTTACTCTGTGTTTGAAAAACTGGGGAAGACTCTTCTTCAGTTTCAGCCGCTTCTTCTTCTTCTTCTTATTTTTCTTCTTCTTCTTCAGTTTTAACCGAGACTAAAGTCACTAAACTCTCTTCTTGTGCTTTCTGTTTTAGCTAAGTGTGTGTGGCTCTTGTTTAATTGGTTTGTGTGAGTTTTAGTTGTGTGTGTGGCTCTTGTTTAGTTGTTTTATGTGAGTTCTGACACACCCACTTCAACTCTTTTTTTTTTTTTTTTTTTGAGAGAAAAAGAAAGGAACCCACGGGAACTCTAATGAGAAACTTCTAGGCTGGCACACTCACGTGAAAAGGTTGGCTGCCACTCACATTTGGTAAGCAATTTTATATATATATATATTTTAAATAATTAATATCATCTTTTTATCTTTTTATCTTTTTATTATTCTTACAATTTAGCATGTCAACTTACATTATTGGGTTGATATTTGAGAAAAAATTAATTATATTAAAAATAAGCAATTAATTTAGAGAAATATGCTATTATAAATTTAAGGATTCTTATATAGATTTATAAATAATTTTAAATAAATAATCAAGTATGTGTATATATATATATATATATAATAATAGCGATAAATCCGAAACGGTACACCGGTATTGACCGATACCCGAAATATATCGTACCGCTGGCCAAACTGGTATAGCCTCCGGTACGGTATTGACTCCCTTGCTATAAATTCATTGTATTGGGCTCTTTGAGCCTAGATTCAACAACATTTTGGGTGTAAGAACCAAATTGCGCCCTTACAAATTGAATATGGATAAATGGCACAAAAAGATGAGTGGTAATTAAGAAGCTTGTTTTCAAATGTTGATAGCAAATATCAATCTCTCAATTATATCAAGACAACTGACAAATTCCAATGAGCTTTTTTTTTTCCTATTCTACTATCTCTCACTCCTCCTCATCCAATCGAACCATAAATTTAGAGGTTAAATTACAAAGTGAAAAAGTGTACCAACCACTCTCGATCCTAGAACCGGTTAATGGATAATAATATAAACAAGCTTACACATCTATCACACATTTGATTAAAACACACAATAAAAACATATTAAAGAGCTTAATATCATGCATGATACAGAGATACAAGAAAGAACATGCAAGAAATGATTTCACGAATCTACGTTAAAATAAATTAACTACGACCATCATTAATAATCTATTGATAAAATTGCAAGTTTGCAACCTAAATATAATATATATATATATATATATATATTTCTTTTGCTAACACAAATTATAATGCCAATGATTACTCTAACAGCAATATTTAGAGATTAGCTATAGGATTTTTTCCTCATAAGTCATACCAGTAAACCGCTACAGTGACTATGTTCTCTCCTCTCAAACAACTAACTCATGAACCCTCCGTATGATTTCTACTGAGTGATTATGTATTGCTGTGGTGTTTGATGCTAAAATGCTTATTTAATGAAAAGAAAATGCTTAGGTTGCCTAGAGCTTTGATTGTGTGAGTAAATATTACTAAATTATGATGATTTCGCTGAGTTCTTGTTGATGAATTGTGTTGTTGATGAGTGAGAAAATATGTGTTTATCTATGAAAATTTCATTGGTTTTGGATGCTCTAAATGATGATCAAACAAATTTTTGATATAGTAATAAAAGCAAAAAGGATCCCTTATTTTTTAATTACTCTCCTATTTATAGACAAAGTTTTTAAGAGTTCTAAGTTCTAACAACTTATTATATATGGGGCATGGTTTTCAAATGATATTACTTTATTTTTAACTCTGAAAGGGTTCTAGAGAAAGTTCTATGAGAAAAATAGGAAGAAAATGAAAATCTGAAAGTTCTGATGGTAAAGTGTTGATCGAAACTCAAAATGGCCAAATCCGCACTCTATGTCTCTTCCATTTGAAAATGGTGTTTATCGGCACTTTGGCCATAATTTTCAGAATTTTAATATTTTTACATTTTATTTTCCTTTTTCCCTGATTTTATTATGATTTTTGGTATTTTAAAAATAAATTCAAGGTTTTTGATTATAATGGACTCTTCTTCTGATTGAATTAACCTTAAGAATGATTAGCCTCTCTAAATTATTTAAATAATTATTTATTCATAATAAAATAAATAATTGATTTTAATAATTTATAAATTCCTAATTATCCTATAGGATTATCTTATACTTGTATGTCCAATGATTGTTTTCCATTTAGACCGATAAGAATCAAGGGTTAAGTTTTTATTAGTCTTCTTAAGGACCAATAAAAATTAACCAGTTTTTTTTTTTTTAAATGAAAAATTAACCAACTCTTTTTTTTTTGGAGAATTTCAACACCAGTTGAGTTAACTGGAATCTTACATTAACCAACTTTAATTGCATGCATTAAAACAATATTTGAACCAGTGAAACTTATTTTTTTGAACCACTTAATTTAACAAAAAACCTTGATTAACATTTTAAAAAAAAGAATATTAATCTAGAATTCCATGACGGTCCATTATGATCTAGAATTCAACCCTAGGTTAATATATTATGAAAATTTTATATTTATGAGAAATGACAATTTGCCCTAAAGCTCAATTCTGCTCAAAAATGAAAACTTTTTAAAGTTAAAAATTGGAGCACCTAGCAATTAATCTAGTCAAAACTACCACACATATCACAAAAAGATAATGAAATATTGGGTGTCCTTGTCTCATTATATACTTTCTTATATTTAGAATGCTCCACCAAACTACCATTTACAACCACATAATACATTACTGGAGAAATAATATGAATGTTAACCTAATTTAAAAATCTACCAATAATTCCAATAGCAGCTAAGATCCCCATCACAATTCACAATGTCCCACTGACTCAAGTCAGTCAAGTGAATTATACGCTTTCATCAAGCCTACCGTTAGAATATAATAAATTTTATCATAAATATGTAGATCAAAATTTTGTAAAATATCTTAGATCGTAGTTTATCGTGATTTTAAGCTTATCTTATTAAGAATAATATTTTTTCATATATACGTTATATTGGGTTTAATGTAATACACAATTCAATATGGCAAAATGTAGTCGTTAAGAATTTTTCATTGTGAGCATAAATCGTCAACATAAACCCCTTTAATCTGTCTCTCTCTCAACATTAAAAATGCCATAAGTGTCTTATTTCAAAGTATAAAAGATGTGTGTATAGCGAAATCGAGCTAAGTTAGTACAATTTACCCAAATTCTAATATGGAACCAATGTGGATGCTCTTATGCCCCTATTTGGTTCTCTAAAGGCTGACGAATTACTCATGCACCTCACAACAAAATGTTTTTTTGTTCTTATGATGTTTTCCTATCTTCCTGTGGACAATTCCACTCTCCTATATATACATATGCTTATCAGAGTTGCCATCCTCATCGTTCATAATTGACTTTCGTTACTGCCAACATATGCCTCAAGTATGCCGTCTTCCAATATCACTGTTGCTTTATTGAAGTCCTTTGGCCACCGGTACTGTAGCCATCTACTAACTATGGTAGCTATCTCCAGCCTTCACTCCTTTTGCCAAATATTGTTGTTGCTTGTCGCATGTACATTATACTTAACGGTCTCGCATTCCAAACAAAAGTTTATTAGTATACAATAAATTATACTACAAATATATAGACCATGGTTTTGCAATACAACCGACTACAATATGGTTTTAGGGTTATCATTCTAGACTTAATATTTTTCTATATATACTTATATTGGGTCCAATTTAATGTATAATTCAATATAGTAAAGATATAGTAATCACTTAAATTTTTCGAGTTATCAGAGCAAGCTCTCTCTCTCTCTAAGAAAACATTAATTCTAAGGTGGGGCTAATTTCTAATTCTTGACTATCTTCCTCATGAGTTATGAGTCTTATGACTAAGGTGGGGCTAATTTCTAGAAAACGATGAAATCAGCAATGTGATTGTTGAAGCCAAAAGCATTTTGAAATCTCTCACCTTGACTTAAACAGTTTTTTTTTGGAGAGAAATTGAATTAAATCTCTTCATAAACAGAATTTATAGACGCAACTTTTGTATTTCATAATTCTTACCATTTGAATAGTGAAAAGAGTAATGGATTTATATAAAAATGATGGTTTATCAATTATTATTGCATATATCATCAAGTTGTGACAAAATATTTTTTTAATTTTTTATTTTGGATATTCTCAAGTTGCGACAAAAGTGTCTATAGTAATAGAAAAATTGTTTCATAAACATAAGTTTTGGGACAGGTGTAACATGGTTTTACATCACACGGCAATATTGCAACAGGAAATTTACCGACTTAATTGGTTGATTGCTTGATTGACGTTTTTCAGTTTTTGTTTTTTACCTGAAGGTTGGAAATGTGGAATCTTACTATTTATAGTGCCAAATTAATGCGGACCAGAAATTCTTTCAACTTCATCATGTAATTGTTTTAAAAAACCATTTAAATTCAATTATATGGGCATCCCACTCAATCTGGCCTCTTTTGGTGGTGGAGACTCCATCACTAAATCATATTGTTAAATGCTTACAGTCAAACCCTATTAATCCTAGAATGGCTTATAAATTGCTTAAACTTCTTCTTCCTCCCCCACAAATTCCTAAATCTAGATAAGTTTTTACTCTCTAGTTGGGTAAGTAAAATATTCTCTATTTTTCCTTAAGAAAATATAGATATTCAGTTAATATTCATGATAACCTTTTGTATGCTAACTGATTATTCTAGTTCCCTTTAAGAATAACACAATATTCTTTAATTATTCTAAAATTTTGTTTTGTTTTTGCTATTTTGGTTTTTGGATGACAGTGAACAGTAAAAGCTGAAAAATCATGAAGTTTATAGCACTTGCTTTAGTCTTGTTGATGGTGAGCACTTGTATGGCCACAACTCAGAGAAAGTTGATGGCTGAAGTGCAGCAGCAGCAGCCAGAAATGGGCCAGAATGGCGAAGTTGAAGGCCAAGTAAACGATATGAATCACCATACCATTCCTAGACAGGACTTTGAAGGCTATAGTGGCGGTGGGCCTGTAAAACCGTAGTGTAACTAGTTCAATGATGATGCTTGCTATGTATATAATATATAGGTTAAATAATCCTTGAGCTAGACCAAGCAAAAAAGGAAAGAAAAACGTAAAGTCATGCTATAGATGCATGGCATAAGTTGTATGCGGTTTGGGTTTTTAACCTATAATTGTTACCTATTAGTCTGCATGGTGCAGCGTACGTATGTTTCTGTGGTATAATAATCATAAACTATGTTTGGAGTGTGTGTATTTGATGTGTGATTGTAATCATATGTAATTGAAAGTAATTTGTATTGTCAAGATCTTTATAATTCAACTTTATGTATCCCAAAACAATTCTCTTATTGATGATAATTTAAAAACTCATACGATATATATATATATATATATATATATATATATTTATGACATCCTTTGCATTCCTTTAGAAACAACTCTGGCAATAGTCTCAATTAATTTATTCATGTGTTTATAAAATCCAATTCATATGAGGAATTGCTTTTCTTACAAAAAAAAGTTATTTTAAGATTTTCATATACTTGTAGATGGATTAATATTAATATACGCTGCAACACTGGCCTATCACGCATCCTTAATGTGGAGACTCAATTTTATCATTATATACTAATTAATTATTATTATATACTAGTTGGATCTACCCTGTAAAATAAATAGTATAAAAGTCAAATTTACTGTTAACTAATTATTTGTGATTCCTACTGCTCCCCAATATTCAAATAGCGTATGTTTCTACCTATAAAAATATGCTTCTCTTCATTTGTAATTAGAGCTTAATTTTTGGCTTTCATATTCTCATTTACTACTTCTCCTTACTTCCCTAGCTATCTGCTCTTGTAATCTTGTTTCTTTTCTACTTGGAAATAATCGTTTCTACCACTATTTCCTGTAAATGTTTATTTTGATAATAATATTTAGTATTTACATTTACATTGTTTTTTATAATAATATTCAATATTTATATTTACACTATTTACATTTATTTTGACAATAGCTTCCGTTTATCATGTTATTCAGGCAACTATACCTCAACCTGCTTCCTCTTCTAGTAAGTCTGCTAAGTCCAAAAAGAAGTCTGTTCTCCATGGACTCAAGAAAAAGATTTGATTTCCTTGTTGAAGGAGCCCCTCCAAGATGATGAAGATGATTTAGATAAATAGTCCAAGACATCCTCTGAAACTTCTGTTACTAATGATGATAATCCTTACTATCCTTATGATGGATCTCTGTTTGGACATGAACCAATTGTTAGTTCGGATTTATTTGAGGTCTGATTCCTTGTTTCAACCCCATGATCTTAAGTTTGCTACTATCAACATATACTAACAAAATTGTTGAAGTCATTACTGCTGTTACTAAACATAACACTCTTTATCTACGGTATTCACACTGCTTTCGATGGATCTACGCTGGTGAAATGAATAGTGGATGATAGATCCACCGAAAGCAATGTGAATACTGTCGATAAATAGTGTTATGTCTAGTGACAGTAGTAATGACTTCAGCAATTTTGTTGGTATATGTCAATAGTAGCAAACTTAAGATCATGGGGTTGAAACAGGGAATTAGATCTCAACAAAATCCAAACTAACAATTGGGTCATGTCCAAATAGAGATCCATCATAAGAATAGTAAGGATTATCATCATTAGCAATAGAGATTTCAGAGGATGCATTCAACTCATTATTTGAATCATCTTCATCGTCTTGGAGGGATTGCTTAAACAGGGAAATCAAATCTTTTTTCTTGAGTCCATGGAGAATAGACTTCTTTTTGGACTTAGCAGACTTATTGGAAGAGGAAGCATGTTGAGGTACAGTTGCTTGAGTATACTGGATAAATAGGTGTTTGACACTCAATTACCAATATAAACTAGGATGCAATAAATGAATTAATTAAAATAAACTAGGTCAATATATATTGCTTATCCTTAAACTTTAGTTCTTGAACAATATTAGTTATTGAAATTTAAAATGATCACTCTTAGTTCCTAAAATTTAAAGTGATGGCTTTAGTCCCTAGAAAACTAAAGTGATTACTTCTAGACCCTAGCATGCATTTTTAATGGAGCGGTTATGTGTCAAGTAGTTTGGCCTCATCATGATTCCGTTAGAGAGGTTTAATGGATGTTGACTAAAGGACCAAAATTGATCACTTTAAGCTTACTAGAGATTGAAAGTAATCACTTTAAATTCTAGAGGCTAAAATAAACCCATGGACTAAAGCTTAAGGAGTGACAATATATTTTGCTTAAAAATTATATGACAACAACAATAAAGTCTAGTCCAAAAAATTTGTTTTTGGATATGGATTCTTTAAAGGTTAATTGGGATTGACCATATGCATTTTGGGGTATCATCATATCCTATTCAACATCGTACTCTATATCATCTCATTAATTAAAAAAATTATATAAAATAGTAAATATGTATCTATTGGGTAAAATAGTTAGGTTATTGGCTAGACACATGGCAAGTCACAGAGTAATCATGTGGAAAAGTGAATAATAAATAAATGACCACATGGAATATAGCCAAATCAGAGATTAAGGTCTAATGCAATGACAAGTGGCATTAATCCAATTTGAAATTGTGGGTAGACTCTATTGCCAAGAGCCTTGAAATGGTTAAGAAAGGTTATTAACAAGTCACTTGGTAGTGGATGGATAGTGAAGAATCAACAAATTGCAGAAAGAACCAAGCATTACTGTCAAAGTTTTAAATATAATTAAATAGGGTTAACTCTGCAAGAAAAGGGACACACGCACAACCAGAGCACTTTTGTGATCAATTATACTTAGATTCGTAGGAGATCTAGTAGTTTGTAGGCAAATCAAATAGTCCTTAGGCTTGTAGAAGACTATGTTTGTAATTGCATAAAAATATCATAGATTATGTTTGGGCCGTGTGTAATTGTTTTGTGGTTGTATTTAATAATTCCTCAAAAATCAGTGGGCTAAAACTCTCGGGCGCTAACGATCAAAAGGGTGCTGGCAAATACTGAAAAAACAAAAAAAGATCAGAGGAGACCGGTGGAGGCCGGCTAAAAAACCTCCGATGGCAAAGTCAGTATTTTGTGTAATTCCAAGTATGTTGGAAAAAAGAACCGAGATCCCTTTACCTTCGCGTAGAATGCTTATATAGTATTTATAAGCAGTTATTTCTTTGATGTAACTTCCTCCGTTGTTGCGGAGTCCAGAAAGCTTGGAGATAACTTCCATAACTGCCATGGAAGTTATATTGTTTGGCTTTATTTTCTTTAACCGTTGCTGACAACGATTCGTAATGAACAATCATGACCTTACCCAAGATGAGATTGCTCAAGATGTGCTCTCCAAGACGATCTTTCCAAGGACGAGCATCTTAATGCGCGTGCTATGTTATGTGGACGAGCTTCATGGACGAACTTGGAGAGTTGTCCCATCAGTTGCCCCCTTGTCCATGGGTCGTCCAAAGAGATGTAAGACATCTATGTCAGCTGTAGATTGGTGTGCCACGTGTCATGAGTTCAATAGTGAAAAATCACATCTATTGATCTAACCGAGGAGCATGCCATGTGTCACTTGTTGATTGGTCATGTCGCTTCGGGTGCTAGGGTTTGTTCCCTATAAATAGTGGAATACCTCCATTACCCTCCTCATTTCTGAAATTTCTCTCTTCATCCTTCCTCGTCCTAGATCTTCGTTTAGAAGCTTCTTGCGTCTATAGCTTTCCTTCGTCCTAGATCCAGGTATTTTTCTTATCTTCGTCCTTAGTTTTTCTTTTAAGATGGCTGAGGTTGTACTTTCCTCGTCTAGTAATAATGTGGATAAGGCTATAGACGAGTATAATGACGAGAGTAGTTACTATAGTTCTAGTAGCACTAGTGATAGTAGTGGGGGGAATACCACGGACGAGGAGTATGTCTTTGGCGTCCCTGGACTTCCTGTGGAAGTTGTACAGGAACAGCTTAGGAAGGCCTCAGGGTCTCAGGCTGGTACCTCGTCCACTGTCCCTCTTTCTGGTCTTTTGGACGAAGAGGAGGTCACTGTCTATAGTTGTGCAGTAAATATTCCTTCTAGAATAGATGAGCAAAGACTTAAAAATCTTAGGGAGTGGTACCAAATCCCGGACGAGGTTAACCCTAGGTTGCCTGTCCAAGGAGAATGGTGTTGCAACCCTCATTTCGGTATAGGCGTTTATGAGGCTTATCTTTTGGGGGGTTTGAGATTTCCTTTAAATGCCTTTACTAGGGAGTTGTTGATTAGATTAGGTTTAGGAGTATGTCAATTCAACCCTAATGCGTGGAGATTAATCATCTCTATGCAAATTTTGTGGGGGGAAGTATTCGGAAGGGATCGTCCTCTTACTGTGGACGAGTTCCTTTATTGTTACAAACCTTCAGAAATACATCAATCCCTTGGCTTTCATCAATTCACAGCCAGGGGTAGAGACTGTAGATTGATAAGGTCCCTGGCCTCGTCTGACAGAAAATGGAAGACGGAGTTTTTCTTCGTCTTCGACTTCTGGGCTGGGAATCCTGTGGACGTTGGCCGGGACACGTTTGGTCGTTATACTGGGGACCTAGGGAACCTTCGTCCTGAGGGTAAGTTGCTACCCTTTTTCTTTTCTCTTTCCCTTCTTTTTTATTTTTATTTTTATTATCTTTTTTATTTTTTATATTCACGACTTATTTTTTACTTGTTTCATTTCAGCCGTTAAACGACCTTCTTTGAGTAAATTCCATCGTGACCGCATCCACAGGGCTCGCCTACACGCGGATAGGGACTTCCATTCCTTGGTCACGCTTAGACGACTTGTCAAGTGGGGATTGGGCCCTAACCCATCTGACAAAGCGATTGCACACGAAGTTATAGTAAGAAGAAGTAAGTCTTAGGTTCCAAGCATCCTTTACATTGTTTACTTTGTTTTAATTATAAAAGCACTACTTTTTCTTTCTATTCCTTTCCTCCTTTTTTTTTTTTTTTTTTTTTTTTTTTTTTTTTTTTTTTTAGGAATGGCAACAATGAAAGGAAATAAGGGAAAGAAGGTGGCTGCTGAGGGGGATCGTCTTGAGATTGAATCTCAAGCTCGTCCTGCGACTGGGGAGAAGAGGAAGACTCTGTCTAAGAACTTGGATTTGGGAAATCTCCCTAGTCGAAGAGGCAAAAAGGCTAAGTATAGCTCGTCCCAAGTAGTCAAGCCTACCCTTCCTTCATCCCACCAGCCTGTACAAGTAGTTGATGTAGACTCGTCCATTCCGACTGATACCATTTCGTCCAAGACTACTCCGTCTAAAACTGTATCAAACTCGTCTCAACCTTCTCAAACGGTCCTTTCAAATATTATTGAAAATGAGGACTTGGCCTGAGAATGTTTCAAGAATGCTGTTTCTGACGAAGATATAAACGTTTGCTATGATATGTCCCTTAAGGATTTTGAACACTCTGGTGTACATGACCTTTTCAAGGTAACATCTATACTTTGTCTTGACAAAAAATTTTCATTCTCCTTCTCTGTCTCTCTTTTTTTTTTTTAACTTTTATTTGTTGTTGTTGTTGTTTTTTTTTTTTTATAGGGCATGTCAAAGTTTATAGCAGCGTCTAAACAGACCACAGGGTTGGACAAGACGAGGATCTTGTTGGAGACGAGGATTCAGGAGTTGAAGGACGAGGCTAAGTAATGGGCTGAAGTGGTTGCCAAACCACGGACGAGGTGAAGGAGTTGAAAACTTTGGTTAAGGGGTTGAAGGCCAGTGCTGCGAAGAAAGACGCTCGTCTTGAGGACCTGTAGAAAAAGAATGATGAGTATGGTATTCTCCTCTCCAAAGCGAAGGAAGACACAGTGGCTAAATTTAAAGTGTCCAAACAATATACTGATGTTTTGGACACCAATTATGCAGCTAGGTTTGAAGATTTTAAAATGGAGGCTATAGAAAAGTTTCCTAGCGTAGACTTTAGCTCCATTGTACTTAATCTGAATGCTGTTGCCACTAGTTCTCTCCTTCAGACTGGCTCTGAGGATGTTAATGTTGAAGATGATACTACAACCCTGCCTCCTCAGGACGCCTCCAACGTTGATGTTCCCTCCACTTAAGGAAATTTTTCAATGTATTTTCATTTGGTCCGTTTTGTGACCTTTTTATGTAACTCTAATACATTTGCCTCGTCCATGGCTTTTAGGACGAGGTATTAAAACAATCATTTGCTTACTTAACAAGGGCTTTTGGACGTTGGATGTCTGCCCTTTAGTCAATGAATGAATGCCTGTTATGTTTCTTTTGTATATGCATGGACGAGATTTTCCATTTCCATGTACAAGATTTCGTGCTTGACTCGTCCGTATTTTATATATATATTTCTACAATGAGGAATGGTGAAAATCAGCATTACCCGTCCTTAAACTTGGCTGATTTTTATGTTTAATAAAGATAAGGCCTTGCATTTTACTCGTCCATGGACTGGATTGTTTTAGTAAATGCCTTAATAAGTTCAAAACACACCCATACATGTCTTCATCCATGGTTTAACATACACTCGTCTATGCATTTTCTCGTCCATGGTCTGGATATGTATTATGCTTTACTTCATCCGTTGTATGGACGAGTATGCCTTGGGGCTTTATTGTAATTAGCTTTAAGCATTGGCTTTACTTCGTCTTTTGATTTGAACGAGCATGCCTTATGTTGCTTTCCCTTTGGAAAGCTTGACATTACATCTCCGCGTCCAGAGAATTGTCTCATCTTAAGCTTTTCAACCTTTTCAAGGGTAAATTTGAACAAACATAGTATGGAAATCAATGAGTTACACAACATTATGTACATTCCACAAACATTGTTCATCACATACATATTGTTCATAGACGAGGCATGCACCTTAGAGGCTAATGCCTTTATTAAAACTACACAAATCATAATGTCGTCCATAAGTTTAACATAATAATAAAGCCACACTAAAGATATATAAATAAACAAGTTTGTGTAATCCCTGAGCTCGTCCAAAATCATGCTCTTCTAGGCTGGCATTCTACTGATAGTACTTTCTCAAGTGCTTTATATTCCAAGGACGCTCCAACTTCCTCCCATCAAGGGCTTTTAAGTAATAGGATCCTTGTCTTTTGCAGTTGACAACTCTGTAGGGGTCTTCCAATTTGATCCCAACTTCCCATGAGCTGGATTCTTTGTTGCTAAGGAAACCCTTTTTAGGACAAGGTCTCCTATGTTGAATCGTCTTGGTTTTACCATTGCGTCATACCGCCTAGCCATAAGGTTTTTATACCTTGCCATCCTTTGCTCAGCGTCCGTCCTTACCTTGTCTATTAAATCGAGGTTTAAATGGAGTTGCTCCTCATTAGCTTCTTTCTGATAGGTTGTCACCCTATGATTGGCCATGTGCACTTCCGCAGGTATGACTGCTTCAGTTCCATATGCTAGCTTGAAAGGAGTTTCTCCTGTAGGAGTTCTCACTGTCATTCTATATGCCCACAGAACACCTGGTAGCTCATCTGGCCATACTCCCTTTACCCCCTCAAGCTGAGTCTTGATTATTTTTAATAAGGATCGGTTTGCAACTTCCGCCTATCCGTTAGCTTGTGGGTGGGCTGGTGAGAAGTAGTGATTTTGAATTCCAAAATGTATGCAAAAATCTTTGAAGAGTGCATTGTCAAATTGTCGTCCGTTGTCTGATATCAGCACCTTGGGCACTCCAAATCTGCACACAATGTTCTTCCACACGAAATTCTTGACATTTTGTTATGTGATGTTAGCTAAGGATTCTGCTTCTACCCACTTGATAAAATAATCAATACCAACCATGAGAAACTTCATTTGCCTTACATCCAGTGGAAAAGGACCTAGGATGTCTAATTCCCATTGCGCGAAGGACCATGGGGCCGTCATTGGAGTTAGGTACTCTGATGGTTGCCTGGGGACATTGCTAAACCGTTGGCATTGGTCGCAGACCTTGACATAAGCCTTGGCATTAGCTTGCATATTTGGCCAGTAATACCCTGCACGAACGGCTTTGTGGACGAATGACCTGGCTCTCGAATGATTGCCACATGCTCCTTCATGTATTTCTCTTAATATGTAATTTGCTTCGTCTGGAGCCAAACATCTAAGATAAGGTTGGGAAAAGCCTCTCTTGTAAAGAACCTCATCCATAAGAACGTACCTGGCCGCCGTTGTCCTCAGCTTTCTAGCTTCGTTTTTTCTCTTTTGAAAGTCGTCCGTCTTTTAAGTACGACATAATTGGAGCCATCCAATTTTCACTATTTTCCACCTGTTGTATTTCTGGGATGTTTATACTTGGCATATACTGAATTTCATCAAATTTGTCTATGGTTTCATTTGCTGAAGCTTCCTTTGCCAAGGCATCTGCTTCCATGTTCTCCTCCCTTAGGATTTGAACGAAGCTAGCTTCCTTAAACTTTTTTGTAAGGCGCATCACTCTGTTTAGATACTTCCTCATTCGTTCTTCCTTAGCCTCATACATTCCATTCACTTGGCCCATGACTAACTGAGAATCTCCCATGATGAGGAGTGACTCCGCTTCTACAGACTTAGCCAATTCCAGCCCTTTGAGAAGAGATTCGTACTCAACTTCATTATTAGTTGTTTGGTACTGCAAACGAACTTTGTGTTTTAGTTTGTCTCCCTCTGGAGATTGCAAAACCACACCTATTCCTCCTGCGTACTGTCTAGATGAACCATCCACATGGACGATCCATTTCTTGTCTTCCATCTTATCTACATCGTCACAATTTAGGGTGAATTTTGCGATGAAGTCTGCCAGAGCTTAAGCTTTTATGGCATGCCTTGGTTGGTACCTTATGTCGAATTTACTGAGCTCGACGGCCCATTGAATCAGACGTCCTGCAACCTCTAACTTGGTCATTGCCTTCTTGAGTGGGTGATCCTTCATGACGTTGATGACATGAGCCTAGAAATAATGCCTTAATTTCCTGGAGGTTGTTATCAATGCAAAAGCCAATTTCTCCATTAATGGATATCGTCCTTCTACTCCCCTCAGTGCTTTACTCGTGTAGTACACAGGTCTCTGTACCTTACCTTATTCTCTTACTAGTGCTGAACTCACTGCATGTGGGGTGACTGCCAAATATAAATACAACTCTTCTCCTTGCACGGACGGGCTTAATAAATGAGCCATGGTAAGATATGTCTTCAAATCTTCGAAAGCTTTCTGACACTCGTCAGTCCACTCAAATGCTTTTTTAAGAACCTTAAAAAATGGCAGACATTTGTCAGTAGCTTTAGAAACAAACTTGTTGAGGGCGGCAATTCGTTCGGTGAGGGACTGGACTTCTTTAACATTGCTTGGAGGCTTCATATTCAATATTGCTTGAATTTTATCAAGGTTTTCTTCGATTCCTCTATAGGAGACCATAAATCCTAGGAATTTCCCTGATGATACTCCAAAAGCACATTTGCTAGGGTTCAACTTCATGTGGTACTGCCTCAGTGTGTCAAATGTTTCCTGCAAGTCGTCCAGATGCCTCTCCTCGTCCTGAGTTTTCACCAACATGTTATCTATATAGACTTCTATATTCCGCCCGATCTGTGGACGAAACATGTGATTGACCAGTCGTTGGTATGTTGCTCTAGCATTTTTCAAACCGAAAGGCATCATTTCATAACAAAATAATCCCTGACTGGTGATAAAGGACGTCTTCTCTTGGTCTGCTTCATCCATCCTAATCTGATTATATCCAGAGAAAGCATCCAGGAAACTGAGCAACTTGTGGCCCGCAGTAGAATCTACCAACTGATCAATGCGTGGTAACGGGTAACTATCCTTGGGGCAAGCCTTGTTTAAATCAGTAAAATCAACACACATTCTCCATTTGCCGTTTGCCTTCTTGACCATGACCACATTGGCTAACCAGTCAGGATAGTATACCTCTCGAATGAACTTCGCCACAATTAACTTTTGAACTTCCTCCTTAACAGCATTATCTCTCTCAGGGGCGAACACTCTTTTCTTTTGTCGCACTGGCTTGGAGGAAGGACATACACTCAGACGGTAGGTAATGACACCAGGATCTATACCCGGCATGTCTTCGTGACTCCAAGCAAACACATCCCTGTTCTTCTTTAAAAAACAAATGAGGTCCTTTTTAACCTTCGTTTCCAGGTCTGCTCTAACCCTAGTACACCTCTCAGGGTTATTTTCATTTAGGGGAATATCTTCCAACGCTTCAATGGGTTCTGCCACAACTTTCTTTTCTTCAATATTCATTGCTTGAATTTGCTCATCTGTAGCCAGCATGGCCAAATAACACTCTCTTACTGTTAATTGGTTTCCCTGTACTTGGCCTACCCCATGTTCCGTCGGGAACTTGACTGACAGATGGTAGGTAGATGTGACTGCCTTCCACCTATTTAGGGTCGGCCTTCCAATTATTGCATTGTAAGAGGACGAGCAATCTACTACTAGGAATTTCACATTGGTAGTCAATTGTTGTGGGTATGCTCCTACCACCACTAGTATTGTAACAGTACCTACAGGCTGTACCTTCATTCCTCCAAAACCTACTAGAGGCGAGTGTATTGGGCGAAGTTGGTCTCGTCCGATCCTCATTTGCTGAAAGGCTGGATAATACAGAATGTCCGCTGAACTTCCGTTGTCTATCAGCACTTTTCTGGTTGTGTAATCAGCAATAAGTAGGGCGATGATAATAGCGTCATTGTGAAGATGGTGGATTCTCTCAGCTTCCTCGTCCGTGAAGGTAATCGCCTATTCGTCCATGGACTTTGCCCTTGGTGGTCGTCCCGAAAGTTGGACGCTCTGCATTTCCTTCAGGTATGATTTCTTTGTCTTGGACGATTGTCCAGTTGAACTTCCCCCAACGATGACTCTTATCTCTCCAAGCGGTGGTCGCGATGGTTCTTCTATCTTCCCTTTCAATTTTTCGTCCTTGTGTTCTCGTCCAATGAAATTTCTCAGCTTCCCTTGTCTTATGAGATTTTCAATCTGCTGCTTTAAATCAAAGCACTCGTCCGTGTCATGCCCGTGATCTCTATGAAAGCGACAATATTTATTCCTATTGCGTTTGTTGGGATCTCCCTTCAACTTCTCCGGCCACTTTAAGGAAGGCTCATCCTTGATTTGCATAAGGACTTGCTCAAGTGGTAAGTTCAGAAGGGTATATTGTTGATTCCGCACTGAAGAGCCTGGCCTTTTATTATCTCGGTCTCTCTTATCTTTTGTTCGTCCCTTCTTTGGACGAGGCCCTTGCTCAGAGTGACGAGCGGGATTTGTTTCCATTCTCTCAGCTCTCTTCCTCTTCTTAGCTATAATCACGTCTTCTGCATTCATAAAATTTTCGGCTGAATGGACGAGTTCGGCCGTAGACTGAGGCTCTTTTTCATAAAATTTGTGTATGAACAAGTCAAAATTGACCCTGTTATGGAAGGCTGCCAACAGTAGCTTGTCATCTACCTCGTCCACGATCAGGGCTTCCCTGTTGAAGCGTGTGATGAAGGAACGCAGGTTTTCATTCTCTCCTTGCTCTATGGTTAATAAGCTAGACGAGGAACGCTTGTGTCTCTGTTACAATTTGCTTAATTCCTTGAAAGAACTTACTGAATTCGGGGTATTTTGCTGAACCAGACTCGCGCGGGCTCTTTGAGGGTAGTGAGGAAGGCTCTACACATTATCTTATCTGGAACCCCTTGAAGGTGCATAGTAGTCTTGAAGGTGGCAATATGCTCAAAGGGTCACGCGTTCCATCATACGAATCCAAGGAAGGCATCTTGAATTTCGGAGGCAAAGGATGGCCATTGATAGGGGCTGTGAAGGGGGAGTCTGTTCGGTGAACTAGGTCTTCTACAGGGTTAGTTCTCCTTATGTTCTCCCTCATCTCATCCATAATTTTCCTCATCTGATCCATCTCCCTTTCCAAGTGTGGCACCCTTCTTGGTGTAGTACCCTTCGATTGGCTTTCTGGTTCTACATTCCTTCCAACTCCTTGGCTTTGATCATGCTCTTCTCCATAGGCTTCATGCCGTTGCCCCCTAAGATTAACTTCCCTTCTCAATTCCTGGTTCTGGCGGGTTAATTCCGCTAGGGCAGCGGCCATAGACTGCACATGTTGGACAAATGAAGGCTGCATGACAGGCGTCGATTGTTGGTTACGATGGGGGTTACTGGAAGCGTCTCTACTTTCTTGAGGGCCTGGACTAGTAACCCTTGATCTTGTTCGAACCATTTCAACCCTTTGTCGGAGAAAGAAATCGTGGAACTCCCCAAATGAAGTTCAAAGGTGACAAATCTTTTCCCATAGACGGCGCCAACTGATAATTCCTCAAAAATCAATGGGTTGAAACTCTCGGGCGCTAACGATCAAAAGGGCGCTGGCAAATACTGAAAAAACAAAGAAAGATTAGAGGAGACCGGTGGAGGCCGACCAAAAAACCTCCGATGGCAAAGTCAGTATTTTGTGTAATTCCAAGTATGTTGGAAAAAAGAACTGG
This sequence comes from Quercus gilva, assembly GCA_023621385.1. Classification (NCBI taxonomy): domain Eukaryota; kingdom Viridiplantae; phylum Streptophyta; class Magnoliopsida; order Fagales; family Fagaceae; genus Quercus; species Quercus gilva. Next base: position 33,560,848 of record CM042484.1, read on the forward strand.
GATCCCTTTACCTTCGCGTAGAATGCTTATATAGTGTTTATAAGCAGTTATTTCTTTGATGTAACTTCCCCCGTTGTTGCGGAGTCCAAAAAGCTTGGAGATAACTTCCATAACTGCCATAAAAGTTATATTGTTTGGCTTTATTTTCTTTAACCGTTGCTGACAACGATTTGTAATGAACAATCATGACCTTACCCAGGATGAGATTGCTCAAGACGTGCTCTCCAGGACGATCTTTCCAAGGACGAGCACCTTAATGTGTGTGCTATGTTATGTGGACGAGCTTCATGGACGAACTTGGAGAGTTGTCCCATCAGTATTCATATATTCATATGTAATGAAAAAGTAGTTCAACAAACTTTAAAGTCATATATTCATAGATTATGATTTTATGTTGTCAAGAACCTTGTAGGTCAACAAACTTTAAAGTCATTTATGGACTAAAAATTAGGGAGTAATAATATATTTTAACCTACAAATTATATAACAACAACAATAAAGCCTAGTGCCAAAAATTTGTAGTTGGATATGGATTTTCAACATAATAATTTGGTTTGACCACATGAATTTTTCTCTATTGTCATATCCTATTCTATATCATACTCTCTACAATTTTTTCACATAAAGTAGAATTTTATGGTCCTCAATTTGATCCATGAGGGCCCTTCACTGATCTTGCTTAGGTTCCTAATTCTAATAATCTTGGTTTTACTCGCAAATTATGGTTCTCTATTATAGAATGTGTTCCTTTATTTGTAATTTTTTTAATTATAAATGTCTACTAGAAAATATTCACTAGGAAGTGATTTTTTTTTAAAGAGAAAAAATTGAAATACTAATTGAATATCAAAAGGTTATTTAGATAAATTTTTCATTGGTAATAAACAAAATATAGCCGAAAATTTGGATGAAAAAGATATTAAAATTAAAAAAATATAGTATCTAATTAATATTTAAATCTTAGAAAATGCTACATTTGAAATTATTGCTTATGGCCCCAAAAAGGCATTGAGAAGACCTTGACTTGGTGGCTTGACAATTTTTTTTTTTTTTTTTTTTGTTAGGTAAAAAAATTGTGGGTTATTACAAGTTTAATAGGCATTTTAACAAAAAAAAATCCACTTTATGTTAAAAAAAAAGATTTAAATTTATCGAATTTGATAATAGATTGGGAGGGGGGGGGGGGGTGTGCGGGCTTGCTTATTACTATTAATTAAAGGGAAATTTTAATAAATGCTCTAAGGGCATTGATTTAAGAAATATTTTTTTAACAATTTTTATGGAAAAAAAAAAAAAGCAATTGAATTTTGTGACAACTTTTTTACATTTTATATGAAAGTGGTATTAAAACTTTCTTAAAATTATCTATAAATATATGTTCTAAATGCACCCATAACCAAACCATTGTGAAAAGAAGATGTTGGTCCCTCAAAAAAAAAAAAAAAAAAAAAAAAAAGAGAGGAATATTGGTCGGTTGTAAAGTTGAGGAGGGATTGAAGTACCCAATAGTTACAAGAAAAAAAGGTGCAACTAACCCTAAATTTGTTTGTATAAATAAGGGCTATTGGAAAGAAAACCCAATTGTTAGAAAAAGAGAAGACATGGGCCATAGGACCCAATCCCAATAATCAATGATTGTGGGTCATAAAGTCCAATCTGTGTAGTAGATAGAGAGAATGTAGGCCCTAAAGCTCATTTCATGAAGTAAATACTTATGGATTGTGTGACACAATCTGTGAATCAAAGACGACATAGGTCTTGAAGTCCACTTTGTGAAGTAAAGTAATAGGGAAAGGTGGTTTTGGGCCTTTTTTTTGTGAAGTCAAGTTATCAACTTGAGACCCAGTCTAAATGCTCTAAGTAAGCAAGAACACAATCTGTTTAGAAATGTAGAGAGTTTGTACTATGGGCTTTTCTTGGATGCCTCCCAACCTTGAAATAATGTCATGTAGCTCAAAGTGGTTATTAATGAGCGAATGGAATGCTACCACGTGGCCAAAGAGAAAAAATAATAATCAACCTTTAATTACCTTGATATCTCATCTTAGGTCACCGGTAACTCACCTTTAATTTTATAAAAAACCTTATATGATTCAAACAAAAAAATCTTGAAGGAAGCAATCCTCATTTGAGATTATCCAATCTATTGGTGTGTTTATATACAATCAGAAATGTTATGTTCACAATATTTTTACAACACCTTTACAACAAATCATAGGTGACAAGTTGTTATTTGCTGTATAGGTAGATAAAAAAGTAATTTAAATTGTGAATTACAATTAGAACCAATGGAAGTTTACCATTTATAATTTATTGTAAAAATATTATGAAAATGTTGTGAATGTAGCCCCTTTCATGATTTATTGTAAAAATATTGTGAAAATATTATGAAGGTAGCACCTCTCATATACAATATTGTTACAATACATTCAAACTCTAATAATTATATCAGTGTTTGCAATCATCCATGAGAGAAAGCAGTGAAGGTCAGTGTCAGCATTAGTAATTAGTTCTTCCAATGGCGTTGGTACTAGAATTGCGAAGATAATGACAAGTGGTATAACAAGAAAATTACACTTGTAAAATCATGAAAACAAAAATGGGGCATTTGGTTCGCTACGATGTTACATTATACTGTAATATTACAATATTGTAATCTTGCATTAATATAATCTCAATACAAGAATACAACATCACATTGTTTAGGAAGGTGATGAGATTAAGGTGATGTGATATATTTTGTAATTTTAGATTATGGTAATATTAGAAAAAATAAAATAAATCAAAAATTTTAATGTCACATTATCGTAATATGCATCATATCAATCACAAATCACAGCGAACCAAATGCTCCTGAAAAGTAATGTTGGAGTAGATAGGGCAGTTTCCATGGCAATTACCAACCCATATATGCGGAAGAGACAAGTGGCATTGAAGAATTTTTTAGAAGTTACAAAGCATCATTCAACAACAAAATATGTGTCCTTCAAGTTGAAGGAGAAAGAGACATATAGAAAGACCAACTAGTAATCGTCAAACCTTAAGGAAAAAGGGACACGTGTAAGGAACAATTATTAGTAATTGTCAAGGCTTAAATATAAATAGACTCATTTTGAAAAGCAAAAAAAAAAAAAAAAAAACACACACACACACACAACTCACCAGTGACAAACTTGCCTATACAAAAAGCATATCATTGTTTTGTAATATTGAGTTTCCTAGGAGATTCTCTTGTTGTTCATACTTCATAGGGCATTAAAATGTATTCATTCTTGTAAGTCCTTGCTTCTAATCTTGTTTATACAATTTTAATTCAGAATGCTTACTTAGGCTATGATTTGTTTATTATTTTTTACGTCTAAAATGTTAACTGTTGTCGGGGACGTTTTGCGACAAGGGCCAAAAATACGAGATTAAACCAAATCTCCTCTCGGGTTCTTTAAAAGTGATTATTTGTGGAGAGTGTCAAGCCCAAAATTCACAATGTATAGCAAACAAAGGCTAATGGAGTTTTAACAAGAGAAATCAAAATGCCATAACTGAAATATAAGAAAATGCAGAAAAAGTACACAACAGGTCCGAAACTTCGACCACAGTCAGTGAGAAGAGAAAATTAAGAGAGATTGTGAGGATGAGAGGGAAGGTTCTCCTATACCCTTATTTCCACCCCCAAGCTTCGAAATTGTGAGAGTGCATCCTGGATGAATGGGTTTTTGTTCTAAAGTTTCAACTCTAAGGGTAAAACATGGTTGGTTGATTTTTGAGCTGAAAAGAGACTTTTATATTGAGTTTAGGGTGTTACTACTTACTAATGATTGGGTTTTGGTCAAAAGAAAAGGCTTTGGACCCCAAGGTATTAAGCAAGTAGTAATTTTCAGGTTTTTCTTTTATTTGAATAAAAGGAAGGCTTGTTTTTATCATCATAAGGGAAACACTTGACTAAACTCCCATTGGCTTCTTCTTTTTAGTTGTTTCTGATCATTGGGAGGCTCACTTGAATGAGGGCTAGCAGGTAGAGTTGGCCTATGAGAGTCAACTATGTTTAAAGGCAAAAATGGGTTAGGGTAGAAATTTTGGGTCACAGTCAGCCAGAGTATAAAAACTTTTTTTGGGGTGAATTTCAGGTACAAGACCGCATCCATGAGTTTGAGGTGCTACTAGTGTTCCTTGCTCACTTGGTAGCACGCATAGGCTAGGCACATGCAAAAGGTCCGAAAGAAACCGACCCATACTCTCCAAATCACACTCACTCAATTTCCCCAGGAAGTCGCATGGGCTTGGGCCATGCTTAAAAGAATAAATAAAATACAATACATGAATTGGACCCACAAGAAAGTTGGGCTTGTAGAAAATGTGTCGTGAAAATGGGTATCAACAACTATTTAGATTTATTAGGCTTCAAACAACTCTATTTGCAATCAAACTTAGCGTGACTATGGATAACTTAGCTGCTTGGAACGCAATGGCATTTATTTTTACTTAGTAGTTTAGTTCTCATACTTGGTAACTTAGAATTTAATTTACTTATTTTTTGCTAAACAACAACATTATCATTCAACTAGAAATAAAGATGGTTGTCAACCTTACAAGCATCTACAATGACTATAGGAAGATTACACTTATTGAAAGAAAAAGCTCTACAAGACCTGATTGCATACTTTGTAGCCTCATAGGCAGCGGTATTGTAACATCTTCTAACCCAACAAAAATTACAATTCAAAAAGGAATTACGAAGATCAAGTATATTACTAATAGTAGTAGCAATGGACCAATTAGGCTGTAAATCAGATATGGTTAGGGAGTCAAAACAAGACTTAGCATTTCCTTCGATAATGATATGCTGCTAGTTTTCACTTAGAGCTAGCTAGATTGTCCAGAGCACAATTGCAGCTTCAGCCTGCAGTGGTGAACACCATTCACGCGCTTTAGCTGAAACTTTAAGCACCCCTCCATTTTTATTTTTAGCCACCACCGCCAAAGCAATGAAATTTTTAGACACAGCAACGTCCACATTTAGTTTAATCCATCCTTCCTATGGAGCTTCCCAACCATTTAAACTCTTGTCCTTGGATAAGGTCTTAGCATATTCCATAATTCTCTTCTCTATATTTTGGGTGGTTTTCATAATGTCAATGTGGCCTCCATTGTGCAATATAATAGCTGATTCCTCATGTACCAAATTGCTTCTAAAGTAATCAACATTCTTAATGAATCTAGCTCATTATTCTCACTATTCCCTACTGGTACCACCCCCAAGAAGCTGTTAGCACTAACTATAAATTGATAATATCCTCATTAGTGGAGATTGGTATGCAATCTGATCTTAATCCACCACAACTAAAAAACCATAGTGCCCTGGCAACATTGCACTTGAAAAATAGATGGCAACAATTTTCTATATTTTCGCCACAAAACACACACTTAGGATCCCCCTCACCAATTCTTAGCAAAATATTTTCTTTGGTGGGGAGAGCATTTTGTCCTATCCTCCACAATAGTATTTTCGCTCTTTCTGGAGCTTTCAACCTCCACAGTTTCTTATATGGAACATTGCTGGAAGTTTGGTCATGGGAGACTTGATAGGCTGACTTAACAGAGAAAGCACCCTTTTGGTTTAGAACCCAAATAAGCTTGTTTGGTCTCGGGCTTAATTGGATTGGATCTGGATAATTGCTTGATCTGAGGTTGGGTCAAACAACTCTTGGAGGAGATTGATTTTCCAACTTCGGCACCCAGCATCAATTAAGTGTGATACCATCAAGGGGTTTTGGATGATTCTTTCATCTTTTGGTTTAGGTTTGAACTTTGAGCCCTTGAACCCAGGTTATAATTTAATTTACTTACTTTTCATAGATTGTTGCTTCTTGCATTTCCCTCTTCAAGCATAAAATGTCATCTTAATTGAGGCAATACTAAATTACATATTTTTAAACATGAAGTAAAATAATCCATCCTAACCCATAATCAATCAATTTGAAATTTGACAAACTGTATCGAACCACCTGTAAATTGTAATCGCTTCAAACAAGTTAAAAATTAAAATGCTCACAAACAGATAAAAAGAAAAAAGAGAAAAAAATTTTGAGAATAAAAAAAAAAAAAAAAATGAACAAACTGTAGTTCATCGGTTTATTAAGCCAAAAGTATTTTGCCTTGGTGCGTAATGCATATACTCCACCTCATATGAGACAGCTATCTTATAACATTTACTCCACACACTTATGTGGGATCCACAAATAAGTTCATCTTATTTATAGGTGATCATTGTAGCAGAGCATCTCTGCTTGTGGAGAATCTAATGTTAGTACTTTGAAGGGACTAGAGTTACTAGACAGTAATTTGGTACTTTGAAAAGGGTCGTAGATGCTTCCACATGTGAGTTGATTCATAACCTAACATCAACCCTATTGATCAAAGTATATATTATTAATGTTTTCAAACGATAGAAGGCATAAGTATTTTAGCCAAACTAGCAACATAATGACTCCTATTAAGATTCGAATTCAGGAGCATTGGGTTCTTGCTTTGAGAGCACATAAAAAAGTAACTATATATGGACGTTGTAGTAAATTAATTGGTAACGGTTAACCTATATCTTTAAATATTCTCTTTTCTATGTTTATCCTCTTTGCTTGACTTTAGTGAGACATTGGTAACATATTGCGTTTAGTGGGCAACGCATATGCCATTTTGATGAAGTAGAAGGCGGTATTGAGCTCCAGAATCTAAGCACAAATTAGCATGCAAAATATTCCCAGCAACTTGTCTATTTTATGGTTTTTTTAAATAAGGTATTTTTTTTTCACCCTTTTTGCAGGGAATTTTAATTTTAAAATATAGAAAAATAAATAGCATCCTCTCATATATACCTAGTACTTAAAATTTCTGTTGAGACTAAAAGAGTGAATGTGACAAGAGAAAAAGAAAAAGAGAAAGAGAAAGCATCTAAAAATTAATTAGCATGATTTAATAAGAATTTCAACCTATGATGTCCGTTTCTGATAATAACTCTTATTATTAGACTAAGACATCAATTAGTTTTTGGTGTAAGCGGAGATTAAATACCAAATCTCTTATATATTCAACCATCAAAGACTTTCCTAATTGAATTAATTGGAACTCATATGCAATATCGAGTCTAAACATTTATATTTTTTACTGTCTTAAATTATATGTTACAAATTAAAAAATCCACAAAGTATACATAAAAGACTAATCATTTAAGGTTATTAATTTACTCTAAATTTATGACAAATAAAATTAAAATTATGAGTAAGACTTAGTACTTTTACGAAATACTAAACTTACACGTGAACATTATTTTAGGACATATATATCAAATCTTTTCTCCCAGCACGTACAGAAGCTCTCCACACCAAGCCAAAACCCTAAAATTACTTGGCTTAACCACAAGGTCGACAACTACCACATGCTACATGAACTCGTTAAGTCTAGGTATAGTAAATCATAAATATTTAACTATAAAAGGCAAGCATGTTAATATGACAAAAAAGGGACTCTTTAATCAGTTTCAAACACACAGACAATAGTAGAGTGAAGGTCGGAGACAATGGGTGTTCGAGAAATCCAAGTAGCGGACACGACCCTAGTAATCCACGAACTCGAAGATTTATGCGACTCAGTCACTGGCCGAGTTCTCACCGGGTCATGGCTCTGGAACTCGTCCCTGGTTTTGTCCGAGTGGATAGCCACTCAGGGCCGACTCACCTTCGACTTCCACGACAAATCTGTCCTCGAGCTCGGCGCCGGAGCTGGACTTCCAGGCTTGACCGCGGCTCTGCTGGGTGCGAGCCGAGTCGTGCTCACCGACATTGAGACTCTCCTTCCTGGGCTCATAAACAACGTTGAAGTAAATGGGCTCGGAGACCGAGTCGAAGTGAGGCAACTCGTTTGGGGATCGGACGAGTCTTCCAGCGAGTTTGATGGGTTCGACTTCGACCTGGTTTTGATGTCCGACGTGTTCTTTGACATGGAGGAAATGGCAGCGCTGGCGAAAACGCTGAAGAAGGTGTGTAGGAAAGAGACAGTTGTTTGGGCAGCGAGTGAGGTTCGGCCATGGACAGGTGAGTGTCTTAACGTGTTGGTGAGTGAGGGTTTTGGAGTAGTTGAGTTGCCGAGCCAACTCGGTGGTTCTTCTGGTTCTGGTAATTCGTTCATGGAAGAAGACAGATTGGATATGTTCGCCGTTTTCCTTCTACTGCCACCGAACGAAGATAGCCACGTGGCTGCCGTATGTAATTGACGGGCATTAAAGAGTGAAGGCTACTAATCTCAACAGTAGGGTCCCACTTAATTTTTGTAGCCTTCTCGCTAATCTTTTTCATTTTTAATTCTAATTTCTAAGATATAAAACAATTTCTTTCTTTCTGTTTCTCAAGAAATAAAATATAAAAAATTTCTTTTAAAAAAATTATTTTGGGTTTTGATGGGAAAATTTTTATGGTTGATATAAAATAAAAGGAAGTGATAGACAAAACAAAGAAAACTAAGGGTCTACCGTATAGAACTTGATATTTAAGTAGTCATCCAATCTCTGAATGCTACCATATTACCAAAATACAAGTAGTAATCTATGTTATACAAAGAACTCACTTGTTTAGGTGTTTAGATTGCTCAAAATGGCAGTTTAGCGAATTGCAATTCTAGGCATACTTTTGGCTAGGCAATATTTGAAGGATTGCGTTTTCAATTCCGTAGAATTTTCATGATTCCAAAAATGCAATTTCTCACTACTTTTTTAACATCACATGATTTGGAAGATTGAGTTACTGCTAATAGTTTCCTCTAAAACCCTAAGAATAATATTATCTAATCTAGTGTAATAATTAACCAAACAAATAAATACAAATACAAATGCTAGGAAACATGAAATTAGACCTACTTACTTGCCCCTGGCCTTGTTTGGCCATATCAAAGTGATTACAATCGTTGCAGAGCGGAGGTTATTGTTTGCTGTACAGTCACTCTTTACAACAAACACATATCTATCAAACAAGCACATACCACTCTGAGCAATCCAACTACGGTTACAATATCATCTTGCAGGATGAAAATGCATACTTTTTCTGGTCATTACATAGTTAGAAAAGCTTGGCAAACTTCTTGATCATTACATTAAGGCCTCTTAAAAAGGCTTATTGATGTAGCGTAATGCCCATTTTGCATTTAAACGAGATGTACATGTTCATAAAGTTTCTAAACAAAATCTATACCCAGCCCATGGGCCAAGTAAAAATGGGTTGGGTCGGCCCATTGATGACCCCTAAACTTAGCAGAGGATAGGATTGTGAGCCCGTGCAATACCCTAGGTATTCCACAGTGTGCAATATCACAATCTTAGCCGTTTAAGCTATCCAATGGCTACTATAAAATGCCAGGTCATTAATCCGCGTGAAAGCTGAAAAAAGACCTAACCCGCCAATAATTATTACAATCCGCATCTCAATATTTCAAATAGAAAAAAACCTCACACTTCTCCAGTCCTCCTCCTCCCTTCTGCTGTCACTGCCACCCTTGGTTTCTGCTTCAACCGTTTCATGGGCTTTGTGAATCTTCGTCCTCTTCTTCTTCTAAACCTGTAAGTGATTCTTTTCTCCAAGATATCCCAACTTTTAAACTTTTTTTTCATCATTCTTCTACAATAACTCTAGAAAGGTCGATTGCAGTTTATTTTTTTATTTTTTTATTTCCTGACTGTGGGAACTGGAGATACGGGTTTTTGTTTTATAGCTATATGCTAATACAAGTTTTTTATTATCTCTATTTCTCTTCTTTATTCTCCATTTTTTTTCACATGACTTGTGTAATTATGTATTTTCATGAATTTGATGTTGATACTTGACTGAATATGTGTAAAATTATAAATGGAAAATTAAATTGATAGGCTTAGTCACTCAATCAAATTGATCTCTTGCCCATGAAATTTTCTGCCATATGTGTTCTTGATGATTTTTTTTTTCTTTTGATTCCCATGTTGATATCTTTGATGATTATGGTTAGTCTTTGATGGAATGATGTATCGTGAACAATTTTTGTATTTGGTATTTAGGAATTTTATGTCCTATTGTGTTTTCTACACTCCATCTGTTTGATAAAATGCACCAATAATTACTATCTTTACATATTTCTTTTATTTGAATTTAGATTGTTGAGTTTTCAAACTACATATGAACAAATTCCATTGCTAGAGGAATGATTAAGTGCATAGACTCGCAAAATATGAAATAATTCTTGATGAAATTGTGTGGCCTAAGTTCAAAGCGCTGATGCTGGGACATTTCACATTTAGTAACAGAGGAATAAGTAAGATCATTGGATAAGGCTTTACATGTTGTTGATGGAAGCGGTTTAGTGGAATGGATTTGTGGTGTCTTGGATGACAGCAAACTGGAAAAAAAAAAAAAAAAAAAAAAAAAAAAAAAAAAAAAAAAAAAATCTATCTCTTCCTTAATATCTTTCTGATTCTCTCATGCCAAAAAATTTGCACCTGCATTTGCCACTAAATACCTTTAAGCTTGCCTTAGAGTGTAATTTTTCTGCGGTGCCTTTTTTTTTAGTTGGTGAATATCTCATCTTTGCTTCTCCTTAATGCAAAATACATTTGTTATTTTCTGATTGCCCCCATTTAAATTTGGACTATGCAGCTATTATATTTTGTTGTTGATTATGAAGAAATTAAATGTATGTCTTGAACATTCATACTATATGATCTGCTTTGTATTTCACTTTTAGTGTTGGTCCTTCAGCTGAGTTCTTAAGATGGAAGTTCCAAAGCTAAACCCTCAAGGCCTCAACAAACTTACATATTTAGCAGTAATAATGATCTTATAGCTTCACCTATGGCTCCTGTTAGTTTGAAATTTTGATATATGTTTTTCACTGTAATCACTCTTTGTTCTTTTGTTAGGTTGAATGGCATGATTAAATGAATGCTATTCTTTGTTTGATCACCGAGAGCAAGAAAAGGTAGCTGCTGGAGGGGGTTTAGTGCTAAATTTTAGATTGTTTTATGATAGTGTAGACCACATGTTCTCACACTTGTATAAGTTCTACCATTCTAATGAAATGTTGTAGAAAAATATATGTTTTGGATATATGTAGAAACTTCAACATTTACCTATTGTAGCCATATGGATGATTCAAAAATTGTTTTGAATGAAAGTATTTTGCTTAGGCATTATCTTATTCATTACACTTTGGCTTCTACTTGCGTCCTTATAGAATTTGTGAATGTAATTTTTAGGTTCCATGAATGTGTATATTTTCAGTTTGTTTTTGAGTGAAATAATAGCCTTGTAATCAAAGTGTACATTTCAATAAAGCTTTGTTTATTTTTGGATCAAACTCTTGCGTCAGTTTGTGATCATATAGGCATCATCAAAATTATTTAATTTGAAGCATTACAAGAAATTAGAAATAAAAGGCACACAATCAATTACATTTAATTACATTCTCAAACCAATATCAATAAAAGAATAACTATATTTTATTATATTTTTCTTGGTTTGTCCTCTAAATCCTTGTAAAAGTTTTTGGAAATGAACGTTAAACAACTCAAGTATCAAAACTAAGGAATACACTCAATGTTTCATTGATACTGAAATTTAGCCTATTGACAGTAAGATACATGACTTCAATGCTTCTTGGAATGCTTCAAAGCATTTTCTGGCAAGATACTTTGAACTTTATGGCAGCCAAGGCTAATATATTATCCTGTTAACAAGAAAACATGAGACATAGTTATTAGTTATTAGTTATTACTCCATATAACCTTTTGCGACAATAAATGGAAAATAATAAAAAAAAAGTGCATAAATCAAACTCTTGTTCATAAGCTCCATTGTGCCCAAATCCAACTGCAATTTCTGGTTAAATTAGTACCATATTTGTATAACATAGAAATGCCCAAGTAAAATTAAAGTCAATAAATAAATACCATATCTGTATAACATAGAAATGCCCAAAAAGAATTAAAATTCAACTAGAAATATTTGAAAATTTTGTATTAGAAGAAAAATAGCATTACCAGAACTTCAAAAATTCTTTTGAACCAAAATAGCATCACTAGAATATTTTGGAAGGCCTTAACATATAAAAATCTAAATTAACTACTTAAAAATTTGGGTATACTTGTTAGGCATGATTGGTAACAATTCAAGCAACCAAAAATGCAAATATTTTCCCCTGAAGTTCACCTATCAAGAGCCATAGTTAGGGGTGTTTGCAGTGCGGTGCGGTGCGATTTTGGGCCATTTTTAGCACCGCACTTTGCGGTGCGGTTTAGCTAAAACCATAACTGCACCGCACTTTGATTTTGCAGTCACATGTGCGGTGTAGTACGGTTTAGAGTTTAACCAAAACTATAACCGCACCGCACCTCATTTTTGCAGTTACATGTGCGATACTATGTATAAGATGCGGTTTGAAGTCGAGCATATTTTTCAAATTTTTGGTTTTTCCTACTCAACCCAAAACTAATTTTTCCCTTTTTTTGGGCCAAGTTTTAAATTATTGAGCTAGTTTTTATTTTTTTTTTTTGACTGACTTTTCTAGTCAACACTTGCTAGGATTATTAAACTTTTTTTTTTTTTTGAAAACTAGGGTTATTAAACTATTAATAATATATTTAATATTAAAAATAAATAAATATATTAATATATAGAGAGGGTGTGGTGCGGTGCAACTTGTGCGGTTTTCTTATTATAAAACCACAAATCGCACTGCACCATGCGGTGTGGTGCGGTGCAATGCACTATTACTTGCGGTGCGGTTATGCCATTTTGGGGGCGGTTTTGGTGCGGTTTTTGTAGTTTATGCGGTTTATGCGGTTTGGTGAACACCTCTAACCACAGTTTATATCTTTAAAATGAACTACAAGAAACAAAATATATTATCCACCAACAAATATCCATATGCATAGTCAATCCAAATTTAGCAAAATTACTCTCTAATAACTTAAAAGGGGTCCAAGGCAAGCTCCAAGGTATTTAGTGGCAAATGCAGGTGAAATTTTTTTAGCATGAATTTCATTTCAAGACAAGCCAATTAAATTCACAGTATGCTTAATTGTTTAAAGCTTCTGTGCTGTTAAAAAAAAAAAAAAAAAAAGTGGACAAAAACAAGAGATCAAGGAAAGAAAAAAAAAAAAATCAAAACATCACTCAAGAAATTATTTATAGCAAAAAACAAAAAACAAAAGTTAATTAAAGAAGGGGGAAATATTTGGCAAAGAAATCAAAGAAAAGAGGGAAAAAAAACTGATATCAAAATATCCTAACTAGATCTAATCATATTAATTGTTATTAATTTTTTTGGGGTTGGCTTTGGAATAAAGGTGTGGCTGATCTGTTGGAGCATGGTCAAGGTAGAGATTGGAAGGTTGTCGAACTGACACCAGTGATAAGCAACTCCAGCAACGATGGTGTGGGGGTAAAGAGATTAGTCCTACTGGGCTTGATTTAACTAGAAAATTTGAAGGAAGAGAGTTTTTTTTTTTTTTTTTTTTTTTTCAGTTTGTTGTTATCCAAGACACCACAAATCCATTCCACTAAACTATTTCCATCACCAAAATGTAAAGCCTTATCCAATGACCTTACCAATTCCCCTGTTACTAAATGTTCAAAACAACTCCCCTTCGCACTTCTGTTTCATCTTCGACTGAGGCTGCTTTGCAGCCTTGTGTTTTGGAATGATCATTATTTGTTGGACTGTCCCAGCATCAGCACTTTGAACTTAGGCTACATAATCAATATGACATTTCATCAAGAATTATTTCAGATTTTGCGGGTCTATGCACTTGATCATTCCTCTAACAATGGAGTGTGTTCATATGTTGTTTTAAAACTCAACAATCCAAATTCGAATAAAAGAAATGTGCAAAGCTAGTAATCATTGGTGCATTTTATCAAACAGATGGAGTGAGCGCAGAAGGAATGAAAACAAGTTGTACAATCAATAGGACATAAATTCCTAAATACCCAACACAAAAATCGTCCAAGATACATCATTCCATCAAAGACTATCCATAATCATCAAAGAACATGGGAATCAAAGGAATCAAAAGAAAAAAAAAATTGAAAATTTCAGGGGCCAAACATATTTGGGAATTTCAAGAGATCAATCTGATTTTTTTTTTTTTTTTTAGAGAAGAGATCAATCTGATTGAGTGACTGTATTACCACAGCTATAAAACAAAAATCCGTATCTCCAGTCCCCACAGACCACGGTCAGGAAATTAAAAAAAAAAACAACTCCCATCGACTTTCTAGAGTTATTGGCAAATGATGAAATATATATATATATATATATATATATATAAGTTGGGATATCTTGGAAAAAAAAAATCACTTATTGGTTTAGAAGTCACAAAGCCAGTGGAACGGTTGAGGCAGGACTAATACCACCACTGCTATTGTTCCATGCCAACAGCTCTGTTCCGGTGCCAAACGTGTTTGACACACAAACCCAAACACAAACAAAGACCCACGAGCTCCGCCACCACTGGTGGCCGTCGATCTCCCTCTTTCTCTGTTCTAATTTTTTTTTTTTTTTTGTTAAACCACCCGGTTTCCGGAATCACAGGGGCTCTGACTAAATCCGGATTCGAGCCGGGTAGGACCACAAGGGCAACAAAGCTCTCCCAACCGAGTTTTATCGCAGCTGCATACCCAAGGCTCGAATACGAGACCTTGGTTAAGTTAGAACAATCCCTTACCAATTGACCAACGCGCGCGGTGGTCTAATTTTTTTTTTTCTCTCTTTTGGTTTGGTTCTTTATTGGTTTGGGTCTTGGTCAATTCACAGTGTAGTCCAAACCTCAGGGGGTTTAGGGGAATTAAGCTAAAAATTATTGGCGGGATAGGTTTTTTATTTTAGCGGATTGATGACCTGGCATTTCACAGAGCCATTGGATGGCTTAAACGGCTGAGATTTGTGCTATTGCATACCGTGCAATACCTCAATCCCAGAGGATAAGAGTAGTGGGGAACCACCAAATCGGGTTTATTTATCCCATCTCCAGCTGCACAGCACAGCACGCACCATCTCCATCTCCATCTCCATCTGCCTCTTCTTCTTCAAACTCTGTGTCTCTATCTCTCTTTCTATGGAGGCCCTCTCTTCCCCTCTCTATCTCACTCCACGGCCACGCCATTCTTGTCCACTCAAGTGGTGCAGTAGTGGGTCGGTCTTGCTATTTCCACCGTGCCTAAAGACTCCAGCTAAACATAATAATATGGGGATCGTAAAGGCTTCTGTGGCTGTTGAGCAGCAGACCCAGAAGAACATAACTGCACTCATCAGGATTGGCACCAGAGGAAGGTACTCTTTTTCACTTCTCTTCTCTTCTTCAACTTTCATAATGTGCCTTTAATTTTGCTCACTTTGGGTTGGGTTAAATCATAATGGGTACTCTTTAATTTTCCAAAATTGATGCTTTCTTTTTGGTGTTTGCTGTAACTTATCCTGTTATGTTGCTCAGATTTTTGCTCGATTGCATTCACCATTGGGGTGATTTTGTTGTTTGAATTTTATAGTTTTAGGTTCTTATGCTGATAAATGGATTTAATTGTTGCTTTCTCTTTGTCTGTTCCTTTCTCACTTTGATGTTTTTGACTTACTGTGAATGTGTAAGGGTCAAACTTTATTTTTATTTTAGTGAAATGTGCCTTTGTTTTTCACTAATTACATCTGTTATTGGTGTTTTCTTTTCGGGTTTGGTTTAAGTATGCTTGTTCTTGTTACTCCATATCACTGCAGCAGCCAGGAAGAGAACTCTCTATGAAAGAAAGGAGTTTAGTTTGAATGTCTAATAGTCATTTCATTTTTCTTTTCAGTAGATGATTGTTTCACTGTTGGTTTGCATAGATTGTACAACTTTTTGACTTACTTTACATGTTCTTGTGTTTAGATATTATATTCACTCTATGAAACACAAAGGTTTTATGGACGTATATAATGCTCGGAGCAACTAACTGATCATTTCTCTTTTTAATAATGAAGCCTACGGTTTAAATTTGCTTTGTTTGTGTACTTGCTAGTTGCCTATGTAATTATTTCTAATTCTGGTATCAATTGTTTTGGATTTGTTTGGGGAGCACTATTTATAGTCATTCTATATGCAGGACAGCCCACTAGCACTTGCTCAGGCTCATGAGACAAGGGATAAACTCATGGCCACACATTCAGAGCTTGCTGAAGAGGGGGCTATACAAATTGTTATAATAAAAACAACGGGTGATAAAATACTAAGTCAGCCACTTGCAGACATAGGTGGGAAGGGCTTGTTCACTAAGGAAATAGATGAGGCACTCATAAATGGTGAAATTGATATTGCCGTCCACTCAATGAAAGATGTCCCAACTTGCTTACCCGAGAAGACAATTCTTCCTTGTAACCTTCCACGTGAGGATGTTCGAGATGCATTTATTTCCTTGAGTGCAGCTTCGCTTGCAGAGCTCCCAGCTGGTAGCACTGTTGGTACTGCGTCACTCAGAAGAAAGTCACAATTACTCCATAAATATGCATCTCTTAATGTAAGTTAGTATCTTGTATCAATTGAGATAAAGATTTTTTGATTGAACTATAAAGTCAATTTACATGTTATTGCATTTGCTAATGACTTGTAATTTGAAGTGGGCTATCTAGTTTGTAGAAGTAGGCCTTATTGCACTGTTGCTTCTGTTTTATGCCTGGGTTGATAGGTAAACCACCCAGAATTAGCCTTTGAAGAGATGCCTATTGCTTAAACTTCATGCTACAATTCCATGCACTTTTTCAGATTTAACATTTCATTTATGTTATTATTAGATGATTATTTGGATGTAGGTTCTAGTTACACCTAGTGTTAGCCTTTGAAGAGATGCATGTTACTTAAACTTCATACTACAATTCCATCTACTTTTTCATAGCATTTCATTTGTGTTATTATTAGATGATTATTTGGATATAGGTTCTAGTTACACTTAGTGTAATACTTGTCAATATTACAGCCCTAAAAATCTTTTCATTGGGCATATATTTTGACAGATCCATTGTTGGATTGCATACTCTACTTATGATCTGTGTGTGCCAAATGATGATAATTGATTAAGGACTCTTTCTACTATAAAATGTCCAAATTTTAGTATTTAAAAAAAAAAAAATATATATATATATATATATATTTTAAAGGTACAGTTTATGGATTTGATAGTAACAGTTCATTCTTTTGATGGAAAACCTTGTGTAAAGATAGTGTTCCGTGTTTTCTAGTGTTTGGTAGCATAAAAAAAATGAGTCAAAGAAAAAACTATCTTTGGTTAACATAAAAAGTGTGGCTTATTTTTAGAGATTGTTTTCTACTAGATTTTTTTGGAAAACAACTCTATCTCACAATAAGCTAAGTAAGGGAAGTTATGAATTTTTTTTTCAACTCATTTAAGGTTACTACCAAACATAGGAAAATGAGATAGTTTTACAAAAAATGCTTTTTGGAAAATGACTAATTTTCTAGAAAATATTATCACTGAAACAAACAGAGCGACATTTGATTGGTAGGAAAATTTGGCACACGTCACTTAAGCACACAAAGAACATGTAATTTAATGGTAGGGTTGTTTGAATATTAGTTTGACTAAAAGTTGTTTGTATAACCGTCTGTTGGTTGTAGAAGAATGGGCATTGTGTTCCTTTATAGTGTATGTGTTGATATGATGGCTAACCATCTATTAATTATGTCTTTGCTTTAATATAATGTTACATATCAATTGAAAAAAAAAAAGGTAATTCTACAGTATTCTGGTTCTTTTGTTGCAAAATCTATATGATGACTTTGGTTCCCAAGGATAACTATTCATGGACTAGCAGATTTTGATTAGGAATTATGAGGGAGCTTATACCATGATGAGTGTTATTAGTGTTATATGAGGGCTATATTGATAGACATTTTGATGACATTAGTAGATTTCATATGATATTGCTTGGATCCAAAGTGAATGGCAATAGAATTCTAGAATTCTAATAAAAGCTCTTTGAGATGGAATCTATGAAGATGGACACTCTTAGTGCAAGAATGTTTTGGATGATATGAGGTTACCTGTTAGCATTCATCATTTTTTTTTTTATGGATAGGTAACGAAAAATTTTATTAAAGCATTCATAATTTTTTAACAAGATTTCTTTTCACAAGCCCCTTTTTCTCTCAATGGCAGTGCTGTTTTAGACTTTACTTTTTCACTGTGCTTCAGCAGTTAGTCCATGGATTTCTTTTTATACTGTTTTGTATATGCCTTTTTTCCCCCTCCAATGGAAAAATAGTATCTTTGGTTTTTAGTTTTCTCAAGATATTTCAGCATTTTGGGATCAATTCTGTCTTTTTAATATTTCTCTTATCTGCTTTGGGTTATCTTCATTGTAGGTGCTGGAAAATTTTCGTGGTAATGTCCAGACACGCTTGAGAAAACTAAATGAGGGTGTAGTTCAAGCAACATTATTGGCATTAGCTGGTCTTAAACGCTTAAATATGACGGAACATGTGACTTCAATTCTTTCAATTGATGAAATGCTTCCAGCCGTTGCTCAAGGGGCAATTGGAATTGCCTGTAGAAGCAATGATGATACAATGGTGAGTTTATTTACTCTTTTGCCTAAGTTGCTGGTTTTAATAATTTCATTGATCATGTAATTGTTGCTCAAGAAATTTCGGTACTTGGGTTATATTGTTGTTGTTGTACGTGTAATGGTTGACCAAGCTATTTCCATCACTAAGTAAATCATATCTAATGTCCATAACATGTGACTTTTGCCCAAGAATGTTACTTATTGGCTTAAAAAAAGTCTTTAGTACTGCATGTGCACAGTAAATTAGTAATAAGTCTAACAAGCAACTGCCAGATTAATAAATCTGTAAGCAAATAAAATAAAACAACCTGGTTTGATTCAGTGGTGTGGAGGGATACAATCCTTGAAGAGTGGGTCATGTTGGATGTCTTTTTAGTTTTTGGAATATTGGATTTGAAATAGAAATTTGTGGATCTTTTATACCATAAGCAGTGGCGGCAATACAACACATCTGAGTAATGTAAAAATATATTCAGAGAAATTGGAAACATGAGAGGTATATTACTGGTACAACACAGAATTTAAATGCAAAAATCAGTTGTGCAATAGAACTTTCTTTGTTTGTCTTTCTTCCTCCCCTTCAAGTGCCTACATTTTAGGGGAGCCAAAAATTTGCTTTTGTTCCACACAAATATAATTAACACATATTTCTAAAGTTTTTAATGTTACTGTTTCTCAAGTTAAGCATCATATTAAATACAATGTCCTACATACAGGGATGAATATCATTGTTCCATAGAAGAATAGTGGCATCATCTCCTGAAAATGTTGTTCTTGTTGATTGACTATGTTTCCAAATCTTAGTATAATTCTTAGCATGTGTGATGTCCGTGACCCAAACCAAATGATATGTTAGTTTGATTTGCATAAATCTACTTTGTGTTGAATTTGAGAGCATTTTTGGAGGTGATGTGAGGGTGTTTTTATTATTATTATTATTATTATTATTATTATTATTTTTAAAGCCTAAAGGTCCTGTTTTGCTATTGAGGTCAATAATAGCCCTTCTACAATAATATTATAAATTAAACTGTGGCCCAAGGGCCTTGAAAGGGATATTGGAATTCCTCTTTGCAGCTGCAATGGTTGGAAAATGATGAGATTATTTTCTTTGAAAGAGGATTTTTTTTCCCCTATTAAAAATATTTCAAGAATTCCCATCTTGTGCTCTTTGGACTTGTGTTAGTTGTCTATATAATTGGTTTACCTCTTGGTATTCTTTTATACTTAAATAATGTTGTTGACCTGGAAAGTAAAAAAAGATGTGTCAGAGTCATAAGAGCTTTCTCTTGTTTGTCTATATATAATTAATGGGCATGGTTTCTTTGGAAATAAACGAGATTCATTAACCAAAGTTCATCAACAGAACTTATGAAGGACTAATTTGAACATTTGAATTACCCATATTTATGATATGCTTTGGATACTTTTATGTAATAGCAACAACGATGCTGCCAATTTTTCTTTTTGTAAAATATATTTAACTCAATATAAAGATTTGAACCTGCAAAACATTGTCTGATTGGGATTCCTTGAAAAAAATTCTGATTCTGCCTCTGGGAACTTATCTTCTTTCTTTTCAGGCTAATTACATAGCCTCATTGAATCATGAGGAAACAAGACTAGCAGTTGCTTGTGAAAGGGCCTTTCTTTTGACCTTGGATGGGTCTTGCCGCACTCCTATTGCTGGATATGCTTACAAAGATGATGATGGAAATTGCATATTTAAGGGGTTGGTAGCTTCCCCCGATGGAATCCGTGGTATGGACATCTTTACTCATTTACATATTTTTGTTTAGATGTGTCTCCATTTCAGGTGTAATAGTCTCTAACATTGCTTCATTCCCCCCCTCCTCCCCCCCCCCCCCCCCCCCACCCAAATTCCTTTGTGTACTTTAGTACTCGAAACTTCTAGAAAAGGCCTATATGCTCATGAAGATATGGTTATGATGGGAAAGGATGCTGGCAAGGAGCTTCTTTCACGGGCTGGTCCTGGCTTTTTTGGTTTTTAGAGTGGCTTAACTGTAGATGAAGGAAAGAACAAAGGTGATTGTTTCGAGGCTTCTTGTTCAACTTTAGGGTGATCGCTTTCCATGAGCTCATTTAATCCTGGAGCTATTGTTTGTTGTAACATTAATAAGAATAATTGGTTGATTCTTTGCTAGTTAGAAGACAAATCACCCATGCGGTAGTTTTAAACGTAGATAAATTCCATCTTTTATGGTTGATCAATGCTCTTTCTCTTGGTTACTGAGTCAGAAGACTCTAAACAGTGGTAGATTTGTTGAGTTAACTTTGGCCAATGCAGACATCCACTGTACCTAAATTCTTATTGAAACATAGCCAAGTGCATAGTGTGTGTGTGTGTGTGTGGGGGGGGGGGGGGGGGGGGGGGGGGGTGGTGGGGGGGTGTGGGTGGGGGAAGACAATGTGCCAATTTACAAACCCATTTGGCCTAATTCATAGCTTTACCATTTAGCATATAGTATTTTCTTGATCATATTTATTATTGATTCTTGAAAACAAAGTAGAAGATTGATCTTAAGAGACCTTCAATCTTCACCCCAATTTCACGTGGTGCGAAGATGAGTGGTCTCTCAATCAGATCTATGTACGTTATCTTTATTTTCCTTTTAATTGTACGTACATTTTAATTGGCTAGGCAATCATTTTATTTAATAACTCTTATTAAATAAGCAACTAACACTTCCCCTCTTGCATATGTAAAAATGTGCTCTAGGGTTTTCATTTAAATATCCTTAAGTTTCATCAAAAGCCTAGATCCAATGGCTGAGAGAAAAGCAAGATTTGAAATCTGGCATGAATCTCGATCGGTCGAGATAAGTTTCTTATCTGCACTTTAATTTTTCTGATTTCTTGAGTCTTCAATTGTGCTGAACTTCATTTGTCTTTGTTAACTGAATATTTTTAGACTAAACAACTGGAAAAACTAAGTTCTAAAGGTTACAATTTGTTCATGGTTGCCAACCTAAAAATATAGGCTTTACATAAATTTTTTGGACAATTGGTAATTTATTACAGCATTAGGTTTGGTGACTGGTTTTGAGTTCGAATTGTGCAGTTTACCCAGTTGTGGTTAGGCTAGAAACCTCCAAGTCACCTATGGTTTGAAAATTGACACTTTACTCACGTGATGTGGTCTTTGTTGGACCACTGTAACCCCCCCTCTCCCCTTAGAACATATTTTAAAACACAGTATATAAAATAAAATGAATCAAACAGCCTCTCGAGAAAAACCCCTCTCACCATTATGAGCTCTAGTATCCATCATCCAAAAAAATTGAAGGCCATTTGAGAACTGAAGGATTCCCATAGTAAAAGAAAATATACAATACTTATTAGAAACTAAACAAGATTTGTGAGAATGATTTTCATTAAGTTAGAAAAGAGTACAAAACCTGTTTATATATAACAGGGGAAGAAGAAAGTCTAACTAACAAAGCTTAACCGCCTAAAAACTAACTAACTAACTTTTAATATGTCACGTGCTAATCATGCATTTATTAAGTTGTACATGAAATATTAACAAAAACTACAAGTCATACAGGACTATACAAAACTATGCTACAAGAACTGTTCTGTTGTTTAGCCATCTCTTTATTTTCAAACCAGCTCTTCTTCAACCTTCTGAGCTTTGTCTTCTTTGATCAAGCAGCTCTCTTTGCTTCCTTTTCTTTCATCACTCTGATACTCCCCGTCAAGATGAGCAGAGGCTGAATGATTAGAAACCTGGTACAAGCCTAAAAGCTTTTGTTAACAAGTTAGCCAATTGATAGTGGGTTGTAACATGAATCAATTTGATCACCTTAGCCAAAACCTTATCCCTAACCATGTGACAGTCAATCTCTATATGTTTTGTTCTTTCATGAAACACTGGATTTGATCCTATGTAAAGAGCTGACTGACTATCACAAAACAGTAATGCTTCTCTCTTGTGATCAACCTGAATATCCCCTAAGAAATACAAAATCCAAACTATCTCACAAGTTTCCCCTGCCATGGACCTGTATTCAACCTCAGCTGAAAATCTAGAAACTATTTGCTGCTTCTTAGACTTCCAAGACACCAAGGAATCTACAATGAAGATACAATAACCTGTGATTGACCTTCTTGTATCTGGACACGAGGCCCAATCTGAGTCAGCAAAGCCCTTTCACATGTAATTCTGCAGTAGAAGAGAAGAAAACTCCCTTTCCAAGATCACTATTTTAGTACTGCAATATTCTGAAAGCTGCATTTAAGTTAGGCTTTCTTGGTTTTGACATAAACTGGCTTAGCTTGTGCACTGCAAAGGTAATATCAGGCCTGGTTTAGTTTTTTGAAGTTGCACAAACACTGGTTCAGGGCATTGAAGACTGAAGAGTGAATGTCTTACTTCTTTTTACCTTATTGCTTTATGTTCAAATGCTGTTAGTTCATTTATATTACAGAATGTGTTCTGATTCAAGGTTGTAAATTTATCAAATAACTCCTGACTTTTTCTCATTAAAGAATATACACATAAAAACAGCAAAGGTTATGCTAAACACAGCTATTTAAGGGGGATTTCCTGCAATATGATTTCTTCACAAAGTTTCATGATCCTGCAAAAATAGTAGTTAGTTATGTTTTCCATGTTGAGATTATAAGAATATTTCATGATACAAGAAACAAAAACAACATTAGGAAAAAAAAATCCAAAGTGACTTAGACTTGGTTTAATCTTTCCATCCTAATAAAAGCACCGGAAAATTTTACTTGTACTAGCAGATCAGGTACCTAAAAAAGTTTTTTGTTTGTGGTTTGAAAGAATTATGCTATGGTGCCTTGGTTATTATCCATAAATCCCTATACCAAGAAAAGCATTTTTGATATGATGTAGCTCCCTGGTGACATTCTCCATATTCATTCTTTCTTGTGGTAATTGCAATGAACAAGCAAGTCCAATCTTGAAAACTGAAAGTAAGCACTTGTGCATATTAGCATTCATCTGTTGTAGGTTCTCAATGTGGTGTCTTTCTTCCTCTGCCTCTGGATCCTTGTGATCATAATTGTCATGGTTGTCTTCTTCTGTTTCTATTTCTGTTTCATCTACTTTTCTTGTGGAAAGGTTTGGATCCACAATCTGCACAAGTCTTTCTGGCAATGCCATCCTAACAAAGTTATGGAGGTTAAAACTATCTTTAAACATTTCCTCAGTGGGTCTTCGTCCCGTGAACACCTCCAACGCTAGTGTTCCATTGCTGTAGACATCACCCTGCCTTGACGCCTCACCCCCCATTCCGTGTTCTGCAATTTGTATGTTTCACATGCTTAGTTAATGTGAGGGAAATTTCATATAGCAGCTTATTACTTTCTTTTTGTGATCTGAGATACAATATTTAGAGGTTAAATGTTTTGTTTAATATTATTTTGAAAATATGTGATAGAGAATCTGCATTCTAAAGTCAGAACTTGTAAAAACTTTGACAAATTTCATGATAGAAGGGAGCAACATTCATACTTGCATCTTACATTGGAAAATGTAAGTTAATGATTAGGATCATTTGATCATCATATTTCCTTTACTTGTTTGCAATTAAGTAGTAGATAAAGGCCTCTCAACAAGCCATGGCTGCATGTATGGCTACAGAGAGTAATAGGCCCTGATATTATTGGATGACAACCAAATTATTTAGCTATTTAGAAATCTGTTAAATACCAGCTATACCATGTCTATTTGTATGTTCCTTTCTTTTCCAAGTCACATACAAATACATCAATAAAGCTGCTTGAAAATAGCTAAAATGAAAATTTTGAAATTAAATACAAATTTGAAAAAGAAAAGGCACAAAAAGCTACCAGAGAAAAAGGAAGAAGGGGGCAAACTTTTAATAAGCTGAAATAAAATTTTCTTGTTGAACCATGCAGGATTTTAATCGTCAGTCCGTTCTGCATTTGGTTAAAAAAGTTTACAACTCTCCAATCTAAGCATTCTTTTATTTTGGGATTATTGGTGTGAATCTTTCATCTCTACTTGTTTGTCTCCTCTTGACCAATATTCATTTTCTTGTGAAACTAAAGGCTATTCTTTGATCTTAAACTCTTTTTCGGTTTGCATTTTCAGCTTTAGATTCTAATCTTAATGTACTACTCCCAAACGAAAGAGACAAGCCATAGTCTTTTCGTATTTCTATTGGTTGTAATTTATGAATGATTTGCGACTTCTTTAATAATGATCAAATCGCCAATGGCCTGTTGCCCTAGTGGCACTGGCACGTCTACCCTAAGGTGGGTAAACTACTGGTTCACTCTCACCTAAGAAACAAAAAGTGGTCAAATCCTCCCTTGCAATTCCTACTAATCTGTACCCAAGCCTTAAAATCCTAGGTGGAACCAAATATTCCCAGGCTACAAAGAGACCAATTCTCTTAACTAAAAATTTGTCCTCACCATTTTTATGCAGGGTCTGTTTAAATTCTATTTATTGGTATTCTACATATTTGATAAACCTGATTGACATGCTATCAACATAATTATAGAGAAGCCTGAAGAAATAAATCGACAATGCTAAAATGAATAAATCTTAGTCAGAAGACTGTTAGAGATGCTGGTCAACTTGATCATAATCATGATTTAGAATATTTGAGAGTTAAAAGTAGTTCTTTACTTGGAGCAGCATAACCAATTGAACCTTTTAGTCCAACTGTGCTAGTTTGATTTTGAGAAACATCATTGGTTGAGGAAAGGAGCCTTGCCAATCACAATGAATGATTTTAAAGAAGAACATTGCTTGGCTTTAAATCACAATGAATGATTGGTCTTTTACAGTGTTCATGAAGATAATGTAATGCAGAAGCAATATCAATTGCAATATTTAGTCTTTGAAGAAGGTTCAAATGTCTTGATTGATTTTCAATGTCTATATATGGATGCAGCCACTTCTCTAAACTTCCATTCACCATGAACTCAAACACTAGAGCTCTGAATTCATTACCATTGTAGTCCATTCTAGAGCAACATGTTAAGGTTTTAACAAGATTTGGATGCCGAATACTTTTTAACACATTGCATTCAGCAATGAGACTATTTGAAAATAGCCAAGTGGCTGCCATTTGTAATTGAGCGGGCATTGAAGAGTGAAGATCACTATTCTCAACAGGAGTGTCCCACTTAACTTTTGTAGTCTTCCCACTAATCTCTTTCACTTTTTATTTTAATTTCTAAGATTTAAAACAATTTCTTTCTTTCTGTTACTCAAGAAGAAAAAAAAACAAATTTTTTCTTTTTTATTTTATTTTTAGGTGTTGATGGGAAAATTTTATGGTTGATATTAAATAAAATGCAGTAGTCAAAACAAAGGAAACTAAGAATGATTGTAGATAGAACTTGATATTTAAGTGGTCATCAAATTATTACCAAAATACAAGTGGTAACCTATGTGATACAAAGTGTTTCAATTTTTTGCAACTAAAACTCTATTTATATAGCACTACCTGATCGATTGAAGATTAGGAATAGTTTGAAGGGATTGATTTATTTTGGATGAAAATTAAGCAGACGTAAAACAAAGAACCGAAAATATGAGAAAACTGTGGAAGTATGTTGCAGTATATTTCGGTTAGCACATTTTTCAATTTTATTTAATTTCTAACCATGGTAAATTTCAAGTATTTTAATTAAATTTATATAGGTACCATTTCAGTTTATTAATAAACCAAAACCTAAAAATACCATTCTCCTTACCAGTCACAACATCATCTTTGTAAATTCTTATTCAACATGTTACTCCATTGTTTTATTCAATCCTTATTCAAATTCTTAAAATGCCTCTCTTTATGTTTCTCCATCTCTCAATATAATCATGAATCACTATTCTTTGCTACCATGGCATAAATAGTAGGCAAAAACACAATTTTGGTCCCTACATTTTGGTAGAGTTAATTTGGTTTCAATTATTTTTAATTTGTAGTCAATTTGCTCCTTACAGTTAATTCACTAACGAAAAATGCCTATGTGACAAATGGTTTGTCTAGTTAGCATGTTTAGCGTTAAAATATTAAATCAAATGCTGATGTGTGGCCACATCAGCTTTAATATTTTTTTAACCAATATTTTTTTTCCTTCTCTTTATTTCTTCTTTGAATATTCTTACAATTTTTTTAACCAATTTCATTTTAATTCATTTCTTGGTAACCAAATACTAATCTATAGTCCAACAATCACAAATCATATTCTTTCTAACCTTCAATTTGGCTTTCAATCATAGCAAATTTTATGCCATCAAGATCAAATTCACTCCATAAGTTTCAACCAAAATCCTCAAATTCAAACTGAACCCCAAACCCGGATTCACTACAACACAAATGTCCAGCACCCCATCATAGAGCAAGGAGATCGACAATGTCAAGTGTATTTCAATACAAGATCGGCAATGGTGTCTTGACTCTTGAGGCATTTTGTGGTGGCGGCACGACTGCTAGTGGGGCGGATCTGTGGCCATAGACTGGGCACCGTGGTGGTTCTGTGGTACTTAAAGGTTGGGTTGTGGTGAATCTGAGTTTGGAGATGTTGGGTTTCCATACCCATCTTCAAAAACTTGAAATTTTCAGAATTGAATCCTAGACTTTTCCACCATAGAACCAGGCAGAAACATTTGGAAGAGCACCACCAAAAAAAAAAAAGCCACAGCCATAGCACAAATCCATTAGAAGTAATTAATCTAACTTATTAAACAACAATAACCTTGAGAATCTTGCACTGGGATTTTTTTTTAAAATAATCATAAAACCCAAACAATATCATTAGTTAGGCAACGTTTCAAACTAATTTCGTTTCTAACAATTCGAGTTCAGAGGGGTCGATTTCTGGGTTATAAAATCAAGTATATTGTACTCGAGTTGCTTTGTTTTGCCAGTAACTGACGTGGCTGGAGTGTCCACATAGGCTAGAAATCGAGTTCATTGAACTCGGTTTGCAAGCCCAGAAACCGAGTTCATTGGACTTGGTTTCTGGGCTTGCAAAGCGACTTCATTGAACTCAGTTTGTAAGCTTAGAAACCGAGTTCTTTGAACTTGGTTTAATTTAAAGGAAACCGTCACTGGACTCGATTTCCTTTCCACGCGTCCATCATCGCTAGCTCAAAAAAAAAAACGTCTAAGTTAGTTAAAAAAAACACAGTTTCTCTCGTTCCCACTCTCACTCTCATCACACAGTTTTCTCTCACTCTCAGTCTCTCTCTCACACTCTCAGTCCGTCACCGTCGCTGTCACTCTCCTCTCGCTCCGTTGCTCCGTTGTCGTTGGCCTCTCGCTCCCGTCGTCCTTCTCTGCCTCGCTCTCTCAATCTCTCACACACAGTTTCTCTCTCACTCTCACTCTCACAGGTCCCTCTCTCACACTCTCACTCTCATTCCCTCTCAATCTCAGTCTCACTCTCATTCCCTCTCGCTCCATCACCGTTACTGCCTCTCGCTCCCGTCGTCCGTCTTCGCCTCACTCCGTCACTTCGACTACCTCACAAAAGTAAGGACTCTCTCTTTTACTTGTATTATTTATTTAAAAAGTTTCTCAATCTATCAAATGTAATCTATGTAAGATTTTGCTTGTATTTGTTTGGTTGCCGAGAAAGTGTAGGAAAAAAAAAAATAGGAACTTGGGTATCTAAGAGTCTAATCCAAGCATATATAGTTCTATTGAGTTGAGTGTGAGTTTTTAACAGTTTTCAAGATATCAAAAATGTGGTATACTTATTGCCTCTCAATGCTTCATTTTCTTTCACTTTCTTGAAGTTTCCATGCTACCAAACAGAGGTGAGTGGTGGGTGTCTATCGAATTCTCTAACTTTAAAGCTAATTGTTGATTGTAGGTGTTTTTTTTTTTTTTTGGTCCCCTTGTATTTTTGCTTTTTGTTACAATTCCACATATATATATGTTGAATTTGGATCAAATTCTATGCCATATAGAGTACCAAACTGAGGGTAAAAGGTTTAGTGAATTTGAATGACTCTGTTGTTTATGGGCAATTGGGTTTGGAGGTTTTGAATGTGATTGGTTGGTTGTGGCAAAAAGTTGGATTGTGGTTGTTTTTCGGCTTAAGTGTGAATGGGTGGGAGTATTGTGAGGGTAAAACTAATGATTTGTTCAATTCAAGGAAAATGTAGGATTTTGATTATGGTCATCTAGCTGGCCTTCAATAAAATGTGCTCGAACTTTTTTTTTACACTTATATACTAAATGTTCTTTACTTGTATTATTTATTCAAAAAGTTTCTCATTCTGTCAAATGTAATCTGTGTAAGCTAAAGATTTTGCTTATACATTTTAATTCTTCCATTGCCTTAAATGCCTATCTTCTTACTGAAAAACAATGAGAATTCAACTCTTTTTAGCTGGTATTGATCATGACCTATTGAGTCACATTTTAATTGATCATGACCTGTTGATCCTTGCCAATTTATGTTCAACATATGCTTATATTTACTCTTGACTCCCTAAATTTCGTGCAGTATGGCTGTTGTTCCTGCTCAGAGTCGTGATGAGTTCAAACCTAGTCCCATTGAGAATTCGGTGTTAAGGTTTCTAACAACTCATCGATCGTGCGTTGTTTGGGAAGGCAAGGTAAAATTAAAACCGACCACGTGCTGAGTCCTTTTACATTATGTTGATTTTTTTTAATTTTCATTTCTAAAATTCTAAGTTTGTCAATGGTATTACTAGGTTTAAATGCATAGTCATGCCCATTAGTTGGGTTAAGTTAGATTGGTTGACTATTGCTATGAGAGAGATCATATATATAAAAGTGGGACCTATTTGCTATTTACATTATGTTGATTTTTTTTTTATTTCCATTTCTAAAATTCTAAGTTTGTCAATGGTATTACTAGGTTTGAATGCATAGTCATGCCCATTAGTTGGGTTAAGTTAGATTGGTTGACTATTGCTATGAGAGAGATGATATCTATAAAAGTGGGACCTATTTGCTATGAGAGAATTCTTTGTTACTTGGAGTTGGATGCATAAGTTGACGGCTCATATATAATAATTAACATCCCTCATCCCTAGTCTTTGTAAGTAGATATAGTGAGAAACTAAGAATATTGTTTATTCTTTGAATATTGTTTAAAGACAAGATATTAATTTTGTGGCTTGAAAGAAACCTATCTATGAGCTCCAAGTTATTTTGGTTTAGCTTTAGAAACATTCCCGTGTAGGGTCCCTAACATATTATAGCCCCTAAAGCTTAACTTGATTTTTTATTTTAAAATAAAACATGTGAGTCGTATATTTTTATCTCAACTTTTAAGAAGTATAAAAAAAGAAAAGAAAAGGTGATGTTAGATATTTTACAAATTTTATTTTTAAGTCTTAAAAATTGTTGTCACTTATCACAATAACTAATTCAAATATTCATTTATTATATTGTAGTTGTGGAAGTGCCACCAAGTTACATTTTTTTTTTAGTTTCTTAATTTTGTTCCCACAACAATGTGTAAGCTTTTTGTAGTAAAATTTGTAAAGATTTGAGATTTGGGAGACATAGTTGTTATTGCTTTATTGGTACCTAGTTGAGTTTTATAAATGCTATTATGTAGCTGCGCAAGCAATACTTATTAACTGTAGTTGAAGAGATTGACCTAAACTTAGGTGTAGTCTTAGGGGGAGTGCAACTCCACTTTCAAAATTACATAGGTCCCCCACGAGTAACAACAAGAGCATAGCCATGAATTTTTATTTAAGAAGGCCGATCTGTAACATTGATATAATAAATTAATCACAATATTTTACACTAACAAATAACAAAAACAAAACTTTTCCTAATATGTTCTAAATTTTTCTTCAAAAAAAAAACTAGCAAATAATCACAATATTGTAAACACATTACCTAAGAAGAGTGTTCTGTGAGTGCAAGTGAGAGAGTAGGAAGGTTGTTTATGAAGAGGAGTTGTTGTTTGTTTTATGAAGAGGAGCTGTTGTTATGAGGAGCTGTTGTTTTTTTATGAAGAGAAAAAAGAGAGCTAAAGGTGGACCGGGTAAGGAGAAAACAGGTCCCAGCGTCCCCATGGCAACACGTGGAAGTATGGGAAGTATTCTTGGAAATCGAGTCCAATGGACTCGATTTCCAGCTCAGTTCACGTGCCCCGTCTGCCATGGATGAGATTGGGATGAGACTGATGATACTGCGGGATGAGACAGGACAATAAAAAATCAAGTCCAGAGGACTTGGTTTCTGTACATAGAAAACGAGCCCAGAGGACTCGATTTCTATGTACAGAAACCGAGTCCTCTGGACTCGGTTTCTGGCCTACGTTCCCTTCATCCACCTTAGCTGCTGACAAAATAGGGCATTAATTACAGTAAACTCGAGTCCAGAGGACTCGAATTGTTAGAAATGAACTTAGTTTGAAAGTTTGCCTAATTAATGATATTGTTTGGGTTTGATGGTTATTTTCTAAAATAACCCCTTGCACTGGGTCTCTATGAAAATG
Source organism: Quercus gilva (assembly GCA_023621385.1). Classification (NCBI taxonomy): domain Eukaryota; kingdom Viridiplantae; phylum Streptophyta; class Magnoliopsida; order Fagales; family Fagaceae; genus Quercus; species Quercus gilva. Next base: position 33,591,931 of record CM042484.1, read on the forward strand.
GGTGCTCTCAGTTCTACCAAAAGAAAATAATAGCAAAAGTTCTCGGTGCTCAAGTGTATTTCAATACAAGATCGGCAATGGTGTCTTGACTCTTGAGGCATTTGGTGGTGGCGGCACGGCTGCTAGTGGGGCGGATCAGTGGCCACAGACTGGGCACCATGGTGGTTCTGTGGTACTTGAAGGTTGGGTTGTGGTGAATCTGAGTTTGGAGATGCTGGGTTTCCATACCCATCTTCAAAAACTTAAAATTTTCAGAATTGAATCCTAGACTTTTCCACCATAGACCCAGGCAGAAACATTTGGAAGAGCACCACCAAAAAAAAAAAAAAAAAACCCCACAGCCACAGCACAAATCCATTAGAAGTAATTAATCTAACTTATTAAACAACAATAACCTTGAGAATCTTGCACTGGGGCTCTATGAAAATAGGTGCTTTCGGTTCTACCAAAAGAAAATACGAGCAAAAGTTCTCTTTTTAGTGGAATCCCAGATTTCCAAGAATCCATCTAGAGTCCCATCAAAATAAAGAAAAACAAATCAGAGTTAAGAAACAGATTTTCTTGGTATATTTCTCAGTAACAAGAGTCAATAGGTGAAAGGTCAAAGAAAGAGATGGATTGAGTTCATAATAGGGATGATGATGATTTATGTTACTAAGATTTGCATATGTAAGTTGGAGAAACGTGTTTTTTTTTTTTTTTTAAGAAATCAAATGGATATTTGTGGTCTAGTTTTTTTATTTAGGAAAGGAAAAAAATTGGTACAAAAATAAATATTTTTAAAAGAAGATATGGCTTTTTTTGCCATGTAATTGCTGATGTGGCAACTAAAAATTAGACACATCAGCATCTGATTTAATATTTTAACACTAAACATGCTAACTGGACAAACTGTTTACCATGTAAGCATTTTCCGTTAATGAATTAAAAGTAGGAATCAAATTGACTACAAATTGAAAATAACAGGGGTCCAAATTGACTATTACAAAAATGTATAGACCAAATTGACGTGACCCTTGTTTCAAAAAAAAAAAAAAAAAAATGACGTGACCTTAAAATATAGGGATCAAAATGATATTTTCACCTAAATAGTAGCTATTTCTCAAAATCTTTATTGCAAATGGTTACGCCTCAAAAATCTTGTTCCCCTCCTCAAAATGAGCCCCTACAATTGCTCTCCTCTTAATATTATGAAAATTAATTGCATTCTCGCACAATGTGTAGTGTAATTTATTATTAGTTTTCTCTAATATTTCAATAAGTTTTACCAAAAATTTTGTAACTTAAATTGATTGGCATTTTAATTTCCAATAGAAATATTTAGATTCAGATCCCTACTCCCAATTATCAATGTATAAAAAAAATATTTCAATAAATTTCATTGTAAAAAAATGTAATCTTTAGTTATTTTATATATAGACAAAATAGAAATACATTAAGAGTAGTATAGTGATTTGATCATACTATATGTGTGTGTGTGTGTGTGTGTGTGTGTGTGTGTGTGTGTTTACAAATTAAAAATGACATGATATAGTACTTAATATAGATAGGCATGTTTTCATGCCTACTAAAAGATGCATATATTCTTCAAGATTTTTGGTTATTAAAATGCATATTATATATATGTGTGACTAAAAAAAATTTCCCCTTTCTGTTGGACATGGTTTCAATTATTGCAAAAACAACTAAATTTGAGTAAAAATGCTATATTTCAAATCAATTGTTTCTCACATAAAAAAAATCAATTGTTTATTATATAAATCTTAGAAAAATGATATTAAAATTTCATTATACTTAAAATAATTAATATAACAAAATAAACATATTTATTATATTAGTGTAATTATAGTTCAATAAGTGCAATGTCAAGTATTTTCTAGGAAGGGTTAAATATTTGACGATATTAGCGCATGCAATGCCAAATATTCACCAATTCAATAGATAAATTTTAATAGACGTTTCAATGGGCGATATGTACCAAATTAGGAGAGGAGAGAAGGAGTTTGAACTCTTTTAGAAGGCCTGGACATCCTAGTTAGAAACACCAATAAGTGTTCTAACAGAAAGAACCATAAATAGATAATGGTTACATTACATTTTGGCCATTTAACAATAAGTACCATAGATGCCCCAAAAAAAAAAGTAGATGCCCTAAAATATTAAAAAAAAAAAACCATCCAACTAGTGTTATTGACGCTTGATAGTCACTAGTTCCTACAGCTCAAAGCAGATTCTGCTCAAAGCAGATTCTTTCACACACAGTTGACAATCACTTCAGAATCTCTTTTGATATATGCCTCGATCAGGATAAATCTTTCATGCCATACATAAGAATCAACAGACTATGTTCAATATTGAAGAAAATAGTGAGAAATCTATGGCTCAAAATCATTAACAAATCAATTCGGAGATTGCATTGGGTGGGAAAGTAGAGCTCATCAATTGTGACTGTCAATCCACGTAAACATTAAAGGTATGTGGCACGGAGGGAGATGAAGGGAAATAAGAAAAAGTGAAGGAAAGGTCCTCTTAAAAAAAAAAAAAAAAGTGAAGGAAAGGCGGCCAAAATATACTAAAATTCAGCACATTCTAGTCAATCTTTCAATCTCCTCTCTCTCCATCCAAACATAGGATAAGACAAACTAAATTACACATGAAAACCATTATCACAACTTTTTATATACCACCACAGTTCAATCTGGTAGCAATACTTTGCACTCGCAAACAATCCTAACATATCGTCATCGTCTATTCAACAATAATTTGGAGTGTAATTACATGTCAGGAAGAGCTGAAAGGGTTAGGCTGACTTTCCCCAGCTGGCTGTACAAAAATTTCAGTGGTTACTGCTTCTGTATAAATGGTTTTCCCTGTACGTTGTAAATGGCCCTGCTTCTTCAGGCTCTTTCTTAATGGTCCACACCCTTTCGACCAAACCATGTCATGTAATGCTCTCCCTCAGGAATAATTTACCTTCTCTCAAAAACAACACAAAACTCCAAGCAGGTACTAGGGGTTATGGTTATCCTTTTCTTTCTCAGCCCTGGATGTGCCGCCAGTGTTTTTCTCAAAGGCCCATTCATCTTGCCAATTATCTTATTCCCAACCCCCAAAATAATCAACCACGGGTTGTGGAGATAATCAAACTGACCCCCACAAAAGGTAAACCCTTCTGCATTCTAGGGCAGCAGATATACTTGGGCACACATGAGAGCACAAAACCAAGTTGCTGAATGCAAGGACTATAACCCATCAGAGAAACAGTTTCCTCTCTCAACCATTAAAATGGATTTTCTGGTTTTGAGAGCTCTGACCCTGCTGAGGCTGCTGTTGCGGAGCCTGCAAGTTCAGCGGTGGTTGCGTGTTGTAGTGGGCAAAGGGCTGAGAGTAGAGCGAATTCATCAAGCCCTGCAAACAAGTCAGACAAGTTATAAACTTCTTCACTTGAGAGGACCACCTGCCACCAAGCCTTAAGGATGCAGAAAACATTTAGCCAAGAGCACATTGCATCAAACTCCTTGCTAAACACAGCAAGGTTTGGTAAACTACTCTCCATAGCCATATGTTTCTTCCAACTTGGCATTTTCATAATTCTACCTAAAAAGTTCTGCTAGTAAACAGCATTAAAAGTTGAAGAAACCTGAGACTGAAGTGGGTTCGCATTTGCCACACCAAAGTGGCTCTGTGAGGCATCATCTTGTGAGGGGTCATTGAAGCCAACCTGAGTAAATAGGCCTTGTGAACCATGCGTCATGTAGTCCTGATACAGCAGAAATCAAAGTGTAATTTCAAAAAAGAAAAGGAAATAATGATAAAAGAAAGCATAAACACATTCAGAGTGGTAATGAGCTCAAACCTGGGACATAAAATCATTCCCTGTACCAAAGCGAGAATATCCAGCTTGAGAGTTCTGGTTTAGAAAGTTCCCAGGAAACCCACCTTGTGCTCCTTGAGTAACATAATCGACAGCATATCCACTTTGAGAAGCCTGCAGACCAGGCCAGTAACACATCAACATAATAAACAGAAAGGTCAAATCATTTAATATTAAGCCACCCAACAAATAAATTTCATTAGTCTTAAAAAATAATAAATTAAAAAGACAAACCCCTAATACACCTTGTAATCCCTAAAAGCATCACATCCAAACCATAAATAGCACAACATTATACATCCCAGAGTTTCAAATACGTAATCAAGATCAAATACATCCAAACACTCCGCAATATGCAATATATATATAACCAAGTATATAAGAATACTAAGATTTCCCTGAGATGTACCTGAGTGGAAAATTCAGCAACATTATAAGGAACATGTGATCCCTGGCTTTTGAAGTCATCACCCAAGAATTCCTGATAATAGTTGAAAGACATTGAAATAAATGAAAATCAAGAATAGAACAAACATATATACAGTTGCATATGCAAAAGTACAATAAATACCTGAGACATGCCCGCCATGGAAAATCCATCTCGAAATGTTTGGCTAGGCCCTTGAACTGGCATCTGACACATAAAAAAATGATACTCAGGACATGATGACACTAATACGGGATAGAATACAAAAATTTGGCAAATAAATGTAAAAAGAAAGAATGAGTACAGACATTATTAACAAACCCAGGTTGGGATAATGGGCCACCCACAGAAGGCTGGCTGTTTGGATTCTCCAGTGCAGGAAAGTTGAAAGTAGAGCCAATATTTCCAATAGCTTGCTGGGTGCCTTGTTGGTGAGGCAGATGACTGCCAATAGGAGCACCAGCATTGCCACGCCCAGCCCCAAAACCCCGACTGCCTGGTGGAGGGACATGAGGAACAGCTCCGACTGGTCCATGCACTGCTCCACGAGATGGAATAGCATATGGCTGAGAAGGGGGACCACCAGGAAATGGTGGAAGGGGAACCCGAGGCATTGGATAGCCGGCAGGATGCACCCCAGGCTTATGGGTACCATTAGGAGGGCCAGGAGATACAAAAGTACCTGCACTTGGAACAAAATAGTACCTTGATCATGTCATGTACTACTTCGAAGATATTATAATATCAACAGTGAAAAAGGAGCAAACTCAAGCCACTCTGCTGGATTTAAAGTGTCATTCCAGGATAATACAAATAGTGTAAATATACAATATGTGAGAAATAACATACCCCTACCACGACCGCTTCTTCTATCAGCATTTGGAGATGAGGCAACAGAACCAAAGGTATCATTAGGCACAACACCAGGTCCACCACCAAAGAAAAGCCTCCTATCGTTGTAGATCTATTTCAAGATAACAATATTAATATCAGCTCCTATCCACATAAATGCTTCATAATTGATAACCAACCCCAACCATTAACCCTCCCCCCTCCCCCCTCTTTTCTCTCTCAAAAAAAAAAAAGAGGAAGGAAAGCCCAAAAATTAAAAGAAACTCACATATCAACTTTTGAATTTCCGTCACCTACCTTTTTAGGCTTTTGAAATTGAACCATACTTTGTTTCAAATTATTCAGAGGTCCTTCAACCAAGCATTCATGCTCCTGATGAAACATTAGCAAAAAAAGTAACAGAGGACGTTGTTTAGCAACCAAAAAAAAAAGGATTAGTTGCATCAATCTACAAGTGATATGCAATACCACACATTACATATTGAACAAGAAACCACTAATCACTTAATGTAGAAAGGTCAAAAATTAAGGATGTTGAATTAAAAGACTATCATGTAATACCAAATCTGTGACATAATTATAAATAACAGCATAATATGCACATGATGTAAGATAAAAAATACTGCCAATCTGTGAAATGCTCCCTCTGCCTCAAAAATAATTGAAACTTTTAAAATGGCACGAGGATTAGACAATCAAACTGGTATCACCTTTGATAATATTGTTTGCTTTTTGAAAAAAAAAAAAAAAAAAAAAAAAATGAAGCACAAATTCCACTTACAGAATCTTTCATACATTTTGAGACAACCAAAGAGGGAAAGGTTATGATCCACTTTAAGACAAAGAATAATAGTTGACTAGCTTCAACATCCCAAAATCAATTCCAGTACATTGCAAGTGCAATAAGATAGAGCCTTAGATAAACCACAATAGCATAAAACAAGGAAATACCTTGTAGTGTGTCAATAAGCTATTCCACAGTGGCTGTTTGCTCAGGACTTTAGGATTCCCCAGAATGACAATACCATATCGAGCACGAGTTAAAGCAACATTGAGCCTACGGGGATCATTAAGGAATCCAATTCCCTGTAGAGAAGGGAACCAGCAGTCAAACATCAATACATAAATATATCATGTACGAAAATATCTAGATACAAACAATATCTTTCTGGACAACATTCAGAATCCACCAATCACCTAAAAACACATACTTTAGGCATCCATTACATAACCTATAGGCCACAAAATTAAGGGGGTTTTATACGAACTGCCAATATTGTTTATTTTTTAAATTGGTAAATCACACGCAACATAATGGGTTTTGAACCCTAACCTTACCCTCAGTCTTGTTCTTCTAGTAGAAGAATATGACAATTGAACTAGATCTCACTTGCAATTGATTAGTTTTGATAATGGTTAGAAATATTTTACTGCCACTGCAGCTCAACCCAGCCCCCCTTTGGACTCTCAAACGAAAAGTGCGAATGGAGAATATGTGATTAGAAAATAATGAATATATGACAGAAATCAACTATACCTAGTAATCCAAAAAGGAGGACAAGGTAAAATATCTCTTCTGCTTTGACAGTTACTGCCATTTCATTTTGTTAAACTAGACCATGAAGGTAAATTATTACAGGAGTCAAAATGTGTCAAATCCTTAAAGCATGAACAAGCATATTAAATCTTGTCAGCAAATACAAGAATTAACAGTGAAACTTCATTTGAAAAATAGAAATAAACAACAACAATGGTGACAATGGTGACAATGGTGACAGGGACACCAATAATTAGAAACAAATGTCCATCCACTGCCTCTCATTAAAAAAAGAGTTAACCAAGACCAATACTGAGTCTTCAGGTCAGAAATAACACTGAATAAATATCATAAATGTCACATTAACTAACCTGATGTTCATTACTCCTCACACATGACAGAATAATGTAGTCTTTTTCCCTTCCTTGAAATGAATCTACACTTGCAACCTGTAATAAACAAAAGTTTTTAGAAACAGCAGGAAAAAGTTATTGCGCCCTAGGACTGATGAGTTGAATATAAACATTACCTCAATCTCCTTGTAAAGTTGCTGTCTAAGAGCACCATTTCTAGACATGTAGTTCACAATATATGCTCTTTGTCCCTCATATGGTGTTATCACCCCAATCTGTGATATAAGGGATATAATTAATAACTGAGAACAGAACTGCACCAATTCAGAAGTAAAGAAGATCCATAGTAACCTGACTAGGCACTACACCGCTCCTTAAGAAAGTAGTTACAATCTTTTCAACATTAGCAGCCTCAGTCCTATTCAGATAGGATGTTCCGCTAGCACTTATCTCCTCTTGCCCCATCTACAAAACAAGCATATTTTATCAGACAGCTCACTGGGGGTGCCAGAGGGTGAGGGAGCTGAGATTTGAATACACACCCAAAACAAAAAGGAGCTCAACCAGTTTTAACATCAAAATCAATTTATAATGATTCTAAGAATCAAACCAATGATTTCACACCCAAGCTAGATACAAATCATATAATGCACCAGTTATTTGCTAATTCTATTTATGTTCACAGTGACCAAAATCTAACTACAGACAATTGATAGGCAGTTTTTTGATAGGCAGTTGTAATACCTGGACATAAAAGAACATTGGGCGATTGGGCACAGGCCAAGGAAAGTCAATTCCCGAAGATTGCCTCTCATTTATAGTTACTCCATTCTGTAGTGTGCCTTCATAGAAGCTGTTAGAAGGAAATTCTGACAGAGATGGGTGCATACGATATTGAACCTAGGTTTCAAACAGAATGTAAGAAATCAGTCTTAAAAAATTGTATATTGGGCAATGACAATAAGTACAATAAAAAGTCAGCTGGACATTTCAACACATCAAATTATTAACCTTTAACGAGTCCTTACAAATCAACAAAACTCCATCAAATAGCGTAAATTAATGGACAGCAAAGTGCGTACAAATTTTCAACATGAAAAACCCATTTCAGCTATCACAGTAAAGGATAAGCATGCATATACCAATTTATACCATCATTATGAGTAAGCAATTACCATCGTGAAAAAAATTCACCACCATTAATTTATTAATCATCTCCCCCATTACTTTCTAATTTTACGATTAGTTTGTTATTAGGTTGAGGAGAAATCAATTTAAAAATGACTTTCATTGTCTTGTTCAAGTATGTAGACTCCTAGCTCCAACCGTAAGAATGGGAAGGAGATAAAAGTAAAACTCTGAGACCTGCATTGAATTTATCGAAGTTCCATAAAAACAGACAATAATATATCCTACCCATTACCTGCAACCTAATCGGTTTCACGCCAAGTAGAACAAGACGTTCAAAGAGAGACTGGGCTAAGCCAGCACGAGCTGCTTTCTTGCACATAATGACTGGACCAAGCTGGCAATGGTCCCCAACAAGAACAACCTGATGCATAATTACTAGTCAGAAGACCACTCATGAAACAGGGAGAATAGAATGGCAAGGTTAAACTTGATCTCTATACCTGCTTTGCCCCAAGAACCAAAGGAATAAGACATTCAGGTTCTGTAGCCTGCGTGGACTCATCAATAAGTACCTGAAAAAAATACAAAAACAAAACAAAACAAAAAACAAAAAGTTAAAAAGTGTAAGCTTTTAAACTAGTGAATCCTGGACAAACTTCAACATGTTAGATGCATTTCAACCTGGCGGAACCTAAAATTTGCCAATCGAGGATCTCCAGCACCAACACATGTGCAACAGATGACATCAGCACTTTGAGAAATCTCCCTTTCAGTTGCCCGCTTCAGTGCTTTATATTTTTTCTCATCACTGCTAGACAATTCTCCTGTACACATTAGGAGAAAGAAATAAGAAAAAACCAACTTCGAACTCAAAGATGCAGTTTTTATTTGACACTGATTAGGCACGGGATATTCAAGAAGGATCTAAGTTACTAGGTAAAAGATTAAAAAAAAAATGATTTCCAAAGAAAGTGATTATGCAGAAATGTCCAGATATCAAAGCACACTCAACAAGCTTTATTAAAGTTGGACAAAATCTTCAAAAACAATTTGTAAGTTAAGTCAAACTCATTCATTTCCTACATTCCTGGTGCAACATTTTCCAAATATATAGTGGTATGATAACCTTAATCAGACACACTATTCAAGCAGAGGAACTTAAATTGACCAGGCAACGACCCCCAAAGGGAAACTCTCCTTTAAAAATAAGAATAAATGAATAAATAAACAACACAAACACAAATAAACTATTATTTTAGCTTCCACAGAGAAGCCATAGTAAACTAATCCCCCAGTCACTTGTTTCCTACATAAAGCAATCTAACTGCACAGAGCAGATAAAACAGTTGAATTACCTATCAAAAATAATAAATAAAACAATTGAATCACAATTCTGATATGCAAAGTATTCACCATATGTGGGGATCATTCTTTGAAGAGTAATACCAGAAGCTATATGCAACTGCATCAGATAAGGATGACTCAGCTATATCTTACTTAATGATTCGATACTTGGGGATGGGGGGATTTGAACCCACTAGGACATGCCAACCATGATAAGGCTCTTGGCTCAACTATTTCTTATTTAGATGGCCAAAATGAGAGGAGGATATGCTCTTCAAATATTAGATTCATTCTAGACTTTCACAATTGAGATTGCGTCAGTTGATTTATTCTTCAAAATTTTGTATCCTAGGATTCCAAGTGGCTCAGATTTTTCGAGGTGGAGGTTCACTGGCAATGGAAAATTTGATGTTTGATCATATAATGAGCCTTTGAGAGACTAGTGATGTGACTTTCCCCTTGAAAAGGATTTCATGTTAAGGCTCCAAAAAGGGCTTTTTATTTTTGTGGACAATGTTCTGGGGGAAGATTTTAACATTTTATAATCTCATGAGAGGAGTTCCTTCATAAGAGGGTGCTGCGTGTGAAGTAGTGGACAGACTATGGACCATTTGTTGTAGCATTGTGATACTGCCTATAAATTAGGGAGCTTTATTTTTCCATGTTTGAAGTAGCTCGGGTAATGCCTAAAAGTGCTAATGACAAGGAAGCTTGCATTTCTGATGTTTTATGCTACCAGGAGGGTGGTAGCGATAGAATCTGGAATTTGAGATTTCATAGGGAATGACATGTGCTAATGACAAGGAAGCTTGCATTTCTGATGTTTTATGCTACCAGGAGGGTGGTAGCGATAGAATCTGGAATTTGAGATTTCATAGGGATTTTCATGAAAGGGAATTAGGGGCTGCCTTCTCTTTCCTTGAGTTCATTCAATCTCGGATCCCTAGGGGTAGTGAGAATGACACTTCTCATTGGTGTCTCAAAGGGAATGGCAAGTTTGATACCCAGTCCTATTACAATATCATTAGGGGTGCAGCTGCCTCCAATTTTCCGTGGAAGGGTGTTTGGAAAGCTAAGATCCCTAGGAGGGTGGCTTTTTTTGTGTGGACAGCAGCTCATGGGCAGATCCTTACATTGGATAATCTTATGCTTAGGGGGGGCGCATCTTAGTGAATAGGTGTTGTATGTGCCATTGGAATGAGGAAACTATGGATCATCTTCTCCTCCATTGTCCAGTAGCTCACTCTCTGTGGGTTTTTATGTTTCAAATCTTTGGGACACAATGGGTCATGCCAGGCTCTGTGGAAAGCTTGGTGTATTGTTGGAGTTTTTGGCTGGGAAAATTTAATTCAGACATATGGAATATGGATCCTGGCTGTTTAATGTGGATTGTTTGGACGGAAAGAAATCGGCACTCTTTTGAGGATACCGAGAAATCCTTGGTTCCATTACAAGCTTGATGCCAAAAGACTTTATTTGATTGGTCTAGGTGTTGGGGCTTCTCGGAATGCACCACTATCTTAGAGTTTATTTCTTCTCTTAGTATTGCTCTTTAAGTTTTTTCTTGTTCTGTGTTGCTGTTTGTTTGTTGCTTTTCCTTGTGTTCACCATCATGAACACTTTGTCTTGGCTTTCATCTATTTTTTAGTTTGTTTTAATAATATTCTTATTACCTATCCAAAAAAAAAATACCCTTTGTTCCTGAAATTGAAACCTGAATAATCCTAACGCCTCTAAGCTTACAAAACCCAAAGCAGAATCAAACCAAGCTAGCCAATCCTCAAATCAACTGCTCCAATTTACAACACAGCAAAAACGGAACACCAATAGTACAATACAGATTGAATACTCTATCCATTAATAATAAAAATTTAAAAGGGCAAAAAAAAAATCATAATGAGAATAAGCCTGACCTTGTTCATCTTTCAGTTGTTGTAACTTGTGAAGCTCACTCTTTTCAGATGTGTCAAGATGTCGAACCTGCAAGAATGTAAAACAGGCTAAGAACAGAGAACATACTAGTATCAGACAGAATACAATAATGATGACCACACACACCTGATAGTGAAGGGTCAGATGCTCAACCGGAGAACTCACAGCTTCCCTTGATTTTGCACAAAGCCTAACAACCTGAAATCCCCCCCACCCCCCCAAACCAAAAAAAACCACAAAAAAAAAAAAAGAATAAAATGTAAGGTAAAATAAATTTAAAAAAAACAAATAAAAACAAACAGTAAATAGCAAGCACTGATTTTAAATGAAGCATCATTATGAATTAAAATTGAGCCCCTGCCACCATCTAATTCTGATAACAACAATCCTAACAGATATTTTGACTGCTAACAGTTCCAAAACTTTATTCAATTCAACAATTTCAGACAACAAATTTCAAGACAAGCATACCTACAAAATACACTTAAAAGCAATAGAAAGCTCCATCAAGCAAAATTTAATTAACCAAAAACATCTTTCAAAGATGCCACTACACAATTATATATTGATAATGTCATTTAAAAAATTCAGATCATTTGAAGAAATCTTTCACACATGTAGAAGATACTCTGAATAAAATTGTAATATGTTAATGACCAAATATAAGTAGTTAGTTTCTTCAAGTAAATGGAAATTATTTTATTTCTTCTTTTTGAGAAAATATAATGGTGATATGGTTTCAATTATCAACATTGCATAGAAAATGACTCTAATACAATGCATCATATAATTGAAAGATAAGAAGGCAGCAGAATTAAGCATTTTAGAGAATCATCACTACAGTGGAAAGTAAACAGACAAATGCATAAGCATTATTTACAAATCCTGTAGTCCACTGCTAAGAAAACATCTCAAAAGTCTGAACATTTATGGTTCTTTATTGATCGCAGCTGTGCCTAGGTAATGTCCAGGTCCTTAAAAGTGATTTACCAGGGCAGGCCATGGCAGCTCAGAAAATAAAGAGTGGCACTTGACATTATGACAAGGTTTGCTTGAAAGAAAGACAGGAACAATGACACACAAAATTTGGACAAGATAGGCGGTAAATGATGATGTGGGGATCCACTTTTGTAAATTCAATTGCCTTACGTTCAATAGAGTTCATGATAGATCCCCATACATAATTATGTACTATCCAATCTCAATATTTTTCTCAGAGCTGATGAAGGATCTTACACACGATATTTTCCTTTGCAAAAAATAATCCATTTAACAGTAGATGTTTATGCACAGACAAAATAAGGAAAAGGAACTACATGACCAGAAATGGCAATAAAAAATAGAACAGAATGCCAATATATATATATATATATATATATTACAGAGTTGGCAAAAATGCAAGCAAAGCTTTGCTTAATTACCTTTAACCCAGTAGCACTTATCTTTTCCGCTAGTTGGTCTACAGCCACATTACTAGGGGCACAAACCAAAACCTAACAAAAGAATAATATTATCTAGTGTAATAACCAAACAAATAAATACGAATGCTAGGAAACATGAAATTAAACCTACTTGCCCCTGGCCTTGTTTAGCCATGTGATATACAATCGCTGCAGAGGTTACTGTTTTCCCCGTGCCAGGTGGACCTTGAATCAAACTTATAGGTTTCTGAAGGACGCTCTTTACAGCAAACACCTATCAGACAAGTACAAACCACTCTGAGCAATCCGGTTACAATATCTTGCATAAATGCAAGGTGTCACCCAGAATGAAAATGCAGAATTCTGATCATTACATATTCGAAAAGCTTGGCAGATTTCTTGATCATTACATGTACATCATTAGGCCTCTTGAAAAGGCTTATTGATGTAGCATAATGCCCATTTTGCGCTTAAACGAGACGTACATGGTCATAGGGTTCTATTCACAATCAAAGCACCTAACTGTAGACTAGAATTTCCAACTTTTTACCATAACTAAAATATTCAACCAATAATATTAAAAACATATATCTGTAGAGGAAGCATAACAATCAAGACAGAATTAAGTAGATGATCAGGACAGCATACTTGAGATGCATTGAGCTCCGGAAGACCAGGTGCGCCAAAACGACGAGGCAGTGTATTGCGAACCATTTGAACTTCAACTTCATGGCCCAACAAGTGGTGGTAAATGTACCTGCATGGATGGTGGCATTTAAATTCAAAGAGCAAACAAAGAGCAAATAACTCAGATACAAAATATGCATGATCCCTATAAATGACTGATCTAATATTTGAACACTGTACCCAGAATACTGACAGACTGATACACGAGTAAACAAATCAAACTAGGATATAATAACAACAAACACAAACCCTTACTAGAGTAGAAAAAAAAGCATGGAAAAGTCCAACATATCTATAGAAAATGTAACAGAATTATATGCATTACCATTGATATTCATATTACCTCTCCAAAATATTCTATAACAAATTTCTGGAAAAAATAAATTAGAAAAATCAAGATATTATAGCCAAGATTAAAGACTCCCTAAAACCTTTTTACATACAAACAAATGCAGACAGCAGAAATACCAGCCAACCTACCCGCTAACACTAGTCTCATCCACTGCAAAAGTTTTCATTGCTCCCTGCATGCGATCAAAGCTTGTACTTTTCCACACAAAATCAACACTGAAACCATGGTTTACATCAACTGGAACTCCCTGCATAGAATATTAAAATATGCACTAATAATGACAACTAAATAAAAACTTGAAGAAACAAGCCAACTGCAATAATACTTTATTTACCTGACTAGCACGAAGTTCAAGTGCAACCTCCTCTTGTGCAGTTAGCTTGATCTGGAACAATATAAAAAGCATGTAATACGCCCATAAAATGTGGCTATGTGCCAGAGCGGTAGAAAGGAAATACTAAACAACATTTAGATGTCTCTCAAAAGAAGAGGCATACCACATGCCCCACTGACTGCCATGCTGGGTGTGCTGCATCTCCAGAATAACGCAGCCGCAACTCATCTCCAGGTACAAGGCGCAACTCATTGTCTTCCTACAACAACAGAACAGGCAGTTTAATTTTTGAAAAAGGAAAAACAAATGTACTTTTTTAAGTAAATAATTTTCAAAATAGAAATAAAGTACAACAAATGCTCATAAAAGGCCGAGCAGAACAGGAAAAATTAAAATACCAGTAATGAGAAGATATTCACAATTAAAATGGAAAAACTGAGATAGTGAAGCACCTTTGGAAAAACAAAATATGCAATACGCTTCTTGTTAAGACCGATATCCCACCGAATTGTGACATTGTCTTTGCTTTGGGATTCTTTCATCATCTACAACAAATAAGATATCATAAGATGCCACACAATGTTTTGCATAAAGCAATGTTTTGTTCAGGAAATCAGAATAAATCATTGGAGGAGCATAAAGGCATCATTAAGCTAAATATTATCTTCTTTAGCTCTCTACTCGGACAGAATAACGTAACCATATAAGCACAGAATAAAAAGAGTGGAAGACAGAGAGATATGAATCATACTTTATCATAGTCAGCCTCAAGCTTAATTAGTGGAGCAAATACATTTTGATACTGCAAAAGAAAGGTAATACCATCAATGTATTAGTCAACAGCCATATAAACTATTACTTCCACCAGTCTTCTCTGGTAGTAAAGCAATCATGTTGTTGGGAATCATTCAAACTCAGTCACCTGATATGCATCTTCATACTTCAAGGCTACAGGCTGAGGTTCATCGTCCACACCAGGCTTCTCAAGATCTTCCAGGGAAGCATCAGGATTTGTTTTCCAAAGTTCTTCAACCTTGTTTATCTGTTGAGCACTGATCTGGCGTGCCCTCAACTGCTCCTGTTCAGATGGGATCTGCAAAAATGCAACAGTTTATAAAAGTCTAACAAAAAACACCTCATATGTGAAACAGGAAACAATGCATAAAACAAAACTAACCTTGACAAGCCACTGCAAAAAACACCGGTCATCAATCAGGGGACACCACTGGCTCAGGTCCCAATTCATGTCCTTCAATGCATTAACACTTAAGCAAGGTTCCCTACAAAGAAGAACAACCACACTCTCTGTCTTTGCCGAAATAAAGCCAAGCAAGAACACATTACGACATCCACAATTGTAGCATTCAAGGATTGTTTCTCCTAAAGGACTGTCTTTATGAAGACATACTTCCTTGTGTTTTGCTCGAACCTACAGAACCAACATTATAACGTAATAAGAATTAATATCAGAGATTCATGTTCAATTGCAAAATGGCATATGATTTATCCTATATCAAATGGAGCAAACTATTGGTTCAAGAAAAATTCGTCAATTTTCACCCAAATTGAATGAATAAACTTTAGCATTTAAAAGCACTAAAGAAATTGAATAATCACTAACAAAACCTATAACTAATAATTAAGGGAAAACATCCATATAAATTATTCATATCAGTAGGTAAATATGACTAAAAGATTACACTATTACTATTCCAAAAATAAATAAATAAATAAAATTCAAGCAGTACCAGTAAAAAGGTAAAAGGATACAAATTGGAAAGCAAACTGCAAAATATATACCATACACTCAAAACTCTCACTTCAAATGGCTCGATGTGGAGGTTTATACATTATTCCATAACATTACTAAGTCACCAAAAGTTTCTTTCCTTCAGGACCAGAGGAACATATAGGTAAAATCACCATCAGAAAGAATGAGAAAGCTTTTTCTTTTTTTCAATATAGTAACATCATTAAAGAGTAAACATTGAATCCAATTTAAAATCCAAAGGTTAAATGAATCAAAGTTTTCCGGAGTTCCAATTTAACTAAAATTTGTGCAAATCTGTGATCTCCCATTTTAGCCCTAAAAATAGATATTTTTATCAATCTCTCCTCGAAAAAGTACATAACATATATTCATATGCAAGCTGAATCTTCATAGTCTAGGTCTACCCTATATGTGAAGAAAGGACAGGCTATATTACAAGCCCACACAATTTAACAACCACAGAAGAATACAACTCTAGTACAAGGTACATCTGAGAACATTCTAAAATTACTCTCTTAATGTCCTAATCCAAGTGTCATAAACACACAAATGGAAGTGATGACCAAATAAGTTAATTCAGAAGGAATGCTAACAAAACATATTTCCACAAAGTAGTAGAAAATTATTAGACATGTTCCTGATTGTTCTGTCTCTAAGAACAATCTGATGAAGTGCAGTCATCAAAATACCCCTTTTTTTACTTAAGCACAAAGCACAATGAAATAAATCAAATCTTTCTAATTACTTCTTGAAGAGCCTTCATTGTTCAGAAAATCACCTCAAAATGATATTTTTTGATAGATACGATAGAATTCAACCCATAGTGTCTGCTCCATGATGATAGACACCAATTGGTTTTTGGCTATGATGCATAGGTACGGATACAGGTATGGATCTGATACTAGTACAGGGATACAACATTTTTTTTAAACAATACTGGTATGGGGATACAACATTTTTAAAAAAATTTAGGGTACGATACATTGGGAATAAGTGTATTAATTACTTATGAAATATATTCTATTTATATTTTATTATATAGTTAAGCATTTATTTTATATATTGTTAAGAATATATCAAATTAAAAGCAATAATGGATAACAAGTGAATCCATGGCCATCAAATGATGTTTAGAATACAAATCAAGATCCAAAAGAGTAAATAAAAGATAATTAGGTAAGTGTTCAACATTGGAACCTATATATTAAACATATAAATAAAAATTCTTACACGTTTGGGCTATCTCTCACTGTTGGGGTTGGGTTGTGTATCCTAGATGTATTGGCACTTTAATAAATAAATTAAAAAAACAAAATTTACCAGGTATGTATCTTAGAGGTATACAATTGATATCAGTACAATACCGCTGGATCAATGGGATCCCAATCTCAATTTCCTACGTATGCTTGCCCTGTTCAGAAACTGAAGCTACATTTTCTCTTTCACTACACCAAACCCATGAACTTTCGCCCAAACACATACAGTTGATTCCACAGGTACCACGGGCATGCTACTAATGCCTGTTGGACTTGGCAGTAAGTATGATGATAAAAAATAGAGTATCCGTGCATCTAAGGTTTTTGGTGTAGGCAGGGTTCGAACCCAAATCTCTTTTTCACGAAAAGAGACTTTACAAGTTAGCTAACTGGAACCCACACTTCAAAATGATATTACTATCTACAAATATTGTTTTACCTTGTCTGCTAATTCCTAAGTAACCCTTAATTTCCAATTCAAAATTTCGAAATCAAATGTATGCATTTCATAATATCTGTGAGGCTAAAGGAATAATACCCACATTAGCACTAACCAAAACTAAGTTACTCCGGCAATTCCAAGGCTAACATCCAAACTAAATACTTTAATTACCAGTACAAACCAACAAAACTTTAACCTATTTACACAAATTCCCAGTCAACCCTTATATACTCACATTGATCAAATCAAAAAAAAATATAAGACAAAAGCACTGACCAGGTGATTGACGATATGCGAGCCGGACGTGTTCCCTCTGGAATTGCAGAACCACTTACGACACGAGGGCACGTTGCAACGCACGACACATGCCGGGTTCGACACGCCACAGTACCGACACGCGTGTTCAGTGAAATCCCCTTTGCCGTACTCGTAGCTCTCATCGTCCCCGGTCTCCTCAAAGTTCAACCCTCCCATCCCAGCGGCTAGGGCTTCCACCACCTGATTATTACTACTGCTATTGTTGTTGTTGCTGATGATATTAGTATTGCTATTACTATTCCCACCACCACTGCTGCTTCCCGAGCCGACTGCCCGAGCTTTCGTGACGCTTCCGGGGGCAGCCGATACGGGCGAGGTCTCGGACTGGTGGTCCGACCCGGGACCTCTGTCGTTCGGGTCGGATAACGAATCGGAAGGCGTGGGCCATGAGACTGGAGAGCGAATCGGGTCGCGGAACTCCGGGTAGTCGAAATCCTCGCCCTGCGTGTTGAATTCGAGGAAGGTGTAGGCGTCGTTGGCCGTGTCTGGCTGCGACGCCGTTTCGAAGAGGTTGTTTGGCTGAGAATCCATCCTCAGCCAGAAGAGAGAAGGTGATCTGGCGGTGAAATTAGGGTTAGGGTTTTAGAGAGATTGGTAGATGTTGTTTGGGGGTTAGGGTTAGGGTTTGGCGAGAGAGAAAAAAAATAAGAGCTTTGGGGAAGAAAGCGCAAGAGAACGAGAGAGTGAGAAAAGAGGAAGGGAGAGCGTTTGTGTTTGTGTGTGTTTTTGGGTTTGTGCGTGTCTCGTGTGTGCTACGTCAGGGAGAAGGAGGGTAAGTGAGAAATGGGGAAATTGTTTGCGACGTTGGGGACACGCGCGGGTTTAACTGGGCAAAAATTTTAAGACCGCATAAACTACCTCAACTTTAGTTACACGTGTCAAACCGTAAGCGGTAAAAAAATTATAATTAGTCTATGTAAAAATAACGTGATATAAGTGATGCTAATATCACAGCATTTTATATAATTTTTATTATAATTATTTACCTGATAAATTATGAGTGGTAAAAAAAAATTTAATAATTTTCTGTGAATTCACATTTTTACTATTTACAACTTAACACGCGGAGTAGGAAGGTCGAACTTATGGGAGCGTGAGGCGCGTGGTGTGACATTTGGAACTGATAGACGGTAGATGGCACTCGAGGTGGCATTGATTGAAAGATGGTTGTGACTTTAGAGTGTTCTTCCTCGTGTTGTCATTCATTCGTGTCTTTCCCATTAGATTCCTCCATGTATTACGTTTTTCTTTTCTTTCTTTCTTTTTTTCATTTTTATTTTACCGTGTAACTGATAATATAGAGGATTTTTTTTTTTTTATATAAAGCATAATATTGGAAAAAGTTTAGCTAACCTACTACCGGGTGGCATTTGAAAAACACATTCATAAGTAGGCTTTTTTTTTTTTTTTTTTCTTTATTAATGAATAGTGTGATTTAGTTAAATAATATAAATAAATAGTCTTATTAATCCTTATATAAGAAAAAAAAAATTAGTTACAAATTTAGTTATCGCTTAGGATTGCAACTTCACTAAATAAAACTAACATTTCTATATATTTTAAAAATCGAACCGTTGAATTGTATATTCTTTATACTCTTAAAACACATGTCAAATTTTGTTTCAATCGAATTTTATTTACTATATAATTCATAAACTTATTTTTTTAAACATAATTTTATATTATAAAACTTACAATTTAAACAGTTTTTTTTTTTTTTTTGAGAATAATTTAAACAGTTAATTGATAATATAGCTATTGACGTTGTATTTTCTAAAAAATTTTGCAAGAACATAAGATATAAAAAGAAAATGTAATCAAATGGTAGATTTGATAAAATTCACATTTAATAAAAATATATTGAGTAAAGTTGTAAAATTATTACATTAAGGTATAATTAAATTTATAACCAAACTTTGTCCGTCATATAATGAGTTGAAAAGATAGCTCCAAACTAATAGTCTAATATAGAGCCAAACTTTGATATAATATATATGAATAATTGATAACTAAAAATAGTTAATGAACTAAATCAAAAAAAAAAAAAAAATTAGTGAACTATTACTATTACTAATTTATTTAAATATCATTTTCTCTATCCAAAAATCAATTCTTTTACCTCATCTTTCCTCAATTTCACTCTCTCTTTGGAATCCCATCATTAGAAATCACAAACACCCAAACACAACCACACTGGAAACATCTAAACGCAAGTACAACCACATCAAACCCAATTCAACCAACACAAATCACAGTTAAAAAAAAAAAAGGCAATGGAACTCCCCAAATTTTCTTCTCCAAAAAACAAGAAACAAAGCGTACGAGCTTCAGCTTCAAATCAAAGATCTTTAACTTCAATCCCAAGCTTCAAAGCGCTTCTTGATATTCCATGTGAATTACTTTAGACTATTTTTTTCCCGATAAAAGACAAAATCTCATTTGGACTTAAATCACCTACTTGGACTAAGTTTAATAAATAAATAAAATTCCTAATTTTCTAAGATTTTCATAGTTGTTTTGGGAAATTTTTAGATTTTTTTTTGCAACAAAAACTCTTCAACTTTGAATAATGCTAGAGATACAAATTTGTTTACAAAAATTTTTATAAACTGCTGATATGATGAATAATTATTGGTAAAAAAAAAAAAAAAAAAAAAAAAGATATTAATGATAGGCCTAGATGAAAACTAATAAGAAACTAGTCACATCAATAGTTATAAAAATATTTTAAAATAGTTTGTGGATATAACAATACTCCTTCAACTTTATATAAAGCACCATAAATACGTTAGAAGGTCCAAATTTTCACTCATGGGAGATTTTTGAAGCCTTTGTAATCCAAAGTTAATTGACAACACACCCAAACCTACAAATTTTCATGATCTTCTTCCCCACTTTTCGCTACACACCAGCAAGAAGGTATTTGGTATCAAATGATACCATGTTAACAGTATCAAAATCGAATAAGTGTGAGACATGTCAACAAAAAATAATTTTTCTACTAATAAATAAAAGACATGTGTTAGTGGGTAGTTATTTTTACACAAATGTCTCTCATTTGTTAGGTTTTGATACGGATGACATAGTATCATTTGATACAAAATACTTTTTTCACACCAACACCCAACACATAAACCCTTAGGAATTCATATAGACAAAATCCAAGTAGTTCTTTAGGTCACTGCATTCATCAACATCACCCAAGGAAGTAAAGCTTCATCAACAAGTATCCATCTTCTGAGAAAGCCATATAACAAGGTGAAATTTTGAAGGAGACAATCCAAGAACAAAAGTGATAGTAAGGACAGAGGATAAATAATCCACCATTGGATTTGTCTGTTGGGCTTTGTGGAGTCTAGTTGTGTTTGACCCGGATTATGACCCGACCCAAAATAATATTGTTACAGTTTTTAATGAGAGATTTTCTGAAACTTAGTCTATGGAGCGGAGGCTTGGGAAAATTTTTTTGGCTCGTTTTGTAGCCCATTGTGAATTCTGTGCGTAGGATATAAAAACTATTATTTTGGAGATTACGGTTTTATGTTGCTTTTGAGAGAGAAAACTGTACTGCCGCATCTTGTATTTTTTCCCTAAAAATAATGAAATTCCTGTAACTTTGTGGACGTAGGCAAATTACCACGTAAATACTGTATTGTGTAATTATTTTTCTTTGAAATTTTTCTTTATTTTTGCATTTCATAGATCTAGAAATTTCGTGTATATTCACAAATCTGAGAATTTCGTGTATATTCCCATCATCGTCAACCATTCACACACCGGAAAGTAATGAAGTAATTTTTCGCTTCTTTGTTGTTAGATTTTTTTTTTTCCTAGTATTCAATCATATCATGCTTAGTAAGATTTTTGCTATGCTTTCATAACATGAAAAATCTAAAGATACGCATCAGGGTAAAATCTTCTGTTTCTATTTTATTATTTTTATTTTTATTTCTCATCATGGTAGTCTTAGAGCAATGAGTTACATGTTGATTCACGTAATCTTAGAGCAATGAGTTACTTGTAAACTTTCAAAAAGTCGTGATCAACAGTATCAACCACAATATCAATATGAAGTTAATGCTTTTTGTAAGTTAATGATTGAATCCTTACTAATGTGAAGGAAAAGAAAGATAAATAACAAGTTTTCATGTTAAGAAAAGGACCTACAAGCAACCTCAAACTTAAAGGTTATAAATAGTATTCTAACCCATAATAAAATATGCACTACTTTTTTTTTGAGGGGAAAAATATGCACTACTTAATCTTGTTATTTGATAAAAATGAAAAAGAAAGACAATTATTTTCCCCCTTTTCGTAACACTGAAAGGATCTCATTAAATGTTTTAAAAAAGACTTCCTAGATTGCTTTAATGTTAAATTTCAAGTATGCATGATGAGTTTTCTTATGGTCACCATGCATATATTATGTTGTAGATCATATTACTCTTATACGTGATTGCGTAGTTCATATATATGTATATAAAGGAACTAGGAAGACAAATAACTTCCAAATATCCATATGTTTGTTTCTTTCTAAATTGGACCATGAAATATTCCTTGTTCTCTTTGTTCATTCCACCTCTGAATCTGCAGAAATTAAAAATTCACCATAACATAAGAATTCAACAAATATGCCATAACTATATATGTATTGATTATTTCTTACCCATTCAAGAGGACACATCGATCAATAATAGTCTACAAACTTCTCACACTCAGGTGCATGTTTACCTTTCTTCTGAATGCACCTAAATCAACAAAGAACATCAATAATTTATTTTTTTTTTGTTTTTAATTTAGCTTTTATCAATATTAAATAAGTTGTTGGGGTTTCTGTCATTTTTTTATTTATTTTTTGGTTTGAGATGTTTTAATTTCTACTTTTTAGAAGCCTAAGATTAGATGATGATGATGTGTCATTTCAAACCAACCGGTGAAACTGTTTATGAGAAATACAGATGACAATCATGGAGAGAAAAGAATAAAGAGTTACTCACTTGTGGTACTCAAGGTAGCATGTGTAGCAATGTCGTGTTTGGTTCATTAAGGGAAATCTTGCATCAATTGGCACTGTCTCCAACTTTATCTACTTGTTAACAACATTAATTAGTTACAGTAAATTCATAATATACACACTCATTTGTGCATATATAAGTGTGTGCAAGTGAACTGACAAGTAAATTTTTAATTCATGCATGTTTGTTTATATAAAGTTTTGTGTGCATATGCGTTTGCATCTATATGCTTTATAACGTAATGCTTTTTGATAATTGATACGTTCATGTGTGTGATTCTTGATAAGTCATGTCTTTAAATAACTTCATTAGTAAAAGCCTGTTATTGTGTGTTTAACAAGAATCAAGAGAATGATGGAAGACGTGGAAGAAAAAATAAAGGATGAATAAATTCTCTCATTTGGTAAAGTAAAAAGTTGGAAAGAAGGAAAAAGAGAGGTAGACATTCTCTATATGAAGTCATCAATATCTGATCTTCTAATAGGGAAAAAAAGTAATAATTTGATACTTTTATTAAATATATTTAAAATAATTCAAAGATAACACAAAAGAAATTTGTGTTATTGTGTTTTTTTAAAAGATTTTTGGATATGTTTTTTTTTTTTTTTTTTTTGGAAAAAAAAGGAAGGACTTTGAAGAACAAAATAAATAATTTTTTGGATTCTTGATTTTTGAAATTTTTTTTTTTTTTGGAAAAAGGGCAAATGAAAGAAAAATATTTTTGAAACTTTTGCACATTTTGTTTTTGAAAAAGGAAGAATTCACTTGAAAGGAAAGTATTTTTGAAAATTTTAATTTTTTAATTTTTGAAAAGAAACAAATTTACAAACACATGCAATTTGGTTAACCCTAGAGGTAGTACCGCATGTTGGTCAACCAAACAGGGCTTCATCCTTATGGTTGTGGCTCCAAAAGAGGTTCCCCATACGTAGGACACCTATTAAGTCATCTCAACATGAATCAAGTGGATCCATGTTGGTTGACACTTGACAGACTAACTTGTTAATGTGCTTAAAACTCATTATAGGCTATGGCATAGACAGTGGAGTGATAAACTGAAGTAAAAATTACTTGTGACTTAGTGGAGTTTGGTGCCCTAGCCCAACACTATGTGGGATATATAAGGCTGTGTTTGTTTCACATGAAAATGCTTTTAAGAAATTGTTTTACACCCTTGTGTGTGTTTGGTACCCACAGAAAATACGATCAAACGGAAATTCAACAACCTGTTGACCGTAAAATAAGCCACTAAAAGCGTTAATGATTTTACGCTTTGATTTTACCTTCAAACATTTTTCGAAAACCACACCTGAAGAGAGAGAACTCAAGCACACTCCTCACACAGTCCAAAACCCATCTCCAAGCTCACCTCAGCCAAGCTCCGGCCAGCCCAGCCAAGCTCCGGATAGCCCAGATCATGCCGCCCCCGCCGCCCAGATCATGTCGCCCCACCGTCCAAATCACCCGCTAGCCAAGCTTCCTCTTTTTTCTCTTTTCTTCCTCACTCTTCTTCTCCCTTTTGCTCAACGTTGCCGCCATCTAGATCGGAGCCTTGCATCTCGTTCTTATTGTCACCACCTAAGGCCGATCTCGTTGCCGCCGCTAAAGATCGTTGCCGCCACTAAAGACCGATCTCGTTGACCCGATCTCCATCTCTTTCCCGATCTATTTCTCTTTCCCTCAATCTCACTCTTTCTTCCTCCCTCTCTCTCAGTTTGACTGAGTTCAGCTTGTAAATGAATGGAGCTAATGGATTTTTGTTTTGTTAACTGTATATACTGGAATTTTCCATTATAAAATTTGTTTGGAAGTTGAGAAAATGTGAGAAACTAGTAGAAATTTGGGTTTTTAGAATGCAACCAAACACCTGAAAACATTTTCTAAAACAATTTTCATAATGCAGCCAAACACTTGAAAATATTTTACGCTCGGAAAATATTTTACATTAAAACAAACGCAGCCTAAAAGACAAACATTGTGTCCCTATGTAAAATGTTGGGTGTGTTTAGCAAGATTCTTATTTGAAAATGGGCTTAATACTGATATTTTAGACTTTAACTCTCTGTCTTTAGTGGAGTTGCAACTGTGGGCGCCTTTAGGGCGTGACTCATGAATACCACCATGTTTACCAATTTAATGTCTTTATTGAATGCTTCTTGAGTTCTTGTTGTGGGTCAATCTTAAACATGGGTAAGGGAGTACACCAGGGGCGACGCTACACTTTATTTAGGGGGCTCAAATGAACCCTAGACTTGGAAAATATATATAAATATATATTATTTTTAGTTTAATTTATCCTTAAAAATATTTTGCATACCTTGACTTAAATATTACACATCCTGATCACATGTATTTTCTACTTTAAGAATAAAGAGTAAATGTTTAAGAGTTGTGAGTGTCTCTCGCTTTATTATAAATTTATATTATATATGTGTAGTGTATGTTTTAATATTGATTGTGTACGTTATTTATTTATTTATTTTTTTGTTATAATATTATTTGTGTGAATTGTGATGTGTGTGGATGTGTGCGTATACAATATGAATATAATATAACTTTATATAATTTAATAATTAGGAAATAGGAGAGTTTGTTACACGCGTGTGTATTGTTATCATGCTATAATAAATTTTGTTATAAAGTTAGTGATTCAAGAAAAAAAAGAGTAAAGCTAGCAATTGTTCAAGTATTTGATTGGTTAAGTAAACACTCGGTATATTATTTTATGTATGAATGAGTGTGATTGTGTGGATCAATAACTAATACAATGTTAATGAGTTGAGTTTTGTCATTTAGTTTTTATAAAAACAATGACAAGTAGATAATGACAACTGTATAAAAGTAAAAATGCTATATAGACTTAACAAAATAAAATGGTCACAACTACCCATATTGGCAGTAGATAATGACAACTGTATAAAAGTAAAAATGCTATCATGTAACGATTTTAAAATTTGAAAACTGGTAGAATGAAATTGTAAAACTTTATATATTTATTTATTTATTTTTTTCCTTTTTTTGTCGATAACTCTATATATTCAATTTTTTTATTATTAAATTTTAATTTATTTAATTTAAGTTTTTTAATGACCACCCTAAAAAAAATATTCTTGGAGCCACCACTGAAATACATCACTAGCCTAGAGGTTAAGATAAAAAGAAGAATTGTCATCTAGTTATACGTCCAAGAACCATCTTTGACTGCTGTGCAGAGGTCTAATGTAACCATGCATGAATCTCAAGTTAGGGCACGAGCCCTAGGAGGATGTTAGACACCCGAAACAACACATTATCCAAGGATTGGCTTTCATTTCTATCACTAAGGCAGTGTTCAACTAATTAAGTTGGATCCCTCTTAATGCATAATCGAAGTTAAAATCATGCGTATGGGCCATATAGATCACACTGTAGGGGAGGATAGGCTTAATTTTAGGCTTTGCAATATTTATTTCTAAGAAATTAAAGTGCAAGACTGAAAAATAAAGGGAAAATAGAACAAACCTGGATGGGTCATGGATGGTTGTGTACGTACACCTCCTTAGTCTACGTACCGTACCGTTAGGTGTGCATACGCACACTAACAACAACAATCCTAATCAAAATAAATAGACCTAATTTTTCATCACATAATATATATATATATATATATATATATATATATATTTTGAGAGTCATCACATAATATTTTATCATATTATTTATTAAATTAAAATCATATAATGCACATTATTATTATAGCATGTCATATATGATAAAGTAAATGAAAAAAAAAATCTCAACAAAGAAATAAGAAAAAAGTCATATATGAGTCAAGTAAATAAGATCAGAAAAATAGATTCTTAATGGAAAAAGGGTGAACCATAATATAGATGAATTAAGTAATGAAAAAAATAAAAAGAAATGAGTTTTGAAAAAAAAAAAAAAAAAAAAAACCATTGTTACATTTTGACTGGAATTTATTGGAATGCATCGATCATGGGTTGGAATTTCTTCTGAGATGGAACTAACTTGAATGAAATTTGCCAGTAATTTAATCAAGTAGAACAAAACGAAATTGACAACAATGGTTTCACTTTCTCAAATGTAAGATGTTTCAAACAATGTCCACATTTTATACATGACATGAAAAAGTGGATATTTTTCAATTCTTTTTTACAATTATTAAGATAGGTTGCGAATGTTGTATAAAAGTGAATTTTTTTTTTGGTTTGCTAATAATCAGGAATATTATTAATTAAAGATAAACTTAGCATCATCTCCTTCTTGCAAGCATCCAAAACTTCAGCAAGAAGACAATGCAAATTACAATAATCAGAAAAGTAATGAGGAATAACAAATTAAGCTAGATGATGTACTGCAGAGTTAAGCTCTCTCCTAACCTAACTAAAATTACAATTAACTAAATATTTGCTAAAGTCTAAAACATCACAAATCATAGATTGGTTAGGCCAAGCAACATTGGAGCAAGAGCAACCATCTTTAATAGCATCAAAACAATTTTTAGCATCACCCCTTGACTTCAATTCTCTCTATATTTTCTAACTTAATTGTACGACATTGAGTTACCCAAACCCATTTGGGCCTTGGGTTTTGATCTGACGATATGGCCCATGGACCCGTCCTTTCTCTATCCAAGACCCCACCCCCGGCCCACAAAAATCACGAGCCCAGGCTTCATATTGCTCAAAAACCTAAGTAGATAATCAGCATAGGCACGCACTTTATTTCACCACCTGGAACTTGCTTGGCGAACCGTTACCGAGCAAGGAGAAAGGTGTTTAGTACAACACCCCTCGCATGCCCGGTAGTGCCTTGGGGAGTATCACTGCCCAGCATATCTGTTGGAGTGGGAACTAGTTCAAAGGCCACATTCACCACACCCCACTCCCACCTAAACGTCCACTTACGATTAATGATATTGGACCTCCTGTTGCACTAACTTGGAAAGCAATCATAATCCCTCCATTAATTTTTGGCTATAAATATAAGGAGCTAAGGAAATGAAAGGGGTTGGTCATTATTGGGAGAGTTGAGAGCAAAAGCTATGGGAAGGAGAAGGAATCAATAGAGGAGTCTGAGAGGTATTGTTGAGTCAATTGGTTGGAATCACCCAAAGTAAGAAACCCAAAACCCATAGTATAAATATATTGTGAGCCTAAGAACGAGCTAGCCCATCAAATACGTTTTGGGTGCGCACATTAACAATTTAAATTGCTGAGAGAATGGTCCCATATGAAATTGATATTGGATTAAATTATAACCTATTATCTTAAATATTACCCAAAAACAACTTTAAATTAGTCCTGTCGGTAGGTCTTACATCATTCTTTTCATGGCCTAAAAAGGTTAAAAATATGGAATCCGAGGGCTTTTTCCCTTTTCCTTAATTCTCTTTAGCTTTAACATCATTACATGTTGGGTACTACATTTGTTTAGTATAATCTTACATGGTGGTGAGTCAATTAAGTGATGACGAGGATGGTGATGTTGGACCCACTGGCTATATTTTTATGAATTTATTTCATGGCATTCTATATATTCTCATGTTAAGGTGGGTGAGTGTGGAGTCTGTGGACCCAAGTGGCGGCTCAAAGGAGTCAATGCCCAATGGACTTCATTGAATAGCTGTGACAGGTTAAGCATTCTGCTTTCATAAACAAGAGGTACAAAGCTGACAGCACCCACCACTAAAACATATATAGAATAGAGCCAAGCTAAGAATCAGACTGCTTTGCTTTGACGCACAGCAAATGAGAGAAAATCACTTTTCTTGACCATTAGGTTTAAGCTCCAGAAATTTTCATTTCTTGAACCTGAAACTGAAAAAAAAGCTGAGAGAATGCGGGGAGCGACGGAGGCAGTAAATATTCTAGTGTCTCTGACACTGATCTGCGCTTTCGTTTTTGTCTACTCTAATATTGATGTCGATGTACTGTCTCTTTTATTTCTTTGAGTGTGCATATATGTATATGTGAATGGTTGTGCATGCATTTTATGTAATGCTTTTGTAATGATGAACTGTAGGTTCTAAATGAGACACTTCATGAGATTCTAAGTTGGTGTGCTCGCGTTAGTGTTGCAATTGTGCTTCTGATGGTTGTTATCCAGTCACGGATGGATGTTTTTCGTGAGTTAAGCTGTCAATTAGGTGATGGAATTGTGAGTATTCTAATCTTTCAGACCATTTGAGCAATATGATAGGTAATAGTAATACATAATCAGATTTCACTTTCATTATGTTATCTAATTTTTAATTAGGCTTTAATTTCTTGATTCTTTTTCTCACCCAAGGTAATACATGGTACGTACTATGGTAGTTAATTGTCACGAGCAAATGTTGTAAATTGAATATTTTATGTTGTAATGACATGCTTCTTCTTGATTTCCCTAAGAGAATTTAATCAACTCAAAATTACTAGTTACTTTGGTTTTAATACAAATGATTCGAATTTCTTTGAATATTACCCTTTATAATGATAGTCCTACTGAAATGAGTAAATATACCATGTTTCGGGCGTATGCTTCCTCCCTCTCACCAACTCCAAGAAGGGAGAAACATACACTCGACACAGGGTATATTTTCTTCACTGGGAGGGCTAGGTATTTAGTTCACAATTGAAAACTCTATTTTTTGTATATATAATTTTATTTTATTAGAATAATAAATAAATTATTTAATTCATTATTCATAACAGCATAAATATTTGTAACAAATAATAATTAATTGATTATGGTATCAAATTAGGTAGTAATTTAGGCCTTAATTTCAAGTTAATAACATTCAGCACTTTATTCATCCATTAGTGCATATTACAATTCTAGTCCATCATTACTTTATATATATATAGGTAAAGTAGCTACTCTCATTGTTTAGTTACTTACTCCATAATTCATAATTCATACCGCAGGTTGAGAATTTAGGCAACAGTGGATTATTGGGCCCAAGGAGACACCATGCTTCTTGTCATTGTCATACCATGAGGGAAGGAACTAGTGGTTTCATGGTTCAAAAACTGAAACATGATTTGATAAAAAAAATCTATGATGGGGTGTACCAAGTCAATGTAGAGAACATAGGGCGTGTCATCTATAATGTTGCACCACGAGTTGATTCATTAAGTAGAGAATCATACAATTTGGCAGTTGCATGCTCTAATGAGTTTGTGTTGAAGAATATTTTTTGTTTCAATCCAAACTGTAACCAAGTTTGCTATGTAATGGAGCAATACGAACAAAATTTCAAACAATGGTTGCAAGAGAATTCTCTCTCTGATCAACAAGGCAAAAATCTGAATCCAGAATTTCTTCAAATCCTTAGGTAATATATATTTGATTTCTTTAATTTGTCTTCATCAAAATCAATTTTCAGATTGTCACTCTTTTCTTGGCTATGTGATAGGGATGTTTTAAGGGGAATTGTTTATCTCCATCGTGTGAAAAAGAGATGTCATGGCAAGTTAAGTGAGACAAATATTGTGATCGTGAATGGTCGGGCCAAGATTACAGGAATGGTAAATGACATTTCAAAAACTTATCTAGATGATTATTCAGATTATAAGCACTTGGCGACCATTATTCAAAGATCCTTCGAAACCGAGCAACATGACATTCCAACAGAACTTAAGTTGTTTCTTACCTACATCTCAAAGACAGAACCTAGCCGGTACGCAAGTAAACTTTACACACACACACATTGATATTTATTGTAAACTATCTCACTTAAACTTCTTTTTATTCTTGTCCAGGTTGCTCAATATTGAAAATCATCCAATTTTTCTATCCCCTCTACAAAGATTGAGCTACAGGGTGATTGCTCATACTTTCTTATATTTTGGAAAGTCGAAAAGGTCCTTTGTGTTGGCACTAAATGAAAAGCTTGGTAAAGGTGAATGGAAGCTCAAAGTCAGAACTACTGGTACATTTGTTATGGTGCTTGATCGTTATAATCACTTGGGAAATTTGTCAGAAAAACAAAGGAAAATCGTTGAATATAAAGAGTCTGCCATATCTTTTATGAGGTTTTGCAGAAATGTTGTGGCGCACCTTAAGGACAATAATGTTAAACAAGATGTAAGTTCATAAACACTTTCACAAACAAAATTCATTAAAAGAATTAAATATTTTTGTTTGAGGAATTTTTTTTCTTTTGTGATATAGCCAGGGCGGCGTAAGAAATTGACTGTGAAAGAAGTCGAGGAAGAGCTTAATGGATACTGGCCTGAGTTCATGCCCATTTTACATGAAATCCTTCTTGAACATGGCCATCATATGGTTGTACACGATGCGTATGTGGTTGATCAAACACAGTTTAATAATTTATTTATTTATTATTATTTTTTTGCCCCTTCTGGCTTGTCAACTATGTGGCTAACTTGTATTCATGGCCTTTTTGTAGGGTTCTCAAGTGAAACCATTGGGTTTTTTTCTCACAAATGGATATGATACAGGTTAGGTTTTTATTTTCATTTTTTTATGTGGCTAACTTGTATTCATGGTCCTTTGATTATTACCACTACAAGTTCTTTCGTTTATTTTTCAGAATACAGTTACCAGGGATGCAAATCTTAACATATCAATCAGCCATTGTGACAAATATACAGTAACCGGGGGATGCAGTATTTGTAGAATATTGCTAACATGTGCTTTGATAAATATATATATATATATATATATATATATGATACATATATATGTGTGTAAATATATTCATAAAAAAAAATCCAAAAAAGAGAATTTGTATAAAAGATGCAAGGCATCACTAAGGTGAGTGATACAGTGATAAAGACTTACTCCAATATGTATGGTTTGAATGAGGTTAATGTCTTGAGTTTGAATCCTCTAATTTTAGTCACAAAATGCCCTCCAAAGACCCTATATAATTTGTTTAGTAATGAGTTGTTATATTCTTATAAAGAGTAATGTTACAATTACAAACTATTTTATAAAATTTTTACAAAATGTTGATGTGGCTAATTTCTTATTGGTTTTCATGCTCATTATTAACATTACTTTTTCATTTACCAATAATCATTCACTACATTAGCAGTTTGGAGAATTTTTTGTAAAATAGTTTGTATCTTTAACATTATTCTTCTTATAAAAAGAGTAATGTTACAGCCACAAAATATTTTACAACATTTTATGTGGGTTTTCATCTAGGCCTACTATTAATATCACTTTTTCATTTACTAATAATCACTCACCACATTAAAAATAGAAGCAACGTAATTAATATAAACAAATCAACTTAAATTTAACCATAATTTATTTTTGGTGTCGAGTTGTTTTACTTTAATAAAAACAATGAGTTCTTATTGGTTTAGACTAGCTAGCACGTAACAAAAGCAATTTATATATCTATAAAGAAAAGATGCAATGTAATTAAAATTTTTAAAAAATATATCAAATGTAATTTAATGTGAATTGCATAATTCTAATGATGAGGTTTTATTTATTTATTTTTATTTTTTTTAAAGATGCAATGTTTAATTAATGATGAATATATATATATATATATATATATATATAATTATAATGTAAATAATGAATTCTACTTCAAAGAGTCTTAAGTGACATGTAAAAAAATAAAATAAAATAAAATAATAATGTGAAAAATGTAGACTTCAAAAAATTTATGTGACAATAAAAGTAAGAATCAACCAAGAATTTTGTGATGAAACTCGAATGTCATCCAACAAGCCATTCATGTTCTTTATGAAGTTGGGCTTGACTAAGGGTTCATGGGCTCCCTTCTTTATTTGGGACAAGGATGGGCTTGCAGGCCTTTAGGGAGATGTGATGGAGTTGGTCAATCCCCCCTATATAGCTTTATTGGTTTGTACTTTGTATCACTTTTGCATGTTGCAGATTGTTTTTGTTTTTGTAATTAAAATAAAAAAAATAAAAAACTTGAAAAAGAATAGGAGTGGGCAATCAAAGGTGGCTTCCCCACTTGGGTGTGAATAGAGAGTAGCATTCAGCCCATTGGGTAAAGTGAGTCATAGCTACCCCATCCTCACTAGGGCATCAATGAGTACTAAGTCAGCATTTCATACAAATAATTCATATACGATTCCCATTGTGTGAGTCAAACCTATAACCTAATCCCCGCCAAACCACATGGGTGTAAGCTTAGTGACCATTGAATCGCTGCCCTTGGTGGTCATGCTGCAAGTTAAATTGAGTTGTATAGAGTTAGACAACCTTTATACTTTAAGATGGTTTAGCATTTGATACAAATTTATTTGGCTTTTTCCTTCTAATTGTATTTGGTTAAAAGTTAATTAAATAGTTGTACTTAGAAAAAGTAATATTTTAAAAAGTTATACATTAGTAAATAAACAAAAAACTAAATGAAAAAATCAATTTTCACGATTTATGGGACAATCGACGCAAATTAAGAAGCTATAATTGGAAAAGATCCAAATTTCACAACAAATAAAAATGTACTTAAGGAGACAATCAATGCAACTAAACATAACATACAAAAGCCTAAAATCATGAGATTGTTGACTTTAATCACCTTAGAGCTTTCACATCAATTTGAAAAAACTGGTCTGAGTTTAAAATATAGTTAAAAACCCACAAAAACCCCACGCATTAGACTCAATAAACTAACCAAAAAATTTTAGCGATTACTATTGATCGCCACTTGTAGCGAGATAGTCTTCTCGCTAGTCCTTTTTTTTTTTTTTTTTTTTTAAAAAAAATCTCTCTTCTCAATTCTCACCTCTCTCTCTCTCTCTCTCTCTCTCTCTCGTGGTAGTCGAAGTTATCATGAACTACAAAGCTTGGATTTGGTAGTCATTGCTGGTCAGCGATGGCGGATTTGGATGTTTGAAATTTATTTTGTGTTGATATTTTTGTTGATTTGGGCAATGGGTGCGAGGTTTGTGTTGATTTTTGTTTTGATTTATGCTGTGGGTGCGGTGGTTGCTGGGTTTGTGTTAATTTTTATTTAAAATTATTTGTACAGTGCTTGTGGTTGTTGTTTTTGTGCCTCTACATATAAAGCTGATATGAGAATTAAACTAAAGAAGCAGAAATAGTTTGATAAACTAAGATCAGTGATAAGGGCATTTTTGCCTAGAGTAGTTTTCCTCATCCATCTAGACGAATGAACCTCGCTTGAGGTTCGTCAGGATAAAGTCCACAAGTGCCCATCTACTTTTGGAAGACCCGTCGGGGACCACTTGGGTCAGCTTGATGGGTGACTCATGCACCCACGAGTGGGTGCGGATGAACCTGATGAATGGAGACATAAGCCTGTAAGGCAAATGCTCCTAAACCCGACAGTTGGACCATGGGACCCACAAAACTTTGCGTGCACACCATTCACAAATCCCTACATGGAAATAACTTGCACACCACATCCAAAGATCCTTCTACACAATCATATCCTCCAACTTGAATCTAAAGGAAAATGAGGTTGCAGCCACCAGTCGAAAATGGATCCCCAAATCACATTCCTACCATATCTCCACTAGTTGCCTTTGGTTTGGATTAGCCCCAGAGTTGATGGACCACAAAAAAAAAAAAAAAAAAAACTATTGATCACTAAAGACCATTTGGTCAATTGATGAGGGTACAAATTTTCAAGGTATTTTTTATGAGGTTTAAGACAAAGTATGTTTGGAGAGATCTTTTTTGGTGTTACCACCTACAATCAAGGACGAACTTAGGATTTCAAGCTAAAGGGCCGAAATATAAGCAAAAAAATTCAAATAGGCATCCAAATAGTATTAACAAACTATCAACTAAGATAACTACACAAAATCATTGTTTCTTAATACATTAAGATGCAATTATCTACCAACAAAGACAAAACACACACACACAAAATAATATTGTTTCTTAAGAGCATCAGCTGTTGCAAAAAAAAAAAAAAATTTCACAAACCAAAACTTACTTTTACTACTTTAATATAGCATTTGAAACGTCTGGGATAGTAGTGTCTTTAGTATTTAGTGCTCTAAATGCTAAATATTTAGCATTTAGAACACCTGATACTAGTAGTCTAATACTGGGTTGATTAGGATTTTTTATTTTTTTAAGTTTTATCAGGTTTTGAGTTAGGTAGTTGCTAGTTGCACTAGGCTAATTGGAAAGGAAGAGGCCTAAGATTTTGAAAAAGGGAAGGCCCAACTCCAAAAATAAAAAAATATAAATTATATATTTTTTTCTTTATTTTTCTTTGGGCCAGGGGGACTCGAGCTCCCTTGGGTTCGTCCTCGCCTACAAGAGAGATTGATCATTCTGAGAATCATTTAATGAAGATTATTGACAATAAATTTAGATTTAACTCCTATTTAACCATGCCCCTAGAACAAGAACATAATGCATAGACAGTGCCCAAGAAAGATAAGATCCAAAACGATAAAGCTTGAAGACACAACAAGTAGGCATGCCAACACGCCTAAAGCCCTAATGAAGGAGAAATGATAATAGGTGCACGTGTAAGGGCCTAAAAGAGAGAAGCATGTGATGTTTTTAGAAAGAATGGACCTAAAGTCCACGAAAAATGACTATGGGCTTGATTAGGCCCAAAAATAGAGGATGAAATGGGCCCAAGGCCCAAATAAAGGATGAAATGGTCCCAAAACCTTGGCTTAAAGGAAATGACAAAGTGGGTCAAGTGCCCTTAGACATGACACGACCAAATTAAAATGAGTCAAAGACTTATATAGAGAATATGACAGAGGTAATGCCCGGAACAAGAAAAAAGGGCCTAAGTCCTTGAGGCAAAGTGAGGATAGGTCTATGACCTAGGCAAAGGACAAGATGACCTCAAGGCCCATATTGAGGACAAGATGGGCCTAAGGCTCAATCACATGGCAAGGATGGGCCCAAAGCCAAAATGAACAACAAGATGGGTATAAGGCCCAGACAAAGGAAAAAGTGAGCCTAAGGCCCCTAGACAAAATAAAGGTGGACCTAAGGCCAAAATGAAGGACAAGTTAGGCCTTAGGCCTAGACAAAGGATAAGGCCCAATTAAAAAAGAAGAAGATGGGCTTAAAGCCCAAACAAATGACAAGATGGGTTTAGGGGGAAAAACATTTGTTCACATTCTGGCTAAATTGTCATATTGGTCTAAATTCAGTGGAATGGACTGCAATTTAGGCCGAAATGGAATAAAGGGTGATTCGTATCAGCTAACTAATCAGAATGGAATTTCTCGGCAATTCTGAGCGGAACAAAAATGGAACTGACAACAATGGTTTCACATTCTCGGATGTAAATTGTTTCAAACTATGTTTACACTTTTACAATAGATATTCATATTTTACACATGATATGAAAGAGTATAAAGATGACGTGAAAGAGTGTAAACATTAATAGATGTGAAACCAATAAACCCCATACAATAATAACATAAACGAGAATGATGCTATTATTCCATCAATAAATAATGAGACAAGTTAGCAGATGTCTTAAAAGTGTTGATTTAGGATATATTTTAGAAAAATTTTTTAGGAAAAAAACAATATATTTTTTTTTGACATCATCTTATATTTTCCATAAAAGTTGTATCAAAATTTTCGTAAAATAGTTTATTAACAATTACCCTACTGGTTAAACCAAACCCATAAATAATAATGTAAATAATAATGACACCCATCAATTTTCACAATTTAAGATAGATTGTGATTTGTGTAGAATAAAAACGATGTTAGTAATGGTCTCGCTTGAAAGTAATATTATACTAATTCATTTTAAAAACTTGAATTATTAGAAACAAAAAAATTCATCTAAAATGTTAAGAAAAAAGTTTTAAAATTTTTTGTTACATTTGTATTATTGTTATTTCATGACCTAAAAATAGGGAATCCGAGGGCTTTTCCTTTTCCTTAATTCTTTTTATCTCTAAAATCATAGCATATTATTGGGTGCTATAATTATTTTTTTATTTAGTACAATAGTACATGGTGGTGAGTCAATTAAGTGACAACGAAGATGATGATGTTGGCCCACTAGTCATCTTTTAATGAATATATTTGCCCATGTTCCCACGTAAGGCAGGTGAGTGTGGACCCAAGTGGTGGATTAAAGGCTTCAATGCCCAATGGACTTCATTGAATAGTTGAGTCTGTGAGAGGACACAATATCCTGCTTTAATAAACAAAATGAAGTACAAAGCTACCAGCACCCCCACACTGACACTTAGAACCAAGCTCAGAGTCGGACTACTTTCCTTAGACGCACAGCAAATGACAGAAAACTACTTCTCTTGACCATTTGGTTTAAGCTTGCAGAGTTTTTTCTTGAAGCTGAGAGGCTTTTCTCGGACTTGAAATTAAAAGAAAAGAAGCTGAGAGAGAATGCGGGGAGACAGGGAGGCAGGGGCAGTAAATGTTATAGTGTCTGTGACACTGATCTGCTCTTTCGTTTATGTTTACTCTGATATTGATGTACTGTGTCTTTGACTTTCTCTATGAGTGTGTACACGTGAATGGTTGTGCTTGCATTTTCTGTAATGCTTATGTAATGATGAACTGTGTAGGTTATAAATGAGATACTCCATAAGATTCTATGTTGGTGTGCGGTTGCTCTTGCAAGTGTGCTTCTGAAGGATGTTCTCCAGTCACGGATGGATGTTTTTCGTGATTTAAGCCGTGAATTATGTCATAGATTTGTGAGTACACTAATATTTTTCAGATTATTTGAGCAGTATGATAGGTAATACATAATCAGATTTCACTTGCATTATGTTATCTAACTCTTGATTGGCCATTCATCTTTTGATTCTTTTTCACACCCAATGTTTCTGTTGGTGACGGTTCGCCTTACATGGTAGTAAATTTTAACGAGTTAATGATGTAAATTGAATAATTTTATGTTGTGATGACATGCTTCTTCTTGATTTCCCATAGAGGATTTAACCAACTCAAATAATTTATAGTATTAACTATGATTTTTACTTGATTGCTTAATTGTTGGTTTTAATACAGGTGATTCGAATTTCTTTGAATACTATGTTCATTCATCACTGTCCCATATCAACTGGGAGAGCTAGGCTTAGTTCACTAATGAGAACCCTCCTGTGTGGATACTACATAATCCAATTATATATATAATTTTAATTTTGTTAGAATAATGGTTAAATGATTAAATTCACCATTTTTAGCTGCTTAAACTTTTGGAACAAACTGTAATTGATCAATGATTAGAGCAGGTAGTAGTTTAAGCCTTAATTTCAAGTTTATAACATTTGACACTTTCTTCATCAATCCATTAATGCATATTACAATTCTAATCCATCATTACCATATAAAGGTAATAGTAGCTCTTTTTTAACTGTTTAGTTACTTACCCCATAATTCACAATTCAGAATTCTGGCATCAAAGGATTATTGGTTCCTCCAAAGCGGAAACGTGATTTGGTAAAAAGAATCAGTGATGGGGTGCATCAAGTCAATGTAGAGAACATAGGCCATGTCATATATAGTGTTGCACCCAAAGGTGATGCATTAAGTAGAGAATCGTACAATCTGGCAGTTGCATGCTCTAATGAGTTTGTGTTGAAGAATATTTGTTGCTTCAATCAGAACTGTAACCAAGTTTGCTATGTAATGGAGCACTATGAACACAATTTCAAACAATGGTTACAAGAGAATGCACTCTCTGATCAACAAGGCAAAAATCTGAATCCAAAATTTCTTCAAATTCTTAGGTAATATATATTTAATTCCTTTGTCTTCATTAAAACTCAGATTGTCACTTGTTTCTTGATTATGTGATAGGGATGTTTTAAGGGGCATTGGTTATCTTCATCATGTAAAAAAGAGATGTCATGGCAATTTAATTGAGACAAATATTGTGATCGTGAATGGTCGGGCGAAGGTTACGGGAATGGTAAATGATATTTCTAAGACTAGTCTAGATGATTATTCAGATCATTTGCACTTGGCCACCATTATTAGAAGATCCTTTGGAACCAAGCAACATGCCATTCCAACAGAACTTGAGTTGTTTGTTACCTACATTTCAACAGAAAAGCCCAGCCGGTATGCAAGTAAACTTTACACACACACACACAGACTTAAAAATATCTCACTTATACTTCTTGTTATTCTGGTCCAGGTTGCTCAATATCGAAAATCATCCAATTTTTCTATCCCCTTTACAAAGATTGAGCTACAGGGTGATTGCTCATACGATCTTGTATTTTGGGAAGTCCAAAAAGTCCTTTGTGTTGGCACTAAATAAAAAGCTTGGTAAATGTAAATGGAAGCACAATGTCAAGACATTTCATATGGTGCTTAATCGTTATAAGACCCTGCGAAATTTGTCCAGCAAACAAAGGAAAGTTTTTCAATACAAGCAGTCTGCCATTTCTTATATGAGGTTTTGCAGAAATGTTGTGGTGCACCTTAAGGACAATAATTTTAATCGAGATGTAAGTTCATAAACACTTTTACTAACAAAATTCAGCAAAAGAATTAAACTTCTTTTATTTTATTTTAAGAATGTTTTCATTGGTGAGATAGTCAGGGAGTAAGAAATTGACTGCAAAAGAAGTTGAGGAAGAGCTTAATGGATACTGGCCTCAGTTTATGCCCATTTTACATGAAATCCTTCTTGACCATGGCCATCTTATGGTTGTTCACGATGCGTATGTGGCTGATCAAACTCAGTTCACTAGATTTTTTTTTCTTCTGGCTTGTCAACTATGTGGCTCACTTGTATTATGGTCTTTCTGCAGGGTTCTCAAGTGAAATCATTGGGCTGTTTCTCACAAATGGATATGAGAGGTTTGGTTTCTTAATGTACCATTCCTTTGATTATTGCCATTACAAATTCTTTCATTTATTTTTCAGAATACAGTTACCAAGGGATGCAAATCATAACTTTTAGTCTCCTTCTCAACATATCAATCAACCCTGGAATACTAAATTATACCAGCGGTTGTAGAATATACTAGTCGCTAATATGTACTTTGATAAAAAAAAATATTTATATGTACATATATGTGTATGTGTAAAAAAGAGATTCATGGGCCTCCTTGTATAAAAGATGCAAGTAATTATTAATGAGGTGAGTGGTCCGGTCTTCTGTGACAAAGACATACTCCAATGGTTTGAATGAGGATAATGTCTTGAGTTTGAATCCTCTTAATTTAGTTCTCAGGACGCCCTCTAGATACCCTATAGACTAGAACTGCCCACCCACGCGATGCTATTACAAACAAACATTACTACGTTGTAGAAGACACAGGTGGTGTGACAATGAATTTGTTTGGTAATGAGTTGTTTTATTCTTATAAATACTGAGTTCTGATAAAGAAAAAAACCTAAATTATATGCAAAATCAAATGTAATTTAACCATAATTTATTTTTAGTGATGAGTTTCTAATAAAAACAATGAGTTCTAAATTTCCAATTGGTTTTGACTAGCGTGTAACCAAAAAAAAAAAAAAAAAAAAACTATAATAATTATAAAGAAAAGATGCAATAAATTATAAAAAGATAAAACGTAATTTAATATGAATTTGTTTAATGATGAGTGTTTTTATTTATTTATATTCTAATATAAATAATAAGTTCTATTGAAATAGTTTTAACTTTTTAAGTGACAGTAGTAGTAGTAATAATAATAATGGCTTCTAAAAATTTATGTGACAGCAAAAGTAAAAATCTACAAAAAGTCAAATAAAACCATTTCATAGCATATGATCTATTTGCTTTCACATTCTTGAAACTGTTTTGGATGAATTGTTAACAAAAGCGTAAGTATGCATGTTTTTCCTATCAAGAAGAAGAAACAAGTCAATGATACTTCTATAACATTGTTTAATTCTTGACCTGTAGTAAATGCACTACAATTGATCGGGAGACCTTCAAGGAGGTTCTATATCTTATAATTTTACTAAGAAAGCCATATATTAAGAATGAACTGGATGGATTTGTTGCAAGAAGTCTAGGACAGAACTTCGTTATGAGCAAAAGATAGCCCAGTTCTGGTAAGTAAGGCGTGTCTGACTATGTATTATTTTGGTACAATCACTTGCAGTTCGGTCAATATTGATTTAATTTATAATTTATAGTCTTTACGCTTTAAAAGATGAATTAGAAATGTATTTCTAATAGTTTTTCCTTTGTTTCAGATAGTAGTAAATTTGCAAGTGATCAATGTGTTACTCTTCAAGGGTACGGAAGAGCTGATTTTTTTCTGCTGGCTTGTTAAGGGACTGTGTACAGAAACAACTTTTGAACCTGTATATGCATATAGACGTGGCATACAAGGGTTTTTCTTTTGGATATAGAAGACTGTGTGTATAAAATTATAAATGAACTTCCAACTATTTCCACACTATCTTCTCAAAAAAAAAAAAAAAAAAAACCTCTCTTTCCACACTTTTCTCATGACATATTCAACTTGCTTGTGATTATGATTCTCAAAAAAAAAAAAAAAAAAAAAAAGCTTGTGATTATATAGGGTTCTTGGGCTCCCTTCTTTATTTGGGATGAGGATGGACTTTATGCGTCCGCTAATGGGCCTTTATAGAGATGTGATAGAGGTGGGTCAATCTTCAATTCCTCATCAATGGCTTTATTTGGTCTGTGGCATGCTAGATTTAAAAAGGTGTACATAAGTAAATGAATTAAAAAACTAAATGTAAAAATTGATGAAAATTTTCACGATATAGTTCATAACAAGATAATAAGAGAAATTCATTTAATTGGTGGGCCTGGTGGGTTGTGGAGCTAGAATTTTTTGGTATGGTCACCATTTATTTCAGCAAGTGAATGACTGAAATGTAAGAAATGTTTCTATTAGAATATCCTAGGCATTTGGGCTTATTATAAACGTTAACCACAAAATTTTGGGGATCACAATAATTCATTTTCTGTAAAAATATAAATTACACCCTTTAAGTTTAGTAAATTGACATTTTTGTCCTCTAAGTTTCATTTTCATCATTTTGGTCCATAAATTTCACATTTGTTCCCAATTTTTTTAATACTATAAATTATTAAATTTTATTTTAAACCAAGGGTAAAATACAATTAAAACCCTTGAGGTTTGTGCTAATGCAAACTAAATTCAAGACTTTTCAAAATTGACTAACTTAATTTCTAAACCCAACTAGGACCCCAAAACGTTACTCATTTTTCTCATCTCTCTCACAGTGATTAAGGATGCTAACTATATTTTACCCTTAAACAAAAATAGAATCTAAAATTCTATAAGAAAACACTAATTCAAGCTCCATCAATGGAGCACCAACCACAAGAAGAAAAAAAATCATAAAATCAAAGAAATGCCCACATAAAATGTAAAATCAAACCAAACATAGCAATCCCAAATTGCAAAGTAACAAAATTTTGACTTTCCTTTGGTTTCTCAAGACTAGGGACGGAGGGAGACTAGGACGCGCGGGGGGGGGGGGGGGGGGGATGGTCCCCCCTAATTTTTTTTTTTAATTAATATATACATAGTCACCAATTTTAGTAATTTTGTTCTATAAAATCACACTTTGGCCCCCTTAATATTATGATTGATTCTTTTAGGAGTACTACTCTAGTCACAAAATTTTTTATAACATTTTTATAAACGGTTGTGGTAGTAAACTTTAATTGGTTTGCATCTGTGCTCATCACTTATATCGCATTTTTACTTATTAATAACCACTTACCACATTAATAATTTGTAAAAAAAGTTTGTAATTTTAGCATTTTCCTCCTTTTAAAGGCCAGATCTAAAATTTAAAGCAAAATAAACAAGCCCAAAAAAATTATTCAACAACAAAAATTACCAATAGTAAAGCTAAAAACAATTAAACTCAATCAACCAATTTTATCTAAAACAAACAACTTGACCCTTTAAAAAATTTTAAACAAAATAATTTTGTCTATACCTGGATGCACACATAAGAAACACACAAAAAAAAAAACTCATTAGTTATTAAGCAATTGACTCGGAAGCTAGAGCCACCACACACAATTAACAGTAAAACTAGCTCCACTAACTTCAAGTTCTAGCTTCGTCCCTACTCATGACCCAGTTAGAATAAAATTAAATAATTAGAAAATGAAATCCAGCTCACAACAAATGAAGTCACACCCAAACATGCAGTAAATGAAGCCACACAACCAAACCACATGCATCTCCCCAAGATCGTCCAAAGCTCTCGAGTATGTGGTGTTGAAGGTCCTCCATTCAATCGGCAATGAGGTGTTGAAGGTTGTGTTAAATTATTGGTACTAAAAATATATTTTGCTAGTAGACTAATAATTTTAATATACTTAAAATAAAAAAAAAACGTTAGACAACATTTTTTATTATTAAAAAAAAGAATAAACCATTAAAACTTTAATAAAAATAAATAAATAGACTTTGATCGGTCGAAAAACCTTTTGAATTCTTTTACTGTTGGCTCCACAACGGTTAAAAATAATTTGATAGTTAATCAATGGGCTTTTCTAGTTAATATACTAATTTAGTTTGACACTTTGTGTTCTAGGATATAATATAATTATAAT
Organism: Quercus gilva; assembly: GCA_023621385.1. Classification (NCBI taxonomy): domain Eukaryota; kingdom Viridiplantae; phylum Streptophyta; class Magnoliopsida; order Fagales; family Fagaceae; genus Quercus; species Quercus gilva. Next base: position 33,635,462 of record CM042484.1, read on the forward strand.
TTTTTATTAAATTTTATAAGTATTGAAAGCTCTCATATGTAGAACTTGACGCTAAATCAGTGGTGGACCTCCTGAACAGCAACATTGCCTCTCTTGCTGTTTATGCCCCCTTTGGTTGATGACTACAAGAACTTAATGAACCGGATTCCCAAGTGGAAGCTAAAGCATTACTTCATAGAAGCAAATGCCTGTGCCAACACCATTACATATTCTTGGTGCGATGGTCACTTCACAAGTATAAGTGTTTGTGGGGTGTAGGGAGTAAGAGCTGGGGTTCAAGTCTCTAGGAATGAGCTTCATACATATATATACTTAGATTAAATTAGAGTAAAAATTCAATCTTGTACCTTATTGGTCTGAGATGTAATAGACTATATACTAATATTGGCCCTTGGTTGTGTAGTTCTGCTTCTGTTATATATTCCCTATTACCAAAAAAAAAAAAAGAGAGAGAGGCTCTCATAAGTAGCCCATGAAGCCGAACTTCTTAAAGACAAAATGTACAGTATCTTCGTTGACTCAACTCATTGACCTATGAATAGGTTATGCCCATGGGCCGAGCATAAACGGGCTCGACTGGTCCTACCCGTTGCCGACCATGAGCATAGTGGGAAAATTACAATACAGCGGAACTTTGAAGATAGATCCAACTATGATAATTGACACCTGCCTTATTGTGATCCATCAATGATTTCCTATGCGGTGCTTTAATCAATGAAAACTTCCAATGACAAACTTCTAGGTATCTTCCTCCGGTTACAAACAGGAAAGTCTAGATAAATCCATATATACTACAGTTATATACGTTCCTATACCAACAAAATATCCAACAAATATAGGTATTATTTATGGCACAATTTTTTTGGGCTATTAAGTCTTGTCACTCCTAGAGTGGACTTGGCCTCCATTTGGATAAAGATAAAAAATTAAAATTATTTTACTATTCAGTTTATTTTTATTACTATTTATGGACTCCACTATACTATTTCAACTAATTTTTAGCTTTATCTACAGTACTTTCAGTAATAAGTTTTCAATTTCAGCAAAATAAACGGTATTCAAACAGACCCTTAGTTAAACTGTGAGGTCTTGTACAGAGGCACATGCTGTACATCACTACCCTCAATTTATAATTTTAATAGAGTTCAAATTTTAAATATTTTATTCAGTTGAGCTAATTGAAACTCATTTTTCTCTGCATTTTTATCTCAAGATATAATACATCAAAATCTAAATATTAAATTTGCACTTTCAAGTTTTTTTTTTTTTGGCAAAACAGGATAAAGCATTCTAGCACAGTTTTTTTTTTTTTTGGCAAAACAGGATAAAGCATTCTAAGAGCATTCTCATCAAGAATGCTATATTATTTAGCATTTAGCATCTTAAAAAGTTACTTTTTTCATTTTAACAACCCACTTTACAAAACACACTACATCAAAAGTTCTATTATTTTACCATTTCATTTAAATATTCTTTGTGTATTCTTTCTTTATGCTTTCTTTATTACTTTATTTTTTCTTTATGCTTTCTTTATTCTTTCTTTATGTTTTCAATTTACTACAATTTTCTTTCTTTATTAAACAAACATTTTTTTTTTAACAATCTTGCTACAGTGGGATGCTATCTCTAGCAGCCCACTGTAGTGGTATTGTAAAATCAATAGCATTTAAGAGGATTGATGGAGCACATTTTTTAGGATTTATAGAATTTGGCATGTTAAATTTTAACATTTATAGCATTTACCCACCTTAATGGGAATGCTCTAACACAGTCCATGCCACTACCATAACCAAAGGATTTTCTATGTTTTCCACTATTTGCATCAGCTTATGTAATATATATAAATAACTGAACATTGTTAATGGAAAAGTCCAATATACTACGCAAAATTATGACTTATGAGGAGGACGGCTTCAACTCTTAGCTAATTATTATTAATAATATTTTTATTTTTGTTGTTTTTTTTTTTTGACACCTCAAAGGTGACTTTCTAGGAAGTTTCATTTCCATTTACAAGACCTAGCTATTTATATATATCCAGTACAAAACGTCCAAACCCCCGTATTTGTTATTTCACTTATTTGTAATATCCTAATATGACCAGAACTGTAGTGCATGAATTCTTGTAAAGTAGGGGAAAAATATATCTATTTTCGTGTATCATGAGGCCATTTCTACCTAACCATCGTACCGTACACCTTCCTGTTCCCGAGTGAAGGATTTGATTCGGAAACTATAATTTTCTATCAACAAAATATCCAACAAAGGAAGAAATAGTGGCATTTTCCTTTAATTATGGTTATCCGGGCAATGGTTCTCCTCTTCTATTTATCTGTTTATTAATTTTTATATTTGTGGTGAGTCTCAACAATGCGTGCAAAGTAGTACTAAGTATCTGTTTGAGAATAGTTTAATTAGCTGAAACTGCATTTTTTTTTTGTGAAAATATTATAGATAAAGTTAAAAATAGTTGAAATAGTATAATAAGACTCATAAATAATAACAAAAAGTGCAATGGAATCTCTGAATAGTACTAAAAATAAGTTTTTTTTTGAATAGTAGTACTAAAAATAAGTTAAATAATTAAAAAAAAACTGATTTTTTAAGTCAATGTCAAACGCACACTAAGCCTTCTTTTTTATTATTACATTCTAAATGGAAATGTTTTTGGGTATTTAAAGAACATGTAAGTAATAACCAAATGTCTTGTAGTTTAAGACAGTTTTTGATATTTCTAATAGAGATATTAAAAGTTAAATTATTTCTTCCCTAATTATCAAATTATGATTTAAAAAAAAAAAAAAAACAGTTATAGCTATCTAGGAAGCTTCCCATAATTCATAAATACCTCCCAGCTTGCCAGGTATTATGCATCATATAGCTTTTCATGCCACTCCACAAGATAATTAACAAACAATTACGTGAAAAATGAGGCATCTTTCTTACTTCCTCTCTTTCTGCCTCTTCTATTTCCTGGTCATCCCTCATGGAAAAAGCTCCAACACTAGTGCAGTATGTGTTGATATAATCAACCAAACCTGCAAAACATGTGCAGATGAATCTGCATCTTTTAACTACAACTTTTGCTTAACCTCACTCCAAACGGTTCCGGTCAGCCATGCCACGAATCTTCAAGGACTAGCATTAGTTGCAATGGAGTTAGCTCTACAAAATGCATCCAACACGGTATCAAGCATAAAAGAGTTGTTGACTAACACAACGTCTTTTGATTCTTTTGCCTTCGCCTGCTTAGAGGATTGCATGGAACTGTATTTAGGTGCGGTCTTGACTATTGTGGACTCCGTTGGAGCCTTTTTGTCTGAGCATTATATCAATGCTAAGTTGTGGTTGAGCTTGGTTGTGGAAGCAGCGACAACATGTGAGGAAGGATTTGCAGAGAAGAAAGGTGAAGTGTCCCCATTGACAAAGAAGAATCACGATCTCATTCAACTATGTAACACTGCATTATGCATCATCCACTTGCTAACTCATGCTATTCCTTCTTAGTTCGGGAATTAACATTAATTTTTCCACTTAATTAAAGCATTTAATCCAGTTGTTAATTAACATTAACCATTCTTTCATAACTTCCCTAACCCATGTGATCATTCATGGCGTTTGCACTGCACATAGCAATAGTACTTTCTCATAAAAATATGTAAAAGACAATGACAAAAACTTGTTTAAAGCACATACCTTTACACACACGCAAAAAAGCGACTGAAATTATGACATCATTAAACCCTACTCAAAGACATGATTTAATATCAAGATTACATAGTTAACATTTTCTTCAAATATAATATGTAGTTTTGTTATACATTTAAAAAAATTATTTTTTCTTTACTTAGATACAATAATACCTTAGTTTATAAAAAAAAAAATACAATACCTTGAGTGTTTAGATTTTCTAATTAAATACAAACACTTGGGTGGATTAAATTTAAATTATCATTAGAAAAGACAACAGCGTTTGGATTTTATTGTCAATGTAACCAAATTTTGAATTTAATTGATAAATTTAATGTAGTTTCAAGTGAGCAAGTAATTTACTTTATCTAAGTTTTATCCCATAATAAAAGTGCAGAATCATAGGCCAAATATATTAGGCCCAAAAAGAACTTTAAAGCCTACACAGGTTCGGCCCTTATCCAAGAAAAATTTATCCATTTTTCCACAATATTGGGTCCAAATTACAACATGAGTTGGACTCGACAACCCAAAACTTGCCACGATATGGATGGGCATAAAAGCCCAAATGTTCTTGCCGCACTCAATTGGAGCTGAAGGGTCCGAAAGAAAAAAAAACTAATAGTTTCAGGTTATGGGCCCAAATAGGCCCAATAGTTTCCCATCGCACAGATAGGGCTTAGACCCCATTGCACCATTTGATTAAACCGAGAGCTCATTCAAAAATGGGCCACTCAAAGAATTCAATAGCCCACCCAAGAAATAAGCTACTCATGCCATTTCAAGCACAATCAACCCAAAAGTGGAAAAAAAAAATGGAAAGATTACCATTGAGTCTGTCAGGAACCAACTGAATAAGCCAAACCAAGTTTTACATTGTGTTTGGTTGGGGTGAAAATAGAGAAAAAGGAAAAGGGTAACGAAATTGGGAGGGAAAATATGAGTTTCCATTCTTTGGTTGAGGAGAAAAAAAGAAGAAAGAAAATGGGTGAGTGATTTCCTACCTAGACTCACAAACTTCAATCCCCCCAAATTGGAGATAAAAGTATAATGAAAATGTGGACAAGAAATGCATTTACTATTTTGCCATTTGAAAACCATTTGACCATTTTTTTTTAATGTATTATGGACAATATAATAAATCCAAATAAACTATCTTTCCATTATTTCATTTTTTTCCCCCAACCAAATAAAGAAAATATAGATACATTTCCCATTATCTATACTAAACACAGATAGTGGAGAACTTTTTTTTTTCTTCTATTTTTCTCGCTTTCCATCCTCTCAAAATTTTCCATCCTCTTCCTTAAATAGAGTTTTAGAGCCGGTTATACTGTAGGACAAAAAAAAAGGAACAAAAGAACATCAGTGTGATATGTGTACAAGAAAATTCTCTCTCTCTCTCTCTCTCTCTCTCTCTCTCTCTCTCTCTATATATATATATATATATATGTTTATTATAGTTCTATATAATATAAATTTCTTGACATGTCCATAAACCCTTGCATGGGTCTATGGTGACTTAAGCCAACTTTGCATTCCAAGAACTTAGTGCTCTGACATCTCAACCAAAGGCCTAAACTCTCCGGATCAGAAATATCATTCTTCAGTAACGTGTTATGATAATTATAGTAGTACTACTTTTTTTTTTTCTTTTTTAAATAAACACACACAAAAAGGGAGAAATGAAGTTCTAATACAAAGATACACTACTATTCTACCCCAAATCGCTACTACTTGGGAACTACTATTGCTCTGCCAAAATTGTGATTCCTTGCTCTTCTAGAACATTTGCTCTTTCAACTATGCGGCTACCTTCTTGAACAAAGCTTACGTAAGTTAAAAACATCTTTTAAACATAAATTACATGTGTATTTAAAAATTATTGGCATATTTAGCTTGGTGCCCCGCCCCCCCTCTTTTCTATTTTTTTGTCTTTTGGGTTAGGTTGGAAGGAAAAACCCTAACTCATGGAAAATGGACATTATATCTTTAATAGGCTAGTGCTATTAGGTTAGGTTTAATGGGCTACCCGTAGGCTCTTAATGGGCTACCCATAGGCTTTTAACAGGCGTTCAATGAACTTATAAAATTTATAAAAAATTACAATTGTATTATATCGTAAGACACAAATTGTCAAAATTAACTATTAACTATAATTAAAAAAAAAAGCCATCCACTAACTATCAAATTAATGAATTATATTCAACTGTTGTGGAGCAATCATAAAAGAATTCAAAAAGTTTTTTGACTAATCAAAGTCTATTTAATTTTTTTTTTATTGAAGTTTTAAATGTTTTATTTTTTCTTTTTCTATATTTTATTAATAAAAAAAAATTTCCAAACTGTTTTTTTTTTAACAAAAAGAATAATCAAAATTATTAGGTTACTAGCAAAATATTTATTTAGTAAGCATAATTTAACTCAATCACTTTAAGTATCATAGTATTTAGGTGTTTAATAATAAAGTCCTCCTCTAATATGTCTCAAGTTTGACACCCCCTCATTCACTTTAACTCAGTCTCTTTTTTTTTTTTTCCTTTTCTTATTCTATTCTTTTGTTTTTTTTTTTTTTTTGTTGCTAAATTCTATTCCTTTGTCATACTTACATTAAAAGCATTAACATAATTTGCTCCAAGTAAAGCTCTATTACCAAGTTTTAAAGAAGTTTAAAATAAAACTTCAAAATTCTATAAATTTATTTTAAATTATGCTAAAGTTAAAATATGTTTCATTATTTATTTAAAATCATTTCAAAATTTAATTTGGATTTTTTTTCTATGAAAACTCTATTTTACACCGTATACTTTGACACATAAGTCAAAATCACTTTTATTATATTATTATTACTATATATTTTATGTTTCAATTACATTTATTTTTTAATGTATGATGTGGGGCAGAAGAATTTAAGTAAGGTACATGTGCCACGTGTCGTATCCATATTCAAGGAGTTCATTATTGTGCCGAGGAGGCCACACGCTCGGACAACAAGGCCACATCAGTGGCACGTAACTAGAGGAGGTCATAGAGGAGGTCATACTGTAGAGAAAGAGCTTCAGGAAGGGGGTTAGCCCTGACATGATTGAAGGGATGGAGGCTGCCACCACATTTAATGCATCCCACCAAACCTCTTGGTTGCATTTATGTAGAGAAGACCCCCTGAACAGTGCTGTCTAGGCTGTCCTAAATCACAGGGAGCTTGGGAAGGAGTTTGATGGGACAAGCACTCAAGTAGTGGTCTGGATGATCAACAAATGAAGGGCTAAGATCATCTAAAAGGAGCTATATAATATAAGAGACCCCCAGGAAGAGGGGATCGGAAAAATCTATAGAGAACGCATTGTAGTCATAAGAGTTGAAATTAGATCCAAGTCCAAAAGAACTAAATTCAAGAATTACTCTCTTCGGACTTTGCCAAGGAAGGATTTCCTTGCTTTAAATTTGTCTTGCTTTGCTGTCTTAATGTCTCTGATCCATTGTGCGTGTTGCCTGATCCATTACGACTTAGCTTTTAAGCCCACTCTTTACAAATTCATTGTGTGGAGCTCTTTGAGCGTTAACTCATTCATTATTTGGGCTAAAGAGCCTAAAACCAGTCCCTAAAATTGACGCTGTTTGTAGGAATAGCTTAAGTTTTGGTGGGATCAACGTTCAGCCATGGTAGGTTCAGGGCCTAATTGGGAAGAATCCGTGGGTTCCCTACGTCACGACCATTTCTCAACCTTGAACGAAGAAGGAACCGTGAGGTTAGCGTGCACACGACACAAACTAGTAGAAGCCAGTCTCAGGGTAAGAGTCACACCTTTCATGAAGAAAGTACTAAAGGCTTGCAGTGGGAGATAGACTGTTTACGAAGGAGACTACACTGCAAGCAACACAGAGGAATTCCTTCAAGTTCTGACCATTCTTCGGGTGATGATAGTGATAATAGCTACTGGCCCAGGTAAAAGACTCCTCCTGGCGAGTCCTTTTTGTGTGACAAGAAGCGCCACGATAGGCGGAGAGGGAAGAGCCTGTCTCACAAAGGCCTGGGCAACGATGCTATGAGTAGAGCTCTGAATCAAATTTCCAAGTCATCTTTTACTCGTAGGATAGAGGCGGGAAGACTTTCTCGGCGGTTCACCTAGCAAACATTCACCATGTATAACAGCAGGACGGACCCGGTGGAGCATGTTAGCCATTTCAACCAGAGAATGGCTGTTCACTTGAAGAATGAGACCTTGATGTGCAAGCTGTTCCCGTCCAGTTTGGGGCCCATAGCGATGAGGTGGTTCAACGGTTTGAAAGAAAGTTCTATCAATCCCTTTAAGGAGCTCACTAAGTCCTTTGGGGCCCGTTTTGTGACTTGCAGTAGAGTTCCTGGCCCTTGGATTCCCTACTATCTATGACCATGCAAGAAGGAGAGACCCTGAAGACGTATTCTGACAGGTATTAGGAGATGTTCAATGAGATAGATGGGAACTTTGATGACGTAGTTATAAGGACTTTCAAGGTCAGCCTGCCCGTTGAGCACGATCTGAGGAAGTCTTTGACTAGGAAACTAGTTAGGAGTGTACGTTAACTCATGGACCGTATTGATGAGTATAAGTGGGTTGAAGAGGACCAGTAGAAGGGAAAGGGGAAGGCTAAGGTGGTCTCTCAGGACAGAAGGGATCTCAGGTCGGATAGGTATAATAACATCCGGCCTTAAAGGGATTTTACGGGATATTCTGGATCTACTACCACACAGATAGTCAATGCCGTGTTCCGAGAGTCGGTACACCAAATCTTGGAGAAAATTAAGAATGAGTCATACTTTTAATGGCCAAATAGGATGGGGAGAGACCCCATGAGGCGTAACTAAAGTCTTCACTGCCAGTACCACCAAGAACAGGGGTACACTATTGAGGACTGCAGGACTTTGCAGAACCACTTGGAGCAATTAGTTAAGGCAGGAAAGTTGAGGAAATTCTTGTATCAACCCCACGGGCAGAGTGGTCAAGTAGGGCTGAGGGCTTAGATGGATGCTCCTACAAGACCACCTCTAGGTACAATCAGTGTCATCCTTGCTGCTCCGAGTAGGATTGGTTCTCAGCCATCCAAGGTGATATCCGTGGCTCAGCCATCTATAGGAGGCTTGCCCCCTGATCCAAAGAAAAGTAGAATGGAGACCAGGTCGACTTTAAGCTTCTCAGATGAGGATAAGGATGGAACCTTACAACCACATGATGATACCCTAGTGGTTACCCTCAGGATAGGTGGGTATAATGTGAAGAGAGTGTTGGTGGATCAAGGCAGCGGTGCAGAAATCATATACCCCAACCTATTTAAGGGGCTGAGGCTGAGGTCCGAGGACCTAACCTGCTATGACTCCCCTTTAATAGGGTTTGATGGGTAGATTGTCTTTCCAAAAGGCCAAATCCGACTACCTGTTCAAACAGGGACAGAGGTCATGGAGATAAACTTTATCGTGATAGATGCCTACTCCCTATACACTGCTATTGTGGGAAGGTCCTAGCTTCACGCCATGGGAGTCGTACCGTCCACCCTGCACCTAAAGTTGAAGTACCCAATTAGGGATCAGGTTGGGGAGTTGATGGGAAGTCAATCTACGGCTAGGTAGTGCATGGTGGCTGCAATTAGACATCAGGCAGAGGGTGAATCCTCGGCTTCCATCTAGCAAGATTTATAGCAATCAAAGGTGCCAACGCTGTCTCCAGAGGCAGTGACAGAGGGTGCTAAGTGCGAGCAACTGGAAAGAATTCTCATTAACGACGATGAGGAGGAATTCTTTCAAGTCGGGGTTTAGCTACCTTCTCGGGAGAAGGAAGAGCTGATAGATTTCCTTAGAAAAAATATCGATGTATTTGCATAGAGCGCCTATGAGGCCTTGGGGATAAATCCAGACTTCATTTGTCACCATTTAAATGTTAATCCATCTGTCATCCCTAGAAGGCAACCATCTTGGTGCTTCTCAAAGGAACATTCTGATGCTGTTAAGGATGAAGTACTTAAATTAAAGCGGTTGGTGCCATAAAGGAGGTGTTTTACTCTGAGTGGTTATCCAACATGGTGGTAGTGAAGAAGAAAAGTGAAAAATAGCAGGTGTGTGTGGACTTCACGGATTTAAATAAGGCTTTCCCAAAGGATCCTTTTCCCCTACCTCGGATAGATCAGTTAGTGGATGTAACCGCGGGCCACCCTCAGACGAGTTTCTTGGATGCTTTCTAGGGATATCACAGATACCATTGGCTTTGGGTGATCAAGAGAAGACTTTTTTTGTTACGCCCACAGGGAACTATCATTATAAAGTGATGACCTTTGGGCTAAAGAATGCAGGGTCTACTTATCAAAGAATGATGACCAGGATGTTTGAGCTATAATTGGGCAAAATATTGAGGTCTACATAGACGATATGGTAGTAAAGAGCAAGGTGGAGTCCGAACACATAACTGATTTCAGATACATTTTTGAGATACTGAGGAGACATAAACTGTGCCTCAACATCACTAAGTGTTCTTTTGGGGTAGGCTCTGGCAAGTTTTTGGGTTATATGGTTACCCATTGTGGAATCGAGGTTGGCCTAGATCAAATTAGAGCAATTAACGACTTGCAGCATTCTCAGAATCCCAAAGAAGTCCAAAAGTTGGCAGGAATGACTGCCGCTTTGAATCAGTTCATCTTTCGGTCAGCAGAAAGGTGTAGGCCCTTTTTCTAGTAGTTGCATAAGTGGAAGGGATTCAAATGGACGAAGGAGTGTTTCTCGGCCTTCCAGCAACTGAAGGAATATCTTTCTCGGCCACCTATTATGTCCAAACCTAAGGAGGATAAGGTTTTGTTCGCTTACATTGTCGTAGCCTCACACGCGGTGAGCCTAATACTGGTGCGAGATGATAATGGGGTGCAGAGACCAGCATATTATGTGAACAAATCATTACATGAGGTAGAGGTTCTTTACTTACCACTAGAGAGGGCCATCTTGGCAGTAGTGCATGCTACGTGGAAGCTCTCACATTACTTCTAGGCTCATACTGTTGTAGTTCTAACCTAACTCCCTATTCGATCACTGTTTTGGAAAGTTGATTACACAAGGAGGGTTGCAAAATGGGCCACGATCCTAGGAGCTTTCGATATTAAATACATGCCTCGCACCTCTATAAAGGGCCAAGTCCTCGCCAATTTAATGGCTGAATTTGCTAAGCCCTTGCTTGAAGAAAACGATGAAAGGCCGAGCATGGATGAAAAATCAGTTAGACTGTTCTCCTTGCAGAAGCCTCAAGCTTGGAAGGTGTATGTTGACGGTGCAGCAAACCAAAGGGGATCAAGAGTGGGGTTGGTTGTAGTATCTCCTAAAAGGGTTATCATCGAGAAATCCTTAAGGCTGGGTTTCTTGGCCACAAACAATGAGGCTGAGGACGAGGCTTTGCTGGAGGGAATGATTATGGTTCAAAAAATGAGAGGAAGAGCAGTGGAGATATTTTCAGATTCAAGATTGGTTGTAGGCCAAGTAAAGGGAGAACTGGAAGCCAGGGATGTGAGAATGCAAGAGTACTTGAACTAGGCTAGGCATTTGCAATCAGGATTTGACTCTTTTTCCTTGCACCAAATCCTTAGAAGCAAAAATACACACATTGATTCCCTCACCACTCTTGCAACCTCTTCGGTGCAGAGTCTACCTCGGGTCATCCTGGTTAAGGATCTCTATAACCCTACCAAGATGGAGAGGAAGAAGGTCCAGATCCACCAACTTAGGGTCGGACCTAGTTGGATGGATCTTATTGTCCTATTCCTTAAGGATGACATCTTGCCCCAAGAAAAGGGGGAGACTAACAAAGTGCGAAGAAAGACTCTTTGATTTTAGTTGTTTGAGGACCAAAAGATGTACAAACGCTCTTTTTCAGGACAATATTTGCTGTGCATCCATCCTGAAGCAGTGGAGCTACTCTTAGAAGAATTATACGAAAGGATTTGTAGGAGCCATACAAGAGCCATATCCTTATCTCACTTGGCCCTTACTTAGGGGTATTGGTGGCCCAATATGCAAAAAGAAGTACAAGAGTAAGTGAAGAAATATGACCAATGTCAGAGATTTGCTCCTAACATTCATTAGTTAGGAGGCGTTCTTAATCCTTTGTCTAGTCCATGACCTTTTGCCCAGTAGGGCTTAAACATTGTGAGACCCTTCCCCAAAGCAGCAGTAAACAGGAGATGGCTTTTGGTTGGCACTAATTACTTTACTAAGTGAGTTGAAACTAAGCCATTCGCGAATATTAGGGACATGGATGCCAAAAGGTTTGTGTGGAAAAACATTGTCACTCGGTTTGGGATTTCTCATACCCTCATCTTGGACAATAGACTTTAGTTTGGTAGCAACGTCTTTAGAAGGTACTGCTGTGAGTTGGGTGTCACTAATTGGTATTCCACTCTAGCTTATTCCCAAGGAAATGGGCAAGCCTAGGCTGTCAACAAAGTTATAATAAATGGATTCAAGAAAAGATTGGATGATTCAAAGGGTATATGGGTGGATGAGCTTCCACATGTTCTTTGGACATATCGGAGCACCCTTTGTAAGTCAAGCGGGGAGACACCCTTCTCAATGACTTATGGGGCCGAGGCTGTGATCCTTTTGGAGACTGGGTTCCTAATGCTGAAGACTAGCTTGTTCACTCCAGATAGCAACGATCACCTACTAGAAAAGAGCCTAGATCTAGTTGAAGAACGGAGGAAAAATGTCATGGTTCAATTGGCATATTATCAGTAAAAACTCAAATAGGGGTATGACTCAAGCGTGAAGTTAAGGCTATTAGCCCCGGGGGACTTGGTATTGAAGAAGGTTGTGGGCATTGCAAAGAACCCAGCATGGGGAAAGTTAGAGCCTAATTGGGAAGGGCCATACCGTATCACCTTGGTAGTTGGGATAGGGGCATACTTCCTAGAGGACTTGGACGAAAAAGTTGTACCATGCCCCTAGAATGTAAATAACCTGCGAAGGTATTATTATTAATGAAAGGCAGTTCTGCCATGTTTTTCTTTCCAGCATTATGTATTATTACTTGTTTGAATATTAAACAGAACTTTGGTCATGCCTGGTTCCTCAGACCATATATCTTGGGTAAATTAATATTCTTGGATTTTTGCTTAAATGTTAAACAGAACCTTGGTTATGCCCGACTCGTCATACCACATACCTTGGGTAAATTAACACTTTCTATTACTTGTTTAAATATTAAACAGAATCTTGGTCATGCTTGGTTCCTCGGACCACATACCATGGGTAAATTAATATGCTTGGCTCCTCAGATCACATGGCTTGAGTAAATTAACACTCTCTATTACTTGTTTGAATATTAAACAGAACCTTGGTCATGCTTGATTCCTCAGACCACATACCTTGGGTAAATTAATATTCTTAGATTTATGCTTAAATGTTAAACATAGCCTGGGTTGTGGCAGGTTCCTCAGATCACAGGCCTTGGGAAAATTACCACTTGGCAAACTCACCCTGGGTCTTGGTTAGAAAACTCTAAGGGTACATTTGTAAAGTTGGATTCGTTTGAGTTAACAACCAATCATTAATATTAACTTTTGTTAAAGTATGGGTGTTCACCCTTAAAAGCATCATTGTTCTAGAGTCTCGGCAGAGGGCCAGACAAAGATTGCATCCAACCAAAGACAAATATTGCAAAGGAAAGTAAAGGTTCACGAAGTAAAATTTGAAGTCTTTTCATTAAGTAAAAGAGAGATACATCATGAACAATGGCAAATTGCGATAACAAAGGAAAATCACATATAATATATATATATATATATATAGCAACAAGTAAAAGAAAAAGATCCTAAGCTACGCCGTGGACTTAGGATAAGGGTCTTCTTTGCAGCTCGACTGGGAGACAAGTGCGTCAATGGCCTTGGGGTTAGCCTCCTTGGATTTGGTCTCGGCCTTCTTTGCCTTGGGAGTAACATCTTTGGCCTTAGGAGTGGCATCCTTAAGCTTTAGGGCGGCTTCTAGATCCTTGGCCTCTAACAGAGGCTTGACCTCCTTGCCATTGCCCTTATCCTTAGCCACCTCGACCCCCAGGCCTTGGTTACCAGCTTAGGCAAGCCTTTTGGAGCTTCAGGAGGAGGAAAAGAGGCCTGGATGATTAGGGGCTGCTCAGAGGAAGTTGGTACAAGGGCAGCAGGAGGTGGGAGTACGGCTGAAACTTCATGAATGTCTGGAGGATATGTTCTCAGCTTTCCTTCACTCCGAGGCAATAGGGACTCCTGCTAGGTTAAGGGCCTCTATCCATACCTTTTGACAGTAGTCCTTCCAGACCTCCGCTAGCTCGTTTGCCAAACGGACCTCGGTCTTTTGCACCCCGAGGTCATAGGATGCTTGCTTCGAAGCCTCTGCCGCTTCCTTGGCCGTCTGAGCTGCATCCTTGGCTTTTTCTAGCTTGGCCTTCAGCTTCGGGACCTATTGTTTCGTTGTGGCCAGCTCTATCTCAGTATGATAGAGCTTTTTGTGTTAATTCTCAGCTTGGTCCTGGGCATTCTTCAAACTGGCCTTAGCACTCTTCTGTGCCATTTCTTCTGCGGTTAGCTTGGTGGTGAGCTCTTGGTTCTTCTGCTCATTGGCTCTTAAGGCCTTGTTGGTCTCGGCGCGGAGGTTGGCCTCAACCCTGGCCTCAACCCTAGCCTCATTCTTGGCATCCTTGATCGACTCCTCGGCCACAAAAACCTTTTCGATAGCCTGCGTGAAAACGACAAAGGAATGCCATGTAAAAAAAAAAATGGGAATGACAACTTGTTAGGACATATGTGTTCACATGTTAAGAACATATGTCATAATGTTTATGTAAATTGGCTAATCCTTTGACAAAATGCACTCTACTTGTAATTGGGTAGTTCTAGGTGTTTTTAATACTTCAAGAAACAAGGTTTCAAGATCAAGTGTTGAAGTCATCAAGTCTGTCCAAGAAAAAGCAAGCTGAAGTGCATAGTTTTTAAAGCTCGACACCTGCTCGATAGCTACCTCGACACCTGCTATCTGTCGAGATTTAAAATTTCAAAATTTCAATATGATTTTCTTGGGATCCATGAATATGTTTTTGGGTCTTCTTTTCTTCTAACCCTAAACATATAAATGGAGTGTTTTAAGAGCTGTCAACATAGACACAAGTTGCAAAAGTATTGAGCAATCCTTGTTCAAGCAAATTGTGATCAAAGACGAAGTTCTTGACCTAGTTCATCTTCTCTAAAGAAGTTGTTGTGTATTTGCACCATAGGGTTTTGTGACCAAGCATCTTCCAGATCTTCATCGCATAGGATGAACTGAAGAACTTTGCAACCAACCTCTCTTTCTAAAGTTGGTGTTTGAAATCGCGTACTGGGTTCTGCGCATCTGATTAGTCACGTACTTGGGAGTCGTGCATCAAAAGGGGAAACTGTCACTACAGATCAAGTCCAATTGGGTATTGGGGTAAGGGTTTAACTGTAGGTTGGTAAGGTACTTGGGATTCCTTTACTTGTAACCGCTTGATTTGATAATAGTGGAGTTTCGGGAGTGGTGACCTGAAAATCACCTGGTGGGGTTTTTGCCGTTAGGGTTTTCCCCATTCATGAACAAATCACCGAGTTATTTATTTTTTCGCTGCATATTTAGTTTTGGTGATTTGTTTGTGCTGCCACCGTTTGCATGATAAATTGATTAATTAATAACTTGGCTAAATTAATTAATTAGTTTAAATCACAAGGGGTCATTCAATTTGTGGCCTATCACAACTTAGCATGAAATTAAAAAGGCATGACTAGGAACTTACTAGGGCCAAGTCCCTCTTTAGGGACAGGAAAAGATCTGGTTGCCTTATGTTTTGAAGGGCTGCCATATCTTTAGGCAGCAATAGGGGCTGCTCTAGGCAAGGAAGTTAATTTCGTACCGTATTGGCCGATACTGCTGGAATTTGCCGTATCGGTGCTTAGGCCGGTACAGAAATGTACTTGTTTCGTTTCTGTTTAAATACCAGCTGTACCGGAGTCGTTTCGAACATACCGGGATAAATACCGAGTTTCGGCCGGAAAATAGATACGGGGCGAAACAGAAAAAAAACTCAGAAAACCCCCAAATTTTAAGATCCACCTTGTCAATCTTACCTCGGTTTTTCCTCCACTTCTTCGTATTTGTCTCTGCTATGCATTTCTTCTTCTTTTCCTTTGTTTATCCGGCCTCTGTTTGTACAGCCGCTTCATCTTTTTCATTTATTTCTCAGCGTTGCCTGTCTCTGTTTTTAGTTTTGTACACTCTTGAAAGTAGAAACAAGAATGAAAAAATGCAAGTGACAAGACTTCAAAGCAAAATGTGTGGAGGTGAAAAAAAGAATGAAAAAAAAATAAATAAAAGACTAATGGGCTACAGCTGTTAGCAAGATGTGTGGAGGTGAAAAAAACGAATGGAAAAAAAAAAATCCTATTAGGTTGGGACTTCCAGTAGTTGACCTTATAGGTCTGAGACTTGGAAACTCTAGGGATTTTAAATAATAAAAAATTTATTGGTTAACGTAAACCATTTTAATTTTTTTAAAGGTTTAAATTTTTTATTTTAGCTATGGCTCTATTATTGTAACATATATTTTTGTATTTTGATCAAGTTAAAATAGCTATATAGCTATTTAGCTTCACTGTAGCTAATACTCTAACTCCACCAAAATATATAAAAAGTTGTCAAAGTGATATATTGAGTTATTAGAAATATAACTTTGTATATTGTATAAAATAGTAAAAAATAGCGGTAAACTCGAAACGGTACACCGGTATTGACTGGTATCTGAAATATACCGTACCGTTGGCCAAACCGGTATAGCCTCCAGTATGGTATTGACTTCCTTGGCTCTAGGGCCTCGGCCAGGCAGTGGGCGTGCCATTTCTAGAACTCCCTAATGGAGGAGCTCCATGGTATGACTGCGCCCTCCAGCTCCAGCTGAGGATCCCACACTGGGAATAGAGGGTGCACTTTGACTGCATGGTGGTCTTCCTTACTTTCGATTGATGAGGCCCTTACTTGGCCCTTAGCCGTCTTTTGTTGCTTTGGCTCTGTTGGGCAGACTACTTTCCCCTCTTCGGCTACCTTTTTCTTCGTCCTTTACTTCTTCAGGTTGGGCATTGGGAACATGTTACTTGCAGGGGGGGAGGAGGAGGGGGGAGAACAGGAAGGGGTTGGGACCCTGAGGCATCCTTCTGTGCTGACCCCTTAGTCCTATTTGCAAAAAGTTGCTTCAGGCCTTTCTTCAGGTTTAAGGCCATTTCTTCTTCCTCCTCTGAACTGTTGTCCACTTAGGCAACTATGAACTTGGGGGAATGAACGACGGAGGACCTGACAAGCTTGCCCTTCAAGCTTGAGACCTGAATCATAGGCCTTTCTTGCTCCCCTTCTTCTTTCTTTAGACGAAATCAGTTTATCTCCGCCTCGAGTAACAGTCGCGATGAAGTTGTCTCTTCTCTTAAGACTATAGCCTCACAGGGGGAACGATGGTAGGGCAGCTTAACTGGAGCGAGATCTTCTTGGGTTAAAAAACCGAGCACCAAGACGTCTATCTGGGCTATTCGAGGATCGCTTGCTCTTATCGTGTGGCCTACATCTTGGAACTTGTCTGACAAGGGCTCGAAGTTGAGGATGAGGTGGACAGCTTTCAATTGCCTATCTTCTCTCACAAACACCTCAGACTTTAGCACCTTGTTGAGACCTTGGATATTGACGAGGTTAAGGCTGGGCACCATGTGCCTTTTATCTTCAAAAATAACCAAGAAACAAAACCACTGTCAGAACAATAAAGCCCTCCATGAGAAAGAAATGAAATACCAAAGGAAAACAAAGGGCAAAAAGGCTAAGGAACTAGTACCCATGTTAAAAGACCTAAACCTAGGGTACCCCACCTAGCCTTCCCTCCTGAGTTGGGCAGTGAATACAATCGTGCCATTCACCAGAGGCGATCAGGTAGTCATCCTTCATGCCCTTGTTGGACTTGAGAAGACACGAGATGAGTCTAACCACTAAAGACCTAGACTTAAGGTAGTAGGCCGAGTCTGCTAGTAGATGGCACTCCTACATCCAGATGACGTCGTGCCAGGTGAGGTTTAACCCCATTTACTCGTTGAGAGCGTCTACACTACCTAAGACTCTAAATAGATTGGGCGCGCACTAGTGAGGGTAGATTCTATGGGTTATCAAGTAGTCCCTGGTCACCCTCCCTATGGGAAGCCTTATCCCTCATTCTATGAAGACGATCATAGGAATGACGACCTCTCCCTCATTACTGTGGGTGAGCTATTCACCCTGAGAGCAATAGTAAAGAGTAGAAGGCTGAAGAGATCGGTAGAGGAAAAAATAACCTAAGAACAAAGAAACTTATGGAAATAAGGGCAAGGGTCACTTCAGAAGCTTCTCAAGAGCTTGAGGATTTAGAAAGTCTTGAGAGTTTGGAGATTTTGGAATTCTTGAGAGTTTGAAGATTGGTAAAGTAAGAGAAATGAATCCTCCAGGCGCCTTATATAGGAGATGGAATTGGGTGGGAGTTATCCTGCCCAAAATTCAAGGAGAAACACCAGTTGTAAGATCTCCATCTCATCGTAGGATATGGGAAACAAAGCACTGCCTAGAGCATTTAATGAGACGTTGTGGACTCTGAAGTGCCGGAACTGTTGCGGGGCATGCAAAACCCACCTTCATGTATGGAAGTCAAAGAAATGTGTGGGATTAATTATCCAAGGTCAAAACCCCACTTTCCTTCTCGGATAAGAGAGAAAAGCCGGAGTATTGAGGGGCTATATTGTGGGGCACAAGAATTTAAGTAAGTTACTTGTGCCACGTGTTGTATCCATGGCCGAGGAGTCCATTATTGTGCTGAGGAGGCTACACGCTCGGACAGCAAGGCCACGTCAATGGCATGTAACCAGAGGAGGTTATACCGTAGAGAAAGAGTTTCAGGAAGGGGGTTAGCCTTGACATGATTGAAGGGATGGAGGTTGCCACCACATTAAATGCTTCCCACTAAATCTCTTGGCTGCATTTATGTGGAGAAGACCTTTGAACAGTGCTGTTTTGGCTGTCCCAACTCACAGGGGGCTTAGGAAGGAGTCTGATGGGACAAGCACTCAAGTAGTGGCCTAGAAGATCAACAAATGGAGGGCCAAGATCATCTAAAAAGACCTATATAATGTAAGAGACCCCCTAGGGAGAGGGGAACACATTGTAGTTATAAGAGTTGAAATTGGATCCAAGTCCAAAAGAACTAAATTCAAGAATCACTCTCCTCGGACTTTGCCAAGGAAGGGTTTCCTTAGTTTAAATTTGTCTTGCTTTGCTGTCTTAATGTCTCTGATCCATTGTGCATGTTGTCCGATCCATTAAGGCCTAACTTTTAAGTCCACTCTCTACAAATTTATTGTGTGAGGCTCTTTGGGCCTTAACCCATTCATCATTTGGAGTAAAGAGCCCAAAACCAATCCCTACATATGATATATTGCTTTTACTTATCAAAAAAAAAACTTTACATTTATTTTTATTAAACCGCATGCATCACACATACATAATTTCAAAGTTATGAATTTAGTAGTCTGTAAAATTGACAAATATCAAAAATTTTTTTTTTGACTAATTGAAATCGATTAATAGTGGTTGTTTAGTAGGATCAAGAATATTTTGTACCACAACTGATACCTCTTAGTTCTTTTAATATAATTATCAAGGATTCAAATCTCTTTTCCTTGTGGTGTCGAATTATATATACACACCAATTTCATAAAATTCTGGTGTCTTTTAAAATTTGGGTCCTCACAGCCTACGTGATAATCCCACGTCAATCTTTTTAATTTTTTGTTTTCTCTTCTCTTTTGTGAATTACATCTATCATTCTTTAACAAATTGTTATACCTGATACGTCGCTAATGGCTTTTCACTTGCCAATTGTGTTTGTGTGTGGGGGTGGGGGGGTGGGATTGTAAATGTTACTTGTGACGTGGTGAATATTCTCTTAGTAAATAGTAATTAGTTTTTGTAAAAATATCATTTCACATTGCCTACAAATTGAGGCTGCAATGTTATCATAGAAGACATTTATTCATGATTTATGATTGTGTACCATAATGGTCAAATTGTCATCTTGGAGCAATTCATTCATTGTCTAATCTATATATCACTTCACTCGTTTTGGTGTGGTCTCTCCCTGCACTCCCATTCAAAAAGCTTCTTCGTGCATGATTGACCTAAATAATTGACAACTTTCTTTCTTCTTTTCTTAGCACTTAAAAGACCGATAACTAAGGTGGGGCACTCCTTTAGGTAAAGAAAGCTTTGAAAAATGAAGTCCAAGGGCTGTTTGGTAGGGTATTTTGAATAACAGTTTTTAGTGTTTAAATAATATTACAAGTATTTTTACACACTTTTTCACCCACACGTATTTTAAAAAAATATAAACAATGTCATTAGAACAACATTACCAAACGAGCCCCTAAATTTTCGAAAATCTCACTATAATTTTGATTCCTCAAAATTGTTAAATGATATCTAGAAAAGTTTCTTTGTTCTTTGGTGGAAAAAGAGGTGGATCTCCACCATTTCATGCATTGTGTTAAAATAAAATTTAGTAGTGCTATTATATTGGCTTTTATGCTTTACTTTAAAACGCCCTTTTCTTTGTTTTCAGTGATTAAAATGATGGATAAACTTTAGGCAGGATTGGGTTGCCAATCGGATTTGTATATTTATATTTTGATTTAATTATAACTATATGCTGTAAAATCAGGTGTAGTTCTGTGTGTATATTATGAATATTCCCTAGTACACAATGGGTTGTCACAATTTAATCCTTACATTTGTCTATAAAAGTGTGGATTGGAGGCAGTTGTATTGTATAGCCAGCAAAGCCAAAGCTTTATTATAACCTTTGTTTTTTCATTAGACTTTTTCGTAAGACTCTTACAAAGCCTAAAAGGTTGCTGATATGGTTTTTAAGTTTTTACCACATACTATCAGGTGCAACATAAGGGCCACCTAGCAAATCATGGCAGAGCAAGTGGAACTTGCACCCATCAATACCGGAGGAACAAGCTTCCTAAGAAGTTGCTTCAACGGAATCAATGCTTTGACAGGTTCCTGTTATTTTCTCTTTCTTTCTTAGGGCTAAAGCTATTTTCCTGTTGATGCACGACACACATATTTATAACTTGTTAAGATTTGTGCCTTAAAATCCAATTTATTGGCATGTTATTAATAATTAAATTGTTTAATTATATGAGATTATTTATATATGAACTAATGAGACATTATCATAGTCCTTGAGATGTATTGTATGTGATTTATGTGATTTAATTACAGAAGATATAAATTACAAGTTTCTTGTAAACTCAAAATATAGTTTGTAGTCGGTGATGAAATTGAGCGTTTCATCTGTGAAGACTATAACTCATCAATTAAGATGGTTTGTCTTGATCATGGAAGTTGAGACTTCTAGTTGATGTATTGATATGTCTTAAGTGTGTAAGACATATTGAACTGGACCACTGTGAGATTAATTATTCAATTAGCAATTGTCACTTGAACAATTAATCTCACGATTTCTAATTTCATATACTCTCAATCCTGAGAGAATAGTGAACTTGATTATGAAATGTAGGATACTTTGATATATCAGGAATGAGATCTAGTTTAACAGTTAAAACCTCAGTATGTTGGGTAACCACAAGTAGTGTTGACAGAACACATATTCTCAAGATGGAATCTATAATCTCTTTCTATAGAAACACGAAATATCCCATTGAGATAAGTTTAATGAGAATTGGTTATTTAGGGCTAGCCACTTTAGTAAAGAGTTACTAAAGTTTATATTTATGAAATTAGATTTCATAAATATGAATAACTAAAAGATTAAACTGGGTACTTAAGGAATAAAATAGTTGTTTACAAAGTGACAGTTTATTATAACTTTGTTTACTATAGATATTTCATGGAGGGGTCAAATGATATCATAATAGAGTCTTTGGATATAATTTATTAATAAGGTCTAGAGTGCAATTATGTTTCCATAATGATACTTGTTATATAATTAATGGTTACTTTGGGCTTGTCAAGAGTTGATAGATAAGTCTAAAGCCCATTGGAGCTAGAGCCTTATTAGTCTCTTTGGTCCCATCTCAAGCTATACACTAAAGTCCAATTGGGTTGGGCCAAAAAGCTAACCAATTAGATAATCGGTTATTTATTTAATAAGAGTTATTAAATAAAGTAACTGCCAAGACAGTTAAAATGTTCGTATGATTAAAAGGAACAGAAAATAGTTTTTCTCTACAGAATCTTAGAAATACACTTTTCCAAAAAGAATTGATTGGGAGACCATTCATCTTGGGCACCATGTGGAATTGGGATGAATATTGAAAGTATTCTAAAGTCTTGTTTTTGAATTTTGTTGCACAAAAGTACATTTTTTTTTTCTTTATTCTAGAATTCAAGGTTACATGTTATCTATCATAAATGAAGTAGATTCTTGTGTTGTTTCGTGGTGGGTTTTGTATGAGATGCAAAATAAGTTTTTTCCAACATAGCTCACATGGTTTCAAATTTCCAGGGATTGGCCTAATAACAATTCCTTATACACTTTCACAAGCCGGATGGTTAGGCCTCTGCCTTCTTCTTGCAATGGCATTTACTACATGCTATACTGGCTTACTACTTCAACGATGCTTGGAGTCAAATCCATCAATTAAAACCTACCCTGACATAGGCTATCATGCTTTTGGACGTAAAGGAAGAATTATTGTTTCAATTTTCACGTATCTAGAGCTCTATTTAGTCCCAACAGGAATTTTAATACTAGAAGGCGATCACTTGTTCAAGTTATTTCCAAATGTTAGCATGGAAGTAGCAGGAATTTACATTGGAGGAAAAGAAATTTTTGTAATAGGTTCAGGGCTTGTGATTTTACCTACAATGTGGTTAACGGACTTGCGGTTGCTTTCATTTGTATCAGCGGGTGGTAACTTGTCGTGTGTTATTGTCATCACCTCCATTTTGTGGGTTGGTGCTGTTGATGGAATTGGGTTCTCTAGTAAAGGAAAGCTATTTGAATTGGCTGGAATTCCAACTGCTATGAGCTTGTATGCCTTTTGCTATGGTGCTCATCCAGTGTTCCCAACCTTATACTCTTCTATGAAAGATAAAAGCCAATTTTCTAAGGTAATCTATATATATATATGTGGGTTAAAATCTTTACAATTTTCAAATAGAAAAAGTTTGATTAGCCAATTATACAATTCAAAACAAATGTAATTAACTAATGGTTGAATTCATTATAGGTCTTGTTCATCAGCTTCAGTCTTAGTACTCTCAGCTACATATTAATGGCAGTCCTTGGTTACTTAATGTTTGGCCAGGATGTACAGCCTCAAGTGACATTAAACCTACCCACAAGCCAAGTGAGTTCAAAGATAGCAATATACACGACTTTAGTTGGTCCACTTGCCAAGTATGCTCTAATAGTTATGCCTATTGCAAATGCTATTGAAAGTCGCTTACCTCGATACTACAATATCAAGCTCATTTGCATCTTCTTAAGAATACTGTTACTGGTTAGCACAATCATTGTTGCTCTGGTTTTTCCATTTTTTGGGATACTAATGGCACTTGTTGGGGCAATTCTTAGTATCACCGTTTCCATTATTCTTCCATGTTTATGTTACTTGAAGATTTCTGGAGGTTATCAAAAGTGGAGTTTTGAAGTTTTGATTATTTTGGTAATCATGATTAATGCCGTTTCGATTGGGGTTATAGGCACATACGTCTCTCTAAAAGATATAGGAGTAATAAAAAATCTTTAGGATTTAATTTCTTTCTCAAAAGCTAGGACATGTAATAAGACAAATGATTAGATTCAGGTGACTTAAGGAAAAAAAAAATCCTCATATTTCTGTAGTGATGGCACACAGCCACTTGTTTGAATTTCTACTTTGCAGTAATATTTTTATTGTCTTGTCTTATTGAAATGTATAAACTAAATTTTCATTGTGTCCAATCTTGCTAAGATACTGGAAACTTTGTCCATTTGGAAAATGCTCGAAAAAGTTTGGCCGATTACAACTTTATTTAATATCTTTTCATTGAACGTAAATTTTGACAATTCGTCTTGAGTTACACTTTCTTCTTATATTTTCTATACTTGCAAAATTTTTAAAAAATAAATAAGTATGTCATTAATTAAATATTTAATTTTAAATTTTTATAGTCTAAAATTATGTATAAAAAATAAGTTTGTGGATCCAATAGTAAATAATATTTGATTGACATAAAATTTGACATGTGTGTTAAGAACGTAAAGAACATGAAATTTAACAATTAGATATTCAAAATATATTATCATGTTAATTTTTTAAGTGAGAATTGTTGCCAAATTTTGCCTTTTTTTAAAGGCTAATCTATATTTTGGTCTCTTAAGTTTAGGATTTTTCATTTCAATCCACAAGTTTGATTCCGTTTTCAAAATGGATCTTTTATCTATCTCCACCTTGACTGATCTAGCCATTAAGTGTCAACAAAACAATCTCATTTAGTTATTTATCATCTTTCTTAATAGTCTCATATTAGTCACAAATATAGAAGGAATCATTGAAGGAGCATTTGAAAAGGAAAATGTTTGGCTTCAACCATCAATAGAAAGATGACACACGTTCTGTTCCAATACATATGACTCATTTGATTAATTTGGTTAAATTGGTTGTGTGCACCATTTTGAGTACAAATGTCATCATCTTCTTATTGGTGATTTGGAACCAAACTTTGTCCATTTGAAATAAAATCAAATTTGATAAAGCAAGTCAAAAAAATCTTTAAAAGACTAAAATGAAAAAAATATTCCAAACTTTATGGATAAAAAGTGTGATCTTATCTATCTTTAATCAACCTTTTGCTCTTTATGACAATGCAAAATCCTTTATAAAAGGGTGCATCTAATTAATGTTTTCAGATCTAAACAATATCTAGCAATATATACTTTATATCAAAGCATGTTTAGTGGAAATTAAGCAACAGTTATGGCCATCATTGTGTCGCATATACAGATTCATCAGCAAAACTAATGTCATGGATGAGGCTCTACGTGATCAATATATTGTCAGTTTATCACTCAAATCCTGATATGCAATAATGACGCTAGATGAGTTTTATAGAGAAATATGATGCACAAACTGGCAAAATGCTACGCTAGTTCATTTCTATTATTTTATACACATTTACAATTGATATGGAAATATGTATATCTTAAAAATGTCAATATTTTAACACATAAAAATAAATGTAAAAAAAAAAAAGTGAAATAGTAAATGTATAAGAATCAAAACCCAAATCATTGAACCCATATACGCAAATTCATATCGGCAATGTAATGGAGCTAAAAAATAATTCCAGGACCAAGTTTAAATATATTAAAAGTTTTTAAATTCAAAAAACAATCATATATATATATATATATATATTGTTTGTAATATGATTTGATACATGTTATCTTACCATATATAACACAAAAAATATTACATCAAATTATTCTTTACATAACTCAGTATATGGTGTTTTTCATCAAGTCAATTTAGAAATATTATTTAAATCCAATTTATCAAATTAATATACTCTTTATTATAGGTAAAGTTATTAAATTAATGTATTTCAAAAATTTTATATCAAGATTTATAAAAAAAAATTATCCATCTCATTTTTAATAACAAATCCGGTGATTCGTCAAGTCATAATAGTGGGAGTGGTCTGTGTTCACTATTAAGCCTATGCATGCCCATTCGTTTCAAGCTTGGTTCCACCTTGGACTCATTATGTTGTTTGAGGCTTAGCGTTTTAAATAAACTAATTGCTAACTGGTGTGATGCACGAGATTATATAACTCTATCTAGACATGCCTGAAGATGATCCAAACTACTAGAGTGAGATTTTTCCATCACCATTGGCATCAAAGTGCTTAATGATATGTTCAGAGGTACCTTCTGCATTTCATAAAATTCTTAATTTACTCAATAGAGACTCACCAAAATAAGAAATGATACACAATTTTTGAATCAGAGCCATTTACAAAGCAACAACAATTTCATATAAAAATGTGCAATATATATATATATATATATTTATGCACTACCATAAGTGCAAAGGAAACTAAAAATGCAATATACATTAATACATGCACACTACCATGAGTGCAAAGCAAACTAACTACGCACGAGTTTGAGCATGCTTTTAGGAGGCACAGATCCTAATGGTCCAAATGATCTTTGCCACAGCATCGACCTTGGTTGTCAAGAAATTATTGTGTACTCCCGGAGTACCATAAATGCGTACTCCCTCCTCTCACATGAATGGTGGGTCCCACTAATTAAATTCATGGTAGAACCCACCATTTATGAGAGAAGGAGGAGTATACATTTATAGTACTCCAGGAGTACCTAATAATTTTCTTTGGTTGCCAGTTAAGACTAATTAATTCATTCCGTATTCTCCGAATATTGCTATATAAAGTTGGGGAAAGGCATATTTGAGTTCAAAATCCCAATTCCAACAAAATCACACATAAAACAACAATGAACTCAATTCAAAATAGAACAAAAGAAACAAAAACAAACAAAACAGTCTATTTCTCTTCTTTACTTCTCACTTTCTCAGCAGCCAAACAGTGAAACAAATATAATAAAAACTCAACTTTGAGAAGCTGTTTTATTTAAACCAGTTATATATTTTCACCAGTCCAAAACTCCAACACATTTCACCATCCGAATATCCAAAGATTCAAAAGTACAACTAAAATTCAAATGAAAGCATGAAGTGATACATAAAGATCAATAATCCCAAAAGAAATTTAAAAAGGAAAAGTTTTACCAACAGCAAATTCGAGCACTTGAATCTTAAGAGGATATATTAGGTACAAGAAAAATATAAACAAACTCACCAAATCATTAGGAAAAGCCAACAATCAGCTTAATCCATTCGACAAGAATCTTCAACAATGATTGATTAAGAGCTAACTAAATACTAATCATAGTTAAATATATTGAACTTTACTTCGTCAAATGACCAAATGGGCTTATACTAAGACACCGGGAACTTTATATTAAATTTACTCTTTGGATTTATTTTCAGCCTTTTGAGTCTCGCACAGGAGCAAAACAACGTATTAACGTAGGAACAAAAAATCTCCTTGACTTTATTAAAAAGAAGCAAAAAAAATAATCTAGTTCTTTCCATTTCTAACATTTTCTAAGCAATTTAGAGAAGAGAATCTACTTTTGTGCAGAGAACGATGCACGCTACACAATTTTCTTTGGTAAAATGCTGAGAAAGTAAAGCCCTTAAAACTGAAACTCTGTGTAATAGCCAAGGAAATAAAATTCTTCATAGAGGGAATCAAAATCAAAGAATTTCAAGTTCAAATTCCATTTCCCTGTTGCTTTTAAAATTTAACATTAGCACAAAAATAACATGGTAAACCTGTATGTAATCACACTACGCATGGAAATTACACTTGATTAATAACATTAAGGGTCCATTTGGTTGGTGGGAAAAGTGAAAGAAAATTTTAAGAACTAACAGCTCTGTTCACTTCGTGTGTCTTCTAATCCCCTAGCTCTCTCTCTCTGTTCTAAGATAAAAATTTAAACAAAACCCAGATATAAAAAAATTCACAACTAATAAAAAAAAATACAAATTACAATGGGAGTGTCAGATACACATGAAAATCTTAACTAATCAACCAATCCAAACAAAAGCCAGATGAGAAAACCCAGGAAACAAATGAAAAAAAGAGAGAGATTTAACTTTAACAGGTACCTTCTTCTGGTTCACGGTGGCAGCAGGAAAAGAGAGAGTTCTGGAGCTCTCTTGCACTCTCTCTCTCTCTCTCCGCCTGCCTTATTTTTCTCTTTATTTTGTTTTGACGCTTCAGCCAAAGTTTTGGTGCAACAACAAAACAAAACTTGACCAAATGAAAGTACTGTAGTTAGAGCCTTTCGCTCTTTTTATATAGTTAGTAGATATGATGGTAGTATGGTACTCTTGCAGTAATGGACAATTTTCTAAGTTATTAAAATGTCATTTCATCTAATATGGAGAAACCAAAAAACTGAGTTTTAGATGAATTGCTTGTAGCCAACTAATGACTAGCATGTCTATAATATTTAAGAAATAACTTTAGGAAGCATGGGTTGATAAAAATCAAAGCTTTCATATAGGTCCCAACACAAATTATTTTAACCAAGGACTACTCGTCTCCAAAGAATAACGTAGATTACCAGTATTTTTATGGAGAAGACAACGTTCAACCATTTGAACCTCATGATGCATTTGAAATATGGAGCAACGGTATGTTTAACATTTCCCAATGATGTTATATAGAAGTTTGTAAGTGATTATAATATATCAGAAACAGAAGTACAGTAAACACGCAATACAGGAGAACATAATTTTAGGATATAAAAACAAAACAATACATGCAACTTCAAGATCTAGTTACAAGATGAATTCTCAATTCTACAGACAATACCCATCCATCCACTCCATAAATTCAAAAAGGCAATAAATACTTGCAGTAGCCTACTCTACAATAAACATCCACATAGGCAACCTTAATTTCTACAAAATACGAACTAGCAACCATTTTAACTGACAAGTATCGGATGTTTGGTTGTGTGAAAAGAGGGAGAAAGGAAAAGGGTAAAGAAACTCGGAGGTAAAATACGAGTTTCTATTCTTTGGTTGAGGAGTAAAAGAAGAAGAAGGAAACGGGATGAGTGATTTCCTACCCAGACTCACAAACTTCAGTCCTCCCTAATTTAAAGATAAAAGTAGAATGAAAACTAGTCGCAAACCTGCGAGATGTGCGGGAAAATATGATATGATTATTTTTTATTAGATAATTATTGAATTAATATATTAGATTGTATATTTTTAAAAATTATATATGTGTTATTTGAAATTATGTTTTAAAGTAGAAGTTTTTTGTAGTGTAACAAAGTATATTTTGTAGTAAGGTATTATATGTAGTAAGATATGTAAGAAAACACAATGCAATAATTTTATTTTATTAAAAAAAAAAATTGATAGTGTGAGAACTATTAGACCAAGTTGTAACTATATTTACTTTGTTTATTACTATACAGATGTATGCGATTTAACTATTATAGATATATTTTTCTCCAAAACATAGAACCACTTCTCTTTCTTCCTCACAATTGAAACTAAGTGAAAAAGTAAATAAAAATAACTATGCAATAGATCATTATATAAAAATCATATATCATAAAGTGGAAATATAAAATAAAATAAAATGCAAAAAAAAAAAAAAAATTTCCTTAAGTATCTATACATAAAAACATTAATAGCATAATGATGCTATAAAGTAAATTATATTTTATCTTATTTTCTTTTTGGCATTTTTAGTAAAGATGATCAACTAAGCAAAGTAAATCTTACCAAGAAAGTTCAAATTAACTAAAAATTTGATGGTGGAGATGCTAATTATTTGTAATAAAATGACCAAAATAAAAATAACAAATAGATTTGAGAAAAACACTTAAGATTTCTAAAAGAAATTTTACCAAACACATGGGATGCAACAATACAAAATTACTACACTTAATTTTTTTTGACTTTTTTGATACTCTACAAATAAAAAAACTTTATTCACTTTTTGTCACAATATAGACTATAGAGTGATTACAAAATAAAAAAAAGTCAAGGAACTTATAGCAAAAGACTTTCTATACAAAATTCCAATAGAAGGGAGACTAATAGGCCGTTCACTTTCTTCAAGACATAGGAGATTATGAAAGATCATACATCCTTTGCCTACTCTTTCTTCTTTCTCAAATTCACATTACCAAAGAAGTATATGAAGCTAAAAACATTGTGAATACATCTCTGTTCAGTAGAAGTCCATTGGTAGGCACATTCAAATTCGTAGCCATGTATATTTTATTTTGATATAATCTCAAATTTCTATTTTAAAAAAACTATTAATTAACCTAAATCAAAATTCAACCAAAGATATAAGAGTGATCTATGGTGGGAAATTTAAAAAATACAACACAAAAAAATTAAATAAAAAAACCATCAACCTAAATTAGAGCTATAAGAAAGAACAAAAATCAAGCAATAGAGAGAAAGAGAGAGAGTACTCATAGTTTTTGTGTGGAAAAAAATATGGATTGAATAGAATACATGATATCAAATTTATACAAAATAAGATGGAGAGAAAAAGAGTTAAAATATAAGAAAGAGGAAATGATGAAAGAAGTTTAATGGTAAAGTAAAGAGTAGTAGGGAGATAAAGGGGCAAAGAGGGAGGGGAAAGGTTGGAGGAAGAGAAGAAGAGTTTTTCTTTTTAGAATAGGAAGATGAAAGTTTAAATATTCAATTTTAACAATTACTTGAAATTAGAAAGAAGAAAACGAAAAGTTGAAATCAATTTGGATAGTTGAATAAAGTCAAACATTTGCATCTAATGAATAGTAACTGTTAAGGACATATTTTATGTAATTGGTTAATCTTTTGATAAAATGTACTTTACTTGTAATTGGATAGATCTAGGATGAGTTTAGTACTTCAAAAAACGAGAATTCAAGTCAAGTATTAAAGTCATGAAGATTGGACCAAAAAACAATTTTAGAATAGGAAGAAGAGTTTGGAGGAAGAGAAGAAGAGTTTTTCTTTTTAGAATAGGAAGATGAAAGTTTAAATATTCAATTTTAACAATCACTTGAAATTAGAAAGAAGAAAACGAAAAGTTGAAATCAATTTGGATAGTTGAATAAAGTCAAACATTTGCATCTAATGAATAGTAACTGTTAAGGACATATTTTATGTAATTGGTTAATCTTTTGATAAAATGTACTTTACTTGTAATTGGATAGATCTAGGATGAGTTTAGTACTTCAAAAACGAGAATTTAAGTCAAGTATTAAAGTCATGAAGATTGGACCAAAAAACAAGTGAAAAAAAGCTGTTTATTAAAACTTGATAGATATCTCAACAGAAACAGTATTTATCGAGATTTAAGAACAAAGCTCGACAGAAGCTGAATCAGTTGAGATCTATGAAATCAGAATTTCTAGATTTGATTTTCGGCTCATGCTGACATGTATGTGTAGGGTTTCTTTTCTTATAACTTTCTTATAACCCTAGACATATATAAGGCTTATTTTAAAGGCCGTTATAACGAGAGAACACATGCAGAAAGTGACCTAGTGCCTTATTCTCTCTATAATAAGTTATTACGTCTTTTGAAATTACTTAAATACAAGAAGTATTTCTTGATTTTCATTGTTGATGAAGTGAAAAATTTTGCAGCCAACAACCTTCTTCAATTGCTAGAGTTAGTCATGTATTGGGATCCATGCATCATTAGTTAGTCACGTACTGGGATTCATGCAAAAAGATGGCATTCATATATTGAGGAGTTCAGAGGTTCTGAAGCGGTAGAAGGTTCTGCTGTAAGTTTATCTATGGGGATTGTAGAGTTTAGGGATAAATGTTTTGTATTAGATCTGAAACTTCTCTTTACTATAGTGAATTACTTTTCGGGAAGGTTTCACCCCAGGTTTTTTATTGTGAAACTAGTTTGTTTCATTGGTATTCCTGGGTCATCATATCTTGTCTTATTTACTATTCTGTTGTGCATGATATTGACATGATATTGATGTTTGTTTGTTTTAACAAAGTTTATTCATAATAAATCTAATTAACAACTTAGGTTTAAAACTTGTTAATTCTATCAATCGGGGTCTAAATTTCCCAGCAGTAACATTTATAATGAATAGTAAACATGTGCATATATCCACTAAAATGATAATGAATTATTCAATTTTAATAATTACTTGAAATTAGAAAGAAGAAAATGAAAAGTTAAAATCAATTTGGGTAGCTAAATAGTCAAATATATGCATTTAAAACAACTGAATAGTAACATGTTGATCAATAGCAATGGATTGTATTAATTGGTTTGTCCATTAACTATATTTAATTATTTTATATAAAATAACATAGAAAAATCATAAAGGAATTAAAAAAAAAAGTATGGTGTGGCTGATGAGGCGGCTTAACAGGAGTACAGTAACATTAAATTCTACATCTCAGCTTTTAGAGATATATATATATATATATAATATAGATGTGTACAAAAAATGCATTTACTATTTTGCCATTTGAAAACCATTTGACTATTTTTTTTTTAATGTATTATGGACTAGTAAATCCAAATAAACTATCTTTTCCATTATTACATTTTTTTTCCTCAACCAAATAAAGAAAATATATATGCATTTTCCATTATCTATACTAAACACAAATCTTTCTCAAAAAATATACTAAACACAAATGGTGGAAAACCTTCTTCTTCTTCTTTTTTTTTTTTTCACACTTTCTATCCTCCCAATTTTTTCCATCCTCCTAACTAAATAGAGTTTTAGAGCCAATTATACTATAGGACAAAAGAAAAGAACAAAAGAACAACAATGTGACATGTGTACAAGAAATTTCTCTCAATATATATATGTGTGTGTGTGTGTGTTTATTATTGTTCTATAAAATATAAATTTCCTTAACATGTTCATAACCCCTTGCATGGGTCTATGACATGGCATCTCCAAGAAGTTTTTTGAGAGTGGTAATTAAGAAATTTAAATTATACAAAATCTAATAAAAAAAGAACTTCATATATTGAAAAAACACACACACATGCAAACACATAAAGCCTTACAATTTTCTTATTTTGAAATTGTTACATACATCTCTTCAAAAGTTTAGTTAAATACAATTTTTCTTGGACTTTTATTTATTTATTTGTAAGGGCTTAATTTATTGTTAAGGGACCAAAGTTTAAGGTCAAAGTTTGGTTACAAACTTAGCTGTAGCCTAAGGCTATAACTCTCACTAAACAAATTAACATTGCTACGTATTTTGAAAATCTAACAGCTTAATTGCATGTTCTCTATGATCCTAAAATACGTATTAAATTTCATGCCAATCGAATGTTATTTACTATTTGGTTCCTAAACTTATTTTTTATATATAATTTTAAATTACAAAATCTTGAAATTTAAACATTTGATTGACGATATAGCTATTGATCTTTTTTCTTCTTGAAATTTTCCAAGTATGGGAAATATAATAAAAAAAATGTAATTAAATGGTAGATTTGTTAAAATTCACATTCAATAAAAAAATATTATAGGAGTTGTAGTATTAGTCTACAACCAAGCTTGTTGTCAATTTTTTTTTAAGTTTAATTATGTTAGACCTAAAAAAAATTTAGGGTGGTCACAAAGTTTTTTTAAGGATAAAAAAATCATAATATTTAAAAATTTATATATAATAATAATTATTTTTTCTAGGTCTGGGTGGTCCTGTGACCACCCTGAACTCTATGTAGAGCTGCCTCTAGTTCTTGTTGACTTAAGCCAACTTTGCATTCCAAGAACCTAGGGCTCTGACATTCCAGCCAAAGGCCCAAACTTTTCGAATTAGAAATATCGTTCTTCAATAACATGTTATGATAATTATAGTACTACTTTTTTTTTTTTTTTTTTTTGAGAAATAAACACATGTACACAGATAAAAGAAAGGAAATAAAATTATAATACAAAAACACATCACTATTCTACCTAAAGTCACTACTACCCAAGGCCCCCCAAAATTTTAAAAAAATTATTTTATAGTACGTATATTATTTTCATTTTAAAAATATATAGCTTGTAAAAATTAAAGTTTCCCCCCCCCCCCCCCAAATTTTAAGTAATTTCAATGGTGCACTTAAAAGAAAGAGAAATCATGTTTAAAATCATATAATTTAAAAGGTTTAGCAAATTAAACTATGTAAAAAATGATAAATTTTGGTATATGTCTAATATAAGAAATACAAGATTTTTATATACTCATTAAAATTTAGAAGATGATAAATTCTCTTAGCAAATTAATTTGTATATATGTGTTTGTGTGTGTGTGTGTAGAGGTTTGTCTTAACTAATATATTAGTTTTGCAACTTAGCCCCTAAACTAAAATTTTTGGTTCCGCCCCTGTTAGGAACAACTATTGCTCCACCAAAATTATGACTTCTTGCTCCTCTAGAACTTATGCCCTTTCAACTATGCGGCTACCTTCTCAAACAAAGCTTCTGTAGGTTAAAAAGATCTTTTAAACATAAATTACATGTGTATTGTTTTGTGTATTAAATAATTATTGGCATATTTAGCTTGGTGCCCCCCCTCCCTTTTTTTAGAGTTTCAACTTATGGCGTCCACTCTTAATTAGAGGTGTCAATATTCGACCCAACCTGCGAACACGACTCGAACCTGACACGGGTTTTTTCGGGTTAGGGTTGGGCTTTAATGGGATTGGGTCATAAACGGGTCAACCTGAAAGCGATACGATAAGAAATGTGTCATAAGCGGGTCAACCCGCGTAACCCACAATAGACACGTTTGACATGCTAATTTATTTGTGTCAACCAAAAATGACTCACTTAACACAATCTGTTTAACTCGTATAACAAATAAATATTTATTTTATTTTAGATTTGTCAAATACCTTTTATATCTAACATATATTTTAAATTTAAAAAGAAAAGCGAGTAATTACAAAAATTTATAAGGGATATAATTGAAAATTGAAACTTTGACCCTAGAACTGCTAATACCTTCTTTTTTTTTTTTTTTTTTTTTTTTTTTTTTTTTTTTGGCATAGAACTTGCACAAATGAAATTGGATAAGCTTGTGGATGATGTTATGAATTTGGACATCAACAAAGAATCTATGGATGATAATCGTGGTCATAGTCAGGATTGGTTTGCTGTTTGCTCAAATTCTTTCAATATTGATACTTAGCATTTTGCGAGCTTCAAGGATATTATATTTTTTTTGAGTTATGTTATTTTATTTTTATTAAACTTTGTTATTTTGAATTTGGGTTGAAGTGTATGCACTTCTTTTGGAGTGTAAAGAACTTATTTTTATATGAATGTTATATTTTTGTTAAACTATATTATTTTGAATGTGGGTTGAAGACTTGAAGTGTATGAACTGCTTTTTAGGATATAAAAAAAATTATTTCTAGATGGATGTTATATTTAATATTATGCAGGTTAAAATGGGTTGTGTTACATTTGTGTCAACCCAACACAACTCGTTTATTAAGCATGTCAAATGGATTGGGTCAGGTCAACCCGCCTTATTAATAAGTTGGGTTAGGGTTGAAAGCTCATGACACGATTATTAAATTAGTCGGGTTAGGGTTGAGCCATTTAGTCGAATACCCCTACCTTAACACATTATGAACCCGACACACTAACCCGAATTGACACCCCTACTCTTAATAATAATTATTTATTATCAGACGAAGACACTAATTGGTTTTTGGTATAGGTGGGGATTAAATCTCAGATCTCTTATTCAACTATCAGAAATTTTACCAGTTGAGTTAACTAGAATCCACCCCCTTTTTTTTTTTGTTAGGCTAGATTGGAAGGAAAACCCCTAACTCATGGCAATGCACATTATATCTTTAACATGCAAAACTACTAGGTTACGCTAAATGGGTTACTTATGGACTTTTAACGGGCTTTCAATGAACTTATAAAGTTTATAAAAAAATTATAATGGTATTATATCTTAAAACACAAACTGTCAAAATGAACTATTAATACCATCATTAAAAAAAAAACCATTGATTAATTATCAAACTAATGAATTACATACAACGGTTGTGGAGCAACCATTAAAGAAATCAAAAAGTCATTTGACCAGTCAAAGTCTATTTAATATTTTTTTATTGAAGTGCTAAATGGTTTTTTTCTTTTTCCATCTTTTAATAATTAAAAAATTTCCAAACTTTTTTTTTGAAAAGAAAAAATCAAAATTATTAGATTACTAGCAAAAATATATATTTAGTAAGCATAAATTTTTTTTTTAGAAAGTAGCAAGCATAATTTAACTTAATCACTTTGAGTGTTTAGGTGTGTAATATTAAAGTCTTCATCTAATATGTCTCAAGTTTGACACCCCCCTCAACCACTTTAACTCAATCTCGTATTTTTTCTTATTCTATTCTTTTGTTTTTTGTTGCTAAATACTCTATTCTTCTATCAAACATTATAAGTACATTAAAAGCATTAACATAATTTACCGTCTATTACGTACCAAGTTTTAAAGAAGTTTAAAATAAAACTTCAAAATTCTATAAATTTATTTTAAATTATGCTAAAGTTAAAATAAGTTTCATTATTTGTTTTAAATTATTTTAATATTTAATCTAAATTTTTTCTATGAAAACTCTACTTTACACCGTATGCTTTGACATATAAGTCAAAATCACTTTTAATCTTTTATTATTACTATTTATTTTTTATTTCAATTTCATTTATTTTTCAATGTATGACATACTGCTTTTACTTATCAAAAAAACTTTACATTTATTTTTATTAAACCATATGCATCACACATACATAATTTCAAAGTTATGAATTTTGTTTACAATTGAGAAATATCACACTTGTCACTCAAAGCGGTGTATTCATCCCTATTAAAATGTACTAGTTTAGATACAAGAGTGTTTCGGCAAATCACTTTCAAAATATTTCATTTTCTTGATTAATTCAAATTAATTAATAGTGGTTATTGATTAGTAGTGTCAATAATCTTGTACCTTAACTGACATTTTTTAGTGTTTTTAAAAGAAATGTCAAGGTTTCAAATCTCCTAGCCTACGTGATAATCTCATAGCCCACGTGATAATCTCATGTTAATCTTTTTTTTTTTTTTTTTTTTTTTTCTCTTCTCTTTTTGTGAATTACATCTATCATTCTTTAATAAATTGTTATACCTGATACGGCGCTAATGGCTTTTTACTTGCCAATTGTGGGTGGGTGGGATTATATATGTTACATACTTACATGTGACATGTGACATGTGACATGGGATTATACCTGATACGTCGGTAATTAGTTTTTGCAGAAATCTTTGTACATTTCACATTTTCCTACGCACAAATTGAGGCTGCAATGTTATTATAGAAGACATTAATTCATGACTAATGATTGTGTACCATAATGGTCAAATTGCCATCTTGGAGCAATTCATTCATTGTCTAATCTATTTATATATCACTTCACTCGTTTAGGTGTGATCTTTCCCTGCACTCCCATTCAAAAAGCTTCTTCGTGCATTATTGACCTAAATAATTGACAACTTTCTTTCTTCTTTTCTAAGAACTTAGTATCCATTTGGATAGAAGTCAGCGTTTTTGCGTTTACAAGTTTTGCATTTTCTCTCTCTTCTTTTTTATTTATTTATTTATTTTAATTTTTTTTAGCGTTTATGAACAGTAAATATCACTATTCATACACGTGATGACATTGTGCGGGAGACAAAGTTACTGTTCATGTATAATTCACGCATTGTTCATGGGACTCAACCACTTTATTCAGAAAAAATATATTAAAAATGGGTTCTACGGTACTATTCATACATTTAAAAATTATTTTGTTATAATATTTTCAGTTTTCAGTTTTTAATTTTTATCAAAATAAGTTGTATCTAAATGGACCCTTAAAAGACCGATACAAACAAAGGTGGAGGACTCCTTTACGTAAAGAAAGCTTGAAAAATGAAGCCTAGTTTTTCGGAAATCCCACTATAATTTTGATTCCTCAAAATTGTTAGACGATATCTAGAAGAGTCTTTGTTTTTGGTGGAAAAAGAAGTGGACTTCCACCATTTCATGCATTGTGTTAAAATAAAGTTTAGTAGTGCTTTACTCTAAAACACCCTTTTCTTTGTTTTCAGTTATTAATAATGGGTCAAGTTTAGGTAGAATTAATTGGGTTGCCAATCGACTACCGCACACCTTTGATACGATGATCACTCTATATGTATAAGTGTTTGTAGGGTGTGAAGGGTAAGGGCCGGGGTTCAAGTCTCTAAGAGGAAGTTTCACAGACATATACAGTTAGATTAAGCTACAGTAGAATTTCTATTTTGTATATAAAAAAAAAATTGGGTTGCCAATCGGATTTGAATATTTATATTTTGATTTAATTATAACTACATGTAAGGACGGAGTTATGTATTGACCAAGGGGGGCTTTAGCCCCCTCTGGCCTCATGAATTTTCCTTAGTATTAGGACTATCGATGAGTGTCTTCGCCACAATTGACATACAAGGACGGAGCTAAAAGTTCAATCAAGGGGGGTGAAGTAAAAAAGATTTTTTTTCCCATAAAAATCTAAATTAACATTCTTTTAGTGCTAACAAATTGCCAACAACTAAAAAGACACAAAATAACTATTTTTAATACATTGCAATATAATTATTTATTAAAAGAGAACCCAACATTCTTTTAAATGTCAAAAATCATTACAAAATGTTACAGCAATTTGTCTAAAAATCATCTTCAATTTTATTATAAATCCTATTTTAAACTATAAAAACTAATTATATTTGCTAAATAAGAGAAAATAGGATAATAATTAAAAAAAAACACAAACTCACAAAGCTAAACAAGATATTAGATAGTATCGTAGTGCTCAATGCAGACCCAAATCACAAACAAATAAAGAAAAAGTAGACCTCAAGCTAACAAATTAGGGAAAAGTAACTATTGCGTAATTTTTTTGCCACAATTGTGATATAACAATGTGTGAGTGGTGGAGAAAAAATTATGGGTCATGCTAATGAGTGCTCTTATGGCACTCATTAATAATTCATTTTAAAAAAGTTTTGATACTATTTTTATGGGAAATGAAAAAAATTGTCAAAATATTAATGAGAAATGATATGTCTACAACATTTTTACAACAAATCCTAAGTGGCAGGTTGTTACTAGTTATTATTGTTGGGGCAAAAAAGTAATCTTAGTGTTAGTTTCAAATTTGAACCAATAACAACTAACCACTTGTGATTTGTTGTAAAAATGTTGTAGAATTGTTGTAGACGTAGCATCTCTCAATATTAATTACTTTTTTTTTTTTTTCCATTTCCCATAAAAACTTTCTTTAAATTGATTATTAACTAGTGCCCTAAGGGCACTCGTTAGCATTTCCCAAAAATTATTAGTCCATGTGCATGGGATAGACAACTACTCACAATCTGCCATATTAAAGTTGTGACAAAAAGTTGTGAAACTAGAACCGTAATAAATTTAAACTAAAAAAGTAAGACAAATAAAAATAAAAATAAAAAAATCATGAACACAGAACCTTAGAAAAAAACAATCCAAACATGTATCAGGCTTGGAATTTAATTGGTCTAGGCTTAAAAAAAATAAAATAAAATAAAATGAGTTTCGCCCAACCCATAAACATTTTTCTACATTCCCAACAAATAGGAGTAAACAAAAGCTCAGCTAAGCCAAAAGGCAACCCATAGCTGTCAACAATCTAAAGAAATTTTAAGCTGGGAGCACATTTCGGCATATAGGTTAATTTGTCAAAAAAACAAAGTTGATAAAAGTCATAGTGGTTGGTAGAAACTGGAATGACACGAAGTCTTCGATACTATAGTAGTCTAGCTAGGTCTTCTAGAAGATCTAGCACAATAATGCAAGTATATTGACTTTTATGTAAGTATAATCCAAGAAAGCGCAATATAAGGTGCAGGGAATGCACCATTGACCCCAAGTCATTGGCCTCTTCGTCAAGTTTAGCTGTTTAGGTCTTCCGAAATAATGCATTTGTGTTAAAATAAACGTTGGTAGTGCTTATTACTATATTGACTTTTATGCTTTACTCTAGAACACCATTTTCTTTGTTTTCGGTGATTAGTAATGGGTCAACTTTAGGCAGGATTGGGTTGCCAATCGAATGTGAATATTTATATTTTGATTTAATTATGACCATATGCTGTAAAATCAGGTTTAGTACTGTTTGTATATTATGAATATCCCCTAGTACACAATGGGTTGTCACAATTTAATCCTTACATATTCTATAAAAGTGTGGATCGGAGGCAGATGTATAGCCAACAAAGCTAAAGCTTTCTGATAACCTTAGTTTTTTCAATACACTTTTTCATAATACTCTTACTAAATCGCAAAGCCTAAAAGGGCCACCTAGCAAATCATGGCAGAGCAAGTGGAACTTGCACCCTTCAATACTGGAGGAACAAGCTTCCTAAGAAGTTGCTTCAACGGAATCAATGCTTTGACAGGTTCTTGTTTTCTCTTTCTTTAATTTTTTTTTCTTCTTTCTTAGGGCTAAAGCTATTTTCCTGTTAATGCACTACCCAAATTATAACTCACATGGCTTCAAATTTCCAGGGATTGGCCTAATAACAATTCCTTATACACTATCACAAGCCGGATGGTTAGGCCTCTGCCTTCTTCTTGCAATGGCATTTACTACATGCTATACTGGCTTACTACTTCAACGATGCTTGGAGTCAAATCCATCAATTAAAACCTACCCTGACATAGGCTATCATGCTTTTGGACGTAAAGGAAGAATTATTGTTTCAACTTTCACGTATCTAGAGCTCTATCTAGTCTCAACAGGAATGTTGATACTAGAAGGCGATAATTTGTTCAAGTTATTTCCAAACGTTAGCATGGAAGTAGCAGGACAATACATTGGAGCAAAACAAATTTTTGTAATAGGTTCAGGGCTTGTGATTTTACCTACAATGTGGTTAAAAGACTTGCGGTTGCTTTCATTTATATCAGCGGGTGGTATCTTGTCGTGTGTTATTGTCATCACCTCCATTTTGTGGGTTGGTGCTGTTGATGGAGTTGGGTTCTCTAGCAAAGGAAAGCTATTTGAATTGGCTGGAATTCCAACTGCTATGAGCTTGTATGCCTTTTGCTATGGTGCTCATCCAGTGTTCCCAACCTTATACTCTTCTATGAAAGATAAAAGCCAATTTTCTAAGGTAATTCATGTACATGTGTATAAAAATCTTTACAATTTTCAAATACAAAAAGTTTGATTAGTCAATTGCAATTCAAACCAAATGTAACTAATGGTTGAATTCATTATATAGGTCTTGTTCGTCAGCTTCAGTCTAAGTACTCTCAGCTACATATTAATGGCAGTCCTTGGTTACTTAATGTTTGGCCAGGATGTACAGCCTCAAGTGACATTAAACCTACCCACAAGCCAAGTGAGTTCAAAGATAGCCATATACACGACTTTAGTTGGTCCAATTGCCAAGTATGCTCTAATAGTTATGCCTATTGCAAATGCTATTGAAAGTCGATTACCTCGATACTACAATAGCAAGCTCATTTGCATCTTCTTAAGAACACTGTTACTGGTTAGCACAATCATTGTTGCTCTGGTTTTTCCATTTTTTGGGATACTAATGGCACTTGTTGGGGCAATTCTTAATATCACCGTTTCCATTATTCTTCCATGCTTATGTTACTTGAAGATTTCTAGAGGTTATCAAAAGTGGGGTTTTGAAGTTTTGATTATTGTGGTAATCATGATTAATGCCGTTTCGATTGGGGTTATAGGCACATACTTTTCACTAAAAAATGTAATAAAAAAACTTTAGGATTTAATTTCTTTCTCAAAAGCTAGGACATGTAATAAGACAAATGATTAGATGTAGGTGACTTGAGAAAAAAAAAAATCCTCATATTTCGGTAGTGATGGCAAACAGCCACTTGTTGGAATTTCTACTTTGTAGTAATATTTTTATTGTCTTGTCTTATTGAAATGTATAAACTATGGGTCCGTTTGGATAGAACTTATTTTGTTGAAATTGAAAACTGAAAACTGAAATTACTGTAGCAAAATAATTTTTAAATGTGTAAATAGTGCCGTGAGACTCAGTTTTATTGAAAAAGTTGCTAAAAAGTGAGATTTGTGGGTCCTGTGCATTGTTCACGGGACCCACAGAACTGATAAAAGGGCTGAAAAGTCAACAATTGCCGGCTACTGTTCACATGAATAGTTGCCGTTGTCCCATAAAAGAGTGCGCAATAGTAGGGAGGGAAAAAAAAAAAAAAAAGGTGAAGAAATGTAAACGCAAACGTAAAAAGCTGGATCCAAACCCAGCCTATATTTTCATTATGTCCAATCTGGCTAAGATATAGGAAACTTTGTCTATCTGAAAAATTCTACAAAAAGTTTGGCTACAAAATAGTTTGTAGCCAAATGGCTAAAACTTTACTTAATATCTTTTTATTGAATGTGAATTTCGACGATTTATCTTTGAATTACATTTTATTCTTATATCTTTTATACTTGCAAAATTTCTAGAAAATTAAAATAAATAGCTATATCATCAATCAAATATTTGTTTAAATTTTAAGTTTTTGTGGTCTAAAATTATGCATAAAAAAATAAGTTCGCGGATCGAATAGTAAATAACATTTGATTAATATGAAATCTGACGAGTGTGTTAAGAACATAAAGAACATGTAATTCAACAATTAGATATTCAAAATATGTTATCATGTTAATTTTTAGTAAGAGTTATAGCCAAATTGTGTTTTATTTATT
This sequence comes from Quercus gilva, assembly GCA_023621385.1. NCBI lineage: Eukaryota > Viridiplantae > Streptophyta > Magnoliopsida > Fagales > Fagaceae > Quercus > Quercus gilva. The sequence continues at coordinate 33,677,633 of CM042484.1, forward strand.
TATTTAAGGTTAATCTATATTTTGGTCTTTTAAGTTCAGGATTTTTCATTTTGATCTATCAATTTTGATTCCGTTTTCAAAATGAATCTTTTATCCATCTCCACCTTGACTGATCTAGCCATTAAGTGTCAACAAAACAATCTCATTTAGTTATTTTTCCTCTTTCTTAACAGTCATATTAGTCACAGATATGGAAGGAATCATTGAAGGAGCATTTGAAAAGGAAAAATGTTTGGCTCCAACCACTAATAGGAAGATGACATATGTTTTCTTACAATACATATAACTCAGTTAATTGGGTTAAATTGGTCATGTGCAACGTGTTGAGTACAAATGTCATCTTTTCATTGGTAGTTTGGAACCGAACTCTATCCATTTGAAAATAAAATCAAATTTGATAAAAAAGTCAAAAAAATCTTTAAGAGACTAAAATGAAAAAATATTCCAAACTCTATGGATAAAAAATGTAATCTTATCTTTCTCTAATCAACCTTATGCTCAAGCTACAACAGAGTCACAAAAGAGTTCAAGATATATTTTCTCTTTGTGACTAAGAAAGCTGGGTCCTCCCTCTTCTCTTAGTGCAGTAGAAGTTTTGTCCTTGACTTTCTGTAAGGAGAGTTTTGTTTTAGTTTTTGTCTTGTATTGTCTCTGTTTTTCTGTCTTTGTTTCTTCCTCTTGTGACACCCCCGTGTCCCTTGAGCTTGTGGGGTTCTTCCTCTGGGGTCTTGGGAAACAACTTCCTTTTCTTTTTTCTTCTCTTCTTTTTGTTTTTCACCAATGGAGGACCTAGCAGCCACTTGGAACAGTCTTTCTCTATCTGATAGAGAGCAAAAGGGCTACGCCTTTCGCTCTGACCATCGCACTGGGGAATATTTGTTGGTTGCTAAATTCTTAACCCCCCGTTTTTTGATTATGGATGCAGTAGCAAGAACCTTCAAGCAACTTTGGAGGACAACAAATGGTTTTAAGATCAGGCGCCTTGGGGATCATAAAGTTCTCTTTGTCTTCGATAATCTTCCTGATGTGGATCGTATCATCCTCCACCAACCTTGGAGTTTTGATAAACACCTCGTTGTTATCCAGAGGTACGACTCTGATACCCCGGCTCGGGAATTATTATTTAATAAAACTACATTTTGGGTGCAGGTCCATGATATACCCCTTCGTTTTATGACCAAGGAAATGGCGAATGCCTTTGCGAAACAGTTAGCGAGGTCAGAAAATCCACGGGGGCTGTAGATGAGGAAGGGGAGCATTTTATGAGGCTTCGGGTTACCATTGATTTAACCCTACCTTTATGTCGTGGAAGGGTGATTACTTTAGTGGATGGTGGCAAATCCTGGGTGGCTTTCAAGTATGAGAGGTTACCGAATTTTTGTTACTGGTGTGGGAGACTCATTCATGATGATAAAAATTGCGATCTCTGGATCCAAAGTAAGGGTACTCTTAAAATTGAAAATCAACAGTTCAACTCAAGTCTGAGGGCAGCACCGTGTACAACAGCTGGTAAGGACGTTATTTTCGTTCCTGGGTACTATGAAGATTGTTTCCAGCGAACTCAACACTTTCCTGTGGTTCCCGTGGTTAGTCCAACAAAGGTGGCGATGGAGGCAACTCCGACGGTGGAAATTTAGCCCGATTTGGAAACCGCAAATTCTGGGGGAGTAGTTAATATCGAATCCTTTTCAAATTCAAATTCGCAAAAAGGAAAAGAGAAAATATCGGGCGAGGTAAATGCATATTCAATTCCAAATATATCTGAGTCAACTGTGCAGAATATTTTGGAATCTCCTAGTTTTCAGGACCTCAGTAAAAGCGACGATTTATTCTTGATGGCCCTCCACGATATTGACAAGGAATTATCAAAGTTTGATTCCCCAAATCCCGAGCTGGGAGGGAATTCAAATTCTGCAGTTACAGAATGTCCACCAACAATTGAACTACCTAGTCTCAAGGAGTGTGATCTTAAGTTACCCTCATCCCAGTCACGTGACTCTTTTTTTTCCCACATGCCACCTGTTTTGATGTGTATTGCACTAACTGATGTTCCTATTTCGATCTCTTCACAGGATCTAGCACTTAAAAAGAGCACTTGGAAAAGAATAGTACAATTTGAACCACGGGTGGAGTCAAAAGTGGATAAGTGTACTAAATCCAAACGCCCTTCTAGTTCTGTGATTGATCCAAATGACTTACCAAGTAAATGCCGCTTGGTTTCTCATTGGGATGTGGCTCACAGTGATATATTGGCAGAGGTTGCTCAGCAACCTTGCCAGAAGCAATGAGTTTCCTCGTTTGGAATTGTCGTGGGCTTGGGAACCCACAAACAATTCGGGAGCTCGAGGAGTTGGTCCAGGCACAAGATCCTGCAGTCGTGTTCATTGCCGAAACATGGCTGGATGAAGTGAGGCTAAAGTTCCTTTTAAGAAATTTCGATCTTGAGCAGAAACATGTATCAAAAGTCAATCAGGGTGGTGGTCTGGTTCTTATGAGGAAATCTGATTTTGATATCTCTGTCACCTCTTCCTCTCTCAACCATATAGACACTGTGATCAATGCTGGACTTGACTGAAACATCTAAACCTTTGTTCTTCTCTGCCTTGGCTATGCTTGAGAGACTTCAATGAGATTGTAAAGTCACATGAGAAGATGGGTGGTCGTGCTAGGCCGGAGACTCAGATGAAAGAATTTCGTGATGCACTGGATTAGTGCAGTTTTGCTGATTTGGGTTATGAAGGTCCGAAGTTCACGTGGTTTAAGCGCCTGACAGGGGGAATAGCAGTGTGGGAACGCCTGGATAGGGTTGTAACAAATCCAGAGTGGCTTAATCTTTTCCTAGGCTCATCGGTTAGACATCTAGAATCGGTATTCTTTGACCATAAACCGATCATTATCCATCTAGATGGCATTTAGGCTCATTCGTGTAGACCTTGGAGATTCGAACAGGTTTGGTTGAAGGATGAGATGTGTCGTCTTACAGTTGAATCCGCTTGGTCCCCAGCTATTTTTTCTCCTTTTCCAATGATTGTGTTAGAAGAAAATCTGGTAAATTATCAATCAAAGTTATGTCTTTGGAGTAAGACGTCTTTTGGGAATATCAACCGTGCTTTAATTGATTTGAAACTACAAGTGAAGAAGGCTGAAGAGGAGGCTGTTAGAGGAGGCAATACAGATCGGCTTCATATGCTTAAGGCAGATTTGAGAGATCTTCTTTCTAGTGAAGAAAAAATCTGGCAGCAACGGGAAAAATTACATTGGCTGAAGGAAGGGGATTAAAACACAAGATATTTCCATAGTAAGACCTCTCAACGCTTTAGGCGTAATACTGTAAAAAGACTAAAGGATTCAAATGGAGCATGTGTGAAGGAGATGAGTTAGTGTCAGGTCTCTTCATTGACTACTTCAAAGAGCTTTTTACTTCCTCAAACCCGAGCCAAATAGGGGATGTACTTGGGTCAGTATCTCGAGTTGTTACTGAGCAGATGAATTCAGAGTTGTTGAGGGCCTTCACAAGGCAGGAAGTGGATGTTGCTCTAAAACAAATGGCCCCCTTAAAGGCCCCTGGCCCCGATGGCATGCCATCCATTTTTTATCAGCATTATTGGAGCTCCATTGGTAATGATGTCTCTTGTGCCGTGTTATCCTGTTTAAATTCAGGTACTATCCCAGTTAGTTTAAATCATACTTTCATTACTCTTGTTCCTAAATCTAAATGTCCTGAAAGAGTTACGGAATTTAGACCTATTTCTCTCTGTAATATCCTCTATAAATTAATATCCAAAGTGTTAGCTAACCGGTTGAAAAGCTTGTTGCCTCATGTTGTATCAGAGTCACAGAGTGCTTTCCAATCTGACAAAGCTATCTCGAATAATATCATAGTTGTCTTTGAAACACTTCATCATATGAAAACGAAGAAAAATGGTAGAGAAAGGTATATGGCTATGAAGTTGGATATGAATAAGGCTTACGATAGGGTGGAGTAGGCCTTCCTCGAGAGCTTAATGTTGAAAATGGGGTTTCATGAAAAATGGGTAGGGATAGCGATGGCCATGGTGAAAGCTGTCACCTATTTCATTTTAGTCAACGGTGAACCCCGTGGGAATATTCAACCAACTAGAGGGATTAGGCAAGGTGACCCATTATCCCCTTATTTATTCTTGCTTTGTTCTGAAGGGCTAAATGGTTTACTCCAAAAAGTCGTGAGTGATGGTGATCTTCGGGGGTTCTCATTATGTAAGTATGGTCCACAAATCTCTCATCTTTTCTTTGCAGATGATAGCTTGATTTTTTGTCGAGCTAGAATGGGTGATGTGCAAGCTGTCCAAAATATCCTATGCATGTATGAAAGGGCATCCGGGCAGAAGGTTAATAACCAAAAGACCAATTTGTTCTTTGGGAAGTCAATTTCGGATTCCACTAAAAATGCTTTGAAAGATTTTTTGGGAGTTCCAGAAATCAAGGAGTACGAGAAGTATTTAGGACTTCCAGCAGTTGTGGGGAGGAAAAAAAAGGAAAGCCTAGTTTATATTAAGGAAAGGATTTGGGATAAGCTTCAAGGGTGGAAGGAGAAACTTTTCTCTCAAGCCGGGAGAGATGCCCTCTTGAAAGCAATTGTCCAAGCCATTCCAACCTTTGCGATGAGTTGTTTTAAGTTGCCTTTAAGCCTCTGTCATGACATTGAGGTTATGATTAAAAATTTCTTCTAGGAGTAGCAAGGGGAAAGGAGGAAGATCCATTGGAAGAAATGGGAAACTCTTTGTCAACCCAAGAATGAAGGTGGGCTGAAGTTTAAAGACTTGAGCAAATTCAATGAAGTCATGTTAGCTAAGCAAGTTTGGCGACTAATCCATGATAAGGAATCCCTCTTTTATCGGGTTTTCAAGGCAAAATTCTTCCCTTCGGGTGACATTTTTTCTGCCCAAGTAAAGTCTGGATCCTATGAGTGGTGTAGCATTCTTAGTGCTTGGAAGGTAGTGGCTACTGGGGCTAGGTGGAGAATTGGCAATGGACTCACTACCCAAATATATTTTGATTGTTGGCTTCCAGGTGGAGGTTCGGGTAGGATCACTTCCCCTATCTTGGGTAGTAGCTGATCTCATTGAGGAAGACTCGGGATGGTGGAATGGGGTGCTGATTGACAGAAATTTCCTGCCTTTTGAAGCTCAAAAGATCAAATCCATCCCTATCTGCAACACCCCTCAAGAAGATATTTTAATATGGCCAAAAACAAGGGATGGGAATTACTCTGTAAAATCGAGATACCAGCTCCTTCGTGAACTGGAAAACAGTGAGTTGGCTTCAGCTTCGGACACTGGGGAAAATAAAAAATTTTGGACTGGTTTGTGGAAAATGAAGGTCCCAAATAAATAAAAACCTTCGCATGGAGAGCCTGCATAAACTCTTTCCCTACGTTGGTTAATCTGGTGAAGCGAAAGGTTGTTTCGTCACCCCTCTGCACCAATTGCAAAAGAGAACTTGAAACGGTGATTCATGCGCTTTGGAATTGTGAAAAAATTGGCTTGGCTTGGGGAAATAGCTTTGAGGAGTTGAAAGCTGGATCTCACTTTTTTCTAACATTTGCTGATCTTTTCAGGTGCGTGTTACAGAATTCCCGAGGAGCAGAACTGTTTATAACGCAATGCTGGTTCTTATGGAATCACCGGAATAAAAGCAGAGTAAAGGAGACAGTAACACCTTTGGAAAAACTGTCTGACTTGGCTCAGCAATACCTCCAGGAATTCCAGCAATCCCATAGCAAACCTATCATAAGAAACCTCCAAAGTAGACTATTTGGAAACCACCGGACCCACGCACCTTGAAGACAAACTTTGCTGGTGCCATTTTCGAAGAATTGGATGCAGCAGGTATTGGAGTCGTTGTCCGTAATTCCTCGGGTGAAATACTGGAGGCTTTATTTGAGATCACTCCCCTGCCTTCGTCTATTCTTGCTCTGGAAACAATTGCAGCGCGAAGAGCAATCACCTTTGTACACGAGCTCGGTTTGGGTAGCTCTATTTTTGAAGGAGACTCTAAAACTTCGATCCTGGCAATTAAAAATAAGTGTTTTCACCACCCTGTAGTGGGTCATTTGGTTAAAGACATTATTCTTTCAGCTAGTTCTCTGCAGTATTTTTCTTTTTCTTACACTCGTAGGCAAGGTAATGGTTTGGCACATGCCTTAGCTCGGAGAGCGAGATTGTCTTTGCCTGTTTCTATTTGGAAGGAGTCTGTTCCTCCCGATATTTTTAAGCATGTTGTTTCTGATTTGTCAGCAATAAAATAGTTGGCCAGTTTGGCCTACTTCTCAAAAAAAAAAAAAAATCAACCTTATGCTCTTTGTAAGGACTATGATTGTGGCCTAGGCCCACTTAGAGCAATGTGACCCAGTACAACAAGCCCAAAACAATAGATTTGTAAGAGAATAAGTTCTATGAGCCAACTACAATGCAGCGCAATTCTAGACTTGAGATAATTGGGCTGGTGCGATTATTATAAGTGCAAGAGATACAAATTTAGCATAAAAATCTTCCTTAGGCAAGTCCGAGGAGGAGTTGTTCACTAAAAGTTAATATTGATCATTCTACAATAAGCTTCAGTTTTCTTTTCCTTTCTTCTTCTTCTTCTTCTTCTTCTTCCTTTTTTTTTGTGTGTGTGTGTGTGTACTGAATGTGCTTCCCCTTTTCCAAGGGAGTTTCTTGTTTTATATAGTCCCTCCTATTGCATCTCAGCCCTCCATCTGTACGTTTTAGGGAGGATGGTTTGGATTCTTGTTCCATCAGGACCATTCTGGAGTTAGTTGAGAGATTTGTGAGCTGTTGAGTTACTGTTTAGGTGTCTTTTCCTCATAAATACGGCTAATTTAGTTGGTACAGAGCATTGAATGTGGAGGTGATGGTCACCTTCCAAAATATTTCCCTTTTCCGTTGCTTGCATGATTCTAATGTCTTCCGTAGTGCTTCATTTTCTAGTGCAGGGAACCAAATAAGGTTCTCCAGAGGTGCACTTTCTCCTCGAGCTTCTCAGACGACGAGTCATCCAGTCTTTTTCCTTTGGGCTTCTTACCTTAAATTTTAGCCTAGTTCCACATGGTCTTAATGCCCTTTATCCTTGGTCCAGGCCCACGTGCCAAACTTGGGTTAACACATGTACGAGCCTGTGATCATCCTTGGTCAGGGCTTAGGAGCTTTTGGGTATCCTGGAATCATTTGCTCTCATACTCTTTATGACAATGCAAAATCCTTTATAAAAGGGTGCATCTAATTAATGTTTTTAGATCTAAACAATATCTGGAAATACTTTATATCAGAGCATGTTTAGTGGAAATTAATGGCCTGTTTGGAAGTTTAGAGAGGGAGGAGAGTAGAGGGGAGTAGAGGGGAGAAGAGTAGTAGGGAGGAGAGTAAAGAAGAATCCTCCACCTTGTTTGAATGTTTTTAAAATTAGTAAGGAGGAAGGGAGTAATTAGTCATTTCTTTTGTTTGGATGTTTTAAAAATTAGGATGGAAAGGAGAGGAAATGATATAAATAGACAAATTTACCCCTATTTGAAAAAGGACTTGCAACATTGGTCTATGATTAATTTGTTAGATTAAATAATTATGATTATAGCATGAAATATTTTTTTTGATAATTTTTTTTTTCTAATGTGAATTAAATAAGAATTTTATTATACTAAAAAAAACCATCCTTAATTGATAATAATTAAAATAAGAAAATTTTTTTTGGTTTGTTTGTTTACTGAAAAAATCTACAAAATATTGAATTTTGAGTATTTCTTTTATTTATTATTATTATTTTTAATATTTTTTTATATAAAATACTCCTCAGCCACCATTACAGCAAAAGACATCAAAAAGGAAAAAGAAAACACGCACGGACGCATTCATTCAGAACCTGGTCCAATACGATCTCTTTTTTTTTTTTTTTTTTTTTTTGGTATGGTCCGATATGATCTCGATTGGCTGAGCACAATAAAAAAGTCAAACTTGGAAAATCCATACAATCCAAACTCTTTTCTCCAGTATGTACGTTTTCTCAATCTCCACCAAGCTCTATGATTAGGTGTGGAAATGTTGGCTATAACCAACATAATGTTGTGTTGTTATGATTGGCTTGAATTTTGTTATGTTATTTTATTGTGATGAGTTTTTTGACTGTTAATGCTTGAAGAATGAGTGTAATTTGAGGTTTATAATCTGTTTGGTTGCTGAGAAAATTGGGAGGAAAATATTAGGATTATATTTTGGATGATCATGTTTGATGTTGTTTGATGCTTGAAGAAGTTGTGTGAGAAAGTTTACAATTTTGTTAATTTAGAAAGGGTAAATTGGGGAATTCATTTGGTCAATAATTTATCTACTCTACTCTCCCTCCAAATCTCTCAAATTTGGGGGAATTAAAAATGAGGGGTTAGAAGTAGTTGATACCCCTCTAAATCCCTCCAAACCCCTCCCCCTCATTCCTTAAAAAACTTCCAAATAAGGTAATTGAATTACTCTTCCTCCCTCTACTCTACCCCCTCCTTTTTTAAACATCCAAACATACCATAAGCAACAGTAATGGCCGTCATTGTACCATATATACAGATTCATCAGCAAAACCAATGGCATGGATGAGGTTCTACGTGATCAATATTGTTTGTTTTTAGACCCCTTAAAACACAACCAGATTAACCTAGTTAATTAGCCAAGTGATTACTTAGTCAAATTATGCAGTTTTAGGTTAATACAAATAAATGATATCAGTGTAAAGTGCAGAAAATAAAGAACACAAAGATATGATGACTCAAGAAAATCAAATCAGTAAAAAACATGGGGAGGATTTAGCCTAGCTACTTAAGGTAAATCGAATCCACTATGAAAGAATTGAAGTTTACACAATAGCGACTTAGACCACTAACATCTTATTGCTACCTCGAGTAGGAAACTTACTACTACGGCCACGTGACATTTCCGAGTCCATGGACTACTTCTTTCTTGGATTCCCAGCAAGTACAAGCACTCCCACTTGTGTATCTTTAAGCTCTTGAATCTGCAATTGAATGATTACCAAGTTCTTGACATAATCTTGAACCTTGGAAACCCTAAGTATGTGTGAAGGTAACCATCTCTAGATCTCAAAGAAGATTCACACACACAGCATAAAGAGCAACCTCAAAAACGTGGCTAGGGTTTTCCCTTTTATACTAAAGACAAAACATAAAACCCTACACGTCAAACGGGCTTAAGCTGAGTTGAAAATTCTGCAGAAAAGTCAATCTTCACGACTTTCGATCAGTCAAGTCTAATTCCCGATCGATCGAGCTAGGCAGATTTACACAGTAAATCCTGCAACAACTCGATTCCAACTTTACATAAAAAAACATATACCTTGAGTAAGTTTAAACAAGACTAAAACGTTTTGATCATGATTTGCCAACATTACAAAATAAAGTTCTAATACATTAGTTTCTAATTCCTTAGAACCTAACAAATATATTGTCAGTTTGTCACTCAAGTCCTGATATGCAATAATGATGCTAGATTTTCAAGTTTTATTTTTTAGAAACATATTCAAGTTTTATAGACAAATATGATGCACAAACTGGCACAAAGCTACACTAGTTCATATCTATTATTTTTAACACATTTACAATTGATATGGAAATATCTATATCTTAAAAATGTCAATATTTTAACACATACATAAAAATAAATGTAAAAAAAATAAAGTAAAATAGTAAATGTATGAGAATTAAAACCCAAATGATTGAACCCATGGTCATATACGCAAATTCATATAGGCAATGTAATGGAGCTAAAAAATAATTCCAGGACCAAGTTTAAATATATTAAAAGTTTTTAAATTCAAAAAACAATTATATATATATATATATATTGTTTGTAATATGCTTTGATATATGTGATCTTATCATATATAACACACACCAAAAAAAAAAAAAAAAAAAAAAAAATTACAGCGGATTATTCTTTACAGAACTCCGTGTATGGTGTTTTTCATCAAGTCAATTTAGAAATATTATTTAAATCCAATTTATCAAATTAATATTCTCTTTATTATAGGTAAAGTTATTAAATTAATATTCTTCAAAAATTTTATATCAAGATTTAAAGAATAAAAAAATAAAATAAAAAACTTCATCCATCTCATTTTTAATAGCAAATCTAGTGGTTCAGCAAGTTGTAATAGTGGGAGTGGTCTGCATTCACTATTAAGCCTATGCATGCCCATTCCTTTCAAGCTTGGTTCCACCCTTGGACTCATTATGTTATTTGACTGGACTTATTGGTTTCGCGTTTTAAATAAACTAGTTGCTAATCCATGCGATGCACAGGATTATATAAGCATTTTAAATAAACTAATTGCTAATCTGTGCGATGCACAAGATTATATAACTCTGTTTGTACATGATTGGGAAGGATTCAAATTGCCAGAATGAGAGTTTTCCATCGCCATTGGCGTCAAAGCGATATGTTCACAGGCACCTTCTGCATTTCATAAAATTCTTAATTTACTCAATAGAGGGTTACCAAAATGGATTTAGATCCTCTAGATTTCCTAGGGTACTCTATTAGTAGATTTCCTTAAATCCTAACCACTCTTTAATGATTTAATAGTCTAGATTTTGCCATGTTATCATTCCACTAACAATATTCTTAAAATAATAAAATAATGTTGCAAACAAAACAATAAAGATTTTTGTTAGTAGAATGCTAACATGCCAGAATCTAGACCATTAAATTATTAAAGAATGGTTAAGATTTAAGAAAATCTATTTAGTAGAGTACCCTAGGAAATTTAGAAGATCTGAATCCCATCAAAATATACACAATTTTTGATTCAAAGTTGATTGCAAAGCAGCAATAATTTCATATAAAAATGTGCAATATATATGCACTACCATAAGTGCAAAGGAAACTAAAAATGCAATATACATACACACTTGACACTACCACAAGTGCAAAGCAAACTAACTACGCATGAGTAATTTTTTGAGCATGCTTTTAGGAGGCACAGATCCTAGTGGTCCAAATGATCTCTGCCACAGCAATGACCTTGGTTACCAGCTAAGGCTAATTAATTTGTTCCGTATTCTCCGAATGCTGCTATATAAGTTGGGGAAAGGTATATTTGAGTTTAAAATCCCAATTCTAACAAAATCAAATATAAAACAACAATGAACTCAATTTAAAATAGAACAAAAGAAACAAAAACAAGCAAAACAGTCTAATTCTCAGCAGCCAAACAGTGAAACAAATATATATAAATAAATAAATAAATAAATAACTCAACTTTGAGGAGCTGTTCTATTTAAACCAGTTTCAATCTGAATTTTAATCTATATCAATCAAAGAAAATTGAAACATGCAAAAGACCATATAAATAAACGTTGAAGATGCAATGCCTTGCCACATAATGTCTTTGAAATCAACTTTCTCAGCTTCATGTAGATCTAAAACACAATGAACTGAAATAGCCTTAATTTTCATGGGATTAAATAATTTGGTTAAGAATTAGAACACAATCACTTATTTAACAAATAAGGACAAAAGATCACATCATTGTGAATAAAGTATTATTCTTCTAAATTTGTGAATTAATTAATTGGTGGAATGTTATGACGTAGGCAAATAGTTCCCATGACTTAGAATTCCTAAGCAAATCTAAATATCCCCAAAAAGCATATACTAATCTCCAAGAGACATATAAGCATAGCACTTACCAGGTCGGGCAACTATATTAATAGACAAAAATTTCTCCAAAGCCAAAGCTTATCTACAAAAAAAAAAACTGTGAAACCCAAATGGATTTCTAGAAATATTTTGGAGAGTATATCTCAATACTCCTCTCCTCATCTTATAAAGATTTGAGATACTTCCAATGATATTGATGGTATTAAACCCATTATAAATATTCAAGCAATAACATTAATTACCAAAATACAACAGCAATTCATAAAATAACAGAAACACAATAAAAAACACATCCATGGATGGTAAGGCCTCAACCACCACCACTACCAACAACAACCCATTACCTTAAATTCACACACAACCAAATCCATAAACGCATTTCAGCCAAAAAAACATCAGCTACCTATTCACACCATCACTCCCCCAAAACACAAAAACACAAAAACAATCCACCAAATAACCATAACCCAATTTCTAGAAACTGAAACAGAAACAAACCCAGAAGCACAAATGAATGACTAACATATTATATATACTTGCATTGAGGTTTCTAATGTTCGGCTAACTCCATGTACTATGCCATTAATAATCGTGTTTCTTTTTTCCCTGTTTTACAAACACAAAACCAAATACTTTGGTTGCATCCATTATCTCTAGCTTTCTCGTAGCATTTACTCCATCTATAGTTCGCATAGAAATCTCAACCATGTTGCCACAATCCATTAAAAAAAACATTATTATACATGTAAAATTTAGATGAAGTCTGTATATTACCTTGCAGAGAGGTACATAATAGTTGCATATCCAACTTCATAAGATCTATACATTGCTATAGATTCTGCAATTTTAAGCACAATCTATATTCATAAAAAATTATCTAAAATTCAAATAGAATTAACCAATTTTTTTTAGAGAGAAAAAGAGAGAGGGAGCAAGTGATACTAATGAATATTCCAAGTACTTAATTTCTTATTTTCCTTTTACTTTTGCTGGTTTTTCTTGCCAAGCAAATAGTGTAACAAATCCATTAAAAAACATCCTTAATGAACCCGAAAACCAAATACTCAATTAGAATTAAAAGAAAATTGTCACATGCGTTAAAGAAAAAGATCAAAAAGGTTAGAGAACATGCGTATCTTTTCAACAACAATTTTTTTTAAAGAAAGAATAAGATATTATAATAAACCATAAACAATAGTAGTCATTCTATATTCAGACAGAAAGATTATAGAAACAAAACAATTTTATTTTATCCTGAAGTTTCAAGTGTACTTACATGTTGCTTCAAAGGTCAAATACAAACGCAATCTAGAGATCAAAGTATTGAATGAACTGCAAGAGAAGTGGCAACGCTTATCAAGATAACCCCAAGAAATAGAGAAACAAAACACAACACAAACAAAACAGAACAAAATGCAAAAACCAGAAATCCATCACCATTATTCAATAATAACAATAATAATAAAGGGAGCTAATAGCCTTGGGCTACACCATTATGCATCACCCTCAAATAATTGAATTAGGAGGAGCCCATTTCTAAATGTTTAAATATAGTATTTAAAATCCCATAGTTAGTTATCATCCCAATGGCTTATAATGTGTCTCATCTTCTTCAAACAAAACATTCACCAATCAATACCCCCACTAAGTAGCTTCCTCTAATTAATCAACTTCGAAAAGAAAAAAAAATCACACCAAAATCATAAAAATTCAACCCAAAGAAGACAAAATTTTCATCAATAATCACCATCCAAACAGCAATCCACACTCTTCCATTCCATCAACCCAAAATGGGGAGAGATTCAAAGTCAACATGAGTCAATGCTACAACCAAGCAGTCACAGTCATGTATTCCTTTAGTAAGAAAGTACATGGGGAAAATACTAAACAACTCAGCTATATATGTGAATAATGTGATCTTCACATAAATAAAGGCTCACCGACAAAAATCAAATGACGGAAGGGAAAAAGCAATTAGATCCAGAACATAGGGAGTGGGACTTAAATCAGAAATTAGATATAGGCTTGACTGTTAAGAGAAGGAAGATATCTTCATAACATCACTTTGTGTCTGAACTCAAAAACTCTTCAATTAGACCCAAATTATTAAGGCTTTTATTCATTAAAAAAATAAAAAACATAGATTTCATCCCACAATGATCTTACAAAACCAATGATTGCTTCATTTATTTCTTATAAGGCATCACATCAAAATTTCAATTGCAAGATATCAATATTGTAGAACCCAAAATTTTGACTCAAGATTATATATTGTAATTTATTTCTATCACTGTCACACTACTTTTGGAGAAAGCACGTGTTAGTTGGGAATACTCCCAAAGAAAAAATCATTTGGAAGTAACGATCTTCGGGGGAAAAAAATAAATAAATAAATAAAACCAGTATTGAAGGAATTTTGGTCCACATCAGATGGTGTAGGCAGTTATCAAATAAATAAACATTCAAAGGAAAATTTCAAATTTCACATATAGATATAGTTCTTACAGCTCAACTGGTCTAACTAAAATTGCAAGTATGATAGTTTATTTAAAACAGAAATGATATTCAACAGTATAGAACAAAGTGAGTTGATGAGCTAGCTAATGTTTCTTTAAAGCATTTTACTACCAAAACTCAATACATTTCCACACAGTTATATATTTTCATCAGTCCAAAACTCCAATACATTTCACCATCAAAATTATCCAAAGATTCAAAACTACAACTAAAATTCAAATGAAAGCATAGAATGATACATAAAGGTCAATAATCCCAAAAGAAATTTAAAAAGGAAAAGTTTTACCAACAGCAAATTCGAGCACTTGAATCTTAAGAGGATATATTAGGTACAAGAAAAATATAATCAAACTCACCAAATCATTAGGAAAAGCCAACAATCAGCTTAATCCATTCGACAAGAATCTTCAACAATGATTGATTAAGAGCTAACTAAATACTAATCAAGTTAAATATATTGAACTTTACTTCGCCAAATGACCAAATGGGCTTTATACTAAGACACCAGGAACTTTATATTAAATTTACTCTTTTGGATTTATTTTCAACCTTTGGAGACTTGCACAGGAGCAAAACAACGTATTAACGAAGGAACAAAAAATCACCTTGACTTTATTAAAAAGATGCCAAAAAAAAAAATATTGTTCTTTCCATTTCCAACATTTTCTAAGCAATTTAGAGAAGAGAATCTACTTTTGTGCAGAGAACGATGCACGCTACACAATTTTCTTTGGTCAAATGCTGAGAAAGTAAAGCCCTTAAAACTTAAACTATATGTAATGGCCAAGGAAATAAAATTCTTCATAGAGAGAATCAAAATCAAAGAATTTCAAGTTCAAATTCCATTTCCCTGTTGCTTTTAAAATTTAACATTAGCACAAAAATAACATGGTAAACCTGTATGTAATCACACTACGCATGGAAATAACACTCAATTAATAACATTAAGGGTCCATTTGGTTGGTGGAAAAAGTGAAAGAAAAATTTTAAGAACTAATAGCTCTGTTCACTTCATGTGTGTCTTCTAATCCCCTAACTCTCTCTCTGTTCTAAGATAAAAATTTAAACAAAACCCAGATAAAAAAAAAAAATTCACAACTAATAAAAAAAATACAAATTACAATGGGAGTGTCAGATACACATGAAAATCTTAATTAATCAACCAATCCAAACAAAAGACACATGAGAAAACCCAGGAAACAAATGAAAAAGAGAGAGAGATTTAACTTTAAGAGGTACCTTCTTATGGTTCACGGTGGCAGCAGGAAAAGAAAGAGTTCTGGAACTCTTGCCCTCTCTCTCTCTCTCTCTCTCCGTCTGCCTTATTATTCTCTTAATTTGTTTTGATGCTTCAGCCAAAGTTTTGGTTCAACAACAAAACAAAACTTGACCAAACGAAAGTACTGTAGTTAGAGCCATTTGCTCTTAAGGTGTTTCTTATTGCAATCTCGACACCTTCTCGATAGCTGGTGGATTGATCAAGAAAGCTCCTGTCCCCTCGACAACTTCTCGACACCTAGCTATCTATTGAGGTTTAATGAGGCTTGATAGATACTATTTATTGAGGTATCTATCGAGGTTACAGAAATTAGAATTTTCAGATCTGATTTTTGGGCCAGGCTTATGTATTTGTGTAGGGTTTCTTTTTTCACAACTTTAGACCTATATAAGGCTTATTTTAGAGGCCGTCACTGAAGAGAATACAAGGAGAACATATTCAAAAGGTGACCGATGCCTTATTCTCCCTGAAAGAAGCTACTGCGTCTTTGCGCCTTAGGGTTTTGTAACCAAGTGTTTCTTGATTTTCATTCTTGATGAAATGAAGAACTTTGCAGCCAACAATCTTCTTCTAGTTGGTGATTAAGTCGCGTACTGGGATCCGTGCAATTGGTTAGTCACGTACTGGGATTTGTGCATAAAAAAGGGTGACGTTCATATATTGAAGAGTTCAGAAGTTCTAAAGCGATAGAAGGTTTCTGCTATGAGTTTATCTACGGGGCTTGTAGAGTCTAGGGACAAAAGTTTTGTACTAGATTTGAAACTTCTCTTTACTATAGTGGATTGCTTTTTGGGAAGGTTTCCCCCCAGGTTTTTTACTGTGAAATTGGTTGGTTTCATTGGTTTTCCTAGGTCATTATATCTTGTCTTATTTATTTTTTCGCTGCATGATTTTGACATGATATTGATGTTTGTTTGTTTGTTTTAACAAGTTTTATTCATAATAAATCTAATTAACAACTTGGATTTAAAACTTGTTAATTCTATCAACTGAGGTCTAAATTTTTCATCAAGTGGTATCAGAATAAGCACACTCTGATTGGGTTTAATCTTTGTTGCGTTGATCCATTGACCCCTGTTTGTCATGGATAAAGGACAGTAATTAATTATACCTCCTTTATTTGATGGCACTAACTATGCATACTAGAAAGTATGCATGAGAGCTTTCTTGCAGTTTTTAGATGAGAAGGTGTGGCAAGCTGTAAAGATTGACTAGACTAAGCCAAAGGAAGTGCCAGCCGATTGGGATGATGCCAAGATCAAGGCGGCTAACTTCAACAGCAGAGCATTGAATGCCTTGTTCAGTGCGGTCACTAATGAGGAGTTTAAAAAGATATCCTCAACTGAAACTGCTAAGGAGGCTTGGACCATCCTCTAGACAACCTATGAGGGAACCAAGGCTGTCAAAGATTCAAAACTTTAGAGGCTCACTACATGCTTTGAAGAGATTAAGATGGAGGAGGATGAGTCGTTTGATGAGTTCTATGCCAAGCTGAAGGACATAGTGAACTCTGCTTTCAATCTTGAGGAAACCATTCCTGAACCCAAGATTGTGAGGAAAGTGCTCAGATATCTTCCCGAGAGATTTCATGCCAATATTACCGCCATAGAGGAATCCAAGGATATTGACAAGATCCCTTTGACTGAGTTGGTTGGAAATTTGCAGACCTATGAGCTAGGGCTGACCAAAATTGGCAAGACGGGTAAAGGAAAGAGCATGGCACTGAAGGCTAAAAGCAGTGAGACAGATGAGTTTTCAGATGATGAGAATTCTAAGATGAAGTCCTACATTACTAGGCAGTTCAAGAAGTTTATGAAGAATGCAAATGGAAAGGGCTTTGACAAGGACCGTAGGTAATCCAGTTCTTCTTAAGAGTCAGGACAAAGGGAAGAAGGACGCAAAGGATGGCGGTCAGTACACTGTTCCCGCAGGACCTAAGTGCTTTGGGTGTCATGGCTTCAGTCATATGAAACAGGAGTGCTCTACATATCTCAAGAGCATTGGGAAGAGCAAGGCACTCGCTGCTACCTTGAGTGACATCGAGCCTGAAGATGATTCCGACGATGAGGATGACTGAATCTTGAATGCCTTTACTGCCACTGTTAATCCTACTAAAGGGATTGTTGAAGAAGTGGAAGAAGAAGAAGAATTGGTGGATTCTAAGTTTGAGAAGATGGATGATCAAGATGATATCCATACCGCCTATGAGAAATTATACAAGTTGTTTGAGAAACACAAGAAACTTTATAGGCTGGCCACCAAGAAACTCAGTGATGTGGAACTTGACCGTGAAGAGTTGTCCACAAAGTTTGATGAAGCTAATTAAACTATTGGAGTACTGAGGTTTGATAACAATTTCTTGGCTGAGAAGATCGAGAAGCTTGAAGCGGAGTTGTTTCAAGTTAGAGCTCAATTGGAGAGGACTTCAAGTGCAAAACTTGATGAGATACTCAACATTCAGAAATCTGTTTTAGATCGAACAGGTTTAGGGTATGGTTTTTCTTCCTCTAATATTGCTTCTACTAGTAATACTGCTTTTGCTCCTCCTGCTAATAATGCTAAAATTGAGAATAATGATGTTAAAACTGAATTAGCCAGTGAGAACTTAGACAAGGGTAAATCAATCTTAGGAGCACCCCCTAAGCAAGATAAGAAAGATGTTAAAAACTCTAGGGCTAAGAAGGCTAATTCTCAAAAGCCTAAGCAGAAGAAGCAGCATCTCTGTCATCATTGTGGTGTTGCCGGCCATACTTGACCAAATTGGTATAAGTGGTTAGCCACACAACAGAGCAACGGCATGATACCATCTAGAAGCCAGAATCAGCTTCAATCCTCTCTTGCTCCTCTTGGAGATCTTTTTAAAGCCCTCATGTTCCTTTCGAACTTGGACGGTTTAAATTCTTCCCCCTCATCACCGATTCAGGGGTTTAATCAAAGGAAAGGTTCTTCCAAGGCATAGAAGGAAAAGGGTTCTAAGTGATTCTATCATTTTCTTCTATGTTTTTGTTTGTTGCATTACTTGTGTGTTTTGCTTTTATTTTGAGTCAATCTAGTTTTATGTTTTGCTTTGCTTCACATGTTTTTGTTTGTTTATTTTCAGTTTTGCTTATTTTTGTTTTTCAAATAAAAATTTAAAAAAAATTGAAAAATCATAAAAATACAAAAACAGTGTGTGTTTTGTGTACATTGGTACTTGTATACCTGGGATAGCCATTGAAACAAAGTTTTCTAAATTTTGTATCATTTGTAACTTAGATGAGCATATCTATACACAACTAAGCAAGTGAGCTTTGTGGCTCGTGTTTGTGATGAGTAAGGTTAAGTGATCTTTTGTACTTAACACTCGTATCACTCTTTTTGATGGGTAGAACTAGAAAATCTTAAGAGAAAGGCATAAATAACCATCTCACCACTGTTGTCCACCAATCATGATAAGACATCTATATGTTTCGGTATAGCAAAAGTGTGATGTCAATGACATTTGTGTGCTTCGACATAACAAAATTGGGATGTCAAATATCATTGGGTATTTCTTTTCTATCTCTTATGCCCATGCATGATATGCTTAAAAAGAAAATATGCAAAGAAAATTAAAAAGAAAAAAGATCAAAAATGCAATCTTGCGATATTCTAGAAAATGTGAGAGTTATAGAATATACCTCAAAGGTGATAGCCCCCATCAAATAGTTATAATTATGTGTGAGTTAAAGTGATTTTCTCACATCTCAAATCGTCATAACATGTATACACTTATGCAATCTTGCGATATTTTTCACACACAACACGCAATATTCTTTGCTACTCTTGATACATGTGCATGTACAATGTGATTTAGCCATCACTAGGTTTACATGTGTTAATGTAACACCCCAACTTAATTGCATATTTAATTTTATGGTTTATATGCATGTTAGTATCTTAATTACTTTTAAGTGCATGAAGTGTTGATTTTGTACGTATTATAAATAATTGAAATGGCTAGTTGTATTATAAGTATATACTTAGTATGATGCATAGTTGGTGTTTCAAATTAGGCATATGATGCATGAGATATAATAGTGGAAATGCCACCCACATGCAACTAATGAGAAGCCAACACATGTAATACTAAAGCACCATGCATGTTGACAAATCAAAAGGCCAAGACTTGGCCGGCCATGCAAATCACCAAGAGCCACTTCAATTCTTCCTTGACTTTTCTCAAGACACTAGAACAACCAAGAAGCAATTACCCCTCTAGTTTCCACGGGTACACACACACAAATCAGAAAAGTATGAGTGTGAATGCAAGAAAAGTTGGAAAAAAAAAAGTGGGCTTTGATTTTCTTCCCTAGCATCACACGTGTCCCACCCCCCTAAAGTTAATGTTCTTATCCTTCTTTTGCTGCCCCAAAACAGCTTCTAGGTTCATCTTTCCTTGTTCTTTTTGTTCATTTCCTTTTGCTCTACACGGCAACTCTTCTCCCTCACTCTCACACCAAAAATCATAAACATCTCTCTAAGAACAAATTAAGAGCCTAAGCACTAAGGTGTCATCTTCAAAGTGTGTGGGTAAGTGAATTAAACCTCATATGATTTCGTGTGTATTGAATAGTATAATTGTTTGTGTATTTTCAATTCTGTATCCTCTGTTCTGATCTTAGAAGCTGAACTTGTGATTCTATTTTAGTAATTTGAAAGTTGATGGTGTTATGGTCTATTGGATGCTTATTAGGGTATTTTAACATGTATTGTATAAGTATAAAAATACCCAAATGAAATGAAGGCTAATTGCTATTTGTTGATGATTTTGGAAAGAACATGCACTGAAGCTGTCACTGTGACAAATTTGATGTTTACAACAATAAAATTCTGTATTAAATCATGTTTTGTGAATTAGGATGCTAGGAATAGTTTTTATGAACCCTAAGACACGTATGGTTTTTGTGGAAGTGGTTTCACAGCATTTGGATGAATAGAAAAATAATGATTTAATTTCTAACTTGCATGAGTTTCTGCCAGGATAGATTTGAACACGTTGGCTTGTATGATTTATAATAAATCATGGTTTTATGCTTTGACTACGAAAAGTTTGTGTATATAATAGACATACAGGGGAGTAGTTCTGTAAATTTTCATGCCATTTGGATGTGTTTGGACAGCCCATTCGTATTTTACAAATGGGGCTTTTGCTGTTGTAATGAGCAGTAAACAGGGTAGGATAACTCTGACTTTGTAGATTTAATTCTCAAGCTAGGGTGAATGTTTTGAGCTATAATTTAATAGGCTCATCCTTTGGTATGTTTTGATTACATATAAATTTTATGCCCTGGTTTAGATATGGTTTGGATGCATAACATGTTTAATGATTGTATTATGTGTTTGGGGGAACTTTATGTGATGGGAATTAAGGTCTTCTTGAGTTTGAGAGTTAGGTTGTGTTTGAGGTATAAGCTTATATATTAGGAAGAGTTGGTCAGTAATAAGTTTTGGTTTTTCATTTAGGTGACGAGGACGAGAACACGGACACTTGAGCTCCTTTTATACAATCTCTCACGTCTTCGGTTTTCAGGTAAGGGATTTGTGACATGTGCTTTTAATAAGTATAAATATTTTTAGAAAAGTATTATGCATTAAAGTTTTATTTGGAGATATTACGTATAAGCATGAGTTAAGTAAAATATGTGTTCGTGAGTTGTTCAATCTTATATACATAATAATTTTAGCATATTAATGCTATTATTTAGATCACGAACACAATATGTAAGAATGAAATGGATATGCTATTGTTGTAAAACGTTTATGTAAAAGCAAAGTTATCAGAAAAATGTAGTTTTCCGTTATTCCATTGTTATGCTCTGAACTCAGCCAGTACGGGTTATAGTACTGGCATTTCCATGGAAATTCTGATTGGCCATTATAAGTGAGACTGGCTCTGCTGTACCCGCCCTTGTTGGTAACAGTCAACTTGTGGAGGATGTCAACCTACCCCCATTGTTGAAAATATGTATTATGTTATGATTCCGGAATTACCTAGCATTGTGGGGAATGCTGGATGCCTGACACTTTGTGCTGGAAGCCTCCCAAATTTGTGACAGACTTACAATTGGATTAACTCATATGTACTATATATGAACTATTAAGCTTATTTGGAAATTATGAAAAAGTTATGATGATAAGTCTGATGAGAAGTTATGATAAAGTATTTACAGCCTATTCAAAGATAAGATTACTAGATTATGTTTACGTTCCTTATTAAGTCTTTTTATTATTATTATATAAAAGGAAAAGGAAGTATTTTCATCTAAAATGTTCATAAATTATTTCAAGACCAATATGAACAGTGAGAAGGCTATTTTATCAAAGTTGGCATATCCATGAAATATTTGATTTACATGCATTCTTATTAAAGGCCCCTAGAACTTAATAACCTTACTGGGCTTCGCAGCTCACCCTATTATATTTCAGTGCACAGGTTCTTCCTAGAAGCAATAAGAGTATTAGAGGTGGCAAGGATTCCGTGTTTCCTCGTTTGTTAGAATGTAGAGTTTTTTGTTGTATAGTATTTTATCTCTTTTGTTGTATAGGAAGAATCAAGATGTACTTGATTCTTGAGCACAGATGTAATTCAGTATCTTAGTTCGTTTTGAACCCCGGTTGTATGTCTTTGGGGTTAGGTTTGTAATAAGAGTTTTGCTAAACGTTTAGCTATGTAATATTTACATGAATACCCTGAGTTTCAGCCAGGTGGTAATCTTCCAAGTTTAAAGGGAATGAAATTTCAGGGTTTTCATCATTTTGTATATTATGGTTTTATGGAAGAAAATAAGCAGGTATTCAGGAAACAAATTCTGAATAAGCTCCTTCAGTTTAAGTTGGTTCGTGTTAGTATTGAGTTAAACTTGATATTAACATGCTGGTCATGCTCTAAATCCTGAAATACAAGTTTGGGTCGTGACAGTTAATGTATGCTCGCTAAACTGTCTTAACTTGTTTTTGAAATATAAAATTGATTAGACTTGTTTAGTGTATGTGCGTTTTTGGGATCTATGTGCTTAACATTTTTCTTGTTGAAATATTTGTTTTTCACATGTTTTGCATCCTTTTATTATCTTGTTATCCATAGTATCTTGTTTCATTACATTCATGCATCTTTATGAATTCTTTGTACCCCCTTGATCATTTTTATGTTTCTCCGGTGAAGCTTTATAACTTCTTCTATTCTTTGTCAATCATGACAAAAAGGGGGAGAACTTGTGATGTGGTTTCTTTTAATGATTCTACATGTTAGGAGGAGAAATACATGCCTCTATAAGGGGGAGATGTGTTTTATCTTGTTAGGGGGAATGCTTACCTCCTTCTTCTTGTACCTTGGGTCTTGTGATCATTATTGATATACATTATATTTATCTTCTTTATATGATGATGTATGTCTTCTTCACCTACCTTTACATGTGTTGTTTTTTTTCTCTCTTTATACATATGTTTCTTATTACTTTTATGTAATCTATTATTTCTGTTTCACACTAAGATGCTTTGATGAGTTTTATTTAAAGTGTTTCAGAAATACAGATTATCAAAGTCTACTTGCCATAAACTCCCTTAATGAGTTTTGTCTAAGTGTTTCAAAAATACAGGTTGTCAAAGTCTATTTGCCATAAACTCTCTTCTTGAAAAGTTTTTCAAGAGTTTGTGTTAGGATAGATTTTATTGTATATAACAAGTGAGTATGAGTTGAGTGATTTATGATTTCTCTCATATGTTCATTTGTTTGTTGTGGTTTTGTCACGGATTGCCAAATGGGGAGATTGTTAGGACATATGTGTTTCACTTGTTAAGAACATATGACATTCTTTGATGTAGTTGGTTAATCTTTTAACAAAACGCACTTTACTTGTAATTGGGTAAATCTAGGATGTGTTTAATACTTCAAGAACATGTTGTTCAAGTCTAGTATTAAAGCCATGAAGATTGGACCAAGAAACAAGTGAAGAAAAGTTGTTCATTAAAGCTGGACAGATAGCTCGACACCTGCGGACAGATAGCTCGACAGTTGCTCGACACCTCTCGACAACTAGGCTATCTATCGAGCTCTTAAGGTGTTTCTTATTGCAATCTCAACACCTTCTCGACAGCTAGTGGATCGATCGAGAAAGCTCCTGTCCCATCGACACCTCCTCGACACCTAGCTATATATCGAGGTTTAATGAGGCTTGACAGATACTATCTATTGAGGTATCTATCGAGTTTACAGAAATTAGAATTTTCAGATCTGATTTTTGTGCCAGGCTTATGTATTTGTGTAGGGTTTCTTTTCTCACAACCCTATACTTATAGAAGACTTATTTTAGAGGCCGTCACTGAAGAGAATACAAGGAGAACATATGCAAAAGGTGACTGATGCCTTATTCTTTCTAAAAGAAGCTACTGTGTCTTTGCGCCTTAGGGTTTTGTAACCAAGTGTTTCTTGATCTTCATTCTTGATGAAGTGAAGAACTTTGCAGCCAACAATCTTCTTCTAGTTGGTAATTAAGTCGCATATTGGGATCCACGCAATTGGTTAGTCACGTACTATGATTCGTGCATAAAAAAGGGTGGCCTTCATATATTGAAGAGTTCAGAAGTTCTAAAGCGGTAGAAGGTTTCTGCTGTGAGTTCATCTACGGGAATTGTAGAGTCTAGGGACAAAGGTTTTGTACTAGATTTGAAACTTCTCTTTACTATAGAGGATTGGTTTTTGGGAAGGTTTTCCTCCAGATTTTTTACTATGAAACTGGTTGGTTTCATTGGTTTTTCTGGGTCATCATATCTTGTCTTATTTATTTTTCCGCTGCATGATTTTGACATTAATAAGGGTAAAATTGTGAATGTGAATACTCATGAATATAGTATCATGAAGCGACGTTCAAAATAGACCCATCAGCCTCACTTGTCATAAATGGCAGTCAAACAGCTTTAGGACGTCTACAGCTTTAGGAAGACGGGGTTAACTTGTCATAAATGGAAAGCTAACACTACTAAGCTGAAGGGAATAGGCGAAGCTGACGACCCCGACGAGGTAGTAGGCGAAGCTGACGACCCCGACGAGAGAGTAAGCGAAGCTGACGACCCCGACGTGGCCTTGCTTGGTCTCCACGTTTGCATATATAAAGAAATATCTTGCGCCCCACACTTGGTGTTAATCAAAAAGACTCCTACAAGGAAAGGATTCCAAAAAATAAGCTCATGAGGATTTCTATAAGGAAAAGAACTCTACACCAAGGAAGAGAGGTCAACTTTATACTACTATAAAAAGCCCCAATACCCTCACAAACGAAGGTACGCATAATTGACCCCGCTCTAGCACTTTAGAGTTGTGAGAAGTTTTAACTTAACATTCGGAGGGTATTTGGCTTGCACCACACTGGTGCTCTCTGCGAGGTCTTCTCTTTTTGTTGTGCAGGTGTTGTTTCGAGTGTGCGAGAATTGTGTGGCTCACTGGTGATTTTTTCAGCATCATTAGACATGATATTGGTGTTTGTTTGTTTTAACAAGTTTTATTCATAATAAATTTAATTAACAACTTAGATTTAAAACTTGTTAATTCTATCAACCGAGGTCTAAATTTCCCAATATTTTCAAAAAAAATGTCAAGGTTTCAAATCTCCTAGCCTACGTGATAATCTCATAGCCCACGTGATAATCTCACATCAATCTTTTTTTTCTTTTCTTTTTTTTTTTCTTTTTTTTCTCTTCTTTTTTTGTGAATTACATCTATCATTCTTTAACAAATTGTTGTACCTGATACGGCGCTAATGGCTTTTTACTTGTGACATGGGATTATACCTGATACGTCGGTAATTAGTTTTTGTAGAAATCTTTATACATTTTACATTTTCCTACGTAAAAATTGAGGCTGCAATGTTATTATAGAAGACATTAATTCATGATTTATGATTGTGTACCATAATGGTCAAATTGTCATCTTGGAGCAATTCATTCATTGTCTAATCTATTTATATATCACTTCACTCGTTTAGGTGTGGTCTTTCCCTGCACTCCCATTCAAAAAGCTTCTTCGTGCATGATTGACCTAAATAATTGACAACTTTCTTTCTTCTTTTCTAATCACTTAAAAGATCGATACAAACAAAGCTGGAGGACTCCTTTACGTAAAGAAAGCTTGAAAAATGAAGCCTAGTTTTTCGGAAATCCCACTATAATTTTGATTCCTCAAAATTGTCAGCCGATATCTAGAAAAGTTTCTTTGTTCTTTGGTGGAAAAGGAGGTGGACTTCGACCATTTCATGCATTGTGTTTAAATAAAGTTTAGTAGTGCTATATTGGCTTTTATGCTTTACTCTAAAACACCATTTTCTTTGTTTTCAGTGATTAATAATGGGTCAAATTTAGGCAGGATTAATTGGGTCGCCAATCGACTACCACACACTTTTGATACAATTGTCACTCTATAAGTGTTTGTAAGGTGCAGAGGGTAAGGGCCGAGGTTCAAGTTTTTAAGGGGGAGCTTCATACATATTAGGCTAGAGTAAAATTTCTATTTTGTATATAAAAAAAAAAAATTGGGTTGCCAATCGGATTTGAATATTTATATTTTGATTTAATTATAACTATATGCAGGGACGGAGTTATGTATTGACCAAGGGGGGCTCTAGCCCCCTCTAGCCTCATGAATTTTCCTTAGTATTAGGAGTATCAACGAGTGTCTTTGCCTCAATTAACTTGCGAGGACGGAGCCATAAGTTCAATCGAGGGGGGTGAAGTAAAAAAGATTTTTTTTTTTTTTTCTCATAAAAATCTAAATTAACATTCATTTAGTGCTAACAAAATGCCAACAACAAAAAAGACACAAAATAACTATTTTTAAATACATTGCAAGATAGTTATTTATTAAAAGAGAACCCAACATTCTTTTAAATGTCAAAAACCATTACAAAATGTTACAGCAATTTGTCTAAAAATCATCTTCAATTTTATTATAAATCCTATTTTAAACTACAAAAACTAATTATATTTGCTAAATAAGAAAAAATAGGATAATAAAAAAAAATCAACACAAACTCACAAAGTTAAACAAGATATTAAATAGCATCGCAGTGCTCAATGCAGACCCAAATCACAAATAGACAAAGAAAAAGTAGACCTCAAGCTAATAAATTAGGAAAAAATAACTATTGCACAACTTTTTTTCCACAACTGTAATATAACAGGATGTGAGTGGTGAAGAAAAAATTATTAGTCCATGTGTAAGGGATAGACAACCACTCACAATCTGCCATATCAAAGTTGTGATAAAAAATTGTAAAACTAGAACCGTAATAAATTTAAACTAAGACAGTAAGACAAATAAAAAAACTCGTGAACACAGAACCTTAGAAAAAAAACAATCCAAACATAAATCAGGCTTGGAATTTAATTGGTCTAGGCTTCAAAAAAAATGAGCTTCGCCCAACCCATAAACAAAAGCTCAGCTAAGCGAAAAGGCAATCCATAGCTGTCAACAATATAAGGAAATTTTTAGCTGGGAGCACATTTCGGCATATAGGTTAATTTGTCAAAAAAACAAAGTTGATAAAAGTCATGGTGGTTGCTAGAAACTGGAATGACACGAAGTCTTTGAAACTATAGTAGTCTAGCTAGGTCTTCTCCAATAATGCAAGTATAATCCAAGAAAGCACAATATAAGGTGCAGGGAATGCACCATTGACCCCAAGTCATTGGCGGCTTCGTTAAGTCTAGCTGTTTAGGTCTTCCGAAATATTGCATTGTGTTAAAATAAACGTTAGTAGTGCTTATTACTATATTTGAATAAACGTTATGCTTTACTCTAAAACACCATTTTCTTTGTTTTCAGTGATTAATAATGGGTCAACTTTAGGCAGGATTTATATTTTGATTTAATTATGACTATATGCTGTAAAATCAGGTTTAGTACTGTGTGTATATTATGAATATCCCCTGGTACACAATGGTTGTCACAATTTAATCCTTACTGTGAAGGATATAGCTGTAGTTGCTGAGGATAGCAGCTGATCCGTATTTGATTTTGTATATTTGAATCATATTTGAATAAGATATGATCAGATAGGTTTAGGCTTGTGATGAGATAGGACTAGGACAAGATAGAATCATATTTGAATTTGTATCTAAGTGATGAGCTAGAGGTAAATCCGGATCTGTATATCTGAACTGTATTTACAATTTGAATTTGTAACAAACTCTCATATATATGAAAATGCCTAAACCGTGTAAGGTAAGGCTTGGAAACATTTATCAAGGGCCTGTTTAGTTAGTTAGTTTTAATCACAATTTTCACATTTTAAACTACTTTTCACACATTTCAACACACTTTTTTACCCACACGTATATCAAAAACACTCAAACAACATTACCCAAACTAACTAACCAAACAGGCTTTGCTATAAAAGTGTGGATCGGAGGCAGATGTATAGCCAACAAAGCTAAAGCTTTCTGATAACCTTAGTTTTTTCAATACACTTTTTCATAAGACTCTTACTAAATTGCAAAGCCTAAAAGGGCCACCTAGCAAATCATGACAGAGCCAGTGGAACTTGCACCCTTCAATACTGGAGGAACAAGCTTCCTTAGAAGTTGCTTCAATGGAATCAATGCTTTGACAGGTTCTTGTTTTCTCTTTCTTTAATTTTTTTTTTTTTTTTCTTTCTTTCTTAGGGCTAAAGCTATTTTTCTGTTAATGCACGACACAAATTATAACTCACATGGTTTAAAATTTCCAGGGATTGGCCTAATAACAATTCCTTATACACTATCACAAGCCGGATGGTTAGGCCTCTGCCTTCTTCTTGCAATGGCATTTACTACATGCTATACTGGCTTACTACTTCAACGATGCTTGGAGTCAAATCCATCAATTAAAACCTACCCTGACATAGGCTATCATGCTTTTGGACGTAAAGGAAGAATTATTGTTTCAACTTTCACGTATCTAGAGCTCTATCTAGGCCCAACAGGAATGTTGATACTAGAAGGCGATAATTTGTTCAAGTTATTTCCAAACGTTAGCATGGAAGTAGCAGGACATTACATTGGAGGAAAACAAATTTTTGTAATAGGTTCAGGGCTTGTGATTTTACCTACAATGTGGTTAAAAGACTTGCAGTTGCTTCATTTATATCAGCAGGTGGTATCTTGTCGTGTGTTATTGTCATCACCTCCATTTTGTGGGTTGGTGCTGTTGATGGAGTTGGGTTCTCTAGCAAAGGAAAGCTATTTGAATTGGCTGGAATTCCAACTGCTATGAGCTTGTATGCCTTTTGCTATGGTGCTCATCCAGTGTTCCCAACCTTATACTCTTCTATGAAAGATAAAAGCCAATTTTCTAAGGTAATTCATGTACATGTGTATTAAAATCTTTACAATTTTCAAATACAAAAAGTTTGATTAGTCAATTACAATTCAAACCAAATGTAACTAATGGTTGAATTCATTATATAGGTTTTGTTCGTCAGCTTCAGTCCAAGTACTCTCAGCTACATATTAATGGCAGTCCTTGGTTACTTAATGTTTGGCCAGGATGTACAGTCTCAAGTGACATTAAACCTACCCACAAGCCAAGTGAGTTCAAAGATAGCAATATACACGACTTTAGTTGGTCCAATTGCCAAGTATGCTCTAATAGTTATGCCTATTGCAAATGCTATTGAAAGTCGATTACCTCGATACTACAATAGCAAGCTCATTTGCATCTTCTTAAGAACACTGTTACTGGTTAGCACAATCATTATTGCTCTGGTTTTTCCATTTTTTGGGATACTAATGGCACTTGTTGGGGCAATTCTTAATATCACCGTTTCCATTATTCTTCCATGCTTATGTTACTTGAAGATTTCTGGAGGTTATCAAAAGTGGGGTTTTGAAGTTTTGATTATTGTGGTAATCATGATTAATGCCGTTTCAATTGGGGTTATAGGCACATACTTTTCTCTAAAAGATGTAATAAAAAAACTTTAGGATTTAATTTCTTTCTCAGAAGCTAGGACATGTAATAAGACAAATGATTAGATGCAGGTGACTTGAGAAAAAAAAAATCCTCATATTTAACAGCCACTTGTTGGAATTTCTACTTTGTATTTTCATTTCAATAAGACAAGACAATAAAAATATAACTACAAAGTAGAAATTCCAACAAGTGGCTGTTTGACATCATGACAGAAATATGAGGATTTTTTTTTTCTCAAGTCACCTACATCTAATCATTTGTCTTATTACATGTACTAGCTTTTGAGAAAGAAATTAAATCCTAAAGTTTTTTTATTACATCTTTTAGAGAAAAGTATGTGCCTATAACCCCAATCGAAACGGCATTAATCATGATTACCACAATAATCAAAACTTCAAAACCCCACTTTTGATAACCTCCAGAAATCTTCAAGTAACATAAGCATGGAAGAATAATGGAAACGGTGATATTAAGAATTGCCCCAACAAGTGCCATTAGTATCCCAAAAAATGGAAAAACCAGAGCAATAATGATTGTGCTAACCAGTAACAGTGTTCTTAAGAAGATGCAAATGAGCTTGCTATTGTAGTATCGAGGTAATCGACTTTCAATAGCATTTGCAATAGGCATAACTATTAGAGCATACTTGGCAATTGGACCAACTAAAGTCGTGTATATTGCTATCTTTGAACTCACTTGGCTTGTGGGTAGGTTTAATGAAAAAATATTCCAAACTTTATGGATAAAAAGTGTAATCTTATCTATCTTTAATCAACCTCTTGCTCTTTATGACAATGCAAAATCCTTTATAAAAGGGCGCATCTAATTAATGTTTTCAGATCTAAACAATATCTGGCAATACTTTACATCAAAGCGTGTTTAGTGGAAATTAAGCAACAGTTATGGCCATCATTCATTGTCTCGTATATGCAGATTCATAATGTCGTGGATGAGGCTCTACGTGATCAAAATATTGTCAGTTTGTCACTCAAATCCTGATATGCAATAATGACACTAGATGTTCAAGTTTTATAGACAAATATGATGCACAAACAGGCACAATGATACACTAGTTCATATCTATTATTTTATACACATTTACAATTAATATGGAAATATCTATATCTTAAAAATGTCAATATTTTAACACATAAAAATAAATGTAAAAAAGAAAAAGAGAAATAGTAAATGTATAAGAATCAAAACCCAAATGATTGAACCCGTATACAAATTCATATATAGGCAATGTAATGGAGCTAAAAAATAATTCCAGGACCAAGTTTAAATATATTAAAAGTTTTTAAATTCAAAAAACAATCATATATATATATATATATATTGTTTGTAATATGATTTGATACATGTTATCTTATCATATATAACACAAAAAATATTACATCAAATTATTCTTTACATAATT
The DNA here is from genome assembly GCA_023621385.1 of Quercus gilva. Taxonomy (NCBI): domain Eukaryota; kingdom Viridiplantae; phylum Streptophyta; class Magnoliopsida; order Fagales; family Fagaceae; genus Quercus; species Quercus gilva. Next base: position 33,708,505 of record CM042484.1, read on the forward strand.
CAGTATATGGTGTTTTTCATCAAGTCAATTTAGAAATATTATTTAAATCCAATTTATCAAATTAATATTCTCTTTATTATAGGTAAAGTTATTAAATTAATATTCTTCAAAAATTTTATATCAAGATTTAAAAAAAAAAATCAACCATCTCATTTTTAATAACAAATCCGGTGATTCATCAAGTCATAATAGTGGGAGTGGTTTGCGTTTGCTATTAAGCCTACGTATGCCCATTCGTTTCAAGCTTGGTTCCACCCTTGGACTCATTATTTTGTTTGAGGTTTAGCGTCTTAAATAAACTAATTGCTAACCTGTGCGATACACGAGATTATATAACTCTGTCTGGACATGCTTGGGGAGGATCCAAACTACCAGAATGAGATTTTTCCATCGCCATTGGCGTCAAAGCGCTTAATGATACATTCACAGGTACCTTCCGCATTTCATAAAATTCTTAATTTACTCAATAGATGCTCACCAAAATAGGAAATGATACACAAATTTTGAATTAGAGCCATTTACAAAGGCAACAATTTCATATAAAAATGTGCAATATATATATATATATATATGCACTATCATAAGTGCAAAGGAAACTAAAAATGCAATATACATGCACACTACCATGAGTGCATAGCAAACTAACTACGCATGAGTAATTTTTTGAGCATGCTTTTAGAAGGCACAGATCCTAATGGTCCAAATGATCTCTGCCACAGCAATGACCTTGGTTGCCAGTTAAGACTAATTAATTCATTCCGTATTCTCCTAAAACTGCTATATAAAGTTGGGGAAAGGCATATTTGAGTTCAAAATCCCAATTCCAACAAAATCACATATAAAACAACAACGAACTCAATTGAAAATAGAACAAAAGAAACAAAAACAAACAAAACAGTCTATTTCTCTTCCTTACCACTCACTTTCTCAGCAGCCAAACAGTGAAACAATATTATAAAAACTCAACTTTGAGAAGCTGTTCTATTTAAACCAGTTATATATTTTCGCCAGTCCAAAACCCCAACACATTACACCATCAGAATTATCCAAAGATTCAAAAGTACAACTAAAATTCAAATGAAAGCATAAAATGATATAAAGATCAATAATCCCAAAAGAAATTTAAAAAGGAAAAGTTTTACCAACAGCAAATTCGAGCACTTGAATCTTAAAGAGGATATATTAGGTACAAGAAAAATATAAACAAACTCACCGAATCATTAGGAAATGCCAACAATCAGCTCAATCCATTTGACAAGAATCTTCAACAATGATTGATTAAGAGCTAACTAAATACTAATCATAGTTAAATATATTGAACTTTACTTCGTCAAATGATCAAATGGGCTTATACTTAAGACACCAGGAACTTTATATTAAATATACTCTTTTGGATTTATTTTCAACCTCTTGAGACTCGCACAGGAGCAAAACAACGTATTAACAAAGGAACAAAAAATCACCTTGACTTTATTAAAAAGATGAAAAAAAAATCTTGTTCTTTCCAATTCCAACATTTTCTTAGCAACTTAGAGAAGAGAATCTACTTTTGTCCAGAGAACGTTGCACACTACACAATTTTCTTTGGTTAAATGCTGAGAAAGTAAAGCCCTTAAAACTTAAACTACGTGTAATAGCCAAGGAAATAAAATTCTTCATAGAGAGAATCAAAATCAAAGAATTTCAAATTCAAATCTCCCTGTTGCCTTTAAAATTTAACATTAGCACAAAAATAACATGGTAAACCTGTATGTAATCACACTACGCATGGAAATTACACTTGATTAATAACATTAAGGGTCCATTTGGTTGGTGGGAAAAGTGAAAGAAAAATTTTAAGAACAGCTCTGTTCACTTCATGTGTGTCTTCTAATCCCCTAACTCTCTCTCTCTCTGTTCTAAGATAAAAATTTAAACAAGACCCAGATATAAAAAAATTCACAACTAATAAAAAAAATACAAATTACAATGGGAGTGTCAGATGCACATGAAAATCTTAACTAATCAACCAATCCAAACAATAGCCAGATGAGAAAACCCAGGAAACAAATGAAAAAAAGAGAGATTTAACTTTAAGAGGTACCTTTTTCTGGTTCACGGTGGCAGCAGGAAAAGAGAGAGTTCTGGAAGTCTCTTGCACTCTCTCTCTCTCTCTCCGCGTGCCTTATTTTTCTCTTTATTTTGTTTTGACGCTTCAGCCAAAGTTTTGGTGCAACAACAAAACAAAACTTGACCAAACGAAAGTACTGTAGTTAGAGCCATTCGCTCTTTTTATATAGGTAGTAGATATGATGGCAGTATGGTACTCTTGCAGTAATGGTCAATTTTCTAAGTTAACTAAAATGTCATTTCATCTAATATGGAGAAACCAAAAAACTGAGTTTTAGATGAATTGCTTGTAGCCAACTAATGACTAGCATGTCTATACTATTTAAGAGATAACTTTAGGAAGCATGGGTTGATAAAAATCAAAGCTTTCATATAGGTCCCAACACAAATTATTTTAACCAAGGACTACTCGTCTCCAAAGAATAACGTAGATTACCAGTATTTTTATGGAGAAGACAACGTTCAACCATTTGAACCTCATGATGCATTTGAAATATGGAGCAACGGTATGTTTAACAATTACCAATGATGTTATATAGAAGTTTGTTATTGATTATAATATATCAGAAACAGAAGTACAGTAAACACGCAATACAGGAGAACATAATTTTAGGATATAAAAACAAAACAATACATGCAACTTCAAGATCTAGTTACAAGATGAATTCTCAATTCTACAGACAATACCCATCCATCCACTCCATAAATTCAAAAAGGCAATACATACTTGCAGTAGCCTACTCTACAATTAACATCCACATAGGCAACCTTAATTTCTACAAAATCCGAACTAGCAACCATCTTAACTGACAAGTTCCCATCACAGGAAACAGTTTAAGAATAAGACAAGAATGGTAGCAGTGACAAGAGTCCTAATTTGTCCAAGAAGTCTGACATCTCAATTTTTAGAAAAATTAGATCTTTTTTTTTTTTTTTGAGAGAGAGAAAAATTAGATCTTAATAGACTGAGCATATCATTTCAGTCTGTGGACACAAACAGAGAAGGCAGTAATTGATAATTATCATCATATAACCATTGGAGAATCCTTACATACTGACTGAAGCAGACAATAAAAGATACCAGCAATAAATGCAGAATACTAGTGTTGGACTTCTAATGGACTTTAAGCAACATAAAGCTTGTATTTGAAGAAATCAGGAGCTAATGCATAAACTTAAAATGAAAATTCCAGGTAAATATATTCTCAGCCCCTAAGTCTTTTATTCTATATCCACAACGATCTAAAAGAAAAGAGAAATCATCATCAAATGAAACTGAAATACCCAAGCAGAGATGTAAATGAATTTATCAAACAATTAGAAATTGCAGCCTAGGTAATGAAATGATCTGATTTCTCAATTTAATAATTTTTAAAAAAATTATACAAGATTGTTTGTTCTACCATGTTCCTGATGTAGTTTAGGAGCAAACGGCTTTCTTCCTCAAACCAGTAGAAAACACGCTTACGAAAAAATTGCCTTTCAAGCACAGGGCATAAAACATGCATATCTGCCACAAGAAATTTACAATTTGAGTTCTTTCTCTCTTACTTTGGAAGTCATCTGTTTTGCTTTCTCCCAACAATACAAGGCACAATAGTTGATGGGTTTCACTTTCCAAATACAGAGTATAACAGTAGCTTTACATTTGTGCCACATGGATCCCTTCATTTCCTTCCATTTGTTTGGTTTCGTTATCATGGACTTCCTGGTTTGAGCCCAGAAGCAACTGTTGATCTTTTACTGCGTTTATGCCATCACTCTTAAATAGGGAAAGCTGATCTAACATGATAGCATTCCTTTTGTAGTTCCAAACAAGCATTGAAATGTAATCCTGAGGCGAAACAAGACCTTGCTCCCCAATGCAACTTCGTTGCTCCTCCAAACTTTTTGGATCCTCAAGCCTTATATACTCAAGCAATGCCTTCTCATGATCAGGTCTCCAATTATTTGGGAAAGGGGAGTAATCAGTCTCAGGTACAAGAGACATCCTGGTAAAATGAAGCCCATCAATTGACTCAACAAGACCCATCCTCAGCAAATTATGGTACTCAGGTGACTGCCCTTTCTTCTCCTTCAAAGGTCGGCTCAGATTCCGAGAACCAATCTTGTACACTTTTGCTCGTGAGCGGAGCTTGTATTTAGCAGCATATAGCTTTGCAAGTGAACCCCTTATAATGTAAGAGCAGAAGTTCACTATCTTCTTTCGGTTGTCTGCATACCTATACCACTCAACCATTGTTGACAAGAACTTGTTCATTTGTGCATTGCTGTGAGCTTGGGTGGCATGGAACATTCTAAAACAAGGCTGTGGGTCTGGGTCCCTATCCCCCTTGAGAAAGTTTAACTTCCTAAATTGTTTGATGCATTGTTTCAAGCTTGCAGTAACTGACAAAAGGGTTCCCACACCCTTCTCACTGATGATCTTCCCACCAGTAGCGGTGTAACGTAGAGTAGGGTACACCACTCTCCGACACAAGACATGGTCAAGGAACATTATGCCCTTTGTTATGTGTTCAATAGGAAGGCTCTCATTGTCAAGCTTGAGCATATACTTCTGATCACAAAACTCAATTAACTGCTTTCTTAATGTTGCCGCATCTGCTCTCGGTCCCCGAACACCAATTAGAATGTGACCCCCATACCGAACATAATCCATCTTCCGGGTCTTATCTGGCCCACTGGTTGGCACAAATTCCGGCCAAGACGTATTCCCTCGTTCAGATTCCCCCTCCGGACTATTCCATATGACATCACTCTTTGAAGGAAGAAAAAATTCCTTAATCTTCCCCTCCATCCAGCGGTCCAATTCATCCAGACAAATGTTAGCCAATAGCGGACTTAGAATCCCACAATGCCCCCATGAAGGATGCTTCTCTGCCTCCTCTGGGGCAAACCCAAAAAATGTCTCCAACCAATACGGGTCAGGTTTTGGCTCATCCTCCGCCAAGACCCTCTTCTTCTGATGCTTCCGCTTAACCCTTTTCTTCTTCTCCCCATCGTCAACCTTGCTAGTAATCACCGGAGTAACCAATGCTGACTTCACCAAATCAATCACTTTCTTATCCCTCACATCCCTCATCAAAGCATTTATCACCATCCCCACTTTCATCCCATCCAAAATTGTGCTCAAATCACCCTTTATATACCACAAATACCCTGCAAAACTCCTCCTTACCACCCTCAACACTGTGTGAGCATTCCTCCCCGGCCTAAATGCAAACGACTTCTGCGAGAACCGAGCCTCATACACTGGCTCCAAAACCATAAGCAACACCTCCTGAACTATCCTATCTTGAAACGCAGGCGGTTGGGTGGTCGTTAAAATCCCCTTAATCTTCCTCTTCGATAATGACCCATAATCAGTCTTATCCTTAGGAGATTTTATAAAAAAATCCAACCTAGCTCCCCACTTAAACCTACTATCAAGAACAGCATTTCTCAATGCCAAAAGGTCCTCAAGAGCCGACCTTTGGATTGAGCTCCGGGGCATATAAGCACCCATCTCATCAGCACAAACCTTTTGGTAAGCTAAAACCCACAATTCAAAACGGCGTAAATAGGAGGACAAATTAGTGACTACCTTATCAGGTTCACGAAAATTCTCAATCCACATTTGGGAACAAACAGAGACACCATCTTCCTTCATGAGGTGAGACGGGTCATCGGGGTCGGGTGGCGCGCGGTGGTGGTGCCGCGGAGTGAAGGAAAAGAGGCGAGACCCATTGGGTTTAGGGGTTAGGGGATTGAAGTGAGATGAGTAGTAGCAGAAGGTGGCGGCGGTGCGGACAAAGTTGTAATTTGTGAGAATCCGGTGTGTGAATATGGAAATGCCCCGATGATGCATCTGGGGTTTATGGGGTAGGGTTTATCAGGTGGGTTTATGTCATTGATTCTCAGAATATTTCATCAACTATCAACAAAAAAATTTGATTAAAGTAAGGAGTTTGAGTGCTTACAGTTAATGGAGACTAGCAATTGATCCTTGAAACCTTAGGTGATCTTTCTTTCTTTCTGGGTTCTGTGCTTACTGCTTAGATAGCTAGATAGAGGTGGAGATGAGCTCAGCAAACCCCTTGCTAAAACCCTGGCTCCAAAGTTGGGCTGTAGCCTTGTAGGGTCTGTAATGGTGCCGATGTCTTTTTTGTTTTGTATTTTTGGGTCTTACATATTTATATCAATTATTTTATTTTTATATTTGAGATGTTAAATTATTGACAATTTAAATAAAAGGGTATTTAATTTTGTGATATTATACTAAAAATCTGTAAATACGAAATGATTGTAAAATATGATGAACAGCTATTGTAAAAGTTTGATAAGTTCCAATAAAAGAAAAGTTTGATAAGTCAATAATTTAATTTAACAATAAGGTAAGTAAAGTTTTTTTTTTATTCCCTTATTTTTTTTAACTAGTTTATATATACTGTTTTTTCTCAAAAAAAAAAAGAAAGAAAAAGGTTTATATATACTGTTTTTCGTTCCCCCCATTTTTTGTTTCAATTATATCTTAGGCCTTCGTAGTTATATATAATGTTACTACAGAATTGTAAGTGGTAATACATTTTTTTTTTTTTTTTTGAAAAACAGTAAACAAGAATTAAACTGACTAGCTCCCCTCTTCTCTCTTCTTTTGTGTTTGTGTTAAAATAATTAGTATTCTAAAAAAAATAAAAATAAATAAATAAATAAAATAATTATGTTTATCCCATGTTGATTGTGTGTGTTTAGTATTCGCTATTTATAACCCTAGTTCACAATTACAAAAGTTTAAGTCATTTTATAGTCTTTGTAGTTGTACTTTGATTTTATAATGTATTATAGCCTGATTTAAAATTGTCTACTAAAAATAAAAGTAATTGAAAATTTTGGGAGGGAGTGATAAGTCATTTAAACTACTTTCTCTTCTATGAACTTCTAGCTTTAAAAAAAATGATTGTATGCTTTGAGTAAAGTACATGTATTATCATTGCTGTAAAAACTCCATTTTATATTGAATAAAAATCTTAAGTCCTTGACCCGAATGAGACGCTTGAGAAATGTCAACCAAGGCTCTTTGAGATATTATTAATAGTTTAAAATAAATCACAATTCAAAATTACTCAAAAATCGTTTCAAAAGTCAGATTGAATAATTGCATTTGCTCACTCTTTTGCAAATATATTTTATTTGTGGCAATATTCTAATGGTGGGTGTAGTGTAGATATATAGAAGGTTTTATAACTAATCCTTATAGAATTTAAACTCAATTAAATATATATATATATATATTAGAATAATAACATGAAAAAATGTGGGTTTTAAGAAGTTTGTGAGACATCAGAAGAAGTTAACAAAAAGTTAAATGCTTTAATTTTACAAATGATTATAGACAATTAGATACTAGTACTATTCCTATTCAAAGCCGGATTAATAAAAAATTATGTGTAAAAAATAAAGAAATATTTCAATAATAGAATTTGTCTTCAAAAGGGGAAAGCCCACAAAAACCCATGTAGTTTGTCTTCAAAATATAAAACCCCTAAAGGTTTTTTTTTTTTAATTAATTAATTTATTTATTTAAAAGAGGAAGAACCCCTAAAGTTTTGAATGTAACATTTAAATTAAACCTCTTCATGGTATTGTTTTAGAGAAATGATATGTGTATAATATTTTTATAACAAATTCTAAATAGCAGGTTGTTACTTGTTATTATTATTGGGGTAAAAAAGTAATCTTAGTGTTAGTTTTAAATTTGAACTAATAATAACTAATTACCTTTGATTTGTTATAAAATTATTGTAGACGTAGCACCTCTCATTGTTTTATATGCTAATTGTAACGTCCATTAAATAAAAAACGGTGAGTTGCTCATATAGGTTGTATGGATAATAAGAACCTCCCCACTTTTTTTGCTGGCTATGTTATGCAACCAGCTACGGTGGGATGGTAAAGAGGTGATAAGACAGCGAAAACAAAAAACAAAACAAAAACTTATCACCTAGCATTAGCAAGGAAAATCAATAATGCTTGCAAGTCCCATTCTCATGGATGGAAGGCTTCAGCGGTTTAGCTCCTTAACAACTTGCAATACAGGAACAACCTCTAATGGGTTGGATGAAGCAATTCAAGATAAATGGTGTCTTCCTAGCTTCGACCTGCAATGATGCCTATGCTGCTATTTGTTATGCTTGGACTACTATTGATGTAGGGATTGCAAAATTGTGGCATCGCCTATGAAGCAAGCCCCTTTGCCACCAGATCTCTTTTGGTTACTTCGTTTTTTTTTTTTTTGTGGGCTGCAAATTTGTTCCCAGAGTGAGAGAGTCCAATTTCTTGGCCCATAACTTAGATTCTTAGAAGTTCGTGTTGCTTTTTCTAATTCATGGAGGTATACTCTCATGTGTGGGGCTCGTGTGGTTTTTGCTTTTCCTTTAGTTGGAAGGAACAAGCAATGCATGGGTTTCACTTGTCACTTCATTTAAAGGTGTATTTGCTTTTCGCTCATTTGTGGGAAAACTTGTTTGCTAGAAGTTTCTTATAAGATAAAAGTGCAATTGTTACTTAGGGCTGATTAGGGACATGACAAACGTGACTTACTGGTCTAATCCAAAGGGTCACAGGCAGATTCAACTGGTGGATCGACCAAGTAGCAGGTTTATAGCTTTAAAAATATGGGTTGTGGGTCGGATGTTGGTTGCTAGGAACTCCAACCCATGCAACTTGACTTGACCAAAAATAATGTTAGTATTGCTCCGTAATTTCATTAAGCAATAGGATTATACATCTATAGATGTGTCCCAATTTTTTTTTATTCTCATTGATGTCGCTCATCTATTTGTGCCAATCATACTCATTGTTGAAACAATCCATCTCATTTTTGCTAGAAGTCACTGGAATCATCCATTATATTGTCGAAATCCATCTAACCATTCTCTATTTGTTATGTTGTGACTATCTAATTCATTATCGATTGAAATCAGATTGCTCACACAAAAATGGTGTACACTAAACTGCAATTTACTAATAGTTGGCCGCAAGAATGAAGCTTCCCAATCTGAATAGAGCCTACTCAAGCAGCGGGTTGATTACAAATTCAACATGCATCCTTAGAGCATTTGTATCAAAGAGTGTATAAATGCTATAATCCTATTTTAGGCTCTAAAGCACCAAAAAGCAAGCTACAACAAACATGTCATTCTTAAAAAAAATAGCAACTGAGTTACAGTGAGTTTTCATCTTTGAAAACTCACTGTAGCTCCAATTTTAAAAAAATATTATTATTTTAATGCTTGTGGTAGAAAAGGTGGTTTGTGCGGTTGTTTTTATTTATTTATTTTAATGAGTAGTTTATATTATTTTAAACGAAATGGTAAAAAAAAAAAAATTTTGATGTTGGATGTATTTTAGAGTAAGATAGTATAATAAATAAAATAACTTTTTAAAATATTAAATATTAAAATTTTTAGAATCATTGATGTGAATGCAATTATACTCCTAAAAAATCAAGATTTAAATAAATTAATTAAAAAAAAAAAAACTGAATCAAGACTCGCATAAATCAACATTCTGTGATGTTGATTGAAACAGTTGGCAAATAATTCTTTTTCACATTTTGCAATAAAAAAATGGACAGCAATCACAGCACCATCATGTGACTTGAGCCGAACCAATTCTAATCCAACCCGACTCATAGCCACCCCCCAGTCCGCTTTGCTTGAACCTGACTTTGTTTAAACACGCAAAAGACTCTACATAACAACTCGGACAAAATTCATTTCAATTCATTGGCCAAAACGATAACTCTCTCTCTCTCTCTCTCTCTCATTTCATCTCTCAGATCGAATCAAAACCAAAACCAAAACCAAAACCCAATCAAATTCTCTCTAACACCTTACTCAACCTTTCTTCTCTCTAGGAAACCAAAAAAATGGCACCAGTGTCAGCCCTGGCAAAGTACAAGCTGGTGTTCTTAGGGGACCAGTCAGTTGGCAAGACCAGCATCATCACCCGCTTCATGTATGACAAATTCGACAACACCTATCAGGTTCTTCTTCTTCACAATCAGATCCACAACCCCACTTCTTTGAAATTAATCAGATCACATACTTTTGCCATCTCTCTGTTTCACTGATTCTCTGATCTGCTTCGTTTTTTTAGCTTTGAATTCAATTTTTCGTTTCTGGGTCTGCCTCTGTTTGCTTTATTATTTGTTATTTCTTTGTGTTTGGATTGCATTTTATGCATACACATATATGCGGATATACAATTGTTTTTGGGTAATGAGAATTGGCAACACCCATGTTAGCTTCAATTTTATGCATTGCCTGGTCTCGTTTACAATGAGACCCACTTGTTTTAACAATTGAATTATCAGAAATAAATAGTTTCTGAATGTTTGATGTTTGAATGGATGAGTGTCCAGAGGGAGCATTCTAGATGACAAGTGAATGAAATCTTGAAAGCTTAGACTTAGATGAATGAGAGTTTACATATAATGTTCTGAGAGATCTATTGTAATCGTTATCGATTCATTTCTTTGAGTCAGATCTATGGCATACCCACAAGATTTCTATATGTAATATTGTGTACTACCTTCTATGCTATTGCTAAACTTGATTTCTTGTCCAGGAGCGTAAGTTTTTAAATAACTTTGTGATCATATCTTGATTAGGGTTATTTTATAATTTCCAAGGTGCTTATTTCACGGCAGACAGTAAATCTTATTAGAAATGCTTGTTTTGAGCCTTTAATTTCTTGATGAAGGGTATGATTATCAAGAAATAATGGGTCATGGTTCTTGATAAATTCTGAGTACCCCTTCCAACCCTAAAAAGAGGGGCAGGGGGGTGGGATTGTATGCTGCATTTATTGTATTTCTCTACGAGGTTATTGAAGAGGAAGCTGTGTCTCTTGTAGAAAAATATCTCTTTTGTTATAGCTGTTCCTTCTTCTTCTTTTTTATTAATTGTTTTTTATTTTAAATTTAGTAATGAGCTGGCTGTTTATCCTTTTTGAGCATGCCGACCTTTTTTCATCTTGAACTAGCAGATGTTTAATTTTTCTAAAACCCTTTTTTTTTTTTCTTTTTGTGGTGATAATCAGGCTACAATCGGTATTGACTTTCTATCGAAAACTATGTATCTTGAAGATCGAACAGTTCGGTTGCAGTTGTGGTAAAATTTGGCACCTCTATATATATATTACCCTTACTCATCCTTTATATATTTTCTTATTTTCCCTGGACTTCATTCCTTACTTATGTACATGAAATTAGCAAAATGTTTATTTAAAATTGGGGCAAACAAGTTTTATGTGCTGAAATCACTGCATAAAGGTATGATGACAGATGGGTGATTACTAACGTCAAAATGTTTATGCATACCATTTGGAAGTTATGCTAAATCTAAATGGAAATGCCTTCATTCAAATTTTAAGCATCTTATGTTGCAAAGTGGATGTTTGTTCCAAACTGCTTTTAACTTGATTTCTTTCATCTTGAGCAAGAGAAGATTAAAAGGATTGTACTACATTTGCCACCTCCCCAACTATCTACTTATAAAAAAAGATTGTACTACATTTGGTGGATATGGTTATAATACAGCATGTTAATTGCTAAATTGCATTCGTTATGAAACTGAACTCCAATATTTAATCTGTAGAGATCTCACTTTAAATGCTTGGAGCTTGCTTCTTTACTTTTAACATGTGAATTAAAGCATGATTAACAGATGCATGCAGAATGTGTCTGAACTTCATTTTTATGAACTTTTATTCTAGGATTATTGCGTTGAATTTATGTTGTTGACTGAAATAGCATAGAGAACTTTGTAATTATGCTAGCTTTCCTTGTTTTATCAACGTTCTTCACCAGCATCAAATAACAAACTTATTTCTTTTTATTATTTTTTTCTTTTTCTGTGTGTTGCTAGAGAGATTTAAAACTACATTCCCAAATAATTTATGCCTGATCAAGTATTTTTCTGGCTCTCATCTCATAATTATTAATTTTTTTCTCTCATGAAAAATGAGCCTTTGATTTTAATCTCATAATTTGAATGTTTAGTTTCTATTTTGTTTAAATTGAACTTTGATCTTCTTCTCAAAAATTGAATCTGTTATTGAGGTCTAAGCTGTTATTTAGTAGCGAGGAAACTGGTGTAAGTGAAATTATCTGATCATTGGGTCTCCAGCTACTACCACTCGTATTCTGAGAACATAAAAGGGGGTAAAAAGATCCTCACTTGATTTTGCAATTTCTTTTCAGTGGACCTTCCTGGCATGGTCTCTAGGAGTGAAAAATGACCATGGCATCATATAGTGCAATGAGATCTATGTCAAATATATGGTGCATTTGTATAAGCTGTTGAAAAACTGGGTTTTGAGTATAAAATGAGCATTTGTAAAAAAGCTATGAGGAGTTGTGGTTGCAAAACAGAGTTTTGGGTTCTTAAAACACTCTTTTAATCTTCCAAAACCCCTAACCAAACGGACCCATAAAAGAATAGCCATCTATCTTGAAAATTATACCCACAGCCTGCTTAAATTGTATATATGTCCAGTAAGTTATGCTGAATGGACTTGTATTATTCTGCATTCCTCTTTATTTCAGTTCCTTGGGAGTTGATGACCATTATCATATGATCAAAGACATTATTTGCTTTCGTAATATTGGCACTTACAGTTGTTTATAAGATTTTTCTAGTATAGGATAATGTTTGTGCGTGTATTTTTTAATAAATTTTTTGAAAGGTTTTATTATGTAATATGATGACAGGGATACAGCTGGACAGGAAAGATTTAGAAGTCTCATTCCAAGCTACATTAGAGATTCATCTGTTGCTGTCATCGTGTATGATGTTGCAAGTATGTAGTTTGGATTTTGTCCTCCAGTTGATTATTTACTTGTCACCAAATTATTTATCACCCCCACCCAGGTTCATGTGCACATGTTTGTGGGAATGTATATCTTTATAAATTGCATTCCAAGAATGATTAAGTCCCATTTGTAGTTGCTTATTGCCTATTTGCATGATCATTTCTTAAGAAGTAATAAACTTGTGTCATTGTGCTCTTTTGTGATTTTAGACCCATCAACATCCAGGCCTTCCACTTAATCTCTCTTGATGTGAATCATGTTTTTGCATAATTGTTGGGGCTTGTTGCCACATGCTTGATGCATACTGACTATTCTGGTGCTCTATGATTTAGGCAGGCAAACATTTCTAAACACTTCAAAGTGGATTGAAGAGGTGCGCACTGAGAGGGGCAGTGATGTCATCATTGTCCTTGTTGGGAACAAAACTGACCTTGTGGAAAAAAGGTTAGAGAATATGAATTGGTGGATGGATTATATTTGATTGACTTGGTTCACAATGGACTTTTTTTTTAGTTTCACTGTACCTGTTATATTCTGTAGCTTAATTAATGAACTAAGTGCACAGAAACAGGCTTATTGCTAACAGTGTTGTCATTACAAATTTTCTATTAGATTGTTAATTTAATTTTTTTTCTCTGCTATACTCACTTCAATGATGTAGGACAACATTGAGCAATTGAATAATGCTATCTACAATTTTTCTTATATTATAGGCAGAGAAGGGAATAATCCCAGATAGCTCTAAAAAAAGGTTTAGTGTCTTGTAATTTTAGGGATTCAATAGATTGGGGAGGATTAATGTAGGCGAGGTGAGTTTTAATGATACCAAGTTTCAACGGCACTTTGCTGGAAGTTGAGAAAAATTTTGCTTACATTTTTTTGAACAGTGTTTGCTTTTCAAGTTTTGGTCAGTAGAACAAAGCCTTTGGATGGTCGGGCTTGGGGTTATGAAAAGTAGAGTCATTGGTTCAAAATAGTAAGGTTTTATTCTATTTTTCCTCTTTTTATAAGTAACACTTTTGAGGATTTGGATAGTTCCGGTGATCAGATTCTTGCTTTTTTTTGTGGGACTCTTTTTGATTGGTCTCAGGCTTGGAGACTCACACCTAGTGATTCTCTCTCTTCTTTTCTTAGTTCTCTCTCTTTTGTAATTTTTTTTGTTGTCTGGTTCTTTTCTGTTTTCTCTCTTTTTTCCTTTTATTTTTTCTCTGGGTCTGCTCTGTGTTTTTCATGCATAGAGTAGCCGTTCGTATATATAACATTCTTACTTATTAAAATAAAAAGAAAGAAAGAAAAGGGTTGTGGTTGAATAACTTATTCCCTCAAGAGCTTCATGTAGCTGTTTCTATGTGATCTCTTTTGAATTGAAATAGATTCTTTGAGCTGATTAGTGCTCCAGCTACTACTGTGAGTAGGAATTGTAAATTTGAGACTATTAATTTAGAAACTCAGAGTAATAAAACAAAGCCAAAGGCTAAGCATAATGATGTGTAGTGCACCTTTTTTTTAATGGGATCCCTGCATTTTGTTTCCTACAGCATTTAAAGACACAAATGGATCCAGTATAAAACAACAATTCAGCAAAAGTGATTCTTGGTCACTTTCTTGATATTAAAAAAGTTTGCAAATCATTCCAAGTTTAGAAAGACTTTTGAAAATTGCTGGTTGGGGTAGGCTTGTCAATAAAGGGAGAGGAGTCTCCGAGCAGCGCTTATTCTAAGTAGGGCTGCAGACAAGTCAAGTGAAAATTGGCTACCTTTAAAGATCCCTTTCATACTATTTTGTTTGTCTTGTTTTTGCTGAAGAAGAGCCAGAGCTACAATTACTCAGAGTTATTCTTCCAGTAGAACTCTGAAAGTAAAATAGTTGAGTGACTAGACTTAGACATTCTTGCATTGTTACTTTTCTGGGAAGAGTTGGGAAGAACTAGACTCAGGGATTCTTTTTGTATGTGTCATGCTGCTGACTGATTTAGTATGAGTTTTGTGAGAAGTTAATGGACTCCTAAATAATGCCGTCTAAGTACAATTGGATGATGTATCAGCGTGGGATATGTAAAGACACCATTGGAGTTTTATTTTGTGAATATACAAATTTAGAAATCAGAAATTTCTAGGTTGAAGTAAACTGTAATGAAGCACTGGGAAAAGGAAACAAGGCATATCCTAAGGGAAGGACTGTAGATGGAGCAGATTTACTGAAGAGCATAACCTACATGTTCATAAGGCTTTGATTGTGCCAATGAGCTCTAGTTAGAGGGTGTGAGGTTGTGGGTTCAAAACCCACTGAGTGCATGTGTAACTTACCAATCATATTAACTACTCACTCTTATTATTATTATTATTCAATGTGAGTGCAGTTTCACATTGAATAATAATGATAAGAGTGAGTAGTCAATATGACATAATTGGGCCCAAACTTGTAAACTTAAGTTTTTGGGTTAAGCAATGTCCCTGTATGTTATATTAACTACTCAATTGAAATCTCCCCAAATATATATATATATATATATAGAGAGAGAGAGAGAGAGAGAGTTTATTTACTTTCTGTTGGAGTTGCTTCTATGAATCCCTTTAAACTAATTGAGATCAGTTACATGTATCTATCTTTGCTAGTTTGCCTTCTTAAAGGCCATACATCAAACACTTATCTGTTAATCATATCTGTCTCAGTGATAGTGGTTCCATCTAAAGTTCACAGAATCTCTTTCATTTGCTTGTAATGCTTTGAATGGAATTATTTAGGCTATCCTGTGTATATCCATTTCAGTAAAATGACTCTAGGCTATCCTGTGTAATGCTTGGACTGTATGTATTTGTTGATGTTGATTATTAATGAAGCTTCAGTCACCTCTGTTTAAGATTTATGGATTTATTCATTTTGAGGGAGAAATCAAAACCATGAGCCTTGCTAGACCTTGTAAATTCTTAATTATTGTTTACTGTCGTGACCTAGGCAACTGCCTGGGAATACCAACAACCTAGGGCATTAGGACATCACTTGGGTGAGACTTTCCTACACATAAACAAATTTCAAATGCATCAATATGTGTCTTTTATAATTTACTTACCATTAAATACTCCAGCTTGAGGTACTAAATGCTTTCCTTTTCTGTAAGCTGGTCAAGTTGGTGTTCAATATAAAATATGTATTTCCCTATGTTTTATCAACAATATTCTCATGTACAAATTTGGAATTCCACAGGCAAGTCTCCATAGAGGAAGGAGAAGCCAAAGCTCGTGAGCTTAATGTAATGTTTATTGAAACCAGTGCAAAAGCTGGCTTTAATATAAAGGTATACTCCCTGCTTGAAATCCTTTTTTCATACATCATTGTAGTCAATTCTTAGTTTCCTTCCAAGTTGAAACTTCGCAAAATAAGGTTTGATATTTTCATGATGCTCTCGGGTCAACCTTTGTCTCTCTATCATTGATAAAACATATGTGGAATGAACATTATTTGCCATTTATCTGCTGTATTATCATCAAATGAGATGCTGCCAATAGTCCATTAGAGCATCTCAGGAATTAGATGCTTTTGACCATCCTAGTTGGTTAATTATTTGACAAGGAATGTCTTGTGTCGAGGGTTAATTTGACCATTTGATATTTATTCAACTTATCATCTACTTCACAACTTATCATCTTCCTCATGATTATGATAAGCCTCTATAGTCTTAAAGGTTTGGTACGCTTATGAGGGCCCTAGATCAACCTTTGTGTTTATAGTTTACATTGGGATAAACATAAGTAGAATTTAATGTTGTTTATTATTTATATGTTACATAATTTTGGATAAGATATAGCAAATAGTCCATAATTCTCTTTAAATTTGGTGTTTTACTCGCTGCTGTTTTGGGGTTTATTAAAAAGATAAAGTAGGCAGACTTCATGGATGTGGTTCCCTCATTCTGATGCAAATGTCTTAAATTATTAACTTGGTTTGCCTTTTCTTTTAATATTCAGTTTATTAATGAACCTTTGTCCAGGCACTGTTTCGGAAAATTGCTGCTGCTTTACCAGGAATGGAAACACTCTCTTCAACAAAGCAAGAAGACATGGTTGATGTGAACTTGAAGTCTACTAGTGGTGGTGCAACACAATCCCAGCCCCAGTCAGGTGGATGCTCTTGTTGAGTGCGGCATTGTTTTAAAGTTTCGAGCAACTATGCTCTATTTCTTGCTGTTTGGGTTTTCAGCCATCTTCGCCCCAGATCTGTAAAGGTTTCATTTAGATTCTTTTTTCCTTCAAAATACTTGTTGTCGGTTATAATCTTTTACTGCATTGCTTGGGAGATTCTCTTAGGGAACACATGGGTCTGAAGAGCTAGGTGTAGAACTAGCATTGGGAATTTGATGTGTTGGTTAGACGGTCATAACCTCTGAGATATTTAGTAAGATTTACTGACTTGAATAGATTTTGGTATTAAGCATTTGTAAAATGAATATTGGGTACATTCTGCACTCTTCTTGCCTTTTTGTATTAGAGATTTTGAGTTGGTTAGATTTTTTTTTGGATAAATAATGCAATAACTTTTTATTAAAGAATAGTCAACCCAAGTACACTGGAAATGTACTACATTGGCAGAAATTAGTAACCCAAATTACAATGATTAAGAAGAACATGGAGGGAAAAAGAAGTGCATGAAGATAAAATGAAGGTAAAACCAAGCTCCATTCAAAGAGAGTATGGAAGAAAAAGGACTTTATATCAAGGATCGACCGTTCTGAGTCCTCAAAGCATCTAGCATTCCGTTTTGAGTTGGTTAGAATTTTCATTACCAGCAAGATGTGCAGTAAGATTTTTAGATTTGAATAAATTCACTTTTAGCATTACCAAGATGATGAATAAGTTCTAATGTTCTTATGTTTTGATAGAAGAGACTTCTGAGTTGGTATAGCTCTCTCTCTATTTAAGTTAAATAATTTAGCTCTCTCTCTACTTTAAGTTAAATAATTTAAATCCCTTGGGATTTTACTCTATTTAAGTCAAGTAATCAGTGGAAGAATAGTAAATGAGAGGGTTTTTGGCTTATATTTAATAAATCTCACATACTCTTCTTCCACTGATTACTTGACTTCAATTTAAAAAAAAAGGGGGAGTATGGGGGTTCGAAGGGAACGTCATTTTAATTTAAAGGACAAATCTGGCTCCAATTATGTTTGAAGCATTGGGCTCTAACCGTTAATAGGAAGATAGCATTAATTTTTGTCATGCGTAATGCACCTGACCTATTTAACACAACCAATTAAGTGAGTTATATGCAATACTTATGATAAGACACATGACATCTTTTCATTAGTGATTAGAGCCCAAGACTCCAAACATATTTAGAGCCAAACATTTTCCTAATTCAAATTCATCAAGTATGACTATAGAGAATTTATTTCAACAAATTGATAATTCCTAATGATATAGGTGTATTTTAATTATATGACATATTGTCAAGAGTTTAGTATTTGTTTTTAGTAATTTAATAGTATTATTTGGATTCCTGAATGAGAATGTTCATGTATTTCTCCTTGCTTATTATAACAACTAAATATAGTCTTTAGACTTATTTAAATGATTTGATGAATCATGTAATTATAATTAAAATACATGTGGATGATCATTTGAATTGTGAAGCATGTAGAGTCCCTCACTTGACTTAATCTCAACAAATCATTTTGTGATTCATACTAAATACATATAAGATTATTACAAATCTCACCCTTGGATTTTTATGCAATTGCTCACGAAGTCTTGATTTTCAAATTTGAATTATCAATCCTTAGAATATTATGTTTATGACATACAAAATATTTGTGCTAAAATTTTCCCAATAAATCCTAATGAAATTAATCAAATTATATGTACATGATTTTACCATACAATTAATTTATACAATATATTAAAGTAGAACTGTAATAAACTATGGTGCTTTAGCCCCAGAGATGGAGGCTTCCAGGCTTTATTCTCCAATTTATTTGTGCTGTGGATTAAGAATATCCAACAATGGGAGGCCCAAGAGTTGGCAATGCTGCCATTGGGATGAATAGATTGAAGTTACTATCTTTTGTCCTTGCTTTGTGAATGATCCCCTCTTTCCCAAGAAAATCCAAGCTGGATCTCTTTCTTCCCGGGAAGGTTTTTTCCTCACCACGCTCGTATCTCTCTCCCTAAAATTTTCCAACCCTTTCCTCCTTAGTCTCTTTCCCTTTATATACCCAGCCTTGAGTGGGTTAGCCATCAAGAGGGGTCCCTTGCCCTAGGCAGGTGGGCCCCTCTTTGCTGCATATACTTGGATAGGTGGGGCCCACTTAATATTCTTGAAATGACACCGTTGGAACTTGCGCCAGCCTCCAAATTTGTGTTCGGCAGGCGGATTTCCCCAAGGCATTATATCATGCCTTTGACAATATCTTGTGGTGATCGATTCAGACCAAGCTTTGTTTGGGCCTTTCATCGTTGTTCAGTATAGCTGACGGTTGGTTCGTGCCTTTCAGCAAAGTTCGGTACAACTTGGATGGGTCTGACTTAAATGGGCCATGATTTTGGGCTTTGCTTTGATTCGTGGACAGTACATAAACAATTCAAATTAGATTTTGATTGTGTTCTAATTTTATGTCAAGTATTGTTTCAATTAAATTTTACACACTCTAATTTTGTTCTAATTGTCGATCCAATTTAAACTACTCCTAGCCATTTCTTCTTCAAGCTCATCTTAAAGTAATTCAAGTTTTCTTGATGTTTGTGGCCATGACATGTGTCATGTTTTCATAAGCCAATGGCTAAGACTCAGGTTCTTTTTGGATAGTCAAGTTCGACATCCACTCCAATGGTACACCCATTGGCTGCTATAGTTGCTTTTTCTACTAGTAAAAAAAAATGATATAACGAGTGATAAAAATAATGAATTAATGAAAATAATAATTTTGCATGTAAATAATTTTAAATTATGAAGTAAATGAGAGGAGATATGTTAGGGTATGAGGCAATATGAAATAAAGGAACTAGATTTTTATTTTATTTTTTTAGAAATAATTACAACATGCTGCTAATCCCGCAGCTCGAACCCTTTCTCCCTAACACCCTCAAACACTTTGTGCATGGGGAGGTGTCAATTCAACTATAAGACCATTGGCAAGGAACTAGATTTAGTAAGATTAAACAAACATATTTATCAAGATTAAATGAATATAAATTTGTCAATGTCCAAGTTAATATTTTTGGCATTAAATTTATGCCAATAGATGCGGCAAGCAATATCACAAGAAGATGTGTAGCAATACAAGTTAATGGGAGAATATTCTCATGCATACGTAATTTGAACCAGGAGGCATATACAAGTAAATGTCAATTTGGAGAAATATATTAGTACTAAGCAAGTCCAAACAAGTATATTTGGCGATATTAAATGAATATATTCATCTATGCTCAAGTTAATATATTTGACATTAAACTCATGCCAATAAATGTATTAAGTAACACCGCATGAAGATGTGTAGCAATATATAAAAAGAATAAGCTATTAAAAACCATTTTTTTTTTTGGAGAGATTGTTTTAACTTATGGAGTCCGCTCTTGATGATAGCTCTTTATCATTAAGTCAAGACATTAATCAGTTTTTGGTATAGGCGGAGATTGAACTCCGAATCTCTTATTCAACCATTAGAGACTTTACTAGTTGAACTAATTTGAACTCACTGTTAAAAACACATCTTAGTTGCAAGCAACAACTCATATTTCACTCTTGGCCAAAGAAAAGTCATGAGGTACATGTGATATGTCGAGCCCAAGAATTCATGCTTGTAAATGTGAAATCACAAAAACTATAAAAGATTGTCAAAACAGCTCCCATATTTGTGTAGTTAAGAACTAATGATAATAGAGAGTGATGAGTTTAAGGAGAAAAGTGACACTCCTATTTGTGTAGTTAAGAAGTCATAAACATGCTTTGTATTCCATTAAAAAAAATGCTTTGTAAACATGACCTACAAAATCCATGCTTTGTTAAATGAATACAGCCATTTATCAAATCCAACGAAGTTGAAAAAATGAGGAAAAAAAAAAACAAGATCATGAACTACAAAATCCATTCCTGCCGTAAGATACAAGAATTTAAGTAACATGTAAACATAATGCATTATAGAAAAAAAAAAAAGGGAATAATATGATGTTGAAAATCATATCACCATCATCTTAATTTTTTAAAAATAATTTTGGTTGGAAAATAGAATGGTTTTTTTTGAGGAACAGGAAAATAGAATGGTTGATGAGACCAATTAAATTATTATAGCTAATTAATTATGCCCAAGTCTTCTAATTATTTTCATATAATATATTTATTGGACCCAATTATATGCTGCTATGTGAGTTTTATGATCCTCGTTTCACCAAGCTTTGATTGTGATTTCATGTCTATAACGTTGGGAATATGAATTAATAACGTGTTACAGTTATAACTTTTTATAAATTATAAGAGTTTGTTTCACCATTAGTTTTTTTTTTTTTTTTTTTTTTTTTTTAATCCTATCCAAAACCAAGTAGTTATGGTTTTTTTTTTTTTTTTTTGATTGAAGAAACAAACACACACACAAAAGGGAAAGGAATTACAAAAAACTAAGTTGTTCAGTTAAGTGGTTACTCCTACATTCGTTCGCCAGGCAATGTGGCCCAAGCAGCCAAGCCACCCAACTAAATGTATTACCAAATTATTGTGCGTCATTTTATCCCCAAAAAAAAAAAAAAAAAAAATTATTGTACATCGTATTGTATCAATAAATGTGCTACATGTTTCTCAAAAAAAGAAAAAAGAAAAAAAATGGATAAATGTGCTACATTATGTTGTATTGTGGAATTTTGTAATTTAACTAAAATTTATTACGAAAATAGTTTGCTTTTAATACAAAACTGTATTACCAAAATAAAAAGCAATTAATTAGGTTAGGAAATTTAAAATGTTACTTCAACAAAAATTCTATTTTAAAGAGTGTCGTGAATTTCACAAAAAAATTGTTTTAATTTAATTATTTTGATCACCTATAATTATGTGAATGAATTTTTTATTTTTTGATATAATTATGTCCATATTATATATTGCAAGAAGCAACTAATTATGCCTATGATTATAGCAAGAAGTAAAAAAATCAGGAGATTTTTGTTTTCCCTTTAAGACATAAAAAATCTCGGGAGAAGTAGGAAATGAACAGGGTGGGAAGAAATAAAGAGACACTTTGGTATAGTCAAGATTTCAGATCAACTGAAGAAACGACATGTGGCAAAAAAGTCGAGGTCAGAATTGTGACAAAATAACTAGAAAGTGCCATGTCATATGATAAATTGAATCCTCTGTAGCATAAATTGCACACAACACAAAAAGAGAAGTCTATAGGTACGTGGCTTTGCTTGCACACACTCTCAAACAACGCTCTAAAAACCCAAAACAAAACAAATGTGAACATTTATTTCAATTTAATATTTGGAGTAATGTGCTAAAAATTTAATTATTTGATTATGGATGAATATTGGTTTATACAGGAGTATTGTTTTTATAATTACAATTTGAAAATTTTTGTGTATAGCAGCATTTAACAAAATGCTACAATACATATCTATTGTAGCAGTTTTAAAAACACTGCAACATATATATATATATATATATTTGTAATAGCGTTTTTTAAAAACGTTGCAATAGATTATTTATTGCAACATTTTTTAGAACCATTACATTGCATTTTGAATAAATGAATTTAAGGTTTATTGAAGTGTTTTTTTTTACTGTTGTAATGAAAATGTTGCAAATGTAAAAATGTATTGTGGCGTTTCTATTAAACATTGCAATAGGGATATTGCTGTGGTTCTGTTGTAGTGGTCAGAAAAGTGTTGCAAGAAAACGTTGCAAAACCTATTACAACGTTTTTTTTTTGGGAGTTTTGCAGCGTTTTGTGGCCGTTGCAATAGAATCAATTTCATGTAGTGTGATCAAGGTGTGGCCATGGAATATTCAAAGAAAAGGAAGAGTAGAGGTGATGGAATATTTGTGTCTGTGGCTGAAACATTGGCCAAGTGGAGAGACTATAATGCTTAGCTTGAGTCTTCTGGTGTTGAGGCCAAACGTGCACGTAAACTTCCGGCCATGGGATTGAAGAAGGGGTGTATGAAAGGAAAAGGAGGGCCTGAGAATCCACTCTACAATTACAGAGGGGTTAGGTAAAGGACTTGGGATAAATGGGTTGTAAAGATTCGTGAGCCTAACAGAGGACAGAGACTTTGGCTTAGGACTTTTGATAATGCAGTTGATGCTGCCTCTGCTTACAATGAAGCTGCTAGGGTGATGTATGGTGCCTATGCACAACTCAACTTTCCGGAGTCTGTTTTTACTATATTTGGCCTTACTCCTGTGGAATCTGAGGTTCTGTTGATGACTCTACTGCCATGCCCAGTACAAGTGAGTCTACGGCCATGCCTAGTTTGGTAGAGGATGAGTCTAGTGTAACAAGCTATTCTGAGAATAGTAGACTAGACTACTTTCTAGGTTGTTCTGAAAATGAGTTTCTTGATGTGCAAGAACTTATGGCATTGTTAGACAATGATCCTCTTGGCTTCACAGATTCATAATTGAATTTTGGCTATGATGGTGATCATCTCTACTAACAAATCACAAACAATTAAAGGATATTTATATTACTTGAGTGCTCTCATTGGTATCCATCAATTTAGCGCTCTTCTATATATCATGCGGTGGAGGAGAAAGGTGAAGGAGAAAGAGAGATAGACTTATTTTGGGTATAGAAATAGGTATGGAATATCATAAATAAGGGATAATAAATGAAATTTTAATCAGAATATCAGCATTAATGAGTGTTTTTTTTACTGTTGGATCTACTTAAATTCAATGGTTTAGAAAATGTGTGTGTATATATATATATATATATTGGTTGGGTTCGAGTTATACCTACTGCAAATCTAAGCAATGTTACACTACTTAATATTTTTCAATTGGATGCAAATTTTGACAAATCTACCATTAGATTACATTATCTTCGTATATTCTCTATGCTTGCAAATTTTCATGGTGGTCAAAGATTAATAGCCATGTTATCAATCAATTGTTCAAATTCAAATTGTTGTAGTTTAAAATAATGCATAAAATATGTATTTATGGGTCAAATAGTAAATAATATTCAATAGACATGAAAATTGGCAATAATGTTAAAAACATATAAAACATATAATTCAATGGTGGGATTTCAAAATATGAATTCTATAACAAGTTATTGGGTGGTGTAACATTGATTAAAATAACACTATGTGTAACTTGAACTCAACCCTATATATATATATATATATACACACACACACTTTTTTTTTAATGTTCAAGTATATAATTACTAAATATTGAAGTCACTTCTTAGTAAATAATTTATGGAACATATACGGGATTTTCAGTATTCCAATCAATTTTCCATAACTTCTAATTTTCTCATTAAGTTTCTAAGTTCAACAGAGAATTTTACCCCAGTCACTATTGCTACACCAAACTAGGTTATTATAAGGAAAATGCTAAAGGTATTATAAGTTTGGGAAAAGTTAATAGAAGCCTTGAAGTATTGGTTTAGGAACAATTTTTATAATTCATATATCCATAATGTTGGATATATGAATTATAATATACTAGTATGTAACCCCGTGCTTACGCACGGGAATTGTCAATTTTAATGATATTATTGATGTTAGTTTGGGTTATTAAACATATAGAACATTAGTTCGACCAAGATAATTGAAGGTACTAAAATGATTTTTCCTTGCAATTTTTATGATATTTGTTACGTCAAGTTTCTTACTACAGTGCACAATTACATTTATGAATAATCACAATTAAATATTTAAAATTTTGATTGAATATACTCATTAATTTCAAATTGTCATTAGAGAATAAACTCTAACTATCATCAGAAAGAGCCAAATTGTGTGCCTTTTTGTTTTTGATAATACATAAAAAGATAAAATAGGTTTTAATGTGTTAAAATTACATATTTTTACAACACCTGATACTGATCTCTAAGAGGAATCCCTTAATGGCAATGCCTCATTAATGATATTTAAAGCCATATTGTTAAAACTATAATAGAAATATGCAATAAAAAAAATTTTATTTAAGGTTGCTCTTAAATAAAAAATAAATAAATAAATAAATAAACTCATTTTTCCCAATTTCCAAGGAGCCAGATAAGTCAAAATAGCATTGGGGTTGAAGCCTTAAGAGATTAAATTTTAAAAGAATACGGTGTAAAAACGAAGTTTTACCTCTCCAATTTTAACATGCCACTTCATCATATTACATGTATTAAAGAATAGACACAACTACACTGAATTAATTCTAATACCTATTTGAAAATTCAACTTAATTGTGAGTTTAATGAGATGTTATTATGTGTGGTAGGATCTATTGAGTTTTTAGACGGTGTAAAACATGAGTTTTACACCCCATCCTTACTGAATTTAGACTCAACCCTTAAATCGGCTAAGGATCACAAATATCTTTTTTACAACCTACTTCACTAAAACAGATGATACAAAATTATAAACAAAAATAACCAAATACAAACAAAAGCAAAAACTAAATTTTAAAGATACATTTATTTGGATCTAATAGATGAGCACCCAATAAGAATCATAGATGCGATATTGCAAATTGCATCCAATAGCAATAAAAACAGCTTGATTATTTGAATAATTGATCGTAGATGTATTGAATTAGATGCTTCATTACATTTCTTGAAATCTCCCACGTCACAACTATTTAACAAGTATGGAAACTGCTTGGAAAAGGCTGTAGCAATACCTTAAACATATATTATCAACACATGGGAGTAGAAAATGATAAATCCAAATGATTCATTTATCATAAAATTTAGTGCATTGTTCGTAGGAGTACTCAACAATCACAAACCATAACAATTGCAAACTAAAACTTGTCGTTGTAAAAGTAGAAAATAAAAAGAAATGTAGACACATTAAAAGTAACAGGTCTTACAAAATTAGCCCCAAAAAAAGAAACAATATCTTCTACCAATTACTCAAACAAAAATCATATATAATGCCCAAATTTAAAGAGTAAAATTAAAAATTTACCAAAAGCTGTTTCAGCAACTTGATAGAGGCGAAACGATGATAAGTGGTAACCATCAGATCTCTCTCTCTCTTTTGGTCTTTTTCTTTGGAGTGAAAATAGCAATAACTTTCATTACATAGGAATATGGTTGAAGCTTAATCAAGCAATATGGTTGAAGCTATTCCATCCACACCTGAAAAGAGTCCACACAGCCAGCATATTAATTGAGCTAGTAAGTGAGCCATGGACTTACATGGGACAAATGCAAAACTAAACGTCTACACCTATCAAAATTCTTGGTGTAATGTCTGACATTGTATAAAATTATTAAAATATGACCAATATAAATTTTCATCATGTATGAATGTTGGAATAGTTCAGGACATATATGGAATGGACAAAACCCCCTTTGAATGTGGACAATGCCATTACACATGAATAGTATCTTGTGGGACTTCATTACAATTATTACAGAAATGATCTTATAAAAAGAGAAGGAGGATATTTTGCTAGAAATTTTGTGCACCAAGGGTTCTATACCAAGGATCGTCTTTGGCACCATATTGAAGATCATTGAGGTGTTTCAAGTGAAGCTACTACAAAGTTAATGTACTGCAATTAGTTTTACAGTGGTGAAGTCACGTAGATTGGAGATCCATGGACATTGAAGGAGGTCTCTAAAAGAGTAGTTGTCCAACTGACTGAGTTCAAGTAGTTCATAGGTTCTACTGTAAGTAGGTACTTCAAGATTGGGTATATCCTTTGTACTTGTAATTTGTAACATCAATCTTTGTTAGTGGATTCTTCAAAGAGTGGTGACCTATATATCACTCAATGGAGTTTTTTATGTCAAGGTTTTGCCCATCCTAATCATATCGTAGTGTCACATTTATTTTCCATTGCACTTTATTTTTGTGATATGGTTGTACCCATCACCAATAAACCTAACTTTTTTTTGAGAAATACCAATAAACCTAACTTAACCACTCACTCTTGTCATTCTTCTCCGATGTGGGATTTCACTTGCATGTAAATACCAAATAATCTCCCCCTCACGTGTGAGTTTCTACCTTTTTGTGGGCTTTGACAAAGTCCTATAGTCCCCCCTTGCCTATGAGTTTTCTTTTTCACTAACGTGTCATCAATGGAACCCTCGTACGCTATTCATGGGAACTAGGTATCAATCCCGCACGCTTATCCATGGAACTCAGACCAAGCTTTCATGTCCACGGGAATCTAGCACCACACCATAATCTAGCACTATTGGCGGGATTTATGAGCTTATCTTGTGCGAACTATAATTGTGAGGGCTCCTAGTACATGCACCATGTCTCCACTCCTGTACTTTGCCGCACACCACAATAAGCTCTTGTAACATTTGTTAGGGAGAGAACACATTGGGGAGACTTTAATTGAGTAATTAATATAATATATAGGGACATAATATGACCGAAAAGGCTTAAGCCTATAAGTTTGGGTTCAATTATAATATATTAACTACTCCCTTTTATCATTCATATTCAATGTGAGATTTCACTCATGCATGTATATCTAACATGATCATCACTTCTTTCCTTAATAGGAGTGTGATGGAAGGCATGGAGTTAGTGGTAGCAAGATTCTCGAGGTCTACACCCAAGATTTCGGAGTGTGGAATGGTGGCGGATATCTCGCACCTGAAGCCTCGAAGTTTCTATGAGTGTGTTTTCATTGAAATTGTGGTCATCCTAAAGGTCGTTGTTGAACGAGCTATGGGATCAAATGATCCATGTCGGTAGGTCACCCGTGGCTTTGGCCAATCGAGTGGCGCATTCGTGACGCATTTTGAATCAAAGAGAACTTGGTCCTCAGAAGATTCATAACCTTGCGAATTGCCTAGTTAGTCTCTTTCCGGCTGCAAAATAATGGATATACTTTCACACCATAAAAAAAGAAAAAATTAATAATGCATGCATGCACCCTATACAAATCATAGGGAATCTCTCAAAGACTTCCCATTTTACAAGCAATGTGATGGCACCCACTACAAAATCTAGATGTATCCTTAAATAGTGATTTGTGTGTTCTTTTCTGAAGCTATAAACTATTTTCTGATCAAAATATGAAGCTACATGCTTGTGGCTTAGGCAATTACATCATATTTTGATAACTATAATGAACAGTTGATTGACGCAGTTCGCAATTGATGAAGACAAAAGAAGGATGTGAAATTCTACCGGATTCACTCCCGTCCCTCTCATTCTTTAAGTCAGCAAAAGTTTTTTTGTTTGTTCTTTTTTTCCCCTAAGGGCAAGGGGAGTATTTGATTCTCGGATCATAATCTCACTCTCACAGAAGAGGGCAAAAATACCAATTGGTCATAACTCATATGACCATTACAAATCAACACGGTTAACATGTAAGACAATAGTGATTTTACATTTTTTTTTTTTTTTTTTTTTTTTATAATCTTCTTTTGTAGTTTTGTGTCACTACACATAGAACAATTTTTAATATAAACAGTTATTTGCTTGGTTCAGCAGTTCAGCCCACTACTAAGAAAATTTTCAGAACAATCGGAGGAGAATCAGGTACAATCAAATGATTTTGGATTTCAATAATTCTATGAACTCCTTGGAATTATCACTAAATAAGAAATAGCTTATTTTATTTTTATTGATTGGGACTTTAGAGAACCGTGTTACCATACTTAAATGAGTTTAAGGTTACAATCATCATTTGCAAAAGGATCAATCAATCTTCTTTTTTGGTCTGCTGTTCTTGTCATCTTGTTTGATGGGTTGTTTAATTCACACCGCGTAAACCACAAAATAAAGTATTTTTTTCCCTGTCCCAGTTTTTTATTTAGAAGATCCTTTCCCCAGTTAAGCCTTGTTGTTTGTTTTTTTGTTATAAAGTTAAGCCTTGTTGAGAGGGACGGGAGTGAATCAGGTAGAATTTCACATCTTTCTTTTGTCTTCATCAATTGCGAACTGCGTCAATCAGCTGGTCATTATAGTTATCAAAATATGATGTTACTGCCTAAGCCACAAGCATGTCGCTTCATATTTTGATCAGAAAATAGTTTATAGCTTCAGAAAAGAACACACAAATCACTATTAATTACTGTGCACTTATAGACTATGATTGAGGGGAGTCAAACATGGTACAACTGGACGATGACTAATTGGAATTTACCTTGCACTATATTTTTTATTTTTTATTTTTATCTTGCACTCTAATTTGGAAAACTGTGATCATTGTAACTGTCATTAAATGAGTGCTTTAAACAAATAAACTTATGGGATTAATTCTTGCTCCCAGTCCCAGATACATCTAATACATTAATACTACAGTGCTTATTTAAAATTCACAAGGGTATTATTAAATAAATTCAAATTTATTCATACTTTTTTTTAAGTAAGAAAATATAATTTTTCTTTCATCCAAAGATATTAATGTATCATAAATAAATTCAAATTTATAATAATTTTGATTCTGATTCTACACTAAATAAGTCTCTTCATTTCACTTGACTAGAAAGAGTCAATCTCACAATCAAGATTCTCTATTTAAAATAATTTGGGAACTAAAAATACACTAAATAAGTACCTCTCCATTTCACTTGAATAGAAAAAGTCAATCTCACCGTTAAAATTCTATATAAGTGAAACTAAAAGAAAGTCAAATTAGAATTCCAAATTAGTATTCTAATTATACACCATGTGTCCTAAATTATTTATTCTTAAAAAGTTTTATTTCTTAATTTTAGAATCAAATATGGGATTACATCATAAATATTTATCCAAGTGAGTTATTAAGTACAAAAATTAAAGAGTTTAAAGTAAATGAATTGTAAAAAAAAAATGCTTCATAATAATAAATAAATAAATAACATGGACAATTTACATTTTATACCTAATAATATCCTTACAAAAATTTTTAAAGAGTTAACAAAATATAAAAATGACTATAAATAGTATTTAAATTATATATGTAGGAATTATATTATACATCTTATTATATATCTTTAAGTGTATCCATGTATATGCATGAGGTTACAAGTTAATTTTATATATAGTGTCAGATACATGATTATATATGTTTTTTATGATTTATTTATATTGACCTCCTAGTTTTCGATACTGAATTAATTCATTTTGCATAAAAATTAAAAAACTTCGATTAGATGAGACATGTGCCGTAAAATCAAACTCTAATTGAAATCCAATTTTTACACTGAATTAACTAACTCGGCACAAAAATTTAAAATTTTTTATTAGATGGGACATTTGGCGCAAAATCAAACTCTAATTGAAATTCAATTTGAAATATAATTGGATTTTCTCT
Organism: Quercus gilva; assembly: GCA_023621385.1. Taxonomy (NCBI): domain Eukaryota; kingdom Viridiplantae; phylum Streptophyta; class Magnoliopsida; order Fagales; family Fagaceae; genus Quercus; species Quercus gilva. Next base: position 33,738,899 of record CM042484.1, read on the forward strand.
TAGTTTTAACTATTATATATATATATATATATAGATGACTTATAAACTTGAATTGTTTTTAGTTTTAAAAAAAAAAATTCATAGATATAAAATCATTCAAAATTACGTTTTTTTTTTATTTTTTTTTTTATGGTTTACTTATATTAGACTTCTCGTTTTTTACACTAAACTTACTCGTTTAGCACAAAAATTAAAAAAACTTAGATTAGATGGGACACATGTAGCAAAATTAAACTCTAATTAAAATCTAATTTTTACATTGAATTAACTTACTTGGCACAAAAATTTAAAAACTTAAATTAGATGGGACACGTGGCGCAAAATTAGACTCTAATTAAATTCCAATTTGAAATCTAATTAGATTTTTTTCTCAACTTTACTTATTATTATTATTATTATTATTATTATTATTATTATAGATTGGACATAAACCATTTACTTAAAAAAGAAAAACTAAGGGTCTATTTGGATACCATTTATTGTTGAAAACTGAAAACACTGTAACAAAATAATTTTTAAATGTGTAAATAATATCTTGAGACCCAGTTTTAAAAAAATTTTGTTAAAATCCGTACTTGCGAGTCATGTGAACAGTGTACAGTATCTACAGAAAAAACACAGACATGTATTACTTTTAGTTTTTAACAACATCCAAACTCACACTAAGTAGTTAAGTTGTTTTTATTTATTTAGTTATTTTTATGGAAAGTAGTTAAGTAGCTATTCTTACATTCGCCAGGAAACGTGGCCCAAGCCACCTAACCAAGCGTGTTACCAAAATAAAAAAATCAGTTTATTAAATTTTCAGGTGGTTTACTTAAATTTAAAATTTAGGAAATTTAAAATATTACTTCAACAAAAATCCCATTTTAAAGAGTGTCAACAATTTCAAAATAAATTTTTTTTTTTTTGAGAATAATTATTTTGACATCTATAAGCATGCGAATAATTTTTTTTTGGATATAATGAAGTCCACATTATATACTGTACTAATTTAGCCTATTTAGGATGTAAAAAATCAGTGACACGTGGCGAAAAGTGGCGGGCAGAATCTCGGAAAAAACGAATAGAAAATCGCCACGTTCGATGACAAACTAATTTCCCTGTTGTAAACCCCACACAAGTCACCAACGGTCCAACACAAACACATAGTGAGAAGGCTATAAATAGGCGGCTTTGTCTTTGCTTGCACGCACACACACTCTCAAAACAACACTCTGCAAAACAGAGACGGAGCACTCTCACTCTCTCAAAAATCAATCAACCCCATTAATCCGATATTCACAAAGGGCTTGCTTTCTTCTTCAACTCACTCTCGCTGAGGTTCGTTTTTTTTTTTTTTTTCTTTACACTGTTTCTATTTTTTTTGTTCTTTGTTATATATTTCTCCTTTTCCGTTTCGGTTTCGGATTTCTTTTTTTTCTTTTTTTCTGGGGTTTTGTTGTATAAAGCTTTGTGATTTGTTCTGTTTAGGGAATTCAAATATTGCTCCCTGAGTCTTTGGGGTTTCTGGGTTTTTTTGTTGTTGTTAAATGTGGGTATTATTGGAGTTTTCTTCTTGTTAATTCGTTTATATTTTCAAATTTTGAAAACTGTTTGGATTTTCTGGTAGTTTTTTTGCAAAAGGGTTTGCGATTATTCAATTGGGGATATTCAATATTGTTATCTGAATCTGGGTTTCCATTGAACAGAACAGTGCATCATTGGGGTTTTAAGGGTTTATAGTGATTAAGGTGTGGCCATGGAGTCTTCAAAGAAGAGGAAGAGTAGAGGTGATGGACTGTCTGTGGCTGAGACATTGGCCAAGTGGAGGGACTACAATGCTCAGGTTGAGTCTTCGGCCAAGCGTGCACGTAAGCTTCCGGCTATGGGGTCGAAGAAGGGGTGTATGAAAGGGAAAGGGGGGCCTGAGAATCCACACTGCAATTATAGAGGGGTTAGGCAAAGGACTTGGGGTAAGTGGGTTGCGGAGATACGTGAGCCTAACAGAGGAAAGAGGCTTTGGCTTGGCACATTTGAGAATGCTGTTGATGCCGCCACTGCCTATGATGAAGCTGCTAGGGTGATGTATGGTGCCTATGCACGCCTCAATTTCCCGGAGTCTGTGTCTACAATAGCTGGCCCTACTCCTGTAGAATCTGAGGTTTCTGCTGATGAGTCTACTGCCACGCCTAGTACAATCGAGTGCACTGCCATGCCAACTACAAGTTGTTTGGTAGAGGATGAGTCAACAAGCTATTCTGAAAATGAACATTTTGATGTGCAAGAACTTATGGCTATGTTAGACAATGATCCTCTTGGCTTCACGGATTCAGAACTGAGTTTTGGCTATACTGGTGATCAACCCGGACTCCCTGTCACTGAAGCTGCTGTGCCAAGTACAAGTACTTTGGCGGAGACAGAAACTAATGAGCCTACTGGTGTGGATAGTGGACAGCAGTACTTGCTGGATTTTTCTATAGATGACTTTTTTGTAGATCTCTGTTAAATTTGTATTTACATACTGATTTACTATATAATTTTTCATTTTAATTTTCCCATTCTTTTGTTCTTCCTCCTTTCTCTTTATTTTATTATATTTTCATCTCAACTGATAGGTTTCTATATGTTTCTATTATTTTGTTTTCTTCTCAACTGATAGATTCCTATAATTGCCTGTTAATGTTAACTCTGAATACTCATTCCTATGGTTTGTGATGCAGTTAAGATCAGTTATTTTTTCTGTTATTATTTAAGTTGGGACTATTTTTTAAAATAATCACCTGTAGCCCAGCCTTCAAAAGGACCATGGTTACTAGTGGCTTTGCTTTTATTGATAGTCATTGCTTAGAACTCAAACTTTTCGAATCATGAATGATTTCGTTCTATACACACTTTATTCAGAACCCTATTGATTCAAAATGACAATGCCCTTAAAGACTGCAAGGTCAACATCATAGCTCATGCCATCTAATTGGTATTTTAGGAAAAGTAAACTCTAAGTTTTGCATTTTGATGCATTTCTTATTTGTTCAATCAGGACCCTGGATAGAAAATTAAAATGTCTATAGTTTGAGGAAAATTAAACTATAAGTCTTGCATTTTGATGCATTTCTTATTTGTTCAATTAGGACCCTGGATAGAAAATTAAATACATGCTATGTGCTTAGTTCATATCACTTGTTAATAGCTGAAGTTGGCTCTTGGCAATTGGCAGATTTGTTTGTTGGAAATCGGAATACAAACTAGGAGTAGTTATTAGTATTCCAAACTTGTTCTCCTCCCCTACAGGATGGTCAATTGGAAGCACCTGAGGAGTGTAAAAAAAACATGAAATTGTTTTTTATTTATGAAGTAGAGAATTGGGATGCTGATTTTTATTCTAAGGTCAATGATGATGTCCATGTTAACATTGGTATGTCCTTACTCTTTCCGGGAATTGAAAATATAGCCTGTCCATGTAACCTTCAATTTTTCTAGTTTGCAAGAGAGAGAATCTTTTAGGCTATGCAAGAACACATGTTCACATGAAAAATTACAGGGAACCGAGTTCTTCTTTCTCTTGCCTTGGCATTTTCCCCTGTATACCTCTTTAATATTTGCCACAAAGATATGTAAATCTTATTTCAATTATTTCGCATACCAGCTATTGTTTTGAACACTGTTTAGATCTCAAATTTAACATAAATAAATAATAAAAAAAATTTAATAAAAAATAAGAAAAAAGCAACTATTAGCTGCCTTTGTCATTTGAGAGAAATTGAACCCTATAAGCCTAAACAGATTATTGTGCTGATTGTTTTGGTTTATCCTTCCTTATACAGATGCCCTGGGAGCAATGCTAACTCCTCATTTGGATAAGCCTCATGTTTATTTTTGGTGAATGAAATCAGGCAAAGTTTTTTCAGAATTATGAGTTTAATAACAATTTTTAGTTGATGATGGGATATGTTTAATATTGGAGTATATGTTTATATTTTTTCCCCATCCTGTCTGAATTATGTAGTTCCCACAAATGGTATGAACTAGAATGGTGGAAATTTGGGGATAAAAATCACGATTATTGCATCCTTTGGTTTTTTGCTATAGCCTAAAAAGTATGGTGTTAGGATGCTTTTCCCCAAAAGGTGACTAGCTCAATTTTGTATATTCTTGCCAATCTCAGGATACGATATTATTAAATGTGTTTTACAATGTCCGTTTGCACTGCATGTTCAAAATACTTTTCTTTGTACGAAAATATCCACTTACTGCAATTTCCTCTCAAACTTTGCGTTGAATAGAGTGAGATGGGCAAGGGTTGGTGTCTTAAAGTATTCATTCTGTTTTTGTGAGGTGCATATGTGTAGAACAAAATATTTAGTTTTTTCCTTGAAAATAATGTGCTTATGAAAGTACTGCCCTAATTGTAGCATTTTGCTCCAATGTAGTATAGTGTGACTTCCAAACTCCTGTTTCAACAGCCAGTATTGGTAATCTGTATTGTTTTGGGAGGAAATGTTTTGGAGCTGAATGCTTGGTTTTAGACAACTAAGTAATGCACATGAATCTAGGATTTTGGCATTCATGCAGGCTGTGCAGCTCCCTGTTCTTAATATCCCATTTTTTGTACCTGCCTTTTCAGTTGACCCAAAATCTGTCTCTTGTACGTCACAGATTCTTTTGACATGCTTCAGGGGAGATGTATGTCATGTCCAGAATACTTGCTCAGTTCATATTGATAAACAGATATTTTCTCCCTCTTTTATAGTAATATTAATTAGTATATAGACACACCCAGTAGGATTGAGTTGGACATCTTTCTTTGGTTCTCCAGATCTATTCTTCGCGCATATGCTTGTGATGATGTTAACAGTGGATCATGGTTTATTGGGCTTGATGTGAAGCACATTGATGAAGGTAAGTTTTGCTGCTTCTCCTTGCCCTTAGGTCTCTCTCTCTCTCTCTCTCTCTCAAACACACGCACACACAGACAAATCTTGCTTGCACGCACAAATCACCCTCAATTCTCACACAATGATTTTTGCACCAGATAATGGGTAACAATTGAGAGAAACTGAGTAACAAAGTGTGGGGCATTGCAATTGGAGTGATTTTCATGCGATGCTGAGAAAGCATGGTGAAAGGGTCTTTGTTGATATGATATGATTCTTTCTCATCTGGTGGGGAAAACAAAACACCAATCTTATTGCCTCTTGCTATACCTGCTGCACTGGTGTGAGACAACAATCTTGCTGAAGAAGCTTCTTAGATCTAATGTCTTAGTTAGTTTCCATTTAGACTTGTTTGCTTCTTGCATGTTATAGAATAGCCTCGTACAAGTTCATGAATTGTCTAAACATGCATAGAAATTAGACATACGCACATCCAAAATTTAAAGAGGTTAGAAAATTATAAATGTTGTCATTTGTGAAGGCTCCAGGGGCGGAGCTACACTTAGCTATGGGGGGACCATGACCCCCCAAAATTAAAAAAAAAAACTTTATAATGTATATATATTTTGCAGCTTTTTTAGATTCTAGACCTTAAAATTGATAGTTGGCCCCTCCAAAAAATAAGAGCTGGCTCTTGCAAAAAAGTATTGAACAACTAATTAAATGTTGGGTTCTAAAAAATAATTGTTAAGAACAACAAACTATCAGCCTTGTAACCAAAAAAAACTTCTTTTTAGTTTTTTCCTCTCTTTATTGGTAAGTTTTGGTTGTTGAGTTCAAATAGTAAGTTTTTAATAAAATAAATTTTCTCGTAGAGTTATTTTATTTTATTTTATTTGGGACAAAGTCTTTCGTTGTTGTTAATTTTTGAATTATTTGTCAATACTTGATTTAGTCGCAAAATGTTAAATGAAAAAAAAAAAAAACTACAGTGAGGATATATAAGTGACCATACTTAAAAAGAAAATTTCTTTCGGACAAAAATATATAATTTTTATTTCCTTTTCAATTTGAGACCAAGTCTTTTGTTGTTATTGCTATTTTTGTTAAGTTTCCAATTGTTTGTCAATGCTTGACTTAGACTAAAAATGTTGAATGAAAATAATAGAGGATATTTAATGTTAGGGTTTGATAACACTCCAAAAATAAAAGACTTAAAAAATTATAATTAAATAATGGTAAAACATTTGTACATATTGGTAGCAAAGTAGACAATTTGTGCATACACATTAAAGTTTATATAAAATGTACGTATGTATCAATATATGTAGTTGTATAAATGTATGTATTTATGAATATGTAACTCGGCCTCTCCAAAGCAAAATTCCTAACTCCAATCCTGGAAGGCTCAACTACTTTGTAGATTGGGTAGTTTTAAAATCATAGAGAGAAAGAAGGAAAATAAAATAAAAATGATTTTGTATTGGATATAATTTTAAAAAATATATATATATATATATATATATTTTTTAAATTTATTTTATTAAAATGCATGTATGTGATGATAATACTTTCTGTCAAGTGCACCAACGAAATGATATCAGAACTTACAGAAGGAGAAGGATCAATTTGGACATTTCTCAAAATTTAAGGGTTTATAATTTAAGATCAAGGGGTCAATTTGATTATGACCCAAAAATCAGGAGTATTTTATTATTATTATTCCAGTCAAAGTATTGCTTGATGTATTTGATGCTTTCATTTCTTTATCTCAAATGTACTAAAATATTGTCCACCTGGTGGCAACTTCCACTATCATATCACGGTGAATTAGTGCTAATCATATCATATTTTTTTAGACCTCTCTTACGAGGTTTATTTCGGGTAACTTTAAACGCATTCTGTGTCCAGTGTGCTATATTATTTAAACAATTTGGTCCTTGTAATTTGCCTAGGCTCTACGACATTTGAATTAGCCCCACGCTGCGTAACTATTAAACTCTCCATTTGCGTAAGAAGTTGCTCAATTTGTTGGTCTCTTACTTAACCATCTTGATTACAAACAAACAAATCCAATTCAAAGAGAGAATTTTTATTTTGTACACTTGCAAATCGTGAAGCCTTATAAAAAAAAATGTACTTCTGGTCCTACTGCGGAAATTCGTAGCTAGCCCATTTTGACCGGCCTAAAAAACTAACTTGCTGATCAATTTTGCAATGTAAGCAAAGTTAACAGATAAAATCAGGGTCTGTGGTTTTAACAAGTCCAGTTGCGTAAGACTCCTCCTGATCATCGAGTTCTTAACTGGGGTCTGTGAATATGAATGGTTTTCAAAAGACTGAACAGCCGAAATAAGCCTAGCCAAGTCAAATTTGCTGACCTCTAGTTTTATCTCGTTGAGTTTAAGAGTTTACTTCACAGCAGCTAATTTGACCTTTAGTTTGTTTATAGTCCTTTATCATCATCATCATTGTCAAAAGTGGTGGACCAAACTAACATGTGTGAATTGAATTTAACAACGTCATGGGTTTCAGTCAATTCAATTAAAAATGTTTCTTGTTGTCGGTTTGTGGGACTTAGAATCAAATCCAATCTATATCCAATCGTAACTAATTGATGTCTTGACTTGCTGTCTTCTAATCCAATTTGGCATAAAGCCATCAGCTCAGCTGTGTAATAGGTAAACACAAAGAAGGATGAACATATAAGCCTTTTTGTTTACCATCCTCTGGATCTTCATGGAGCCTGCTCAAGAGCTGCAACAAGATACTCCAGGTTAGTCACTCACCAAACTCGCTGATTAATTGTTAAATTAATGGAATATTTATTCTTTTCTCTTTTTACATCTTCATATTTTGATTTGAAAAATAAAATTCATTAATCAGGAAATAGTTGAAGCTTTATCAATTTTAATTCTTCAAACCAGACTTTGAATTGCTAGTGATTTATATATAATCATAAAAGAAAACTTCCACAGTTACAAGTAATCCAATTTTTTTTTTTTTTTTTAATTTATAGAAACCAGTCAGAATGAACATCATACAAAACAATAGGATTTAAGTCCTCTGGTACTTCTTCAATCAATCCAGATCTGCATATCAGCAAGTCGTTTTGCCCTTCTAGCTAGAACATGGGCAACAAAATTCCTACAACATTTTACATGAGAAAAGGAATGAAAACTTAACTGAGGAGCAAAAATTTTTGTCTTCAATGATTTGGCAATAGGGAACACACTCGAATTCATTTTGCTGCGGCATCTTGATTAACACTTCAGCATCACCTTTGAAAATGACCTCCTGTAAAACAATCTCTGTAGCAAATTGAACTGCTCTATGACAAGCAAGAGGCTTGAGTTCGGCTGCCATTTGTGAAAGGGGAACCTCTGCAACTGCGAGTGACAATCCCTATACAGTTTTTGTTATGCAGTTTTTGTATCTCTTAAGCTTTTAGGCAGCAATCAAAAGTCAAAATCATGTATTCCTATTATCCATTCCAGGATTATAAGTAGTAAACATGTCAACTAAGGCAGTCACTACTCCAACATGATTGAAACCAATCTTAATTAATTGTTTTTTCTGGACTGGTTTATGATGATATGGCTAATACTTGCATTTACTTTCTTTCAATGTTTGTGTGCATGATTAGCCGATGACAGAGAGCAAAACTCAAATAAAGGCACTTTTGTTACCAACCTAATGAAACTTCCTAGACTCAAACATTACAAGTGGTGGCTTCGTATTGCCTCTTACACCTCCTTTGTTGTTGCCGGCCAGACTGTAGCGACTCTCTTGGGAAGATTATACTATGATCAAGGTGGGAATAGTAAATGGATGGCAACATTCGTTCAATCAGCTGGCTTCCCAATTTTACTTCCTCTCCTATTATTCTTCTCACCATCGTTAAGATCCACAGCAAGCACCCCCTTAAACACTTCCTCTACAAAATTGCCACCTCTCTCCACCCTTACCTTTCTCTACTTTGCTTTTGGCCTAATGTTGACAGGTGACAACCTGATGTATTCATATGGACTCTTATACCTCCCTGTCTCAACTTATTCTCTACTATGCGCAACCCAATTGGCCTTTAATGCCCTCTTCTCATTTTTCTTCAATTCACAAAAATTCACTCCCCTTATACTCAACTCTCTTGTCCTTCTTACCATTTCAGCATCCCTTCTTGCAGTCAATACCGACTCTGAAAACATGACCGGAATCCCCAAAGGAAAGTATGTAATTGGATTCCTTTGCACGCTTGGTGCATCTGCAACATACTCATTAATGCTATCCTTAATACAGCTGTCTTTCCAAAAAGTTATAAAAACAGAGACTTTCTCTGCTGTATTGGATATGCAAATATACCCATCATTTGTGGCAACTTGTGGCTGTGTGGTAGGACTTTTTGCAAGTGGAGAATGGAAAATTTTGCGGAATGAGATGGAGAATTATGGAAAAGGAAGGGTATCCTACATGATGACTTTGATTTGGACGGCTGTGGCATGGCAAATTTCTTCAATAGGTATGATGGGGTTGATTTTTGAGGTATCTTCACTCTTCTGCAATGTCATTAGCACATTGGCTTTGCCTGTTGTTCCCATTCTTGCGGTAGTGTTTTTTCATGACAAGATGGATGGGGTGAAGGTGACGGCTTTGTTGTTAGCAGTCTGGGGTTTTCTTTCATACATCTATCAACATTATCTTGATGATTCTAAATCCAAGGTTAACAAAACCAGTAATAATGAGGCTTCTGGGGCAGGGGCTGTAATAGAGGTTTGTTGATGACATAGTTTAGTTTTTTTTTTTTTTTAAATAAATTTTTTATAGAGAAGTTGTAAAGAAATTTCCACTGAAAACCCAGGATTGCTATGTGGGCTCCCATTCAATTTGGAAACTTTCTCTATTTTATTTATTTTTGTTTATTTTTTGTTTTCACTGTTTTGACTTTATTTCTTATACAGTAAAAAATGAAAACAAAATAGAAAAGAATGACAATTGAGAGCAACTGAATAACAAAGTGTGTGGCATTGCAATTGGGGTGATTTACGTGCGATGCTGAGAAAGCATGGTGAAAGGGTCTTTGTTGACATGCTATGATTCTTTCTCATCTCGTGGGTTCTAGCTTAAAGGACTTCCATGTTTTATAAAAAAAATTAAATTAAAAAAAAAAAAAAAAAAGGTCTTATTTTTCTTGTATATGTTCCTGTTGAAATAATTTGTTTGGGTTCCATCAGCTACATCATGGCAATACAGCTTTCTCTAAAAGTTTGGCATGGAGGAGAAATTTTTTTCTTTGTGTTTGTGGGGAAAACTGAACACCAATCTTACTGCTCTTGCTACACCTGCTGCACTGGTGTGAGACAACAGTCTTACTGAAGAAGCTTCTTAGATCTAATGTCTAGTAATAAAAACACAAGGATTTTTTTTTTTTTTGGACTACAAAATAGGACCGCTAAGCCCAATGTTTTCACTTTTTTTTCCCTTATCAAGATTTAAACATTTCTCTCTCTCTCTCTCTCTCTCTCTCTCTTATGTGTAATATTAATGAGAAAACATGTAAACCTCAAATTGGAATGAATGAAAAATTATGACACTAAAAAAAAGCCTCATCGCACTCGCAAAACCCACGTGATGAGGCTAGTCTATAATCAAGGATTTTGAAGTTTATCAATTTGTTTTAAATTTAAAAATGTACGACCAAAAATTTTGAAGTTTATCCATTTGTTTGAGATTATACAATAAATAAAAGAAAAATGTGCTTAATTTTGATACAGTAGTTTTTTTTTTTCTTCATATTTTTCCTTTTCTTTAAAGATAAGAATGTAATTGAGATATATATCATATTATATCATAATAAAAGTTTGGCTTAGACGCTGTGGTTACACCACATGACTTCACCAAATTGCAGAAATTTTATTAAATTTTTAGATTTTTAAAGAATTAAAAAGGAATAGTATACTACCAGGACTCTAATTTATTCTTATCATTGAATAAAATTAGATTAACATTAATTTAATTTAGATAATATTTATCATCTAATTAATATTATTTTTTTATTTGTTAGGATATATTTCTTAAATTAGGGGATAATATTTAACATACAAAAATTTAATTTAGATAATATTTATCATCTAAATTTTCAAGTTTTTAATATTATTAAATCAATATTAAAATTAAAGAAAAATCAAAGAATTTTTTAAAATAAAAATAAAAATTAAATATTACGTATATCACTATATCCTATTATAATTAGGATTTCTAATTAACGTGTTTGTTGTTATCCCATGAAAAAAATGGAATAAAAAATGTAATATTTTTATGGATAGAATGAAAAAAAAATGTTGATATCAACATAATGTAAAAAAAAAAATATATATATATATATATATATATATATTAATAAAATGAAAACATGTGAATGAGGCAATAAGGATATAAGATAAAGTTTTTTTTTTTTTTTTTTTTTAAGAATATATATTGTTATGGTCCCATTTGATGTGAAATTTAAATCCTATTGAAAATAGAATTGTTAATCAATGTGTTATATTACCAAACTAAAAAAAAGAGAAAAAAAGAAAAGAAAAAGAAAGGTCATATGAAATTATGAATAGAATGAAAGCAAAAACCACCAAAAAAAAAAAAAAAAAAACGTGATTGATCTATAAGGAAATAGGATATGAATTTTTTTTATTAAAACCTAATTATCAAACGTAGAAATTTAAAAACAAAATAAAATAAATACACAAAGAACAAAACTAATTTATCCTAAGAAGTGATAAAACAATAGAAGAAAGTTTGATAAGAACAAATAATATGTTATATTTATCTAAAAAATCATTGTAATTAAAATAAAATAAAAACCCACAAAGAAAAAGAAGTTGTTATCAACATAACTTTATCCAAAGAAGTTATAAAGCAACTAAAGAAAAGTACAACTAATTTGTAACATTAAGATGGAAAGGTAAGGAAATTTGTGTTATTAATATGTTCGATCTATCACCCTATCATAATCTCAATCCAACAACAAGCAACAAAGGTTAGTGATTCTCATACTTATTTTTTTTTAATTGGAATTGAAAGCTAATTCTTAGTACTTTTGAAATAGTGTTGTTTTTCATTATGGAGTCAAATATTGTTGTTTTTCATTAGGGAATTGGATCTCTTAAAAGATCGATGAAATTCATGTTTCATTCGCTTTCTTTTATATAGTTTTAGATCTATTATTTTATTTTTATTTTAGTTTTGTCATAGGAAACTCTTAAAATGACATTAAATTCAAAGGTTGTATAATATACAATTCTATTTTTAATTTATTTTAATTTTCTTTCTGATTTATATTTTCAATTTTAGCTATTGGTATATGTTTCATTCCATTTGTTATATGTTCTAATAGTTTATTCTTAAAATTTATTTTCAATTTTTTCATAGGTGATTCCAAGCAAGCATCCCATAAAATTGTTGAAAACTCCTAAATTGACATACAATTAAAAGGTTGTAATATATGTTATTCTATTTTTTTAACTTAGATTTTAATTTCTTTCTGATTTTTATTTTCAATTTTAGTTATTGCTATATAAATGTTATTTTATATTTTCTTTTCTTTTCTTTTTCAATGTTGTCGTAGAAGATTCCATGGGTTCTAAGATTGTGAAGACTCTTGACACTCAATCCCAAGGATGTAAAGAAAAGGTTGTATAGGCTTTTAAGGTAGATTCCCATTTTATCTCAATTTCATTTTTTAACTCAATTTTAATATTCGTCCTTTTACTTATTATTAATATTGGATTTTCAGGTAGATTCCCATTTTTATTTCATTGGTTTTTATTTTTTATAATTCGATAACTACACCAAGGCTATTTTTTGGGGTTTCATAGATTAATGCATTGATTAACTTTTTTTTTTCTTTGTGATAAGTGTTTAAACTGTGTGGTTAATGAAAATTAGAAAAATATTACCAATAATTTACTCTACATAAAACACTATCATCTAAAATATAAATTCTTTTCAACTATAATTCTATTACTAAGTGTTTGTGGCAGTTTAAATAAATTTAATTCAATATATATAATAAAATTTATATACTATATACCATACTCGCACAAAGTTACATATATTATAAAATTAATCCATTTTATCATATGGCTCACTTATTATCAATATGATTATAATTTAAGACATTCTCCCATCTCTCCATGTGTATGTTAAAAATATTTAGTATTCTAAAAAAATATATATATGATTATAATTTACTTCCATATAAATTTTAAATAAGTCGTGCATCACCCAAGTATTATACAATGTATAATTTTGACTACATCATTGAGTAGGCTAAGAGTTGTGATACTTGTAAGGACTCAAAATGTATTGGACCCAAAAGAAGGATGGGATTCGAGCCCAATAAGCCCAAACAATAAAATTAATAGAGAATGGGCGTAAGAACTAGCTCCAATGAAAAGAAAAAGACATCGCTCTTCTGCAGCAAAAGGAACTTCAAACTAAATAAAAGAAAAACTCTTTCCTTCTTCTTCTCGGCTAGGTTTTAGTGTATATTTCTCTGGATTCTTTCTCTCCTTTCTTTCCTTCTTTTTTTACAAAAAGTCCCTTTTTAGTGTACTCCGATTTCGTGTTATATACTACCTTCTTCATCCTGCTTCCACCGTACACGTGCAGGTTCCATTCTGAGAACTTCTTTCTGTCCCATCCAGAACTTCTTGGATCCTCCGCCTAGTGATTAGAAGGCTGCTTGGTTACTGTTCAGGTATCACCTCCACATTAATGCGACCAGAGAGTTAGCTGGGAAGCATTTAATGTGGAGGTAGCAGCTTTTAGGGGATATTTGTTACTTTTCCCGGTTCCTTTTTTGCTCAATAGTCATTAGTTAATTTGCATGCAGTTCTGTGAAGTTCCTTGACTATTAAAAGAATTACACCCACCTTGGACGTAGTTTGAGCAATAGATCTTATCCTCGGACATGTGAGTGTCCTTGGATTGGGCCGCTGGGCCACTAGCCCACTTCCCATGAACTCGCCGTTTATCTTTTTGGGCCACTGGCCCCACAATAGCCCTTCAAAATCTCACTTTTTGTCACCTCAGAAAAAGGGAGATTTTGATATCACGCCCCTACTCCCTTCGGTGGACTTTTCTAAATTTCAAAACGACTTTTCACCTGCCCAAGGCACGTTCCTGACGTTTCGGGGTCTAGAGCACGCCATTATTAAATGATGGCGGTTTTTTTTGTTCGCCACGTTTCAGCATGATGCGAATCAACGGCGGAGGGCTGTTGAGATTTATGAGCGAGATTTTTCCCGCCTACAATTTCTGTGCCCCTATAAAGAGCTTTTCAAATCAAATCTCTTTTCAGTTGCAAAAAATCTCAACCTTCTTAGCGAGTATTCATTGCACCTGTCCCTCTTTCTTTCTTCTCAACGTTCTCATAAATACCTAAAGTCTGTCCGAGGAGCTCATTTTTCACACCTGTAAGTTTCTTTATCCTTCTTCAGTCTTAAATCCTCTTCATTAATTTTTCTTTACAATTCCTAAGAAATGGGTAGGTTTAAGTATCTAGTTGATTCCGAGGAGCAAATAGAGGAATTCAGAGTTAAGTATAAGATTCCCTTCACGGTGGGCATGAGATATGCTTCCTCAGAAACGTGGTTTGATGATAGAAAAACGGGGGAAGTAGTCATTCCTATGATCGCTTTCATAGAGGGAGGGATGACTATTCCAATGGGTAATCTCACTAGGAGTTATCTCAGGTTCTTTAGATTGTCCCCCACACAGTGCGCCCCCAACATGTTCAGGGTGTTAGGGAGTATAGAAGCCCTTAACAATAGGATGAATCTAGGCCTTACCCACCACGATATAAACTGGGTATACAACCTTCATCATTTGAAGGACCAGGGATACTATCTTAAGTCTAGGTACCTTGAGGTAAGATTAATCCAATTTATCCCTCAATCGAACAAGGGCCTGAAAGATGATTTTCTCATTTTTTCTGGGGAATGGCACGACGGTTTACCCTGTCCGACCCAAGTGGGAAAACCAGGTGGGATTCTTAGGCTGAGCGCCTCTAAATCTTAATTTGTGCTCTTTACTTTAAGTTACTTTTATTTCTAACGGCAATTTCTTCGCTGTCTTATTGATTTTGCAGACAAGCGCGCCACCAAGCCTCAATTCGGACTAGTTAACAGGGAGAGTTTGGACAAAATTCTGCGATCCAAGGTATACGTGAACCCATCCAACGGTCAGTTGAGGGTAGCGCACATCATCCTCCAATACAAGCCAATTTCCACAGCATTTCAAGCGCCCAAGTGTGTGATAAAGACTAAAGATCCTCGGCTGCATCAAATCGGCGTAGCCTTTGATGGATTTATAGTTCCTAAGGGTGTTCCAATCCCTGAAGGCACCCCTTTTACCCAGTCGTTACCTATGGCCACGGTCTCTGTAGCGGCTTCCTCGTCCCGTTCTGTTCAACAGGAAGCGAAGGAGGAAGAGGAAGAAGAAAAATAAGACAAATTTGCAGAGGTATCGGATTCTGCCGACGAATTCGAAGTTTTTAACTAACCTCCATCTCCCGAGGTGACCTTTGATAACATGGGTATCCAAAGAAAAAGCCAAAGAAGCCTACTGGACGTAATTGAAGGCAAATCTGAAAAGGGGGCGCCAGTGAAGCCTACTCAGACTAGTCTTCCCACCCCTTCTCCTCCTCAACTAGCTCAAACACAGAGGGTTGAACCCACTGATCCCAAGAGGAGAAGGGAACAAAAGGGTAAAGAGGTGGTGGAGATTGGGAGGCCTCGCCCAACTCCTGAAGACGAGGTCCAAAGGGCTCCGAAGCAACAAAAGACAACCCATGGATCCCAACAAGTTGTGGCCAAACAGACTACACGGCCATCGGAGCCCGAGGCCTAGCTCCCTGCTCCTACGCTTGGTGGAGAGCCTCTGAGGGAAGATGCCTTACTTAGGGGCTACAACGGTGGAATTAGATACCACGTTGCCTCGGCCCTAAAAGAGACACTCCTTCTCCCCAAGGACATGACCGAGCTCAGGGGTATGAAAAAGAATGAGATCTTCATGAATACAAAAAGGCATCTGGGCATGGTATGGTACTCCTACTGCTTTACCTGTTGCTTTTAGTTTATTGCACCTCTAACTCTTTTTTTTTTCTTTTTAAAGGTTGTTCAAGCCACTTTCAGGCTAGAGAAGATGGTCAATGCCTTCTATCAGCAGTTTGATGAGGAGAAGAAAAGGCGAAATATTGTTGTTCAAACCCTTTCTATCAGCGAAAAAAATGTTGAAGAGCTGAAGAAGAAGCTGGCCGAGGAAGAGCGTGCTCGAAAGAGTGCTGACTCTGCTTTGACCGGCTTTTAAAAGCAAGCTGAAGCTCAGAGGAAAAGTCTCCGTGATGCTAATGAGCAGCTGGCAGCTTCTAAAGAACAAATATCAACTTTGATGAAGCAGCTTGAAGAAGCTCAAAGGCTGAGAGGTCAGGCTGAAAAAGGGAGGGATAAAGCTAAAAAGGCGAAAGCTGAGGCTGAGAAAGAGAAGAACGAGGCCGAACAGCAAGGATACGACGTCGGCGTGGCTGAGACCGAGGATGGATTCCGAGCTGAGGTCCCAGTCGTTTGCCAAATGTATTGTGCACAAACTTGGGAAGAAGCTCTTAATCGTGCTGGGGTTGAGCCATTATCAGAGCTGAGAAAGCCTGAGAACACTTATTTCCCCCCAGCCATACGAGCCCCAAGTCCTTCTACTCAACCACAAGAGGTCTCCTCTACTGCTGTTGGCTTGGCTAAAGAAGCTCAAGATCAGAACTCTCTCCCCGCTAATCAGCAGAAGCAGCCTAAAGGGTCTGAAGAAATCATAGAGATCTCTCTGGCCCAGGCCACAAAGAAGCCTAAAGATGGAAAAGCCTCTCAGAGCTTTGAAAAGGACTTAGCTTCCACCATCCTGCCTGCTGAGGAGGTTTCAAAGGAGAAGGAGAAAGACGCTCCTCCCCAGGAAACCGCTAAAGTTTCCCCTCCCAAAACTACAAATAAAACTTAGCAAATAGTTGATATAACTGTTTAATTTTAGTTTAACTTTTTTTTTTTTATTGAGGATATTCTCAAATGTGGTGTACATTTCCCTTCCCAAATTTATATAAAGCATTGTGATTTTATCTATTACTTGTGTAATTTCCTGCATGACTATTCCTTTACGTTCATATTATCCCAGACTATGGAAGAATAAATTCTGACCTGATGAGGGGAAAACTTAATAGTAATACTCCAATTAAGGTTAAAGTGTGCATCAATTTTTACCAAGCTGTGGGCCAAGAACCTTACCTAACTCAAGTGCTGCTTAATACTTTAACAATTCGAGAGTGTATTAATTTCTACTAAGCTGTGGTCTGAGGACCTTACATGACTTAGTTTCTGTTTAATACTTCAATGGTTTAAGTGTATTAATTTCCACCAAACTGTGGTCCGAGAACTTTACATGATTTAGTTTCTGTTTAATACTTCAATAGTTTAAGTGTATTAATTTCCACCAAACTGTGGTCTGAGGACCTTGCATGACTTAATTTCTGTTTAATACTTCAATAGTTTAAGTGTATTAATTTCCACCAAGCTGTAGTCCGAGGACCTTACATGACTTAGTTTCTGTTTAATACTTCGATAGTTTAAGTGTATTAATTTCCACCAAGCTGTGGTCCGAGGACCTTACATGACTTAGTTTCTGTTTAATACTTCAACAATTCGAGAGTGTATTAATTTCCACCAAGCTGTGGTCCGAAGACCTTACATGACTTAGTTTCTGTTTAATACTTCAATAGTTTAAGTGTATTAATTTCCACCAAACTGTGGCCCGAGGACCTTACATGACTTAGTTTTTGTTTAATACTTCGATAGTTTAAGTGTATTAATTTCCACCAAGCTGTGGTCCGAGGACCTTACATGATTTAGTTTCTGTTTAATACTTCAATAGTTTAAGTGTATTAATTTCTACCAAGCTGTAGTCCGAGGACCTTACATGACTTAGTTTCTGTTTAATACTTCAATAATTCGAGAGTGTATTAATTTCTACCAAGTTGTGGTCCGAGGACCTTACATGACTTAGTTTTTGTTTAATACTTCAATAGTTTAAGTGTATTAATTTCCACCAAGCTGTGGTCCGAAGACCTTACATGACTTAGTTTTTGTTTAATACTTCAATAGTTTAAGTGTATTAATTTCCACCAAGCTGTGGTCCGAGGACCTTACATGACTTAGTTTCTGTTTAATACTTCAACAATTCGAGAGTGTATTAATTTCCACCAAGCTGTGGTCCGAGGACCTTACATGACTTAGTTTCTGTTTAATACTTCAATAATTTAAGTGTATTAATTTCCACCAAACTGTGGTCCGAGGACCTTACATGACTTAGTTTCTGTTTAATACTTCGATAGTTTAAGTGTATTAATTTCCACCAAGCTGTGGTCCGAGTACCTTACATGACTTAGTTTCTATTTAATATTTCAATAGTTTAAGTGTATTAATTTCCACCAAGCTGTGGTCCGAGGACCTTACATGACTTAGTTTCTGTTTAATACTTCAACAATTCGAGAGTGTATTAATTTCCACCAAGTTGTGGTCCGAGGACCTTACATGACTTAGTTTCTGTTTAATACTTCAATAGTTTAAGTGTATTAATTTCTACCAAGCTGTGGTCCGAGAACCTTACATGACTTAGTTTTTGTTTAATACTTTAATAGTTTAAGTGACTCAGGCAATAGAATTAGGGATAAGCTATAAAAGGGAAATAAAATAGAACTGTTCATATTAATAGTAATACCTCTTTAAGTTATTTACATTCCAAGGATGAAGTACAGTTTTTTCGTCTAAATCTTCTAAGTAGTAAACCCCTATTCCTGCTACAGATGTAATACGATACGGTCCTTCCCAATTAGGCCCTAACTTTCCCCAGGCTGGATTTTTGGTAGCTCCCAAGACCTTTCTCAATACCAAGTCCCCCGGAATTAACGGCCTTAGCTTTACGTTTGCATCATAGCCCTGTTTCAGCTTATGTTGACAGTAAGCCAACTGAACCATCGCATTTTCTCGTCATTCGTCTACCAGGTTTAGGCTCTTATTCAAAAGGTCATCATTGCCATCCGAGGTGAAAATGCTGGTCCTTAGTGTGGGAAAGCCTGTTTCAAGCGGAATTACGGCCTCAGCCCCATACGTCATTGAAAATGGGGTTTCTCCTGTTGACCGTCTGGGTGTCGTTCGATACGTCCAAAGGACATGTGGCAGCTCTTCCACCCATTTTCCCTTTGCATCATCTAGCCTCTTCTTAAGTCCACTCACTATGACTTTGTTGACAGCCTCGGCTTGCCCATTTCCCTGTGGATAAGCCGAAGTGGAATATCTGTTCTTTATTCCCAGCTCAGAACAATACTTCCTGAAAGCCTTACTATCAAATTGAAGACCATTATCCGAGATGAGAGCTTGAGGCACACCAAATCGTGTGATGATGTTCTTCCAGACAAACCTTTTTACATCCACATCTCTGATATTAGCCAGAGGTTCAGCTTCGACCCACTTCGTGAAGTAATCCGTGCCAACTAGCAGATACCGTTTATTTCCTATTGCCCTAGGGAAAGGACCAACAATATCCAGACCCCACTGAGCAAAAGGCCAAGGGCTAGATAGAGGGTTAAGAACTCCTCCTGGTTGATGGATGTTCGGGGCAAATCTTTGACACTGATCACACTTCCTAACGTATTCCTGGGTCTCCTTCTGCATGCCTGGCCACCAATACCCTTAGGTGATTGCTCAGTGAGATAAAAATCTTTCTCCAGTATGACTGCCATAAATCCCTTCATGGAGCTCTTCTAAGAGTGCCTCCGAGGCTTCAGGGTGCACACAAAGTAGGTAAGGCCCAGAGAAAGATCGCTTATACAATTTTTTGTCCTCGGACAACCAGAACCGAGGAGCTTTTCTCCGTATCTTTCCAACTTCTGAATCGTCCTCGGGCAATATGTCTTTCTCAAGGTAGAGCATTATAGGATCCATCCAGCCAGGTGCCGAGCTAATTAGATTGATTTGAAGTGTACTCTCCGACACTGGGGTAGGTGTACTTAGGTCTTCAACCATAACCACCCAAGGTAAGTTTATTGCCGAAGACGTTGCAAGGGTGGCCAAAGAGTCTGCATGGGCATTCCCACATCTAGGGATATGGGACAACTCAAAGAATTCAAAATCCTCTTCTATACGCCTAACCTGGCTCAAGTAAACTTGCATTCTTGTACCACGAGCTTCCAACTCCCCTTTTACCTAGCCCACGATCAGCGCTGAATCCGAGAACATTTCCACTGTCTTTCCTCCCAGTTTCTTAACCATCCCCATTCCCATTAGTAGAGCTTCATACTCGGCCTCGTTATTGGTGGCTGAGAATCCCAACCTTAAAGACTTCTCAATAATGGTCTGCTCAGGAGATATTAGAACTAGCCCCACTCCTGACCCCCTCTGGTTTGCTGCTCCATCTACATATACCTTCCAGGGGGAGGAACGTTCTATCGAGATAAGGCCAACTGATTTTTCATCCACGGCCTGTGGGCTTACTTCAATTTCTTCAGGGCCTTCAGCAAATTCAGCCACCAAGTCGGCCAGAACCTGACCTTTCACAGAAGTACGAGGCATATACTTAATATCAAAAGCCCCTAGAATTGTGCCCTACTTGGCAACTCTGCCAGTGTAATCTGCACTCCGAAGAACTGCTTTGATTGGATACTGAGTCAGAATGACCACAGTGTGTGCTTGAAAGTAATGGGGAAGCTTCCTCATTGCATGCACCACTGCCAGAATGGCCTTCTCCAACGGTAAATAACGCACCTCAGCCTCATGAAGCGATTTGCTCACGTAATAAACTGGTCGTTGTACACCATTGTCCACTCGTATCATAACAAAGCTGATTGCATAAGGGGCTATCGCCAAGTAGGCAAAAAGAACCTCGTCCACCTCAGGGCTGGACACAATGGGTGGCCGAGATAAATATTCCTTGAGCTGTTGAAATGCTAGAGCACACTCCTCAATCCACTCAAACCCTTTCCATTTGTGGAGTAAAAGGAAAAATTGTCTACATCTATCTGCCGACCTGGATATGAATCTGTTCAGTGCAGCGGTCATCCCAGTCAACCTCTGAACTTCCTTCAGATTCCGAGGTGGTTGCAAGCTATTTATGGCCTTAATTTGGTTGGGGTTCACCTCAATTCCCCGGTGAGTCACCATGTAGCCCAAAAACTTCTCAGAGCAAACCCCAAAAGAGCACTTGGAAGCGTTTAGTCGCAACTTATGCTTCCTCAGAATCTCAAACGTACTGGTGAGGTCCGTCACATGTTCGGCCACTACCTTACTCTTTACAACCATGTCATCAATATAGACCTCTATGTTTTTGCCTAGCTGTGGCTCAAACATCTTCGTCATCATCCGTTGATAAGTAGATCCTGCGTTTTTCAAGCCAAAAGGCATCACTTTGTAATGAAAGTTCCCATTAGGGGTGAGGAAAGCGGTTTTCTCCTGGTCCTCCAGTGCCAGTGGGATCTGATGATAGCCCGGAAATGCGTCAAGAAAGCTCATTTGAGGATGATCCCCTGTTGCGTCCACCAGTTGATCTATTCGGGGTATAAGAAAAGGATCCTTCGGACAAGCTCTATTAAAATCTATGAAATCAACACATACTCGCCATTTTCCATTTTTCTTCCTTACCACGACCGTATTGGCCAACCACTGAGGGTAAAATATTTCCTTAATAGCCCCTGCCTCCTTAAGCTTAGTCACCTCATCTTTGATAGCCTCGGCATGTAATTTAGAAGAACGTCGAGGTGGCTGTTTCTTTGGTGTAACAGAGGGATTGACATTCAAATGATGACAAATGAAGTCTAGATCAACCCCTGGAGCTTCGTAGGCATTCCATGCAAACACATCAATGTTTCTCCTTAGAATCTCAACCAATTGCTCTTTTTCCAACACAAATAACAGTGCTCCGACCTGAAAGTACCTGTCTGAATCACCGCCAAGACTCACTCTCTCCAGATTCTCACACTCAGCTTCCTCGGCGGACGTGCCGAAGATAGTACTCAGATTCTTTGATTGCTATAAGTCATCCTCTGCCTTGGCCGATGTGCCTACTTCTGGCCGATGTTGAATGGCTGCTATCATGCACTGCCTCGCCATATTTTGATTCCCTAATATTTCTAACACTTGGCCTCCTGATGGGTACTTTACCTTCTGATGCAGAGTGGAAGAAACAGCCCTAGGGTATGCAGCCAAGGCCTACCCAGAATCGCCGTATACGGAGAAAAATTGTCTACCACAATAAAATTCACCTCCACCACATCCGAGCCTACTTGTACTGGTAATCTAATCATACCCATCGGAATGACTGACCTTCCTTCGAAGCTCACCAACGGGGAACTATAAGCTGTTAGGTCCTGGGGCGTCAAATTCAACCCCCTGTACAGGTCAGGATACATCACCTCAGCAGCGCTCCCATCATCTATCATCACCCTTCTCACATCATACCCCCCAATTCTAAGCGTAACCACCAGGGCGTCGTCATGCGGTTGCATTGTTCCTCTCTTATCCTCCTCTGAAAAACCCAACACCAGTAAGGCGTTCAGCTTTGTTTTCTTCGGCATTAAACTGGAGCCCCCATCCACACATTGAGATACGGACATTATCCTGGAGGGACAGGACCCCGTTCTCCCTGGGGCAGTAAATATAACATTTATTGTGCCCAGGGGGGCTCCTGAAGAGGCATTCCCCCAAAATGCTGATCCTGTTTGACTTCCTTGGCCACTGGAATGATGCAACAGGTGCGTCAACTTTCCCTCTCGGACAAGCTCCTCCAAGTAATCCCACAGGTTTCTACAATCTTCAGTAATGTGTCTGTGGTCCTAATGATATTGACAGTAAAAGTTTTGGTTGCGTTTCATAGGATCCCCTGCCATTCTATTGGGCAGTCTGAAGTAGGGCTCGTCTTTTGTCTTCTCTAGAACCTGCTGCACTGGCTCTCGGAACACCACATTAACCGCCTGGGAGTTAGCAGATCCTGACTACCCCCCAAAATCCCTCCGAGGTTGATTGTTATTGTATCGGTCCGACCTAAAATCCCTCATCTCCGGAGGGATTACCTTGGATTTTCCTCTACCCCGTATCTGGTCCTCTTCTACCCTTCTATACTTGTCAATTCGATCCATAAGCTGTTACATGCTGGTAACAGGTTTACCAGTTTGTGAACTCCTCAAATCATGCTCGGTTGGAAGGCCCTCCTTAAAGGTATTAATGGCCACGCTGTCATTGGCCTCATCTACCTCGTTAAACATTTCCCAATATCTGTCCGAATAGGCTTTCAGTGTTTTCCCCTCTCGCATAGATATTGATAATAACGACCCCAAAGGTTAAACAACCCTTCTGCAAGTAATAAAGCGAGCACCAAAGGCTTGGATGAGCCTTTCAAAGGAGTCAATAGTATTCGCTTCTAAGCCGTTGAACCACCTCATCGCCACTGGACCTAGGCTCGAGGGAAAAACCTTGCACATTAGGGCCTCGTCTTTAGAATGGATGGCCATTCTTTGACTGAAATGGCTAACATGCTCTACCGAGTCCGTCTGACCATTATAAATGGTGAACGTAGGTTGATGGAACCGCCGAGGAAGACTCGCATCCTCAATGCGTCGCGTGAACGGCGATTTGGAAACCTGGCTCAATGCTTTGTTCAAAACATTGTTCCCTAAGCCCTGACGAGGTGGACTCTTATACGTTCGCCCATGGTGCTGTTCCTCATCACGTGAAAAAAGCTCACTGGGCGGAGTTCTAGACCTTCGTCTATAACTGGTATCATCAGACTCTTCTGAGGACTGCCTTGAGTTGTGAGTCGTACGCTTTTGTCACTCGTAGCGTAATTCCCTTTTTAATCTATTAATCTCATGCTGCATGTCCCCATCTTTCTTAGCATGGGAGACATGGCTCTTCCCCCGAGATTGACTCCTCTCAGTGTGGGTTGTTCGCGCACTTCCCTCGCGATCCCCCCTCTGTTCGTAGATTACCAATGGGTTGTGTTGAGGCCCCCTAGACTCTGCCTAGTGTGGATTAGCATCCATCTGCTGTGGTGCTCCTTCTGCCATCAGCTGTTGCACTAGTCTTTTCCTACAATCGGATCAAACTCTCCCCACAGACGGCGCCAATTGTAAGAACTCAAAATGTATTGGACCCAAAAAAAGGATGAGATTCGAGCCCAATAAGCCCAAACAATAAAATTTATAGAGAATGGGCGTAAGAACTAGCTCCAGTGAAAAGAAAAAGACATCGCTGTTCTGCAGCAAAAGGAACTTTAAACTAAATAAAAGAAAAACTCTTTCCTTCTTCTCCTCGGCTAGGTTTTAGTGTATATTTCTCTGGATTCTTTCTCTCCTTTCTTTCCTTCTTTTTTTACAAAAAGTCTCCTTTTAGTGTACTCCGATTTCGTGTTATATACTACCTTCTTCATCTTGCTTCCACCGTACATGTGTAGGTTCCATTCTGAGAATTTCTTTCTGTCCCATCCAGAACTTCCTGGATCCTCCGCCTAGTGGTTAGGAGGCTGCTTGGTTACTGTTCAGGTATCACCTCCACATTAATGCGGCTATAGAGCTAGCTAGGAAGCATTTAATGTGGAGGTAGTAGCTTTTAGGAGATATTTATTACTTTTCCCAGTTCCTTCTTTGCTCAATAGTCATTAGTTAATTTGCATGCAGTTCTGTGTAGTTCCTTGACTATTAAAAGAATTACACCCACCTCGGACGTAGTTTGAGCAATAGATCTTATTCTCGGACATGTGAGTGTCCTCGGACTGGGCCGCTGGGCCACTAGCCCACTTCCCATGAACTCGCCGTTTATCTTTTTGGGCCACTAGCCCCACAATACTCAATCAATTCTCTTATATTTTATATATATATATATATATATATAGAAAGTGGAATTTTTATTTTTATTTTTTTAATGCTTATACATTTGGATAGCTTATAATTTGTGAATTTTATGTTGATACTAATTTAAAGCTTAAATATTAATTTTCATGGACATGTTATTTTGTTAAATTTTGATATTAATTTTTATTGTTTAGTTTTATTACACAATTGGTACAGTTGAAGAGAATTATGAATAAAAATATTTCATTTAATTTATTATTTCTAAAATGTATTATTTTATATTGTATTTAATAAGTTATTGACCAAAACCGTGCAACGCACGGGCATTCAACTAGTATATATATGTGTGTGTGTGTTTTTGGAGTAATTGATAGTATTTGAATTCGAAATAGGAAAAAAATTAATTTTTTAATATTTGAAAGGATTTGAATTTTTTTTAACTAAAGGTGTTTTATTAAGATGAAAAAGACAAAAAAAGGGGCCAAATTTTAGAGAAAAATAAAATCAACGTTAAGGAAAAAAAAGGTTAGTTTTTTGTTTTTTTTTTTTTCACTAGAGGTGTTTTATTCACATGATAAAGAAAAAAAAAAGGGCTAAATTTTAGGAAATACTGTAGTTTTTTTTTCATTTCTTTTTTCCTTTTCTTGAAAGAAACGAATGTAACAGCTGAGAGATATATATATTTTTGGAGTAATTACTTTTTTTTTTTTTTTTTGAGAAACTAAGTTTAACGTGAGGGAGTAAGAAGAAGCCTAAATTTTAAAAACATTGTATATAAACCAAGCATGCTATACGTGGATTTGTGTAGTGTTCTACTTCTGTTAATCTATTTAATACAAATTCACGTATGAAGATTTCTTTCATCTTTGGTCAATGATTATATGTCCAATGACATTTTCTTTTTTTTTTTTCTTCTTCTTTCACTGGGTTCAGGTTTTTGGGTTTTTTTTTTCTTCTTCTTCTTCTTTCACTGGGTTCGGTGAGTTTGGTTTTTTTTTTTTTTTTTTTTTTTTTTTTTTTTTCATTGGGTTCGGTGATTTTGGATATTGAGGGTTGAAGAAGAAAAAAAAAAAGTAAAAGTTGCACCAAGTTACGAAAATTGAGTGAGTTGGGATAATGATGAGTGAGTTGGGGTGTAGGGAGTTGAGATATTTTAAGTGATGAGTGATGAGTGACGAAAACTGAGTTATGAAAAAAAAAAACCAAACAAGCCCTTAAATTCCATCATATTCAATGCATTATTTATCAACCCCATCCACTATACATTATTGGAAATATGACAACGGCCAGAAAGGTTAATAATGAAGTCATTAATTAATAGTTCAAACTTTATAGTTAAAACCTTTTGCCTTTTGGGGTCTTTTTATTTTTTGCCTTTATTATGATTTTACTTTATTTTATCATTTGGGATTGTCCTACTCTGTCTTTTTATTTTTTCTTTCTTTGGGTTATGATGTACATAAAAAAAAGTTGCAGCCTGCCCAGCCACCCAGCTAAAGAGTAAAGAGTGTTCCGGGCTTCCGCCAAAAACCATATTCAAATACTTTCAATTTCAAACCCCAATGGATAATAAAAAATAAAAACAAACCTAAAGATAAAAGGTAAAGCTAAAAGATAAAGTTAAAAATACAGTAAATAAAATTAAAAAGTAGTTAAAATAGTACAGTAAGACTTAAGAATAATACTAAAAAATGCAATAACACCCACAAATAATAGAAAAAAAAAGCTAAATAAAAGAAAAAAAAAAGCTAAATAGTAAAAAAAAAACTGATTTTTTAAACCAATGTCAAATGCAATTTCAATTAATTGAAAAGTTTAAATATAAAAAAAAAAAAGGATGATACCCGCCGGTTGTCATGACCTTGGCCACGTGCACGCCGGCCTATGCATGCATCATACCCAAAGAAGGTTATTTGTACATGCAGTGTCTGTGGCTTTGGCCATGTGTACAAGGGGCTGTCACAGCCTTGGCAATGTGCACACAGGGCTGTTATGGGCATGCTAGCATGCCCAAGGAGATTATTTGGGCATGTCGGCATGCTCGCTACATCGCCTCACCCCCACACTTTGACCAAATTGGCTGGTGCCTTTTTGCCAAATTTTGTTCCTAAATTCATTCTAAGATTTTAGAGAGAGTTTTTAGCAACAGTTCAGTATTCTAAGCGTCTTTTTTTTAAATTATTTTTATTGATTTTTCCTATTTTCAAAATTCTAAAAATCATAATATATATATATATATATATATATATATGTTGTATGTATGGAACACATGACTAAATTCATTTTTTCAAAATCAAATTTCACAAATCGTGTCACAATAATAATTATGTCCACAATATTTTTATAACACTTTAAGGTCTGTTTGGAAAGAAAATTTTTGTTTTTGTTTTCAAAACAATATGAAAACAATTTTCAAAAAATTCAAATTAAAACTAGTTTTCAGATAATAATTTTTACATTATCTGTGTTAGGCTCCCTTTTTTAAGAACAATTTTCAAAATACTGAAAATAATAATAAAAAATGTTTGGGAGACCATTTCTATTTTTGAGATTTCTTTAAAAACTTTTTTTAAAAAGTAACATGTAGAATTTGTAGATTACTATTTTTCTTTGTATAATGATAAGGTAATAAAACTTATGTACAAAATTATTATTATAATGATAAGTTTCAAATTTGAAGTGTGAGAATTTTTTTGTGATAAAGATAAGTTCCTTAATTTAAGTGATAGAAGAGTTTGGAAAAATCTGTGAGATCCACTACTTTGAGTTTTTTTAATTTATTTACAACTATACCATTAAAAACATTTTCTGTATCTTGAAAACATCTCTTAGTCTTTTTTAAAATCCTATTTCGAACAAGGAAAATAGGATATAGTTTTTTGAACACTGTATTTAGAGAACATTCACCAAACAATAAATTCAAGTGCAAAGCCCACTATTTTATAGATTGCAAAACAAAAAACTATATTTAAATGGCCTTATCAAATAGGCCTTAAGAAGTGCTATGTCTATAATATTTTTCATAACAAATTATAAGTGATAAGTTGTTATTGAGTGTTACTAATAAGTAAAAAAGTAATTTTAATGATAAGTTCAAATTAGAACTAATAATAAGTAATAATTTATCACCTATAATTTGTTATAAAATTATTATAAAAATATTATAAATATATTACTGTGTTAATTGTATTTTCAAAAAGCTCCTATTATACACTTTCTATTACATACACAATTCAGTTTTTTTGAAAGTCGTTTATATAACCCCCCCACCCCTAAAAGAATCATGACTTGTTTATCAAAAAAAAAAAAAAAAAAAAAAAATCATGATTTCAATTCAAAAATGATAGTGTAGTGTGTGGGTAACAACTAACAGTGGTGCGAAAAGTGAGAAACCCCAATAATTATCCTTTTTCAAAAACACAATTCCATTTGTACGGCATTGCATGAATAATTTAGTGTATAGAAAAAGACATTGAAATTGACTAGAGAATTTAAACAGAGTCAAACCAAGATAGACCCGAATATAAAAAGGGACCTGCACGTGTCACACGCTCCCATCTCAATCAAACACTCACACTATCCCATCTCCGTGACCAACAACATTTCCTCCGCCACAGTCTCCACCACCACCACCATTCCCTTAAAAAGCTCCACCACTCTCAATTTCAAAATTACAAATATATAACTGCCATTAATCAGTTACTATAACCGAAAAACAAACAAAAAAAGCAAAAATAGCTTTCCTTATTTTTCTCCTCTACTTCTTTTCCATTTCTCTCACCACTCTCTTCACTCTCGTCTCTCTCACTCGTTCTTCAACCGCTTCTTCTTCGTCTTCGTCTTCGTTTGGTTCTTCTTCTTCTTCTTCTTCTTCTAGGGTTTGCGTAATGGCTACTATGGAGAGTTTGATCGGTCTCGTCAATCGAATTCAGAGAGCTTGTACCGTCCTCGGCGATTACGGCGGTGACTCTGCTTTGCCTACTCTCTGGGAGGCTCTTCCTTCTGTCGTCGTCGTTGGTGGCCAGGTCTTCTCTCTATGTGCATGTATATGATTTTGCATGTGTGTGTGTGTGTGTGTCAGTGTTTGTGATGGCTGATTTTGAAATATGTTTGGCTGTGTGAGTGTAGAGTTCGGGAAAGTCGTCGGTGTTGGAGAGCATTGTTGGCCGTGATTTTCTTCCCAGGGGTTCAGGTTAGGGTTTTGTGTAATTCTTTACGCTTTTGTATTGTTTTTTTTTTTTGAATTTTTGTAACAGTCTGTTTGGTTTATGAGAATTTGGAGGAAAGGAAAACCGTTTGACTTAATTGTCAACTAAGTCAAACTAATTTATTTGCTTTTTTCATTTTATTTCAAAATTTATTCGTTCTTTTAAAACCTTGATTGTCCAATTACTACATCCCTTTTCCCTTGAAATTCTCAGCAACCAAACAGATTTAAATTGATTAATCTAATTTTTAGTTCCAATAAAGACAAAAAAATGAAAAAAATTTTTATGTTAATTTTGTTCTTCTTTTGTAAGTAAAGGAAGAAAGTTTTATGTTATTTGATATCATATATTTTGGTGGGAATTTCAGGGATTGTTACAAGGAGGCCTTTAGTGTTGCAGCTGCAGAAGACGGAACAGGGGCTACAAGAGTATGCAGAGTTCCTTCACATGCCGAAGAAAAGAGTTACCGATTTCTGTATGTCATTTGTTTTGCAAATGATGAGTTATGGTTACACTGTTTGATGTTTTTAGGTGGAGCTGTGTTTTCTTTTGATTGAAATGATAGCACCATTTAATGGATGGAGAACTCATAATTCTCTTTCTTGCTTATGTATTTGCCTCATATTTGTGATATTGTTTATCCTGGTGATTCTTGATTGTTTGTGTCTATTTTATTTCACCAAAGACGACATTTTATCATTGGTTATTTTCGAAATCTACACGAATTTTGCAATGTTTGAAATTCCTGTAGAGGATGGAATGTCTGAGTTGGTTTTTTTATATTTTTCAAAATGAAGACTTTTTATGTTGCTTTTCTACTTCAGTGATCAATATGAATAATCACAATTCACGAGCAGTCAAGCACTATGGTTGTTAGTATTGAAAACATAACCAATATATTTCTAATACCTAATTTGAGATTTCGTGAGTTTCAAAGCATATGATTTTAAGGAATCAAAATTTTTTAATCATGTAATCTTGAAGACCCATCGGGTGTGTGAATAATTTAAAATAAAAATAAGAGATAGAAACTTGTCTTGTTTAGCCAATTGGCAACCTCTAAGTCATAATTGCTTTCATTATAACTTTTAAGTTTTAACTCACCCAAAAAAAACACAAACACATATTCTCATTGGTATTGAAAATCCTCTTTTTGTAATGGTTACATGCTAACATTTTCATGCAATAATTACAGAGTATAGTCATAGTCTTTTGAAACACACTTCTTGTGTGGGTTCTCTTGTTATCACAAGAATTTGGGTACATGCTATAATTCTTAAACACTTACTTTACTTTGTACGTCAAAGCATAACTTGTTACTGTAGTAGCCACAACTACAAGCAAATTGAAATTTCTCTTCTTTTTTAATTTTTTTTTATGCATTATGCCCAAACCTTGCTTGCAAATGTATGATATGTATGATCAGAGCTTGTTATAGCAGTAAATACTGTAAGCTGTTTTAACTTGTCCTTTTTTACATTTTGAAATGTAAACCTAGGTTAACTGACTATCTTATTTTCTTACACAGCTATGGTTCGGAAGGAAATTCAAGATGAAACTGATAGAGTGACTGGGAAGTCAAAACAGATTTCTCCTGTTCCTATTCATCTCAGTATCTTCTCCCCAAATGGTAATGGAATCTAGACTGTGAGTTAGGACTCAAGATAATAAGATTTTCCTTGTGTTCTTTCATGCACAATATTTTTAGGCTCCATTATTTTGATAAGTACTTTTTGGATGAATTATTAATGAAATTGTAGATCATTTCAAATTGTTTTAATGATTTGTAGTTTTGTTCTAATCGACAAGTATGCATCAGAGATGAGGATCGTAGCTTTGGTGTTATATTATTATTGTTGATTTTCTGGAGTGTATCAAATGCATTACTGTTTTACAGTATGTATTTTGCTAAAGTAGAACAATAGCTGAGTCAGATGGCATCTGGAGGGCCCTGACATGCCTCCTGTCAATAATAAATCATATTTTCTTTGGTTGCTTTGCAAACTTCTTCCAGTCTTTTATGTGTACCAAGCAGCATGGGAGTGTTTCTATATTGGCTGGTGGCTGGTTCATTATCGGTAGTCTTGTCTTGTCGATTGCAGTGCATTAAGTATCTATTTTTTATTTGCTTCATACATAGGTTTCTCTTATGATATCTGTTTTTCTAGTGGTCTTTGAAATTTGAATCAATTCATCTTCTCCCCCTGTGGGTGGAGAGTGAGGCCACTAGTTCAATCCCTGTTCAGATGCATTAGTCTTTTTACCTATCAGAAAAAAAGTAATAATTCTTCTAGTTCTGCTTGGTTCTTGCTCATTTTTTGCACACATTTTGTAGAGCATTTTTTGTGGTCCTTTACGTTATCTGATAAATTATGGTTTATGTTTTGGCAGTTGTCAACTTAACACTGATAGATTTGCCTGGTTTGACAAAGGTTGCCATAGGTATACTTCTTTAAGTCCCCCTTTGTCTCCTGTTAAGTTAGATTTATCCACATTGAATGTTTTATTTTTATTTATTAATTTTATAAACTAGAGATGTTTTGTTATTTCCAGAGGGACAGCCAGAGAGTATTGTTCAAGACATTGAAAACATGGTTCGTTCATATGTTGAGAAGGTAAAAGAAAGGATTTCTTTTTCCCTTTTTATTTTTTCATTTTATATAAAGGTTATGATCTATGGCAACATTCTTGTTAAAGATATCATAACTCATTAATTTATGCATGTATTGCATATAATTTCCGAATAGAAGTCATCAAGTTAGAAGAATACATTCTGCGGCACTGTTCTTTAATCTCTATTGAATTCTGGTAGATTGTTCTTTAGTGTATTATACTCTTATGTGTCAATTACATAATGGGCAACCTCAGATCATTGAGATACATATCAAGAAGTCAGGGAAGAAGCTATCATGGAGGACAGACATTTATTGAGGAGTATTTTTATGCTAATGCTTATTTGGTCGAAGAACCCGCTCCTTTATCTTCTGTCTGTCAAGTACCAACTGGATAACTAGTTATGTTGCCCTTGAACACCTTATACCCAAGGAACTGAAGAAATCTTATTAATTTGTTAATGTTTTTGGGGAGGACTGTAATCAAATGGTCTCATCAACGAAAGATAGATGGTGAAGAGTTTTTCTTTACTAGTCTCTTATATTATATAAGGTTTGTATGTGCAGTACTGATTCGTCTCTCACTTAATTTTGATAATCCTTCCAATTGCAACTGTTTTTGGATTTGGCAGAGAACTTCCATCGAAGTCATGTGCTATGTAGGCAATCTCCCAAAATTTGATTAGATTTGGTAGTTCCACTTTTTCAGATTTTTTGTTGATTTTTGCGCTATGATCTCTTCTTATATATTAAAAAAAATACTTTTGTTTCACTATCTAATATTATGTTCCATATCTTGGCTTTGTTTTGGTTCAAGCTTATGCATTTAAATTCATTGGTCATATCTGCAATCTGTTGTAGCTATTGGATCTTTACAAGCTTTTTCAACATTTATGGTTTTTTGGATTACAGCCAAATTGCGTCATTTTGGCCATAACTCCAGCAAATCAAGATATTGCAACATCTGATGCTATCAAGATTGCTAGAGAAGTTGATCCAACAGGTATACTTTTTGTACATTGTTTCTACTCTTTAATCTCAATTCTACAGGTGCACATGTCTGTATTTTTGTTAATATTCTTTCATGATTTCTCATAAATATAAGTTTAGGAATTGTCATTAATATAGAGATTATGTGTTTTATTTTTAGGTGAAAGAACATTTGGTGTTTTGACGAAGCTTGATTTGATGGATAAAGGAACAAATGCATTGGAAGTAAGAATTTTGTTTTTGCGCTTCTGATATGTTCAGCACTAAATTCTTGACAACTTAAAATTTCAGTTGGAGGCTATATGATGCTTATAATTGCATCTCACCTATCAAATCATTTTATTTTGAAGATATTCTATGCTCAATTTGCATTATGTACAACCTGACAAACCCTCTTTGAAAAGTTGATGTAGAATAACCATCAGGCAATTCTTTGATTATATTTTGTATGCATTAAAAGAACATATTTGATTGACCAGCAATGACAATATATGGTCTTATATTTACTAGCTTTCAAACAAACAATATTCATGAAAAAAGTGCTTGTGTTGTCAGGAAGGCAGAGTACTCAATGTTCAATGTGAACTTCTGACATCACTACGTGTGTGTTTGGGCACCCCCCATGAACAAATTGTTAACATTTATTTGTTGTACAGTATTTGGCAGTGCAAATCTGCCCTTGAATGTTGCCCATTTAGAAAGCATTAGTGCAAACAATAAAGAAGTTATTCCTTCCTCCCTACCTCTTCTTTTCAAGGATAACATGGTCATAAGAACAACTCAATTTCAGATGGATTCTTTCTGATGCAACATAAAATAAGTGCATTTGTTAAATTTATTTGTGTCTAGTAGTGCACTAAGTAAATATATTATTTTGTCAAAATCTACCAGTAAGCTGAATGTCTAAGTGGTCATTCATTTGGGCAAGACTTAGGAATAGTACTTAGGTGCTGTTCTTTAGGTTCCTCTCTTAAGATTCTGTCATATGGATTTTTTCTCATGAGATGAAGGTGTATTTTTTAGTTAAGTAGCTACATGATTGAATCTTAAAAGGAGAACATAAGGAATAGCACCTAAGGAACTGTACCTAAGTTTTTTCCATTCATTTATAGTAGTTCCTTGCATGATCATGTAGTAACATTAAAAAAGAAATGAAAACGAAGGATATCCAACCATTTAGAGCTACTTTATTGTGTTCTTAGGAGATTTTTGTTTTTGGTATTAGTAGAAAATTGCTTGTTGATTGTTTCCCTAGTACTTTTGCACACTACTCATTTTCGTTCTTTGCTTTGCTAATTGCAAACTTCTGTTCCTTCTGCATTTTGTAAATTACACTAGTTTTCCACTGATGCAGAAAAGTTGTATCCTCTATTCCTCTTGATATCATTTTTTTTCCTGTTTTATTTTCAAGGTTCTTGAAGGAAGATCTTATCGGCTTCAACACCCTTGGGTTGGAATTGTAAACCGTTCACAAGCTGATATTAATAAAAATGTTGACATGATTGCTGCTAGGCAGAGGGAGCGCGAGTTCTTTGCCACAAGTCCTGATTATGGACACTTATCCAGCAAAATGGGTTCTGAATATCTTGCAAAACTTCTTTCAAAGGTTTTATTTATCGTACTTATTTTTCATTTATAATGTGATGACTCTTTTTGTACTTTTTTTTCATTTTACTCTATATAGGAAGGCTGCTTACATTTTGAAATTGTCTTTGTTTCAGCATTTAGAATCAGTAATTAAAGCTCGCATACCAGGCATTGCATCATTGATTAACAGAAGCATTGATGAACTTGAAGCAGAGTTAGACCATCTTGGTAGGCCTGTGGCTATAGATGCTGGGGTGAGGAATTTACATTTATGTTATTTATTCTTTTTATTTATAATTAACCTTTTGGCATTGAAATAAGAACCAGGTTAGGATTTTGACTGCAATTATTTTGATAATGTATATCAGGCCCAGTTGTATACTATCCTAGAGTTATGTCGTGCGTTTGACCAAATATTCAAGGAGCATTTAGATGGAGGGTAATGTATTGTTCTCTGTTGACTCTCTTCCATTTATTTTAAATCCCATCTGACCTGCTAGGTCAGAGCCAAACTATGATGCATTTCATGATTCTATCGGCATGAAATAGATTAACTTAGATGTCCATGTTCATTTGTGACTGAAAGCATGCAGATATTATTAAAGGGTTTTGGTCAAATTATTCTTGTGCAGTTTATGTTTTATATTATCTTTTACTTTATGCTTCGTAAATTTTATAAATGTTTCCTTTAAACTAACATATTTTTTGAATAGATTATACTTTGAAAAACCGTTTTCCTCACAAGCATAAGCAATTCAATTCTTGTATAGAAATGGCTTGTTTACTTTATTATGTATATGATTAGATAAAGTTGGCCTCTGATCATTAATTGTGATTCTTTTTCTAGTAGGCCCTATATGCCTGGTATTATTATCTAAGTATGGCAAGTGCATATAATAAATCAAGTATTTGTAATCATATATTTATTCCTGCTTACATTACTTTGCTAAAATCTCAGGCGACCTGGTGGTGATCGTATATATGGAGTTTTTGACTATCAGCTGCCTTCTGCTTTGAAGAAGCTTCCATTAGATCGTTATCTTTCACTGCAGAATGTAAGAAAAGTGATTTCAGAGGCAGATGGGTACCAACCTCATCTAATTGCACCTGAGCAAGGCTATCGACGCCTCATTGAGGGTGCACTTAATTACTTCAGAGGACCAGCAGATGCTTCTGTAGATGCTGTAAGTGCTTTTTTTCTATTCATGAAGTACAGAGTTCCTTTTTATTTTTTTGAGGGGTGGTATTGGGGGAAGTCATAGAAATCTCAAATCACCTATGTAAGACATCTTCTCTGCTATTTTCCTCCCATTTTTGGAAGATTAAAAATGGTGGGTCCAGATAGAAAATAATCATCTCTTCTTTTTTCCCTTCCACTTTTCTACTCAACCAAAGAAGAGAAAATATCAATCCATCTTCCATTATATCTCCTCACTTTTCCACCCTACTAATGCACTCTGAAGCAATTTATATTTAACTAACATGTTAACAAATGTTTTCTTACATGCCGCTGAAAGTGTATCTTCTTGTTTCTAGTGCTATGAAAAACAAAACTGAATGTTTTATTGCATGCTATTTCATACTTTTAACAAATCACAAACATTGCACCTGTAATTTGTTTTTTCTTTGTGGGAATATGGTATTGCAGGTTCACTTCATATTGAAGGAACTTGTTAGAAGGTCAATTGCAGAAACTCAGGTTTGAAATCAGAGTTTACTAGTTCCAAAATAACAACAATTTACTGCAAATGCAAGATCTAAGTTGATGTTTTGGAATGGAACAGGAGTTGAAGCGTTTTCCAACCCTTCAAGCTGAAATAGCTGCAGCTGCAAGTGAAGCATTGGAGAGATTCAGGGAAGACAGTAAGAAGACTACTATACGATTGGTGGAAATGGAATCTTCATACCTTACTGTGGATTTCTTCAGGAGACTTCCTCAGGAAGTGGAGAAGGGAGGAAATCCAGTTGCTTCCTCTGCAGACCGATATACAGAAGGGCACTTCCGCCGGATAGGATCAAATATTTTCTCTTATATTGGGATGGTATCAGAGACACTGAAGAATTCCATACCAAAGGCTGTGGCTCATTGTCAAGTGAGGGAGGCCAAGCGGTCTTTACTCGATCATTTTTATACACAAGTGGGCAAAAAAGAGGTACCAAACAACACCCCCACCCCCACCACCCCCCCCCCCCCCCCCCCTTCTTGTTAGATTTGATTTCAATCCTATATGAAGCCAGAATATTGCGAATTTGAATTTCAATCCTATATTTATAATGAGGCATTTGAATAGATTACAGTTTCCCTAGTTTTGCTCCTAGTCAAATCCGGAATCACGTATAGATGTGCCTGATATGATATGATCATATAACTAATCCAGAGTTGCTTAATGTAAAATTTTCATCTTTGATCAAACTCAGACAAATACAATACAGATCAGATCTGAATGCATGCCCATTATTCATCCTTCTGTTTGTCACTTAAAAAAATGAATTGATGAGATTGTGCATGGACGGCATCTAGATGATGCTAATCTTAGTACTATTACTAAATTGTGAGGGAATTGTAAAAGGAGTACAGATAGCATTTTACTGAGTTTGTTGTTTATTCTGTAGGCCAAGCAACTTGCAGAATTGTTGGATGAAGACCCTGCATTGATGAATAGGAGGCAGCAATGTGCAAAGCGGCTTGAGTTATACAAGTCTGCAAGGGATGAGATTGATTCGGTCTCATGGTCCAGATGAGGTGAATTGTGAATGCGTGTTAAGAAAAATTTTGTATAAAATCTATAATAGCACTGAGGGACATGCTAAGAATGAATAGGCTATGGTTTTCTCTGCTGTCATTTTTTTTTTTCACAAATGTAGATGTGATATATCTGTATTGAAATGCTGGGTTTTTAGTTGATCGTGATTCTCTTAAATTTGATCATCTTCAAGTTTGCTAGCTGTAACATTGATTTGAATAGGTTTCCAGAAGATTGCATATGTATTCCATCATCCTTTGCATTGCTGATTTGATTCTGGTAACCATACACGATGGAAAAATGAATGTCAAATTTCAAGTTCATTGGATCAGATGGCAATTTCTAGTGATACGTGGACTGATATTTGATAGTCTAATTCCAAGATCTAGTGATCCCAGGGGCGGCGCTATGTGTTAATCAGGTGGTGACCACCCTGACCTGAAAAAAAAAATTATATACCTTAAAAATATTGATTTTAAATTAATATAGGTTTGTTAACCACTCTAGGGAAAAAAAATAAATAAATTGACCACCCTAAATAAAATTTTAAGCCATTAAAAATAAAAATTGCTCTCCAAAATTTTGGTTCGTTGAAGGTTGAATTGCTCAACTCAAACAAATACAAATTTCATCAGTCCAAACAATAATACAAATCAACCATTCTTGAATTTAAGATCTTATTTTCTTCACGCTTGTGATTTAGGTTTCAATTCCTAAAATACCCTCAAACATTTGGTGGAGAACGTCGATGTAACAAAAAAAAAATTTGGTGGTTGTTTGGCACTTTGGGCATGAGGCTTCTTCTACGTTTGATATACCCAAAAGTAGTAAGGAAAAAGCATTGAAACAAATAACGTTGGACACAAATGCTCATATTTCACCTCCCCTAAAAAACAAATAGAAAAAATCAATGCTTTAGCCTTGAATTGAATATATTGACAATATTATATACAATTTAAAGCATTTGCTTGCAATTAAAAAAAATGACAAGACGTAAATAAATTTTTTTTTTTTAAATGACAATATAATCTTTCATAGCACATTAAGTCCTTTTTAGTAATTTGCATTGAAACATCAATTTTAGATAATAGCTCAATTATTAAACTGCAATTTTATTAAATTTGTGTTTTCAAAAGGAAAATTTTAAAATCACTATTTTTTTTTAAACGCATTTTTTCAAATAGGAATTTGTTGGATTTATGTAATACATTTTATAGATCCGCATTGTGCACACCTAAAATGAGGCTATTGGGTCTAACCTCATTTAGGCTCACAACTTATTTGTAAAGTGGGTTTAAGATTTCCTATTATGGGTTATTCTCGGCACTGAGACTCAATGAAGCTCTCTCTCTCTCTCTCTCTCTTCTCTATTACTTGAGAACCTTTCCAGAACCCCTTTTCTTCCTCCAACTTCTCATATTTATGGCTCTAAATTAGTAGAGAGACTATGATCACTTCCATGGTTAGTGCAACGGGAGGTCCAATATCATTAATCATAAGTGGGTGGTTAGGTGGGAGTGAAATGTGGTGAGAGTGGCTTTGGAACTTGGTTTCCACTTTCGCAGATATGCTCGGCAACAATGTTTCCTAAGGCACTGCCGGGTATGCAAGGGATGGTGTGTTTGAACGTCATTCTTTCTTCATTACTCGAGAAAGGTTTGCCGAGCAAGGATAAGTAGCAAAACCAGGGCCCACAATTTGTGTGGGTTCAGGCTGGGCTTTTAGGTAGAAATGGGTCAAGTTCGTGGGCCGCACCTTCATATTAGAGTCCCAAGCTCAAATGGGTTCGAGTATAGAGTGTTGTACATTAACCCCCCCTTGATTCGTGCCCGGAAGTTCCTGGATCTCGGCAAAAATCAAGGAATCCAAAAAGGCGCTAGTTACTCGAACCCATTTGGGCTTGAGACTCTGATATGAAGGTGCAGCTCACGAACCTGACCCCTTTCTACCCAAAAGCCCAGCTCGAACCCACACAAACTGCAGGCCCAAGTTTTGCTACCTTATCTTTGCTCGACAAACTTTTCCCGAGCAATGAAGAAAGAATGATGTTCAAACACACCATCCCTTGCATACCAGGCAGTGGCTTAGGAAACATCGCTACTGAGCATATCTGCGGAAGTGAGAACCAAGTTCCAAAGCCACTTTCACCACATTCCACTCCCACCTAACCACCACTCACTTATGATTAATGATATTAGACCTCCCGTTGCACTAACTATGGAAGTGATCATAGTCTCTCCACTAATTTAGAGCTATAAATATGAGAAGTTGGAGGAATAAAAGGGGTTCTGGATAGGTTCTCAAGTAATAGAGAATAGAGAGAAAAGAGGGACTGAAAGAAAGAGAGAGAGCTTTATTGAGTCTTAGTACCGAGAACAACCCATAATAGGAAATCCTAAACCCACTTTACAAATAAGTTGTGAGCCCAAGTGAGGTTAGGCCCAATAGCCTCATTTTAGGCGCGCACACGCATATATACTAAAATAAAGTTGAATAATTTATTAAACGTGATTAATATAATGGTTGAATGCCTAAATTGAATTTGTTGAATGAATTTACAGTTTATCCTTTATTCTTTTGCTAGTAATATGGATAAATTTTTTATAAGAAAATCACTTGTAGTGCAAAATTCATCTTCTAAACAAATTCATATTGATTTGAATAATCTTCTTTTGAACTCTAGGTTATGAGAAAATGTCTTATCTTTTCATTCTAATGGTCAAGATGAAATAAGAAGAGCATATTTATAAAGAAGTCATTGTCAACCTCTTGGTCATGATTTCCCTAAAAAAGAAATTAGTGGAACATTGCGTCAATTTAATCATGATTGGTTTAAAAAATACAAAAATTAATTGGAAAAGATAATAAAAAATAATATAATATTTTAAAAAATAATTTTTATTCATTAAACCTTTGGGCCTTAATTAAAATTTGAACATTATAAGACAAACAAACAAAGCATTCTATTAGCCAATAGAAGGTCTTTTTTTTTTTCCTAGGTGAGTGGCATTTTCTAAAATTGTTTTTTTCAATACTATAAGAAAAATAAAATATAGTATATTCTATTTTAGGGAGATTTCTTCCATTTGGGAGACTTAAGTCATTGCCTAAATGGCCTAGTGGTGAGCCACCCCTGTTGACCTCGAAGTCCAGGATTTTCCTCTACACCAAGGAAATGTTTTCGATGAACAACGAAAGGGATGTTTAGACAGAACTAATATTTTTGGATGATTATTTGCTAATATTATTGTAAAAAATTAGGGGAGACTAGAATATTTTTGGTGTGAGACTACTAAAAAAAAAAAAAATTTAAGAGTAATGTTAGGGACATAACAATTTCACAAAGTATGCCAACTCACTCATGGGCCACCACAATTTCTAATTTAATATTTTTTTGATATACTAATTTTAAAAAGTTGTGAAATTGTTGTGAATTTTTAGAAAAAAACTAGTTTCTTTGAAATAGGCAACTGACTCCAACCAAAGGAACCGGTGTAGTTCAAATGTTACACTTACATGTGTACTTAGAGGTTATAATTATTAACGTGCGATAAAGTGAATGGGTCTCATTTCAATTAGTACATTATTACCTTTAATTTATTTAGATGTACTGTTAATGGATGTCCTTAAGACATTTTTTAATAAATTATTTTAGGAAAGTTTTAATACAATTTTTATGAGAAATATAAAAAACTGTTTTTTTTCTTTTTCCATTAAAAGTTTTTAAACCAATATCTTAGGACAACCGTAAACTTTTCCCTCTATTAATACTAATTGAGAGCTACTTCAGAGTTCAAATGTTGGACATATGCTCAGGACTAGTTCTTTTCGAAACAAAAATGAATATAACCAAAACTTAAAAAAGAGATTCAGCCACAAATATCAAATTCAAATTGGAAGAGATTGTTGAATATGCAATCATTATCATTAGTGATCAAGAAATCAGTTCATAACAAATTGAATTTGCTTGATCACCGTTTATGCTGGAAAAAACCCCTCCCTCCAACTACTATTCAATTGCTTGTATTTCTTTTTTACTTATAGAGTTTTATGCCATCTTCTTTCCTTTCTTTTCAACACAACAATTACATTTTATATCTCCAAACATGACTATATATAACCATTGCATAAATCTAATATTTTTAAAGATAAGATATGACATAAATCTCATAATTAATCATTGACTAGAGTAATAATGTATCCATCGCAGGTCAAGCAGCTACAAGTGAAGGACCAAAAGGCTCCTCTACAACAGAATTATTTAACAGTTATGAGTTTACCAATGAAGTTTCTATAAATGTTTCAACCGACTACTGCAAATGTTTCAACCTGCTACTGTAGATTTTTTTTTTTTTTTTTTTTTTTTTTTTTTTTTGAGGATCTGCTACTGTAGAAATACCTCATTTCTTATCAAGCTCTTCTAAGGCTGCCCACAATTTTGGATCCTCATAATCCTTTATAAGGAAGACTGGCTTTGCTTCCATCAGTAAGTGTTCTGGATTTCTGGTTGCTATACCAACAACTGGCATCCCAGCGGCCACTCCAGCTTTTATTCCTGAAACAGAATCCTAGTGGAGCAAAGAAAGAACAAATACCAATTTCAGGCAGTGCTCAGTACACTAACTTCTAAAAAGTACATAACCTGAGAAGAAAGCAGACCTCAAATACGAAAGTGTGATCCTTTGATACGTTGATTATTTCAAGTGCCTTCAAGTAGGGATCTGGGTGTGGCTTGGCATGTTCACATTCACTTCCGACAATGAGAGCTTCAAAAAAGTCTGACAGGCCGAGGCATGAGATCATGAGTTCAGCATTTGCTCTTGGAGCATTGGTAACTGCAGCCCGTTTAATTCCACGGTCTTCAATCCATTTTTTCACTTTATATAGGCCATTCACAGGCTTCAACTGTTCTGGGGCCAATCTGTGTCAATTCATCAAGAAATCAAATCATTGGAACTTGAAGAAATTCAAATTACGGGAGAAGTAAAATGTACCTCCGAAACATGGCTTCCTTATCGTCTACAAACTTCAAGCCCCGTTGAATATCATCAGGGAAGAGACACTTAGCAATATCATCATTATGCTTGCCGGCAATATGCTCGACAAAGAATTCCTCAGTAATTGGCACCCCTCCATTGAAACCAATCTGTGAACCAATTCAATTTCTGTTAATCCTCCACTACTACTGTTCAAATAAAGTTTGTAAAAGTTTTGAGCATTTTTTGGCTATGCAACTATGTCAACATCCTTTTGTCATGGTGAGTGCGCATTTGGCAACACTTATTTTTGTCAATTTATTTCAGTATTCAGCTTATTTTTGCTACTATTTATAGGCATCATTATACTATTTCAGCTAACTTTTACCTTTATCTACAATACTTTCGGCAAAAAGTTTTTAATTTTAGCAAAATAAGCGAATCACAAACAGACCTTGAATGTGAAATTTTTTCCTCAAGGATTTTATTTGGAGAACTGAAAAGAAACCTTTTTGAGACACTCTCTCACTCTCTCTTAATAAGGTAGAGAGAGAAACTGTACCTCTTGAAGCATTTCACGGAAGGCATAGTGGTGGAGTGGATCAGAATCACATATAGTTCCATCTATGTCAAATAGCACTGCTTGAAGCGGAGCAAGTTCAGCGATAGTAGTTTTGCTGGTTCCAAAAGATGAAAACATTAAAGCAAAAGCAAAACCAAATTACATAACTTTCTAAGAAAAGAAGGAAAACATTGCAATTAAAGTGTGTTAAAATATTTGAAAGAGCAGTCTATCAAGATTAAAAGGGAACCATTAGATGGTGGTTCCCAATCAAAATTCAAAGCTAACATGGTAGGCAACTCCATCTTGACACAGTACACAGAATCTAGTAACACCTAAAATGCATCTTCAATGGCAACACGTGGAAATCTAAGTCAAGGCATCATTCTAAATGGCAACACGTGGAAACCTATGAAACCTGTAAAGTTTCATATCTAATGGTTGTTATAGAAGCCAGGACATGAATTGGTACAATCAAAAAATAAATGCTACTGAAATTGATTCATTTCCATCAACAAAGTATATACCCCCAAATCACATGCGAAAACAAACAGAAATTGACAATTGTGTTATGTGCATGATGGATCAACTGCTATGACAATGGATTCTAGCATTCTATCAGTCTATGGTACCTACATCATAGATATTTTGGTAAAGATAAAAGTTAGGACTTGTTTTTCATGAAGTGAATTCTGGTGTTACCTTCCACTTACCTTCCAATAGGACACACCATATATTTTCAGACAAAAAGGAAGCATGAACTTTGAAAAAGCTCTCCCCATGAAATACAAACTATAGAGCTTTTGAACTTTCAAAATAATAAATAAACAAAGTTTGGTTGATCAAAATGAAAAATCGACATTTTTGCAACAATGAAAACTTGCTATGCTTTAGCATCGATTCAGTATTAACCATAATGTTTGATAATTGATCATCAGAGGCAAAATATCTAAACAAACCACGGGAGGAAGAATAAGGAACAGCAACTGATTTGCAATCGAACCACATGAAGAGAAAGTATATCCATTCACAGGCAGAGTTAACAACACTAGCACATAATTATATAAGAGAAAAAAAAAAACAAGGACGAAAACATGGAGTCTCATTCAATTCCAAATCTAGCCAGAAAATAATGATGAACAATGAACATGTATTTTCGATTTTGAATATCCAAACTAATGGGAATTTCTAAAAGTTAAGCATTAGCGCAATCATGAAAAGCACATTAGAATGCATAAAAACCAGAATGTTCCATGATAATTGATAAGTACGACAATAATCATATGGCACTGTTACATATGTAACAGGACACAAAAACACAACATCTACCAAATATATGGGAAGTAATATAAATCGACAGTGCATTGCAACCCAAAAAAAAAAAAAAAAAAAACTCCAAAAGTAGTCCATGAATGGGGGTGTGTACATACAAAATTCGAAGAATTATGAAGAACCCAGATCACATCAAAGCACAAAAAGAGATAGAAAGTTTACCTCTCTACAGAATTTTCACCAACTGAGGCTGTCATTGCTTGATGGGCTGAGGTGGATGATTATAGAAGGTTTTTTCTTTGCCAAAACTTGTTTTTGAGAAATGGGTACTAGCTGGGTTGGGTGCAGATCGAATCGAAGAGAAGGAGGGGGTGAAAGAAATACTGGAATACTATTATGGAAGAGGAATAATAAGTACTAATATTTATCAGGGAAAAAAAAATGTATATGAAGAGGAATAAGTGCAGAGAATCTACCACAGAAGCAAAATGCGAGTGGGTTTCGTATTCTCTTTCTATATTCGTTTTTTTTGGTAATAAGTATATTACCCGAATTTGAAATATCTGCCCAAAACGTTTGACAATATCATGGGACTCCACTAAGGTTCCCAATTTCACACCATTTTAAGAGGAGGGATGATATGTCTACAATATTTTTATAATAAATTTTAAATGGCAGGTTATTACTGGTTATTATGGTTGGGGCAAAAAAGTAATCTTAGTGTTAGTTTCAAATTTGAACCAATAATAACTAACCACCTGTGATTTGTTGTAAAAATACTGTAAAATTGTTATAGACGTAGTATCTCTCTTTTAAGAGGTAATATTTTTTTCTCTGAAGTAGTTTTAGTGCCACATAAAATACGATAATATTTATCATTATTATTTTATGTGTCAAATTGTGATTGGTTATTTGTCATTTTTATATAGGTCTATCACTTTTTTTTTCATCATTTATAATCTGTCATGGAGATAATTGTGACATTTTATATAATCTTAGATTTCTGTTTTTCCCTCTAGAGCATAAATAAGGAAAACCGATTTCTAATCTTTATTGTTTCTAAAGAAAAAAAAATGAGAGATTTCTAATGTTTATTAAGAAAAAAAGGTTAATTTACACTAACCTT
The DNA here is from genome assembly GCA_023621385.1 of Quercus gilva. NCBI lineage: Eukaryota > Viridiplantae > Streptophyta > Magnoliopsida > Fagales > Fagaceae > Quercus > Quercus gilva. The sequence continues at coordinate 33,783,756 of CM042484.1, forward strand.
GATTAAAGTAGGAAAACGCAACTTGAGAACTTTTTTCCTGTATGCATTCAGAATGATCTCTTTATATAGTGCAAGCAAAATTTTTGCTAGAAATCCCATTTTCTATTTGAATTGAGGGCAAAATTTAATTACAAAATTGAATGTAACCTACTTAGTAACTTTTTATTGAATGTGAATTTTGACAAATTTATCATTGAATTACACATTCTTCTTATATTCTCCATAGTTGCAAAATTTATAAAAAATTAAAGATCAATAGCTATGTCATCAATAAATTGTTTAAATTGTAAGTTTTTGTACTTTAAAATTTTGTATAAAATATAAGGTTGTAGATCATATAATAAATAATATTTAATTGATACAAAATTTGACATATGTATTAAGAGCGCAAATAACATGCAATACAACGGTTAAATTTTCAAAATATATAGTAATATTTATTTTATTAAATAAGGTTATAACCTTAGGCTTAGACTATAACCAATTTTATAGTTAAACCTTTTCCATTAACTAACTACTTTTTTAATAAATCCAACAACTAACTCTCTAATTATTTTTTTTCTCTACTCTATTATTAAAATATTATTAGTTTATTCTTTCTATATTTTTTTATCAAACTTACCAAATCATCGAAACCCAAAGCAAATCAACACAAATCCCCATACCCAACAGCCTTCATTGCCACAATATGCACAAATCTAATGAGTCCAAATCTTCTGTCCCATTTTTCCTGCTCCACTCTATACTCCACCAATAAATATTTGCCACGTGTTCACCTAATTAATTAAATACTACAATAAATTAACAACTGTAGTATTAATAAGTCAATAATGATTGTATTAATTAATTAGGTGAACACGTGGCAAATATTTATTGGTGGAGTATAGAGTGGAGCAGGAAAAGTGGGACAGAAGATTTGGACTCAAAATCTAATAGGTTCAATGTCAAATGTTGCTACAAACAGCCACTGGCAGAGTCAATTGGCCACAATCGACTCGAATCCAGCGAATTTGCCGCCTACAGTGTGAATCTAGCAAAAATCCAAGGAATCATTGTCAATGTTGTTGTTGTTGGGTGAGACTTTGTGGAGAGAATTGTCAATTTTTTGGCTTTAGCAAAAATCCAAGGAATCATTGTCAATTTTTTTAGCTTTAGCATTGCAATGTAGAAAAGCAAAAATTGATGACTGGGTGGCGGAGCCAAGGCCCAAGGGGGCAACCTATATACTATAATATATATATATATATATATAACTGAAGTCTTTGAAACTCCCACAATTTTTCACGTCAGCACAATATTTAAATAAAATTATCATTTTGTTTAAATAAAATTATTTTTGTTTAATCCAAATTTAACAAAGAGTAAAATTCTATCTTTCTAATAAGTCCAATTTAAATTCAAACTCATCATTATCATTAATATTTAAATAAAATTATCATTTTTTTTTATATAAAAAAGGCTACTATCTCTCCCCTCCTAAAAAGAGATTGTCTATCATTCAAATTTTAATACATCCAAGAAAGATAAATATTGAAAAAATAAAAAGAGGTTGTCTATCATTCAAAGTCTAATACATCCAAGAGATAACATATAAATACTACTAATTTTCGGCTCAAGAAGAGCACAGAACACCCCACGTCCACAACACAATAGTTTTATGATTTATCCCCCCAATCTCATTTCATTCTCTCACTCTCATGCTTTTGCACAAACAAAAAGAAACCCAGAAACCAATCTCGAATTCAGCCTAGACTATGATTGCATGAATGGGCAGTAAGTTTGAAAAAAGGGTCATAATGGATGGCCAAGTATATGAATATATAGCAAAGCATGAAATGACCGATGAAGAAGTCAAGCGCTATTATGATCAGTTTAATAAGAGCGGGGTAAGTCTTTCTTTCTCAATTTCACTTCAATTTTACACATCAATATTATTTGAATAAATAAAACAAAAAATTATGATAGGATTAAAAATAAAAATCTCACGTTGAAAATAGGACTCAAAAAACAATTACCACCTTTATATTATTATTAATAGAATTTCAATTCAACATATGTGGATATTTGTTTATATTGTTAGTAATAAATTTTATCTTTTATGTCAAATTTCTTATTTGTTTTTATATGTGCATGAACTTTCCTTTCTATCTTATTCTTTTATTATGATTACAATTGATTTTCTTTTGAGCATTTTGTGTTAATCTCCACATTTATATTGACATTGTTTTTGAGAGTTTGGTTTTTAGGTTGGAATTTCTACTAACTATTTTATATTGTATATGGCAGATAAAGCATTTCCAATTTTTTGGAGAAAAATCAAAACTGCAACCTATGTCTTCCGATAAATTTTTATTTGGTATATTATATATAAATTTGTTGAATTTGGTTGGTTTTGAAGTAGAATTTGGGGATTCTATAAATTTTGAAGTTTTAGGTCTGGAGTTTTTAGTATTTGTGTTTCAATAGGTTGATCTTAATTCTTCACCTTAAATGTTTTTTATTTAGGTTCATGTGATTTTTGGTTGATTAATTATTTGTTTGGATTAATTTCAATTAATTATTTGTTTGAATTCAACATAAAAGATAATGAGATTAGGTATTATAATTTTGATATTGTTACATGTTTTGAATTGTTTATATTGTTATTACTACAAGAAAGTTATATTGCTATTCTAATTTGAAATTTGATGTGTCTTCCTCATAACATGGTCTTTGTTTATATCTTTGCAGTTTATATTAGTTTTGAGTGTGTCTATATATATATATATATATACATACATAACTATTGGGAGTTTTTCCTTATTAATTTAAGAATTGTAAACTACTTTGTAGATCTGGTAATTATGCACTTACAACTCAATGACATTCTATGTTAGACAACACTTTTAAACTATGGAAAAATATAGAAGTTAAATATTTCTTCATTTTAAAAAAAATACTAATTAGCAAAATGTCTAATTACTCATTGTTGAATTTTTTTTATTCATAGTTAATAATTTTTCCGTGCATCGCACGGGTTAACGACTAGTATATAATTATTATGTTACTTTTCCATCTTGACAAGTAAAAAATTTTGCCAAAAGAAATAATAGTCATTTTGAAATTTTTTTTTTTTTAACAAACAAGAGTATCCATACTTTTTCGAGTATTTGATTATTTTCTCGAGTACATGCAATCTCTTTGTTCTACACATACCAGGTTATTACAGAGAGAAATCTCAAGGGGTAGTTCTAAAATGCTGTTAAGAGATTTCAAATTTAAGATCTCAAGGATATCACAAGGGCTTAAGAACCACTTAGCCAACCCACTGGGGTTATTACAAATTTACAATTGAAATTGAACCTTCTATATTCCATTCATGACACTCTCTCATTTCAAAGCAAACTGGTTTTATCACGACACTTGACACTCAAAATAAGAAGTCCTTTATTTTAACCCAAAATAAATTTTTTTTTAAATCACTATTTCTATATTATTTTCTTACGGCACTAAATCCTTAGTGCCTCCAGCCCTTCGCTTAACTCTTTTCAATTAATTTCTTGACTCCATTATCATTTCAAATTATAAGTTTTTGCTATGAACCAAATTTTAATAATTAAAAAATAAATAGAGAAAGAAAGATTGAATTCTACATAAATTTTTTGAAGCTATCAAGAAACTAAGTATACAACTTCTTAGACACATTATTATACTCTTAACATTTTTATATTGACTTATTTTCTCAATTTATTTTGAGTAATCAAATTATTGGGAGAAAGATAATCATGAAGCAATTTCAAAAGTATGAAAAATCGTTGAAAGTAATTAAGTAAATTAAACTAGGTATAAAAAATAAATTACAATTTACATTTATATTTTATTTTGTATGAATTTATTATTATATAATTTTTTTTATTAATATGGATTAATGTTGTTAGGATTAATTTTTCTCCCAATCATGTCCTTTAATTTTGGCCCCCCCTTAACTAAAATCATGATTCTACCACTGAGGATAATGGTCTCCAGCTATCAATTTCCTCTTCTAAAATTTTCAAATCAACAATAGTATCTACTCAATTTTCAAGAGTTTAAGATGATCTTATTGTTCATATAAAAAATTACAAAATTTTAAAATATTATACAGTATTTAAACGCATACAAAATGAAAGGGGTTGGCAGCCAACAAATAAGAATAAGCAAGAGTGAAGGGATTAGTCATAAAAAGAAAGGCTATTATTTGTGGTGTTTGTTATGACAGAATCGGTACTTCACTTATTTCACGCGTCGGCTAGACTTTTTTAGTTTCCAGGAAATGAGGGAGTCCTCTTCACCAACCAATCCAATCGCAGACACATCAATGCCTCTCTCTCTGGTTTCCACCAGCTTCTACTTTCTAGTTTCTACACGTTTTATTTGAATTCTAATATCACCCCGACAATAAGTAAGGAAAATGCTGGGATCACCGAAAATAGCACAACGTGGCGAGTTGTGATTGGTGAAGATGTGTCCTCACATAACCCACAAACGTACTTTCACTAGTCACAACTCATCACATGGCGAGTTGTGACATAAAATTGTATCATTTCCGGTGATCTTAAGACAACTTTGATAATAAAGAAGTTAAAGTAAAGTTTGCTACTTCATTCTCTTTTGTTATGAATTAGACTAGAGGTACACAAAATTCAAAATTGTCTGGGTGGAAAGTTAGTTATATTTTGCCAACTCAACCAGTACAAAATTTTGTTGAGAAAACTCGGTGTTTATACAACATTGTTCTTTTTTGTTTGTTTGTTTTTATTTGTTGCTTGTTGTTTACTTGTTTATAATAATAACCACAACAAATTTCATAATAAATTTTGTTGGGTTATAAATTGATTACAGTTGAATTAACCAAGTACTCAAGGTGACTAATTAATTCAAATGTTGCAAGATTCAATTTAAAGTATAACTACATCACCAATCTAGAGTTTAATGCTATGAAAAATAAATTTGGCACTAGTCACGATAAGAAAAACCCCAGAAAGTTATATAGGCCACAACTTATTGAAAAACCTTCTAATAAATTAAAGATTGATGATAGAAATACAAGGATTATAATTGATTTCAAAGTACCTACCTACAATAGAACTTACTGAACTATTTGAACGTTGTTCCAACTCTATTGAACTACTCTTTTTTGACCTTATTCGATGTGCATGAATCTCCAATTCGTGACTAACTTTTCCAAAACAATAGCTTTATTGCAATAGTTTTTGGTGCATAGATCTTTGCAAGAAAACATGCTTCAAATAGTGAACCAGAAATAACTCGGTACAAGAAACCAAAGAAGTACAATGTCGCAATAACTTCTCACAATATGCATGTGTTCTCTCTATGGCGAAGGCTCCACTAGTATTTGTTTATTCCTTTGGAAACCCTAGTGCACAAATCCGAAGTGGGCTAGGTCATCATGGGTGGAAATTGAAAATTTCTATTCAGAATCTCGTAGCTCTATTGATTGAGAGGAGTTAAGGTTCTTTAAACCTCAATAAGACGAGTAGAATCAAGCTTAGAGTCAAGGCATCAATTCTTCACTGTTTTGAGCAATATTTTGAGCTGTTTGCCTGTTTTCTTGTATCTTCAACACAGATCTTCAATACTAAAACATCAAAAAAATGCGTTTTAGTTCGAATTTGCCAACATAACAACATTTGACCCTATCAAAGTTTACAACAGTTAAAGTGACCTATTGTGATTGATGTATAATAACCAATTTTTAGTCCCTAAAAAGATTAGAGATCTATGCTGACATATTTAAAACATTATGAACCATTTTAATACAAAGGACAAATAATAAGGACCAAAATAGTAATTAACCCTAAAAATTATGTTAGTGGTGATCACATCCAGGGACGGACCCAGGATTTTAAATTAGCGAGGGCGGGAGTATAAAGGAAAAGAAAAAAAAAAAAAAAAAAACTCCAAATCAACATCCATATAGTATTAAAAAATATAAATACTCAAAACTGTTGTTTTTAAATATATTAAGATACAATCATTTACCAATAAACACATCAAACAAACTAAAAAAAAAATGTTTTTTTTTTTTTATACTAGACTGGCTAGGATTTTTTTATTTATTGAAGTTAGAGCATTCATAGTAGCGGTGCTAAAAATTTTAGCTTTTAGCACCTCAAAAAGCTACTTATCTATTTTACCACCTCATTTTACAATAATATCAAATGTTTTTTTTTTTATCACTTAATTTAAAATAAGGTCATGCTAACCGGTGTTCTTAGAGCAATGGTTTTTTTTTTTTTTTTGAGAAAGAGCAATGGTTAATAATTCATTCTATGAAAGTTTTGATACTACTTTTATGGAAAATGAAAAAAAGCTGTTAAAATATTAATTTTTTTTTCTTTTCCTATAAAAACTTTCTTTAAATGGATTATTAACCATTACTCTAAAGGTATCCGTTAGCATTTCTCTTTAAAATAATATAAACAACTCATTAAAATAATAAAGGAAGAGAGAGAATTTGAGTTTTTTAATTGAAGCAAGAGGTACAATCTCAATAAAATATTTTATTTTATTTTTAACAACTTCCTACAGTTAACTGATATTTATACCAATTTACTGTAGTTGTAAAAAATTAGCTAAAGACCTGTTTGGTAAAAGGTTTTTAGTAACATTGTTTTAAGTTTTGTGAAAATACGTGTAGGTGCAAAAATATGTGAAAATACGTGTTGTGGTGTTTAAACAACAATTTTCGTTGTTTAAACACCGTTACTAAACAAGGTCATTTCTCCAATAACACATGATTTTTTGTTTTTTGTGGTAAAATAGTTTTTTTTTTTTTTTTTTTTGTTGCTAAAATACAATCATTATTGTGAATATTTTTTTATTGTTTTTGTTAAGTTTTTGGATTGGATAGTTGTTATTTAAGTGAGGCTAACTATACTTTTTGAGGAGAAAAAAGGCCTAAGTTTGGAAGAAGCCCAAACTAAAAAATGAAATATATGATAACTTAAAAAAAAAAAAAAAAAAGGACCAAGGGGCCCAGGCTTCCTTGGGGCCCCACCTATGTCCGCCCCTGATCACATCCCATGTAAAGTGATACTATTATGCTAATGAATGATTAGTAATCATAGTTTACCTCATTAAAAGCAATGAAATTTGCTGTGGAGCATTGATTATTAATCCCCTTCTTTTTTCTCTCTCTTTTTTTTTTTTTTTTTTTCACAGATGATATAATACCTAGGCTGGAAAGATTGCCCCCCAGGGACATTTATTAAAATAAAACGTTTAACCTTAGGAAAGATTTCTCTGGTGGCTGGTACAAAGAATCTGAATTACACACATTTATTAAGGGGAAAAAGAATTCAACGTTTAGTTTCATCGAAGAAGAAAATGGCAAGTGATATGATTTGTGTAAAAACTTGAACAAAAATTACAAAATATTTACTTACCATGAAGCTGACGAAAAAAAGTATTTACATTTTTTATTCAAATTCGTGCATTTAGTACCATTTAGCCAATCACATTGAAATGAAGTGAAATCTCCCATAGATGAACCAAATCTAATCTAAAGCATTGTTTAAGTTGCTTTCATTTTTTTTGTTGCATATGACTCGTACGTGGACTGTCTGATTCAGATTTCTACATGTTTATTATTCTGGGAATTCTCCCAATATTAATACTACTACTGACCACCATACATAATGTGTCAATCAACCTTCGGACATATCAAAAGCCGTTTAGTTAACTGGTATTGTCCAGGTCTTTTATGAAGGAGAACAGTAGGTGAATGGTGCCATTAAAAGCGGTTTAGTTAAGTGGTATATTCAAAAGTAATTATTGAGTACTTCCGGAGTGTCATAAATGTGTACTCTTTATTTTCACATAACTGTGAGTCCCACTAATTAAATTTATAATGAGACCCATAATTCATATGAGAGACACGAGTATTTAAGTTTGAATCCCCATCCTCTAATTAGAGTAAGGTTTTGTGGTGCCAATGCCAAGTCTAAGATTAATTAGAACTAAAAGATAGTTACGTAAGTTTTGATAAGTCTGTCCTAGTAGTTTGCTTTTCCTATTTAAAATTGGGTAAAATTAATAGATGTTCTAAGTGCATTGATTTAGGAAATATTTTTAAAAACCTTTTATGGGAAAAGAAAAAAAATTTTGATTTTTTGGATAACTTTTTATATTTTTCATAAAAATTTATCAAAATTTTGTTAAAATAGTCCCATCACATTGGTTCACTTCCCTTTACCAGTGTTGGGAGTAACGTTTGGAAACTCTTTCTTAGCAACTTCTTGCAATCAGCCCAGAAAAAATGTACTAATATTTTGTTAAAAGAATTAGCATTAACCACTCACTTCACAACAACCAATGGCTCTAGTGAAGCCTCTTAACCGTGCCCCAGTGAAGTCCCAGCTAGAGCCTTACCTAGATTTCCTGTCTGTAATCAATTTAAATCAAACCAAAGTTTGTTTTTCTCCTAGCGGATTTGCATAGTGAGTGAAAAACTCTAATTATCTATGAAATGAATCCCTATGCAGATCTCTATTAAGGTTGGAATTCCAAGATAAGAGAATTTGTTCATATCGTTCTACAGGGTCCATAGGCCCATTGCAAACATTACTCCCCATGGCACATTGAAACCACACGGTATAAGTACATTGCTACAATAGTTTTTTTTCTTTTTTTCTTTTTTTGAGAATCAGATCAAAAGAACTTTCATTAAAGAAAAATAGCAATTACACAATATCATTTTGGGTTACAACAGACACACACGCAAGGAGGAATCTCTTCAAGCCAAACCATAACAAAGCAAAATGAAAATTTTCACTATGTGGAATAGAGCAGTGTAAAAGTAATACTACTAAATTGGTACTAAGATATTTTTACCTAAACAACTTCGTATTGATTATATTTTATATTATCCATTAGAAAATTTTGACTATGTCAGTTGTTTATAAATCAATACTCTCTTAGTTAGCCCCTCCTGTGAAGGGCTAATATTCTTCAACCTTGTTTGTCGTCTTTGGCCTTGGAATCGGATACCAAATCTATTAGACCCTTATATTTTCTTTGTAATAACAGAGTTAAAAAAAAACATGGTAGAACTGTGGAGTCTTTTGGCTGAATATTTGTATAAAATGAAGTTTATTTGTGATATGAGTATTGTTCAAACTTATTTTGAAAAAATAAGAAGAAAGCAAATTTTAGTAATACTATTGCCGAAATTCTGAGAAAAAGTAAAAGAGAAGAGAGAAAAATGATGTGATGTGAGAGAAAAAAAGTAATTTCAGTATTAGTGTTGCTGAAATACCAAAAAAAAAAAAAAATGACAAGTGTTTCGGTAATTGTATTACCGAAGTATTTTCCTTGGCCCACTTAAATTTGCCTATTGCCCGTTAGTTTCAATTTCTTTCTACTGTTAACCAACCTGTAAACTGTCATATGACTTGATAATGATATTATTAAACTAAATATATCTATTCTAAAATTAGTAGATATTTTAAGTTTTTAAAAAATATACTATTTTTTTCTATAGTTTCTAAAAATTAATAATTATGACAATTAGGATGGTGGATTCAAACATTGAACATCTTCTTTAGAGATATCAAAAGTGTCAATTAACATAACTCAATATACTTTCTAAAGATTAATAATTACGACGTGGCCCGTGGGGCTGCCAAGTTCTCTACCAAGAAGCAAACGCCCCCACCCCCGACACATTGACAGTCACCCAAATAAAAAAGAAAAATATATCTTGTTTATGCTGATGCAAATGTAATATCAAATATGCCTTGGAAGTTCAAAGATAGTGTTGAAACTGAAAAGAATTGAACCCTGAAATGTATGAATACCTTGTTATATATTTTGGGTACTATTAACAAGTATCTATACTGTCTCATGTCCGTAGGCATGGCAATAGGCCAGCCTATCTTCTAGCAAAGCATGCTTTAGACATTGCTGATTTTTCTGCTTGGATAAAGGGGAACCCTTGTTTCATTGAACAAACTCTTCTATAAGATGTATCTGTAACCTTTTAAGAGCAATATTAATTTATGCAGTCTTCCAATCAAAAAAAAAAAGTGTATCTATACGTACCGACACCCTGAAATGATGCTATTAAATAATATTATGAGGCCGGATGCCCTTTCTCTAGCATGACGACACATCCCACTTTGGAAACGCAATCATAAGAGTAACATGTATAAAACCAGTCACTTGTACCAACATACCTTTGAATAATCTTGTATCAGTTGTATATGCTCTCAACAACTAATTCCTGGTCCCTTACAGCTCCCCTGGCCTAGAATTATCCTCACGTTTAACAGAAGTTATTAGGTTGATAAAACTGTAAGCTACTTGATAATCCTCTTTTCGTGTTTCCTTTTCAAAGTAAAACAATTGAGTATCTCCAACCTATGTTATATAATTCGAATTTTACAATTATTGATTTATGAAGATAGAAAATTTGCTTAAGAATCTTACTTAAGCATTGATTGCATCACAATGTCATGCATATCTACACAGTGCAAGTCTTAGTTAGAGGTCACCTCAAGCACTAACATGTAGCAATGTCCCTGAAAAGATATTCTGACAATCCATTAGAGCTTTAGACTGATATGAATATAATGCAAGGTTTTTATTTTTCACTGATAAAAATAGAAAGAAATTATGATGGGGGTCCAAAATTTCAAAATGGATTCCATGTCATGGCTGATGTGGTTGAACGGATGGATTTCAAGTCAGTCTATGTCGGCATACTGTAAACGTGGTGCTCTTGAGCCCGTCAACAAAATTCCAGTCAGCTCAGCTAGACTACTTCTGCAATGTGTGAATCCAAGAGATGAATATAGATTTAATTGACAATGAATGAACCATTAGAGGCGTGTTTTAGAAGAAACTCTGAGAAAGATCTGCTTTCTAGTTTTCTTTAGCACTTTTAAAGATGAGTTGAATAAAAAATTAACTCGAGGAACATGCCAATTTTAACTCATAATGAGATGGCTGTATCCTGGCACCTTCCACATAGGGATCAGGGTCCTAATGTGATCTTTAACATAAGTGGGAACATCAATTGATGCCTAACATTGGTTCTCTAGTGCAAAGGCACCTAACTGTCCCTCTTACTTTCATTTCAAGCAAACCCACTGTTTATTTTCTCATTCAAAATACTCAACTTTGGTTTCAACTTATTTTGGTATCAATAATGCTACAACCACAACAAATTTTACACACTTTTCCACAATTTTTTGAGATGGCAAATTGTGATTAGTGCAACATTACTTTCACTAGAACCACCATTAAGACATTGACATCGTACATCAATCACAACATGTTAACTCAATAGTTGTGAAATTTGTTGTGTTAGACTTATTGTTTTGGTATATATGTCAAGGTCAATCGAATGTTGTGGTCAAATAACTAGCATGTTACAAGTTGGCTGAGTTCAGAGATTCCAATATTTTCCACCTTGTGCATACTTATCCACAATATGCTTTTGATGTAAACAACGATTAGTCCATGACAACTGCAGAATTTATAGAGTGAAAAAAAAAAAATTGTACTCAGCATTGACTGCTAATAGAATATTAATTTTGATAAATCTGAATTAAGTAGAAAAGGATTGTTTCACATTCAAATACGGTTTAAGAAGGACTTTTGTTAACTCAATTAAAAAGATTTTGTCAAGGAGGAAAAGTACAAATAAAATTTGGAAGGTCAGAAGGCAGAGTTTTTCTATATTATTCTTTAAAAAAAAAAAAAAAAAAGTAAATTACCAAGTCTAATAAGGTAGCTGAGAAACAATACTAACCGAATCCCACTAAATCAAAATGCTTTTTAGAAGAATGTCAAGGTTGGTAAGGTTTACTATGCTTAAGGAGGTAGATTTTGGTTCATTATAAATACTACAAGCCTCTTTGGCTTCATGCACTACCACCTTGTCTTTTGTGCTTTCATCCTTCTATCCTTTTTATTCCATAATGGCTGTGTCTCTATGGTCTCCTCTGTCCCTTGTTGCAACTTTGCTTCTCATGCTAACGCTGGCAGGAGCTCAAACAAGTAGCGACCCTTTCATTCATTCTCGGGCAGCTTATTACCCAAATTCTGATGAACAAGGAACAGATAGTAAGAGAATTAAATAAAAACAAAAAGAAAAGGCATACTTTGATATTGTTGTACATACTAGACATGCATTCTTATTTTTCATTTTTATTGAACTACAGAAGGAGCATGTGGGTTTGGTTCCTTTGGAGCTACAATTAATGGCGGGGATGTATCAGCTGCATCTGACCTCTATAGAAATGGTGTTGGCTGTGGCGCTTGCTACCAGGTGAGTTGATGCAGCATCTATCTATCTCAGATTTTAAAGCTGTGCTTCTTCTAATATGATATTTAGTCCTATAGCGTATGCTAGCTTACCTATGAATAATGGTTCAGTTTATTTCTGATGTTCCTTAACGAAAAAAATCATTTCACTAGGTGAAATGCACAAACACGGCCTATTGCTCAGACAAAGGAGTAACCGTAGTTATAACGGATTCAGGCTCAAGTGACCGCACTGACTTCATTTTGAGCAGACGAGCCTTTGGCCGAATGGCACAAACTACTGATGCAGCTGCTTCTCTGTATTCCCTTGGTGTGGTTGATATTGATTACAGACGGTAAGATAATATTTTAGTATTAGGCTACCTATATGATCAACTTTAAGAAAAAATTATCTCTTAAAAAAAATTTAAAGCAGAAGGGAAAAGAGATTTAAGCCTAAGATAATATCTCTTTCACTTTTAAAATTAATTAAATTTTGATACTTGATTAACAAGATAAAGAAACTTATAAATGAAAGACATTATTGCATAAAGTTATTTTTATTACTCATTTACCAGTAGTCCTTATTTAATTGCAAATTCTTTTATTTTTTCTTCTGATTTGATGGATTACTTAAGGCATACCAATTATTTGCAAATAACTCTGTACACTAATTCAGGGAGATCTCTCTCTCTCTCTCTCTCTTCAACAGTGTCTCATGCAGCTACCCGAACAAAAACATAACAATCAAGATAGATGAGAACAGTAACTACCCTTATTACTTGGCTTTTGTCATATGGTATCAACAAGGCAAGAAAGATATCACTGCTGTGCAGCTTTGTGAGGTAGTAATACACTTCCTTACTGTTAACTTTCATCCATCCAGTCTTGAATTGAGCCAACTTTGTTTTCTCTTCAAATACTTGCTTTCCATACAATAATAGTTTTAACTCGGTGAAGATGGCATTAAAATGTGGGGTTATAAGGTTGGTATAGAAATGGAGAAAATGCTAAAACTATCACCAATTTTACTATAAAGGACATGACAATGAATGTGATTGGTGCCACATCAACAACATAATAAATAAATAAAAATTGAATTTGTTTATGTTTAAAAGTTGACACATTAGTTTGTAAGGTCTATATAGTAAAAATTTTAGTAATTGTTCTCAAAAATAATCTGTTGTAAGAACAAAAGAGAGAAATTGAGTAACTAGTCTAGATTACTACATAAAAGGGGTTGCATATAATAATGTCCTGACATATGGCCCATATATATAGCCTGTCTTTTTAGCTATCTCCTACCAGTGTCAACATTATAATAATTGTTAATTGTTTTATTGATGAAAAACTTTTCAAAATGTGCAGACTCAAAATTTTGGGTGCAAGCTATTGGATCGTAGTTATGGAGCAGTGTGGACCACAACCTCACCCCCAAGCGGACCTTTGTCTCTAAGAATGTTATTCAGTGGCGCTGATGAAGATGATCAGTCATGGGTTGTTCCTATTAATAACATACCTCAAGACTGGAAAGCTGGAGAAACATATGACACAGGAGTACAAGTGAACTCATAGACAAGCTAGATTTTATTATTCTATTGTCATATTTATTCCACAGCAATGATTACCCACTATATTCTCCTATGTAGTTCATTTGATTTGTTACTGTTTTTTTTACTCTTTGCTTTTTATTTCTTCAGAGATGGAAATAGTCTTTAATAAGAGACTTAGGAACACTTCTCATTCCTGAATGTAATCATTGTATCATTGACTAATAAAATTCCCAGTTTTCCTGACCTGCTCTAGTTAAAGCCGCCAAATGTCTGCTTATCTGTGAAAAATGCTTACCAAAGTAATTAACCAAGAAGGGCCACTCTATTTTTCTTGTATACTTCTCAAAATCTAGTTTTTATTCTCCATTTTTGGACATACTTTCGACCAAAATGGCCAAGTACCCTTGTTTCGAAAAATATGTATGGATCTACCACTGTTTGCGAAATAATTAGAGATCTACTACTTTTTTAAAACTCAAGATTGTGAATCTCGAGTTTGTTGTATAACTCAAGTTTCACAAACTTGAGTTCCATGGAAAACAGCTGATGTAACTCGAGTTCTATAAAAAATAGCACGGCTAATTTGAAGGCTATTTTTTCAAAGAACTTGAGTATCTGGAACTCGAGTTCTACGACAAACTCGAGTTTAAAAAATGTGATAGATTGCTAAATATTTTACAAACAGTGATATATTGCTAAATATTTTGCCAAACAGTGGTATATAGTGATTTTACCCACATACTTTCATGCTCCTGGCTCCTGCATAATTATGCATGATCAAAGACAATGAAAGATACAGTTCTGAATCTTTACAAGAATGTGATACGTTTATTCAGCCATGTCTGAACTTTGTGGTGAATGCTTTGATGGGAAAATCGTGTTTAAAGATATTTTTAAATGAAAAAATTAAGATTCACAGTCATTCTACCCTTTCCATAGTCTCTGAGGGCCAAACCTTCCTATCCACTCTAGTAAATAACTAAATACTCACACATCATGGTACTTACAGGTACTTGACAGTATTAAGAAGACTTGAAAGCAAAACAAAAATCAGCATGTTATTTTCTTGACCTAGATTAATCATCAATCAGTTAAAAATTGATGTATTTACCAACCTCCCCTGTGTGTAATTATTGTTATTCCAAGCAGCATGTCAAGCAGCAATTATTTTTATTCCAATTCCATAGACGTATAGTGCAAGCACAATGACTTACGGAACCTTGAAAAAAATAGTGTACAATCATTGTGAGTAGAGACATTATTTCTAATTTACATAGTTGCCTTTTGAAAGTTCAAAGTCTACTAGTAAGCCAATAGGCTTGTGGATCGATCGGCACCTACCCCCATCCCTCTGTCCCTTCGACCTGTCTACTCTCTCCTCACAAAAGAAAGAGAAAATAAGTTTAATAGTAATAATATAAAGAATATACCAGTAATGTCAATTTGCTGATGCTATTCAAGAGCAAAATCTAAAGGTTAATACAGAAGAAGGGAAACCGAGCTTATGGCTTATGCTGATTGGGCTTCATCTACTCCTGGCCTTCCTCAGATAGATTACTTACCCAAAAAAAATGTATCTACCCAGGGGGTTTTCAGGTGGCTTGAGTTTTATGCCTAATAGGCCTCATATACTCCACTCTTTCTTCAAATCAATTGCTTAGCTAAAAACAAAACATAAAAATAAATTGAGGGGAAGAACTTAGAAGGGCCAAGTTTACAAGAACTGAAAGGTATGTTATTTTTTGTAAGCATTGCAATATTAATGCAAAAGTTAAAAATCATTAAAAAAAAAATTAAAAAAAATGATAAATCCATACACAGTAACGTTATCTGTGTAGATTAGAGAATTTCAACAAAACTTATTCTACAAGATTATTGCTTAATACACACTGCCATTGATTACTTAGCAGGATTATGCTGGATACAGAAGTAAAGTTGAATCTGAAATGTGGACTAAACCTCTTAAACTGTACAATGCCATGTCCTTATTACCAACAGTATCCAACTGTAGATAATAATCATTCAGCCGCAATGCCCTGTATGAATCCCATAATTGCTCAATAGAAGGGCCTAATGGTACGTCTGTTCCTTCCCAGCATCTCCTCTTTTAGAGTCATCAATCTTTGACATGTTACGTAGATCCATTTGCAGCCGTTTAATCATATATGTACACATCCGCTTCAATAATTAACCATCATAAATTCTTCTTAATGTCTTTTAATCTTCGTTAAGCTCCCAATTTTGATGCCATATTAGAATCTCCACAAGACAGTTTCATCTGAGCACCCATCTCACTCAACATTGAGTACACCATGCTTTTCCTATGGACTGAACCATTTCCCACAAAAGATTCCGATTTAAACTCCCCAAATTGAACCAAGCTAGATCCAGCTGCTTTTTGTAACCCCTTTTCCTTCATCAGCTTTCTCACATGCTCTACATCATTCCATTTTCCTTCTGCAGCGTATATATTTGATAACAGCACATAGGGCCCAATATCCCTTGGTTCCAACTCAATTAGTCGCTTGGCTACAATCTCTCCTAGCTCTGAATTTGAGTGGGTCCTACAAGCAGAAAGTAGAGCTCCCCATAAGGCAGCTCCGGACTCCATTGGCATCTTACTTATAAGCTCCTCTGAATCTTTCATCAAACCAGCCCGGGCAAGGAGATCAACCATGCAACCATAGTGTTCAACCTTTGGTTCAATCTTGTAAACTCGAAACATTAAATCAAAGCACCACCAACCCTCCAAAACCATTCCTGCATGGGTACATGCAGACAAGACACAGACAAAAGTAGCATCATTTGGCATTGGTCCTCTCTTCACCATCTCCATAAATACTTCTATGGTCTTTTCTGCATTCCCATGAATACCATATCCCATGATCATAGAATTCCATGACACAACACTTCTGATGGGCATCTCATCAAAAACATCTCTAGCCAAATCCATAGCCCCGCATTTTGCATACATTGTCAAAAGAGCTGTTGAAAGTAACACATCAGGTTTGATCCCACTATTTTTTAGACAAGAATGAACCCATTTGCCTCTCTCAAGACTCCCCAAGTTCGCACATGCAGTAAGGACACTCACAAGAGTAGCCTCATTTGGCTTAGCCTCTCCAACTTCTATCATACTATCAAACAATCTCAAGCATTCACTGTAATCCTTACTCCGCACATAAAGTGCTAACATCATATTCCAAGAAACCACATTCCGCAAAGGCATCTGATCAAAATAATCACGAGCCACTGAAATATTCCCAATCCTAGCATACCCATCAATCATACAATTCCAAGAGATAACATCTCTAAATGTCATTCTCTCAAACAACCCTTTTGCTGCCTCCATATCCCCAATCCCAACATACCCCGAAATCATAGAATTCCAACTAAAAACATCTCTCTCATACATCTCATCAAAAAGCTCACGCGCAACACCAACTTCCCCATTCTTCACATACCCATCAATCATAGTATTCCAACTCACCAAGTCCCAGTCAGGCCCCGCATCAAACACCATCCGAGCATCCCAAATCCTCCCACAAACCGAGTACATGTGAATCAATGAGTTCCGCACAAACAAATCTGACTCAAACCCAAATTGCACCACACGAGCATGAGCCTTTTCCCCCTCTCTCAACGACCCAATCTCCGCGCACACCTTGATCAAAATTGGAAAAGTATAATGATTCGGCAAAACCCATTTCCCTACCATTCTTCCATAGTAAAACCGTAAAGCACTAAACGGGTCGTTAAAATTCACATAGCTTCTTATAATAGTGTTACACATAAAAGCATCAGGTTCATCAAGACAATCGAATACGTAAACAGCATGCGAAACAGTGAGAGAAGAAGAGCAGAGCTTTTTGACAACTCGGCTCGCGACGAGTGAGTGTTGGAAGAGAGCAGAGATAATTAGCTGAGTGTGGACTTGGTTGAAATGCCTAACGCTAGAGCATGATTCCAAGGCTTGCAAGATGGGATGGCTAAGCTTCAAGATGGGGAGGCCTTGATAGTCTATCTCTGTAGGGTCGTGTTGGGTATCGAGCCAGAGTTTTGGTGGGGTTTTAGAGAGGTTTTTGTAGGATTTAAGGAAGTTGTCAATTGAGAGTGAAGAAGATAGATGGCTTCTGGGTTTGAACCTAACGCCCATTCTTTCCAAATACTTGTGTTTTTTGGCGGGGAGGAGGATAAGAGGAGTCTTGCCTCTTGTTTAGGAAACAAAAGGTGCTGCATGGAAATGTGAGTCCCAGATGAAAGTTTTTGGACATGTCTCATGATCGCAACAGGTCCAATGCACTGGAGACACTGAATAGAAGTCATTCCCTTGGCAAAATATGTACCACGGTTTGTGAAATAATAAGGGATCAATCACTTTTTTAAAACTTGAGTTTGTAAAACTTGAGTTTGCCATCTAACTCGAGTTTCACATCAAGTTTTACAAACTCGAGTTCCATGGAAAATAGCCACCATTTTTTTATATAACTCAAGTTTCATAAAAAATAACACGGTAAATTTGAAGGCTATTTTTTTTAAAGAACTCAAGCTTTTAGAACTCGAGTTACATGGCAAACTCAAATTTCAAAAAAATAGTAAATTGCTAATTATTTCGCAAATAGTGATATATTACTAAATATTTTGCTAAATAGTGGTATATGGCAATTTTGGCGGGAGTATTATTTGTGTTATGTGAGTTTATACCATTGTTATGCACATCAATTTATGATTTCCCTTCCATAATCACAACTTTATTACAAAGCTTAATTAATTTGTATGATAAAACAAAATAATCAAGGAATCAATTTTCGAAAAGATAAAGATCTTGTAGATAATATAGAGGCCCTAAGTTATATTGAGAATAGCCAAAAACTATATATCTTCGCCTCTATTGGAGGAAGAATATCTTAATCGATGGAATCATGTGATACGCATGCTAGAAGCCTGGTACAAATTAATTATATAAAAAACTACTTAAAAAAAAAGTTAGGGGTTAGGACACCTATGTACTAGTAATCATCTTCTTTCGTTGTCTTTTGAGTGTAACTCTACGTAAAAACTAGACTATAATATAAGTCTTCTTCTATATAACTTAAAGCTTAAGTGTCCTTTTGTTAATGGGAAGGCAATGGTAGCTAGTAATGGTGGATCACAAGTCCCAGCTATTACTCAAAGCTTAATTAATTTGTGTGATAAAACAAAAGAGTCAAGGAATCAATTTTCGAAAAGTTTATGGTAAAAGATTACTTTGTTACTTGAATACCAATTAGCTACACGTAAACTATAGAGCAAATCACAAAAGATAAAGATCTTGTAGAAAATAAAAATATAGAGGCCCTAGGTTATATTGAGAACAGCCAAAAACTATATCTTCACCTCCATTGGATGAAGAATATCTTAATGGATGGAAAAGCTTGGTGGACAGTTGCAAATAGCAAAACACAAGCTCTTGTTTTATTTTTATTAAATAATAATAATAATAATAATTGTGGGGCCAGTGGCCCAAAAAGACAAACGGAGAGTCCATGGGAAGTGGGCTAGCGGCCCAGTCCGAGGACATTCACATATTCGAGGACAAGATTTATTACTCAAACTACATCCAAGGTGGATATAATTCTTTTAATAGTCAAGGAACTTTACAGAATTACATGCAAACTAACTAATGAATATTGAGCAAAGAATGAACCGGGAAAAGTAACAAATATCCCCTAAAAACTGCTACCTCCACATTATATGTTTTCCAGCTAACTCTCTGGCCGCATTAATATGGAGGTGATATCTGAACAGTAATCAAGCAGCCTTCTAACCACTAGACGGAAAATCCAAGAAGTTCTAGATGGGACAGAAAGAAGTTCTCAGAATGGAACCTACACGTGTACAGTGGAAGCGGAGTGAAGAAGGTAGTATATAACGTAAGATCAGAGTACACCAAAAGGGGGAGGACATTTTGGAAAGAAAAAAGAAAGAACAAGAAAAGAGAGAATCTAGAGACATAACCACAAAAAATCTTGCCAAGGAGAAGAGGAAGAGGGTGTTTCTTTTATTAAGTTTGAAGTTCCTTTTGCTACAGAAGAACGATGTCTTTTTCTTCTCACTGGAGCTAGTTCTTACGCCCATTCTCTATAAATTTTATTGTTTGGACTTGTTGGGCTCGAATCCCATCCTTCTTTTGAGTCCAATACATTTCAAGTCCTTACAATAATAATAATAATAAAAAACTACTTAAAAAATGTTATTAAAAAAGAAAAGGAAATTAAGTGGATGGTTATAAGATGTTAGAGCATTTTAATATTAAATAATTAAAATAAATAAATGTAAAGATATGGGAGTGAATATGGAAGATGAGGAGTTAGTGAAAATGTTTAATCCCACATTGAAAAAAAGAGAGACTTTTTTTATTCTTTTTAACTGTGGTGATTAATGGGCTAAGATGAATTGTCTCAGATATTGAGCTAGATACGTGCGCAACGTGCGCAAGGGGAGGTAAAGAGTGGAGATTCTTGGCAAGGAAGGGTGTTCTTTCTAGTGGAGTTTTGGACTTGAACACTTTGTGTAGAGGTTGTTCTAGCCATACGACACTTGTTGGGCTGTTGTATCATGAGGGAGACAAGTCAGAGAAGGTCTGTCCAAATAGTGTTGTGTAATTTCTTTCTTTAAAGTAATAAAATTCAGTAATATTATTCAATTTCTCTTTGTATTATTTCCATTATCATTGTATTTTGCACCAACAATTTTAAGGAGATTCAAACACATGGAGCCTACACAAGAGAAATCAAATGAGCCTGTTGGAGATCTCAAACACATGGAGCCTACACAAGAGAAACCAAATGAGCCTGTTAGAGATCTTAACAAGCCCTTTCGTTTTAAGGGAGCCCACTTCAAGAGGTGGAAAGGAAAGGTCCTCTTCTACTTGGGTCTTCTCAAAGTCTCCTACATCCTTACTGAAAAGAATCCATCAAAAGTTCCTACCGATGAAATGAGTGACAAAGAATATATTCTCCATCAAGAAAAAATAGATAAGTATACAAAAGATGAATATAATTGTCGCTCTTATCTATTGAATTGTCTTGCCGATTATTTCTATGATTATTATAATACAACTTACAATTCTGCTATGAAAATTTGGAACGCTTTACAAAGCAAGTATGATACCGAGGAGGCTGGTGCAAAGAAGTATGCTGCTAGCAAATTTTTCCGTTACCAAATGGTGGATAGAAAATCGATGGTGGATCAAGCACAAGACTTCCAAATGATCGTGGCAGAATTGAGATCCGAAGGTGTAAAGGTTGGAGACAATTTGGTGGTAGCTGGCATAATTGATAAACTACCACAATCTTGGAGGGAGTTCCAAAAGACTTTGCGGCACAAACAAAAGGAGACATCTTTGGAGACTTTGATCACACGCATCCGTGTGGAGGAGGAGGCTAGAGGACAAGATGCACTCATGACACAAGAGAGCAATGATAATTCCACCACAAAGGTAAACCTTATTTTAGCCAATAATAATATGCCCAAAAATCATTTTCCTAGAAATAGTCAATTGAAGCCTAAAAAGAGAGCCTTTAAAAATAATAATAGACCTCAAGGAAGGGGAAAGCCAAATAAAATTACAATAAGAACCAAGGAGCCGCTTCATAAGATCAATTTAATAGATCCTATTTTTTCTGTGGCAAGAGTGGACATATTGCTCGATTTTGCAAATTTCGGAAACGTAAATCTGTCCCGCAGGCTAATGTAACCGAAGAGCCTTTAGTGGCTATAATTACAGACATCAATATGGTGCAATATGTTGAAGGGTGGTGGGCATATTCTTGTGCTAATAGGCACGTCTGCTATGACAAAAATTGGTTCAAATTGTACACTCCTTTTGAAGAAGAAAAAACTGTTATGCTTGGTGACTTTAGCAAAACCAAGGTTCTTGGGAGTGGTGAGGTTAAATTGAAATTCACTTCTGGACGCGTGCTAACATTGAAAGATGTTCTTTATACTCCGTCCATGAGAAAGAATTTGATGTCAAGTTTTTTGCTTAACAAGGCTGGCTTCAAGCAAACTATGAAATCTGATAATTATGTAATCACTAAAAAGGGATTATTTGTGGGCAAGGGTTATGCTTGTGATGGAATGTTTAAATTTAATGTTGAGAATAATAAAGCATCTACCAGTTCAGTTTATATGCTTTCTTCTATTAATTTTTGGCATGTTCGTTTGTGTCATATAAATAGTAGATATGTGGGAATCGTGAGCAGTTTGGGATTAATTCCAAGACTATCAAAAGATTTTGAAAAATGTGAAACTTGTAGTCAAGCTAAGATTACAAAAAGGCCTCATAAAAGTGTTGTAAAAAATACCGAATTGCTTGAGTTAATTCACTCCGATTTATGTGAATTTGATAGAATTTTAACTCGTAGAGGAAATAGATATATTATCACTTTTATTGATGATTTCTTAAAATATACAACTATTTATTTGTTGAAAAATAAAAGTGATGCTTTTGAAAAATTTCAAGATTTTTTAAAAGAAGTTGAAAATCAATTCAGTAGAAAAATAAAAAGAATAAGAAGTGATAGAGGCCGTGAGTATGAATCAAGTGCATTCAACTCATTTGTTCAGTCTTTGAAAATTATCCATGAAACTACTGCACCATATTCACCTGCTCCTAATGGTGTGGCTGAAAGAAAAAATAGAACTTTAATTGAGTTAACAAATGCCATGTTCATTGAATCTGGTGCACCTTTACATTTTTGGGGTGAAGCTATTTTAACTGCATGTTACATTTTGAATAGGGTGCCACATAAAAAGTCACACACCACACCTTTTGAGATGTGGAAAGGACATAAGCCAAATTTGGAATATTTGAGAGTATGGAGTTGTCTTGCTTATGTAAGGCTTACTGACCCTAAAATGCCTAAATTGGGTATTAGAGCTACTACTTGTGCTTTTCTTGGTTATGCAATTAATAGTGCAGCCTATAGATTTTTTTATCTTGAAAACAAAATAATTTTTGAATCTGGTAATGCAATTTTTCATGAAGAAAAATTTCCTTTTAAATTGAAAAATAGTGGGGGTGAAGAAAATATTTTGTCACAACCTAGTTCTTCTACTTCACATTTACAAAATCAAGAAAATTTTGAAATGGAACCTAGAAGGAGTAAAAGAGCTAGAGTTGAAAAGGATTTTGGTCTTGATTATTATGTTTTTAACATTGAGGAAAATCCCCAAAATTTAAAAGAGGCTTTAACATCACCTGATTCTATATTTTAGAAAGAGACTGTAAATGATGAGATGGAATCTCTAATTTCTAATAGAACTTGGAAATTAGTAGATCTTCCACCGGGTTGTAAGACCATAGGTTATAAATGGGTCCTTAGAAAAAAGTTGAACCGGATGGATCAATAGATAAGTTTAAAGCTAGACTTGTTGCAAAAGGCTTTAAACAAAAAGCTGATTTTGATTTCTTTGATACTTTTTCTCTGGTAACAAGAATTACATCTATTAAATTGTTAATTGCTATTGCTGCAATTTTTTATTTGAAAATTCATCAAATGGATGTAAAAACCGCTTTTCTAAATGGGGACCTAGAGGAAGAGATTTACATGGATCAACCCGAAAGCTTTGTAGAGCCTGGACAAGAAAGCAAGGTATGTAAGCTAACTAAATCACTATATGGCTTAAAACAAGCACCAAAACAGTGGCATGAAAAGTTTGATTCCTGCATGATTAAGAATGGATATAAATCAAATGAATGTGATAAATGTATTTATTCTAAATCATGAATAATTTACATGTTATTATTAGCCTCTATATGGATGATATGTTAATTTTTGGCTCAAATATGCATGTTATAAATGAGACAAAAAATATGCTTAAAAGCCATTTTGATATGAAAGATCTTGGTGAGGCTAATTTTATTTTGGGCATGAAAATTACAAAAGTATGTGATGGAATATATCTTGATCAATCACATTATGTTGAGAAAATATAATTTTCATGATCACAAAAGTGTAGCTACTCCTTTTGATTTTAGTGTTCGTTTATTTCCTCTGAATAATGATGATGAGATTTTTAATCAAAAGGATTATGCTAGTATTCTTGGTAGTTTGCGTTATGCTACTGATTGTACTAGACCTGACATTGCATATGCAGCAGGAGTGCTTAGCAGATTTACTAGCAAGCCTAGTAAAGATCATTGGCTAGCTATTGAGCAAGTCATGAGATATTTAATTGGTACCAAAAGCTATGACTTATTTTATAAAAAGTACCCTACTATGATTGAAGGTTTTAGTGATGCCGATTGGAATACTTTGTCAAGTGATTCTCTCTTTACCACTGGTTATATTTTTACCTTAGGTAGTGGTGCTATTTGTTGGAAATCTAAAAAGCAAACAATAATTGCTAATTCTATAATGGAAGCTGAATTAATAGCATTAGTTTCAGCTAGTGAAGAGGCAAATTGGCTTAGAAATTTATTATATGAAATTCCACTTTGGGAAAAGCCAATTCCACCTATATTAATTTATTGTGATAGCACTGCTGCAATTGGTAGAGTTAAAAACCGTTACTACAACGGTAAATCCAGACCTATAAGAAGAAAGTACAGTACCGTGCGATCTTATTTGAGTAATGGCATCATAAATGTGGATTATATTAAATCGAATGATAATCTTGCAGATTCATTTACTAAGGCCTTGGCAAAAAATAGAGTCTGGAATACATCGAGGGGAATGGGACTAAAGTCCATAAAATCATGAGCCATGTATGAGGATACCCAACCCAAGGACCAGAGATCCTGAGAATTTGGTTCAATGGGAAAAACGAATCATATGATGGTCATAAGAAATGCACAATTTATTTAATGTTAATTATTTATTTTGTAAATAATTTTTTAATTGTTCATCCCTATGATATAAGTGCATTTATCCTGTAATGTGGAGAGGTTGAGTAAAAATTCTTAATGAAATTTGTAGCTCATATGAGTGGGGTGTTAGAATTACAGGAGCACCCTTGACAAATTTCACTTATATAAGTGTGGGGGTGTGGCCGCTCCCTATGAGATTTGAACTTAGTCTCAAATACACTTATGAAATCGGGGTCAGCATATGGCCGTAAAGTGCTAGCTATAAAAGCTCATGTCAACATCTAGGTTGTTATGTGTAAGCAGTGACGCTTAATTACCCTAAAGCAGTCCTAGTTCAAGTCAGAGACCACTACGACTCTGGAGTTGAGATCACTATTTTACTAAGTGAAGGTTCAATGCAGAGCACACCTTCATGATGCATAGTGATCCATCTTTGCCTGGTAATCTCTCTTTAACTAAAATTTAATATTAAAATGAGTGGGGGATTGTTAGAGCATTTTAATATTAAATAATTAAAATAAATAAATGTTATAACATAAATATAAAGATATGGAAGTGAATATGGAAGATGAGAAGTTAGTGAAAATGTTTAATCCCACATTGAAAAGGAGAGAGACTTTTTTATTCTTTTTAATTGTGGTGATTAATGGGCCAAAATGAATTGTCTCAGATATTGGGCTAGATACGTGCGCAAGGGGGAGGTGAAGAGTGGAGGTATCAAATTTGGAAATGAATC
This sequence comes from Quercus gilva, assembly GCA_023621385.1. NCBI lineage: Eukaryota > Viridiplantae > Streptophyta > Magnoliopsida > Fagales > Fagaceae > Quercus > Quercus gilva. The sequence goes on from CM042484.1 coordinate 33,809,191, forward strand.
AGCCTCTTAGATCCTCCTACTTGACAGCCCATTCAGAATAATTACCATATCCGTTGGTGAGTAAATGGCCCGAATTAATACCCTATTTTTACTGGGCCTTTTCATTCCTCAGAAACTCCTTATCTCACCATTAATTGTGTAACACCAGCCCATCAGATTAATGTCTAACAATTAATCTTGTAACACTCACTAAATCAGAATAATGGACCTCAGTCCAAATAATATTGTGTAATTTCTCTCTTTAAAGTAATAAAATTCAGTAATATTATTCAGTTTCTCTTTGTATTATTTCCATTATCATTATATTTTGCACCAACATAAGAGACAATGGATTATCCCTTTGGTTTAACAAGTGGCCGGAGAGAGGCCCCTTGAGAAGCCTTATTTAGGCCCTCTTAACAAGGGCGAGGAAAGCATCAGACTAAAAGATATTGTAGGCTTCTTTAGCTGGAACTTGGAAAATATTTCCTTCTCCTTCCCCACCTCAATTCTCCTCGAGGTAAAGATCACCCCTATTTCGTTCTCAGAGCAAAAGGAGGACTAGATTACTTGGCACTCCTCAGTTGGTGGTGAGTTCAAACTAAAGGAGGCTTACCGGCTAATTATTGGGGAAGAAGAAGATAAAACTAAACCTCCCTTTAGAGGAGCCTAGCTATGGAAAATCGTATCTCTTCCAAATGTTAAATGAATCTTATCTCTTCCAAAGGTTAAATGCTTCCTATGGCAATGCTGCCACCTTAGCATACCAGTCTGCTCCCTACTTACTAGAAGAGGAATGGATATCTCGCCTCTTTGCCCTAGTTGTAATGCTGAAACTGAGTCCATAATTCATGCCTTAAGGGACTATCTTATGGCTCAAAGGTTTTGGAATTCATTTTCCCCCCTATGCAATCCTCCATTTTTTATGGCACTTGTTTAGTTGATTAATTGAGATTAAACTGCAGGAACTCCTAGCCTACTGGTACTTCTGACATTACTCGGGACATCATATTTCCCCTACTATCTAGACTCTTTGGCTCCATCGGAATAGTTTGGTGTTTGGAAAAGCAAACCCTCTTAGAGACCCCCGAGCTGAAACTTTGGCAAAAGCCACTAAAGTCACCTACCTGGGCATCAATTGGAAGCAAATCCATAATAGAGTTAAAATCCAAGTGAGATGGATTCCTCCACCAATTAATTGGTTCAAGTTAAACTCAAATGGTTCATCTATGGGCAACTCGGGTCTTGCTGGAGGTGGTGGGCTCATCCAGAATGCAAATGGAGGTTGGGTTAAAGGATAAGCTCGGGCTATTGGGATCACTACCAGTGTTGCAACTGAGCTTTGGGCTTTAAGGGATGAGATTTGGTTGTGTCTATCTGTCAAGTTTCTTGCTGTGGAAATAGAACTAGATGCGAAAGTGGTTATCGATCTAATTGGGATAGAGTATGGAAACTCCAATGGCACAAGAGTTATAATGTCGGACTACAAAGAAGGACTCAAGGATATCCCTCTAGTTAGGAACAAACTTTGTTATAGGGATGCTGATAAGTGTGCAGATGCTCTAGCAAGAAGATGATCTCTTCTTGGTTAGGACTTTACTGTCTTTGTTCAACCCCCTTGGGATGTAACTATGCTTCTTAGTTTAGATATTGCTAGTACCTTGTATGATCGACATGTAAATTCTATTGTTTAATTCTTAATATATTATCCTTTTTACCAATATATATTGTAGGGGTAAAAGCCCAAAATCATATATTGGGCCTTGGGCTTTATCTGGGAATATGGTGTGTCCGAGGAGGGGTAAGTAATTAAAAGGAGCCCTGAGTTTAGAACTGCGAAAGATAGAGTGGAGGAAGATGGTCCGAGAAGAAGCTCATTCCTAGATAGGATCAAATGATGATCGGCTCTATACTTTAGCAATTTAAGTAACCCTCCAAGAGATTTCCACGACAAGGATGATCTTCACACATACACAAAAGAGATAAGAACCCATAAATATCTAAGGGAAAAGATGCTGCCACCACATTAAATGCCCAGTAACTACTTTCCTGGCAACATTTATGTGAAGAAGATCCCTGAATAGTGTTACATTGGCAACTACAACTCACAGAAGGCCAAAGGAAGTGGCTGATGGGACAGGTACTCAAGTAGCAACCCGAATGGTTGACAAGTATAAGGTGAAAATGATCCAAGGGAACTATATAATGTGAGAACATCTCCACAAAAGGGGGATCGGAAGAAAAAGGGAAAGGAACACTATAGCAATAAAAGTAAAATTTATAATAACCTTTGTTAGATTTGATAACCCATTTTGGCCTCCTCAGACACCACCTTCATACCAGATTATGGATTCTATCATCATTTGATCATAATTACCATACTAGCTGTTGCTAACTTTATCAAAGCCCAGATCTTCAACCCACCCTCTACAAATTCTATTGTATTGGGCTTGCTAGGCCAACGTCTCGTACACTTTAGACTTGGGTCACAAAAAGAGTCCTTACACACACATACACACACACACATATATATATATATAAAGTTATATGTACTATGAAATGTAAAAGATAATCCATCACAAGTCTTTATTATAAGGTCATGTTAACGGGTATTTTTAGGGCAATTGTTAATAAACCATATTAGGAAAGTTTTAACACCACTTTCATAGAAAATATAAAAAACTATCAAAAAAATAATTATTTTATCATTTTTCTATAAAATGTTTATAGTGGATTTCAAAATTTAGGTTTTTAATTTAAAAAAATGCTCCTACAAATAAATTGAGGGCATAAAGGAAATGTTAATAAATTAATGGTGTTTGACATTTCAAACTGGGAAAATTATTGTGTAGTCCAGGACTACTAGGTCAGCAAGCTGATCTTGTAGTCCTAGCCAATAAGAAAAAGACAGATCATTAAAAAAATCATGACATCATCTTGCCTGCCATGTCAACCCAATAATTCTAACTCTTCTAACATCCGTTAACCCGTTAAAGCCAATTCAATTTTTTTTTTCTAAATTTTAGATTTGAATTGAGTAGGCGAATTTTTAAAACTTTTGGGAATATAAAAACTCTTCGTTTTTTAATTTTTCCAGTTTTACCTTTGAACCTGGTAGTTGGCAAATATATTTCCTGGATGAGTACTTTGCTCGTCCATCAGAACACCCAACCCCACCAACTTCGACGGGGAACTCTCCTTCAGCTTCCGCTCATCCTCGCCCAAAATGTTCAGCCGCAAATTGCCCTATCCCTCTTTTCCTACTACAGTAGCCTCTCGAGCTACTTCTTCATCTCAGTCTCCGTCACCAGGAATTTTAGGGACTAGGTTATTTATTTATTTATTTATTTTATATATAGACTTTTACCTGTTTCTAAGTACTGGTGCTTTAATGGTCAAACCAAACCTTCTTTGCCCCGATTTGTTTCGTTTTGCTTTCACATTCTAACGCCCACAAAACTAACAGAATTAAGGGGACGTTAGATTAAGCCAGACATGGTGGGTGACGTGGCAAGTAATATGATGTCATCAATTTTTAACAATCTGTCTTCATCTCATTGGTTGGGACTACACAATAATTTTCCTTCAAACTGGACATAATTTTGGGACATCCCAAAATAGAATATGTAAGGACGCAATTTGGGTCCCTAGCTCAAAGGATGGATGAACTTAGGCCCAAAAAACCCAATATAATGAATTTGTAGAGAATGGATTGGAAAACTGGGTTTTAATGAGTTGGACAATAAGTAAAGTGGATTCAGATGACAAGAAAATGAAGATAGACTAATTTAATCTAAATAAAATCGTCTTCGGCACAGTCCAAGGAGATCAGTTCTTATATATTTCTCTCAAGTTTGATTACAAATTTAGTTCTTGATTGCTACAATGTTTTTCTCTCAATTTCTCGATCCCTCTTTCTCAAGGTCTCTCTTCCATTTTATACTATCTTCCCTTTTCATCTCCACCTTTCACATGCAGGTCAGATTGTTAGTGTTGATCCTTGTCCCATCAGCACCTTCCTAAAGTCTTTAGGTAGCAGCTATAAGGCTAAAAGTTACTGTTTAGATATCACTTCCTCATCAATGCGACCAGAGAGTTAGCTGCAGAGCATTTAATGTGGTAGTAGCAGCTTTCCCTTTAGATATTTCATAGCTTACCTCTGTCCTATTCCTTTTTGATACTTATCCTTATCCATGGAATGATTCGGAATGTTACTCTCAATGGCAGTCCACACCCTCTGACCTCCGCTTTACTCAACCGAGGAGGCACTCCTCATCGAACCACCCTCGTGGACGGTTTTGATTGGACTTCATTTCCTCTCCTACTAACACGGATCTTTATGAAAGTTTTTACCCGTCCTCGGATTGCCTAACATCCTCGGATTGGGCCTTTGGCCCAATATATATATATATATATATAGATATGGGCTCCTAGGCCTATCACCCCTACAGAATACAAGCCAAACAATTTGAAATGGAAGGAGTAGTTCTTAAACCAATACCCGTAGGGCGTTTGTTAATTGAAGGAAAATGTTAATAAAATGTTAATTAACATCTTAAACCAATACCTTTTGATTGGTTATTGCTAGTTTCCCTTTATTATATAGCGGCCACAAAGATTTATTAAGTTGTAAATTTTAGATTTTAAGAGGTGAGATTTTAACAGTTGAGGGGGGCGGTGTGTAAATTTTTGTTTAAGTTAGTAATTTTATTACCCACTCAAACAGTCAAACTGCAATTAAATTAAGGGAAAAATTAAAAATTAAGGGGGCCAGTGACAAAATCAAAATATCCTTTTCCTCAATTAAAAATTTCAAGAATAAAAGAAGAAGCAAATCTTAATTGATTACATGGGCCTTGATCTCATGAATCAATTTAACCAGCAAAAATTAACATCCAAAGACTTGCTACAATTCTATTTTTCTTTTTGTTATGTCTGTGGATTAAATAGATTGACAAATATCTATCTATCTATATATATATATATTAAAAAACAGTACAATCAACTCCAAAAAGAAAACCAATTACAAAATTTTCCAAAATGAAAAAATAAGGACCAAAAACCAATCAAAAGAAAACAACAGGTGGCCCTGATTTCTAAGTTAATATCGTGAGAAGAAAAAAAAAATGTAGGAGCATCTGAATGCAGAAGCCGCATAGAAAAATGAAATCACGGCAAGTGCAAGCATAATCTGCTCCTCTCCATTTCGGCAACGTAAAGGGCTGTATACGCTACCCATTTCAAGCGCTTCAGCTATGCTAACTAATTGCCTTTTTAAAAAAAAAAAAAATATATATATATATATATATATACGTAACACAAAAAAAAATAAAAAATAAAAATAAAGAATACCCAACAAAGCTTTATCATCATATTCATATACATCTACTACTAGTCTAAAACTCAATCTCAGACACATAAAGAAGCACATGAATAAGTCTTCAGAAACATCTATGAATGACCCATGAGAGGCGCCTCTGCTCCGCTATATATATATATATATATATATAGGGTTTTATACTAAAACCCTAGTTAGACTAGAATAACCTTAACCTAATTAGTACCGGGCTAAAATCTAAAACTGACTCTTTAAGTATTTGTTTGGATCCACGTTTGTGAGTTGCGTTTTGTATTTGAGTTTATTATTTGCTGGGACCCACGCTACAGTAGACAAAATAAACGCGCAAAAGCCCAGCTGAAATGCATGGATGAAAAAATAGAGCGCACCGTTTCATTAAAAGCGGGCATGTGCATGTTCTTCGTGTTCTTCACTGATCAAACCCAGAACATGATGAACCCAGCATTCTTCGTGTTCTTCACCGATCAAACCTAGAACATGATGAACCCAGCAAAACCATCAAAACAGTGAAACCAAAACCATATGAATCAAACCCATGTGGAAAAAAAAATCAAACCCATCAACCGATCAAACAAATCTACCCAACAAACGCAAATCAAACCCATCATCAATCTCAACCTCACCCAACACCACCGACTTCCCATATCAAATCCATCAAATCCACTGCCGATCAACCCATCAAATTCACCGCTGATCAACCCATCCACCACCACCAAGGGATCCGATCTTTGCTAGCGTCAGATTGGGTTCTGAGCTCTTTGCCAGCATCGGACCGATGTAGGTCTTCCTCTCTTCCTTTCTCTGGTGGGCGTGGAACTATCTTCTTGTAGACCCAGGCATTAGCTAGGGTGGGTGAGGAGTTTAAAAAATAAAAAAAAGGAAGTAAAAGCTCGTTTTTAGCTAAGCTACTGTACTTGGACCCAAAAATAATCCCCACACGTTTTCTACTTATTTGCTACAGTGTTTTCAGTTTTTAGCAAAATAAGTCGTATCCAAACGGATCCTAAGTATCACCTTTTATCATTTCAGTCCTCTAAATTTCAGTTTTGTCATTTCAGTCTTCTAAGTTTTAAATTTTTGTGAATCTAGTATTCCGTTAGAGTTTAGTTAAGTAGTGTTGTTTCCCTCTATTTTTTTTTTTATATTTAAATTTCGTAGTTAAAACAAAATCAGAAAATGTTATTAAAAAAAGAAAGAAAGAAACATGCCCAAACCCGATGAATCTGTATGCCAAATTGAGAAAATCAGGGGAAGAAGAGAATTGGGAGGACTCAAGTGATGAGGCCGATGAGTATTTGTGGGCGATTGATGAGATTTTGAATCTAATGGACAAGTTATCGATTTGGTCCGATTCCGAGATTGTGGATCAAGCTTATTCAGCAATTTAGCATGCGATGTCTCTTCTTGAGGATAAGTTCTCTGTCTCGATCTATCTTTCTCCCACAGTATGATCTTGCAATCTCTCTCTTTCCCCATAATTCTCAATTAATCGAGAAATTATAAGGTTCTCATGGGGGACAAGTGATGTGGTCCACCATTCTAGTAAAAGACTCTCACTTATGTAAAATTGTGGAGTTTTAAATAAAAATTAAATACTAATTTAGTAATTTTAAATAAGTCCCATCTTTTACTGAAATGGTGGACAAATGACGTGGTCCACCATGAGAATTTTATAATTTCTCCAGTTAATCGGGTGGATCTAGGGTATCGGTCAATTTTGATTTTTCAGGAGCAGAATTGTTTTTTTTTTTTTTTTTTTTTAATAACAGTTTTTTTTATATGGGCTTCAGAGGCAGGCCCATTTATGACAAATGGGTTTTCAGTTAACTATGTCCGACCCGGTAAGGCCCATTAAATATGCTGAGTAATGAGTCCAACTCTCCAAGAAAAGCCCTCCATAAACCCTCCCAGTGAAAGGAGAAGAGAGGAGAGGGAGTGAAGAGGATAAATGAAATGAGATCAAGTTGAAGATGGCCATTTCCAGAAAGCTTTGTGAGCTCACTAGAAATGGTGGAACCCACCCACTACCTGCACAGTCACAGAAACTATGTTCTTGCTTCTGTAGTAGTAGTAGTAGTAGTAGTATTAGTAGCTCCCTCATTTCGTCCATACCTGAAACCCAATCCCAAGATCACGGTATGTATGACTGACTGTATGTATATTGTCCATGTAGCTGTGTTTTCTTCTTGGGTTTGGAGTTGTTTTATTAATTGAAGGCTTATTTGTTTTGTTTTGTGGTTTTTATATAGGGAATGAGAGTTCTCGGCCCAGATTGTCTAAATGGTTGCTATTCCTTCCTGGAGCTTTCACTTTTGGCCTTGGCACTTGGCAGATTTTAAGAAGGCAGGACAAGGCAATTCTAATACATTCTCTATCTCTCTATTTTCCCTTTCCAAATTTGTAGACCCAGACCCAGACCCAGATATCCTAGGTTCAATTCTCTTGGATTACCTGATGGACAGTTCTGACAGGTGGGGTCGCGTATTCGTGGTTTAGTCCCCAGGGATGTGTCCAAAGGACCCATCATCAAATAAAAATATTGGCTCCAGTCTTTTCTATTAATTTTTTTTTTCCTGCCCATTAGTATGTATGTTATGTGGTGCTTGTTTTCTTTTTTCATTCTAAAAAATTTTGGATTTTTTTGGTTTTCCGTATTTACAAATTGTCAGAAATGTGTTGGACATACACAGCAGTTGGTGAAATGTTGCAGATTCATGATTTTTTTTTTTTTTTCAAATACGTAAATTTAAATGCCAGATGCCTGATCAATACACATGGCATGGCTATGTAAGTGTTTTCTCTCAATTTACTTTGTCAAAAAAATTATTTTAAAAAGAAGAAGAAAGAAATAAGTACTAACATTTTGCTAGGACACACGCTGTTCTTACATACATATATAGGAGCAAATAAATGCTAACATTTTACTTATACCTTCAGCCTTGCATGTAGAAGATGGCAAGATGCTATAGTAAATTCCGCACAATCTTAGTGCTTAACAGGTCTTATGCTGTCATCAGACAATTTTCAAGGCCGTAAAACTCATTTTAAGACTGTCTAAAATTTCTTCTTCTCTTTCAATTTTTTATTTATAAGTAGTAAGATTTTAATGTGAAAGGGGAGATACTCTATGCACACTGGATGTGTGTATAGAAGATACTCATAAAAAATGAAAACACTAATCATTGCCTATGAATAGAGAGTGAATCAATGAAATCTAAGAATAGAAATTTACTCATTGTTGTCTATGATTGGGACCACTCGAACAATGATCTTAAGAAGCCAGATTTATCTCTAGAACTGTTGACTCCTTTTCATTAAACATTCACTTCCTTCTCCCTCCATATGGTCCACATTAAACAAAGGTGGTGCCATTATAAGTAAGAGAGCTTCTATGTTTGCTAGACCAGCTACAAAAAAATAAATCATCTATCACTCTCTTCGGCATCACCAGTCACCACTTTCTCTGAACATAGGGGAAAAAAATGAGAGCCCTTAACTTAGGAGCAACTTTGCAATGAAGAAGCAAATGGTCTACTTTTTCACTATTACGTTTGCAAATACAATATTGATTTACAAGGTGATACTCTTTTAGTTAGAATTTTCCCCAAGGCTACTGTTAATGAAAAAAGCAACCCTCTCTGGTTCCTAAAACTAGAAGTCAGCACTTTTGTTTTTATCAAATTTTGAGCCAGTTTGGTAATGCTGTGGCTTTGCAAAAGACATTGTGAAGGAGTTGCTGCAAAGATCTTTCTGTGGTGTCTTAAGGGGTTCTATAGGGATTAATTTTTCTTGGAGAAGCATTTGTTGCGTTAAGGTGCCTTCAAATATTTCATTCTTTTGCATGAGCTGTGGCATTGGATAAAATCGTAATGGTTGATCATCTTCAAAACCATGATGTTGATTATTGATTGGTGTTGCATGTGTAAGAACAGGAATCCATTGATCACCTTTTACTCTGTTGTATAGTGGCAAGAGATATTTGGTCAGTTGTATTTTCAATGTTTGGAGTATCATGGATCATGCAGAAAAACATAGTTCAATTACTAAGCTGTTGACAAGGAGGTTTCTACGTCAACAAATATCTAAAGCTTGGAATGCTGTCACATTATGTGTCTTCTAGACAATTTGGCAAGAGGGAAACAGATATATGGTTAGTTGTATTTTCAATATTTGGAGTATCTTGGATCATGCAGAGGAACATAGTTCAATTACTAAGTTGTTGCCAAGGGGATTTCAACTTCAACAAATATCTAAAGCTTGGGATGCTGTCACGTTATGTCTTCTGGACAATTTGGCAAGAGTGAAACAGTATAACGTTTGTTTGTGTCAAGTGCCCAACACCTGATGTCAAACAATCCTTGCTAAGATGTGATGGTTCTCTTAGGCAATTTCCAATGACCAATCCTGTTCCTTCTTAGAGTTTTAAATAGCTTGTGGTTGAGTTTGTGGTTTACATTGTGGAGAAGTCTTGTATTATATATTCTTTCTCTTGTTTAAAATAAAATTATTTTAACTATCAAAAATAGAGTTTCTCTGACTTTTCCATTAAAACATTGTTTGGTAAATATTTGCAGAGGCAGCAATATGTACGTGAATTATTTACTTAATGTTCAATAAAATATATATTTAAAAGTCTTGTGAATTTTTGGTAGGATGAAAATAGATAGCATAAGATGTTTCAAGAAAAATTTAAAGCATTACCATATGAACTTTGATGCAGAACAGAAGTAGAAAAATAGGAAATAAGGAGTGACAACAGGAACAACTCTTATGGATCCTTAAGAGTGGTTGGTAGAAGCATTAATATATATATATATATTCTTTATTATTATTATATTTTTATCAGTAAACGTCAATTTTATTCAAAGAAATATAAGTGCAACACAGCCACAGTTCACAGGCAGAGTACAAGGGCTGTCAAAAGTCATATGAAAGTACATAAATCCAAAAACTTTAGTATATCAGAGAAAGAATGACTAATGCTTCAGCAGATTATGATACTTATGCCTAATGCTTTAGGAAGCTTCACCCTGCCTTTCACCTTTGACCTTGCACATTGCCTATATGCTTCTAAGCTCATGTGTGTCCTCACAACAAACATTACTTTTTGATTTTTTGGACAATATGATGGGTTGGCTCATTCTTATTGTGTCAAATTTATGTTTGTGACCATATCTGTATCCATGAGATTTAGTTAACAAAACCACCAAAAGCTTTGAGTCAAAGACTGAATTGATTTGAGTTAAGTGGACTATTATGTTTGACAGTGTTTTATATGTTGCAGATAAAAATGCTGGAATATAGACAGAATAGGTTGGAAATGGAACCTCTGATGCTTAACAATGTATCTCCATCAAATGGAAAATTGGATTCTCTGGAATTCAGGAGGATTAGATGCAAAGGAGTTTTTGATGAGAAAAGATCAGTCTATGTGGGCCCACGTTCAAGAAGCATTTCAGGAGTGACTGAAAATGGCTACTATGTAATCACACCCCTTTTGCCCATCCCCAACAACACTGAGAGGTATATGCAGGAGTTTATTAGCTTCATTAGTCATTGTAACGTAACTCGCTACAATTTATCATACTTGCTCTCTTTCTTTGAAGTGTGTTATCCAATAAAGTTAAGTTGTTAGGGAGGGATTTTCTGTATTTAAACTATGCTTGAGTTGTATTCTTTTTCTTTTACAATGTGTTAACCAATTAAGTTGTTAGAGGGGGATTGTCTATGTTTAAACTATGTTTGAGTTATAATCCTTTTCTTTACAATAATTTCTCACATCTGATGTCCGAAGTTTTTCATGGAATAAATAAATAATTAACATTGTACTTTTTTTATGTAATGATTTGACAATACAATAGGAGATGAGGGATTTGAATTTTTTTATGTGAATTATTGGACAGAGAAGTTCCAATATAAAAAGCTCCGATTCATATTCAATCTTTAAGAGATTCTCTACAAATTCATATTCAATTTTTTTTATGTGAATTTTTTTTAAAGCATTGATTTTAACCAAAGTTCTTCTTGTTTCCTTTACCTTCTCTTCCTTTATCTAACCCCACCTAAACCAAGTTCTCTGGTTTTAGAACTTACCCACATAACGAAACCCAAAAAACTAATTTATAAACCCCAACATTTTTAATTTTATACCAAAAATTCTTGGGGTTTCTTTCTTTTCCCTGAATTTTGAGGTCTGTTTTCTCTTTTGTTTATCTAATTGTTGGTATTCACAGTTTGATTTCTCTGTAGGAAACTTTCGAAATCTTCTTCTGGGTACATGTTTCCCAGATCTGGTTTTGTGTCCTAACTGCTGCTTTTATCAGTATCCTTTGAGTTGTCCTCATTCTCTTTTAATTTCTTCATCATCACAGTCAGACTACAATTTAGTTTTTTCTTTTCCACTCTCTTTGCCTTTCTTTCCTAACAGTTTCCAGAGCTTGAATCAGGCTTCCCAAGCATGTATCAGCGTCACCTTCCTCAGTCTTGGGCATCAATTTCTGCAATTTCTAACACAGAATTCAATAGAAACAACATGGAGAATTGCCATCAATTTCTGCAATTTCAAAAATAAATAAATAAATAAAAACCCTAGGTTAGAGAACATACTTGGAACTTCACTCCAGAGGGGTATTCCTCAAACCTGTCATAGAGGTTTTGATCGGAATGGTAATCGAAAGTGATTATGGAAATTTCACTTGATGATCTTCATGGAGTGGCTGAATCCGACAAGAGAGAGTGAAGAGTGTGGCATCAGGTTTCTTTCTCTTGGTTTTAGTGTGTTTGATTCACTTTCTAAAATGTTTTTGAGTTAAATTGTGTTAGAGTAACGGCAAGGCCTCAGGTGGGTAACAGACTGTTAACAGATAGGACCACAAGTGGGTAAAGTACTATTTTTTAAACTACAAGTGGGCAAAGTGTAATTTCCCTTCTTCTTCTTTTTTTCCCTTTTCTTTGTACATCTTTGCTTCTTTGTGATTTTTCTCATGAAGTGGTCTTTTTTCATTGACATTGAACATATAAAAAATATATGGGACGGAGGTAGTAAAATATTTCTGGACATTGAACAGATGTTAGATGCACCTATCATAGTGATATGTGTTCCCACAGGTGATCAAAACAATCCAGTTACAAGGGCTCTTTGATTTTATTGATGTGCCAAATATTAGCTCAAACAATTTGAAATAACTTGTTGGCTTAGATTGTATCCTAGATTTGGGAGTTTTCTCAACAAGTAGTGTTTTGTACCTTAAAAAATTAAAGTAGGGTTCTACTGTCTTGGAGAGAAAAATTCTCAAGGTTTTATCCTCTCCTTCATATCTTAAAAAAAAAGGTTGTATTGTCTTGACTGATTGATGGTTTGTTGTATTAGCTAAAAGTATACTGAATATTTTTCTTCCAGCATGCAGTCGCCAATATTGGTTAACAGAGGATGGGTTCCTCGTAGTTGGAAAGAAAAGTCTTTGGAAGATTTACAATCCAGCGAACTTCCTTCCAGTACAGCAACCCCATCTGTCAAAGATAGCGAAAGCAGCTCTTGGTGGAGGATTTGGTCTAAGAAGCCCAAAAATATTGAGGTTTGTTTTGTAGTTAATTGATGCCTTGTTCAGGTGAGGCATATCAAAGATACAATCTAAATTTTTGCAACTTACAGGTCAATGCCCCTGCTGTCATTCCTTCAGAAGTTGTTGGAGTAATTCGTGGGAGTGAGAAGCCTACCATATTTGTTCCAGCAAATGATCCAAGCTCCTGTCAGTGGTTCTATGTTGATGTTCCTGCATTGGCTCGTGCTGCTGGACTTCCTGAGAATACTATCTACATTGAAGACGTAAACGAAAATGTCAATCTAAGTAACCCATACCCGATTCCAAAAGATGCTAATACCTTGATTCGCAGCTCAGTAACGCCACAGGACCATCTTAATTATACATTCACATGGTATGCTTTTGCATCTTTAGATACACCAAATTTTGGATGCACTTGCAATCCTCTTCTGAAAAGACTGGTTTGCTGTTACTGCATTCATAATCATTCTTTATTCATTTATGCCTTGATCTCAGTTTATACTGTTCATGATTATTCCAAGAATGGAAGGAGTTCATCTTCCAATTGTCATGTTTGTTTACCATTTTGTGGACCTATATATAGGCCAGCAGTGCCACTATGATATTTCCCTGGTCAATTGGGAAATAATCAAACTAATTAGATTCATTAATTTTAACATATAATGAAAACTGGTCAACAAATTGTTAGTGAAAAGAACAATGTGTTCTGTTAAAGGTTCATACTAAGTTATGCTAGTTGCATGTTAAGCAGCTACCAACTTACCATAAACTTCTCAAAGCCACAGATGATTCAAAGATTTCATATACTTATTATTTGAATAAGGCATAATTTAGATATTTGTTTTAAGTTCTATGGGAACATCTTTATATAAAGCAGAAGCTACTGTTACTTCAAACATCATTTCTGTTAATCAAACTATCAAAATGTTTTGATCACTGTACATCAATGAAAGAAAAAAATGCTTGTGGGGTTTGGTTGATGTGGGAGGCACAAATCCCAAAATGTATTTTAGCATGTTATTGCACTCTTCTACATACTAGTTGTTTACTTAATTATATAATATGTTGAAGATTTGAAATCCACACATATTTCCACAAGCAACAGGCCAACAGAATTATAAGATAAATTCTCTCGCAAGGTTAAGAAATTCTGGGACATACTACACTACCTTTTCTGATGTCATGTTTTATTTTGCTCAGGTACTCTCTATCTGCTGCTGTCACGTTTATGGCTTTCAAAAGATTAAGGCCCAAAAAGAGTCGGAGATAGCATTTTCTCATCAGCGGTGACTTTTACCAATCATTGTTCTTCCTCTAGATCTCATCCATGAATTTGATTTAGGAGAACATGGAGAAGTTAAATCCACTTCCCATCAATACTGTCCTTATTGAAATGAGAGAATTTTAGTGTCTTTATCAAAATCGGCAGAATTTTAACTGTTGACAATATTTATCTTTTCATAAGGTCTTAGTTGACAGGAAAATGTTTTGTGGATCAGCTGCTTTCATCATTAAATAAGCTTACATGAGGGCAGTCAAGTCGATGGAAAATAATGTTTTATTTTCTGTTTTGATATAGTGAAAAGTCTCTCTTACAAATCTTGCATAGAAGCGTTTCTCTCTACCTTTTCTTTGTTTGGTGTGACATGATGTACTTTCCAGTTTAACAGAGGATTCCATTGGCCCTATATAGAGATAAATTGTGATTAAAGTAGTCTAACAATATGGAATTAGACTTCATTGGGTGGAAAGGTGTACAATTATGAAGTTAGCTCATGAAGTTATATTGTACCACTCTCTCTCTCTCTCTCTCTCTCTCTCTCTCTCTGCAGTAATCATCTACATCACCTTGCAGCTCAATTGGCACCACTTGGTGACTTCAACAGAGTAAAGCTATTCACAACAAATCTTAAGATGTAAGTTAATATTTGTGGATAAAAAAGTGATGTCAGTAGTGGGCTTATATTATAACCAATAGTAACTTGCTATTTAGGATTTTTTTTTTTTTAAGTTATGAAAATATTGTGCACATAGCATTACACTTTCAACAAAAATATCTATAGTTCAAATGTCTCAAATCCATTGTAAATAGTGAATTAAAAAAATGGAGAAGATAGGAAGGAATGTGGGATCGGAGAGGGGTGTGTTTTGAAATTGATTATCCCTTCTAAAAGCTGAGAAGGAATACAAACAAAGAAGGCCAACATGAACCACTTAGCACATTCTTGTTAGGGTGAATAGATTTTGCCTCTTTTAAGTGGCACAAGGCGGTGGAGCCGAGGTCTAGATTGTTGTAGCTCCATTTCGTGTGTTAGTCCCTGCCCTGCAATGATCAAAGTATAAGTAATGTTGAGCAATTTTGGAGAAAATTGTGGAGTGAGTGGGTTAGTAACAAAAACTTAATGTAATTTGGTAAAGTGGACAATATATACTCTCAAACCCGAACTGTGAATGATGGGAGCCTGAAACGGTCACACTTGCTCTTTTGAATTGTCGCCTTGGAGGATTAGTGCTTCAGTTGTCCACAATGATGTAGTAAATAACTTGTTGAACCGTCTTCATGAGCCTGAGATTGAAGTTTTTTATTTATGCCATCGCGTGGATCCTCTGGTGTTTGGGAAATTAGGCCTAAGTTGAATAACAAGGACCACGTCCAATTAGAGTTGCTTGAGATTTTGTTGCTTATGCCATGGAATATGGAAATTACACTCATCTATTAAGTTCGTTGACCTAAGATTCTAGAGCATTGATCTCGCAATATTTGCAAAAGCATTCATGTTTCAGTCTCTTGGTTAGAAGTTTTCCCCATTATTCATAGCATCTTGTCGCTCTTGATGTAATCTTAATGTTTCTATAATAAAATTTTCTATCAGTGGTAACTAAAAAATGGTGAGTTGGAGTTGATGTAATTTTTATTTGAGCTCTTCTACAAATATATAACAATCTCACAATATTTTCATAACAAGCTGAAATTTTTCCAATCGTAAGTCAAAATAAAATAAAAGGAAAAAAAATCCCCAAACCCACCACAACTGAAAACAAGCCTATTGAGCAAATGTTTTAAGATTTTGTTATGACTAAAAACTTTCCATTTTTTAATATTATTTGATACCCTTTTATTTAACTAGATTTCTAATGAAGTATCACTCAAAAATTAATAATGATGCAAAAGATATGGGTAAAATATAAGCAACTCATCATCTTTAAGCAAATCAAAACTTTCTCATCTTTGAGTAACTTCTAAGCTAGACTCAACCCTAACACAACTCTATTGATCAACCCAATTTTGACATGTTTTGACACTAGAATTTACCAACAAATTTATGAACCATGACAGTGTTAATTTTTTTTTTTTTAATTTGGAGATTTGACTTAACTTACACTTCATTCATATATATATATATATATATATATGTGTGTATATATATATATATATGTATATATATATATATATATTAAACCTAAGAATATTTGGGAAGGAATAAACATTTTCTATAAGGTTCCTATAAATAAATCAAACATATGGATGCCACGTTCTTAAAAATCTTATTGATTTAAATAAATAAAAATTTATAATAGAAAAACCCAAAAATCTTATAGATATCTAATAAAAAAAAACCTAAATGTTAACTTAATAAAATGAAGGTGAAATACCAATTTTATCTTCATTATAAACACACATATAGAAACTAAAAGATATACAAGTAAAATTATATATATATATATATATATAATCCGATCCCTTCATTTATAAAATCACAAACACAATAGAAAATAAAAAAGAAAAATATCATATTTCATTCAATTCTTTTATAGCTTGCTTAGATGGAGGGAGGTGAGAAGAGAGTAAAGGGAAGAGAATATTTAATTAACCCTTTTTGAATGTTTTTTTTAAGGGAGAGGAAGGGTTTGGAGGGAATTCTTACCCCTCTTAACCCTTATTTTTTAATTTCCCCAAATTTGGAGGGGAGAGGGGTCAGGGGACTGAAGATTCTAGTCCTAATAAATTTTTTTTTAAATTACTCATTTTAGCCCTCACCACATTTTCACAATTTACAAAATATACCAACCTCTAAAATGATAAAAATCCTTTTTGTGTTGTCTCAATACTCATCATCCACCTTAGTTTTCTCTTACACCTCTCTCTCTCTCTCTCTCTCTCTCTCAAATTCTTAATACTTTCTATCTTTATTTCTCTCTCTTGAGTTTCTTGACACGGAATTGGGTCAATTTGGGGGTTTATAATTTTTACAATATTACATAACTTGATAACATTTTTTTAAATTCATATTCTAAATCTTGTCGTTGAATTACATATTGTCTATATTTTTAATATGTATATCAAATTTTATGCCACTCAAATATTATTTAATATTTGATACTTAGATTCTTCTTTTATGCATAATTTTTATATAAAAGAAAACTTGAAATTTAAAAATATAATTTATGAGATAGTTATTAATCTCTAATCATTTTGAAATTTAACAACTATGAATGGTATATAAAGAAAATGACATCCTTAGATGGAGTAGTCAAAATTCATATCCTAGTTAATAAATCCTAAAACTTAATAAATATATTTTTTTCTTTTATTGTTATGATTGTTCATAAGGACACTGACATATAGGGGAAAACCAAAATAAGTTTCTAGGATTTTTCAACCTAAAAAATTACTAGCTAGGCTCGCTAAAAAGTTTTTTTTTTGGTAAACTGGAGTTTCATTAAACAAAACTAAGGATTACAAAGTCTAGGGTATGTGATACCCCAAGTATCAACTGCAAGCTGATACAAAATACATGAGGGGGGATGGGAATGCAAATAAAGAGAGCTAGCACTATGAATTCCTTCCTTTGCCAAAATGTCCGCGCAATGATTTCCTTCGCGGTGAATGTGGTCAATCCGAGCTTCCTCAAAACACTGGAGGAGGGACCTGTGGTCATTAATAATATTCAAATAAGGATGTGGAGAGTCAGGATAAGCATTATGGGAGTTAAGCACATTTGTAACAGTTTGAGCATCAGTTTCTATCAGGAGCTTTTTAATATTCAGGTTTTTGGCTAGGGTAAGACCATTTCTTAAGCCCCCATAGTTCGGCAGCCATCGAGTAAGTAAAACCAATGTTTCTGCAGAAGCTGCCGATCCACATGCCATTATGGTCTCTTATCAAACCACCTGCCTGGGTTTCCCCTAGCCGACCCATCCATATTCAATTTAAAGAAACCAAACGGAGGGGGTTTCCAACCAACGATTATTTTTCATGTTGGATCTTTTGGGTGGAAGGGTGAGTGATTTCCTAGGAGAGGGTTTTTATTCTTTCCATGACAGTGGGGGCCATGAAGGGTTGGGCTTCCATGACATATTTGTTACGGGCTGACCATAAGGACCACACAGCAAGAGGGAGGGTTGTGGACCAAGGAGTGTTTAGCTGAGATGGGATGACCAACAAAGAGGTGGACATGTGCTTTAGCCACTCTGAGGTTGAGATTGAAAAAATCGGGAAGGACAGGGGCAGAGCCACTTGGCTCCCAAAATTTTTCAAATTTCCACTAAACTATGTCAAAAAATTATATTGCCCCCCCCCCCCCCCCCCCCAAAGTTAAGATCCAGCCCCCCCAAATTTTTTTCAACCATTTTTCTAGAGTTCTAGACTTTTAGTCCAATACAACTTCAAGCCCCACTAAAAAACTTGGCCCATATCCAGCCCCAATTTCCTAAGCAAACAAATTATTCTTTTCTAAACCATAACACTTCCAGCCCAACCCGAACCAAAGTCTAAAATACCTAATTAAACACAAACAAAAGGCATTCAATCCTCACCGTCTGAAAAAAAAAAAAAAAAGAAATCCTCTCCGTCTGAACCATCTAAAAGAGAGAACAAATGAACAATCTTCATTCACACCTCACCTCACGCCTCTGCCTTACACCCTTGCCCTGTTTTTTACCTTCTTAGTTCACGCCTCCAACTCCAATAGTGTAACGCTCATTGTCTCACGCCTTTGCCTGACTGCCTCAGAAACCCCACCGGCTCACCGTGACGCCACTGCCTCCACCAGCTCACCGTGACACCGCTCCCTCCTCAAGGTTCTCATTCATTCTTTACTTGACTTCTCTGAGTTCTCTCTCTTTTTCTCTACAACTGAAGTACTGAACTAAATACTGACACTTGAATAGAAATATCAAATATGAAATATGTGTATGTGATTTCCCTTCCAGCAAAGCAATTTATACTTATTACTTTGTCTTTTGTCTTTTTGTGTTTGTTGTTATTGTATTCTTTATTATTTGATCCATTGACTCTGAAACTTAGACTAGTCTTTTTCCTTTTGGCTTCTGTGTTGTTTGTCTTGTCCCTTGAGTGGGGGCCGGGTGGGGCTTGCTGGATTGCATTGTGTAAGTAACTTATAAAAAATAAAAATAAAAATTTAATCTATGGAAGGAAATTGGAGTAGTGGGCTGTGAGTCTGTCACAGAGAGGGGAATAATATTTGACAAAATGAAAACTTTGAAGTGTATTTGTTTGTTTATACTTTTTGTTGATTTGCTGATTTAGTTTTTTTATCCTAAAAGGTCATTAGTCATTACTTAACTACAAGTGTATTTGTTTATTTAGTTGAATTGATTTTTTTTTGGATTGAAATTAGGTGTCAAATAATGAGCAAACGACAAACAATCGATGCATTCTTTAAGAGAAAATATATTAGTCATTCAGAACTTAGGACTTCTGTAGAAACAAATGTAGATACTTCAATGCCTAATGAGTGTCCCTCCAAATGTTCAAGAATTGAATCTAAAGGGATAGACCGTGATCCAAGATCACATAAACAAATATATGAATTCCCTGTCAACGAACAAGATGAAATTCGACGTGCTTATCTCATAGCCGCTCCATATCAACCTAGAGACATAAAGTATCCATACAAAGGACCGAAAAATCATTGCCGTAGTTTTCAATCTTCATGGTTTGAATCACATTCAAATTGGTTGGAATACTCACCTTTAATAGATTCAATCTATTATCTACCTTGCTACCTTTTTCGTAAGAAACCAACAGGTCGTCCTAGATCAGATGCATTCACTGAAAAAGGTTTTAATAATTGGAAAATGTGAAGGATAGAGTGAATTGTTCTTTAATTGGTCATGAGGGGAAAGAACCTAATACACCATATAAAATTGCTGAGAAATGTTGTGAGGATCTATTGAATTATTCAGGACATATTGACAAACTAGTTGAGAAAAAAACATCAAAAGAAATGTAGAATAATAGACTACGGCTCAAGACCTCAATAGAGTGTGCTCAATGGCTAGCATTTCAAGCTTGTGCTTTTAGAGGTTATGATGAAAGCCTTGATTCAAAAAATCGAGGTAACTTCATTGAATTGATAAAACACACATCAACTTTCAATGAAAATGTAGTTAGAGTTGTCTTGGAAAATGCTCCACGGAATGCCAAATATACGTCACCCACAATTCAAAAGGAAATTTTGCATATTCTAGCTAGTAAAGTGCGAAATGATATCCGTGAAGAAATTGGGGATGCAAAATTTTGCATTCTAGTTAATGAAGCTTGAGATGAGTCGAGGAGAGAGCAAATGGCCATCATTTTGAGGTTTGTTGATAAAGAAGGTTTCATTAAAGAGCGTTTCTTTCATGTTGTGCATGTTAGAGACACTACTACATTGACTTTAAAGAATGAGATATGTGCTGTCCTTTCTCATTACAACCTCCACATTGAAAATATTCGAGGTCAAGGATATGATGGGGCTAGTAACACGAGTGGTGAATGAAATGAATTACAAGCTCTTTTTCTTAAAGATTGTCCATATGCTTGTTATGTACATTGCATGGCTCATAGGTTGCAATTAGCTCTAGTTACAGCATCTAGAGAAGTAAAAGATGTTCATCAGTTCTTCAATCATTGGGTTAATTTTACCAATATTGTTGTTGGTTCTAGTAAGCGTAATGATGAATTGCAACATGCTCAAGCAGAACAAGTTGAGAATATGATTGCTTCTAATGAAATTGAAACTGGAAGAGGTACAAACTAGATTGGTACTTTGCAACAAGTTGGAGATACTAGGTGGGGATCTCATTTTCAATCTATTTGTAGTTTGATTAAAATGTTTGATGTTACTTGCAAAGTTATCAACACTATCTCTGAGGAAGGGACTAACTATAAACAACGCGGTGATGCCAAGAGAGCTTATCAAGTATTAACATCATTTGAATTTATTTTAATCTTGTATTTGATGAAAGAGATAATGGGAATTACTAATGTTCTTTGTCAAATTTTGCAACAACATTCTCAAGACCTTTTAAATGCCATGCATTTAGTTTCAACTACAAAATCACTTATTTAAAAGTTGAGAGATGATGGATGGGAACCTTTACTTGCTAGTGTTATACCATTTTGTGAGCAACAAGAAATTGATATTCCTAATATGAATGCTCGTTACACTAAAGCTCGAGGTAGATATCATCCTCAAGATGAAGATTTAACAATGGAACATCATTTAAGAATTGGCATATTTACAGTTGCAATAGACTTTCAATTGCAAGAATTGAAAGGTAGATTTTGTAAGCTAACGACGGAACTTGTCATTCTTAGTTCAGCTTTAAATCCCAATGATGCTTTTAGATTATTCAAAATTGTTGATATATGCAATTTGGTTAAAAAATATTATCCTCAAGATTTCACTGAACAAGAACAAGAATTTTTGGAGTCTCAATTGCAACATTATGAGCTTGATGTGATAAAACATCCAGATTTTCAGAATATGAGTACAATTTCCAAGCTATGTAGGGGATTAAAAATTTCAGGAAAATCTAAAATCTATTTTTTGATTGATAGATTTATTCATCTTGTGTTGACCATTCCAGTTTCTACAGCAACTACAGAACGAGCTTTCTCAGCTATGAAGTTGTTAAAAACAAGATTTTGCAATGAAATAGAGGATGAGCTTTTGGCAGATAATATGATAGTTTATATAGAGAAGGAAATTACAGGGAATTTCACTATAAAGGTGATAATGGATGAATTTTATTCCATAAAAAATCGTCGTTAGACATGATTTGATGTGAATGTTCTTTTTTGTATGTTTACATTGAACTAGACAGTTTTTCATGTTTATTAATGTTCAAGTATATGATGATATATGAAAGTTGATAATTTTGTATCCAATAGACTTAAGAATTATATTTAGTATATCTCTATTACAACCCGGCCCCCCCAAGTAATTATTCTTGGCTACGCCCCTACGGTGGGAGTGAATTATTTGAAAGGTCATGCCATATGGGACGAATGCTTGGGCAGTCCCTGAGAATATGAATTGTAGTTTTAGAGTATGAGAGACAAAGAGGGCATGACTCATCATTTATAACGTGTCTCTTGAGGGGCTGATTTTTTGTGTGAAGGCGGTCATGGCATGCAAGCCATAGGAATGTTTTCACTCTTGGGAGGGTGTTTGATTTCCAAAGCCAATTCTAGGTGGCGGTGTTATGGGTTAAAGGAAGGTTTGCAGCAAGAAGATAGGCCATGCGAGGATTGAACTATCCTTTTGGGGAAAGGTTCCACGTGGGTAGGTCACTTAAGGTGGAGAGAAGAGGTCTGGGAGTGGCTCGATTAAAGCCGTGGACTTGGTCTGGAAGGGCAAATGATAAAACATTTAAGTTCCAGTTTCTGTTGGCATCCCAAGAATCCTTAACCTTCATGGTGGTGTCAAGAATGCGAAGCGGGCCTTGGATGAGGTTTCGGAGAGGACCATGACCGATCTAGTTGTCATACTAGAAGTGGGTTGTTTCGCCATTTCTGATAATCCAACGGCTACCTTCATCACAGATGGATTTGGCTTTTAAAATACTGTTCCACGTCAAAGATTTTCTTTTGGTGACATTCGAGGTACTAGGGTATTTTTTCCTGAAGGTGTCAGCCCAGATTGTGTCAGCTTTAGTATGGAACTCCCGTAATCTTTTGGCTATGAGGGCCTTATTTCAGGGATCCGGATCCTCTCCATTTCTATTTGAAATGGAAAGTGTCCAGTTAAGGGTTAGGATTTGCCTAAAAACAATCAAAAGCCTACAACATTCCACCTCATTTAAAAGCTTTAATCTAACCAAATATCAAATTCAAATTTTGTTACCAGAGTTAACTCTTGTCTGGTCCAAAACCCAAAAACCTAGGTTCCCAGCAAGGCAGCAACCATATCCTCAGGTTTAGATCCTTTCAATCTCAACCCCGAGTACCCATCAGCCACCAGCAACCAAAGTGATCAAACACTAATTTGGCTTGCTCTAAATTTCTAGTTTCATTATTCTTTTTCATTAATGAAATAATCACTACTTTTAATTCCATTTTTTGATGTCTCAAAACGTTAATAATACAGAATTAGGCAAAAAAGAAAACAAAAAACATGGTTTCGCAGAAGTTGACTATATGTAAAGGATAAAGGATTTCTAATTTCTTTGTTAGTTATGCAGGGTGTTTACTGAATTAAGTTAGTCAGATTAGAGGTGACTGACCTCCCAGAACATGAGAAAGAAAAGACCATTTGCGATTTAATTTGCTTGCTTTATTATTCAAGTCTCACCGCTTAAATACAGTGTAGTTTACAAGCTGATACAATCGAATAGAATAAAAGATAACTCAAATAAATGAAACAATCTAAATAACTTAACTCTCCCAAAAACTAGGAATCTTATTTGTTGAACTCTAACACTACTCTTATCAACGGTCCTTGAATTAAGGAACAAACTCAATCCATTACTCCACAGCTAGCTCATCCAAACAAAATAGTAATAATAATAACAATGATGCTGGGTTGATGTCTATCCTTATCCTCACTTTCACTGTTCCCTTGCTTCCCAGCTCTTAATCATTTGATTGATTGCTTCACCCATCTCTTAAATTACTAGACCACCACAAGTTCATCAAATTCAGAAACACCAAAAGACTAACGAAGCATCAAAAGTTGAATATATAAAACAAGCCATAAATCACAGCCACAGAACATAGAATAAACACGAAATTCACATCTCGAGGGGCCTGTAGCAAAAGCCAAACTAAGAACGAGAGAGAGAGAGAGAGAGAGAGAGAAACGACGCCCCAGTTTTGGAATTCAACTCATGGGTCGACAGTAGCGCGATAATAGCGAAGATGGTGGCTGGTGGCTGATGGGCAGTTGGGATTGAAGAGCTGAGTCTTGAAGGGAATCCAAAATCCAGATACAAGGATTTGGTGCTTTTTTTTGTTTTTGCTTACCATAGTTAACATTGCTTACCATAGTTAATTGTAACAGAATGGGCTAATTACAACTTACAATCCACCTGTAATTGGGAGTATGGGATGCACGAAGATGCAAGAGGGAGCCTCCGTGTTGGCGCAAGTTGCTGGGTTTTTGCAATCTGGGTTGTGAATTCTGTGCTGATGATGCTTGGGTTTAAGGTTGATTGGAAAGATTTTAGTTCAAGATTTTTATAATTAAAAATTGATGAAGGAATTCATATGTTTGCTAGACCTGATGATTCTTTTACGGTATTTGTTTGAATCTGTGCATTTGATGCAATGAGTGTAAATACATGTTTGAAATGCTAAGACATTGAGTGAAATTTGTTACCAACCACCTTTTGGTCTTATTTTCTCTTGTATTTTTATGTTGTTTGTGTTTTTGAAGGAGAGAGACATAAAAGTGGAGTAAAATTACATATTTAACCCTATTTTTAACAGAGATAGGTTACAGAATTTTAACTGAGCTAAACTCAAGAGGATAAAATGTCAAATTTTAAACCATAGATAGGCAATTTAAATTTCAGACAAACCACAAGTAGTTAAGTTGTAATTTATATATATATATATATATACACACACACACACACTAGTATATGCTCGTACGAGGCACAGCTTAATCAAAATTCATATATAAACAATATTTTTTATTAATTTACATAAAATTAAATAATAAAAATAAGTAAATATTTTACCTTTAAGTTATATGATGAATGCATATTGTATGAAACTAAGGTGTTATAAATGCTCATAAAAAAAAAAGGTGTTATAAATGCATATATATGTCTAAAATAATTGAATGGAAGATGGTAGATAACTATGTAGCTAATATAAAAAGAGATACCTAAAAGAATATATCAAAGGATTTTGCATAATATATTGAGATTTAAGGATCAAGTAATATTAAATGGAAAAACCTTGAATTTAATAATCAAAATCTATTCAAAAAAATGATTGAAAGCATATTTAAGTGGAAACCTCACATTAAAATTTAATTTTTATCCTTAAAAGCAAGGGAGAAAACACTAAAACTTGAGTGATTTTCATCCAACCAAAAAAAAAAAAAAAAAAAAAAGTTACTACAAAATTATACTACGTTGCTATTTTTTAATTAAGATTTTTTTTTTATAAAGCATTAGATGAAGAATTTGGATTGTAATTAAATTAAGAATTTTATTAACTTAAAAATTATAGGAGAAGATAAGTGATTAGATGGAGAATTTGGATTGCAATCAAATTAAGATTTTTATCAACTTAAAAATTATAGTAGAAGAAGATTAAAATATATATATATATATACCTATTTTTTTAAAATCTAAAAAAATTTCTGCAATTTAATGAGGTCACTTAGTGCAACAATGGCTTTTAAGCCCAACTTTTATTATATAAAAGAAAAATTCAAATTTCTAAACATTAAAAATATGGAAAACAAAGTTAAGCAAAGAGAGACTTACATTGGACTTTGATTGATGGATCTAATTTATCACAAAAAAAAAATATATATATATATATATATATTTCTCTTGTATCCAATTTTAAATTGGCAGCAAATTTTGCTTTTAGAAAAGCTGGACTATACATAAGAAAGCATCAAACGGAAACCACAACAAATTAAATCCACAATGTTGATGTCAATAACATATAAAATGAAAGTAAATGATACAGCTAGCATAATTTGTAAACACTTCCATAAATGAAATTTCAACCTATCTATAAAATGAATAAATTCAATAAATAAAAAAAGAGAACAAAAGAACTACTTTGCTCAATTACAATTTCTAGGCCCAACTTGTACTTCCTTCGATATTGTAAAACCTACCCACTTTTCATTTGCCTTGCACATTAGAGTCTACCATATATATTTACTTAACTAAATAACATTATACATTATATACATCTTCAAAGAAAAAAGTTATATACTATAATAGGACTTTTTTATTTTTCTCAAAATGTGAAATGGAAAAAGTTATATAAACCATTATCAGTTAGAGAGAAGAGAAGAGATCCGTATATTAACCATTTTTTAAAACTCCACCATGATTTTTAGATTGAGACATAACTCCATGATTATCAACTAAGGGAATGGATATTATTGTAGAAACTGCAGGTGTGAAGCCGAAATTCTAATCACCCTAGAACTCAACTCATAAATCAAATAAATTTCCAATTGCTAATCAAATAAATGAAAAGCGAGAGGACAAGTTAACGAAAGGACAATTTTCCTTGGATTCTAAAATGTATCCCAATGAAATAGTGCATGTACGCTAACAACATGTAGTTAATTAATCAAAACTCTTGGAAATTGGGTAGCTTTCACCGCATGGAAACTCGGCCATATAGTTTTACTTGGCCAAATGCCACAAAAATATATGGTATATTTCCTGAAAGGATGTTCAAAAAAGCATCACAAAAAATAGACAATCAAAAGAATTTTGTTCATTATATAGGCAGATTGTTTTGTTAACTGATTTTGCTCTTAATTGAGCAAATTTAATAGAGATTCAAAAGGTTCTGGTTGGTTGAAGGCTCAATCTCATCTTGTCCTAGAAAAAATTAATATAACATTATTGGGCTCAACTTTCAAAACCCATTTCCTTTAGCTTTTGGGTAACGCAGTATGTCACAAAAACAAGACTTCCTAAAATATCTACAAAAGGGGTCTAAAATTTATATGCAAGAAAAGACTTTCCAAAATCACTCAACCAAATTCAAATGCAATCTCAACATTGTTTTCACTATTTGTGTCTCAGAATCAAATACATATCTTCAGAAAATGATAAAATCACACCTAAAAGTATCAAGAGCAACCCAAACAAAACTATAGCTTAAACGATGAGACACAAACAAATTAAATTAAAGAAAATCTCACACAACAAAAACCCATCTTGTTGTGCTTGACACTAGGGTTTGAATCCCACTAGTCCTCTTCCCGCTATTTACCAAGCAGCAGCAAAAAAAAACCTTCTAGGGTGCTAATCTCCACTTTTATTTATTTATTTATTTATTTGTCTTTGTGGAGCTAATTGCCACTGAGTTTCATGTATATAAAAGTACACATGTATTGACCCTAATGTTGAGAGAGAGAGAGAGAGAGAGAGAGAGAGAGAGAGAGAGAGAGAGAGAGAGAGAGAGAGAGAGAGAGAGAGAGAGAGAGAGAGAGTGTGTGTGTGTGTGTGTGTGTGTGTGTGTGTGTGTGTGTGTGTGTGTGTGTGCGCGCGCGTGTGTGTTACCTTTAATTGCAATTTTTTCTTTTTTTTAGTTGACTAGCTTCTACCATGCCAAACAGATTTGAAACAAAATCGTTGTTAAATCATTGCAAACAATATTAGATTCCCAACAAAACACCGCAGAGAATTAAATTTGCACCACAACTTCTATGTACCCCAATTGGGTAAATCACCAATTCAGCAAAATCTCATTTCAAAAATCACGAATACCATGCCATGCATCTGTATCTACCCACCTATGTAGAGACACAAAATTCAAAATTAACAACCAATAACAGGTTCGTTTTATCAAGTCAATTTTTAGAATTTAGAATTGAGATAGATTATGGGTTGTTGTACCTGATTGGACTGGTAGGACATTAGAGCCATGCCATGGAGCCTAACTCACAGCCCCTTCAATTCTTCCACAGGAAAAAGTAGACTTGGCATACTTGCTCTTTTATAGCTTAGCTGCTTAAGCTTCATTATAGTGGTTGCAATTAATTAATCTACCAAAATAGCCTTCAAATTTGATACAAAGAGCCTGCTTATTTTTCCCAAATAAGCACAAACTTGTTGTCTTTCATTGAGAGTCTACAAAGAGATCACTAAGATATTCTACAGAGAAAGTGGACATCATTGCAAGGTATTGGATATTACTTCTAACAAATTAATTGCTTGTATGAACTGAAATGTGATTTTACACCATTAATCTATAGGAATAATAAAACTAAAATTGGACTGTGGTGTACATTCATAAGAAATATCCTATTCATAAATGTTAATAGAGTAAACATAGATGATAATAGAAGTATTAACTAGGTCGAAGAACATATAGAAATCATCAAAGTATTGATTAATATGATTACATGATACTTGGACCAAATATTAAGAATCTTACAACATTTGCTTACAATGCTACCAAGTTTGTGCCACTACACCACTAAGCTTGTACCCTAGGTGATCTAGGAATTGAAAATACAAAATTCTCCATTGCTTGTTCCAAAGTAAAGGACCCAATACAAGCCAAAACCCAACCACAAATCCAAGTGCCATACTTACAAAAAACCAATCCACCTTAAGCCCACCAAAATCCTTGCTCCTTTTGTTTATTTCAATGTCTGGTTTTACATAATTTGTAGTACAATTATCAATAAGTGGAGGTCCACAAAGCTTGTTCCCAATAAAACTGGATGCGTTGAGGCTCTGTAGTTGGGTGCTTGAAGGGATTCTCCCAATTAAATTGTTGTTTGACAAGTTCAAGTGGCTCAAAAATGTCAAACTTGACATACTTTGAGGAATTTGACCTGAAAGTTGGTTTATGGAGAAATCAATAGATTCTAGTGATCCCATATCACCTATATTCTCCGGAATCCTTCCAGTCAAGATATTAAATGACAAATTCAATGATTGTAGTCCTTGGAGACTAGCCACTTCTTTAGGAATCTCTCCTGACAAATTGTTGTTGGAAAGATCTATAATATGTACCAATCGAAGTGTTGTGGAATACTCAAGCAATTTTCCCTTAATCACAAGCAATTCACTTTCAAAAGGGATAGAAGAAATAAAATTCATTAACAGACTAGACAAAAAAAGGGGATAATTTGAATTGTTATTTCTAGCCATCATACTGAAATTGTTAACACATTTAGGTATGCTTCCAAACAGCTTATTATGTGAAAGGTCAAGGATTTGGAGTGAAGTTAGAGCACAAAGTTCATCCGGTATTTGACCATAGAAATTATTGGAGTGAAGGCTGAGAATCATCAAGCTTGAAAGTCTATGTCCAATCCACTTAGGTATGCTCCCATCAAATTCATTTTTGCCAATATCAATAGTAAACAAGCCTTTACAATTTTTCAACAAGGATAGAAGATTTCCGGAGAATTTGTTGTTGTACAGATGCAAAGACTCAAGATTAATTAAAGATCCAATGGATGCTGGAATTTTACCAGTGAAATTGTTGTTCCCCAAATTTAAGGCAATCAAGCTTTGCCACTTCATCCAACAATTACTTATTTTCCCTGATAGAAGATTTTTTCCAAGATTGAGAAAGTCCATCTTTTTGGGCTCATTCATCTTGTAACACAAAAACAGAGAAATAGATCCAGATAGTGAATTGTTAGAAAGATCAAGAAAGGTCACATTAGAGGATACACAAGGTAACAGACCTTTGAAGTGATTTGAACTCATATCAATTATTGTTGAAAAATAGGACAAAATCATTGGGATATGTGGAATCTCTCCATAGATCTGATTATGAGAGATATTTAGATAAGTAAGCTGAGAAGTCAAGTTCCAAAAGGAAGGAGGAACTGCATCTAAAATCCTTGTGTTGGATATGCCCAAGGTCAAAAGTTGCTTTTGTGAACAGAGCCACAAAGGAAATTTTGGCCCTAAATTCCATGATCCCAAATCTAAATGGTAGAGTTGAAAAGGAGGGGTCCAATTGTCACTTACTTCTAAGGTCAATTGGTTTTGAGATGCAAAAAGTGTTTTTAATCTCATTAAATTGGCAAAATGAACTTCAGATACTACACCCTCCAACTTATTTAAAATGATATCTAGAGACTCTAATTTGGAAAGTTGACCAAAACTTTGAGGGAGAGTTCCATTAATTTGATTAAACTGAAGGTTCAAGGATCTCAAAGATGAAAGATTTCCTATAGACCATGGAATAGGACCTGAAATTGAATTATACCCCAAAGAAAGGATGACCAGATTTTTAAATTGCCCAAGTTCATCAGTCAACTGCCCAGACAGTTGAGCATTAGACAAATCTAAGATCTCTAGTCCATGTGAAACACATCTTGATAGACTTTCAAAGATTTCAAATATCTCATTACTCCCTTTGTTGAGTGACAATCTAATTTCTCTTAAGTTGCAGAGATTACCCAAAGATCTTGGTATCTTTCCTTCCAGTTCATTGTATGACAAGTCTACGCTAATGGCAAATGTTAGGTTTCCAATGGCACTAGAGATTGTACCCTGCAAATAATTTTCCCTGAGGTTGAGGAACTCAAGATGACTAAAACTGTACAGCCAATTGGGGATTGAAGAGTTGAAAGCGTTTCTAGATAGATCGAGGTGCCTAAGTGAAGTCAAGTTCTGGAGATGAACTGGGATTGGACCTTGAAAGTGATTGTAAGATAGATCAAGAGAAACCAGATTATGGAGACCGAAGACCCAAAACAAAATCGAACTGTTTTCAGAAAGGGTGTTTGAAAGATCAAGGGTGGTGAGAGATGAAGAGTTAATACTAGGTATGGGTGGGATGAAACCAGAGAGGTAGCAATATGACAATCGCAACTCTAACAAGGAAGGGAGTTTGTTTATATCATGTAGCCAATCAGAGGCTTGGCTAAGGTTTGTAGAACTCAAATCAAGGTGTTGTAGTAAAGGAAGACCAGAGAGCCATTGAAGGTTCACGACATATAAATAATTAAGACTTCCAAGACCAAGATAGTGCAAATTAGAGAGATTCCCAAGTTGATGAGGAATCAATCCCCCAAATCCCGCATTGGAGAGATTAAGATATCTTAAGCTCCCCATTGAACCGAGGAATTTGGGAATGTGAGTACCACTGAAATCATTGTAGCTGAGGTCTAAGTAAATCAAATGTTTCAAATCAAGCAGAGAAGGATTTATCTTACCGCCGAACACTGACCTCTCATAAGCTTCATATTTAGCTTGCCGTTGGTCTTGATTATAATTAGTAAGCTCGTAGTCAAACACAGGAGGAAAGCTTCTGAGACGGAGTTGGAGGACGTGACCGGTAACGTTGTGGCAAAGAACACCGACCCAGTGACAACAATCCACGTCAGATGAAGCAGCCCAAGAGGCAAGGCGGTTAGAAGGATCTGTAAGGTGTTGCTTGAAGTTGAGAAGGGCGTGTCGCTCGCTTTCAATGCAACGAACCTCAGACTGGGAGTGGGCAGTGCAGAAATTAGGAGGATGAATAGTGAGCAAAGAAAGGAGAAGGGTTAAAGTAACAACTATTATTATTCTCAACAAGGAACCCTTCTTCATCATCATCATGCTCTTTATAAAAATAATAACAAAACTGATTTATGATTTTGTTATGTTTGTTACCAATGGCATAGTACTTATTTATAGGAAGCGGACCCATCCATCCATCTTATTGTATCGTGCTCAAGGAGTTTGTTTGATGCTTTCAATTTCAACCACACATTAGGGATTGACTAATTGAGTAATTCTTGTAGATGGGACCCTCTATTTGGATACATATCAATTTTCTATCTTTATGAAAACTGCAACGCATTTTACACAGTAATTTGATTGGTCAATACCCATTCTTTTTTTTTGGTGTTAACAATACTCATTCATTATTTGTATCAAAAACAATCTTTAAAACAGAGTATGTGACTTTTATGTCTCTGGTATTATAATAGTGATTTTTTAGAAATTAAAAACAAAGTTTAAGGTGATAATCTCTCCTATAAAAAATTTTAAAAAAAAAGTTTAAGGTGATAATAATATCACTACTTGTATGCTTAAATTATATAATAATAGTAATAATAATATAGGAAACGGAACGTCTTATTTTATTGTGCTGATTGCTGAGGAGGGAAGACTTTGTTTGAGCTTAATCGGTTTTCTTATGCTTTCAATTTCTACCACACATTAAGGATTTGGCGCCAAGCATTGGCTCTATAAGTCTTGTAGATGTAGCCATTTTTTGGGACATTATAAGAGGTTCATTTTTAGATACATATATCAATTTTCTAACTTGAGAAAAGTGCGGTGCGGTACAATTTCCTTTACATGGAGTTTTGAATGGTCATCATCATTCATTACTTTATCAAAAAAAAATTTTTAAAAAAAATCAAGGATCATTAAAATGGAATATGTCCCTTTGATTTTAACTTTTAACTTTTAATTAGCTGGTATTTATTCTAGTAATTTTTTTTTAAAGGTGATACTATTTTGATGGATAGATTATTATTATTATTATTATTATTATTATAAAGTGAGGTTTAGCTGGATTTACTTTGAAATAGTGTGGGAACAAAATAACAAAAGCAATATTAATGAGATCATTAGGTAAATATTGTTTATTAGAATTACAAAAAGGATTTAGTTAACAGGTGCTTTTAGGCCATTTATTAATAGATCATCTTAAAAAAGTTTTGATACTACTTTTATGAAAAAAATAAAATAAAAAGTTTCAGTAGTTTTTTTTCTTTTCTCAAATTGATTTTTAAAATTTCTAAAAAAAAATGTTCAGGATTGAAATAATTCTACAGCTCTCGATCAAAGACAAATTTATTTATTTATTATTGGTGGAGTTGCAAAACAAATTAGTCACATACTTACATTGGATAGATTCTGTCTTAAATATTGGTGTCTTTGTAAAGGTGTCAATATTTATTGTGCATGAGTCATGCATGCTGTGTTGAGCTTTGGTGTCCGTGCTTATTTTTACTGTGTTTATCAAAAGATATATAATTTACAGTAATTTTTATGCTAAATTTGTTTTAAAAAAAATTAAAAACTATTTTATTTGAAAAAAAAAAACTTAGATTATTTGGAAAAAAAAATTGAAACAAAAAGCAAAAAGCATTAAAAAAAATGCCATTACTAATACAGACTCTTGAAATGCAGGAGCAGTGTCAAAAACTAAAGGAAAAAAATAAAAGGAAAAAAAAAAGAAAAAGAAAAAAAGAAACCTGGATTTTCTATGGTATAGATAATGTGGGTTTGTTTGTTGATGTTACCACACGTTTGGCGACAAGCATTGACTGTAAGTCTTGTAGATGTGGACCCTGCATATTTTGGACCCATATCCTTTGACAAAACGCATTTTACTTATAATTGAGTAGATTTAAGTTAGGTTTAATGTATCAAGAAGTGTGTTACTCAATCATAGCAAGTGGTATCATTAAAAACTAGAAGATTGATCTAAAAAACAAGTGAAGAAAAGTTGATTCAGTGAAACTTTTTTTTATATTCAAATTCAAGATTTTTTTTTTTTTTTAATTTTGAATATAGAATAAAGAAAATGAAAAGTAAATACACCACTTTTTTGAAGCCAAACAGGCATCACCTGAGTAAAATCAAAAGTTTATGAATGTGTGAGTAACAAAATCTAAGTAAAAGAAAAAGATGGGGACATTGCTTTTCTTCTCAGTGTTTGCTTTCTTGTCCTGGGCAAAACTTTCTTTGAAAATATATTTTCTTACCCGAACGAAATTTCTTCCCCTGCGCACGAACGCTAAAACACTCAAGAACTTTTATTTTCTCCATAAATAATAATATGTTGCGGAAAGTGCCATCCATGCCCATGATTCATGTCAAATCAAAACATGTTAGACCCTGCCGAGCATCTTTACTAATCAAAATTCATGTGATTCAATTCAACGTTCATTTGATTAAATAGGAGACATTGGAATTACTTACCGATTACATTGGGTTTGTTTCTTGACGTTGTGATGTAGCTTTAGCTGGTTACTAGAAAGTCATGTGCTTTACGTATGAAAATGTGAAGTGATTATATTATTATAAACCAGAGATTATTAAGAATAACTTTTGCATAAGTGTCATGAATGTGAACCAAAATTTTGACATCAAACACAATGTTTTCCGGTTTCCAAATATGTAACTAGTGGTGATTTATCCTAATTTTTACATTCGATCTCTGCCTCATTTTATGAAAATTGTTATGCTTATTAATTCTTTGACAAAATGCAAAAAGAACCCTTCAAATTAGGGTAAATCACTAAATCTAAATCATCCTTTTGTCTCACTTCTGTTTAGTGGACTGAAAGATGTCCCATCCCTATTATATTGGTGTATTTCTACACGATGCAAAATTTTATTGTGCATGGGAAGCGTAATGAACGGAGCTCATGGAATGAGAGGAACAATATTATGAATTTTATCATCTAAAACTACAAGTAAAACAAAAATTTATGAATGTTATAATTTAAGTGTGTCAAAAAAAAAAAAAAATTGGAGACATTGATTTTCTTGTCAGTCAATGTTTGTGCCTTGGAATTCTTTCTAGTGCTGGCCACAACTTTCTTCAAAATATTGTCTCTTACTCGAACTAAATTTCTTCCCGTTGAACCTAACGTTAAATACACTCAATAGTTTTTTTTTTTTTTTTTTCTTTATATGATCATATGTTGCGGAAAATACCATCCATGTCAAGTCAAAAAGAGTGAGGCCCTGGCACAATAGGAGGCATTGGAATTTCTTACTATGCGTATACACTGGGATAATAGAAAGTCATGCGTGTGAAGGGGTGAAGCAATTATTATTCAAAATTGTGATTATTGAGAATGCCTTTTTTGAAAGTTTCATGAATGTGAACCAAACTTTTGACATTAAACAGTAATGATTTGCAGGAATTCATTGCAAAATGGGATAATAGAAAGTCATATGCGTGTGAAGGGGTGAAGCGATTATTATTCAAAATTGTGATTATTGAGAATGCCTTTTTTGAAAGTTCCATGAATGTGAACCAAACTTTTGACATTAAACAGTAATGATTTGCAGGAATTCATTGCAAAATGGGTAACTAGTGGTGCGGTTTATCCTAAATTTGACATTCTCACGCCTCATTTTATGAAAGTTGTTTTGCTTTTTAGTTTTTTTTGCATAAATTGAAGGAGACCTTTCATATTTTGTCCAAAGAACTAATAATTCTGAAGGGTCGACCTTAGGGTCTATTTGATTGGAGTGGTGGAAAAGTGGGAAGATAAAAAATGGTGAGAGAATGAAAAAGTGGGGGGATAGAAAAGATTTTAATTTCCTTCTTTTTTGTTTGGTTGGAAGTGAAAACGTGAAGGAATAGAAAAAATGAGTTTGTATAAATTTACTCATGTACTCTTGTTACAAAATGATGCCCAATTAAAACAAAATAGTGATAAACAACCAAAAAAAAAAAACAAAATCACCCAAATTTATTAAAAAATAAAATCATGTCTAGAATAAAAAAATCACGTCTAAAAAAAAAAAAAAACTGGATTGAGAACAAAAGAAACACTTAACAAGGTTTCTAAAGCCAGGGAAAACAAGAAAAGAACAAAAAGAACAAAAACCAAACACTTATTAAAACTGGATTTAAAAAATAAAATAAAATAAAATAACAACAACATAACACAACACGTATTGCATTTTTGTCCTTCGTCCATTAAAATTTTCCCCACCAATTTTTTTCCCATTTTGGGGTGAAAACTTTTTGGTGGGCTCCACTATCATTTTCTCCTCTCCCCCTCTCAACCAAACACCCTTCAAAAAAAAAAAAAAATCTCATTTTTTCTTCATCCTCCCTAAAATCCACTCTACTAAGCACACCCTAAAATTTAAAGTAAAATGCTTATTAGGACAAAATATGTAACAAACTAGTATCATGTGTTGAAATGTGTTGTGGTGCGAATGGGTGAATATTTTTTATTTAGACTCTGTTAGTTGGAAAGATGACAAAGCTAGAGATTGGAGAATGTTAGCATTTAGTATTCCGATATCATCATGTTAAAATCTCTAGCCACATTAGCACTATACTCCAAAGATACTAGTTTAGTCATAATTAAGACTCCTTCTAGTTGCTAAGAAAGCTCTAATCAACTTAGTACACGTCCGATGTAAGACATAGCAATGTAGCATACACTCATACAATACACAAACAATCAATATCCAATTAATTTGTGACATTGATAAAAGGTTCGAACCTTGCCTATACCAAAACTAATTGGTGTCTTGATTTGGTGATTAAGAGCAATCAATATAATGCAAACACCATAAATTTGAAATTCTATAGTATCTATATTTGAAATTCTACCGAAGTGACTTTTGCCACAATTTGTTGAAGTGGTTGTTTGTGAACGGTGGGAAATGGAGGGGAGGAAGTAGTGCCTTCATGAAAAAGTGATTGTTCATTATTGACCACTTCACCAAATTGTGACAAAAGTTGTGTAAAAATTAAATTGTCCTTAGACTTATTGAACATTAAAAGGCATTGCCTACTCTTCTGTTATCTTTCTAACAAACAATCCTTATCAAGCACAAAACATTAATATATTTTTTTTGCTAATATGTGAGAGATAACACCGTAGGGAGATTCCAATTAAGGTTGTAATATTATTTTTTAAGTTTATATTTTCATTCAACTATCTGAAATTATTATTAAATAAATGATCACGGTTTACAAGCATAATATTAAAATTTAATTGTATAAATATCAAATTAAAAAAAAAATACTAAACAAAATCCCAAAACTCAAAATAAATCAAACTAACAAATTAATAACACAAATACTTTTTGAACTAGTAATAGCGATTAGGTCCACTCTATTTAATTTGTTAACAAAATTTTGATAACAACTTTGTGGTCTGTAGAGAGAAAAAATGGAAAATGGATGGTTATCTTCATCTCATCACAGCAGTTTTTCAGGGTTCAAAACTTTTTCCTTTTCTTTTTTCTTGTTTTTCTCCAAACGCAAAAGTCATAGGTATTTATATCATGAGAAGGCTTTTGGTTCTAATTCAAAGCAATGTAGCACTTACATCCCTATTATTATTTATCCAATACTAATTAAAATAAGCTAGACACATAACTTATATGTTACAAATTAGTTTTTTTTTTTTTTTTTTTTTTTTTTTTTTGAGAAAGAACAAATTAGTTAATTTGTTGAATGAAACCATGTCCTAGCATTTTAAGACTTAATTATACTAAAATAATAAAAAATTTATGATACAAACCTTATCAAGAAATTTCTTTCTTAAGGTGGCTTGAATCCATATGCCAGGGAAAACTCTAAATTTGAGATTCCAATTTTAGCTTTCTTGTGTATGCTTATTGAGAATGTTGTGTTTTTATTGTTTGTTGATTCCATGGCATATTTCCATATATTTTGGATTTTATTTGTACTGTAAATATAGATAACGCAGGCTAGAGTTGAAGCTGCAAAAGTACTGAACAAAGTATTTGGGAATTGGGATGAGCAAAGTTAAAACTCGATCGATAGTTAGAAAGTTAGAATCTTGCTCAATGGTGCGAAAGTATGGTAGAAACTTTAGTTATCTCCCGAGATTGAAGCTACCCAAAACACAAAGATCACCGTTCATGTTGTTATGAAGTGAGATACTAAAACCATAGACACTACTGCAAATCTTGAATTTCAAATCTTCATTATAAGTTGTAGAAAATATTGGAAAAGAAAAACAAACTAATATACCAATAAATCTAAAACTTTTCATCATTGATTATTACTACATATAAATTAAACTAAATTAAAATCTGAAAAGTTTATTTGAACTCCAATATACAGGTTAGAGATATATATTAGACATATTAGCCTAATGTAATAGGCCCAAGCTCACTTGAGCTTGTACTAGCAGTCTAGGGTTTAGTAGCCTATATATACTAATGCTAAAGTTCATTGTAACAAAAGCTTTGTATTACACTCTTATATAACAAAGATGTAGCCTTTAAGGGATTCCTACGTGGATGTAGGCTGACAAGGCTGAACCACGTAACCCTCGTGTTCTCAATATTCCCATTCTATACTTTTCCTTCTGCATCCACTCTAGCATATGCAACATGGTATAACACATCGCGTTGCTGATAATATATTTAACAATACATTTCTAAACTCAAGAAAAGCTAAAAATCTTAAAATTCTTGTGCGTCCATAACACACACACACACACACACACACACACACACACACACACACACACACATATATATATATATATCTTTTTTTAAAAAAATTTGAAGAAAATATAAAATATTTGTCATTTGAAAAAAAAACTAGCAGGCTCATATACTCCTTAAAATTAAACACGAACTATGCACACAGCAAAAGAATTTCAATCAAAGCCTAAATTTTATGGGAAAAAAAAAATTTGAGAAAGAAAGAAGGTTGAGAATTGAAAAAAAAAATTTCAAGAAATATGCAGAGCGGGAGGGATTTTAATCTGCTTTTGAAGGGGTGGCATGCACGTTGTCCTTCCTACATTAATAGTGGTGTCTATGGGAGGTCAATCATCTGAATCTGAATCTGAATCTTTGCTTAATTTCATGAAACCTGTTGATCCACATGAATGTACTAACAATTCAAAATTGGATT
The DNA here is from genome assembly GCA_023621385.1 of Quercus gilva. Taxonomy (NCBI): domain Eukaryota; kingdom Viridiplantae; phylum Streptophyta; class Magnoliopsida; order Fagales; family Fagaceae; genus Quercus; species Quercus gilva. The sequence goes on from CM042484.1 coordinate 33,847,673, forward strand.
TCAAACATGTTTCCCTACTATTTTTGGGATAATTGTGATAAGAGATAACGTAAGGTTTTTTTTTTTTTTTTTTTTTTTTTCCAAATATTGATTGAACATTTTCAATTTGAGATATGAATTGTATTATTTGAAGTAGGGTCAAAAGAAACAAGGAAAAAGACTAAAAAAATGAAGTGAAATGGTTGAATGCGTTCTAGACGTGTTCTGTTTTATAGTTCCAACATAGAGGTCATGACGAGCTTCACAAACAAACGGTCTTTGTAGATTTTGCAAAGCGGCTGTTGGTGTGTAGCAAAGGTTAATGATGAAGAAACTGGTTGCAGAATTAAGCATCAGACTTTGTCTATAGCATTTATAATGTACAAGTTGTGCTTACCAAAAAGAATATGCCATGACAAAGGCTATACATTTTAAGGAGTACGAATCAAATTCATTTTGGCTAGGCACGTCTGGGTTTTTGAATACAATATAATTGAACATGATTTGTTTACAAGTTATGCGCTTTAGGTTTAAGGAGGTTAAGCGATTATTGAATCAAAAGTGAGATCACTAAAAATGACTTCAGAATATAAAACATAATTTGATCTAAGGTCACATGAAGCAGTGTCTAATAAGTTGTTATGCTTGTTAGTAATTTTAGATTTGGTTATTCAAAAAATAGTTAAAACAGTTGACGCTATTTTTTTTTTCTTTTGTAATATTCATCTCACCAATATGTACAATTGATGAAACTTCCGATGTCACTCATTTTAAAGTTGCAATTGGGTATAGTATTAGCATAATCAACCAATTTCAATTGGTCGTCTGCAAAGAAAATATCAAACAAAATACCAAAGGCCTCTTGGAGCCTAGGCGTTTGCCCTTTGCACCTAGGCTCCAAGAGGCCTTTGTGCTTGAGTACGACCCTTCCTTTTACCAACACTAGAATAGACTATTTATATCATTAATAAGCTACATATAATAATTTTATATCACATGAACATTGATAGACTTATACTATCTAGTTTCAAATCTATATAAAAATATTTTTAGACAAATATACATATAAAAAATATAATATTATATACAGTTAAATCAAGCCTCGTGCTCACGAATATATTATTTTGTTTGAGCTTGGCTTGTTATATATATATATATATATTTTTTTTTTTTTTTTGAGAAGGAATATATATATATATATATATATTTTTTTTTTTGTTATTAACAAAAGGCTATTGCTATTGTATTCATCCTTATAAGTATTTAAGCATAGATTAAATTTTCATTATTTTTTACAATTATTTTTTTCTTTAATTCCTATATAATTTCTTGTTTTGTGCTAGTTTAAAATTTAAATGGATTTTTTTCTCAAGCTTTAGAGCATGGACTTTAGATAAGATGTTCAACTCTTAAATGTCAAGCATTGACTATAAGTCCTGTACATGGAACAAATTGATAAGAAATTAAGAATATAGTCCATTTTGGTCGGCCTTGTAGCTTGATATGTCTAGATAACAATTTTCTCCCTTGCCAAAAGTCCGACTTATTTTAGACGAAAATTTCATTGATTGTTACTTGTATACAAAATTCAAGGATCATTGAATTGGAATAGGTCCCTCACTGACCCAACAAAGTGGCTGGGTATTAAAATATTAAAGTATTATTATTGGAAGAAATTTCCATTGTATACACTCCAAATTTTTTCTGCATTTCGTAATGATTAGTTGTGGAAATTGTCATCCAAGTCCAACATATGCTTGAGAGTTGTAGTTGAAACTGTGGTCCAGAAGCTTTACTATTCAATACTTTGTGTGGATGAAAAATTAAACAATCATTTGATGTAATAGGAGATAATGGAATTTGACATCGTATACAATGGCGTTTGTTCTTGATGTTGTGAAATTGTTGTAGGTACTAATTAAAGACTCCAGTATGATTAGTTGCACACTGCCGTTAAATTCAATCAATATGTAGCTTTCTTCTTCATATAATAATATGTTGTGGAAACTAGAAAGTAGAAAGTGCAATCCATGTCAAGTCAAAACGTGTTAGGCCCTGGCCATGATCTTTGCCAATCAAAATTTGAGCGAGGATTTCAACATTCATTTGATGAAATGAGAGACATTGGAATTTCTTACCGTATACACTAGGTTTTTTTTTTTGACGTTGTGAAGTTCCTCTAGTTGGTTACTAGAAAGTCATGTGCTTTACGTGTGAAAAGGTGAAGCGATTATTAACCAAAATTGTGATTATTATTAAGAATGTCTTTTATTATTAATTTTTTTCATTTTTTTATAATTTAATATTTAAAGAAAGAGGGAGATTTGAACCCTATACATATTTACTTTCTAATGAAAATATATGAGATATCAAATTATCATCTTTAATTGCCCAAGCACGAAACTAGTAGTAATGTGATGCATGCCATGATGAGTGAAATCCATCAATGATCAAACTCCATTTTTTTTTCATCACTTTCTTTAGATATATCCTTTTTACTCTTATCATATGACTTACTTATGCCTTGTTTAAGAAGAAGTCATTTGTGAACAAGAAGAAGATCAGGTTGTTGAAGATGATATTAATTTCTTAACAAAGTTTCGGTGCATATATAGGTAACTGATGTCTTAGTTTCCTGAATGGATTAAAGCTAATTGGGTTCTTGGCAGAGAGGAGCTTTTTGTGTGTTTCATGAGAGGAAAGAAGGAATTAAGATAGAGAAAGGAAGAAGATGAAGAAAAAAAAAATCTATATTATATTTTACTTCTTTTTTTTTTGTTGGTTACTAGTCATTGTACTTATATTTTTTTCTGTCATTGAGTGGATGAAATAATCAATATGATAATTTCACCTATCCTATGGGTTAAAAAATTAAATTGAAACAACTGGAGTATGTGAGAAAGTGACCCTAAGTTGGAGGGTATTTTGCATTTGGTCATAGTTTACTCACAAAAAACCATTTGACAATATTTTTTGTTCTTTTTCAAGTCAACAATTTTTTTGGTAAAATCAGGCCAACAATTTGTACTATTGACTTGTTGGTAATTTTCCTACAGCAAAACAATTTTGTATGAAAACGATTTAGGTTTGTCAAAATGTTCGTTTTAGACCCCTTAAAACACAACCAGATTAATGTAATTAATTAGCCAAGTGATTACTTAGTCAAATTATCAGATCTAGGTTAACACAAATATATCATATCAATGTAAAGTGTGGAAAGTAAAGAACACAAAGATATGATGACCCAGGAAAACCAAACTGGTAAAAAATCTGGGGAGGATTTAACCTAACTATCCTCAAGGTAAACTGAATCCACTATGAAAGAATTGAAGTTTATACAATAGCAACTTAGACCACTAACATCCTATTGCTACCTCGAGAAGGAAACTTACTTCCATGGCCACGTGACAGCTCCGAGTCCACGGACTACTTCTTTCTTGGATTCACAGCAAGTACAAGCACTCCTGCTTGTGTATCTTTAAGCTCTTGGATCAACAACTAAAACAATCATTAAGTTCTTGACATAGTCTTGATTCTTGGTAACCCTAAGTATATGTGAAGGCAAACACCTCTAGATCTCACAAAAGATTCACACACACAGCATAAAGAACAACCTCAAAACGTGGCTAGGGTTTACCTTTTTATACCTAGGGCAAAACATAAAACCTTACATGTCAAACGGGCTTGGGCTAAGTTGGAAACTTCTGCAGAAAAACAATCTACACGACTTTCGATCGATCAAGCCTAATTTTCGATCAATCGAGCCAAGCAGATTTACATAATAAATCCTGCAGAACACTCGATTCCAACTTTACATATAAATACACTTTGAGCAAGTCTAAACAAGACTAAAACGTTTTGATCATGGTTTGCCAACTTTACAAATTGAAGTTCTAATACATTAGTTCCTAATTCCTTAGAACCTAACAAACTCCCCCTTTGGCAATCCGTGAAAAAACACAAACTTAACAAAATGCTCAAAGTTTATATAAAAACAGCCCATTACAAAAACATAGCCCAACATAACAAATTCAACCTAACCACTATCTATTAGTGACAAGTGTAGACAGCAGCACAACTGTATCAACCTGTATATTTCCTGAAACACTTAACAAATGCATAAACGCATGTGTGGAAAATACAAGTAAAACAAAATAACTTCTTGATTTCACATAACACAAAATAAAGACATATATCATGAATAACCTCATAAATATAAATCAATAAGCAATGTGAAACAAGAATATACAATCAATGTATCTCCCCCTATCATGGACAACCTAACAAAAAAATCAAGAGCCAAAAAATGATAAATATATAATGAAGCACCTAGATACAATCTAAAAGCTCCACAACTCCAAAACATTAAAATATAAAAATAAAAATAAAAAACTAAAAAAAACTCCTCCTAACAACAAAATCTCCTCTACAAATGTACTCCCCCTTTTTGTGACGAATTGCCAAAGGGCAATCAAAACTCATCATCAAAAGGAGGTGGCAGAGGCGACCGTCTAATATGCTCCAAATCCGCTCGCAAAGCACGAAGCTCATCAAGCATGTCCACCAAAATCTAACCATGAGCCGCCTGAACGGTCATAACAATCTCTAACATACGACGAATGTCTAAATCATCCGAAGTAGAAGGTGGGGAGCAACAATAGCAGCAGCAAGATCAACAGATGCCTTCGCAGTAGTATCACTTGTAGAAAAGGGAGAAGGAGGTGTGACACTGGAAGACTCAACCCTAGGACGTTTAGAGCTCGCTCTCATCTGAGCAGCCCTCTACCTAAGAAAGGTGGCACCTATGAGAACAACTATATGGACAGGCTCAGACGTGGGAAAGTCCTCTAACCCTAAATGTAAAAGAATCCGATGAATGAAAACTGGAAAGAAAAGAGCAGTAGAACTACTCCTATAAACCTCAATCAAGGAACAAATAAAAATATGAGGAAAGCTCATAGGAGCATCAGAGACAATGGCATACAAAAATGCACAACGCTCCAAAGGAATGGTGTGTAGATGAGAGATAGACCAGATAGAATGGCAAGAAATCCAAAAAAAAAGATAATGAGTCTTGGCCAACTCGTAAGAGGTGATCTGAGGATCAAAACCCCACTAGATATTAGTACTAGTAATAAATGACATAATGTCATCAAAGGGCGGAGACTCGTCATAAGGGTAAGCAGGATACTGGACCAGCGACACTCCAAGAGCATCAGCCATTACCGAATGAGTAATGGTGTACTCATCACCACGTATCCAACTCCTCACAAGAGTGTTTGAATTATAGGCATGGACAGAGAGGTTCAAGTTTCTCCGTATCTCACCATCTAACTCATCTAACAAAACCTTTCTCTTAGCCCAAATATTCCTACGAAGGTTCAACTTCTCATAGGTCTCTTGATGTTTTTCACTCAGAAATCTACCACTCTCAAAGATAGGAGCAGAAGGTGAGGAGGTTGACCTATTAGCTCTAGTCTTCCTAGGCATGATGCTAAGGATCAAAGGGATAGACACAAAAGAGATAGAGAGAGAGGGGAAAAAAAAAAAAAAAAAAAACCAAAGGAAGGCTGCAAGTTAGCATAGAATAATATAGAAATAACAATTCTATATGGTGCATGAACAATATCAACACATGATGCATGCTTTAATGCAGTGAGAATAAGTTCAATTTTACTCCAAGATCACAAAATTGGCTTGAGCATAGAGTTTTCATCCAAAAACCCAAAATTTGAAAAACTCATTTTCACAAAACCCAACAAATTGATCAAATGACCATTACACAAGAGAGATAATACATTATAATGATCAATTGAATCAATCTAACAAGCCAATTTCATCAAATTAAGCTCAATTGAACAAAATCCCCAATTTGAGTAGTTTCAAGCCCTAGAAATTTCAAATTTTCCCAAATCAACAAATTGATCAAATTAATTCACATAGAACAGTTGTATAACATCCTACAACAAAAACCCATTGATCAATTTCCAAAGAAAAGGCTTAAATAAAAATAAAAATAAAAAACCCAATTTCCCTTAGGTTCGAAATTTCCCTTCAATGCATGGCAAAAATGCATGAAAACAAGAAAATAAATGAAAAAGGAGGGGTATAAAGGTCTTACCAGCCTTAGATGACAAAAACCCTTGAAGAAATTTGGGCGCAAATGACAAAAATCTTGCTTGGAATCTTAGACCGATCGAATAGAGAGAGAAAAGCTTTTGAAATAGTGTTTGAACACGTGAGAAACAAAGGTTTTAAAAAAAAATCTCTATACGATTTTCGATTGATCGAAAATTAGATTCGATTGATCGAAAATCACTTTCGATTGATCCAATAGCAATCAAGTAGGTCAAATTCAAAATAAAATTTTAATTGCATTTTCGATCGATCGAAAAATAGATTCGTTCAATCGAAAATCTGGAGAACACAATTTTTTGAAAAACAGAGCAATTTTATGCATAAACTCCTCAAAGCATAGTATTTTATAAATAAAATTCATGAGTATAAGATGAAATGCTCTTCAAAAAACACTTGTATTGAACCTAGTTTTCCCAAAAATAAGATTTTCAATCAATTATCCTTAAATTCTCAAACAACAAACATGTTTTGCATAAAACTCAAGGAATTTTCAAACTTGGTTGTTCAAACCAAAATCACACACAATAACATGTACAAAATTTAGCAAAAATTAACTTGTGTAGTGTCTCCAATTAGCAAAAGCTTGAGATACATGTGAGGTAATATGTGAATAGTAATCAACCACAATCTCTACAAAATTTATCACATAAATTCAAAAGAGACTATCACCTAAAGAGTTACATCATATAACTCCCACATCTCCCTGAATAAAAGCTTGCAATCATGTAAGTTTATTGATTTGCCTAATAATGTACACACCAATTTTATTTAATCAGAAACTTATTAAAGATAACCAGGATAATGTACACACCAATTTTATTTAATTGAAAGTTATTATAGCCCAATAATGTACACACCAATTTTAACATTTAAACTGACCGTATGTTCTTTTTATGCATGTGTTACACTTTCTTAAGCACAAAATCTTACGATATACACTAAGGTGTTCGTGATTGGCTAGTAAACAGTAGTGAGATAGTTATTTATACCTTTCTCAATAAGTTCAAGTTCGACAATCAAAGGCATGTGACATCAAGATCAAGATCATGTGATCAAAAACTATAAACAACTCCCACACAACATACACTACAAAACTCAAACTAGTAAAGTGCAATAATGGGGTTGTCGACCCGTGACATCTTCAGGATGACACTTGTTAGCTAAACGTTCTGAACCATTCTAAGGTAAGTCTTTCGAGCTTTTTTGGACAAGCTAGTGGTTGCCGTGCCTCCCACAATCATCCTTATGTCTCTTAAAGGTGGTCTGGGGCACTCGTTTTCCCGTTAGGGAGCCTGCTCTTGAGAAGGCCGATCTTCTCTCTCCTTGTTGACGAACTTCTATAACTTCCCTTGCCTGATGAAGGCTTTAATCTACTGTTTCAAGTTGTTGTAGTTGGCTGTGTCATGACCGTTATCACGATGGAAACGGTAGTATTTATCTCTAGACCATTTGTTGGGGTATTCCTTCAGTTTTCCGGGAAAAGTTAAGGCTCCCTTATCCTTGATTTGCATTAGGACTTGGTCGATAGAGGCAGTTAGAGAAGTGAAGCTCGTGAATCTCCCCGCAGGGGGCTTAGAGCGCCGGTCATCCCTTCACTCTCCAGTTCTTGCCATATTCTGCCCTCTGTCCTGTAGTGTATCTTCCTGCCTTTCTCTTTTCTTAGGTTTCTCCTCTCGGGCCAGAAGCGCGTCTTCGGTATTCATGTATTTGGTTGCCCTGTAAAGCATGTCCGACATTGTCTTTGAGTTGTTCTTGTATAGTGAAAATAGGAACTTACCCTTCCGCAGTCTATTTGTAAAAGCGGCTACGAGTATCTTGTCGTTAGCTTCATCGATTGAAAGTGCCTCTTTGTTAAAGCGTGCTATGTAAGACCTCAGCGTCTCATCTTCCTGTTGCCTGATGCTCATCAGGCATGCAATAGACTTTTTATACCTGTGTCCCCCAATGAAGTACGAAGCAAACTGGGTGCTTAGCTCCTTGAAAGTACTGATGGAGTTAGGCGTCAACTTGCTAAACCAAATTCTTGCAGGGCCCTTCAGCGTAGTAGGGAAGGCCTTACACATGATCTCGTCTGCTACTCCTTGAAAGTGCATCAGGGTCTTGAAGGATTACTAGTGATCTAGGGGGTCTTTGGCTCCGTCATAGCTTTCTATCTGCGGCATGCAAAACTTCGATAGAAGGGGGAAGGAATTGACAGAGGCGATGAACAGTGAATCGATTCGGTGGACCAAGTCATCGAGGTCGCTAGACACTCACCCTCTGAGGGCGTTCATCATAAAGTCCATCCGTTCCTTCATCATCTGCATCTCTGCGACAATGTGAGGGGGAGCCATGTCTGTGATGGAAAGGCGGCTCATGTCTTATTACTCTGGTCTGCTTAGGGTGTTACTACACTCTGGCCCCTCTTGGTCCCTTCTCTCGGCGCTAGTGCCTTTTTGGTCCTCCTCCTGAGTGTTATGTCTTGCGTTCTTTTGTCACAGCTGCTCTTCCAAATCATGGTTCTACTTTGTGAGGTGCTCCATGACATCGGCGAGAGTCTGAACTTGTCTCTCGAGGGCAGTCGTGCAGGGTTCATCTCCCTGAATGTTGTTGGTGGTCGCCATCGAGCGAGTAAGTACCATGCAACTCTTGGTTCGGGAAGCGTTCATATGGCTTTACAGGTTGCTAAGAATAGCGCAGTGTTTCCCATAGACGGCGTTAACTGATGATGTCGAAAAATCACCAGTGAGCCATACAGTACTTGCACACTTGAAACTACACCTACACAACGAAAAGAGAAGACCTAACAAAGGGCACCGATGTGGTGCCGGTCAAATACCCTCCGAAGGTCAAGTTAGAACTCTTCTCACAACTCTTAAGTGCAAGAACTAGGGTAAATTATGTGTACCTTGATTTGTGAGAGTATTGGGGCTTTTATAGTAGTAGAGGGTTGATGTCTTTTCCTTGGTTTTGAAGTCTTTTCCTTATAAGAATCTTTATAAGCGTATATTGCGGAATCCTTTCCTTGTAGGATACTAACACTAAGCGTGGGACATAAGCTATTTCCTTATACACACAAGCGTGGTGGCCAAGTCAAGATTATGCCAAAACTGTTAGTTTCATGTATCTCCTTCAGCTTAGTGGCGTCAGCTTTCCATCTTCCCCAAGCTGACCCCATCAGCTTAAAACTGTAGACTCCCTACTGTTGTAACTTGTTGATGGACGCAAGTAAAGCCGACGGGTTTGTTTGGAGCGTTGCTCTATCCCTTCTCATTAGTGAGCGTATACTTACAATTTTACCCTTATCATAAATTAAACTAAATTAAAATCTAAAAAGTTTATTTGAACTTCAATATACATTTCTAAACTCAAGAAAAGCTAAAAACCTTAAAATTCTTATGTCATAACATATATATATATATATACATATATATATATATATATCTTTTTTTTAATTTCTAAAGAAAATATAAAATATTTGTCGTTTGAAAAAAAAAAAAACTAGTAGGCTCATATACTTCTTAAAATTAAACATGAACTATGCACACAGCAAAAGAATTTCAATCAAAGCCTAAATTTTATGGGGAAAAAAATTGAGAAAGAAAGAAGGTTGAGAATTGAAAAAAAAAAAATTCAAAAAATATGCAGAGCTGGAGGGATTTTAATCTGCTTTTGAAGAGGGTGGCATTCACGTTGTCCTTCCTACATTAATAGTGGTGTATATGGGAGGTCAATCATCTGAATCTGAATCTGAATCTTTGCTTAATTTCATGAAACCTGTTGATCCACAAGAATGTGTTAAAGGAAGTAACTCAGACTGCATGGTATTCAAACACGATGAAGAAGAAGAGAAGAGTAACGGCTAGTTTATCAACGGTCTTTTGTCTAAAGGCCAAAATGGTGCCGTTCTACTTAAGTGAAGTAAGTTTAATAAGGTGGTGAAACGGTGGCATTTAAATGTAACGTGTTTAATGAAGCAGTGAAACAGTGACGTTTCACATTAAGTCAGAATTGTGTCGTTTTGACTTTGGGCTTCTTCTCTACTCAGACTCTTCTCCAGCAGTGCTCTGTCTCTTGCTCAGTTATGGTGTGACTTCAAGAGCTGCTCCTCAAGCTCTCAACTGTTAGTCCGAGAATTACGGATAGTTGGTTATAGGGTAGTTATAGGTCTGCTAGAATAGAACCTTCTAGAAGGTTCTAGATTAAGCTATTCTAGTGTATATATATATAGAGTGGTTTGTAATGTATTGCTCTGAGCTTGTATCAATCATTTTATTCTTTAATACAGAAATATTTCTCTCTGTCTCCCTCTCTCTCTCTCTCTCTCTCTCTCTCTCTTCATTTTCTACTTTAAGCTTTCACCATTGTTAACCACCTTCAAGCTCCAAATCTGTACTAACAATTCAAAATTGGATTTCAAACATGTTTCCCTACTATTTTTGGGAAAATTGTGATAAGAGATAATATAAGTTTTTTTATTTTTTATTTTTTATTTTTTTCAGATATTGATTAAACATTTTCAATTTGAGATATGAAAGTCAAAAGAAACAAGGAAAAAGACTAAAAAAGTGAAGTGAAATGGTTCAATGTATTCTAGACGTGTTCTGTTTATTGTTCCAACATAGAGATCATGATGAGCTTCACAAACAAATGGTCTTTGTAGATTTTGCAAAGCGGCTATTGGTGTGTAAAGGTTAATGACGAAGAAACTGGTTGCAGAATTAAGCATCAGACTTTGTCAATTCTTGTGGCATTTATAATGTACAAGTTGTGCTTACCAAAAAGAATATGCCATGAAGGAGGCTATACATTTTAAGGAGTATGAATCAAATTCATTTTGGCTAGGCACGTCTAGGTTTTGGATACAATATAATTGAATATGATTTGTTTACAAGTTATGCGCTTTAGGTTTGAGGAGGTCAGCGATCGTTGAATCAAAAGTGAGATCACTAAAAATGACTTAAGAATATGAAACAGGATTTGATGTAAGGTCACATGTAGCAGTGTCTAATAAGTTGTTATGCTTGTTAGTAATTTTAGATTTAGTTATTCAAAAAATGGTTAAAACAGTTGTCGCTAAGTTTATTTATTTTTTGGTAAGATGCATCCCTCCAATATGTACAATTGATGAAACTTCTGATGCCTATTTGCAATTGGATACATTAATAGCATAATCAACCAATTTCAATTGCTCGACTACAAAGAAAATATCAAACAAAGTACCAATGGTGGTGTATGTAGAAATATGATCCAACTGCATGAATTTTTTATATGGGAAACTTAGGACTAATTGTACACTGCCTTCCCTAATACAATCAATATCCTACTGGAAAAAATTCATTCAAAAAATGAACGATTAGAATTGTGATACCAACTTGTAGAACAAAGTAGATTTTGGTAGAGAAGTTTAACACTTAACAAGCAGGTCCACTCTTCAGGGATTCACTAACTGTCCATTATTAATTAAAGTTTATTGACTTGTGATGCAAACAACACAGAAATGCATAAAATAAAAAAATAAAATAAAAACTTAGAAAAAAAAAAAAAACAAATGGAGCTTAATGAGTTGAACCACAGTTCATTCAAACATTCACATTCTGATATACACTGATATTTATGCAAAGGAGGTAATGTTTTTGCCACGAAGTCACGTGGAAATACATTAACAACTATTGTAAATGCCTCCTTCTCAAAAAAAAAAAAAACTATTGTAAATGCCCAATTAAGCATCACAACATATTGGCAACTAACTCAAAGGGCTGCAACAGATTAGTAATTTACTCTGCAACTATCTTGAAACTCATTCACAAACTTCCCTTTTAACAAATGGGCACAGCCAAGAGCATGAGTTTGCGGTTGAGATCAATGAAACTAGGGCTGGCCCTAGGCCTAGGCTATTTAGGCCACCACCTAGGGCCCTTACTAGAGAAAAGCCCCAAATTTTAGGTAAAAATTGAAATATATATATATATATATATATTTTTTAATTTTGAGATATAGGAAAAAAAAAATTAGTTTTATATTTTTCTTCTACTTTTAAAAAGTTCTAAAGAATTGAGTAATGTCATAGATAATACAACTTTAAATATATAGGGCTTACAAATATGTGTTGCTAATCAAAATAAATAATTCAAATAGGAAAATGTTAAAAATACTATAAATTTTACTTCAAAAACTTTACAAATTGATGTGACAATAAATATATGATTTGTGAACATTAAAAATCTATTAAATACATTTTTAAATTACTTTTTGTGATTGGTGATATATTTTTATAAGCCTCATGTTGTAAAATGTATAATATCTCTAACATCATTCATTCAAATACTTGTTTATTATGTTCTTGAAGTGTTATTAATCACGTTCATTGCTACATCGTTTGTAAGTTTTTTGTAGTAAAATTTGTTATAGTTTTAGAATTTCTTAAAAAAAAAAAAAAACATATTACAAGATAAAGAGAATGGATTTTTGTTGTTAAAAAATTATGATATTAAAAATTAGTTAACTATTAATTAAGTAATAACAAAAAGACCCCATTTAAATATATCGTCTTAAGTCTCAAAGTTTGTTAGGCTGCCCCTAAATGAAACATTGAGTTCAGAGGCCTAGTTGATAATTGCTAGAAACAAAGTTTAGACTCCACTCCAGCTATGCACAACTCGTTTGCAAACAAAATAAATTTTCTTTGAGAAGTTCAAAACTTAACAAGCAAGTCCTCTCTTGGGAGATTCACTAGCTTTTGTTACTATATTTGTTCATCCTATGATCCATGCCAATATATATTAGTAACTAGCTTTTCACTGATCTTCCACTTTTGTCAGCAAACCTTGACTAAAAATGGAATAGATGGTATGTCAAAATTCATGAACTTTTGTGATAGTGAAACTTTATCATACATTTGAGATAAACATGGATTATAATAAAGACTTGCTTATGTGTTGGCACGGTAAAAACTCTATGCTAGCATGATTATAAGAACTGGAAAAAGATGAAATTAGCAAGTCCTATTTTTATTGGGAAAAAAAAAGGCATAAATAATTATTAGGTTATTCTCAACAAGAAGTTACTTTTATCATTATTTTCTTTTACAACTTATTTTGTGTTGGTTTTTATGGATAGGTTTTGGTTTTTCAGGTTTTGATAGCAAGGCATAAGGATAAGATGTACCCTATTCTTGAACCCAAAGCAAAAACAATTTCCAAGCTGAAGATTTTTGGTTAGTGTAGGGTCCAAATTTCGTGGCCTAAGCCCAAAAGGTCAGAATTATGAGCCCAACGAACCCAAAACAATGAATTTGTAGAGAATGGGTGAAAAAGCTAGGCTGGTTGTAAATCTAGCAACATTAAACTCTCATGTACTGGGATAAACTGACATAAAAACACTTTAAAGCTAAATGAACTCAAATCCAAAAAGGCTTATTATTGATTGAAAGGTGAATACAATTCTTAGAGTTTTTCTCTGGATTTTCCCCCCCATCCCTTAGAGATCTATTACATTTATATATTCTTCTTCCCCTTCATCTTCACCGTACACCTGTACTTCATCTAAGCATTCACTTGAGTACATGTCATATTAGATATCTGCTTTAGTTTTCTGTGAGTGGTGGTAGCTGAGATTGCACTGTTCAGAAGTCTTCTCCACATAAATGCGGCCAGGAAAGTTGCTGCAGTACATTAAATACGGTGGTAGCAGCTTTTCCTTTTAGATATTTTTCCGTTCTTATCATCTCCAGGCATCCCCAAAGCTTGTCCTTGTAGTTGAAGTTGTTGGAAAGATCAATCAAACCTTCTGTATACTTGCTTGATCAAGTCCCCTTGGTGTCTGAGGAGAATGACCTCTTCGAACCATTATGGTTCTCTTCGGACTATCCTCCTTGTTTGTTTCCGGGTATATTTCTTCCACCTGGACTCCTTCCTAACCGTTTTCTTTTCTTCAGAAATAGTGATACTCGAACTGGGCCCTAGGCCCAACACATGATGTTAGGCTTTTACCCCCACAGTTAGTATTTGTAGAAGCAGCACAAGCTGCACAACAACCTCAGGTAATTGAATATGACACATAAGATGAAACCTTCAATGTCACCTGATTTAATTCTATCATTTTCTTTTACTGTTGACTGCTAGTGAACAGAGGCAACTAATACCAATTACATATGTTCATCATTTTACTCTACCAAATAAGTTTGGTCAATTTAATCAGTCGTAACTCGTAAGGTTCTCTATAATTAAGTACTGCATATCCAGGTTATGTTCCTTTCTATATATGCTTATCCAACAAATCTTGCATCCTTAGTTTCAAACAACAATCAAAATTTTATATAGCAACCAATTTGTATCTCTTCGAATCCACAATTTGTACATCTAGATGTGATATATATTGAAACTATCATAAAATTACTCTAGCTCCTCAAAAACGTCATAACAAATTCTTTAACAGCCAATGTCACCTCCTCTCTGCTTCAAGAGTTCCTTGGATTATGCAATGTCCTGTGCAAGAGTTGAAGATGGTTCTGCACACCAGAGCCCCCTAGACCAAATTTGACCAATATAATTACCATTTCACCTAATTATATTACACAAGTATGCTTACAAAAAATTAAAAGTAAATCAAAACAAAGTCCATCCTTTGCCAATTGAACAAGAGAGTCAAGTACATCTACATGATCATCAATAATATTCCACCTAATTATAATACGCCACAGGTATGCTTACAAAAAAAATAATAGTAAATCTAAACAGAGTCCATCCTTTGCCAATTGAACAAGACAGTCAAGTACATCTACATGATTATCAATACTTGGGAGTTACTCGTTGCTGTGGGTAGGTTTTTCTCTCTAGAAAACTTCCTCCAAAAACGTAGTATGGTCGTCCCTTCCAAGGAAGGAGATTGTGTCCCTTGCAATAACTCTGTTATTGCAAGGCTAGTGGGTCTTTTTACAGGGGCTTGGGAAACACTAAGTGAGTACACTATATATTTTCTATAGGCATGGAAGACTTGACAAAACACTGGAGTTCTCTTTCCCTTTTAGTGACAGAGGGTTCAGGCTTAAGTCTAAGAAGCGACCAAGCCACTAGCGAACACGGCATCATCGCAAGATTCCTAACCAAACGTCCATTAAACATAGAAGCCATTGCAAATACCTTCACCCTCTTTGGAGATCCAAAGCAGGCTTCAAGGTCAAGAACATTGGCGACCACGTTATCCTCTTTTCGTTTGACAATGAAACTGAAGTGGAACGTATCCTATCCGCAGAGCCTTGGAGCTTCGACAAGCACATTATGGTCCTATTTCGTTACGACAAGGACATAACTCTCAAAGCTGCAAAACTAACAAAAGTCCCCTTCTAGATTCAAATCTTTGACATCCCGCTGCGGTTCAGAAACAGAGAGATCGCAGAACAAATTTGTGAGCCTCTTGGTCCGATTCTTCCTACGAATGCAACGATGGAGTGTGATGGTGGCAGCTTCATTCGAGTCCGAGTTTCGTTGGATATCTCTCAACCTCTCTGCAGAGGTAGGCTCATAACCTTGGACGATGGCAAAACTCAATGGGTTTCCTTTAAATACGAAAGGCTCCCCAACCTCTGTTACTGGTGTGGATGTCTCACGCATGTCGACAGAGATTGCGAGACTTGGATCAATAGCAGAGGAAGCCTTAACTCCGAGGATCAACAATTTGGGTCCTAGCTGCGAGCCTCTCCCTTTAACCCATCGAGGAAGAAAGTGGTCACGGTCCCTGGCTTTTTTGCGAAGAAGAAGATGGCCAATCCCAACACTCCTAAAGTGACCCCACTCTCATCCTCGTCAGCGACGGTGCACCAGGCCACCTCGGGACCCATTCTTCTTTCCCCGAGAACATTAAATGAGAGGCCGGGATTTCAGGAGTTTGAATCTGTCAATGTATCGAACACCACTCATCAAAAAATGTGGGCCAAAACCGAGGAGGTTTCAGCGCCGAATTCATCGATTCTCGGTGACTTTGAGAAGACACTTCTAGATTTGGATAGGGAGATTCACAGGGTTGAAAAAGTGGTAGAGGATCTAGGAAATTCAAATGAACCTTTAACCGCTCCTATCCAACCCCACTCGGCCCAAAGTGACCCCCCCATAGGCCCAGTCAACAACTCCCCTCCAATACAGCCCACTACGTACACCCCACTTAAAGACGTTTCAAATATGGACCTGGACCACAAAGCTCTTAAATCCCAATCCGAAGCTAAGTGGCTAAGAATTCAAAGGCCTATTCAATTCAGAGAAAATAATATATCTGAAACGGTCCTAGGTAAACGCTCTCCTCTCATCCCTTTAGATTCATCCATCACCACAAAACGCAGAGCCCATGCCGGCGCTGCACAAAATGAAAACTTTCCACCATCGGCGGAGGCTGCTTCCTAGCCCCGCCGGGGACCATGAGTTGGCTCTGCTGGAACGTGCGTGGGCTTGGGAACCTGCGCACACTCCGAGAGCTCGAGGTAGTAACTCGGGCACAAGATCCTGCTGCTATGTTCCTGGCCGAAACATGGGCAGAAGATGCTAGGCTCCGTCGTTTGTGTGCTGAGTTGAAGTTCAATCAATGTTGGGTTGGTCCAAGCGCCGGGAAAACCAGTTGTTTAGTGTTGCTTTGGAAACACACAGTACATGTTGAAGTTGTTTCATCATCTCCAAATCACATAGATGCTATTGTTGGTGTTGGCCATGATGAGCAATGGAGGTTCACTGGGGTTTATGGCTTCGCTGACTCGGCTAGGAAGCATGAAACTTGGTCTCTTCTTCGCAGCCTTCATCGCAGATTTTCTCTTCCATGGATGTGCGTTGGTGATTTTAATGAGCTCCTGTGGTCGCATGAGAAGCTCGGCCTTGGTCCCAGACAGGATTGTAAGATGAAAGATTTTCGTGATGTCC
Organism: Quercus gilva; assembly: GCA_023621385.1. Taxonomy (NCBI): domain Eukaryota; kingdom Viridiplantae; phylum Streptophyta; class Magnoliopsida; order Fagales; family Fagaceae; genus Quercus; species Quercus gilva. The sequence continues at coordinate 33,864,670 of CM042484.1, forward strand.
TTGATGAGTGCGGCTTTATGGACCTGGGGTATATGAGGGATAAATTCACCTGGAAGGGTAAAAGGGCTGGTGGCCTGGTTTTGGAAAGACTTGACAGAGCGGTTGCTAACAATGGGTGGTTTTCCCGGTTTCCTGGTTCAAAGGTCCAACATCTCCACACCCATTCATCTGATCACAAGGCCATTGTAATCAAACCGGATGGTATATCTCCTCGCCCAAATCGCCCTTTCAAATTTGAACAAATGTGGCTTAAGGATGGCGGATGCAGTGCTACGGTGACCAAGGCTTGGGGGTCAGTATCCCAAAATGCAAATATGATTCAGATTGCCGGCAAGATCCAATATTGTGGGGAAAAACTCACCATTTGGAGCCAGCAGTCTTTTGGCAGCATTAAACTCCAAGTTGAAAAGAAAAGTAAGCTTCTTGCCAAAGCCGAAATTAGTGCTGCCAAGGGGTTGGTAGATTTTGAGAAGGTCAAAGCTCTGAGAGGCGAAGTTAATGAACTCCTGGATAAGGAAAGCCAAATGTGGCAGCAGCGGTCTAGAGCCTTGTTCTTAAAATGCGGGGATAGAAATACAAGCTATTTTCACAGCAAGGCTTCCCATAGATTTCGCAAGAACAAGATCACTGGTCTGAGAGACTCTTCTAACGTGTGGTGCACGAAGGACCACTTGATCAGGAATATTGCTTGTGATTACTTCCAATCCCTGTTCACCTCTTCCCAGCCTTCGGATTTTGATGCAATTCTGGAGACAGGCAAACCTTCGGTTACCAAGGATATGAATGCTCAGATTCTCAGACCGTTTCTCAAGGAGGATGTGGAGGTGGCTATCAAACAGATGAAACCTATATCTGCCCCGGGCCCCGACGGTATGCCTTCCTTATTCTATCAATCTTTTTGGTCTTTAATTGATGAGGATATCTGTTCTGCTGTGCTTGACTGCTTGAATAACTGCAAAATTCCTGTAGAAATTAATAGTACCAATATCACCCTGATTCCTAAGATTAAATCCCCTGAACACATCATTGATTTTAGGCCGATAAGCCTGTGTAATGTCGTGTATAAAATAGTCTCAAAGGTACTTGCTAACAGATTCAAAGAAGTTCTTCCCTTGGTTATTTCTGAGAATCAGAGTGCCTTTCAGGCTGGAAGGGTTATCACTGACAATATCCTGATGGCCTTTGAAATGCTACATTACATGAAACACCATCAGCAAGGAAAGTCTGGTTTCATGGCCCTGAAATTAGACATGAGCAAGGCCTACGACCGGGTGGAATGGGTTTTTTTGGAGGCGATTATGAAGAAAATGGGTTTTAATGTGAGGTGTGTTAACCTTATCATGGAATGCATTACAACTGTCAGTTATTCTATCCTTATCAATGGTGAACCCTCTCCAACCATCCATGCATCTAGAGGCCTTCGCCAGGGTGACCCCTTGTCACCATATTTATTCCTCATTTGCTCTGAGGGTCTCCACAGCCTTCTTCATCATGCGGCTGAGTCAAAGCTGATTCGGGGTGTGTCTATTTGCCGGGGGGCCCTCGTTTGACCCATTTATTTTTTGCTAATGACAGTGTGGTCTTCTGTAGGGCCTCACTTGCTGAATGTCGTAGATTACAAGGGTTGTTGGAGTGCTATGAGAAAGCCTCAGGTCAGAAGCTGAATCGTAATAAGACCGGCCTCTTCTTTAGCAAGTCTACCCCCCCTGTCATCACTGATCAAATTATGTTGGCTTTAGGAGTCCAAGAGATTAAACAGTACGAGAAGTACCTTGGTCTCCCTTTCCTTGTTGGCAAAAATAAGAAGGCAAGTTTACTCTACATTAAGGAAAGGGTTGAGGCTAAGCTCCAAGGGTGGAAAGAGCAACTCCTCTCACAAGCAGGCCATGAAATTCTGCTCAAGGCCGTGATTCAGGCAATTCCCACTTTCGCCATGAGTTGCTTCAAGCTCCCAGCCACTCTTTGCAATGAGATTGAGGTTTTGATTAGGAAATTTTGGTGGGGTCAAAGGGGCAACCAAAGGAAGATCCATTGGACCAAATGGAGCTCTCTCTGTCAGCCTAAAAGCTTGGGGGGTTTGGGTTTTAAAGAGCTCCAGAAATTTAATGACGCCATGCTTGCAAATCAAGTTTGGCGGTTGTTGGAAAACAAGCATTCTCTATTCCACAGATTTTTTAAAGCTAAATTCTTTCCCAATGGCTCCATTCTTGATGCCAAAGAGGGAAATGGATCCTTGCCTGGAAAAGCATTTTAAAAGGCAGGGAGGTAATTAAGAGAGGTTTGCAATGGAGAGTGGGAAATGGATCCTTAATCCGGATCTACCACGACAACTGGCTGCCTGATCCTTATAATAAAAATGTGGTGTCTCCGCTGGGCTTTCTTGGCTGTGATGCTCGGGTATCTATGCTTATTGATAATGATCACCGGTGTTGGATGAAAGAGACTATTGACAACATTTTTCTACCCCATGAAGCTGCCTTAATCCAAGCAATTCCGCTCAGCCTGAGTAATTGTGAGGATCAAGTTTTTTGGCCTCTTAATCCGGATGGTTCCTATTCAGTCAGGTCGAGGTACAGATGGCTCATGGAGATGGAAATGAATGAGGAGCCTTCTTCCTCGAATTTGTCAACATCCAGGCGCATTTGGAAGGGGGTTTGGAACTTACGCATTCCGAATAGGGTCAAAATGGTGGTATGGAGGGCGGGTTTAGACTCGCTTCCATCAAGAGCTAACCTAAAGAAAAGGAAAATTCTTACTGATGATCTCTGCCCGGAATGCAAACTCAGCAGTGAGTCCATTTTGCATGCCCTTTGGTCCTGCCCCTCGCTGTCCCCTGTCTGGTCTCCCCTTTTTGCTTGGCTTTTGAAGAAGACTAGTTCGTGCATGTCTTTGTTGGATGTCTTTCAGTGTTGTCTGGATCACTCTGCCAACTTTGATCTCTTTGCCATGATTATTTCTCAGCTTTGGACTCGCAAGAATAAGCTTCGTGTTGGTGAGTCCGCGGTTCCATTGGAAAAAGTTTGTGGTGTGGCTTTGGACAGTCTAGTGGAGTTCCAGCGTGCCCAAGAGTCTCCCCTGTCTCCACCGAAGGTGAAGCCTTCTTCTAAATGGTCTCCCCCCCCCCCCCCCCCGGGGTGGGCGAAGGTCAACTTCGACAGGGCCACTTTCAAAGACAAAAACTTAGCGGGCTTGGGTGGTGTCATTCGTAACGACAAAGGTCTTGTCATGGCTGCCTTTACACATACTATTCCACTGCCTACTTCGATAGAGATGGTGGAAGTGCTGGCAGCTCGCAGTGCTCTGAGTTTGGCGAAGGATCTTTGCCTAAATAAGGTGCAACTTGAAGGTGATTCAGAAGTAATTGTCAACGCCCTTGCTAAAGGTGGTATGGACTCCTCCAGCTTTGGGCATATTGTCAAGGACATCAACTTTCTTTCCTCGGCCTTTCTGCATTTAACATTCAGTCATACACGTAGGCTAGGTAACAATCTTGCGCATTGTTTAGCGAGATCAGCTTGTAATTTCGCCCCTTTCCAGGTTTGGATGGAGGAAACTCCCCTTGAGTTTGAATCTGTGTATCTCAATGATTTACCTTAATGAAAATGTCTCTCCCCCCACTTCCTGGGGCGGGTTCTCAAAAAAAAAAACATGATCATCAATAGCTTTTGTATATGCTAAATCCATATAGCCAGCATAATCTCTGCTTGCTCCATATTTAGAGATAAACAAAGGATTCGCATGAGAGTGAGGAAGGTGAAAGAAAAAGGTCAAAAACAATATTTTGGCCTAGATGAGAAAAGTAATCTGCAACATGAGAAGAGTGATCAACATCTTGAAGAAATATTATTGAAATGAGCAGGCAATAATCTATCATAGAGAAAACTAAGTAATTATGCCATAATCAGCAATCCATTACTGTTAAATGAAATTCAAATACAAGAAATGATATTTTAATCCTTCAGTTCCTAAAATGCAATTCTGGCATGTGATATACAAAATCATATGTAAGTAATAATAGAACAAAATCCATTTTTGTTTTTGTAGTAATATGATCAAGGAGCTCTGCATTAAAGATAGTTCCAAGACTGAGAATGAAATTGAAAAGTCTCCAAAAAACAATGAGTTCAAGGTTATGTAATTTTTTTTTTTTTTTTTGGGGTCAAATTTACTAAACATTTAACTTCTTATGAAGGGCAGGATGAATCATGAACACATCTATACAAAGTTAGGAATAGCACCAGTAAAGAACAAAATGTAGGAAAGATGTTAAGGTTATCTGGAAATGCACATTGATGTCCACATAATTCCACTGAGAAAGAGTAAATCATTTCACATTGAATGTGCTACAAGGTAAAGAAATGGGCAAAGGAGAAATCTATCAAGGAGTCCTAGTAGCCAAATCCAAGGAAGTCTCAATTAGAATTTTTATTGATATGATCATTAGAAATCCAATACATCTATTTGGGGATTCAGGTAGGCAGAACAATTTAAGTTTTCGAGAGGATGTACAAAAATCGAAACAGCTAGAAATTTATAATGAACCAATACAATAAATTTTTTATGCATGGATGATTTTAGATGAACATTTTTCTTAACACGGGAAAAAATGTCAAATTTACCTGTGGGGTATAAGTGGGACGTTGGCCAGCACACCATTAACAGAGAAGTTTCCATTGTTAATAAAATTCAAGAACTGAATTATTGGATCATAACTGTAACTGAAGCTAAGTGGAACACCATATGCCAAATTGAAACAAAAACTTCTAGCTCTTCTTCATAAGCTTGTAAATAATCAGTTTCATCTACAGGCCATATGTAAGCCTTGGGAACAAGACTTTCAGAGGCAAATGTGTTGACAAATGTAACATTCTTTAAGAGAGACCAAAGTTCTGGTTGGTTGAAGGCTCAATCTCATCTTGTCCTAGAAAAAATTAATATAACATTATTGGGCTCAACTTCCAAAACCCTTTTCCTTTAGACAACAAAAAGTAATGAGGCTAAGAGATTCAACTCTTTGGTAACAGGGACAACTCTCTGCAATATGTTGGACTAAACTCATTATTGGTCACGCTTTATTTAGGTTTGGTATAGACCTATTGTAAGGGTCATATTTTTATATAATTGACATATCTTTCAATAAAACGCACTTTATGTGTAATTGAGTCTTAGTATATAAACAACTAAAAGTGATGAGGCTAAGAGATTCAACTCTTTGGTAATAGGCACAACTGCACAACTCTTTGTAATATGATGGACACTCTATTTAGGTTTGGTATGGACCTATTGTAAGGGTCAGATTTTTATGTAATTGATATATCCTTCAATAAAACGCACTTTATGTGTAATTGAGTCTTAGTTTATAGTATGTTCAAGAATACCTTAAAGTTGTAAACAAGTTGTTCAATTGAAGACACAAGAATGCTCAAGAAATGACTCAAGAAAAATTGCATCTACAGGTCTTGAAACATGTCAATCTATCGAGATTTAATGAACCTCGATGTCTAGCTCTACATCTCTCAATCTATTGAGTTTCAGGAAAATTGAATGTAAAGTTCTGTTTTTGACCCACGATAACTTGGTTTTCTAGGGATTCGTGTACTGGCATTCTAGAGCATATAAAAGACATTTTATAGTCGTCATCATAGAGATAGAGGGATACATGCATAACAGGAGCTGTTGTGATGTTTGTGCTCTTAGGGTTTTATGCCCAGCTACTTTCAATTCATCCAGATATGGATTAAGGAACTCTGCAAAGTTACAACAATAAAAAAATAAAAAAATAAAAAAAGGTTGTTGTGGAGTTAGTCATGGATAGAGAGATTCATGCACAGGAGAAGTCTTTTACAAGATCAAGTCCAATTGGGAATTAGAACTGAGACTGGTATAGTTTAGAGGTTCTACTATAGGTAGGTACCTCAGGATAGGCCTATAGGGTAAAATTCCATGTATCTATAACTGTTTTTTCTTGATTAGTGGATTTTTTGGGAGTGGTGGCTTGAAATTCACCTAGTGAGGTTTTGCATGTGAGGGTTTTGCCCATCGTGATCAAATCTTCATGTCAAACTTATTTTCCCCCACACTCTAATTTAATTTGGTTATTTAATTGTGCCTTAGTTTGATTTGCATGTAATTTGACTAATTAATCAAATTGGATAATTGGATTAATTACCTAAAGTCAGTTTATAACCCAACAAGTGGTATCATAGCAGACATACTTTGATTAGGTTTTTTATCTTTATTGTGTGATTCCCTAACTCCTGATGTCATGAATCGTGGACAGTCACAGAAAACACCTCCTTTGTTTGATAATACTAACTATGTATATTGGAAAATTTTTTTGCAGACTCTAGATGAAAAAGTTTGGTTAGATGTGGAAATTGGTTGAAAGAAACTTGCTGAACCTCCATATGCATGGGATGAGATAAGATCAACGCTGCTAACTATAACGGTAGGATTTTGAATGCTCTCTACAGTGGTGTGAATAATGAAGAATTCAGATTTCCTTCACTGATATTGCTAAGGAAGCATGTAATCATCTTCTTTTGTTGTCTTTTGAGTGTAACTCTATGTAAAAACTAGACTCTTAATATAAGTCTTCTTCTTCTATATAACTTAAAGCTTAAGTGTCCTTTTTTTAATGGTAAGGCAATGCTGGCCAATAATGGTGGATCACAAATCCCAACTATTACTCAACTGCAGTGTATAATTTACGCATATTGCATTTTCTAGACTAATAGCTTCATATGGGTTATAAGATAGAAGGGCCAATAATGTATCCCAATAATACACCGCATGCACCATAGCAAGGGTGGATGATGAACTACATTGCATGTTGTTAACTTGGCTTGCCATATTCATTGTATTCATATCCTTTATTTATTTGCATCCTAGTAATTTTATTTGAGTAAGATTTAGAATGGAACATATCCTATTTGGAGTGGATTTATTTATCTATTTTTGAAGTAATGATAACATGGTAGTCATTTTGGATGTGACAAAATTTGATTCTCAGCTTTAATTTTTTTATTTATTAAAAAAAAAAAAAAAAAAAAAAAAAAAAAAAAAAAAACCCAGTTTTGGAGAATAAATTTCTTGCATAATAAGTCAAAGATCCAAGAGGGAGCTTGCCAAATTACCCACATGCTGAGTTTCATAGTGTAAGCTCGCGATCAAGACAGACAACCAAAATCTGAAATTAACCTTGTTTTCTCCTGTTATAATTTTAAGTTATTTGGTCAGGGTTTTCAACAAGCATCCAAAAAGGAGTGCCATTGTTGTAAGCTTCATGTTTGAGAACTATATTCTTTAAATTTGTGTCTAGCCTTCTCGCTTAAGCTTGATAGAGATCTTAGCCACTGATTTTGCATTTACTAAGGTACACGTCATTAGCCCTACATGCCACACCCATCTTCATTTTGCATAAAATAGGAGATCATCCCTGGAGTAGATGCAGAGTGTTTGACCACTGCGATAGAAAATGGAAAGTATTCTTTACGTCACACCCATAATAGGTTCGGCTAGTATCTACATCAAACAATATATTTATCTAGACTTCATTAGTGAGAGGACTCACTCTTTAACTGCTTGCCGACTGAAAAATTTATGTGTTTGACTTACCTCTAGATATTTTTTAACTAGACATATCATTTTATTTTAAATATATAATAGCAAGTGATAATGAGTTTTAATCTCCGCATTGTATTTAATTAGCGGGTGATGTGGCAGTCTCTCATTAAAAAAAAAAAAGATTCGTTTTTAAAAAGTACTGGAGATAAGTCAAACCCAAAATTTATAAACCATATGGATCCACAAAAATCCATATATCATTTGTTATGATTAGTTCCCTTAAATCCTATTGTATGATACTATGTATTATATTATGTATGATATTATGTATGACATGATGAATGACTTGATATTGTAATTAATAAAGTTGTTTTATTATTATCTGAAATAATGGTAATATGAATATTTGGACATTATCGTATAGTCCATGAGATGCATAGTATGTAATTTATGTGAAAAGTCACAGAAGATATAAATCACAAGTTTTTTGTAAACTCAGAATGTTAGTTCGTAGTTGGTGATGAAATTGGGCATTTCATCTGTGAAGACTATAACATATTAACTAAGATGATTTGTTTTGATCATGGAAGCGGTGACTTCTAGTTAATATGTTGATATGTTTTAAGAGTTAAGACATATTGAACTGGACCACTGTGAGATTTATTATTCTCCTAACAACTGTCAATTGAATAATAAATCTCACGACTTATATTTACATGAACTCTTAATCCTGAGAAAATAATGGACCTGATCATAAAGTGTAGGTTGGTTTGATATATCAAGAGTGAGATCTAAAGTTACGGTCAAAATCTCAGTATGTTGGGCAGCCACATTTAGTGTTGATAGAATATATATTCTCAAGATGGAATTCATAGTCTCTTATCAGAAATACAAAATATTCTCTTGAAATAAGTTTAATGGGTTTGTTATTCAGAGAATTAGGTCTAACCACTTTGGTAAGAAATTACTAAAGTATATATTTATGAAATTGGATTTCATAAATATATGATGAATAATTTAAGAGGATTAAACCGAATACTTAAGAATTAAGATGTAGTAATCTACAAAGTGGCAGTCTAAATTAATGACTTTGTGTTACTACGAATATTTTATGAAGGGATTGCATGTATAATAAAGTCTTGTGATATAATTTATTAATAAGGTTTAGAGTACAATTATATTTATATAGTGGTATTAAATATAATTAATGATAACTTTGGACTTGTCAAGAGTTGACAGAAAAGCCCAAGGCCCATTGAAGCTAATGTCTTATTTATTCCCTTTTGGTCTCACTCCAAGTCACATATTAAACCTCAATTGGAAAGGCCTAAAAGGCTAGCCCGATTAAATAATCAATTATACGAGAGAAACATACAAAATTTTGTAACAAACATAAGTGCATGAACTAGTATGTATGTGAGTGTTGGACACTCTCTCATTCTCTAGAACATACACATATAACTGATTGAGAGACCACACATCTTGGGCATTAGTGGAATTGGAGTGAAGATTGAAAGTGTTCCCAAGTACTTCTGATCTTTGGTTTTGAAATTCACCGCACCAAGGTACACTCTCTTATTCTATATTCTGAAGCTTACAGAGTGCATGTTATCAATTGTAAACGAAGTAGATCTATTAATTTTCTGTTGCACACATTTATATTTCCAACAATTGGTATCAATGCGGTCTTCAATTCCAATTTGTATAACATTTTTTGTGAGTTTATAATTAGAGATAATTGTTTCATAATGCTAGAAGATTATACTTGTATTTAATTTTCTGCATGGTTGTTGAAACTATGATTTGATAAAAACTGATATTGATGTTATGTTGTTGTTTAAATTTGAATTTAAGTATGTTAAATTGAAGTTTAAGGCTATAGCATCAATGGAATTTAGTTTTGATATCAATCTTTGTCTATCATGTTCATATGATGGTTGTTAGTTCATGAAAAGTCGTTAAAAACTGCCTTGGAAAAATTCTAGAAATTCAAAATTCATGAAGCTCGATCGATCGAGGAGCTATCGAGCATCGATCGAGCCTGGTGATTCAGAAGCTCGATCGATTGAGAAGCTATCAAGAATTGATCGAGCAAACAAGAGATTTCTCAATCGATCGATAAGCTATCGAGCAATTGTCGAACTAGCAAGATTATTTCTCGATCAATCGACCAACTATCGAACCTAGGAATTTTTGAATTTTTCTAAGTGTTTTTACAAGTATAAAGTGCAAGGCTGAGTGTGATTAGTTTACACATGATTTCTTATTAAAAACCTTTATTTTAAAACATCTAGTGCGAGAGAGATACAAGGGTTGCATCTCACGGCCTCCATTGTTAGTTTATAGTAGTGTGATTAAGCACCTTACCTTGGCGTATATGCCTTGCTCCCTTCGGAGGGTGTTTAATTCATGGTACTACAGGTTAAACTTCTTAATGATGGATGAAGTGTGTTTACATCGAGAATGACGACGCTTCCATAGAGTTACTTGGTGACTCACATTGATTCTAGGCAATGGTGTACACTAGACTAAGTATAATGTTAACCTCCCTTCGGAGCTATGTCATTATTACTTAGAGGCTGAAGGAATAGCGGCAATTTATTTTTGTTTGGTAAGAGTTACCATGATAGCATTAATAATGAGAATAATTCTTGCTTAATCATAATGATTAGTATGACCTCGTTTCCAAGGAATATTAATTGCGGGATTGGGTTGTCGTTGCATATATTATATTATGGTTTTATTAAGATTTCATATGATATATTTATAAGCTAAATTGATAATGTCCAATTTACTTATTATATTCATGTTTATTATTTTCAAATTTGAACATAGCATCATTTAGCCCACTTGTTACTATTCTTAATCAAAACAAACTGACTGGATCCAATTATGTTGACTAGAAAAGAAATTTGGACATAGTTCTCACTGTTGAAGAGCACAAATGTGTGTTTACTAAACCATGTCCTAACTTTCCTTCATTAGATGCTCCTCTTAAGGAAAAACAACGATATGATTGTTGGCAAAAATCTAATAAGATGGTCAAGTGCTACATCCTAGCATTTATCTCAAATGTTCTACAGCATCAAATGCAAGATGTAGAACTAGTTTCGGACATTATGCTAAGTCTGAAGTGTGTTTACATCGAGAATGACGACGCTTCCATAGAGTTACTTGGTGACTCACATTGATTCTAGGCAATGGTGTACACTAGACTAAGTATAATGTTAACCTCCCTTCGGAGCTATGTCATTATTACTTAGAGGCTGAAGGAATAGCGGCAATTTATTTTTGTTTGGTAAGAGTTACCATGATAGCATTAATAATGAGAATAATTCTTGCTTAATCATAATGATTAGTATGACCTCGTTTCCAAGGAATATTAATTGCGGGATTGGGTTGTCGTTGCATATATTATATTATGGTTTTATTAAGATTTCATATGATATATTTATAAGCTAAATTGATAATGTCCAATTTACTTATTATATTCATGTTTATTATTTTCAAATTTGAACATAGCATCATTTAGCCCACTTGTTACTATTCTTAATCAAAACAAACTGACTGGATCCAATTATGTTGACTAGAAAAGAAATTTGGACATAGTTCTCACTGTTGAAGAGCACAAATGTGTGTTTACTAAACCATGTCCTAGCTTTCCTTCATTAGATGCTCCTCTTAAGGAAAAACAACGATATGATTGTTGGCAAAAATCTAATAAGATGGTCAAGTGCTACATCCTAGCATTTATCTCAAATGTTCTACAGCATCAAATGCAAGATGTAGAACTAGTTTCGGACATTATGCTAAGTCTGAAGGAGATGTTTAGTGAGCAAGGCCGTTCTGCAAGGCAAGAAACCATGAGACAAATTTATAATATCAAAATGGCTGAAGGTGGTTCAGTGAGGGACCATTGTTTTACAATGATCTCTAATCTGAATACATTGGAAGTTTTAGACTAAGTATAATGTTAACCTCCCTTTGGAACTATGTCATTATTACTTAGAGACTGAAGGAATAATGGCAATTTATTTTTGTTTGGTAAAAGTTTTCATGATAGCATTAATAATGTGAATAATTCTCACTTAATCATAATGATTAGTATGACCTCGCTTCTGAGGAATATTAATTGCAGGATTGGGTTGTCGTTGCATATATTATATTATGGTTTTATTAAGGTTTCATATTATATGTTTATATGCTAAATTGATAATGTCCAATTTACTTATTATATTCATGTTTATTATTTTCAGATTTGAACATGGCATCGTTTAGCCCACTTGTTACTATTCTTAATCAAAACAAACTGACTGGATCCAATTATGTTGACTGGAAAAGAAATTTGGACATAGTTCTCACTGCTGAAGAGTACAAATATGTGCTTACTAAACCATGTCCTAGCTTTCCTTCATTAGATGCTCCTCTTGAGGAAAAACAACGATATGATCGTTGGTAAAAATCTAATGAGATGGCTAAGTGCTACATCCTAGCATCTATCTCAAATGTTCTACAGCATCAAATGCAAGATATAGAATTAGCTTTGGACATTATGCTAAGTCTAAAGGAGATGTTTAGTGAGCAAGGCTGTTCTACAAGACAAGAAACCATGAGACAAATTTATAATACCAAAATGGTTGAAGGTAGTTCAGTGAGGGAGTATTGTCTTACAATGATCTCTATTCTGAATACATTGAAAGTTTTAGGTGCCGATATTGATGGAGAATCCCAAGTGGATATGATACTCTAGTCACTACCGGAATCATTCAAGGAATTCAGACTCAATTACAATATGAACAAAAAGATTTAGTCTTTGTCTGAATTAATGAATGAATTTGTAGCGGCAGAAGGTATTCTTGGTACTTCTAATGTTGAAGCCAATGTAGGTGAAGCTTCTACTTCTCAACCTAAATCAAAAGGTAAGGGTAAGAAGAAGAAGAAGAAGAAGAATGACTTCACCAAGCAAGAGGGTAAACAAATTGTCTTAAGGGTTGCTGACAAAGGAAAAAAGCTCAAAGGAAAATGTTTCCATTGTGGTAAGAAAGGATATTAGAAAAGAAATTTTCCAAAATTCAAGGCTACCAATAATAAGGGGATCAATAGTTCTTTCCTCCTTGAAATATGTTTAGTACAAAATCCCACAGATTCCTGGTGTATGGATTCAAGTTTTACTAATCATATCTGCAATTCTTTGTAGCGGTTCCAAGAGACCAGAAAACTTAATGAAGGAGAATTGTTTCTTACTTTGGCTGATGGGAGCAGGATTTCGGTTGTAGCTATTGGTGTTTATAATTTATGTTTTGAATTTAGAGTTTTAATATAAGAAAACTGCCTGTATGTACCTAATGTTTGTAGGAATTTAATTTCTGCAACTTATTTGGGTAAACATGGATATTGTGTTATCCTTAAAGACAATGTTGTAATAAAGAAGGGTAAAATGTTTATCTATTCTGGCAATATTGTAAATGGTCTTTATATTTTAACTCCTGATAAGCATAAATTATATAATTCTGAATTAGACAATAACTCTTATGTAAAATCATTAAAGAGAAAGTTTCCTTCTACTAGTGATGCATATCTTTGGCACTTGCTTTTAGGTCATATTAATTCAAATAAGATTCAAAGACTGATCAAAGATGGTCTCTTAAAGCCCATGGACTTTAATGAATTTCCAGTTTGTAAATTTTGTTTGGAAGGCAAAATGACCAAACGACCTTTTAATACAAAAGGTAGAAGAACCCAATAGTTGCTTGAATTAGTTCATACGGATGTTTGTGGTCCTATGTCAACCCAAGCAAAAGGAGGTTACTCAAGATATGGTTATGTGTACCTAATTAAACGGAAGTCCAAATCCTTTGAAAAGTTCAAAGAGTTTAGGGCTGAAATTGAAAATCAATCAGGTAAACGCATAAAAGCCATTCAATCTGATCGTGATGGTGAATACCTTCTTAGGGATTTCAATGATTACTTAACTCAAAATGGGATTGTATCCCAATTGACTGCACCTGGAACTCCCCAACAAAATGGTGTAGCAGAAAGAAGGAATATGACTCTTTTAGAAATGGTTAGATCCATGATGAGTTACTCAACTTTACCAATTTCTTTTTGGGGTTATGCCTTAAATACAGCAATACATCTTTTGAATTTAGTTCCATCAAAATCTATTCCCAAAACACCCATGGAATTGTGGAGTGGGCATAAGCCTAGTATGAAATATCTCCACATTTGGGGTTGTCCTGCACATGTGTTAAAAGGGAAGCCCGATAAATTGGAACCAAAATCAGAAGTGTGTTTGCTTGTAAGTTATCCAAAAGAAACTAGGGGTTATTTATTCTATAGTCGTAAGGATAACAAAGTTTTTGTTAATACAAATGCTAAATTTTTGAAAAATGACTACATGAATAATTTTACTCCTAGAAGTAAAGTTGTATTGGCTGAAATGAATGAACCTGTACATGAACAACCAATAGATGAAACTAGGGATGATGTGGCTATATTAGATACACCATAAGACATTACTCATGAGATGTCTAGTACACAGGTGCCTCTTCGTAGTGGGAGAATTGTTTGGCCTCCTACAAGATTCATAGGTTTGGGAGAAACTTATGAAGCTATCTTAGAAGAGGCTGAATCGGATCCCTACACTTATGAATAGGCAATGAATGATATAGATGCACATCATTGGGTCAAAACTATGAAATCTGAATTAGATTCCATGTATTCCAATCAAGTTTGGAATCTTGTAAAGGCTCCTAACGGCATTAAACCTGTTGATTGCAAATGGGTTTACAAGAGGAAGAGAGGGATAGATGGAAAGGTTGAAACCTTTAAAGCAAGGCTAATGATGAAAGGGTACATACAAAAAGAAGGTATTGATTATGAAGAAACCTTTTCACCAGTAGCACTACTTAAATCTATTAGAATTCTCTTATCTATTGCTACACATTATGATTATGAGATTTGGCAAATGGATGTCAAGACTGCATTTCTTAATGGCAATCTTGAAGAGGAAATCTATATGATGCAACCAAAAGGTTTCATAGCAAAGGACTAAGAGCATATGGTATGCAAGTTGAAAAGGTCCATTTATGGACTTAAGCAAGCATCTAGGTCATGAAACATCAGATTTGATTAAGCAATCAAGTCATTTGATTTTAAACAAAATCTTGATGAATCATGTGTGTACAAAAAACATCAAGATAAAGTAGTAATGTTCCTAGTACTTTATGTTGATGATATTCTACTCATTGGAAATGATTTAGGGATAATGTCATCAGTAAAGGTTTGGTTGTCAAGCCAATTTGATATGAAGGACTTGAGTGAGGCTAACTTTATTCTAGGGATCAAGCTATGGCGAGATCACAAGAATAAGATGTTATGCTTATCACAAGCTAATTATATAGATAAGGTTTTAGAATAGTTTAGCATACAAAACTCCAAGAAATGATTACTCCTTTCAGACATGGAGTTCCTCTGTCTGATGACCAAAGGCCTAAGACTTAAGAGGAAGTAGATATGATGAGACAAATTCCTTATGCTTCTGCAGTAGGAAGTCTTATGTATGCCATGTTATGTACTAGACCAGATATTTGTTATTCGGTTGGCATGGTCAGCCGATATCAATCAAATCCATGACCAAAACATTGGCAAGCTGTAAAGCATATTCTCAGGTATCTACGGAGAACGAAAGATTATATGCTTGTTTACCAAAATGAGGATTTGATACTCATTGGCTATATAAATTCAAACTTTCAATCGGATCTAAATTTCAGAAAATCCACATCAAGATGTGTTTTCACCTTGGGAAGTGAAGCCATAACTTGGAGGAGTGTTAGGAAATCTTGTATTGCGAACTCCACCATGGAAGCTGAGTACAATGCAGCTTATGAAGTAACAAAGGAAGCTATATGGCTCAAGAAATTCCTTTCTGCCCTTGGTGTAGTAAGAATGGAGCAAGTTCCCATTACATTATTTTGCGACAATAGTGGAGCAGTTACACAATCAAAAGATCCAAGAAATCACAAGAAAGGAAAGCACATTGAGAGAAAGTACCACATCATTAGAGATATTATTGCTCGTGGAGATGTGGTGGTAGCAAAGATTGAAAGTGCAAATAATCTAGCAAATCCCTTTACCAAGGTCTTGCCTCAAAGGACCTTCGAGTCACATTTGGAGGAAATGGGAGTTAGATTAGTGCACAATAGTCTTTAGGGCAAATAAGAGATTGTTAAGATTAATGCCCTTAAATCCTATTGTATGATGTTATATACTATATTATGTATGACATTATATATGATATGATGTATGACTTGATATTGTAATTAATAAAGTTGTTTTATTATTATCTGAAATAATGGTAACATGAATATTTGGACATTATCATACAGTCCATAAGATGCATAATATGCGATTTATGTGAAAAGTCACAGAAGATATAAATCACAAGTTCTTTGTAAACTCAGAACGTTAGTTCATAGTCGGTGATAAAATTGGGCATTTTATCTGCAAAGACTATAACATATTAACTAAGATGATTTGTCTTGATTATGGAAGTGGTGACTTTTAGTTGATATGTTGATATGTTTTAAAAGTTAAGACGTATTGAACTAGACCGTTGTAAGATTTATTATTCTCCTAATGACTGTCAATTAAATAATAAATCTCACGACTTATATTTACGTGAACTCTTAATCTTGAGAGAATAATGGACCTGATCATAAAGTATAGGTTACTTTGATATATCAAGAGTGAGATCAAAAGTTACGGTCAAAACCTCAGTATGTTGAACAACCACATTTAGTGTTGATGGAATATATATTCTCAAAATGGAATTTATAGTCTCTTAACAAAGATACAAAATATTCTCTTGAGATAAGTTTAATAGGTTTGTTATTTAGAGAGTTAGGTCTAACCACTTTGGTAAGAAATTACTAAAGTATATATTTATGAAATTAGATTTCATAAATATATAATGAATAACTTAAGAGGATTAAATCGGGTACTCAAAGATTAAGATGTAGAAATCTACAAAGTGGCAGACTAAATTAATGACTTTGTGTTACTACGAATATTTTATGAAGGAGTTGCATATATAATAAAATCTTGGGATATAATTTATTAATAAGGCCTAGAGTGCAATTATATTTATATAGTGATATTAAATATAATTAATGGTAACTTTAGACTTGTCAAAAGTTGACAGAAAAGTCCATGGCCCATTGGAACTAGTATCTTATTTGTTCTCTTTTGGTCCCACTCCAAGCCAAATATTAAAGTCCAATTGGAAAAGCCCAAAAGACTGGCCTAAAAAGCTGGCCCAATTAGATAATCAGTTATATGAGAGAAACATACAGAATTTTGTAACAAACACGAGTGCATGAACTAGTATGTATGTGAGTGTTGGACACTCTCTAATTCTCTAGAACATGCACATATAACTGATTGAGAGACTACACATGTTAAGCGTTAATGGAATTGGAGTGAAGATTGAAAGTATTCTCGAGTATAGTGCATGTTATCAATTGTGAATAAAGTAGATTCGTTAATTTTCCGCTGCGCACATTTATATTTCCAACATCATTCTAGTTGGAAATGAATCAAATTATGAGCATGTAGAATTCACAACAACCTCATATTCTGCCATTTCAGAATTCCTCCAAGGCAAAGTTAAAAATGAGAAAATGCTTTATATATACTTTTGACTAAATTGTTATGTGTCGTTCAATTACTAGAATGATACAAATCATTAAATATATATATATATATATATATATTTATTTATTTATTTATTTATTTATTTAAGGGTCCGGTTAACGGGTATTTTAGGACATTTGTTAATAGACTATTTAAGGAAAGTTTAATACCACTTTCATGAAAAATATAAAGAGCTATAAAATAAAATAAAAAAAGTCTGTTACTTTAAATACCTTTAGGCCAAAAAAGTTTTCAGATCTTTCAATAAGGCCATCTGACATTCTAAAAGATCACTATGGTCACAAACTCGGGTCAAGCTTAGGTCCAGTGTGTAGTAGTATTGGACCCGTTAAGATGATGACATGTGTCCACTTTTAGACACATGTCACCATCTGATCTGGTCCAATGCACACTAAACCTAAACCAAGTCCACATACTCACATGCCAGGAGGCCCAAGACTATGTTTCTTTACAACAACGCAACAAGAGATATCCCAACACTCAATGCATAAAACGTTATTGCTACATGCTATAAAATTGCGGTTTAATCCACAGCCAAGCAACAAAAATTACCTGGATTGTTACAGCATCTCTGCAGAGTTGAAATTCTACAACTAAGCATCATGAGTACAGAATTTCAATTGCAAAGGAAACAGCTGCTGCTATTGAGCAGTAAAGGAAGTTCAATTGTACACCACTGCCACCAATTAATTTATGGAACATATTTTCAGTTGGTGCTGAGAATCCTTGGTGTCTTTACCAGAAACATATATAAAGCATATTGCCATCTTCTTAATCCATACGCTTCAAGTCACATATCAGAGACAAACCAAAGATATGCTTCTGTTTCTGTAGCTCGTTTCTCATTCATCCTTTTGAACAATCCCTTCTCAAATCCTACAAGAGGTAAAACAACAGAAATTAATCACTTCTGATAGCTAAACATACTTTTCAAAATAATTCTTTTGCTTCTTTAGAGCATAAGAATCTTCCAGTGGCCAATGATCTCTCTTTCTCTCTCTCTCAATTTCACTATAATGGGAAATGACCAAACGATTGGGATCACCACATCATGGCACACAGAAAGATGCTAAGACAAGGTCCATAGCTTCTCAAGAAAAATAAAGAAACATCTGACTAAAGGATGATGGAAATGAACCAACCATTACTACAGTCAACTCCATCCCAATGTCTTCCTGGTCTTATACCATATTGATTTGGAGCATCATCTAATCTTCGTTTTAACCAGCTGTGATCAGGAATGTCCTGAGGAACAACAAACCCTGATTCCTTCATTTTCTCATTATCCCCTAGGTTTGGGAGAACTAGTTCAGGACGCTTTTTCTCCACTATGTCAAAGAGATATGTCAAATTAGTATTAAATTCTTTGATTTCAACAACTAAATATGAAAGTCAATTACTTGCCTTCACCAAATGTGCCATCGGATCACCATCTCTTATTCTCTCCCTCAGCATTTTGTCAAGTTCAGGATCATCTCTGCAAACAGAGAACACAGATGTTATTTATTTTTATTTCCTGATAAGTAGAGAACACAGATGTTATTTATTACAAGGCACTAGGTGTACAAATAGTAAGGCCGGAAAAGGAAAGCTGTGCCTCTGCTAAACAGAAGATGGGTAGCTCTATAGTAAAGCACAGTTAATATATTATTCATCAAATGTACGATTTAGATTTCTTTTTCTTTTTCTTTTTTTGGTCACACGAGTAATCTATAATCAGTAAAAAACCTTATACCCTGAGACAAATTCAGACACCATGCATGTCAAGTGCTTCATAAATGAATACTTAGGAAACTAACAACAACAAACAAAGCCTTAATCCCAAAATTTTCAAGTCAACTATGAATCCTCGACAAATTAATTAGGGTTGATCATATGTTTTCCTTTATTCTACTTATCTAAAGTCATACTCTTTATTACTCCATTAATTGACATGTCATTTTTTATTACTTCTACTAATGTGCTTTTTGGTCTTCCTCTACCTTTTTTTGTTCCCTCAACTTAGCCCAAGTCACTCTTTCTAAATGGTACATTAGTCACTCTCCTCTGAACAGAACCAAACCATCTTAAGTAACCCTCCCTCATCTTTTCATCAATAAGCACTACACCTATTTTTAAGTGAATTTCCTCATTTCAAATCCTATCTTTCCATGTATTTCCATTTATCAATCTTAACATTCTCATTTCAACTATACTCATTTTATGACTATTGCTTCATAATAGCCCAACATTTAGCTAATTGTATGGCAATTTTATAAAATTTTCTCTTTAGCTTAATAAGTATTCTACAATCGCACAATACTCCCGATGCGCTTCTCCACTTCATCCACCCTACCCTTATGAGTATGATTCACATCCTCTTCAATCTTTAATCTTTATGAATTATTGATCCAAGATATTGAAAACTATCGCTCTTTAGTATCTCTTGGCCATCAAGTCTTACCGTCCCTTTGTTTTTGTTTTTACTTTTACTAAGTTTACATTCCATGCACTCTATTTTAGCCCTACCTAATCAAAAGCCTTTAGATTCTAGAGCATCTCACCAAATTTCTAACTTAGCATTAATTCCACTTATGATTTCATTCACTAAAACTATATCATTAGCAAAAAGCATACACCAAAGGACTTCCTCAAGAATTGAGTTAGTGAGCTCATCCATCACTAGTGCAAAGAGATATGGACTTAATGCTGATCCTTATCCTTGATGCAAACCTATAATGATGGGAGACATGGACTTAATGCTGATCCTTATCCTTGATGCAAACCTATAATGATGGGAAACTCGATTGTGATTCCTCCACTTGTTCTCACACAAATCAACTTAACACTCAGTAAACTACCATTAAACCAAAAAAATGTATTTCTAAAGCCATAGGAAAAAAGCTCCACTACAGAGGTCTACCAATTATAACAGCAACCCCCACCCCCCCCCCCCCCTAAAAAAAAAAAAAAAAAAAAAAAAAAACCTCTTTAACTGATTGAAACGATGCAAGGGGAGATTAGGATGCGATTAAACCAGCACTAACATTCTTGCATCTGCAGCTACCATCTAGTGACATTCCTTTTATGGGTAATCAGTAATAAAATATCATAAGTAAGACAGAAGGTGCCAAAACTCCTACTAGAAATCATAATAATAATAACATCGAAAAGTTCTAGGGTTAATTTATAGGCAGGTGGATTTCCGCAATACCCTCTGATTACAGCATCATATGGAAATCAAAGCCATGCCATTGTAAAACTCAAATTTGGTGAGGCACAATAGAGGAACAGACCTACTGCAGGCCAGCAGCTATATGCTTACCCACTTATTGTGCTGGACTATCTTAACACTAAGAAAATCCATTTATCACACCTACTCAAGCAACCAAAAAAAAAAATCCTCAAAAGATATGGTCAACCAAGATGCCCAAATGTCTGTCACCCGATAAAATGTATAGGAATTGGAAGGAAAAAAAATTAACATGAAAGATACTAGAAAAAGAAACATACAGGCTACATCTTTCAGAATACAGAACACGTGTAAATATTAAAATTAAATTTAAAAAAAAAACATATACATGTGTGTGTGTGTGTGTGTGTATTACAATATGATATCTCGTATCATTAGTTTTACCTGGTCCGCGCAAATGGTTTGTCCTTCTCAGATTCCAATTCCTGCAGCCTAGCTTCAGCTTCCCGCTTTTGAGCCAAGCCCTTGCCCCATTCCAACTTAATCTCCTGACAAAAACATGCAGCAAATATTTAACTATCTACTAAATCCAGGAAAGAAGCCTTTGAAAAATTTTCTTAAAGCCTTTGAAAACTTTACTTATCAAGGAAAGAAGCTTTAAATCCAAGCTAAAACATTTCAGAAAGAAAATAAATTAAAATTGCTCACTATTATCCCTAAGATCCTCAACCATGATGCAGTCAATATATCTAAAAGCCTTTACTTCTCAAATTTCTGCAAGTTTCTGTCTCCTCTACAATATCACCTTTTAAGCCTTTCAAACAGAACTACAGCACCTCTACCAAGCTTTGTAGTAGTTTTCTTTTTGGGGCAGTCAGCAGTATTCATAACCACCACCTTTTTTTGACAACTTACAAACAACTATTACAATATTAATAAAATCTCACAAAAGATGAAAAGGGGATGACATAAAGTAAAACTTTCTTACAATCAGTACAAGTCTGACTCTCTCCATAAACAATTTAGTTCTTACAAGAGATGAGAAATGTAAACGGGGGAAAATGAGGAAGAGAGAAGGGAAAACTATCATAGCTAGATGGCATCGTTTCATTTCATTTCTTTTCTTTTTTTAACCAATCTCTCTACCCTTTTAACTAAACATTAGTCAAAACCAATGATCTTCTAATTTTTCAGAAAAAAAAAAATATAGATTATTCAGCCAAAGCTTAAATAGACACCACTTAAGTGAGCCAAAGCTAAAATTTACATCACATAACTGAAGAAAATCTAGGAGCATGAATTACATTTCCCAAATAGTTGTGCAGACAACTACTCACAGAAATAAACAGACGGTAAACTTTCTGCCAGGTCACATCTATAGCATTTGATTTGTGAATGAATGCAAACTGTTTTATTTAGGGATTAAACATTAACATTATGATGCAAAAATATAATATAAAACCTAATGAATTCAAAAGGGAAGCTTCCTACGGTCCTCCGAATTATATCAGAATTAGATCACTCCAATGACACAACAAAAGAGTGATGGTGACATATAACCAAGGCAGAAAATTTGGGTAAGAAGGAAATTTAAAGTTGAATAAATTGTAGCTGATACTCATTGGCACTAATACTTTATCCTAAACAATTTAAAGCAGGGAAACTTTGTGATTGCTATCAGAACAAAATTATGCAACATTTCTTGCTTGACCACCAAAATATGGGGAAAAAAGATACAGAATTTTTCATTCAAGTGAATGGGTCAGCCACAGGGTGATAACAAACACATAAATGAACTCTTGGACTCCTATATTATCTGTTAAAAACACAAATTTCATTCGCTCACGAGAATCTTATTATTTTACTAAAATGGAATTCTTTTTACAATTTAGTACAACAAACACTGCAGAGCCATGGTTGCACCAAAAGGTATCTTACAAGACCACCCTCTCACATGTGGGTCCCATATGCCATGAGAGGGTGAAAGTACCACAGCGCTGGCATAGCATCAAACAGGCTTAGGATCAATAAAAATTTGTTTTCATCTGTAGCTTTTTCAATGAAATTTGACACCTCCCTCACCAAAAGATAAATCCAGAAATAATAACCCCCACCTCCCAGCGACAAGAAAAGGAAGAAATTGTTATTATAATAATAGTAGTTATTATTATAATAATAGTAGCAATAGTACTAGAAACAATAATAAATGATGATGATGACACCAATGAGTTCTAACTTAAATGGCACTTCCTACACCCACAGTAATGGGAAGAAGGGTAAGGTCACGTTCCAACTTTCAAGACACACAAGATGCATGTGTAACTTACTAATCAATTGAGTGTGTGTGTGTGCATGCGTGTGTGTGTAAGTATAAGTATAACAAATTCAAGGTTATTTTCCAAAGCACCTTGGGCTTCTCTTCTACTTTTACTTTCTTTCGCAATTTTAAGAATTCCTCCTTTGAATACGTTCTCCTGCAGCATTAAGGAGTGACACCTGATCAAGCATGTAAACATTATTAAGGAAGACACCTTAGAATATTAAGAAAATTTGTTTTTCTTCACCTTTCTTATCACGATATGTAGGCTCTGCACCCCAACCACTTATAGAAAGATCCATCTCATTAAACCTACACAGGAATAATTATTTTTTAATAAGCACACAGGAATAAATATCAGACAATACACGTCTTTGAACCAAAAATTAAACAAAAGCAGAATCATATAGCCTGAAACCTACACCTTATTTGTCCACCAAAATACCAAAATGATAAAAACTGATCATCGACCATACTAATATAAATCAAAAATTCTATCCCCTTGGCCCCACCAAAAGAAAGAAGCACATTATAAACAAAGAAAAATAATTACGGACCAAAATACCAATAGAGAGATAGATCTTCCAAAGAGCAAGGTTTTTTTTCCTAATAGGTTGATACATTCGGGCCCTTACAGATCCACCTTTTTTCCTATCAAAGATCAGCCCTTTGTATTTGTGTAGTTCAAATCACATACATGTGGAATGAGATGGACATTACATACTGTGAAGATCGTAAATCATGAGTATTTCACTTAACGCCTATGCGCATATACGCTCAGACAAAACAGTAGACACCATTCAAAATCATTTATATGCTGTAATAGTTCCCTGGGGTTAGAGAAACCGAGAGAGAGAGAGAGAGAGATCCTGAATTTGCAATTATAAAAGGAGAAGCCAATGTTTGGCAATTGCAGACTACATAGCCAACCCATGCATGTGCAAGCATAATACTGAGAATTCCATCTATCACACGATCATATATGCAACCTCATGGAAGCCTGAATTAGGATACTGTACAGCTGAGCTGACCAAGCTTCCTAGTTTGAGAACAACAAATTGAGTCCCTGTTACTAAGCTTGCTAAATGGAAACTTAACCAGATGTGTACACGGCCATGTTCATCAAGAATAACTCAAATGACTCCCTCCAGGAGTATATAGTATGGCCAAAAACTTGAACCATAATATCATCAAAAGTGTGTTGATTTTATGTACAATATCATTTTTGGCTACAAGAGAGCAGAAAAGTTCCCATATGGAACACAACAAATCAAAATAAGCAACTACGTTCACGACTGATCAGTTGCGAATGTGCATATAATAAAGATGGTAAACACAATTCATCAACCTTAAAGTGGAAAAAAAAGAGGGAGGGAGGGGGGGCAGTATTTTAACAGCTTAATGTAATTGTTTACCTCAACAAATCATTCTTCTTAGTTCTAGCAATCTCTTCCCTCATATCTTTGCCAGAAATCAGACCTGTTTTTCGTTGTTCTTCCACAGCAGCTTCCTTTCGGCTTTTCCTTGGTGGAGAAAGGTCAGGAAGCAAAGATGCATGTAAAGCATTGGTTTCAGTTGAGTGTCTACGTGGAGGGGAAAGGTCAGGTGACCCAGGTCTTCCAAGACCCTTCCTGCTTTTCCTTGGGGGTGAAAGGTCTGACCCCAGGGGAGCATGGAAGTCATCTTGATATGGAGAACCACGACAACCCCGTCGAGCAGGAGAAATGTCAGGGTTCCTCCTATCATTGTCTGCCAATACATGACGTCGACGAGGTGGAGACATATCAGAATTCAGGCTAGTGGAACGTGGCACCCTCTGCCTTGGAGGTGAAAAATCAGATGAAAGCTTCACTCCAGGTTCTGGTGAAGGGCTATCATTTCGAACCCTCCATTGACAAGGTGGAGACATATCATTGTTCAGGTTCGGTTGTGAAGATGACAAATCGATGTTATCTCTGGCAGAATATGAAGGCTTCTGTTCAGGTTCTGGTGAAGGTGTGTCATTTCGAATCCTCTGTTTACGAGGTGGAGACATATCAGAATTTGGGTCATTAGAATTCAAGCATTTAGGAGAGAGTGAAACCCATCCACTTCCATCCTTTGATATGGCATTATATGCACGTCTGGCCCTCAATTGTTCAAGCCTCCTCATCCGCTTAACCTCAATGTCTTCATCAACTTGTGGCTTCTCTTCATCTACATAAAACCACCAAAACATGTTCAATAACATAATAGAACACTTAACCCAATGTGGAAAACCATCAACAAGTGAAAAATTAAAATCAAATTTAAAATGTTATTATTTACCAGCTGAGTCGCTGCTTTTTTCCTCTTCAAGATTGACTGTTTTCTGCCAAACTAGATCTTCGTCCACAACTAAAAGACCCGTTGCATCTGGTTTACTTTGGACCTTCTTCTTCTTCTTCTTTTTCTTTTTATCTTCTTCATCATTTATTCCATATCTTTTCAGATATTCTTTAAGAGAGTTAGATCCTGAATATGCAGCTGCCGCCATTATTCAATATCAATGCCTCCCTAGAACAAAAGTTAAATAAATTCTTATTACCCCAATTTGCTTTCATCAAGCTCAACCCAAATACAAAATTACTCCATTATTAGATTCTAATTCTAGCAACATCAAAAGGGTTTTAGAGTTTTGGCTCCATCATAATTACCAGCACAATAGCAAAGTCTAATTTTTTTTTTTTTTATGAGCCAAATAAGTCTACAACAATGTTCACATTGTAACGGAATCTGGCTGAGTTATAACCTGACAAGTAGCTCCAAAATACTTAGGACAAAAACAATTATCTATTTGTAAGTATAAAATCATTAATCCAACAAATCAAATGATCAAGTATAAATTCTAAAGATTTTTACATTAAATAGCCTGCTATGCTGGAACAGGATGTCATTTTACTATACTACAAGGAGGAAGCTTGGTGTTAAGGTGTAACATTGAATCAAACCAACTTTAACTTCTATTAGTTTTATAGGTTCCTTTCACGACTAGAACTGCATTGCTCTTTCTCAATGACAACCATTGCTAACCATTCTCAGCTGATTAATAGACTCAATTGGAATATACAGGTCCACTTTATAACCATAGGAGATGACAATACCATGCTTGTGGTAGCATATCCACTGATGACTGACCAGTTCAAAAGGTAAAATCTTTAACAGATGTGTCTCAACTCAAATAAAAAAATGTCTTTGGAAGGTGAAAATGTGTAGGATGAGCCTCACAATATATGCTTCTATACAATAAACAGAACTTCCCCCCCAAACTTCAATATTTCACCCACTTTCTTACGATTCACCAACTGTCACATATAGGAGAGATAACATATCATCCACTTGTGAGTGTAATTTATTTCCTGACAGGAACACGTGAGCTTTCCCTTTCAGCATTATCCAACTACAGCCAGGAGCCTTTCTAACACCCTTCAGTTTCATCTCCTTCCTCAACATTGTCTCCTCCACATGCCGTCCGTTTGCTGCATATATGTTACAAAGCACCACATGGGCAGGTGCATTTAAAGGATCCAGCCCAAGGATGCATTTGGCTGCACGCCTAGCAGTCTCGGCATTTGTCTCATGGAACCCACAGACACCAAGCAGTGACCCCCAAATAGCATAATCAGGTTCAAGAGGGAGCCTCAAGACTAACTCCTCTGCTTCTTTTACTTTCCCAGCTCGGCCTAAAAGATTAATCATACAAATATAATGCTCCAAACCTGGTTGAATTGCATAAGCATCACTCATAGCACTAAATAACTCCCACCCTCGATTCACCAACCCTGCATGGCTACATGCTGATAGGACACCCAAAAAGGTGACAGAATTTGGGGGGTTCCCAGATCTAAGCATGTCTTCAAATATTGTCAGAGTTTCATTTGCCAGCCCATGATGTGAAAACCCCATGATCATGGAATTCCAAGAAATCGAATCCCGGTAAATCATGTTTGAGAATATGCAATATGCATCCTCTATCTCCCCACATTTTGCATACATTGAGATCAGAGAATTTTCAAGAATCAAATCAAATTCATATAATGTTTTCATCAGCATGCAATGGAATTGCCTCCCCTGATCAAGATGTGACAATGCACCTGTGGCTCCAAGAAGAGTAGAATAAGTAGAATTTAGAGGTGAAACACCCTGAGCTCTCATTTCCGAAAATAAGTATGTAGCTTCTGCAAAAAGCTCATTTTGGACATGCCCTGAAATCATTGCAGTCCATGCAATTGCATCTCTCTCAGGCATATTGTAAAAAAGATGACATGCCTTTGATACTTGCCCAAAACTGAGATAGCCATTTATCATAGAAGTCCATGAGATCTTATCTCGAACAGGTACCACATCAAACAAATTTTGAGCCTTTTCCAGCTGTCCAATGCGAATATAGCCATTTATCAAAGAATTATAAGATTGAACAATACATTTATTAGGGTTCTTCAAACAAATATAGTGCGCAAAGTCCATCATACCAAACATAGAGTACATGTGAAGGAGGCTTCTAGATAACCTGCCATCATAATCATTGTAGTCCCAACTGTTAATAATCAGCTGAGCATGTAATTGCATGCCTAGACGAGGAAAACGCATTCCAGTACAAGCATAGGCAAGTGAAACGAAAGTCTCCTCATTTGGTTTTAAGTCAAAACACCCTCTCATTTCACGAAAAAGCAACAAAGCTTCTTTATAGAAGCCATTCCAGGTGAACCCACCAATCATGGCTGTCCAAGAAACGACATTCCTCTCAGGCATTATCCTAAACAGACAATACCCCTCTTCCACACTGCCCACCCTACAATAACCAGCAATCATGGTAGTCCAAGTGACCACATTCCTTTCTTGCATCTCATCAAACAAAACTTTTGCTTCTTCCATTCTACAACACTCAGCATACCCTGCAATCATAGCATTCCAAGAAACTACATCCTTATCGGGCATTTGCTGAAAAATCATCCTTGCTTCCTCCAAGTTCCCATTCCTAATTAACCCCACCACCATCGAGTTCCAAGACACAACATTCCTTTCAGGCATCTCTTCAAACAACCTCCTCGCCTCATCAATCCTCCCTGCATCTGCCAACCCACAAAGCATCGAAGTCCACGACACAACATTCCTTTCTGGCATCACCTCGAAGAACCACCAAGCCTCACTCAACCTCCCATTCTGTACATAACCTGACAACATCGCATTATAAGTAACAACATTCCTCTCGGGCATCATGTCAAACAGCGCCCGGGCTTCATCAACAAAGCCATTCTTCGAGTACTTGGACAGCAGCGAAGTCCAGTGAACAATTCGGCCATGTTGGTCTCTGTGAGGCAATTCATCAAGCATGTTACGCGCATCTTGAAGCCTGTATTTGGAAAGGTAATAGAGGACTTGTGAGTCATGGTTCGTGAGTTTCCGGTAATGGGTTTTGGAAAATGCCACCTGGGTTTCGAAGTGGCGTGCATAAATGAAACGGCACTGAAGCTTGGTTGAGATTTTTGAGAGAGAAGAAAGATGAACGACTCTGAATGAAAAGGCGGGCATTAACCGTTATACAAAGAAAATTAAAAAAAAAATTAAGATTCCTGGTGCTAGTGAGTAGTGACTGAGTGGCCTTAAAATTCTGAAAGCTTAAACGTTGTTGTCGTTGGTTGCCATGCATACAAAACAAACGAAGGACAAAAACGACAACCTATATAGTTAAAATGCGAAACCAGAATTAGTGGAAGAGCTCGGGTTGTTCTTTCTTTCTATCACCCAAAATCTACTCATACTTACCCAAACAATTTCGGCGGCGCTACCGTGAAACTTAAAAGTATTGGCCGGAGCCGCCGAGAAACACCTCTCGATCTCTCTTTCTCCCTCTCAGTCTCTCTCACAATTATCGGGTGGGGGTTCTATTTCGTAATTTTCGCGTTCTTCAGATGTGGGGGAGGGACGACGCGGTTGGGGGTTTATTTTAATTTCTGGTTTTTTTTTTTTTTTTTAATTAACGTTTTTTTTTAATTTAAAAATAATTAATTAAATAAAAATTAAATATAGTATGACTTTTTGCTTTTTTAAAAAGTTTACTTGTGTTACAAAAAACACAAAGCAAACCTTCTCATAAATCTACTGTTTTCTAATTTTGAAATAAAACAAAAAGAGATGAGATAACTTTTAGTTAGAGCATTCGTAGCAATGAGGCTAAATAGCTATAAAACTATTTTAGCTCTACAAAAATACCAAAACCAGCCATGCAACAGTGGAGGCATCCTTATAATTTTTAGCTGATTTGCTACAGTGCACATCTATAGATAGATGTGCACTGTAGCAAATCAACTAAAAAAAATTAATTTTTTATTTAACTCCGGATTAAAATAATACTACTGGGTATATTTTTTTCATTTCTTTTATTCTCATCTCATCGTGCTCTCTCTCAGTCTCACTCTCAACTCCCATCTGAAATTTCTCTCAAGCTCTCATCTCTCAAGCTCTCACCTCTCTGTTACTGCCGCCGGCCCTCCCCACCATCTCACCTGAAACTCAAGCCCCATCGCCCACATTGATTCCGACGACGATTCCGATGAGGAAGCCCCCAAAGCCGCAAACGCTGAAACTCCGATGAAGACGACTCTTCCATTTGCACCTTCACCACAACTCGCCTCGACGCCGCCAATGCGGGTGGCTCCGATTCGGCTCGGCCCATCCCAGCCTCAATCGCACGCCGTCCCAGCCTCAGACCCACGCCGTCCCAACTGCCGATCACCTCAGACCCACGCTGTCCCTGCCGCCAATAGAAGCCCCAAGCCGCACGTCTCCGACCCACGCCTCCGCCTAGTCCTTTATCTCCAGCTCTGTGATTGGTTTTTTTTATTTTGTTTGTGATTGGTGATTTTGTTTGGTCTGGATTGAGGAAAAAGATTAGTGATTTTGTTTGGTCAGTGATTGGTTTTTTTTTTTTTTTTTTTTTTTTTTTTTTTTTTTTTCTTCCTACTGTGGACTTGTAATGGTGTTGGTGGTGGTTATGGCTGTGGCTTAGGAAAAAGATTGGAGATTTGGGTTTTTTTTTTTTTTTTCCTGCTGTTGACTGATGGTGGCAGTGGCGGTGGTGTTAGTGGTGCTTGTGGCTGTGACTGATGGTAGAAGTGGTTGTGGTTGGTTCGTTGGTGTTGTGGATGTATTTTTGGGTAGTGTGATATATTATTTTATTTTTGTGGAAATATTATTTTATTATAGTGTTTATATTATTTTATTGAGTTAAAAGCTAAAATAGATTTACTGTTGTAGCATGTGTGTAATTAAAATAGATAAAGTGACTTTTTATATAGCTAAATAGCTAAAATTTTAGATTCACTACTGTAAATGCTCTTAGGAACATAAATGTGTAGCTAGTTAAAGGTAGGTGAGATCTTGATTAATGCTTTCACTTGGTCAAGCTTTAAAAAAACTCAAGGACATATTTAAAATTTGTCTTTAGGTACTAACGATGATTTTTGGTTGTTGGAGTATTTTAATGAATGGAAATTCATTCATCATTTAGCAATGTGAAACTTTCTTAATTGATAGAAATAGCATATTTGAAAAGTATATTCAAAATATTGTTAGATATATTTTAACAATTTACTTTTGTGATAAAGCAAAAGGAACAATACACAGAACTAAGAATAAGCAATAACACAAATAGATGTGATAGGCAAAAGCAATAAACAAATATTGAATATATATAAAAAGAAATCTGCAAATAATTAAAAACTCACAGACCAAATGCGTGAAGGATGAATAATTCAGATAAAGTCTTCTTGTGTTTGACGCAATCTCATTAAAGCAGATTTTACCCCTCACACAATTACTGTGGTGCTTTGAGACTCACGGACGTCTACCTCTCAGGATAAAATGAGCTACAACACGAAAATGAAGTATACAAGGTCGTGCTCTACGAACTACTCAACGTTTCTTTCTCTCTCTTTGACACAAAATGAAATGCACAAAAATATTCTCACCCGGAGAGTTTTCTTAAAAGTTGTTTTTATGAACGAGGGACTATGAAAAATTATACGTTACTGAACAGACACTCTGTTTCAGTAATAACTGTTGTGCACAGACTAACTAACTCAAAAAATTAAAATAATAAAATATTATTATTTGGACAAGTAGGCCCAGTCCACATATGCTAAAAGCTCAACCCAATGTCCAACTCATGAGCATATAAACTCATATATTATCTCTTTCCTTTCCTATGTGGGGCTTAGGATTTTTAACACTTTTAATAACATCTTCAAGTAAATATAGAAAACATCAATTTCTTATTTACTCCATGCTATTTTTCCAACAAATATGCTGTTCGCTAAAACTTTTAAACCAATTATCTGTGCTTTTTAATATGATTATCTTGTTTTTCTAATTATGCTAAAAGCTCAACCCAATGTCCAACTCATGAACATATAAACTCATATATTATCTCTTTCCTTTCCTATGTGGGGCTCAGGATTTTTACCACTTTTAATAACATCTTCAAGTGAATATAGAAAACATCAATTTCTTATTCACTCCATGCTATTTTTTCAACAAATACGCTGTTCGCTAAAACTTTTAAACCAATTATCTATGCTTTTTAATATGATTATCTTGTTGTTCTAATTATTGCAGGCTATGCAAATATATATATATATATATATATTGAGAAAATCGTTTAAATGATGAAGGATTAAACTTGTTTAAATCTCAAGGTTCTTTAATAAAAAAAAATTTTAAAAAGATGCACACATAATATTTTTCAAAATAATTGCAAGAGGACAAAAAAATTATCCTTATCCAAAGCTAAGACTAGACATAGAATGTAGTAAGAAAAATGGGTGCGCTTGTTTCAATTGTAAATACTTTCCAACCATAAAATATTTTCAAGTAAAAAAAAAAAATATATATATATATATATATTTTAATTCTTAAGTGTTTGGTTACGTTCCTAAAATAACTTCGAGAAACATTTTTAGGTGCTTGGCTAGTACATACTAAAACATTTAAGCTGATAAAATAGTACCATCATTCTCAACAACAAATTGAGTTACTTACGTAATCAAAGGAGAGAGAGAGAGAGAGATTACGTGGGTCGTAATGGCACAATCAATGAGGGAGAGCTTGATTTGCAAATGGCGGAGGAGCGAGACATGAGTGGTAAAGAGCTTAGACACTAGTAATGGTTTGGTTTAAATTCAACAAAGATGGTGCCCCACAATCTGCAATCCTAAAGAGATAAAGAAGAATGGTCTGAAATTGAATGCGGTGGTTGATCTTGTCATTGACAACCTGATTCGATTATAGCCGGTCCAATCTCGACTGTGTGAGTAAGGGGTGGGAGCTCTAGTTGTGTTGAGGTTTATTGTTTTTGGTTTTTGTTTTTTTATTTGCAAGTAACCTAAAAATGGTTTTCGAAATTTTTGGGCGTAAACCATTTTACTTCTAATCCCTATTAGTCAAAATTGATTAGCACTTTCAGCAGCACCAAACAAGGTGACAAAGATTCTTAATTGAGGGAGTATTCTCTTAAATTAAATCTCATATTTTAATTTAAATATGTTAATGACCATCTTACCATTAATAAAAATTTAAGTTTTGAAGTTTAACAAAAATCTAAATAAAAAAGTAAATCCAAGGCCCAAATTTTAGCTTTAAAATATCATTAGATCCCCTCAACCTTCATTTAAAAAATAAAAAATAAATAAAGATGAGCAATAAAGATTAAAGAATGAATCCCAAACAGTTATCATTAACAGTAATATATAAAAAGTCTGAGGTAGGCGTCTAGACCGAGACCTCTGACCAAAAATGGAGTTCTTGGACGAAGACGCGAGGCCCAGGTTCCTCTTCCAAGCTCGCCCAAACCCTTCTTCTTCTTCTTCATTCACCGACTCACCACAAACCCACCAAAAACCCAGCAAGCCATTCCTATTTATCACCATTTCCATCTCCTCCATTCTTCTCCTTCTTTCTCTTCTCTTCTTCCAATCCGAGCCCCTCAGATCTCTCCTCTTCTGGCTCTCCCTCTCTCTCCTCTTCGGTCCTTTCGCCCCAGCCTCCGTCACCGGCGGTGATATCCGCGTCGGTCAAGGCCCAATCCTCGAGTTCCCAAGTCAAGAAACTGAAGCATTGGAAGAAACCAATAAGAGGGTATCCCAAAAGAGACAGAAACCGCGTAGGAATGAAGAATTCGATGCGAATTCGGTAGTTTCGGTCGAGAAGGCTAATGGGTTTGCGAGAGAAGAGAAGGAGGGTGGGAAAAATGGAGGAGGGAGAGAAAGTAAAGATGGGTTTGGTGTGGAGGAAGAAGAGAAGGAGTGGACTGAGGAGGAGATTGAGGTATTGAGGAAGCAATTGATTAAGCATCCGGTGGGGAAACCGGGGCGGTGGGAGGCGATTTCTGAGGCATTTAGAGGGAGGCATAAGGTGGAGAGTGTGATCATGACAGCAAAGGAATTGGGGGAGAGGAAAGTGGAAGATGGGGATTCATATGCTCAGTTTTTGAAGAAGAGGAAGCCGTTTGATAGGCGAATTGAAGGCGGGGATGGAGAATTGGATGGTGGGGTGGTGGTGGTGGAGAATGGTGAGGATAGGAAAGAGAGTGGTGGTGTGGGTGTGGGGTGGAAAGGTGAGGAGGATATTGCATTGCTTAATGCATTGAAGGCTTTTCCTAAGGATGTGGCCATGAGGTGGGAGAAGATTGCTGCTGCTGTGCCCGGGAAGTCGAAGGCGGCTTGTATGAAGAGAGTTACTGAGTTGAAGAAGGGTTTTCGAAGTGCAAAGGCTGCTACTGAGAGTTAGATAAAGAATACACTATGGAGGAGGTAATTAGGTAGTTAGTAGTTAATTTTGGATTTGTTTTTATATCAAGATTAATGCCCGTGTTTTGATTCTGGTTAAGTGCATTGATAAATTTGTTTTCGTTACCTGTTACCTTGAGATTTTGCAGTAATAAAAATGAATTATTATCAAAATAAAGTCTCTTTTTTCGATGTTATAAAATTTTGAAATTAGTCATCGTTATATCAGAAACATGGACCTCTGGTCCGCCATTTGAATCTTTAATAGCAGTATCTTACCATTTGAGCCTGCTCCTGTATTTTCATTGTGAGTTCTTGGATCACATTATGCTGAACAGGGATCTGAATGTTTTTTATCAGGAGGATACCAGTGAGGTTGTCTTGTATACTTTTTAGATTTAGATAGAAAGGAAGTATGAAGAGAAAAGACAGATACACTAACCACTCATGTTTTTATTTTTATTTTTTATGCATTGCTTATGAATGTAATTCCTTTATGTCGTAATGGAGTATTTGGAGTGAGAGGAATGCTAGGACATATGATGAAACTGATGTTTCAGTGCTTGAATTGAGGTTACTATGTTTCAGAACAATTAGGGGTTTGCTTCTTTGTTGGTTTCTTGCAATTGTTAGATATTAGCCTTTTCCCTTTTCCCTTATCTTATGCATATCTCTTTTATACTACCCGTGTACAACTGTTATTCCCTTTATTTCTTTTTATTTTTAAAATAAATTTTGGTACTTATAAATAAAGGAATTGTATATTACTGATATTATATGTGCAAAGAGGATTTATGGTAGATAAACCAGCACATTGGTAAGAAGTCATTGACAGTTTGGTTTGGTCATGTTCGATATACGTAACCATCAAAAGTGTTCGACTCTAATATTTGTTTTTGTACGGGTGAAACTTAGCATGTTCACCTAACTGAGATTTTCTTGTTTGTAGTTTAAAACTCTATGGATTCTCAGATTTGCTGTCTGCTGCTATATAGAGATGCTTTTTGCAACTTTGGCAAAGATGGTCGTAACAATAATTTTGACTTTTACTACAAGAGTGATTACTCAGATCATAATGGGCCTAAAATCATTACGCTGGACAGAGATCTGAATGTTTTTAATCAGGAGGGTACCAGTTAGGGTATATTGTAAAATGAGGCTGTATCACCTTATGATTTTTGTCTAAGCTCAGGGGACCCCAAAAAAATCAATCCAAACCAGTACTTTCAGATTTAGATACAAAAAGAGAGATGAAGAGAAAAGAAACATATGGTAAAGTTTTGGAGGGAGAGGAATGCTAGGAAATTTGATGAAATTGATTTCTTGGTGTTTAAATTGAAGTTACTATGGGTCCGAGCAATTAGGGGTTTTGCTTCTTTGTTTGTTTCTTGGATTTTTTTAGATATTGTAATTTTAGATCTTATTTTCTTTCCTTTTTCATTATCTTTTGTGCATCTCAGATATACTACCTGAGTATAAGTGCTATGCCTTGTTAAAAAATGATGCTTATAAAGAAAGGAATTGCCTATGAATGATTTTATGTGTGCAAAAGAGGAATTATGGTAGATGTTGTTAGTATATGTCTATATGATGAACTTTTTTTTTTTTGGGGGGGGGGGGGGGGGGGGGGGGTGGGGTTGTTTAAAGGAGACTAGGCTAGGGGCATATTTTTAGTTGGAACTATGGAGAGATTGAGATAAATGGGTGGTGTGACAATTATGCTATCAAAAAATAGCACATTGGCAAGAAGTCATAGTCATAGAAGGTTTGGTCTGGTCAAGTTCAACTTGCATAACCATCAAATGTAATTCTCTCATATTTGTTTTTGTACTGGATCTTGAGCATTTTTGCCTAATAGTGATTTGTTTGATTGTAGTTTAAAACTTTATGGATTCTCGGATGTCTTGCTGTATAGAGTTGCTTTTTGCAACTTTGGTAAAGATGGTCGTAACAAGATTTATGACTTTCACTATAACAGTGATGACACAGATCATAATCGCTCTAATATATTTCCTTATGTAACTTTGTCAATGAGTTATTGTTAAACTAGGCTTTTGAACATTATTTTTTTTCAATGTAATTGTTCTTTCTCTTTTATATAGTTACTTACTAATTATCAAAAAATATAGTTACTATATAAAAGCATATACACATGCACACATAATTGGGTAATTGAGTATGTTGGCTTTTAGCTTAAATTTTTGGGTTAGGCTTGGGTATGGATAATAATTATTTTGTTAAATAAATAATAAATGGGTATTTAAACATCCAATCCATTTATGACTCGTCCAAACCCACCCATTTGCCACTCCTAAGTTAAACACAAACTAGTGAGATACATGTTTTCTTTTGGTAGTTAACTGGTGAGATGCATGCTTTCATAGAATCCTTCTATCAATCAAGGTTGATGAGGTATAACTTGATATAGTATTGCCATGGGCAATGGAGTAATATCAGTGAAATTCTAGTTATATTTTTGGTTTCCATTTAATAATCTCACTTGCGCCAGCAGTAAAAGAGGCTTTAAAAATCTAATTATAGCAATTAATTTCTTTTAGGTGATTAGATAGACCAAACCCTCCACTACCTGATTTAGGTTAAATTGCGGGGAATGTTAAAATCACAAGATTGGAGCTGCTACCATTATGAAAGCTGTTAATCCACTTAAATTGAAGTTTAGGCAGTCAGTTTGTCTCAAGATAGATAGAACAGCACTCTTTTCAGCAGTCAGTTTGTCTCAAGATAGATAGAACAGCACTCTTTTCAGCAGTCAGTGTTCTTATCTACTGGTTTTGGTGCATCAGCTTGACAAGTCCAAGCAAAAACTGGCTCTATTGTTGATGACATTCATAGGTTAAAAGCCTCTTTTATCTCTTGTATTTTCAAGAATGTGGACAGAAATACGGCAGAAGAAGCTCACTGAAATGCTAAATTTAGTTTGCCATAATGAGGAGATCAAAACATCCAATACTGCATTACTGAAGCATTGTTTGGAGGTTGTGCCGTTCTTTATTGGGTTTATACTTTTTTTATTTTTTTTTCTCTTTGTAGACTTGTTTTCTGGTCCATCTAAACTGTTCCCTCGGTAGTTTTATTGTGAAGCTATCTCATGAAATGTGATTTCTGGGATGGTCTTTTCTTTTTATTTGTCCTACCGAAGTCTTTATCAACAGCAAAGAAATCAAAGCTTTTCTCTGATAGAATAGACGCAAACGAGTACGTCTTCTTGAATTACATACCTGTGTAAACATCATAAATGGGCCCTATGTTGAATGATATGTATGTGTTCAATAGAGTTTAAATAAGTTATTTATATAAAAAAAAAAAAAGAGTTTAAATAAGTGTACCATACTTTCTTTCTTTCTTTTTTTGAGAAACCAGCCCACAATTGAGGGCAGAAGCTAATCATTAATAAGACCAAGATCATGGTTGTAAACATCCATAATGTCAGGAGGGACTTCCTCCATTCAAACTAAGAGAGGATTACAAAATGATCTACGGGCTAAGCGAAGAGCTACACCATTACTAGAGCGCTTAACATGAAGAAAATAAATACTACTAAAGGAATATGATAGAGCATGGATGTCTCTTAAAATGTGGCCCCAGTCCAAAGAGAGGAGAGATTTCTCCTTGATGGCTTTGATGATCACTTCAAAGTCTCGTTCAACCAAAACTCTCTCAAAACCAAGCTCTCTGGCAAACAAAAGAGCCCTTCTTGCTGCTATCACTTCCACTGTCTCCATCGAAGTAGGCAGGGGAATTTCTTGTGAGAAGGCAGCCAATACCAGTCCAACCTGATCTCGGACTATCAAGCCAAGACTAGCTGAAGAATGGGTTGAGAAAATAGCGCCGTCGAAGTTAACTTTCACCATACTAGGGAGTGGAGGCTTCCACCTGACCACACGGGCTGTTCTTAGGATTTTTGCATGGGCTGGGCGAAGGTGGTGGAATTCATGCACCAAGGCACGGGCCTGTTTTGGAATTTTTTCAAAGGGCGGACTAGCATCCTCGAAGGCAGCTCTATTTCTGCTCATCCAAATCAGGGAGATGGTATTTTCAAACACCTCCACACAGTTAGGGTCCTAAAGGGCTAAGAACAAAACATTAGAGAAGGCCAAGTGTGGAGAGGTAGCCTCCTTGAGTTTAGCAAACTGAGGGAGCCACACGAGATTAAGCTTCTGGCAGGACCATAAGGCATGTGCAACCGACTCAGGTTCTAAGTTACAGTTGGGGCAAATATTATCTTGCAATAGCTTTCTTCGAGCCAAATTGACCATCGTGGGAAGAGATTCGTTGCAGGTGCACCAGAGAAGGTTGCGGACTCGGCTTGGAACGTGGAAGTTCCAAATTTTTTTCCAGGTAGCATGACTTATGATTTGGTCAGAAACGCCAGGTGTGTCAAGTGAGTCCCATGCAAAAGCTAGCTTGTAACCGGATTTTGCCAAGTAAATTCCACTACGGTTCTTTGGCCAGTATAACCAGTTTGGCATGCCCATTAGACTCAAAGGGATTGCCTTGATTACGTTTGCCTCAGATGGTAAGAAAATAGTGTCAACCTGATCTGATTGCCAGCAGTACAACTCGCGGTCGATTAAGTCAGCCACCAACATTTCCGGATCATGAACTCGGGGTGGAGAGATAACTTTACCCGAGCCCCCACAAGGCAGCCAGTGGTTTTTAAAAACCTTTATAGTCCGACCATCACCAACCCCCCACAATGCACCCTTACTGATGATGTCCCGACCCTTTAGAATGCTTTTTCAAGCGAATGAGCCCAAGTTGTTTTTCGCCTCAAAGATGGAACCATGGGGGAAGAACTTGGATTTGAAGAATCTATAAAACAGAGCGTCTTGGTTAGTGACTAGCCTCCACACTTGCTTCGCCAGGAGAGCATCATTAAACTTTTGAAGCTCTCAGAAACCCATGCCCCCATCCTGTTTAGGCCGACACAAAGTGTGCCACTTCAACCAATGCACCTTCCGATAGTTACCATGCTGACCCCACCAAAATTTGTGGACCATAACCTCGATTTCATGGCATAGAGTAGTAGGTAATTTAAAACAGCTCATGGCGAAGGTCGGAAGCGCTTGGATTACTGCTTTTATGAGAACCTCTCTACCAGCCTGAGAGAGAAGCTTTTCCTTCCAACCCTTCACCTTGGACCAAACCCTTTCTTTGATGAAAGCAAAGCTCATCTTTTTTCCCCTTCCCACAAAAGAGGGGAGGCCCAGATATTTATCGTATTGCTTAACCTCCGGAAACCCAAGTAAATTAAGAATGTTCTCTTGCGTACTCGGAGAGGTTGCTTTGCTAAAGAAGAGGGTAGTTTTGTCCCTATTGAGTTTTTGTCCCGAGGCTGCCTCATACTCAGAGAGGATGGCCTGGATGTGGTTGCACTCCTGAATTGAGGCCCTGCAGAAGAGAAGACTATCGTCTGCAAAAAACAAGTGCGTTAATCTCGGGCCATTTCTACATAAAGATATGCCTCTAATAAGACTGATTGTTGATAATTGACTAATATTATCATAACCAATAAAGAATAACTTTGCATTTAATTATGACAATATATATATACACACACACACACAATCAAATTTGAACCTATGGCGTGATGATTGTCCTTTATAATCATCACACCAAGGCATTAATTGATTTTTTGTGAAGATGAAATTTGAACTCGGGTTCTTTATCTATGACAAGAGAGTTTACTAATTAAGCTAATGATTGAAACAAATAGTGAATCTTAATCTGCCTTTTAAATAGAGGATCCCTTGTTTGTCTTGAAACTACAATGAGAATTATTTCGCTTTAACATGATGGGAATAATTTGCCTTGTTTACTTAGCTTAATGCACGCCAAGCTCATCTGCCATATGTTTGATAACTTTTTTGAAGAACCAATTATGTTCTAATGTAGGTTTTAAAGTCTTTACTTTTCAACGATAATGCGGTCTCCTTGAAACCCTCTGCACCAGTTCTCTTTCTGGATCTATATTAGTGAGGGTTCTTGAGGAAAGTGGAGTTACACAATAAGATATGAAAATAATCCGACTGCTCTTTTAGAAAAAGTTAACTTGAAATCCTCTGTCTTGTCCTGAGAGAATTGATCCAAATCCTAAACTCTTTATAAGATCTCTGTGGTGGTCCCTGTGGACAATCTTACTACAGTTGTTTGAGTTTTGTAGAACAGAGCAATGTACCTTCAATTTTAGGTCAACGTTCCTTTTAGGGGCACTTGGAGAAGCATGGAACATGGCGCCATGGCAGCCAATAGTGCAACATAAGCCTCATAGCATTTATGGTCTTCTATGATACTTGAGGGAAAGGTTGAAATCTCATCATGCCTACCGGGCAACATGTTTGGAACCCTCAGACCCTGTAGGAACATTATGTTTAAGTTTCATTCAAGCAAGTGGGATCTACTTAAATGTGAGAAGCATTATGCTTTTCAGTTTTCACTTACGGTAGAAGTTCACCATACTTCTTGGTATGCGCAATCTATACGTCTTTACTCAATTAGAAAGAGAGTAATTCTAGTGTCACAACTCACCCATGTGGCGAGTTGTGATTAGTGGAAGGTTGATGGTAAGTCCATGTGGGGACATCCCATGTGGCACAAGTTGTGGCACTAGACTTTTTCTTAGAAAGAAGCAATTTTTCAAGAGAGCAAATTTTAGTCAGCAAATTTTAGTCCAATATTTAGTCTCTCAGCATCAGAGAACCGTACATATTAAATGGACTGTTAAAAGTTTGGTCTTCAACACACTCAATCCCAATGGATGCAGAACTTGGGAACTTCACCTGAAATCATAGTGGAAAGGTTGGACAGAGTTTCATGGGACTTTATAAAGGATTATATCAAGCAAAGTTGACTCATTTCAAATGCTATTGAGAATACAAAAATTATTCCTTTCAAATCCAAAACAAAATTAATACATAACTATCATTCCAAATCATTGCAATGTTTGTTGTCTACGCTTCTTCGTGTTATGTGTCCCCCAAGTATGAAGGTATATCTCCTAAAAACTCATAGTTCTAAGTAATCAGTTACATATTCAACGATCAATAACATTAAATCAAAATCAAGCTGGTCAACTAAGGACCAACTCTATATGACAAATCTCCAAATAAAACATTAGTTAGAAAGAAGACTTCAAGAGCTGCTAAACCCTAGGAACTGGTCCACAATTTTGGCCACAGAATTGGCTAGGCTGTCAGCTGCTTCTTGCGTTGATGCCTCTGCATAAACTCGAATGACATCCTCAGTACCCGATGGTCGTATGAAAGATCGGCCTTGAGGGTATTTGGCTGCATTATGAATTTAAAAAACAAAAGAGCAGAAGTCCAGTGATCAGTCATTCATAGCACGTTCCCTCGAAAAATTGGTT
Organism: Quercus gilva; assembly: GCA_023621385.1. Classification (NCBI taxonomy): domain Eukaryota; kingdom Viridiplantae; phylum Streptophyta; class Magnoliopsida; order Fagales; family Fagaceae; genus Quercus; species Quercus gilva. Next base: position 33,905,628 of record CM042484.1, read on the forward strand.
AGTCAAGAAGTTACAATTACATGAAATAGAATTAAACCAATCCACAGTTCCATACATATGCAAGGTTCTCCAGCCATGCAAAGACTTAAAAAAGAAGAAGAAAAAATTAATATGTGGCACAGACTGTCATCATTTAGGGGAATTTCTGTGTAATCATGTCTTGTTCTCCATTCAGTGACATTTAGATGGTTGTTGAACCACAACAATTGGATGGTCCAAATCAATTATCAAATTGTGAACATGAATGGTAATCATGATACATGATATATGTGCACTTACCAGTCTCAGCATTAATGGCTTCTTGTATGCCAGAAGGCCTCACAGCCACAGTTTCTGCATTCGCTGTTACAACAGCAGTTCTGTCTACAACTTTAACCTGACAGAATGGGAAAAAGCAGCAGAAACATCAATTACTGAATTAGAAGTAAGAAAAAAATATAATGATTACACTTTTAGTAAAGATGTAAGCTTGAAGAATATATAAACTCTAGCAGGCAAGTTTCCTCCCAGAGCAGAAAGAAGGGAAAATCAACCATGCCTTTCTCACAATTTTGGCATATCTATGGTCGTGGAATGTGCTATATCACAGATCCAAGACCAATGCCCATTCCAGTCTTTCTTGCTTTCCTTCTATTTCTTCAACTTTCTACCAATTTAAACGACTCCCCTTCACTAACTTTGATTCATCTAGTCCTCACAGTGCTGCAAATAATTTACCAAAATGCATTTTCCTCTTCTTTTGACACAAATCTGGTCAGCAACCTTATGTTTCTTGATGACCTGGAATTAGAGCGTAAGGCATGGCAGACCAGCCTTATGGTCGTCTTATATTAAGTCTACATGATTTAATATAGACAGCTGGAACACACTATGTTAATGCACCTTACCATGTTTTCTAATCCCCTGTTTCCTTTATAAGGTAATTGATGCATCACATGGAGAAGCCTATGAATAACCAATTTTATAACAGAAGGTGGTAGATGAGTTGATCTTGTAAAAAAATTTACAATCTTATATTTAAAATTTCAGATGCTGCCATGGAAGATGCATAAGGAGAATTCAACTAACATATAGTAGAATAGCTTTGGTAGACATTAGCTATTATACCATTTCGCCTTATTATAAAAAATAAATAAATAAATAAATAAAAAACCATTTCACCTTTAAAATTTCACACAAGAAGGTTTACCATGGGTAACAGTGACATGCATTATCAACATTAATTTTTAACCCCTTTAGCTGTTTAGGACACATCTTATATATCCTCAATTCGAGAAATCATCAAATCATTTTTGAAGAATAATCTTGAACAATGGCCGCTTTTTAAATTAATCTTAATTAAAGATGTCTCCCCTAATCTGGAAATAATTGAACCAATTTGATAATTAAAGTTCCACTCAAATTATAGAATCCCCCATACCTATGAAGAGCTCATATATGCTGCAGAAAAAGAAAATGATCATCTAGCTTCCATCTAAAGTATAGAAGTTATAGAAGGTGACAAAGGAAATTGACCTTGAGCTGCCTACTGGGTAGATCTCGGTAAAGCTCAGTCCATCTGTGTATTGACCATCCCATGTGTTGCAAAATGACCTCCACCAAGAGTAACCCACTCAGAGCATCTCCAACAGCTTGGTTGATTAACTTACTGACTGCCAATAGTCTCAAAGCAGCCTTTTGCTGCTCTGAACCTGAAACAAAATAATTCATAAAGTTATCACTTGACCATCAAGTTAGCACTTCTAGAATTATGAAGACTATATCAGATATAACCTTTAACTACTGAAGAAAGCTCATTATTTCTGGACTCTAACCAACATAAGAAGGATTCAGAAAACACTATCGTTCCATGGCCATTTGCCTCAAAGTAGATCCCAATATCATACTCAGCAGCTTTTTCATGTAGATATTTCACTCCTGTTGGAGTAAACAGAACTTCTAAGCCCAACCTTCTAAGGTAATCTGTTGATGCTCCGTTTGCATAAGCTGTCTGTATGACACCAAGTCGAGGTTGATAATCACTATTTACATCTGTATGTCCTTCCTTGTTGAGAATGCTTAGTTGCTCTTTAATGAAAACAGCAAACAGAGATAATATCTTGTCCCCATCAACAAGATCAATCTTACTGCTACTTTCTGATGGCACAGAAAAATATACAAGCCGATCAGCATCCCCATCCAAACTAGCACACCTGAAATACTAGAATTGCCCATTTGATTAGTCCCCAGGTCTCAGTCAACTTAGAATTTAGAACCACACCCCCCCCCCCCCCCCCCGCACAAAAAAAAAAAAAAAAAAAAAGCTTGCATGTAATCCTTTCTCAACAAACTGAATAGTTTTTGCAGTCAATGGACATTGCCTCAAAACACCATCAAAACTGCCTTTCTCAAGCAGCCAATTATCCAATGTTTCAGTTAAGAGCCATTATCAATGTTCTTAATCACAATTCAAGTTATTTAACAACTAATTTGCCACTAATATACTGTTACAGTGAATATCAGTAATTCAAACCAACGAGGTATAAAAATATATTACAAAACATAATATATACACACACACACACACACACACACACACACACACACACACATAAGACATGCTGACTATAACAATCCAATAAGTTATTTATCCACACACACACACACACACACAAAAAAAAAAAAAAAAAACCAATAAGTCACCAGAATCACAGAACCTATTCCATGGATATCACAAATATAGTACTTCACATCTATATGCAAGAGACAAAATTATTTGTCAAGTTAATAAATATTTTCAATCTTCCTCAGGACATTTTCACGATTTGGCCATACAGGAACTCTTAAGTAATATTTGGGAGAAAAATTAAAAATATATCTTTGTGTTTACAGTTGGTAATAAAAATTACTTCCCTATTCAGCAACGAAAAGATGCCTGACCTTATCCCTACATCCTGGGAACTAAATCCACGAGGAACAACCTTCTCTTTCTGCACATAATCAGCACCAACTCCTTCATTGAGTACACCTCCATCTTTCCCAGAATTACGAACCTCAATAGCCAAACCATCCAACATTTTCTTTAAAACTTCAAGCTTTTCACCACCCACACCGTTAGCTCCATCCACCACCAATTTGTTATCCACCTCATTGAATGTACTGCCACTAGGGATCAAATCCATCAAGCACCTACCAAGTAACATAAACTCCTTAGCAAAGGCCTTTTGAAACAACATAATATCGAACAAATTATCATATTATATTCACCTTTATCTCAAACTAACCTGAATGAGCTCGATAGCTGTTCAAAATAATCAAGTTCAGATGCTTTCACGCCCTTATTTCTTGCACGAACCATCCAATGTAGTTGTGGGGTTGTCACAATTCCCATATCAATGGCAACCGCTCCAAGAATTGAACTGATTCCCTTTAACCAAACATAAAACAGAAGCAAATCAAACTTAAGAAAATGAAACAATGACCAAAATATTAGTGCAAAGTTCATAGTTATTAATGGAAAGAGGCTACGCACTTGTTTTGCAGCTTCAAGTAGAGATTCCCCACTAGGCCTAGTGTCCCTCCCCAACAATATTTGGGCCGGCCTCACTCCTTCCAATGGAATGTTTTCCTTCTCCACAAATTCGATTATCAGCTGTCCGCAAAAACAATGCAACAAAATAAGCATAGTTTATTTTTCAATACAGGCATTCCAAGTATTAAAAAAAAAAAAACCCAGCAAGACATAAATTCCCACTTTTGATTATTTAATCGTCAAAAAACCTCACTCTCGCCCTTGAAACCCAATTCAACTATTATGAACAAAAATTCTCCAAGTTAATATCTTTGAATCTCTCTCATTCCATGGTTTCACATCAAAAACTTTTCAAGCCAAGAGCCTTGTGTAGCTCAGTGGCATTGCCTAGTCTAAGGAGAACCAGGTTCAAATCCCCCACCCCCACTTCTTGTAACAATTAAACTATCCCCAAAAAAAAAAATTCCAAGACCCAATTTAGCTGAATACACATGAAATCTAGTTTAAAAAAACAGCAAAATGTATATTTTCAACTCCTTTTCAGGAAAAATAAATCTCATTCACAATACACACACTATACAGCTAAAATTGACATTCTTTTCAAGACCCAATTTAGCTCAATACACATGGAACCTAATATGAAACAGAAAATTCTAAATTTTCAATGTTATCCCATTCACAATACACACACTATACAGCTAAAATGACATTCTTTTTGTCCAAAAAATATATATCTTTTTCCATTAAAAAAAAAAAACAAATGGGCATTTCGCATTCAAAGTAAATACGAAGAATACATGCGAGAGAGAGAGAGAGAGAGAGAGAGATACATGGAGGAGGTGTTGAGGAGAGGGAGCATTGGCAAGTGCATCAGCGAATGGTTCCCAATGTTGAGAGAGCATTCCGCCACTCGGGTCAGCAATTTTGACTCCATTATCAGACTCTTTGTTGTGAGAGGCCGTAATCATGAGCCCGATCACCGAAGAGTCCATCTTGAGAGACCTCAGAGCTGCCAAGATCCCCGCTCTGTACACCGTCGATTGGAGCAACCCCGCATCCGCCCTGAAACCTGCGGTACCGTATGAAAGCCTCACCCCTGTCCCCAACCCCACCATAATTGATTCATATATATATATATATATATCAGTCTCAATTCTCAATTTTCTATCATTCTGATTGTTGAGGAAAGGAAACAAAAGAGAAAAGAAAATGGGGACCTTGAGGAGAAGGGAAGCGAGCGGAGGAGCTGAGGAGGAGGGACTGTTGCTGTTCCTTCATGCTTTCTGTTAGAGTCAGAGTCAGAGTCAGAGAGAGACGAAGACCAGTTCCAGGAAGTGAGCGTGGTGATGGATTCTATGATTCTGTCGGAGGAGAGACTGGTACTACGCAACCGTCTTTTTGTTTTTCATACTGTTCCTTCCCTAAAACGCTCCGTTTCTATCTACGTCTATTTTTATTCTATTCCTTGACATATCAACTTTGCCCATTTTCATTTTTATCCCAAAAAAAATTTTAATAACATATTTTTCTTTATTAATTATTACAACTCCCATTCAATAAAGGACAATAGAAAAAAATAATAATGTTATTAAATGGGCTAGTTGATATAACAAGCAATATATATTTCAATGATGACATGTTTGTAGTGCATTTGTAATTATTAAATCTCTTAAAAATCTTTAGTTTAAAATTTCTCTTCTAAAAAAAAAAACTTATTTTTCATATATTATATTTTCTTTTCTTTTTTTCCTTTTTTTTAATGAAAAATGGTCTTTTAGTGTGGGCTCATTGACCCCACACCACGTAACGATAATAAGTAATACCATGTGTACCATACAGGCCTTGTTGGAACTATTACTCAAACCGCTCTTCTTTGAGTGCAGAATAAAGATTCTTACCATCGAGTCACAGCTTATATTTTTTTTTTCTTTCTTTTTTTATACCTAGAGATAAATATCTAGTTTTTTTCCTTTTTTTTTTTAATTGCATGTGACTCTACTCTGACTTATAAAAAAGAAAAAAAAGAGCATGTGACTCTATTCTAACTCTATTTTTGGGGGTGAGAACTAAGAAGAGACTAGTAATCTATAGATAAAAGGATGTGAATTATACATTGATAAGGTTAATTAACTCATTCGATAAAGTTAAAAATAAATAAATAATAATTATGAAGCTGATTGAAATTCTATCCTACTAAAAAAAAATCTAAAACTACCCGTCAAAAATAAGGGACATATCCGTCATTTGACAGAAACCCAACACGATCATAGTTTTCTCAGCCCAAAAACCCTATTAAAAAAGTAGTAGCTCATTCAGTGACACTCGTATACGCAGAGCAATTCCAATTTTCAACCCAACCAGACATGGGTTTGCTATCTTGGTTCAAAGGCAGCCCACAGCCACAGCAACCCAAACCCGTATCCGAATCCGAATCCAAACCAAAACCCACCACCACCCAAAGCCCCGCCGAAGTGCCCGGGATGAACGGCGCCGTGGCGGTCCCTCGCCGCCTCGCCGACGTTACGGTTTTCGAGTTCGGGTCGGTTACTGCCTCCGCCGACAAGGTCACTCTCGCCGGATTCTGCCCCGTCTCCGACGACCTCGAGCCCTGCCGCTGGGAGATCCTCCCGGCCACTTCCTCCGACGCCCCTCAGTTCCGCGTTGTCTTTTGAGTGAGAGATAGAGAGACTCTTTTTATCATTTGTAAACTAGCTCAAAATATAAAGAGACCTCATTGTTGAGTTTGCTTGTTTGTTCGGTTTAGTTATGTCAAATTTGAAACTGAACTCTGAATATAAATTTTGTTAGAAATGGGGTCTTCTTAAAAAAAAAAAAATGTAACTTTTTTTTAATTGAAAATTGGCTTTTAGTAATCTATGTGATTGATTATGTTATATGTTGTGTTTACTTTTGGATTCACTGAATTTTAATTTGAAAAATGGTTTTTTTTTTTTTTTTTTTAATACCAAAAACAATATTTTGAGGCATTTGATGTACTTTGGTTGTAAACAATTTACTGGGTTTTAGTTGTAGGTTTCTTGGGTACATGTGTAATGTGTTTTCACTAGTTTAAGCATGATTAGGAATTTGTGGTCTGCATTATTTGTTTTATAAATATGATATAGCTTGTATTATGACATTTGCCTTTTGGTGCCCATAAGATGAATGATTATTGAGCTGGATATTTTTACATGTATTCTTTTTACATATGAAGATGTATAATGTGTGCACATGTATATGCTTGTGTATGATTGTAGATTGAAAACATTGAGAGTGGAATCACAACAAGTGCTAAATCTTGTAGGTTGGTCAACAATGAAGCTTCCCCCAGTTGATTTGAATAGAATTGTTGTCTAATTTTGGCACTCAATGTTGCTCCTCATGTGTGTGTATATATTATACACATTAATCCAATACAAATATGTTATAACAAGTAACAACTCATTGCTGCTTGGCTGTAATCGGAGCTTGATTTCCTGATGTTGTAGTGTAATTTGTAGTGCCATATGTGGTTTCTCTCAGATTTAAGGATGGGATGAAAATGATGAACAACTTGAATGGATTTGGTAGCAAATTTAACTTTCTTGATGATAGTTTAAAACTTCAGCTATAAATTGGTATAGGCCTAATGTTTTCTTTAGAGGGTTTAGGGGTCATTAGGATTTAGGACCTGGTAGGATATGTTGTTGGGTATTGGATAGAGATTTGGGGTTCTTCTGTTAGTTTATTTTTAATTTGACTTGAATTGGGTTCTTCAAGCTCAAGGTAGCTAGTATTTTATGTTTCAAAAGCAAAAACAATGAGAATCTTAGGAAAAGAATATAAGAATGAGAACTGAGAAGAAACTTATTCCCAAGAAAAGTAGAAGAAGAATCTTAGGAAAGCATACACCTGCTGTTTTTGAGCAGCTGGGCATGTGTGAAAAGATTGTCAAAAACTCTAATAGAGGCTCACAGAAATGAAGCTTCAATTGATATTTCATGAAGAGAAAATGAAACCATTTAAAGTGCTAAAAACCTTAGGATTGTTATATTCTACCCCTTGAATTGATTAGTTTTACACCAGCAGTATATATTTCAAGTAAACGAAGCTCTGGAAGACACTTAACTTATACTCTTGGGCTGCAACATTTGCATGAAATACTTGCTGAATACTAGACTAAAATAAACTTCTAACTGAGAGAGATTGAAATAAACTTCTAGTCTGGCTTAAAGAAAATTAAGGTTAGGATTGTATCCAGATTTTTATAAATGGGCTAATGCAACCTACCTGGTGTTGTAATCTTGGGTTTAATCAGATTTGCCCCCCCCCCCCCTCTTCCTCATCTTTCTCCTTTTTCCTTTTTACTGAATGTTGTTTGAGTTGCTTGTTATGTTATAGAAATGCTCTGTAGTCACAAAGGGGACTAAGTAAAAGAAGAGGAAATTTGGAGTTGTATGGACACTTGATCTCAAGTGGTTGTCAAAATTCTGTGTCAACACCTTTTCTTTCTTACTGCTCTACCCGTTTCCAATCACCAATTCCCATCAAGCATATAGATGTTTGCCAAATAAAAGCAGCTGCAGGAAACAGGTGTCTGGATGTGTTGGATCTACTTTCAACCTGTATGTGTAATGAAATTCATTGATGGTTGATACCTAATTGGACATATTAGTCCTTTTGCTTACAGATTTACAATTGAACATGAGATTGTTTGTCCTTAAATTCTCCTGGGTTGTTATATTACTTTTCTTATGACATCAATGTAAGTTTGGATGAATGTGGGGCATCAGAAGAATGAAATCAATGTGGTTTTATCGACTTTCATATCACAAAACCATCCTTTGGGAATGAGAGACCACAATGCAGAGTGAGAAAAATAGGAAGATAGAGGCTTTTGATAGAGTTGTACTTCTCGCTTTCATGATCATCCAGTCTTGATACTTGCAAAATTTATCCATCAATTTGTTCCAGTAGTCGATCCTGCCATGTTGGCTAATGGGCAAGAATTATGAACAAAAACCGTACTCTCTGATTTAGGAATGAGAGCAATAAAAGTGTGGCTACGTTCTGAAAGACCATTGGAGAAAAAAGTTTGCACAACCTCAATCACGTATTCACTATCCATCCTCCAAGGGTGTTGAAAAATTGAGACATAACTTCAGGCTCAAGCTTTATTAGATTTCATGCGTAAAAAGTGAATAGTAATTTTCACTTTTTGTCTCAAATTATCAATAGCAAGAGATTTGTCCAAATCTTGCCGAAAGTAAGTTTGGAATGACTAAAAGCATGAGGAATCTCTTTTTCAAAACATCATCATTTTCATGGGGCAGTGGTGTGAAACAATAGTGGAAACTTCACCAGGGGTAAATATTGTAGTATTTTGGCCGTTGTGTAGACCAGACAAATAGGGGAATCAATTTTTCCAATCAATCATCAAGAGGAAATATCATCAATAGGGGGCTTAATAGGCTTATAATAAGAGTACAAATTGCTTTATTTCAACTGTATATGAAACCTATCTCAGGTTGTCATTTTCCTCTTGAGACATGACAATTGGAATAAGGCTTTCAAGTTCTTGGGTACAAATTGTTTTCCAATGTCCTCCCTTGACGTAATCCATTTGTGATTGTCAATCTTTAGAAAACCTGTATGATTCTTCCTCCTCCTCATGATAGTTAGAGAGGTGAAAGAATTTTGTGTTTGTGCAAGTGAGCAATTGAAGGCTAGCACCACACGGAGGAAGACCTATGGACGGGTTAGAGGTTAAGCAACTTAGTTCAGGTCTATTTGGTTTTGTTTTTGGAATGGTCAGAAAGTGCTTAAGGGGGGTTAAACTTCTTTTAGCTGAAATTGTCAAATCACTAAAGAGTTTTAACGGGGTCTTTGTTTTAGAGTTGAATTTGAAACTTTTAGAAAAAGATTTTACAATTCACCATTCATACTTTATAAATCTAGACTTTTAACGCACGATTCACTATAATTTCTAACAATTATAATATTTTTTTAGTTATAACTCTATATTGCTAAAGCTATACTACTAGCCAAGAGTCCTAGTGTTTTAAGGGGTACCTTATTTTTCAATTTTAAGAAAAAATGCCTTATAATCCACTGTTCATACTTTATAAATTTAAAATTCTAAAGCACTATTCACTATCATTTCTAAACAATTATAATGTTTTTTTAGTTATAATTCTATGTTGCTAGCCCTAGTGATTTCAATGCAGATGTTTAATCCCTCCTCTATTACTGAAATATGTAGTTAAAACTCTACTTTTCGTTTAAAAAGAGTGCCAAACAGGCACTATGCAAGAGTTATTTCAAATTATAACATTTTATTGTTTTGACAGTGAGGGTGGCACTTCAAAGTTCAAACAAAATATGTTTCAACTTGCTCGCCAAGCCAGTTGAAATTAATCACATGCCACAAGGCGACGAAAATTGGTTTAAAATTAGGTTGTGCCTTGGCAGAGGGCCTTGCATTGTGGTATAAGGCTCTTCTTCATTTTAAATAAATTTATTTTATGGTTTAGATTAAATGTAATAAATTTAAAGGAATTAGATCTAGGAAATAAAATCTATGAACCTTTTTTTTTTTTTTTTTCCAATAAAATTTCTTGTTCCTGAATTGTTCTTATTTTGAGGTGTGCATATGCTAAGCATGAAAATAAACATTTACTAGCCCTCTTTTATTTTTTATTGTAAAATGTTTTTCGGAAAGTATTTTCTAGCATTTGTTTCATTGTAAAACATTGGTTAATCCTAAAACCATTTACCAATCAACCTGAAAATGTGTGTAAAGAGACAGTTCACAGCGTGGTCAGTTTGAGCCGATCAAGTTGTTTTTTGGGCAAATACGATTGAGTTTGCATTTGGGCAAATATGATTGAGTTTGCACCAATCTGATGGATTGTACATGATGGTGGGTCGGGTTGTGAAATATGAAAATGTTTTATTTTATGTTCTAAATACCTAAAAAAGATTTTTTTGGAAGTATTTTCAAGAATGTAACCGACACTGAAAAAGAAAACATTTTCCCCAAAAATATTTTAGTTGAAAACAATTTACATTAGAGAATATTATTTTACAACGAAATAAAATGGAACCTAAGGATCCATTTGCTTCAATGAAAAATGTGTTTTTGCATTTTATGTTGTTTGGTACAACGAAAAATGCATGTCAACTAAAACCAAACCCAATAAGACAAAACATGTTTTCAGTTTTTTAGGAGCATAAAATGTTTTAAAAAAAATACATAGTAAATTACCATAATGTTGCATAAATTACCGACTTTATACAACTGGGAGTATCATTTAACCAAATAACTTCATGCTCTAATAAGGAGGCAGGGTGTTTGAGCAATGCCCACTGCTTCAAGAACTAGATATTTTTCTCTGGGTATAAAGAAAGAAAAAAAAAAAAACAGTTCATCACAACTTAGCCCAAACATTTTTAAGTAAATTTTTTTGCTATGGATAAATACAATCTAGTAGCAAAGGGTTGCCTTCTCGTCTCAATTTTAAAATCAGAGATCATTTGAGACATCTATTGCAATTAAGGCACTCACCACATGGGCAAAAAAATATGAACCTTCATCCAAAAAAAGAAAACACTCATTCTAACGCAACTGAGGAAGCTCAAGCTCAAGAAATCAAGAAACAGAAGCCTCGAATGTGTAACTTAAAACTGATACTTCTTTACACAAATACAGCAGGGCCCTCTCAAAGCGCATTGTAATCATTGTCACCACCCATCTTAATGTAGCACATTATGGAAAATACAAGTACGAAAAAGGATGAGAGCACCATTACCAGGGCTCCCCAACAAATAACACCGGCATGCTTTAATATAGCTGGTATGGCAATGCTTCCAACAGCTGAAGCTCCAGTCAAGAACTTAGTCGCATTCACCCAGCTGTTTTCGTCATCAAAGAGGATGTAAGGACAAGTTGAATGCTTATTTCAATGGTTCAGCTCATATTAAAGAAAATTGAAAAAATATCATTGCTGATTAGTTTTAGAAAAGACTTACGGGTTCTCAGATTCAGATGTTACAGAAGAACCATCAGATCCCGCTAAAAACAGCAAAGGCATGGGAAGGAGCACATACATCAATACTGCAAGAGAATAATTTGCATATTTTCAAACAAATAAGCCAACAGGACGAACATTTATATGGGAGAAATCTCAAGCCCGCTCATTCTATGTAAACATTTCACTATTAGCAACTTTGTCCAATTAAAGAACCAAATGACCAAAAATCTTTGCCTAAAACACTCCCTAGCAAAGATCATATCACTTATTATGAAATTAAAATATGAATATCACCATGCATATGCTAGTTATGGGCAACAATGAAAAATATGAATACACTAACAGTTGTGCTTATACAATATAGTACCTTATTTGAGATTAGAAAGTATAACCTATGTCACAAGGACCAAGTAATGATTTAAAATTGAACGCCTCCAATTTATTATGCTCTAGGAATTCAGGTGAAAGCCCTAACCCTCCAAATATAAATTCTTGAACATAATCTTACCATGTGATTAAAACAGGAATGAAATATGAAAAGCTGTATCTATATTATGTTTGAAAATTCAATACATTCATCTAATAAAGGCAGCAGAGAACTCCAAATATATTCATTTTTAAAAACTAAAATGTGAACATAAACTTCTTTAGTGAGAATACCAATAAATCAATAACATGCAACAGCATAAGTATCCAACATATATCCGTTCCTGCAGTTGCACCTAGTCATGTAGGGAGAGATCATCCTGGTAAATGTATCACTTAAAACCCTTTAACATAGGGTAATTTGTTCACTTAACAGTATGTTATGACTTTCGTTTTCAAGTTATTTTTTTACAATTTTAGGTAACAAGCTTACAAGGTCCTGATATATTTATCACATTGATTAAAACCAAATATAACAATTTAAAATTTGAAGTTACAAGCTATAGAGATTAGAGAGCCCCTTGATAACAAACCAATGCTAACACCCAAGACCAAAAACTCACCAGTTAGCATGGGCCACCAATTGTCGTACAAAGCACATGCCTGCAGTATCACATATAATAAGATAGTGATTAGGTTTTGGCACAATAACTGTTTTTTCATCAGTTTGTATTTATAATTCAAAATATGACCAAAAGAAAAGAGCATCACTGACCAATATTTGCAGTACAATCCCTCCAGAGACCAAAATTGCCAAGAGAGCAAGTTTGCCGGGTTGCAAGCAGGCACGCACATAACCTGGTATGTCTGCCATAATCAAACTTGCCTTACCTCATAGAAGAGAACAACTGAAACAGAAGATGCTATTAAAGCAGATATATGGAAACTAAAGAAATAAATATTTGAAATAACAAGGCAGACGCAGGGGATGCACAATAAATAAAGTCATACTACAAGGACAGAAAATTTTAGGAAGCCATTTATTTAGCAAATTCTTAACCTATTTTGTTCGGAAGAACAAATTCATGCCAAGTTTCAGGTCAAATTTTTAGCAATGTGGATGTAAGCCCAAAGAAAGGAATTTTAGTTGCAGTAGGTTGACCTGGATACTTACTATATATATAGTAAAATTTTCTTGAAAATCAATCTCAAAAGTTTTTTAAGTGCAAATGCATATAAAGACTTTCAGTTGAGAGAGAGAGAGAGAGGTGGGGGGTGGGGGCCTTCGATCAAGCAGCCATAAAATTTGTCAGCAAACACCACATAATCATGCTTGGTATTTGTTTCAGATAGCTGTGTTGATTACTGAGTATGAGCAATTAGAACATGAACATTCTGTAATATTAGCATTATACGCATATTCACATCATAAGCAAAGCAAGGCGTGAGCCTGAATGAAGTTCAGCATATCTTTTGGAGTTATGGAAGATAAATATAGATGGGGAGAAAAAAGAACAATATTGCAAAACTGCCATGTTAATTGATGCAAAAAACTAAAATTTGATAACATAAATGCATACCATATTTTGGATTTAAATACATAAAAGTAAATCTAACAAGGCCTTATGAAATGTTTTTTTTTTAATAAGTAGGAAAAATCTGTATAATAAAGCTTCTTTATGCAAAAGTGCACAAAGAAGTCAAAAAGTACAAGGAAGAAAAAAGATAAAAGCAAGTAAAAAAAACTTAAATACAAGAGAGAAGAGAAGTAATGAACAGAGGGAGGGAGTTACTAGACATGCCCAAGACCAATTAAAAAGAGAACCACTAAAAGAAGCAAGTAGATGGTCTTCTGAACTGTCTACATCCTCAGATGTCCGCCTATTACGCTCCCTCCATATACACTACATCAAACACAATGGACCTAAATTCCAAATGTTTGAAGAATGCTTCCCCAACCAATTCCACCAACCAAAAAGAAAATCTAGTACCGTTCTTGGTAAGACCCATGAAACCCCAAAAAATTGAAAAGCAAAACACTACATCCAATGAGCCTTCGCACAATGAAGTAACAAATGATCCACGGACTCCCCACAACAATGACACATAACACACCAGTCAACAAAAGTGAAACCCCTAATTCTCAAATTATCACCCTTGAGTATCTTATCCCAAGCTATGGTTCAAACAAAAAAAGAGACTCGCCGAGGGGCCTTAACTTTCCGAATGTCTTTCCAGGGAAAGACACAAAGAGAGGGCTCGCAACTGATTATAAAGCGATTGGATATCAAAATCCCCATTTTTCTTCAACTTCCATCTCATGTGATCCCCATTTTTAGTTGAAGGAGTATTGGATTCCGAAGGAAATCCACCGCTAAATCCAACTCCCAATCATTTAGATCCCAAGTGAAATGTACATCCCAACTCTTCCTCTCCCCCACCCCCTGCCTTGCCAAGGAAAGCTCTATTGAGGCCTCCCTATTAATGGTAATCTCATACAAAACCAGGAAAGTCAGTTGAAGAGGTTGATCCCCACACAACCTTGCTAGAATTTTACTCTATTTCCCACCCCAATCTCAAATTGAGTATTTTGGCTAAATACTTCCCAACCCATTCGGATGCCACTCCCTAAACCACAACCATACATATTTTTCTCCAAGGAAAAAGGTTAATTTAAAGGATATATTTTTGCCTTACTATGGCCAAAAAACAGGAGAATTGAGAGTATAGGGAGCTAGTGAAGATAGTGAAACTAAAAGGAAAATTTCACACGGACATTAGGAGAAACAAACAAGCTTGTATTGTAATCTCTAAGGACCAGTTTGGATGGAGGTGGAAGGGAGGGGGAGTAAAGGGATACCCTTTACTCTCCCTCCCTCCCCCCTCCATCCAAAATAACCATAAGTGCCATATCATGGAAGTCATCACCTCATGTTATGCATTTCTGCTTGTGCTAGTGAATTCCCTTCATTTGTTGACCTATTGTCAAAACTATATTATGCCTAATCACTTCTCTTCTAATTGCTTCCACCCAAGGGTATAGGCAAGGTAATCAGACCCAAAAGAAGGTTACCGTTCCAAACTCTATCAACATCTGGCATATGCATCCAATGCCCATCTCTTAAACAACATGAAAAAAACTCCATTCCAAAGGAAAAAAAAAAAAACTTTTCTTTTTTGATAAATCAGTAAGATTTCATTAAAAAAAAAACACTCAAAACAAACAGTTCCACTACAGTTCAAGACATGGCTCAACAGACAATTCCAACACAATCAACTCAACTCACGACTCATTTTTCTGCTCTATGAGCTGAGACTACACTTTTTTTTTTCACAGTATCCACTAACTTCACCAACTACCATGGGGTTATAGATTGCTTTTGGATTGAAGAACAGAGAAAGGTAATCCCCAGATGGAGCAGAGGACTCTGTTTAAGGTTGAACAGTAATCTCCTCCAATAGGACTAAAATCACCTCCAGTAAGAGTGAATTTTAACCACACATTAATCACCTATCAAGTAATCCAACCACATCTTTCATGGTCAAACTTCAGAAAACGTAAAAATCAAAGACTATACTAAAAAACCCACCTAATAAAAACGCAATTTTTAATAGAAAACACCATGTATCATATCATATCATATAAGTTACCAACAAATTTTTATGGTAAATCACAATATATTATTACGCAAACAGGGGAAAATCATAGTGAAAAATGACCCTTTATTCTCTGCTAATAATCCAACACAAACAGTAGTGTAATCTGAACTACAATGGCAATTAAACAATAAAAGAGTTACAATCTTCGGATTGTAACATAAACATAGAATCAGAAAAAAGAAGAAGTATTAAGAGAATTAGGAAAAGATTAAGGTCTGGTCAATGGATCTCTAGCAATTGATAGAGCTATTATTGATATAAAGATGCAGAGAAATGAAATGAGAGCGTACCAGAAGAAGAAGTAGAACCGAAGGTGTTTGGAAATTCAATCGAGGTTGTTGTTACTTTGTTTATATTCGAAAGCAAAGCATGGGCGTGGAATGTACCAGACAGACAGCCCTGTGTGTTGGCCTTTTTTTCGGATACAACTAAATCAACGATATCATTCAAGTGAACAATTAATTTTATATATATATATATATATATATATATATAAGAGGCAATTTTGTGAATGGTGGATGCGAAGGTCTATTATGCTCAAAGGACCCAAGTGCTAATTCTCGTCTGATTTATTGGATTCAACGTCACTTTCACAATATTAATTTTTTATTTATTTTACTACACCCTTTTATTATTATGTACTTTTTTTTTATTTGATAATTGGATGTTCTCCTTAAAAATACATAAAGTGCTAATTGAGTTATAATACTTTTAACTACTTTTTTCTTTTTTTTTTTTTTAAATTTTAGAAGAATACTATTGACTACTTTAATCATGTATTCTTTTCTTTAAACCTAAAAATAAAAATTATGTACTCTCACTACCTTATTATGCTTGCGAAAAAAAAAAAAAATTATGATCCACTTAGTTTGCATGCCATAAAAAAAAAAAAAAAGTCATTTTATTTATTGTTTTTGTTTTTTCTATTTTAGGAACAATGAATCTATGCATACAAAATTTTTCATAGATATTGACAAGGTACGTTGTGATTCATAAGTAATAAAGCTAATGACAATAGCAGGCCATATGAAAGTAGACAAATAGGTCGTGTCAAGCTGGTTCTACTAAACAAGTTGCATAATAACTTATGGGAAAAGTTTTGCTGAATATAGGATTACGTGGGAGCAAAAAAGAAGTGATAAATGTCTATTACTTTTTCTTTGCTGTCACATAACCCATTATGTAGTAATTACTGCATAGTGCATATTAGTATACAGGAAAACCTTCCCATAACTTATAAATCCTAATTCAATATTTGACGAGTTAAGATAATATAGTATTATAACCTACATTTTTTTCCATACAAAAGAGAAATGTAGGCATGATCTTTTTTTACTTCCTTTAATTACAAATAATAGAAAAAGAAACAAAATCCTCAAAGTTAAATAATACACAGATGCGAAGCTAGAGGGTCAAGGCTCACCAAAAATTAAAATCAATTGCTTTAATCTTTTCAAGTTTCCCTGTCTCTCAACTCAATCTTATTTTACTTTAAGTTTTGTGTTTTTTTGTTTTTCTCTTTTTTTTTTTGGGTGAAATTATTTTATGTATTTTTTTTTATGATATACTTATTTTATATCACAATAATAATCAATATACTAAGATCTCTTCTTTTATATGTCAAACGCCATTTGAAAAATAAAAATAAAACTTTTCCTATTTTATCAATGTCTTTTAAGGTTCACAATATCAATACATAAAAAGAAAATAAAGGTCAAGTGGGAAAAAAGAAGGAACATGAAGAAATTAGGGTGATGGGAAAATAATATTATTGTTACCTTTCAAACGTTATATATCTATATAAATAAATAATAGGACCTCAAATTAATTATGTAATTATTTTTTATTCTTCATAAAAAATTTTGTATAAGTAATAAAATTTAGAGATAATTACACACAAATAATAATTTACGTAAGTAGTTCTTGTTGTCTATCTAACTATTAAAAATCATTTTGTTTAACATATAGAAATTAGATAGAATGCATATGATATCCTTTTGTAATTTTTCTTACATTAATATATCACTCAATATGTGTATGAATAGCTTTTTATATTTCATATTGGTTTTAAATACATTATATAGATTTATACATGTTCTAGCACACTGGCATATATGTATGTGAATTTCGCCCTCGTATAATCAAATTTTGGCTTCCCCACTGCATATATTATTAAGTATATAGTCCAAGTTTCCTAGTCAAAATATTTGAAGTAAAAATATAAACACTATTGGAAATACTTGTCGATTTTCATTGGAGATTCTTGTTAAAAGGAACATTGCTCATGGCATATACATCTATACCAAAAATCAATTTAGCCTTTATAATTGGGGTTTTGGATTAAAAAAAAAATGTTAAGGTTGTCAACTACTTAATACAATGAGAGATCATATGTGTGGCAGTTTTGGTGGAGGAAGATGGGGAGCATACAATGTCTTCTTCAGCGACTAAGTGAGATCAATATTAGTCTAAGAAGAGAACATAAAGCTACAGAGGAAAGAAGAGGTGAGGGCACTTTCGGACAGCAATTGTTTGAGAAGAGATTATTTGAAAGAAAAAAAAAAATTAAGAAGTGAGAAAAAAATAGCATATTTGTCCAACAAAAAGAGTAAAATTTGAGAGGAAGAAACATACACATACAAAAAAAATAAGATTTTTTCCCATTACAAAATACGAGTCTAACTCGTGTGACTTGCAAGGCAACCCAATCTATCATTTTATTTTATTCAGTAAGATTGACTTGTTTTTTAATGGGTAAAAAAGTAGTATGTATATCAATTTTTATTTCAACGGATTGAATGGGTTGAAGTCCAATTTTACCATGTTTATATGAAAGTGATTTTGATATGATCATAATTTCTCATATTATAAATCATGAAAAAAAAAAAAAACTAGACCCTAACTTTGCTGTTTTAAGTTTCAAGGAAGATTGATGGATGGTAACACAATGGGATAATAAATACAGATTGCATTGGATTATTAGGATAGTTGGAACCTTAGTAACTAAGGATTTAGCTTAAGACAATTTAGAGCACAATTTGACTTGGGCTTAGCGGTCAGTCAAATTATTAAATGGAATAGCGGACCGTTTGGGAGACACAAAACACAACACAAGAGTCCAAAGCTGAAGGAACAGTAGGTCGGCTGAATCTGATTCTGGATTTTAGGTAGAGGTTTTGTTCCAGTGTAAAAAAAGACAGCTTTGCTTGTGTGCTGTGTCGGCACCAGAGCTCCATAAATCTTGATTTTGTCCCAATTAACACAAAATATGCATTATTGACCAGACCAGACCACAACTATTTCTACCCTCATTTTAGGACTTTATTGACCAGACCAGACCAGAACATTAGTGATAGTGAATACAAGATAATGCATTATTGTCCCAATAAATCTTAATTTCACTTGGGAGTTGGGACCCAATGAATGAGCCATGGTTACCACCTCCCTCCCCTACTTTACACCACACCACAACTATTTCTACCCTCATTTTAGGACTTATATGTAACTTCTAAAGGGTCTGTTTGGATACAGCTTATTTTGCTGAACTGAACTGAACTAAACTGAAAATACTGTAGCAAAATAATTTTTAAATGTGTGAATAGTACCCTGAGACCCATTTTTAATGAAAAAAATCCTAAAAGTTGAGATTTGTGGGACCCATAAACAGTGCATTATGCACCGTTTAAGGCTGAAAAGTCAGCATTTGCAGATACTGTTCATTGAACAGTAGCCGCAGTAATGCACAGTAACCGCACTACTTCTTTAAATGCCTGAAAAAAAAAAAAAAAAAAAAAAAAAAAAAAAAAAAAAAAAAAAAAAAAAAAAAAAAAAAAAAAGAAAACGTAAACGTGAAACGTGGGTTTGTATCCAAACCCAGCCTAAATTCTCATTGCAGTGATTTTATCAGACATAGGCTGACTGCAAAGCTAAAATGTCTTTCTTTACCTTGATTATACCTTTTGTTCTAAATATTTAGTTTGGGTTCAATAAACAATATTTTTCCCTCAAATTTCAAAGGAGAAAATTTTAAATGTATCAATTTCTCATTTTAAACATATGCTACTAATGATCTAAACTTATTTTTCCTTACAATAAATAGGAGAAAAACGTCTATTCGAACCAAATTTTTTTCCGTAAAAAAGAATTAAATAATATCATAGAGTCTTAAGATTGTTAGCTTAATAATCATCCAAATGTTTACTATGTTTTATATGCAAACAAAGAGAACAATATTTTATGGGAAAATTTTGTTATGCACATTTTATCGTACACTCTTTACACACTTCTCTTAAAATTGTGTTTTGAAAACATGATTTTAGTTAAAATTGAGAAATCAAGAAATCATGTGTTTAAAGAGGATATGTGTATGGAGTGTGCAATAGAGAGTGTGATAATCATTACTTGTATTTTATGAGTAATGGTTGGTCCTTAGTGTTTAGAAAGAAAAAAAATTTCTTTGATACTTTCTCTAACATAAATTTTATTACTAATATCAAATAAGTACAAATAAAAGAAAAATATAAAAACACTATTTACTGGGAGAGATAAAAATCTCTTGAAAAATCTACCCCCCCCCCCCCCCAAAAAAAAAAAGAGCATCAATTCAAGGAATCCACCTCAAATTAAGAAGGAGCATTAATACAAATTGAGAAACCAAAAATTCAAAGCTCTACAATAATCCATCTCAAAGCCAAATAAAGCCGTTTAGGAAAAAACCAAATTTAGAAGAGAGTTCAACCTTGTGGAAACATAAATGCTTGATATCTATGAAGAGGAACTAATTCTGTCCTAGAACTCTAGTTTTGAGATCAAAAAATATTAGGGTCTGTTTGATAATGTTGTTTTAATAACGTTATTTAAGTTTTTTAGAAATATATATAAATAAAATGAGAAATGCTATGTCTACAACATTTCTACAACATTTCTACAACATTTCCTAAGTGGTAGGTTGTTATTGGTTGTTATTGTTGGGCCAAAAAAGTAATCTTAGTGTTAGTTTCAAATTTGAACCAATAACAACTAACCACCTGTGATTTGTTGTAAAAATGTTGTAAAATTGTTGTAGACGTAGCATCCCTCAAATAAAATAGCGTTGTATTGTTTAAACAACAAAAATTGATGTTTAAATACTCCTAGCAAACAGCCATTTAAGGTAAAGGAGCTTAGATTCGATTTCCTTTTTGGGCAAATCTAGACCCAATACATTTATATAAATCTGTTTTGTTTTTATATTTTGTGTGAAAATTTTCGATCGAAATGTAGAATGTAGAATAGTTGAGTAGTTCCAAAATTAGCATTACATATAGTAATTATTAGTATTAAAAAAGAGAAACCTTTGAATTTTTTTTTTTTTAATTTTATTTTCTTGAAGTTCCAAACTCAAAAAGCCGAAACTACGTACAGCTTCAAAATCACATTTCCCTTTACCTTTCCCTCCCCATTTCCTTTTTCTCTTGCGACAATTCTCAGACTCAGAGAAACGAAGCCATGTCTTCCACTCGTAGTGGTCGTCATCGTCGTCCTTCTTCATCTTCTCCTGTATCATCAAATTCATTGCTGAAGTCTATAAAGGAACCCCCACGGAACTTCTTTCCTTCTAAGGACGAGTTCCTGAGACTCGTGGCGGTGCTCGCCATCGCTTCCTCTGTCGCCGTGGGTTGCAACATCTTCTTCACTCTCATCAACCGCCAACCAAAGCCCTTCTGCGATTCCCACAACTCTCACTCTCCTGATTCTATATCAGGTACTTAGTTCATGATAAATTGTTTCTTGGGTTTCTGTTTATGTACTTATATTGGATGTAATGTTTAATCTTTGTGGGTATTTCTCAATTCAATTGGTTACACAATGTGATTGATTTCCTATATGAATTTTTTTGAAAATATGTTTATTTGTTTATTCAATTAGTGGGTTATCACTCAAAAATTCATTTCTATGGAACAAAGCGAGAGAATTTTTGTTTAGTAGCATGATTATCGAGGCAAGCCGAGTTGCGTGGTAGGCTGTTTGAGGATCTGGACTTAGTTATCTTATATTCAAGCCTCTGTAGAGTACTAATAGTTTCATGAATATTGCTTCAAACCCAAGCAAATCTATATTGGCACTGTTTGCAGTTTTATGTGCTATCTGAAGAAGACTTCCATTAACTGGTGCATATATACCTATATACACGCAACAACAACAAAAACCAAACCTTAGTCCCAAAACTTTGGTGTACAAGTTTGCAAAGTAGACTTTCTATGGGATATAGAACAAAAAGAAAAATGGGTCTTAAATGCAACAGATGTGTGTTGCAACTTTCTTGAATTGTACTCATCTAGTGTTATAAAAATAGGGTAAAACTTAGGTACAATTTCTTGGGTACAGGATGTTAGGTTCCCCAATTGAATTCAAACTCATAACTGCATCCATTTTAATTGTTCTTGAAAAAAATATAACATTGTTTGTGCTTTATTGGTCAATGCAACTATATGTTTGAATTTAATTGGGGAATCCAATGTACTGTACGTAAAGAATTGTATTTAAGTTTTGCCCATAAAAAATAATATCTTGGTGTTCTACATCTATCATATGCTTCAAAATAGTGGGATGAAGATCATGTCTTGAAGTTCCATCTACCATATAGGCCCTTGTTCCTTTAGGGCTGTATTACATTTGTATTCCTGCTTCATTTAATTGGGAGGACTCTCGTGCCTTTTCTATATAAACTCACGCTTGCATGCTTGTTTAGCCTGACCTCTAAACATGTTCTTGTTTAATATTTCCTGTTGTAAAGTACCAATATCAATATTAAATGCACTGGTCCTGAGAAATAGGTTCTAGTTTGATGATCTTTACTACTTCTATTAATGCTACATTTGAATCAATTTGGATAATTTACAGATTTCTGTGAGCCTTGTCCGAGTAATGGAGAATGTTACCAAGGCCAGTTGGAATGTGTTCGTGGTTATAGAAAGCAAGGGAAGTTGTGTGTAGAAGATGGAGATATTAATGAAACAGCTAAGAAACTTGTGTGTCCTAAGAAACTTATTCATTCTGGTACACTTATGTGCTTGGGATAGAAAAATGCTTAATTTAACTTTGAATATCACGTATGTCTTTCTGATTTGTAATTTATTTATAATGAAATCGCAGTTGAAGTGGATAGAGATTCATCTTTGTGAAGCACAAGCTCAATTTTTATGCGATGGACTTGGGGCAGTTTGGGTCTGTCACCTTTGCGACCCTCTTAACTTCATTGCATTCGGTTCTATACTATTGTTACATGTGTATGTCAGTGAATGCAACATTCTTGAGTTTTGTTGCCCACATTTGTAGTTCTAACTTTATACCAATTGTCAGTTCAGAGAGGATGATATATGGAAGGAGTTAGATGGACATGATTTGGTGAAAAATGTTGGCTTGGACGATGGCACCTTTTTGTATACAAAACAAAGGGTAATGGATGCTGTTAGTAGATTATTGGAGACAAGGACAGATCCTCATGGGTATACCATTCGATTTTCAATCTAGAAATCTTAAGATTTAATGAATGCTGCAGGACCTCAGGTTGGATGTTCCATCATTTTATTCTAGGTTTCTTTTCTTATTATTGTAGGATCAAAGAGTTGAAGTGCCCTGACTTGTTAGCAGAGCATTACAAGCCAGTTGCCTGTCGTATTAGTCAGTGGCTCTCTGAGCATGCTCTTATAGTTTTCCCAGTTTCCACACTGGTATTCCATTTCTAAAAGACCACCTTTCAATTTACACGTACTAGTATGATTATGTTGAAGCTTGTTGACAATGTCAAAATTTTACAGCTTATTGGATGCACAGTGTTATTCTGGAAAGTTCGTCAGAGACAATATATATCAAGCAGAGTCGAAGAACTTTATCACCAGGTATATGAGGCCCTGTGTTATTTTCTGGTACAGCCAACTGAATATTAGTTTCCTGTTTCATTTCATTGCCACCTCCTTCTCATCCTGAAATGTGTTGATCTTGCTGTCTTAGAAATTTCAATGGTTTATTGTTGGAAATATATAGCAGATAGATTGTTTATAGGTTGTAAGTTAGTCATGAAACCCTATGTCTGTCATATTGAAGAGATGGGAACAAGATAGCTTCTGATACATGTATATGGTTGTGAATGAAAAATATTTTGTTGAGTTCGTTTGAGCTGACCTGGAAATTGAATAATAGTGAGCTCAAGGTAGCAAAGAAGTGGAGATTAAGATGCACCATATATCAGGAAGAAAGTAGCCTTTTTAATTTTTGAACTATGGTGCAATGGTAAAGACTTGGGCTGTCAAGTGCAAGTGTGTGAGTTTGAGTCTTGACAATGGCCGCTTCATGTGTTGAAGGATAGGAATGTATTCAAACTACCCTTCCCAGGATGCTACTTAAGTTGGACCATCAGTGATGAACCTTTTACGATGTTACTCATGACGTACTATAACTCTTAAGAATTAAACAACCCAGGTAACAAGACATTACTTTTACACCTACCACTGGACAAATCATTGTAAGTGCACCATAATCTGAGAAAAATCTAATAAACAAAATCAGTAAGCAGACCTTGTTTGACTCTATCCAACTACTCTCGGATGATGACACTGTTTCCATGAGAAGATAGCTGATCTTTTGCTTCAATGTGAGGAGCAACTTATGCTGGATATAAATTTGCTGGCCCTCAGTGCACATCATTTGGTGCAACTGGCATTTCTGTAGTTTTACAGAAGCATACTGGCATCTTTATTTTGTATAAAAGTTTGGCAGTAGAGGTAGCTGTCCCTGAATACTTGATTTTGGTGCCTGAACTTAACAGTTGAACAGGACATTGTAGCAAGATTCAAAGAAGACTCATATATGTGAAGGCAGAATCTTTTTTTTTTTTTTTAACATCCATTTCCTCATTAATTCTTGCTTTATTATTATTGCCATAGGTGAATTGTGTACTTGTGTGCCGCCGAGTTTGGGTGTCTCCCTGTTTAAATTTGCTATCTCCCTCTTTCCCTTTCACAAAAAAAGCCCTTTATCTTTCTTGGGAGTTAGGAGTTCCAGGACTGCTGGAATCTATTTCTCTTCTTTCATGTACATGTTTTTTCATGGATTGTTTTTAGTAGAGCTTAGTAATGCATGGCTAGGTGTGCATACTTCTCTTTTAACTTGACGTTGATTTCCCTTTATATTCCTGATCCGTGCACACTTTAGGTGAGAAAAAATTATCCCCGATTTTATCCCTTTATTGATTCCATTTTCTGAATCTTTTTATTTAAACATAACATTCTTTGTGTCCAATGTGATAGGTTTGTGAAATACTCGAAGATAATGCGTTGTTGTCAAAGAGAGAAAATGGGGAATGTGAACCTTGGGTTGTTGCTTCTAGGTTAAGAGATCATCTTCTTCTGCCAAGAGAGAGGAAAAACCCTGTGTTATGGAAAAAGGTATTTTTTTGTCCTTGGATATTATTTCACCTAAATAACTTCTTTCCACAAAGGATTAGCATAGATACAATTCCAAAGCAGTAACTTTTTGGGGGAAGTTACAATTTACCCTATGTGGTTTGATCCTATCACAATTTAATCTACAAGCTTTCAGTTGCTACATTTGAGTTCCAAAGATTTGGACTAAATGAAATCCCCTGATGTTGTATTCTACTGGAGTTTAAAATTGCATGTGTTGGTATGCGTTTATAAAATGACATGCTTTTGTGAGATAACAAAGTCGCCTTTATTCATCTATGCTCTCATTGCAATGACCTTTTTTGGAGGAACTGGAGTACTGGCGCAGGAGTTAGCCAACCAGTTTCAAATGTTTGAATTCATACCTCTCTGTTTTAGCGAATAAGTAAGTGTACATAGGGTAGCATCCCTTTTTGTTCCTTTTAATACATTATCTACGTGTATAAAAAAGTGATTATTTTGTATCAATCTGGGCCCATTTTAACTTAATAAAATTCTCAAAATGCCTTACACCTTTGAGGACAACCAAAGTTAGCTTATTTTGCTCCATTGCACTGATGACATGAATCTCCTATGCCGTCTATCTTTTTGCCATAGTCTCAGTTTGGCTTACAGGCCTTACTACTTGGAGTTGCTACAATGAATCATGCCAAAGAACATTAGCTATAATGGCACCTCCTTCCCTTATAAAGAGCAAGGTGGAGGGAGAGATTGTGAATTCAAAAGCCATCAGGTGCTTGTGTGAGTTACCAATAATAATAATAATTAAAAATAAAAAATAAAATAAATTTGAGCCATTCATCTTTAGGAAGCCATATCATCTGTTCAATATTTGGGAATCATGTATTTTCTCACAACCTTGGCCTTCATTCGTTTGGCCTTAAATCTTTTTGGGCCTTTAACTTGAATTGAATGACTCCTACTAGTGCATCTTTTTCTTATAACTCCTGTAGCTGATAAAGATTTATCTACTTTGTTTTCTTCCTAAATTCTAATGTTTGTAAAAAATCTTCACCAATAAAAAAAAGATTTTATCCAAAATCTTCAAGAGTAATTTTATGATATTATGAACTAATGCAAGTCAGGTGCGCTTGTTGAGGACCATTGGTTTGTTTTTATTTATAAATGCTTATATGTTTTCCCTTATACTAAACCTATATCATTGATGATTTTTACTTATATTGAGTTTATGATTATTATGTTATTAGTTTTGTTAATAATTTCCCCTATACTTTGCAGGTAGAAGAACTGGTTCAAGAAGATTCCCGAGTAGATCGTTATCCAAAGCTGGTGAAGGGCGAGTCAAAAGTAGTATGGGAATGGCAAGGTAAAAGGTTTACCCAAATGCTTTTTGATAATAATAAACA
Organism: Quercus gilva; assembly: GCA_023621385.1. Lineage (NCBI taxonomy): Eukaryota > Viridiplantae > Streptophyta > Magnoliopsida > Fagales > Fagaceae > Quercus > Quercus gilva. Next base: position 33,931,987 of record CM042484.1, read on the forward strand.
GGGTTTAGGTTTACCAAAATGCTTGTTGTTAATAATAAACATGGTGCTTCTACTTGGTCTAGTCTCTTACCTGGCTATACTAACGTGTTACAACTTAATAGTCACAATATCAAGAATTTACTTTTGACAACCTAGGGGCTTTTTAGGAAACAAAAGGTTGAATAAGATAATTTCCAAATAGTGTTTTATTTTATTTTATTTTTTGGGGTGTGTGTGGGGGTGAGGTGGCCCCAGGGGGGGGGGGGGGGGCAGCCGGATAGGGAAATGCATTAGTGAAAGAATAAATCAAGTTGAAGGAGTGAAAATAAGTTGAGGGAGGCCTAAAACAATATGGATAGACATAAAGTGGAGGAGGATATGTTTAATAAGGAGGTGATAAAGTAAATGATTTTAGATAGAATACAATGGTGGAAAAGGATAAAAATGGCCAATCTTGATTATTTGAAAAAGAATCTATATATCTGACCCAATTTAACATCTTAGTTGAGTTAAGTTTGTCTATCGGGAACCAACCAGATCTGCCATCCTGAAACTTGAGTTGCCTGCATCATGTTGTCTGTGTTAGCTAAATCAAAGACAAGTTATTTTTCATCTCTTTTAATTCTTATTGAATGGATTAGCTGATTGTTAAACCTTTCTAGCTTTTGTGGTGCAGACACATGCTGATTTGATTCCATTGGTCTAGATTTGGGATTTGAATTTTATTTTATTTTGAGGGTTTTAATGAATTTGATTGCAATCTTAATTATGATTTGGTTTCCATTCATTATTTTATGTAATCTGGGGCCCTATTTATAGGCCCTAGAGGAAACATTACTGTCATTTTGAATTTAGTGACTAATCTGGAGTTGAGAAATATTCTCTCTAGCTTGGTGATGATTCTGTGCAGGCAGCTCTAGGTGATGAAGCCTAGGTGTTCCCTCTCCCCACCCCTTTCCTCCCTTTTGCAACACTGTCCTACATCATTTTGTTAACATCTTACAATGTCCAATATTCTGATGTCCTGAATCCTATTTGGCTATCAATTCCATGCTGACATGAGCCAATGTTATTTGCAAATTTCATTTCAAACCTTTAGATTGTAAATAAAAAGTGTAATTGTTATTTGTGATTTATGTTTATCTTTATCTTATGGAGTTCAATAGGCATTTCTCATATTGCTTTTTCTTCAAATTTGACATGCGTACTCATTTTTTATAGTTGAAGGCTCTTTGAGCTCTTCAAAGGTGAGAAAAAAAGTAGAGGCAAACAAATTGAAGTCCACTGAAGGCATCAGCATAAATTCTGAACAATTACACCGCACATTGAAGGCTGGTGTGTTGCTAAACCTTTTATTATTCTACATAATGCTTTTCTGTTGCATATCAATTGAAAACTTCTCGATTTTTGTTTTGCTCAAAATTCTTTATCTCTGCCATGATATAGCTGAACTTATATATATCAAACCACCAATCTTGTGCAGAGCCCAAGGCATTGATTTTTTGACGTGGGGCATTTCTCAAAAAGTTGGGGTCCTCTCTCAATCCCCTGTGCTGAAACAACTTGGAGCCTAGCCTATGTCTTTTTAAATGTTAAGTCTAGCTCATTGTTTTATACTGGTTTGGGGTTGAACATGATGCCTGATCAATGGAAAGTTTGTAGAAGGTTTCAATTGTGATATTATTAATTGAAAGTTCATAACCTTCTGATATAAGAGTAGAGCTTCTATCAGGTTTAGAGATGAATTCAGAAGGTCTGGTTATCTCCTGTACATCTGTGCTCTTTTTGGGTCCTGTGAATAGTTGAATAAATACAAGGTTTCAGATTATCTTTTCAACTGTTTACTGCACCAAAGGTAAAAGTAAATGGAGCATTGATCTTCATATTCAAAAATGTCAGCTTTATGTTATGTTTATTTTTTTGTTGTTGGATGTAATCTCAATAGAGCTGGTGGTGCTTAGCAACAAGCATGTTACTCCAGAATGGATTAGTATTTGACTGATTGTCTTGCTATTGATGGAATCATAGACGTAATGCCATTTTTCTTGCTTAGCAATAGCAAGTGACATCATGTATGCACTTTCTTTATATGCATTTTCCTCCTGAATTTTACTACGTCAGAATTCGGTGCTTTTGTGCTTTTGTTGATCTCTTGGTCGCTATTGAAAACAGATGTTGCAAAACATGACATAATGCTATTTTTTCTTGCTTTACGATATATCTCAACGTATTTAAGCTTTTGTGATAGCTCATTAGGGCAGCAGCCATATGAAAGTGAAGCATGAATGCTAGTTTCTAGTTAGTTGCATGCCTTCGTTTCAATTTATAAAATTGATAATTCATATTGGAACATGTACATTGTGCTCATGGGGCAGCCAGCGCTTGGAAAGTTCGGGGAAGTACTGCCCATTAACAAAAAAGAAAAAAAGAAAAGAACAGATTACTACCTAAGGGGCTATGAATTGCAGATTGCGCTATGTAGGGTGGTTCTTATCTTCTAGGTGGTCATGCAGGATGCTTGCCTTTTATTCTATTATTATTATTATTTAGCTAAAATATTATTTTGGTTTTTAAACTTTATCAAAAGTTTGTTTTTTTTTTTTTATCCTTAAACTTTGTAAAGAGTTCCTTTTAATAGTTTAGAGACAAAAATAGGGATAAGAAAAGAAATATTTTTAATTGTTTAGGGATGAAGAAAGATATTTTTTAAAGTTTAAGACTTTAAGGACAAGAAGTGAAACAGTTTTAATAGTTTAAGGATGAAAAAAAAATTTATTATAGTTTAAGAACGAAAAACAAACTTTTGATAAAATTTAGAGACCAAAATAGTATTTTATCCTTATTATTATTATTTTTATTATTATTTTTTGATAAATTTATTAGTTACAATGGGAGATGGGGGATTTGAATCTTAGACATTTCCGCTATAACACTAGGTGTTAGTTGAGTTACAAGACTCTTGGTACCTTTTACTTGAACAAAACAAATAAATGCAGAGGTTGTGCCAACAAATTGTGGTAGTTTTTTTTTTTTTTGATGTGTGGTACTAGCCTTTTTTGGCTAAAAAATGGTATTAATGGATATAATGGCCCATACGTGAAAATTCAGATAGGTCTCTCATAGGATGGGCATAATGGAGATTCCCCAATGCCCATTTCAGAAAGCTACATGGCCTGCATAAAACAATAACATGGCTGTTTCAGCCGAAGGTAAATAAACGAAAATTTCAAAATAAATAGAGACTTACACTAGTCATGGCATTAAAACCTAGATCAGAGAAAACATGAAACCATAGGGTTAGGGTAGAGGTTACCCAATCTCTTGCCGTCAATTTTTGTGACTTAGAAAGATAAAATTTCTGTATGGACTTCCTTGTCATGGAATGTCAAACACTTCATTAATGTTTCATTTTTTCCCCCCATTTTGGGCCATTCAATAACGTTGAGAATGTAGAGAACGAGATCTTGACAACTGTTTGCAAGGTGCGTTTTTGGATAGTATGAGCAATGCTATAAAGTATAGACATAATTTTCATACTAGTTTTTTTTTTTTTTTGAGGAAATTTTCATACTAGTTAAGTGATTCCTAAATAATATTGTAGCGCTTTATTAGTCGTTATTTTTTATTTTTTATATATAACTTTTATATTATATACAATAATCTGAAAATAGTTATTCTAAATAACAACACAGCTATATTGAATCATAGCATTCTAGTCTGAGACGATGTTAAAGATTACTGATGATATGCAATTGGCCTTCTCTGCACAAGTCACCAGAGTGAGCCCTTTTCATTGTGAGATTATGGTATCTAATATTTCTTAGCTTTGATGTGCTTTTAATGCAATTATTATAGGTGTAAAGGTAAGTAACTTACTAACTTTGATGTGATTTCCATGCAATTTCATCTTTTATATATATATATATATATATGCTCACTTTTGGTAAGATACGGACAAACCTCTTGTTGCTGGTATTTTGAAAAGAAGATTCCCCATGATTCTCCATGCTTTTAGCCTTTCTAAGCTCACTTTCGGCAAGCTACGGACAAGGCTCTTCTGGTTGAAAATTTAAGACAAAAAGTGAAAATTACTATTCATTTGTTACTATTCATAGTCACTATTCACTATTCCCTTTTACTGTTCATGGTACTATTCACTCCGAAAAATTTTGCCTATTTAAGGGGAGTTATCCCTAATGTTAAACCCAGAACTTTTTATTTCAGAAATTTTCTCTAGAGCCTTTCTTTGAGAGAGAGTTCTTTGTTTCCATCTTAGGATTTCTTACTACTTTCCTTACAAATCTTGTAATTACTAATTAGAACTAGTTCCAAGTGTTGTAACTATTAAACTATTGAATTGTTGAGATCTTGTAACTACTACTACTACTATAAGTACTGTGTTTCTATTTTCAATAATAACTACTTTCAGTATTATGTTTCATATATTTGTCGCTACCGCTTTCTTGGACGGTTCTATACTTTAAACTGTTCTGATATATATTGCTTGGCTAGTTCTACCGCCTTATTTTTGTTTTAAATTACTTTGATTATATCTACAATACTACCTTCTTAGCTGGTTTTACTTTGCTTACTTTACTTTCAATATATTATTAATGTTCTTCCGCCTTCAGCGTTGTGTCCCTTCCCAACCATTCAGTGGGAAGCTTAACATCTTGCCATTGAATCATTTTTGGAACTTGAACTTTAGCATCAGGGGTTGAACATTTGATTAACATAATTTTACCAGAAGGTTCTCTATTGATCTTAGCACCAGGATTCAATTGAGTACCCAAAAGTCTATAATAAATGCGATAACAGTTGAAATATTCAAGGCTAAATGCGATAATAGGATTCAATTGAGTACCCAAAAGGCTTACTACCTTTTTTTTTTTTTTTTTTTGAGAAGCAATATTCAAGGCTAAAGCTTTAACAATATTAGGATCATCCAAAGTAAGAGTAATATTAGAATAACAGTTGAAATATACAGGACCATCATACAAAAAAGCAGTAATCATACCAAGAATGCTATCTTTAAAGTTCTTAAATCTAGCATCTCTTAAACACATGAGAACAGAAGTATTTATTCATTTTCTAGTAAGTGGTTTAACAGTAACTTGAACCATACCAATATACAAATAACTGAATTTTTTAAAAACAAACTCATTAATATTTCTTTTAGAAAACAAACAACATTTTTCATGAGTTTTAGAAATAGAAAATGTTTGTTCAATAGTTATAACTTTGTAAGTGGGATGAAAAGTAGTTTCAGCCCAGCTAGTTTTGTAAAGAGTTTTAGTATCAACTTTAGGAATAATCCATTTCTGGAAATCAGGGATCTCATGTTCTTCAACAGTGTGATCTTCTTCATTTACAATATCAGGAGGACAATTAGTCTTGGAGCTGATAGAGGAGTTGGATCTCCACATCCTATCCATACTATCCTAGGTTTAACACTCAATTATCATGTTTTTTTTAACACTGTTGCATTTCGTAACACATACCCTAAGTAACCCTATATCTCTCATGCCCTACATGCCCTCTCTGGCTCAAACGGGCCTTACTGTTCGGTTCTGGGAATTCACTTTAGGACTAGGGTGGCGCCAACGACGGTAAGAAGGGAACACAACAAAGGAGTATCAAAGTTTTGGTAGACACAGACCAAAAGACAAAGAACACAACAACACTATCACCGGCTAGAAAAGAGTGGCTCTGATACCACAAAGGGGGAAGAGACACAGCGCTGAAGGCGGAAGCACAGACAGCCAAGAAGGCGGTATTGCAGATATAATCAAAGTAATTTAAAAAAAAAATAAGGCGGTAGAACCAGCCAAGCAATATATATCAAAACATTTTAAAGTATAAAACCGTCCAATAAGGCAATAGCAAATATATGAAACAGAATACTGAAAGTAGTTATTATTGAAAATAGAACACAGTACTTACAGTAGTTACAAGATCTCAACAGGTTAACAGTTACAAGGCTTGAAACTAGTTCTAGTTACAAGATTTGTAGGGAAAGTAGTAAGAAATCCTAAGATGGAAACAAGGAACTCTCTCTCAAAGACAGGCTCTAGAGAAAATTTCTAAAAGAAAAAGTTCTGGGTTTAACATAAGGGATAAACCCCCTTAAATAAGCAAAATTTTTCGGTGAACAGTACCATGAACAGTAAAAGTGAATAGTGAATAGTAAACAGTGATTGTGAATAGTAAAAAGTGAATAGTAATTTTCACATTTGTCTCAAATTTTCAGCAACAAGAGCCTTGCCCGTAGCTTGCCGAAAGTGAGCTTAGAAAGGCTAAAAGCATGGGGAATCACGGGGAATCTTCTTTTCAGAATACTAGCAACAAGAGCCTTGTTTGTAGCTTGCCAAAGGTGAGCTTAGAAAGGCTAAAAGCATGGGGAATCATGGAGAATCTTCTTTTCAGAACATCATCATTTGCATGGGGCAATGGTGTGAAACAATAGTAGGAACTTCACCAAGGGTAAACATTGTAGCATTTTGGGCCGTTGTGCAAGCTAGACAAATAGTATGAATCAATCATCAGTCATCTTGTTAAAACAGTAGTGCTTTAGCAGTAACAATTTAGCATTATCAATGGCCTATAGGGGCCAATCAGTGATAGTAGTAGCAGTAGTCTAAGGATGCCACTCATCAATCAGTGGAAGAAGCATAAGATGGATAACCATCATAAGCATCTCCTGGAGGATCATCATTACATTCATGCTCATGATAAATAGTATACTGGTTACAGAATCCATAATATAGAAGTGGCTCATAAACAGGAATTTTTCCTGGTGTAAGGAACCTTCTTGGATTATCATGACCAGTTCTTTCTAAATAGCAGAGACATAAGGTTTAATGCCGAAAACATGAATTCTATCCGTATTTCCTATGAAATGGTAATCTTTCCATAGGTCTTGGATAACATCCTGAATTTGATTATTGAAATAATTTCTCCAGCATTCTGCAAAAGCATAAGGATTTCTGAATGAAAGGAAAGAATCTCTTTCATACCATTGCCCTTGGTGAGTGAAACCATTAATGAGAATGAGATGTTTTGAGGGCTGGACTTCCATCCAGTACATGACTTTTTCCTGGTGTAAGGAACCTTCTTGGATTGTCATGACCAGTTCTTTCTAAATGACAAACAGTAGAAACATAGGGTTTAATGCCGAAAACATGAATTCTATCCGTATTTCCTATAAAATGGTAATCTTTCCATAGGTCTTGGATGGAAGTCCAGCCCTCAAAACATCTCATTCTCATTAATGGTTTCACTCACCAAGGGCAATGGTATGAAGGAGATTCTTTCCTTGCATTCAGAAATCCTTATGCTCTTGCAAAATGTTAGAGAAATTATTTCAAATATCAAATTCTTGATGTTATCCAAGATCTATGGAAAAATTACCATTTCATAGGAAATACGGATAGAATTCATGTTTTCGGCATTAAACCTTATGTCTCTGCTGTCTGTAATTTAGAAAGAACTGGTTATGATAATCCAAGAAGGTTCCTTACACCAGGAAAAAGTCCTGTTTATGAGCCACTATATTGTGGATTCTATAACTAGTATGCTATTGACCATGAGCATGAATGTAATGATGATCCTCCAGGAGATCCTTATGATGGTTATCCATCTGATGCTCCTTCCACTGATTGATGAGTGGCATCCTTAGGCTACTGCTACTACTATCACTGATTGGCCCCTATAGGCCATTGATAATGCTAAATTGTTACTGCTAAAGCACTACTGTTTTAACAGGATGACTGATGATTGATTCACACTATTTGTCTGCCCTGCACAACGACCTAAAATGCTACAATGTTTACCCCTGGTGAAGTTCCTACTATTGTTTCATACCATTGCCCCATGCAAATGATGATGTTCTAAAAAGAAGATTCCCCATGATTTCCCATGCTTTTAGCCTTTCTAAGCTCATTTTCGGCAAGCTACGAATAAGGCTCTTGTTGTTGGTATTCTGAAATGAAGATTCCCCACGATTCCCCATGCTTTTAGTCTTTCTAAGCTCACTTTCGGAAAGCTACGAACAAGGCTATTGTTGTTGAAAATTTGAGATAAAAAGTGAAAATTACTATTCACAATAACTGTTCACTATTCACTTTTACTGTTCATGGTACTATTCACTCCGACAAATTTTGCTTATTTAAGGGGGTTTGTCCCTTATGTTAAATTCAGAACTTTTTCTTTCGGAAATTTTCTCTAGGGCCTTTCTTTGAGAGAGAATTCCTTGTTTCCATCTTAGGATTTCCTACTACTTTCCTTACAAATCTTGTAACTAGAACTAGTTTCAAGCCTTGTAACTGTTAACCTATTGAGATCTTGTAACTACTGTAAGTACTGTGTTCTATTTTCAATAATACCTACTTTCAGTATTCTGTTTCATATATTTGCTACCGCCTTATTGGATGGTTTTATACTTTAAATTGTTCTAATATATATTGCTTGGCTAATTCTACCGCCTTATTATTGTTTTAAATTACTTTGATTATATCTGCAATTCCGCATTCTTGGCTGGTTTTACTTTGCTTACTTTACTTTCAATATATTATTATTGTGCTTCCGCCTTCAGCGCTGTGTCTCTTCCCTCTTTGTGGTGTGTATATATATATATATATATACACACACGATAAAAATGTAATTTATTGAAAAGAAAGGAAAAAGGAAAAAAAGAGACAATGTATACGTATACTAGAGACCATCATAATCATGGTGTAGAGTACAATGATCAATGAAATTTAAAATAGAATAAAAAGAAAAAGAACCTAATGAAGGCAGCCAAGCAAATGGAGAAGTAAGAAAAAACCTCTTTAGTTTTGGAATAGTTCTTTCTTAATCCTCAAAACTTCTGACATATCGTACACACCATAGGATATATATATATATATATATCTGTGTGTGTGTGTGTGTGTGTGTGTGTGTGTGTGTGTTTGGGGGGGGGGGGGGAAGTCAACAAATGTCCTATGGACTTTGGTTTAAGAAATATTTTAGTAAATTTTAATGAGAAAAGTAAAAAAATAACTGATTTTTTTACTGCTATTTATATTTTTCATAAAAAAGATATCAAAACTTTCATAATATGGTCTATTCACAAATGCCTTAAGGACACACATTAACTGAACCCACATATTTGTTTGGGTAACATGAAATCTCACCAAGGAAGGACCTTTAAGACCCACTCCAAGGGATTAAAGTCATTAAACCATATATAAATACACAAATTCACCTCCTAGAATCATGTATTCAAATGTTTAATGAGATTGAGCCAGTTGATGGATCCTATATACATGACAATTCAAATGTTCATTCACATGTCTTTTAATTATAATTATATGATATGTTAAATCATTTAAATGAGTCTAGCGATTATCAAATATATGTTTTGTCTTTTATAATTGTGACAATAAATAGGGAATAAGATTTGAACTTTGATTCTCTCTTAAAAGAGACCACATAACGCTATTGAATTATTAATTTCTTGGCAATATGTCATATAATTAAAATATATTCAGATCACTATTAGTTGAATCATATGTTATAACAACTTTTCTCTAAATTTAGTTTGGAGAGAAATCCTATCTTATATTAGTTGGTCAAAACTTAGGTATAATTTTTAAGATGTAGTCAGTGGGATGCCACATTCAATCTATGGGGTTCAAGCCTGGAAAAAAAATTAAAATTTATATATAATATATAATATATTTTATATTTTTTGCTTTGATCATCCTAAAATAAAAGAGACATATGAATTAAGAGCTAAGGCAAAAGCGTAAATATGTTAAGTCCCATTTTAGTTAGATGAGAAATATGTTTTTTTTTTTTTTTTTCTTGAAGGAAAAGATGAGAAATATGTTAATTATGTTAAAAGACTTTTTCTTGGGGGGCAAACAAAGAAAACCACATGCTTCTAATCTGTTAATTGTAACTTCCCCAAGAGAGCCCAAAGAGGTAGGAAATAATGCCGATGCGAAGGAGAAGGAAGGTTTAGGTAAGCAGTACAAAGTACAAACTGTTTCTCAAGGACAACATTTGTAGTATCATATTGCTTACAAAATTCAGAGGCACTCCTATTTTAGCCTCAATAATTTTATAGTAAGTATACCATAAAAGACATATTTGATGCATATGACAACTGTTTATGTGTAGGAAAGTCTCATTCAAGTGATTTCCTACTACCATATGTGGCTGAAACTCCAGGCAACTGACTAAGTCATGACAGGAAACAAAACTAAAGAATTTACAAGGTCTAGCCAAGCAAATGTGATTGGAGCAATGACTAAAAATTAAAAGCAGAGCCACTAGTAACAATGCAATTATAAAAACATATAGCAACCTATTAGCTGAAAAGAAAAGAAATATATAGAGAAAGGAGGAAGAACAAAAGAATGAGAAGATTTTAAGTGAACAATTATATAGTCAACCAAAATCAGTAAGTAAATACAAATAGCCTACATAATATTTTTCCAAGTAATATTTGACATTTGACATTTGCACACCAAACACCAAAAAACCTCCCACACCAAATGTTTTAAATACTAAAGGTTTTATCATGAGTGAACAGTACAATTCTAATTATAAAACCGGATGGATAGAAATGCTAAAATTGTTTAATATTTTTTTATTTTATTTTCTCTCTCCTTTCACGCCGTGAGTTCACTCTCCAAACCTCTCCTCTCTCACCCGTCTCATTCATAGCCACCTTTGATCTCCCCACCAATCTCGCCTCTAATCTTTCCGCTAATTTATCCTTTGATCTCATCGTCACATCCTGCCGATCTTTCCTTTGATCTCACCGTCACATCCTGTCGATCTCACTTTTAGACACTACTCCCGATAAGTTTTTTTTAATCTACATCTATGGAATCCCATATAAATTTTTTTTTTTGGGTTGGAGTGGGCTAATATTGGTGGTCGATGGTTGATTTTGTGTGGTGATTGGTAGTCGTGGGTTGTGATGGGTGAGCTGTGGTTAGTGGGATATTTTGTATTTATTTATTTATTTATTTATATATATATATATATTGTAGGAGAGTTTTTTACGTTATTTTAATGTGTTGTTGAAAATAATAGAATATTTGAGGTAGAATGTATTGTAAAGTGGAGTGTTAATGTTAGGTTATAAAGATTTAGGATTTTATGTATTTAGAACTCTAATGTGTAATGTTGGCAAACCATGATCAAAACAGTTTGTTTAGTCTTGTTTAGGCTTGCTCAAAGTTGTATCTTTTATGTAAAGTTGGAATCGAGAGGTTGCAGAAGTATTTGTTACTTTCGGCCTGGCTCGATTGATCGAAGCTTAGACTCGATCGATCAAAAGTCGGCCAGATTGTTTTTTCTGCAGAATTTTCAACTCAGCCCTAACTCCTAAAACGTTTAGAGTTTTATGTTTTTGCCCTAGGTATATAAGGCAAACCTTAGCCACGTTTGTAGTGATGCTCTTGTTGCTCATATTGTTGTTTATATGAATCTCTTGTGAGATCTGTGAGGAGTTTTTCTTCACATAGACTTAGGGGTTATCAAGTAGGAGATTACTTCAAGACCTTGATGATCATTCAGTTGCTGCCATAAGAGCTTAAAGATACAGAAGCGGGAGTGCTTGTACCTGTGGAGAATCCAAGAAAGAAGGAGTCTGTGGATTCGGAGCTTACACGTGGTCATGTTAGTAATTTCTACTGGTGGGTAGCAATAGGAAGTCAAGCGTGAGGGTTTGTAAGTCTTATTGTATGAACTTCGATTCTTTCATATAGTGGATTCAAGTTTACCTTGAGGATAGCTAGTTCAAATCCTCCCCAGGTTTTTACCGTGTGGTTTCCTAGGTCATCATATCTTTGTGTTATTTATTTTTCCGCTGTTTTATACATTGATATGATATATTTGTGTTAACCTAGATTTGTTAATTTGACTAAGTAATCACTTGGCTAATTACCTAGGTTAATCTGATTGTGGTTTTAAGGGGTCTAAAAACCTAATAGTTAAAATAGAAAATATAGGTTTTTATGTGTTAAAATAACATTTGGTATAAAATTGTCGATGCTAATGCTCTAAATGGGTATCTGCATGCTATTTTGATTGTTTGCTCCTTTCTTTCTTTTTTCTATCTTCTTTTACTAGGCATGGTTGGGTTTTTTCTTTTTCTTTTATCTTTGCTTTTATTATTATTTTAATTGGACATGATTTTTGTTTTAATAAACTTAGTGTAATTATTATTTTTGGTTGACTGGTGTTTGCCTTTTTAATTGTGTACAATTATTCTAAATAAAGAGATATGAGTTAATTTATACCAACTTTATTCCAATCTATCCCACGTCAAAAAATTCATCTACAAACTAACCTAACAATTGCTCAATCCATTATTCCAGAATAGTTTTTCAAACCAATTGGCTCATCTGGTGTTTCTGGCTCCTCCAAACCAAACTACTTGGCATGGCAGCTTTAGTGGCTGGGAATCTAATAAAAAATAAATCCAAAATAATAAAATCTATTGATTTTGACACTTGACAACATCACCAATTATAAGAGTGAGGCATTTTAGGAGAGTTATTAGTTTCTTCCGATATCTCAATGATAATACTTGTTAAACACTTATTTGCACCAAAAAAAAAAAAAAAAAGATTATATTTGGTTTTTTTTAAACATCTTTAGCCTAGATTGAATTGGTTTATTTGTACTAATACCACTATAATCATGCTAAAATCATGAAATATTAACTATGTTATTGGCATGTAAAATATCTTTCACGCAAATATGGCCACATTTCTATGAAGATTTTTTTATATGTGTAGAGTATTTTAAATATAAAATTAAAAAAAAAAGTTTTAAAATTTTGTAAATTTGAAATGGTTTCATTTCTATTAAATATCTCAATTTAGATTCAAATAGATTCTTTTCAAACCTTGTTCAAATTCACGATTTGAAAAAATAGGGCCTAGTCTAGGGTCGACGCAAATGTAAAATGCACTGTTACTTAATATTTTATAAGCAATACATGAATTAGGAAAAAAAAAATCCAATATTTTTATATAATTTAATACAGTAATTGGACTATTTTAATATATTTATAAAAACATACTTTCGAACTTTAAATTCTAAAAATATTTTAGATGGTCATTGTCTCTCTTGGCAATGTTGGAGTTTAGCTATTGAACAATGTTAGTAATGAATTTGTCTTGAAAACTAATAATTCTAATTTTAATTTTGATAGAAAGAGAAAGGGAGAGTAAAATTTTTGGAAGATTAAATTTTTTACACTTTTAAACTACAAGAGACATAGTAAAACATATTAATAAAATGTTAAACATTAGAAAAGAGTATAATATTTAAAAATTATTTGTATTTATTACATTTTTTGTTTTAATTAAAGTTTGTCTGTTTAGCAGTTAGTTTGTTTCTCAAAATATTTTTTTTTAATTTATAAATTTTAAATTGTAAGACAAATAGATAAGACATGCCGATAGAAGATGTTGTTCAAAATAAGGCACAAACTCCATATGACAATTACATAAATGAGAGATGCTACATCCACAATATTTTTACAACAAATTACAAGTGGTTAGTTGTTATAAGTTTAAATCTAAACCTAACACTAAGATTACTTTTTTGCCTCAACAATAACAATCAGTAACAACTTGCCACTTAGAATTTATTGTGAAAATGTTATGGACATATTATTTCTCTTACGGAAATATATTTAACAAAAAAAAAAAAAAGGATCATTTTCTTTGAATAAAGCGGATACTATATTGTGACAATAGAGGACGCAACAGTCAAATTTGCTCAATCGGTTCCTTAATTTAAGCAAGTCCACATAGCCAAACTATTTTGTGAGAGGCCCAATCAAACATACCCAATGCAGAAGTTGGAAACTTGGAAAATGAACAAAAAGAGCTAAAAAAAATTTACAGCATGTAGAATTAGAATCTCCATATTAGAATCAGGTTTACAGTTGTTAAGCAACTTAAATCTTTAATTAAAAAAAAAATTGCTTGGGGGACTGAGGTAAACAATTAAATTGTTAATCTAGTAAGAGGATACTAAACTCAAATAAGTCAATTTTTTTTGTATAATGGAAAACTACTATTAATCAAATCCAAGACTTAGACCAATATATAAATTGGATTAACCCAAAAAACATTGGTAAGTGTGTAACTATAATTTTTACGGCACCAAAAGTTGCATCAAGAGAGAAAAGGCATTGACTATAGTTTTACTTTTATGTTAAATGGTTTAAATGCTGACCAAAACACTAGAAAACTCATTAATAAAAAATAAAAATAAAAATCTCTCAGTGGCTACTTTTTGCATGTTACAAAGACAATCTGCACAGTCAATAGAATAACCCAGCAAGTATTCACGTCCAATTAAGCTCATCCTCTCCCCCAAACTACTTGTACGGCATTCCGAATTGATCACCAGAATAATCAAAACACAGTTCTGAATCTGTGAAGCCATGAGGATCACTGTCTAATAGTGCCATAAGTTCTTGCACATTAAAAAGTTCGTTTTCAGAACAATCCAGAAATTGGTCCAGTCCACTATCCATAGAGTAGCTCGTTACACCAGACTCATCCTGCACCAAAGTACTTGTAGTTGGCATGGCAGTAGACTCACTTGTACTAGCCATGGCAGTAGACTCAACAGCAGAAACCTCAGATTCCACAGGAGTAGGCCCAGATATGGTGGAAACAGACTCCGGGAAGTTGAGTCGCGCATAGGCACCATACATCACCCTAGCAGCTTCATCGTAAGCAGAAGCGGCCTCAACAGCATTATCGAATGTGCCAAGCCAAAGTCTCTTTCCTCTGTTAGGCTGACGAATCTCCGCAACCCATTTGCCCCAAGTCCTTTGCCTAACCCCTCTGTAATTGCAGAGTGCATTCTCAGGCCCTCCTTTTCCTTTCATACACCCCTTCTTCGACCCCATAGCCGGAAGTTTACGTGCGCGTTTGGCCGAAGACTCAAGCTGAGCATTATGGTCTCTCCACTTGGCCAATGTCTCAGCCACAGACACTCCATCACCCCTACTCTTCCTCTTCTTTGAAGATTCCATAGCCAGATCACGTCAAACCATGAAAACTCCAATGATGCCCTGTTCTGTTCAACGAAAACACAGATTCAGATAACAATTTTGAATTTCCTAAATTGAATAATCGCAAACCCTTTTGCAAAAAACCCCCCAGATAATCCAAACAGTTTTTATAATTTGCCAATAAAGGATTAGAATTAATAGTCTAACAATAAACGAATTAACAAAAATAAAATTCCAATAATACCCACATTCAACAAAAAGACCCAGAAACCCTAAAGATTCAGGTGGCAATATTTGAATTCCCTAAACGGAACTATCACAAAGCTTTATACAACAAAATCCCAAGAAAAAAAAAAGAAAGAAAAAGAAAAGTAAAAACTGAAACAGAAAAGGAAAAAATCACAAACCTTTTTTTTACAACAAATCCCAGAAAAAAAAAAAAAAAAAAAAAAAAAGAAACAAAAAAAAAAAAAAAAAGGAAAAATATAGAACAAGAAGATAAGGAGAAATAAACGAACCTCTGTATCTGTGAGAGTGATCGTTGAAGAAGAAACAAAGCCTAATAAATCTTTTTGGACCAAAATGCGGCGTTTTAGAACCAAGATAGATCAGGGTTGAGTGGGTTTGATTGATTTTTGAGAGAGATAGAGATAGAGATAGAGAGCTCTTTTGCTTTGTTTTGGTTTTCAGAGCACAAAGTTTTGTTCTGAGAGAGTGAACAAGGCGGCGTATTTATAGTGTTCTGTCTTGTGCACCTTGGGGGTATAACGTGGCGCTTTTCTAGTCGTTGTCTTCAGTTCACACTGTCTTACTTTAGTTAGACAGAGTTGCAAAGCGTAGTATAAATCTTGACTACCAAGTATCTATACTTACGTTATGTCCAGTTATACATACTGATATCTACAAAAATCTCCTGATCGTGATTTTTTTTATTTTTAAAAAAAAAAATTGGCACAATTTGCTATAATCATATACATAATCATCTACATAATTACTTCTTGCACTATATAATCTGGACATAATTAATTAATTATTATAGGTGATAACAATTTTATTTTAAAAAAAAATTTGAAACTCTTTGTTAGAATTTTAGTCGAATTAAGGAATGTTTTAAATTTCCTAAATAGAGACACTTGAAATAAACTAACATAAAACTAGTATAAATTACTTAATATTTTCATTATAGAGTTTCATAAAAAGTAAATTATCTTAATAATGAACTTGCCAATTGACAAAATCCCACTAAAAAAAAAGGATAGTTAGATAATACATTCAGTTGGGCCACATTGCTCAACGATTAACGACTTGATTTATGATGATTGTAACAAGTTCTCAATTCACATTTCTAACACTATGGTCATGAAATTAACTTCAAATCCTGGTGAAACGATGATACTAAAAATTCAACGTGACACTCATTAAGCAGCATGCCATTGTACCAATAATTACATATATGAAAATAATTTAAAGACTTGAACTTAATTAATTAGCTATAATAATTTAATTGGTCTCATCTTCTCTTTTATTCTCTAACCAAATTACTTTTAAAAAATTAAGACGTTGGTGATATGATTTTCAACACAATGTACCTTTTATATAGAGATTAAATTTTATAAGGATGTGGTGTAAACCCAAGTTTTACACCCCCCATTCCCAACATGCAACAACATTGTATCATATATTAAAGAATAGACATAACTAAACCCAATCATTTTTAATACCCATATGAAAATCTAGCATAATTGAGAGTTTATTGAGACGTAATTTAATGTGGCAAAATGTATTTAGTTTTAAGTAAAAAAATGATATGACAATCTCTTATTAGATGGTGTAAAGTATATATATGTATGTATGTATAATGAGAGAAAATACACTCTATTTCGGGTGTATGTTTCCTCCCACTCACAACTAGTGAGATCCACTCAACTGTGAGAGGGAGGAAGCATACACTCGAAACAGGTTATAGTTTCTCGTACAATGGAGCTTACTAAAATGATACATGAAAAGATCAACATTTTTCATCTGTTATATTTGTGGGACTCACTCAACTATGAGTGGGAAGAAGCATACACTCAAAACAGGTTATACTTCCTCATACAGTGGACCTTACTGAATTGATACATGAAAGGATCAACATTTATCATCTATCATACCTACTCTTGAGACAATGCAAGAAAAAAAAGGATGTCAAGTCTTTTTCTTTGATTACAACAAACATTCCAATGGATAATAGAGTAAGCTAGAGAAATAATTTGAGACTATGGTCATGTTTTACGAGAATTCTTCCTCTTTGGTCACAATAAAAGGCAATGTGATATTCATATTTATCTAATTTTTTCCATATTCTTAAGTCTCTTACTTTCACACATTACATGTGAAATTAAATGAACTCAAAATATATAATTGCAAATTTTACCAACTGCAATGAAATAGTGTGCAAGATACTTTAGTGTGCTTATCGTGTACATGTCATCACTCATCGATCAATTCTTGATTGAAACTTTGAAAGTACCTAAAAAAAAATGGCAATTTAACTTTAAACCCTAAACATTTAAATATTTAGGTTGGTAACAAATTATATAATGAACTTTCTAAAATAATAAATTAAATCCTGAATTTTCAAAATGTAACAAATTAAACCTTGCCATCAAATAAAATTGTTAACGTTGTTGCTAGCACCTAAAAAAATTCCAAGCAAATAGGTAGAGAGAGTGGCTGCTGCACCCCACCAATACCGCTCGCGACCCACCAATAGCCACATACTATTATCTACAAAATGCATGTCCTTGCCATTACACACTACCCACTAATGTCGGACCACTGCCATTCCCACCAGTCAGTGATAAATTCTAAAAGCCTTTGGTTTCTTTCACAATGGTCCTAGAAATTTTGTAGATGTAGGAGATGGTGCTCTTGATTGACAGAGGATTTCATTCAAGATTTAGAACCATTGGCTTATCTCTCAATATTGATGTAATTATTAACTACCATGAATATTCAACTACAACAAGCTCTAATTAGAGTGTTTGTTCTATATAAAATTGAAAAGTGTTATATTTACAACATTTTTATAACAAACCATAAGTGATAAATTGTTACTAATTATAATTTGAACTAACTATGCTGAAATTAATTTTTCACTCACCAATAATAGCTAATAATAACCTGCCACTTATGACTTATGATTTGTTGTGAATATATATCATTTCTCTATAAAATTTCATACATACATATAGAATTTAAGAATGTCCCCATTCCTTTAGACCTCAACAATTGTCAATCCAGAATAAATTTTAAAAAGGAAAATAGTTTTGAAAGTTTAGGGTTTAATTTGTTACCATACCTAAAATATAGGGGTTAAACTTTGAAGTACATTAAAAGAAGAAGAAGAAGAAGAAGAAGAAGAAAGAAAAAAAAGAAGGAAAAAAAACTTTGGCCAAAAAGAAGGAAAAAAAAAAAAAAAAAAGGTTATAAGGGTAGCCATATATTGGCCTACTCATTGGCCACAACAGTTAGACTAGTTGTGCATTTATTTTAACATATATTATGTACCACTATTTATTAATAGGTTTGGTTAATGATTGCCCAAAAAACAAAAAATAATGAATTTGTAGATAGTGGGTTAGAAAACTGGGTTGTAGCTAATCCAACAAGCATTAGGAAGAGTTCAAATGATAAGAGAAAGAAAAGGAAAAGGTTATATTGAAGAAAAATCGTTCTAGACAATGTTCGAGGAGAGCTGTTCTTATATATTATTCTCAAATTTGTTTTCAAGTTTGATTTTGGAAGTCTACAATGTTTTTCTCTTGAATTCTACGATCTCCCGTCTCATTGTTCCTTCTTTCTTTTATGGTGTCTCTTTCTTTCATCCTAACCTTCCACATGCATACCAGTTGGTTGGTGTGGATACTTGTCTCATCAGCCCTTACCATAAATCTTCATGTAGTAGCTGTAAAGCTGAAATGCACTATTTAGATATCACCTCCACATTAATGCGGCCAGAAAGTTAGGTGCAGAGTCTTCAATGCGAAGGTAGCAGCTTTCTCTTCAGATATTTTTAGGACACCTTCCTGTGTTGTGTTTTCATAATGCTTATCCCTATCAACTGAGGGTTTTTGTGATGTTTTCCTGGACGGCAGGTCACCTCTGTGTACCTCGGCTCAAACTAGCCGAGAAGGTATTATCCTTGGCTACCCTTCTTGGGCTTTTCTGACCAAAACTAACTTCTCCATTCTCCAGCATAGGCTTTTTTAGGCAGTGCCCATCGCTCTCGAACGCCTTTAGTCCTCGGCTTGGGCCTTAGACCCATTGTACATGTGAAATAGTGAGCTCCTGGGCCCAACGCCCCTACAATGAGTATTATTGGAGTATTTATTAATGGACCATTTGAAAAATGTTTTAATATCATTTCTATAAAAAATGTAAAAAATTATTAAAAAATTAATTACTTTTTTTCCTATAAAAAACTTCTAAAAATACTTTCTTTCTTTTTTGAGAAACTCTAAAAATACTTTCTAAACCAATGCATTTAGAACATTCTTGGACTTTAACCTTAATTTACAAGGGTCACAGTTAAAGTTTAGGTTCAAAAGGAAGCCATTAATGTTAGCGCAGTAGTATAACTATGGAGTTTAATAGTGCTAATTACAACTATTTTTTAAACGGTTTTTTTGACAGTTGAGATTAGTTGCACGATTTATGTTTACTATTTTTTTGTAATTTGTGCGTAAAATATTAAAATGCCAACAACTACAAAGATTAGATTATGTCGGTAGAATTCAACATAAAAAAAAAAAAAAAAAAAAAAAAAAAAAAGATTATGTCGGTAGAAAGTTGTTAACGTTAATTGCTTATATTTAATTATTAATGGAAATGTTATGTAAATTGATTTTGTGCGTGGCACTTTTGCTATTATATAACAAAAGTGATCACTGTCAAAGGTCTTTCTTGGGAGGGCATCTAAATGCAAGCGGCACATGGTTAGAGAAAGTATATAGAGCACAGGCCATTAGGCCCTACACAACAATATAAATTCCTATTGCATAAAGCTAACCTTGTTAATTATATATTGTGATGTCCACTTCAACTTGCCTTTGATAGTGAGCCTAGCCACTAATAATTTTCCATGTGTGACGTTTGTGGCTAAGGGGTGATTAAATTTCGTCGACCCACAGTACCACATGATCTGCTTTGTCTCGTCTATCCGTGTAAGTGTTTTTTTTTCCAAAAGATGATAAGAGTGAGAGAGAGTTTTACTCGTCTCGTCCTATCTCGGATATATATAAAAGTTAAAATATTTTTGTATATCCTATGTATTTGTAATTTTTTTACATATTTCATCACCATCACCTAAAACGTTTATTCTCACTCTTGATTATCCATTTACTATTGCATCATTATTATATCATTAATGGTAAAGGCAAATGATTAATTAGGGAAAGAAAAATTTTACAAACTCATTAGTAGAATTCACATTTGAAAATTGGTTTGCAAATAGAGGGTACTCAAGAGCTTATTTACACATGGTTAAGCATATACTTATTTCATGTTAGCCATTAGGATCATAACATATTATCACGTTCCACAATCGACATCCACAACGGTTTACTCTATTGATACTATCTTGATGATAACTTTTTTTTTTTGGTGGCTTTACTTACCTATTAGTTATTTTAATCTAACCTCTACGTCCCCTCTTCTAAGATTCAACTACAAAACCGTAACTTATTTGATCCCATACTTAATGAGCTACATCTGACTACTTGACATGATGATTAACTTTGATACCAAATGTTACAAAACTATAAGTATATAACTCACCAATGAAAATCAGCTTGTAATGGAAGGGTGCCTAAGAACTTATATACATATAGTTAAACTTACAGTAAATTCATGTGAGACACTAAGATTATAATAGTAAATTACCTCTAAAGCTCTAGCCTCTAAAGTCTCTAACTACCATGTCCATGACCTGCCCAACTCTAGTCTTGTATGGGTTTTTCCCACATCGAAAAGGGGACACCCCTAAATTGACCTCGTTATGTTCTATTGTCATTCTAAAAAAATACATACAAGGTATTAGAAAATTTTCCATCAAAAGTAATTAATTAAACAAATATTTTTTTTTTATGTAAATTTTTTTGAAAATTTTGGGTGTTTGGCGCAATTAAAAATACCGATAAGCCCGAATATAATTTTAATTTGATCAGGATTAAGTTTTCAGGGGTTTACACAAAGAAGTGTTGTAAAACAATTTCTCCCACACTGTTGTACTCGTAGTTACCGTCCAATCCAACGATGGCTTAGTATCTAACCCCCAGATCAAATGTTTGAAGATAAATCTTCTAAACCTCTGGCTTTTAGTATGAAGAAAATAATGAGATTCATTTTTTTTTTTTTTTTTTTTACTTTTTCTTAATTATTTTCTCATACTAGTGTTCACGCAAGAAAGATGTTTTACTTTCAAAACAAGCACAAGATAAGTAATTAAAATTATACATACCCGAAAATTTTAATTCTATACGTATTTATATAAGCAAATCTTAAAATAAATCTGATTTTTGAGATATAATGTCCTATTATAAACCAATTTAACACAAAGTTTTGAAAGGGATCGATAGCAAAACGAATTCAAGTTCGATGGTATGTTTTTGTAAAAATCAATAAATTGTGTAAAATATTCAACTTTGCCCGGCATACGCCTAATCATTTATTTGATTGGGTTTTTACTTTTTACAATAGTAATTGTTTTTGAAATCTTTATGGAATTATTTATCTTGATTACTTGCAAACATTTTTGTCAGCTCATAATATCTTCTTTTGTGTCCATTACAAGTCGATTAAACCTGTGTACCCCTAGGCTTTTACACCCTTCAATTTTGTTATAACCCCATGAATAAGTAACTCAGCTCTCACATCTTTACATAAAATTCTTAGTTTCAACTGGCAAAATATAAAAGTTATTAATCTACAAAAGCTTCCTTTAGCTTTTCTTCTTTATTTTTTTCCCTTTTTCTTTTGTCTTTTTCTATGCTAAGTATGCTTATCTCTCAAGCTTACAAGTAACAACAAATGAAAACCTAATCTAAAATTATTTATGTACAGCAATATGTATAATAAAGTATAAACTTGACTTATCTCACAACATTAATTTAACTTACACAACTTTTTTCCATAATATTTTTCGTCATTGTTAAATTGGTTAAGTGCGAGTGAACACAACTTTTTACAAGGATTGATCAACTTTTTTTTAACCTCTCTGTCACAAAAAAAACACACGCTTCTTATTAACACTTTGTACATACAGCAAAACCAAATAGAATTGTATTTTCCGCCATAATTGTGAAATAGTGAAATCATCACATTTTAAAAGTGTAGCCTTTAAATGAGCTGCATGTATCAAAATGGGAGGTCCGATCGGTTTGACAATAAGGGCAAATGGGGGCCATTTACTATAGCTTTTTTTTTTTTTTTTTTTTTTTTTTTAATTGGGGCCACTACTACAGTAGATCCCATGTCTAGGCTAGTGACTTGTTGGTGATGAGTACTGGTGGCTGTGAATAGTAGGGTCTGTCGGTGGATAGTTCCAAACCGAAAAACCAGAGTCTCCAAGCTCACTCCTTTCTTTGACTCTTCCTATGAAGAAGTGGACTACTACTACTACTAGTACTATATTAAGGTTTAACTCCGACTATATACGTATCTATCTAAGTTAAACCTCTCTCTTTGTTCTCTGTGGCCAGGTAAAGCATGTGCATTGTGATCTCATTTTCTGCTTTTCTTTTTTTTCCTTACTGGGTTTTTGCTTACTGTCTATTCTTATATGTTCCATGCACTTGTTTTCTCATTCTTTTTCTTCTGGGTATGTCAGAAACATGCGATTACTTAAGTTTCTAGTTTAGTTTTGCTGCTTCTTGTTTATGAATACTTTTTGTTATCTACACTCAAAGATATCAGATTTGGTTGTAAAGTTCCATTAGTTTTTCAATTTCAATTCACATTTACTTTATACTTATATATATATATATATATAGAGAGAGAGAGAGAGAGAGAGAGAGAGAGAGAGAGAGAGAGAGAGAGATTAAGGCTGTGTGCAGGGACGGAACCAGATTCAAACTTACGGGGGCTGAAGTTCTTTGTTGAAAGATTTTTAAAAATTGGAATATCAATACTAGAGGGTGACAAGTTGCATTATTAGTATTAATTTATTAATTATTATTTGTATTTTTTCTTTTGAAAAAAAAATTAATAATAGATTTTATAATAAAGAGTTTTGCAAGTGAATTGGCATATTTTAATATTTTCAAGGTCTAACTAATGTGTGGATGGAGCAATCAATATGTGGCATAGGAGTTGTCTATGTGGATACGAGTCATTTGAGAGGTGCATAGAGCTCTTTAAGTGAGAGGGAGAAATTGGGTAAAGGTTATTGGGTTTTTGTGATTTCTTTTGTTAAGATTTGTAATTGATTTATTGTTATTGTTTTTGCTTAGACTGGATTTATGATTTGTCCAAAGATTTTCTTATTATTTGGATATGTGAATTTTTTTTTATAGATTTTTCTTGTTATCTATTTGTTAGATTTCTTGGGTCAGTTTGTAAATTTTTTGGGGAGGGGGGCCAAGTATATAAATTTAAGAGCCAAAATTAAAATTTTGTTTGTTAATATATGTACTAGTATTTTTTTTTCAAAGGTTTTTTTTTTTTTTGGGGGGGGGGGGGGGGGGGGGTGTGGGGCATGGCCCCCCTCAGCCCTTGAGTAGTTCTGTCCCTGGCTGTGTGCAAATAACCGATGCAAAAAGATATGAGTTTCATGCCTCTCCTATTATGTTTGATCATAATGTGATTGAAAAGTAGAAGAAGTTGCGTTTTTAAAAATTTTCCAAATTCGTCACTATCTAGTGATATAAACTGATCTAAATTCATTGAATTTTGCAGTGCCAATCATTTATTTTTAATTACATGAAGCCTCTTGGATATATATGTTTGTATGTAAAATTAGTTGATACACTTATACCATGTGTTTATAGATGATTGTTACATAGTTGGAACAATTGTTAATGAACTTTCCCCAAGATTAACATTACTATTTAGCTTTGATTTCTCAACCATTGATGATTTGTTTCAAGTTACTTCTTTCTAATTTTGCTGTATACTACAGTAGGTTTGAGGGAATTGTCTCAATCGTATCATGGGCTCTAAGCAAAACTCACAAGGCAACATACCACGAAAGTCATTATCTATATTTCTCATTATTGGTCTATGCTGTTTCTCTTACATCATGGGAGCATGGCCGAGGAGTGGTTTTGGAAAAGGGGATGGCATAGCATTGGAAATAGGCAAGCAGACAGATTGCAATATTATAAGCAATCTAGATTTTGAGCCTCATCACAAAGTTGTTAAGATTAGTGAACCTTCTTTACCTAAAGCCAAAGTGTTCAAGCCATGTGACATCCGATACACTGATTATACTCCTTGCCAAGAACAAGACCGAGCAATGAAATTCCCAAGGGAAAATATGATATACAGGGAAAGACATTGCCCTCCAGAAAAGGAAAAATTGCAGTGTCTTGTCCCAGCACCTAAGGGATATATGACTCCATTCCCTTGGCCTAAAGGCCGGGACTACGTCCACTATGCTAATGTTCCTTATAAAAGCCTGACGGTTGAGAAGGCGGTCCAGAATTGGGTGCAGTTTAAGGGAGATGTGTTCAAATTCCCAGGTGGAGGAACAATGTTTCCTCAAGGCGCGGATGCATATATTGATGAACTTGCATCAGTCATTCCAATTGCAGATGGCACTGTCAGAACAGCACTGGATACTGGTTGTGGAGTATGTTTATAATTATCTATCTTTTTTATTGTGTTTGGATCCACATATATGCATATTGTAGTATTCATCATATTTTAGAAATCAATTTGTTGCCTACCCACCCCCCCCCCCCCCCCCCCCCTCTCCCCAAAAAAGATCTCCCAATTCCCATTCTACCTTTAGCTTATCTGGATTCGCGTTGAGAGCCCATAAACTGTATTTTTTTTCTTTCCACTTCAAAGGCCTTTAAAAATTTACCCAATTAGGCATCTCTCTTTGTTTACATGGAAACAATAAGATAGAGATGCTCAGACAAAAACATAATGTTTCTCTTGATATCATTCTTAAAATACCATGCCTGTGCTGAGGCCTGAAAGGCACAACAACTGGTTGATGTATCTTTTTTGAAGAGCTTGATATATTGGGAATCAGCATTAGTTTTATGCTCTTAGAATACCAATCTTGTTGGCTCTATTCTGGACTACTTCACATTTTTCTTTGTTTTAAACTATCAATATGAATTTGATTTCTTGCTGACAACGTTCAGATGATATAATATAATTTATGGCCTAGGTTAACAGATTCCAATTTAAAGTGGAGTTCTGTCTCTTTCCTATATATCAATATTCTGGCAGTAGCTTGTTTGTTATTTTTACCAGCTGCCTAATCTACTCATTCTCAGTTGGCTTTTTAATTCAGTAACGGTTACTGGACTAATGATTCTACTCATAACACAGGTTGCAAGCTGGGGCGCATACTTGCTGAAAAGAAATGTATTGGCTATGTCCTTTGCACCCAGGGACAATCATGAAGCACAGGTACAGTTTGCATTGGAGCGAGGTGTTCCTGCTGTTATAGGTGTTCTTGGATCAATACGACTTCCATACCCGTCAAGAGCCTTTGATATGGCTCAGTGCTCTCGATGTCTGATACCATGGACTTCAAATAGTAAGCACTAGGAATGTCTTTGTTCACAATCATATATTGATCTTTGCACTTTTTGCATTATGTAGAGAGCATGTAAACTTATACTTAATAATAAAACCACATCAAAATCAAATACCCTGGAATCAGATTGTGAAATATATCTAGACTTTTGATTATTTTTCATCACAAAAATAAGTATGAAAACTATTTATATATAGCAAGACTGAGATATTTTGATAGTCACAAAAATAAGTATGAAAACTATGTGTGAGCACAAATTTATCAAAACATTTATTTCATGTTAGCAATCCATGAAGTGTAAACAAAATTCTTCTTTTACATGAATAAGTCATGAACTTTTCCCAAGAGTGACTATTAAATAGTAGACATAGAGTTTCTAAATGCAAGTGAAAGCTTGGTATATGGCTAAGTTTCAAATTAGAATCTTCAAGTTTGCAGAGTTTAAAATTAAAAAATTTCTCTCACCCCTTCAACTTCCTAAAATTACATAGTAGTTTCAATTTTTATGACAAAGGGATGGATATCAAATGGGCATTTCAGAAAGAAGTTCCTTTTTTCTTGTTAAAAGTTAAAGAAAACTAAAGAAGAAATAAAGATTCTTAGAAACCTTGAAGAAAGATAACATTTAATTTTTTAATTATAAAAGAAAAAGAAAAACGTTTATATCGCTTTTATTTATTTATACTTATATCACTCTGTCCTTATTTGTTACATATTTTAATTACTCTGTGTACCATACAAAATTTATCTTCTGTCATCCAACACATTCACAATATGCTATGTATTAACATTTATTAGGTATAATATTGCATTAAAATGGACTATCAATTTAGTACAAAGGCAGCAGAATTTTTGTGTAATTGGTAGAAGTTGATTTTTTTCATATGAACTTCTCTATACAGATGGATTGTACCTAATGGAAGTTGATCGAGTCCTCAGACCTGGTGGATACTGGATCTTGTCTGGTCCTCCAATCAATTGGAAGACCTACTACAAAACATGGCAGCGGTCTAAGAAGGATCTCCAGGCTGAGCAGAGACAGATAGAAAAGCTAGCTGAACTTCTTTGCTGGGAAAAGAAGTATGAGAAGGGAGATATTGCTATCTGGAGAAAAAAAGTAAATGCCAAATCCTGTCAACGAAACTCTGTCAATGTATGTAAATCAAAGGATGTTGATGATGTCTGGTGAGTCCCTGTGCACCTCAAGTTTTCTTGATTACACAAGTATATAGTTGCTATGATGTTATTTTCTGCTATAGGTACAACATTGTTACTTATATAACATGTTTGTTGGGTTGTCGGGTTCAAAACCTGTAGACACCCCTGTGGATCCCAATTCGAATTGTATATGGATCTGGGGGAGTTATTTGGGGAGATAGTCATTTAATTGTAAAGTTGAACTACCTTACTATTACCCGGTCAGATATATCATTTGCAATCAGTGTTGTGAGTTAGTATATGGCTGGACCTCGACGTCCACATTGGGAAGCTGTTCTCTGGATTGTGAGATACCTTAAGGCTCATCCTGAATGTTGAATTTTATATAGAACCGATGGTCATTTGCGTGTCGAGCCCTTAACAGATTTGGATTGGGCAGGATCAACCTCAGATAGGAGGTCCACCACGTGATAGTGTCTGTACTAAGAGGTAACTCAATCACTTGGAAGAGTAAAAAGCAAAGTGTTGTTTTTCATTCCAGTGCTGAGGCTGAATATAGAGACATGGCTCAGACCTCGTGTGAGCTTATGCGGATTAAGCATCTTCTAGAGAAATTGAGGTTTGATGTACACCTGCCTATGTCCATGTATCATGACAGCAAGCAGCAATTCATATCATTTCCAAGTTCCAATCCAATGTTCCCTTTGAGATTAGTGTGATTGCTACCTTGTATATCTCAAAAAGAGCCCAAGTTGCTGATATGTTCACGAAACTGTTGTGCAAGGTCCACTTAGATTTGTTATGTAACAAGTTGGGACTATATGATACATATACCCTAGCTTGAGGGGGAGCGTTATGAGGAATATTGTATAAGTTATGAGGGTAGTTTGGTCATCTTGTATCTACTGCCTGTTATATAAATAACATATGAGTATTAGGATTAAGTTAAGTAGTTTTTAACCCTAAGCCAACTCTGCTTTACTCTAGGTATTATCATTCTAATTCTTATTTTTGTGGTGTATATAGGTACAAGAAAATGGACACATGTATAACTCCTTTCCCTGAGGTAACCAGTAAAGATGAAGTAGCAGGAGGGAAGTTGAAGAAGTTTCCAGCTAGGCTTTTTGCAGTCCCTCCCCAAATAGCTAAGGGATCTGTTGAAGGGATTACAGCAGAATCTTACCAAGAGGATAATAAACTTTGGAAAAAACGTTTAATTACTTACAAAAGGATCAACAGATTGATTGGCACTACAAGATATCGGAATGTGATGGATATGAACGCAGGCCTTGGGGGATTTGCAGCAGCACTTGAATCACAGAAATCTTGGGTGATGAATGTGGTGCCTACAATTGCCAAGAACACTTTAGGTGTTGTTTATGAGAGAGGCCTAATTGGCATATATCATGACTGGTATGCCCCTACAATTTTGTCCTCTTTGTTGCCCACTTAAAGTCTCTTACACTTTTCCTGCATTTTTGTAAACTGAAATTGCAGAGAATTTGTAGCATTTGAGTTTTAATTGCAATTTTGATAAAGATGAAAATCTGTTATTTTATGACCAACTAATAGCAGCTTACCTTATATTTTGGTACATTCTGAGAGGGATTCATTTATAAGCTACCCTTTTCTTGTTGTTGATAGCATAGCAAATTCCTTTGCAACTCATTTAGTATCTGTACAATATGTTGGTTTATTAATATTTTCAAAATTTCCTGATTTATCCCGATGCCAAGGGAAACATAAGAATGTCAAATAGTACAAGTTTTCATGCTCATTAAAAGCTCAATTTCTTTATCACAATGCCAAAGGCTATGGAATCTCGATGACATTTTTATTCCCTATATATCTTTGTTCAGGTGTGAAGGCTTCTCTACTTACCCGAGGACATATGATCTTATTCATGCTAGTGGTGTCTTCAGCTTGTATCAGAACAAGTAAGCCTCATCTTCTTCTCCCTGTATGCCAGAAATCATATCAGGTTTTGGCATATTTAAATTATTTGACATGGAAGCATTCCAATCAATGATAATTTTTGTACTCATAGCTTCTTAATTTTTGGGAATTTTACTGTGTATCGTTTTCATTCTAATGTGTCCTACTTTATTGGAACTCAGCAATAAGGTCTGATGCTAGATTCTGTAAATCACTTAGGAAAGCCCACTATCTTTTCTTGGAGATTCTGA
This sequence comes from Quercus gilva, assembly GCA_023621385.1. Taxonomy (NCBI): domain Eukaryota; kingdom Viridiplantae; phylum Streptophyta; class Magnoliopsida; order Fagales; family Fagaceae; genus Quercus; species Quercus gilva. Next base: position 33,961,115 of record CM042484.1, read on the forward strand.
ATCAATGATAATAATGGATTTCCGAGCTTGAATTTTTCTAGGGGCAAAGTGAAAATAGCACCACCTGTGCGAAAATTTTGGTCAGCACCTTAGTCACCTATAGTTTTTAACTCAACTAGTTATTCTTTCTTTTTCTTTTTCCTTCTTAGAAATGTACATATCTTTATTTCTCTGTTGCAGACTTGCAGTGAGTGAAAATTAGGTTGCTGCAATTTATATTATCTGAATTTAATAACTGAATCTAGATTATATGGGTTTTCTTCTGTTAAAAAACCTCATTTGTAAGAAATTTTTACTACCTTTGAATTCTGATGAAAAAATTATGTAAATGCTTGAATAGGTGCCAATTGGAATACATCCTTCTGGAGATGGATCGCATATTGCGGCCTGAAGGGACTGTCATCTTGAGGGATGAAGTTGATGTGATGAACAAGGTTAAGAAAATTGCTGGAGGCATGAGATGGAATACCAAGTTGATGGATCATGAGGATGGTCCCTTTGTGCCTCAGAAGATATTGGTTGCAGTAAAGCAATATTGGGTTGGTAGCAGCGCAAACAGCACATCCAGAGATGAATAAATCAGGTATTTGCTTGTTGGTGAATGAAAGCAAAGACTGGCACCAAGTCATGATTTAAGTTACTCCTGAGTAGAGGGACTCAAAGAGTTCTGATCCTCATATATGGCATGTGTAAGTTATAAATTTGTGTTATTGGTGATATAGAGGCAAATAGCATTTCAAGAATACTATTAATGATGTTAAGCACGACATTAATAATCATCATATAATTTTTTTTTTTTTTTTTTTTTTTTTGTCCTTACGATAAGCGTTCATCTCTTTTTTGCTCTAAATTTGCGTTGGAAGCTGCACATTAGATCAACTAAAGTGTAACCCATGCTTACGCACAGGCATTTATCAGTGATTTAGTAGTAATGATGAAGTAGTCTTACATAGGTGGGTAAAGTGATCACTTTGGCATTATGAATAATTCACTTGACACCAAAATTAAAAAAATTAATTAATTAAATTTAAATGGACACTTGGCACAATATTATATTACAATTAGAAGCTAATTTGAACTTAATTTGGACTTTGATTGTGTTTAACTTTAATTGATAGATAGAAAAACTTTAAAAAATGATATCTAAAAATTATTGAGTTATCTTTTTATTTTTGGTTGAATGTCCTTTCTTGTTCTAATTATAACTTTTGTAAACAATCCTGTTTTTAAAATGCTGAAAAATAAATTGAACCAAAAAGGACACTTACTTTGATAAAGTTTCCACCAGGAAGGCCTTTTATTTCCTTGAAATTGGGTAGGGTAGCGAGATAAATTTTCCAACTATAATAGTTATTAAAAAAAAGTAACATAATAAAAGCATGGATCAAGTGCAAATCCTCCATCTTGACTAACATGGCCACCTCTCTAATTTGACCCATATACTTTGTAATGTATTCCTAGCTAACGCAATTCTACATATTTTAAGTCCAAAACATAGCACCTATCTAAACTACGTTCAATTTAACTTTTGAGTATTTTCAATTGGCGTATTCACTAGTAAAGAGTACATTGGTTCTTGCTTAGATTTCTTTTAAAAGTTGTAGGGATTTCGTTTCAATGGGCCTGCCCAAGGTTGAATGTTTGAGTAACCCCCTCAATTTTCCTTTTTCAAACATGGAAGTTAAAAATTGCCTACTTTTTTTTTTTTTTTTTTTTTTCAAACATGTTAAATCCACCAAAATAAACATAAAAAATTAACGCATTAAACCATGTCTACATAACTTTTGAATCATGCAAATGCAGCAATACACGTTGACTGCACTGTCTAGTTCTTGAGAAAGCATGAAAGAAAGCCAAAAATCCAAACTCTTATTAGTCTGAACTAAAAGGAGCCAAAACACTACAAAAAACAAAGAAGTCTTGAAACACAGATTGACAAAAGTGACCGCACTAGCCACTAGGTCTGAGTAGAAGGAAAAACTAGGAACATTTTTCATAGCATGTCACCCATGTATAATATATACTAAATTGTCAGACCCAAATCATGTTACAAACTGTTAGGCTTTACAATCAAAATCTATTACAAGTCGGACCACAAATTTGTGCAAACAAAACATTGCAAATTTTCTTATTTATTCACAAACTGATATGCTTCTTCAAGAAAAAGTTCAAATACTTCAAATGTAAAAGATCCAGGCGAAAATTACATACAAAAAGAATCTTAAGTGATACATGAGTATTTACCAGAAGTTCATATCTCTATAAAAGCTCAAATCTCTTAAAACAGTACAATGAGTACACCAATATGAGAAATTCCAGTGCTTTGTTCTTTCTAGATGCTAGGTTCGAAATGATCTCTAACTTTGTATAGACAAACTTTACCTCGTATTCCATTTGGTTAAAAAAAAATCGTTTGCATTCATTAAAAAAAAAAAAAAAAAGGGAGGGGGGCTCAATTTTCTTTTTTCTTTTTTCGTTAAAAGAACTAATATATTATATTAAACAGAAATAAAAATAAGTCTATTACAAATGTTAGCTGCCTTGTCAATGGCCAACAAATTCTCCACCACACACGATGTGTTGTCAGAAAGTATAAAAAAGATGTTTAAGTTAGCACATAATTTAACCAATGCATCAGCACACTAATTAACTTTCATGTATTCAATATGAGTGGTTCATACAATCAAAGAGTAAAAGTTCCAATAGATAGTTAACAGTGGTAGACTCATGGCACAAAATTTGACTACAATTTGAATTGAATTTGGATTTTAATTCTTCTTCCACTTTAGAATAATGTAATATTACAACAATTTTACGACAAAGCTTAGGTCTTAGGTTACTAGTTCTTACTTGAACCCACCACTGACATTATATTTTTCGCATACCATTAATAGTTTATCACCTAAGTTTTATTGTAAAAATATTGTGTGTTTCTTAACTTTATTATCCATTTAACGAAATAATATACTAGCTCGTCCATTAATGAGGAACACAATCTTAAAGTAGAGTAGACAGTTAGGATGAGTTTCAAATGACATTAAAACTACAAAATTTTAATTTTTAAGTGAATTACGTTACAAAATAAAAACAACAATATTTTTGTTATTAAAACAAAAATTTATAACATATTAGCATTATTACAAAATAATACCCCTTTAAATCCTATCCAAAAATAAATAAATACCCCTTTAAATTATAATACAAAAAATTGGTTTTTCTTTTCTTTTTTCGCCTAGTATTTGATTTTCAAGAAAAATTTCATTAAAAAGTCTTATTTGAAATTATTTAATTAATTGTGAAACCTCTTATTTTGAATTTAAATTTCTGAAGATTGATGAGTTCCAATTTTTATTTTTATTTTTAAGGAACTTAATTTTAGAGAGTCGAGTCATTCATATTAGAACTCGGGTTCCAAATGATAACTACATATCTAAATAGTTTCTTTTTTTTTTTTTTGATTAATATCTAAATAGTTTCGACTAAGGGTCTTTAACAAAATTGATATTAAAAATCAAATAAATATAAAAAAGAAAAATAAAAAATTGTCGAATATGTCCAAGTCCAACCCCATCCTAAACCTCCAAAGTTCGCCACTTGGTCCAATCAAAACCAACCTCCTGTAAACCCTAGTAGTTGTTCTTATTCTTCTTCTCCGTCACGCACACGCGGTTTTGAAAAGAAAAAAAAGAGTATCCTGCGGAAGAAAACCCGATTCTCTCTCGCTGGCTTTTGTTGTCCTTCGTCAAAATCTTCACAAGTGTTCGCGTAATGCCCTTCCCATCAATTCGCTTCTTCTGAATCACAGGTACAACATCATCAACAACAACCTTAACATTTCTTCTTTGTTTTGTTTTGTTTTTAAGCCTCTGTGAAATACCTTATTTTGATTTCGATTGATACTAGAATGAATGTTTTTGGGCTTGATTACGTGTCTTTTTTCGTGGGTAATTGCTATATTTAGTGAATTCTTATTTGATTTTTTGAATTCGTTTTGGTTGTTAAGTTTAAGAGTGCAATCTGGGTGATGAGCGGTGAGATGGGGTCCAATCGTATGTGAATTCTGTTGACTATTTGATTTTGCATTTTGTGTCAGTGTCACTCTTAAGGCTATGGAAATGAATTACTGGGACTGGGAATATGAGAGTTGAATTGGGTTGTTAATAATAAGTTGATAGTGGATCTATAAATTGGTCTCTCAAGCTATTCTATGTGGTGGTATAAGAAATGGAAATGGTCCATAATTTTGAGCTTGCACCAAACAGATGTGTGTGTGTGGGTTTTGAGTACTTTCTGCAATGGTTCATTTTCTTATTGCATTTTGGTCTTTGCAGTTTCCATCAGCATTGTGACATGGCAGTTGAGGGTGGGAAAAGCTTCGCCAGGAGGGATCGTCTCCTACAAATTGAGCATGATGTTCGAAAGTGGTGGGACGAAGAAGATGTTTTCCGGGCTGAATCATGTGAAAAGCCCCCTGAACCGGGTGAGAAGTTCTTTGGCAACTTCCCTTATCCTTACATGAATGGGTATTTGCATCTTGGACACGCTTTCTCACTTTCAAAGCTGGAATTCGCTGCTGCCTATCATAGGCTGAGAGGTGCCAATGTACTATGTCCGTTTGCTTTCCATTGCACCGGCATGCCCATTAAGGCCTCAGCTGATAAGCTTGCGCGGGAAATTCAACAATTTGGGGATCCACCAAATTTTCCCCATGAATCGGAGGAGGAAATAGACACTGTACAAGAAGCTGAGGAAGCAAATGCAGGTGCACCACCAGATAAGTTCAAGGGCAAGAAGTCCAAGGCTGCGTCAAAATCTGGTGGTCAGAAATTCCAATGGGAGATCATGCGTAGTTTTGGCCTCTCTGATAATGAGATATCCAAGTTCCAAAATCCATATAATTGGTTGACCTATTTTCCTCCATTGGCAAAGGAAGACCTTATAGCTTTTGGCTTGGGTTGTGATTGGAGACGCTCCTTTATCACTACAGATATGAACCCGTTTTATGATTCCTTTGTGAGGTGGCAGATGAGGAAGTTGAAATCCATGGGGAAGATTGTGAAAGATGTCAGATACACAATATTTTCTCCTCTAGATGGCCAGCCATGTGCAGATCATGATAGGGCAAGTGGTGAAGGAGTTCAGCCTCAAGAGTACACTATCATCAAGATGGAGTTGGTATCACCTTTTCCCCCTAAACTAGGAGTGCTGGAGGGGAGAAGAGTTTTCTTGGCAGCTGCGACTTTGAGGCCAGAGACCATGTATGGGCAAACAAATGCATGGGTATTACCTGACGGGAAGTATGGAGCCTATGAAATTAATGACACCGATGTCTTTATTCTCACACAAAGAGCTGCCCTTAACCTTGCCTATCAGAAGTACTCTAGAATCCCAGAGAAACCTACATGCTTGGTTGAGCTGACTGGTTATGACTTGATTGGCCTCCCATTAAGGTCCCCTCTTTCATTCAACGAGATCATATATGCTCTTCCCATGCTGACCATCTTAACAGACAAAGGTACTGGTATTGTCACTAGTGTGCCTAGTGATGCACCTGATGATTACATGGCCCTGCATGATTTAAAATCAAAACCAGCTCTTAGGGCAAAGTATGGTGTGAAGGATGAATGGGTATTGCCCTTTGAAATTATTCCCATCATCAACATTCCAGATTTTGGAGATAGGGCTGCAGAAAAGGTATGCATGGACTTGAAAATCAAAAGCCAGAATGAGAAGGAGAAGCTTGCTGATGCCAAGAAGTTGACATACTTGAAAGGATTTACTGAGGGAACAATGCTTGTTGGTGAATTTACAGGGAGCAAAGTCCAGGAAGCAAAGGCATTGATCAGGAGTAAGCTCTTAGAGATGGGCCTTGCAATTATGTATAGTGAACCTGAGAAGCGGGTGGTATCAAGGTCTGGTGATGATTGTATTGTGGCACTTACAGATCAATGGTACCTCACATATGGGGAAGAAGAATGGAGGAAGTTGGCTGAGGAGTGCCTGTCCAACATGAATCTTTATTCTGAAGAGACCCGACATGGCTTTGAGCACACTCTGAGCTGGCTGAATCAGTGGGCTTGTTCACGATCGTTTGGGCTTGGGACTCACATTCCCTGGGATGAACAATTTCTTGTCGAGTCATTGTCTGATTCGACCATTTACATGGCTTATTACACTGTTGCCCACCTGTTACAGAATGGGGACATATATGGATCCAGCAGATCTTCTATAAAGCCTGAACAATTGACTGATGAGGTTTGGGATTTTATTTTCTGTGGTGGCGCATACCCGAAATCCTCTGATATCTCTTCATCGATACTTAATAAGATGAAGCAGGAGTTTGAATACTGGTACCCATTTGATCTTCGAGTGTCTGGTAAGGATCTCATCCAGAATCATCTGACCTTCTCCATCTACAACCACACAGCAATCATGTCCAAGAAGCACTGGCCTCGTGGGTTTAGATGCAACGGGCACATCATGCTCAATTCTGAAAAGATGTCCAAGTCTACAGGGAATTTCAGGACATTGCACCAAGCAATTGAGGAATTTTCTGCTGATGCCACACGATTTTCATTGGCTGATGCTGGTGATGGTGTTGACGATGCAAATTTTGTATTTGAGACTGCAAATGCTGCCATCCTACGACTCACCAAAGAAATCTCATGGATGGAAGAAGTTCTGGCAGCAGAGTCTTCTTTGAGGACAGGTCCCCCATCTACTTATGCTGACCGGGTGTTTGCAAATGATATAAACATTGCTGTCAAAATGACCGAGCAGAATTACCGAGACTACATGTTTCGAGAAGCTCTGAAGACTGGCTTTTATGATCTTCAAGCTGCAAGGGATGAGTACAGGTTCTCATGTGGTGCTGGGGGCATGAACCGTGATTTGGTGTGGCATTTTATGGATGTGCAGACTCGGCTTATCACTCCAATCTGTCCTCACTATGGAGAGTATGTTTGGAGGAGCCTTTTGAACAAGAATGGGTTTGCTGTGAAGGCTGGATGGCCTGTAGCTGATTCGCCAGATCTAACCCTCAAGATTGCCAACAAGTATCTCCAAGACTCAATTGTTTTGATGAGGAAACTGCTTCAGAAACAAATATTAGGTTCAAAGAAAGCCAATAAGAAGGGCACTCCAGTCACTACACTGAGTGAAGACAACAAGCTAGCAGGCTTGATATATGTCAATGAGCAATTTGACGGATGGAAAGCAGAATGCTTGAGGATATTGCAAAGTAAGTTTGACAGTAAGACTCGCACTTTTGCTCCAGATGGGGAGATAATGGAGGCATTGAAAAATAGTTCTATTGGTCAGGCTGCAAATTTCAAGCTAACCCAAAAGTTGTGTATGCCTTTCTTGAGGTTCAAGAAGGATGAGGCAGTCGCTCTAGGGGCTCAGGCTTTGGAATTGAGGCTACCATTTGGAGAGATTGAGGTCCTTCAAGAGAACTTGGACTTGATTAGGAGACAAATTGGTCTTGAAGAGGTGGAAATTTTGTCTGCAACTGACCCCGATGCTCTTGCTAAGGCTGGTACCCTTGTTTCACTGCTAAATCAGAATCCTCCATCCCCTGGAAATCCAACTGCCATCTTCTTGACTAGGTAAGACAACTTTGTTTTAGTAATTTTATCTTGATTGACATCCACTTTCTTCTGATTTCTGCTCAACAAATATGCTTTTCTTTTCTAAGATTATATTTTCATAACTCTTGATCCCCCCTCTCCCATTGTTGTAATTATTGAATTATAAAAAATAAAAGTGTTAATTGTTTTGTCCCTCCATATTCTTAGCTATTGAAAGAAGAGTTTACTGTCTCTTTATGTTAAGAAATTGTGTAGTTGAAAATTTTGACAAGTTGACAACATTAAAGTTGCCATTCATTTTCTAAAATTTTTAGTGAAATGGTGCCAACTTTAGCTTGTAGTTCCATCTATTTGCTGCCACTATTATTAATTTTGTTGTTGAGAGCTTATCTGTCCATCTAAACCTGTTTAAATGAAACCTTTTACACCCATATGAATGGTGTTTGAACTCATGCTTCCTTGTTAACTAAAATTTATAATTGGGTTTGGATGCTGAATCAGAAACAGAAAAAATGTGGTTGAGAAACTGCTGAACTGAGGACTGTACAAATTGTTTTGCTTTTCACATGTTGAATAGCTACATTGTTGTGTTCCACTGTAATCACCTCTTGAAATTCATTAGATGTCAGTTCATCAGAGTAGTCATCTCTAGTTTCATTTCTGTTATTTTTTGGCAGATATCCATAATTTGGTCATTGTTTCATATATGACATATCTCTGGCAAGTCTAATACACTATAGAAAATCATCATTGTTGTTGGCATCTCATAATATGTAAGGTGTAGACGGTGAAGTCATGGGTTCAAATCCCATCGGTGTGTGTGAGTCATATTTGCCCATTAAAAGAAAGGTGTACTTGCTTGATTTTCTCAAACTTGAAAATGGTTCATTGTCCTGTTTTTTGCCTGATACTAATAACAATAGCACTGATGTTCTTTGTGTTAATTTAATGGTGTTATGAAATTTTTTGCTCACATCTTCTCCTCTCCATTAATAGGTCATAGGAAATGGCTGGTATTAAGGGAGCAAATATTAGTGATTTACTTGACCTGGAAACTGATGATCTTGCTCTACGTGTTGTTTGGGAGAAACTCAAATGACTACACTGAACAGAAGACCTTTACAAGATGCTGTGGTATATGCAGTTCATGAACTTTTCTTACCATTGTTCTAATAGGGAACATGCCATTTTGATATTATTATTTTGTTCTCTGGATGAAATGGATTTGATTTGGGGTGTGCAACACTAGGTTTTTGTTAAACTTCTGCCTGGTGTCGTTTAATTTTATATTTAATTTCATCTGTTGTTATTGACTGTAGTAACACTTTTTAAGGTTCTGGAGGGGGGAGGATGGAATGGGACCATCTGGATTTATATATGTTTTCATCTTGAATTGAGTTCTTGACTACACCTCCTCCCTTCAGTGAGGGGAGCAGCTGAACTGGTTACTGTTTCCTGATTATAAGAGTACTGGAGGGTTCCTCTCTCAATTCCTTGAGCTGAAACAGCTTAAAGCCTAGCCAATGTCTTTTTTAATTTCAACTCTCTCTTCCCTTTGTCCATACATGTAGAGGATTTAACAAGATGCCTAATAGACTGAAAGTTCATAAAAGGGATTGATTGAGATTTTATTGATTGAAAGTTTCGTAACTTTCTGATTGAAGAATATAGAACTTGTATCAGGTTTAGAGAGAAGTTCAGAAGGTCTGGCTATATCCTGCATACCTGTGATCTGTTTGGGTCTTGTGACTCGTTGAATGAATACAAGGTTTCAGATTGCCTTCTCCTCTGTTTAGGGCACCAAAGGTAAAAGTAAATGGAGTGTTGGTCTCCTTATTTTAATATATCTGCTTCAATTTTGTTTTCCTCACCTCTTTGAATGTGTGTAATAGAATTTGAACTGTTTATTGGGTCTAGGGTTACATTAATGCCAGTCACTTGGTGGTTTTTTTGTTCTTCCCTTGATATTATGGATTATGTGCATGTTCATTTTTTCGTTTAGATGTCATCTCAAAGGAACTAGTGATGCTTAGGCAATAAGCATGTTACTCCTGAATGGATTTGTATTTGATTGTGCTGTCTTGCTACTGAAAGCGTTTATGACATTCCGTGCTTAATGCTTGGGAATAGCATGTGTGCTCTTTCATTACGTGCAAATTTCTCCTCAGTTTTAACTGAGTTAGAATATAGTGCTTCCGTGCTTGTTGATATCAAAGTTTCTTCATTGAAAACCGAAGATGTTGTCAAAATTGATTTTTTTTTTCCCCTTGCTTGTAACGTATATATATTGACATATTTAAGCTAAATGTGGTAGCTAACAAAGGCAGTGGCCGTGTGAAAGTGATGCATGAGTGCTAGTTTTTTTTTAGATGCATGAATATGCTAGTTGATTGCTAGCAGCATGCCGTTGGAATATTTGGAATTACTACCCATCAGCTAAAAAGGAACAGATTCCTACCCAATGGACCACAAATTGTGGATGCTTTATGTAGGGATAAGTCATTCAAGATGCTTGCCTTTTATACTTTTAGTTGTTGAGCAAAATTAATAAATGCAGAGGTTGTGTCATTGTGGTAGCTAATTTTGTTCTTAAAAAAAAAAAAGAAATGATAAAGGCAATTTCTTTAAATTTAGATAGCTCTCCCACATAATGGGCATAATGGAGACTCTACAGTACCCATATCTGAAAGAGAGAAAGCTACATTCCCTCTCTATTGGGACACAGTTACAAATTTGCCCACCATAAAACAAGAACATTGCTTTTTCCAGCCAAAAACAATTTAAACTAATTGTTTGAATCGAAAATGTATTTTTAAAATCATAGCAATTTGAATCCAGAACATTCCAAGTATGGTTGGAGACTCGGAGTTATAAATTGATATGATTTTAAAAGTTTAGGGTTCAATTTGAAGCTAACAAAACAATACAATTTAATTTGAAAGTTTTGAAATTTTAGAGTTTGTTTGAAATCACTCCATACATAATAAGTTCTAAGATGTAATTTGTCTAGGAATTACATTGGTGGCTCTTCCTTGGGTGATCCAAGGTTCAACTTGCTATCACTTTGATCCACTCATCCAATAGTCGAACTTGATGCTGATCTAGTTTTACATTTTCCAAAAAACAAAAAAAATTACTTCACAACTTTTTAAGCTGTCATTGTTAGAGACTGTAAATTCCTCATGAGCTCGATATCTCATCTAGAGCTAACTCATTTCTACATAAGGGAATCAAGCAGCAGCTGACTTCCTTTTGTTATCCATAGCCTACCTCTAATGCAGTTAACACCTCTAGTTTTTTATTATTTGAGATGATTATAATGTGTTGCTAATCTTGTATCTCGAATAATTTTTTCCTTCTAGACTCCCAAACACTTTATCATGGGAATGTGCTAATTAAGCTATAAGGCTCTTGGCTGATATGTTGAATTCGATATCAAATTATTAGGTAAATATTTGTAATAATTATTCAATATAGTTTATATAAATTATCGTCTTTCTAATAAAAAGAAAAATGTAATTCACCCAAAATAATATGTATATATTATGACTTCTCTATTATTCCTAGTGACTTTTCTCTTTCCATCTTGAATGATTTGTACCTTTCTTCTTTCTTCTTTCTTTTTTCTTTTGAGGGAGTACTTTTCTTCTTTGTTGTTTTGTTTTATTTATCCAAAGGCAAGACTGTTAGATGAGCAATGCGATCGCAGACCGTTAGTTGCCCATTTAGTTGCCCATTGTGGGCCAATACATGACTCACTCATACCAACAGGACTGTGCATGCAAGTGCAACATCAACATCAAGATTGGATACATGGGCCTCTGGATTAACATTGTGCAACAATCTTAATGCAATTATCATCTAATTTCGTTTTTGTTATTGAGCCCCCCAAAAAAATCCAACTTTTTTTGATGTGTAGCTATGGATGATTCTTAGGAAAATCCACAAAGAGGAATTTACCTCAGTATCATTTTACAAAGTTTCTTATAACCAGTCAGCGACACTACTTTCACTAGTTTGCTCAATTCAATTTACAGGCAACGTTTATGGCGATGCCCAGTTTATAATAAAATTTTCCTGAACTAAATTAAGTTTTATAAAAGATTGTAGAAAAAATAATAAATAAAATTATTAGAATTTGTAGAACTGTGAAAAAAAAAACTGCATTATTAATGAACACGTGGTACTGTGATCTTCATGTATTCCAATGAGGTTTGGACTCTGTCTAGTGCATAGTATTGGATGCGATTCGGACGCAGCACATGTCAATCCCAACTCCTGAATCCAGTTCATTGCACAGTTTCACTAGACAAAAGCTTAATCCATTTTATACATTTTCTACTTAAATTAAGATATTTAAAAAAAAAAAATTACTTCACAGGATAAGTAGAACAAATTTGTTTATATGAGTATAATTATTGGTTTATTTTATTTAAAAACTAAATTGGGTAAAAATATCAATGTCACAAAAAAAAAAAAAAAAAAAAAAAGAATTTAAAAAGTTGTTTGAAAATTTATTTGGTAAAATTGGCATTCTCAAACAAACCGTAAGAAGAGAGGAAAAAAAACCAAAGTCCTACTTTCTTCATCCCCGTGTAATAGTTTTACTTAAAAAATACATAAATTCAAAAAGTATTAACACAATCTCCTATTTATTTTAATTTTTAGCATTATCATTTACTTTTTATACTGAAAAGTGAAACAATTTTTTTTTAAAAAAAATTAAAAATATATAAAAGGAAAAACATAGACATTTATTTAAAAATGGGCAAGTCCTATTTTGCAAGAAAATATATTGATTGTGGTGAAAAATCATCAAATCCAAATACAAATTAGAATTGGAAGTACTGTAAGTTCCTATTTTGCAAGGACAATAAATTGATTGTGTAGTGAAAAATCATCAAATCTAAATACAAACTAAACAAACTAAATAAGAGTACTATAATTCACTATACAATGAATTAATTGTGTGGTGAAAATCATCAAATCTGAATACAAACTAAAATGAGAGTACTATAAGTCCCTACACAATGAATTGATTGTGTGGTGAAAAATCATCAAATCCGAATTCAAATTAAAGTGTGAAATTATGCATCAATCACAATTTGATACATTAGGTGTGAAATTGAATGAATCTCTATACGTCTCTTTTTTTTTCTTTTTTTTTTTTAATTAAAAAAAAAAAAGTTGAACATATCTTACGAAATTAAGAACTACTCCATTATTACCATTCTTTTTTGTTTTGATAATTCATTACTGTTCTTAAATTTGAGTACTAAGCTTTCTTGTTGTAGAAAATCATTCACAATTTTTAAGAATATCTTTCATATTTTTGAAAAGACAAGCCAAATGCAACGGTTTAAGAAGATAACACCTTAGTGAGACTCCAAGTAAGCCTCGATATAATATATTGGAACATCATTTATCCCAAAGTCTTAAACCTTAAGTTTATACTCAATTATGTTATATTAATTTCTCAAATTCTTTATTTTTCCTTCAATGGACTTCTAATTGAACTTGTATAATTAACACCTTACTTCAAAGTTGTCACCAAGTAGAGTTCCAAATACAGGTGACACACTTCCACCCTCCAAATAACATAAAACAAATCATGTTTTTCAGAATGATTTCCACTTAAATATTTTAGGTAGGAATGCATTTTACACCAAATAAACACCTAAGTTTGGACATTGTGTCAAATTAAAATCATTCCCATTCTTTGAAAAATCATTGTTGTTGCTAAAAACTTTAGGTAAGGTAAGGCCACATAGCACACAGGGATCCAAATCTGTGGGCTTTGAGGCTGTATTCATGCACTTTCCAATAATAGTCCAACGTTATGGTGTTGAGACATTTACCACAAGGTCCATTGATTGAACAAAGCTTTGTACTTCATGCTTGCCTGCCTCATGTTTTAGTCTCACTTGGGTCCACATTGATCGACCACCAATGTTAGACATCTGTGCAAATCACCTGGATGAACAAGACACCACCAATCTAATAAGTCCAACAAATTTGGCTACTTTTTTAAGGGGTTTCAAACCCTTATGCTTTATATGTTGGCCTGGTGAGTGGTGACTAGCCTTTCTAAATTATGACCGACATGAGGGGCAGGCTATTTGTGGTCACATTGAGTTCAATCATATCTTGTTCTCACAGTAATTATACTATACCAACCATCATAACAAATAAGAGGCTAGTAATTGTTTAAAAAGATTAAGAATGGATTCATTCAACTATGCTAAGTGTCAACACAACGAGACTGAGGAACCAGTTTGATTGATTTTTTTTTGAAGTTCAGTTTGATTGATTTTTAAATATGATGTAGTCTCCTCATTTTTTTTTTTTTATGGAGTAGTCTCTTCATTTTATTTGTGAGGAATGTTTATTAAAAAGAGGGATTACAATACACAGATGACACACCCGAAAGAATAAGCTCGAAGAACTTTGAATGGGTTTACAAAAAATATATATATTCTGAAATGGGCATAAGCCCATATTTTGGAGTTGACTAGACCTATGCTATGTGTAGTTAAAAATGAGATTGGTCTCAGTGAAGGAAAATGATAATGGTATCAACTTTCTGAATCATTTATTTCCTTATTAATATCCATTTGTTCGATTTTCACCTAAGCAAAGTACTAAAGCCTGATTTTGAAATCTTTACGTTTTTCACTCATAATATTTTGAAAATTAATGCAATTTTTTTTTAAAGAGTTTCAACTTATGGCGTTTGCTTCTAATGATAGATTTTTATTATCAGACCAAGACACCAATCAGTTTTTGGTATAGGCAGAGATTGAACCCCAGGTATTTTATATAACCATTAGGGACTTTAAGTCTTATGACCTATTGTTGTGGGTTCTAGTTAACTCAATTGGTAAAGTTTCTTGTTGTCAAATAAGAAATCATGATTCAATTTCTGTCTATACAAAAAACTAATTATTGTCTTGACATTATAATAAAGAACAAAAATACTATTGTGAAAAAAAAAAAAAAAATCATTTGACCCATTGTTAATCATTATATGATACTCCCTCCGTCCTACTTTTTTTGTCCTCTATTCTATTTTGAGATGTCCCAAAGTATTGTCCTGTTTCTAAAAATAAAAGTTATTAATTTACTAATGTTCCTATTATACTCCTATTAATTTACTAATTCAATTTTTTAATAAATTTTTTTAAGGGTTGTTTTGGAAACTTATACATTTTTAAAAGGTAGACAAGACAATAAATAATATTCCCTTAAAAAGTTTGACTTTTCAAATAGGACAAAAAAAGTGGGACGAAGGTAGTATCTTTTATGGTTTTACCACCAGTCATTTTAGTTTTTTTTATTTATTTATTATATAATATTTCATTTAAATATTTTCTAAATTGTTACATGAAAATGACAATTTGTTCCAAATTGGAAACTCCTTTACTGAAAATCTTAAAAAAGAAAAAAGAAATACTATTTACTTTATTTCATTTGAAACTCTACTAGAAAGGTTGAATTCAACACAAGCAATATTTTTCTTTGGCTCCTATCAAAATTATTATCTAGAAGACTAGAAAAATTCATATTTAAATCAATGTAATAATACACAATATTTTATAAAATATTTATCTTTTGCTCCTATTAAAATTATAATCTAAAACAATTCATATTTAAGTAAATTATGATGAATAAATAATATTGTAATATTTTTATTTATTTTATCAGTTAATTTGTTCATTGTATTTACATTTAAAAAGTGAAGCAAAACCCTTTAATTTATCTATTTTCTTTTTCTCTAGATAATGATAAATCTCTGCCAGGTTTTTATGATAAAAGACACGTGAGACTTTTTGTGCAAATAAAGATAAGGAATGAAAGAGACGCAAATCTAATCCTTTCTAAGCATTATTAGGAGCAAAAGATGCTAATCATGTACTATTGTCTACTGGATCCATGATCCTACAAAGATCAAATTAGCACAAACAAAACAGATAAGGAATGAAAGAGACGCAAATCTAATCCTTTCTAAGCATTATTAGGAACAAAAGATGCTAATCATGTACTATTGTCTATTGGATCCATATGATCCTACAAAGATCAAATTAGCACAAACAAAAAACAGATATGTAATTGGTGATTCTAATTAAAAATCCCAATTAGCAAATGTGGCTCTTAAGTAAAGTGGAAAGGTATCACAAAAAAAGAAAAAAGAAAAGGGTAAACTGGAAAGGGACTCAAATAGCCTAATGGGGGAATTAAAACTGTGCCCCATAAATCAACAATTAGGTGTGAGTCTATTATTCATCTATAATTAGGCAAGGATATGGAATGATGTGGTATTTTGAATTCTAGGTGCTGGTTAGAATTCTCAATTCTCTCAGAACTGAAAATGATTGAACCTTTTGAAATTTTCCAACAATTAGCTAGATGGAGGAGACAAGGATCTGTTTGATGATCATGGTGGGCCTTCCACAACTTCCTATGAAGAGTAAAATAAAGGACAAGGTAAGCTCACCTTTATCATCTAACTATTGTGGGGGACTGCCACTGACATATCATTAGGTCCTTTTTTCTTCAGTGGAATATTGACAATCTAGATTGCTTAAATTCAAATATTAAACAAAGAAACTTACTCCTCTAGTATTGTTGGCTAAGTGATGTTACAGTTAAACAAGATCAAAAGATTGAATGTCAAAACATAGACATATGGTTTTGATTTTTGGCAACTTGTCCAAGAGGGATAAGAAATGCAACCCACCACCTTATATTTCTTTTATAATTAAAAATTTTATCTAGTTTTTCATATTTTGACTTACAAAGATTGTTTCGAGTATTAGTCTTTCATAAATGAATAGCAAAAATACGAATTGCGTATTAATTATGAATTCATATTCATATATGTTTCATTGCATATTATTGTTGTTGAGAAATATTACGTTTCTAATCTATAAACCCGTTAAAGTTTTAATAATGCTACTTGTTTAAAACTTATACAACAACAACAACAACAATAACAAAGTTTGAATCCAAAATTTTGAGATCAACTATGAATTTTTAACAAATTAGTTAAGGGGATCACTTGTATGAATAATAAAAATACAAATTGTGCATTAATTGTGAATCCATTTTATGTATGTTTCATTGCAGATTATTATTAAGGAATATTATTTTTCTAATTTATATAAAGCCCTCAATGGTTTAATAATAATACCCTTATTTAACCTATGCAACAACAATATCAACAATAACCAAGCCTTAATGCCAAAATTCTTATGTCGGTTATGGATCTTAACAAACCAGTCAAGGTTAATCACATATATTCTTAGCTAGTGTTTTATTATAATCGAAATTATACTCTTAATTAAATCCTTAATTAACATGTCAATGTTATGTATTTACAATATTTTGTTTGCAACAAAAGAAATAAGGGCCAAACCCTAAACCACCCCTCCTTTCACTATATATGATGATTGGAACCACCCAATGATGCGACCGAAGCCTTGGAGAAGTATAAACTTCCATCATCAGGAAAGTCTATAACCTATAATCCATGGTAACACGCAAACATGTGTCTTGAAAAATTAGTTTACAATGTTTTGATAGATATTTTAGCTTGAAGAATGGTTTATAAGACTTCAAACCCATACAGGAAATCAGATGCCCAGTTGTCCTAAGCAATTGAATTGTGATGATTCAATTGTGATGTTTTACGTAACATTTTGAAGAGGATATATATATATATATATATATATATTGTTAGTACATTTTAAATTAAATATATTGAAACTCAAAATAACTGAAGATGAATAAAGAGATGAGTTATAATAAAATTTGTTAAAGAAAGAATCACTCGTACGTAAGTTAGATTAAATAAATTAAGAGAAATTTTTCTAAATTAATAAATAACATGTAGGTTATGTGAATGGTTGGAAGACTATATATATGGGTATGCTATGGACTAATTTCATATCAAGAGTGAATGAAGAGAAATAGTTAAAAGTAAAGATTATTATGTGAGAGAATGAATTCAATAATATTCCTAAATACTTGAGAGATTTCGGACCAAAGAAAAGTGTTCTTTTGGTAGAGCTTTGAGCTTAAATACTTTGTACAGAAGTTGTTTTAACCATACAACATTTGTTGGGCTGTTGTATTCTGGGGAAGACAAATTAGAAAAGGTCTACACTAGTTACAAAGATTAGCCAACTAATGGCTTGTATCTCCTTAAAAAGAGCAAATGTCGTGCTTCAGTCCAAATAATGTTGTGTTCATTTCTTCAAATTAATAATATTCAGCGTATTATTCAGTTTCTCTTTTTGTTGTTTTCATTATTATTGTGTTTGCACCAACATATATCATTGAATTTTCCTAGGCTCCATTCTCAGGTTTATTTTGCTTTCTTTTTCTTTTTAATTGTAAAGAGAAAGTGCATTAAAACCATAAAAGCATGATTACAAAACTAGCGGGTGGGATCATGGCGACATGAGGCTATTCCTCTCTGTGCCAATTTTTTGTTTTTGAAAATTATTAAAATGACATAAAACTTATAGACGCATAAAACAATGAATATAATATGTGAAATTCCACTACCTTAGAAATTAATATTGGAATTACTTCATTATAATTGATTATATATCAGTTTTTAAACTCAATATAATATAAGTTGTAATATTCGTAACATTCACTTTCCTTATAAAAATATATGAAGTTAAAAAAATATATAAAATTTTTCTCAAAAAAAAAAAATATATATATATATATATAAAATCAAAGACATAGCATAACACAATTAGTGAAGTACATTATAAAATAAAATAAAAATGATACAGATAATTTATATATATATATATATATATACATATATATATTGAGAATGAGATAATTTATAATTTATATTTGATGACCAAAAATAAGATATTAATAATAAATTAAGAGTAGAATTAACTGGCACCCCAAGATGTTCATTAAAAAACAACTTTATGTTAGTAAAATTAACTTTTTATTTGATATTTTTATCAATTTTATAAGGTACAGTGCCAATAAAATCAAACTTTTTTTAGTTTTATTTGTCATTTCAATATTATTTTCAATTATTTCATTAATTTATGCAAAATTTTTATTAGGTAGACAGCACAATAAGTCATTTATAATATACACATTTCGCTAATCGTTTACCTTCCCCATCAACCAGTACAATGTCCTGATGTACCCTGTTGGAAAAAACTATCAGCACATTTATTGGCCTCACGATACACGTGTCAAGGGACCACATCCACTTTATAGTCAACAGTGCCCTGCTGTAATGCAAACAATAGTGCACAAGACAGGGAAACCGGTATGGTATGGGAGAAAGATAAACTTGTTAAAAGTTAATACTAAAAAAAGTTAAAACTAAAAAGATTTAAGATTAGATCTGGATTAAAATTATAAATTATTTCACTAAATATACGTTTAGATGTAGATTAAAATTATAAATTATTTTATTATTTAACTTATTTTTGTTATTATTTATAGACATCATTGTATTTTTTAGCACTATTCATGAGCTTTACTGTACTATTTTAACTAATTTTTACTTTTATCTACCGTACTTTCAGCAATTAGTTTTCAGTTTCAGCAAAATAAGTTGTATCCAATCAAACTTATAAAGTGGAGCCTAATTGCCATAACAAGTAGAGTCCATGTTGAACTGCCCACATAAAAGCCTGGTTGCTACTGATAATAAAACCATGATTATGAGAAAAACATCTAATACAATTCTTGCACCTACTGGTATTGGATTTGGATCTCCTGTTACACTACCATTTCCATCTGTGTTAAGCTTGAATGGGGTTTTTTTTTTTTTTTTTTTCCTTTTAATTTTATAAAAATCAGATGCCCAAGATTTGTAAAAGGCAACTTTTATAAAAGTTTTAAAAAATATTCAAACTTTTTTATTAAAGAGTGGAGCAGAATAGTCTTTATTTTTATCATATTTGAATGGAAAAAGATTATATTTACTTTTTAGCTAGATGAAAAACTCAATCTATAATCAGAGTTTAAGTGATAATTTAGTAATAACTAATAATGACATTCATTGTGTGGTTCATATTTGCAGTTTGAATCTAACCTCCCTTCCTCCTTTGTTATCTATACAACAACAGAACCATAATATCAAATCAGCTATTTATTTTTAACAAATTAGTTAGGATTGATCATATGTGTTTTTTTTCTCCATTTTATTCTATTTGACATCATACTTTCTATTACTACCTTAATTGACATATTATTTTTTTTTTATTACTTCTACTTATGTTATTTTTTGTATTTTTCTACATTTTTTTTTTCTTTCTCTCAACTTGATCAACTCGGATCAACTCACTCTTCCTTACATGTGTATTAAATGCTTTTTTTCTGAACATGACCAAATCAATCATTTCAAACAACTCTCTCTCATCTTAGAGTGACTGCATGTTATGATGACTGTTAACTTATTGCAACCCTACTCCTTTTCTCAGATTTGGGACCAACTATGAACAAAATATAACACTGAGTACAAACGTAGGTGAAGTTCTTTTTTGACAAGTCCATTCTTCAACTTTGTTATTTGTGCTAAAATGGCCTTGTGCAATTATATGATTTATTTATATCAGAGATTGGTACAGTTCGTTTTTTGGCTTTCAGCAAAAACAAAAAAGAAACAAAGGTTCGTTTTTTGGCTTTTGCTACTGGCCAGAAAATGATCACACGAGCAGTCGAGCACCATGGGCCAATTGTGATATCTGCAACCAGATTTATTTTCCAAGTTAAGGACTAGTTAGGTAAGTGTTTTGAGTTTCTCACTCAAGCACTCGGGAATGGCAGTAGTGATTGATTTTGCTGTGGATGGAGTCCATAGAGAAACTAGCTATAAGATAGTTTTTTTTTTTTTTTTTTTTGAGAATGAACTAGCTAAGATAGTTGGGAAGCTAGTATTTGATTATCTCTATTCTAAAGTGACTTTAAGAAACTTCATTTTACTATTCATTTTATTGTTAAAATTTTATTTTTTGAATATAACAATATACTGGATGCCATGTTTATTTAAAATGAATTTAACGGTATAAATGAGGTAAAAATAGATATAATTTATAATTATAATATTTAATATATTGAATCAGGAAATTAATTCATTTAAAAATGAGATAATCATTTTCCATATTTTATCCTTAAAGGCCAAAGAATCGTCATCCAATCAATTTACTCTTGTAATACTTTAGCATCGAGGTTTTTTTTTTTTTTTTTTTTTTTTTTTTTTTTTTTTTTTTTTAACTTTATGCAGGGAATTGCACCCTATTAACATATGCAATGAAAATGAAATAGACAAAGCCAATAGAAAATTTTCTTGTGTGATTCAAACCTTTAACTAAAAGCAAATAAAACATCATTTTGTAAAAGGATAATATTATATAGACAACTTTATTTCATAATTTTTTTATAACTGTTGACATGATTTGTTGCGATGATCTATATTAATCATAATTAACTATATTAACAGTTGTGAATTTTTTTTTTTTAATAATCCTATTTGTGAAGAATGTTGTTCTCATGTACTTTTTATTTATTTATTTTTTGAGAATTGTGTTCATATACTTTTTGAGATAGTGTTCATATATTTAATTGTTTGTAAACTGGGATATGGGGTTTGGGCCTTCATGTATCTCGGCCCACCTAGTTGAGGTAGTATATATGCAAATTAATCAAGTAGTAAAGGATGTAGTTGGTTTCCACGTGATCACGTAGATTGTCACGGGTGGCACGTGACCCTAGAGTTTTCACTTTTCACTTCATCAAAATTTTTACATAACATCTCATTCCCTGCATTAAATTACTTTCGGCAGTGTCTGTGACTGTAAGATCACGTTATATACCCCAACTTGATATTTGATAACATATGCGATGGTGATTTTTTTTTTCTTCTAAAGAACTGTGAAATTGTAATTAGTGAGTCATTAATTTTACTTGGATTTAACATTTTTTCTTCATTAGCATTCTCATCAGCTCTCTCATAAAAAATGCCATTCTACAACACCAAAATCCTACTTTATCATTTTAACACACCATTTTACAACATGTCATTTATCAGATGTTCTATACTTCAATTCTATATATTAAAATAATATATCCAACCCATTAAATAATATTAAACAAATTTTATCACATTAAACTACAATCACATTCAACCTCCACAAACCACCAACGGCAACGGCAAATCACCACCAACGGCAAATCAACCTCCACAAACAACAATCACAATCACTGGATCTCCATAAAAATTCCAAATCCAAAAACCTCAACAAAAAAGAAAAGAAAAAGAAAAAGAAAATCAAAATCTTCAACAAACCTCGCCGGCGCACTACAGCCACAGACACCGCCGCCCATACAGCCGCCCAAAACTCAACCAACCACCGCCACAACCAAGACACCACCACCGGCCCAAAATCCCAACCCAACCGATCAATCAATGACCCAAAATCCATACATCGAAACCCACTACAGCCATAAACACCGCCGCCCACTACAGCCACAAATATCACCGGCCCAAAACTCAACCAACCACCGCCACAACCACGACACCACCACCAACCCAAAATCCTAACCCAACCGACCAATCAATAACCCAAAACCCACACATAGAAACCCATCCCAAATCAAAGAACCCCAAAGCGTCGAAGGTGGGAGATCCATCAAACCCAGCTCTTGTGACTCCAAGCATAAGTGAGGAGTCGCGGACGGAGAAGACCTGCATGAGCGTGAGGAGGAATCGCTGGGCGGCGTCGCGGACGAGCTGTTTGGCATCACTAAGGCGGAGATGGAGCTTGAAATGGAGCTTGAAATGGTCGCCGGAGAGCACGGCGGAGAGCAATCGTCGAGGAATCGCTGGGCGGTGTTGAAGTGGAGCTTGAAATGGTCGCCGGTGAGCACGGCGGCAGAGTCCAGAGCTTGGAGCGCACCTTGGGAGACTCTGAAGTTGTTGTCTGAGGAGAGATGCGTTGGGAGGAAAGAGGAAAACTGAATAAAATAAGCATAAAAAAAAATAGCATTCTTGTCCGTACGCTCTCAAATATGAGAGCGTACTGTAGCATGTCTCAAAATTTTGGCACATATAACACACCTGATAATACTTTGTTTTTGGTGTTTGGTGTGTCAAATGTGTCAAATATTTGGCATTTGACACATTTAACACACCTGATGAGAATGCTCTTAATCACACGTATTGGTATTGTGGCAATAGTATTATAGTTTTGACACAAAAAGATATCTTCACAAATTTTCTCAATCACTTTGGATCAATTTAATTACTAGAATTTTGTCTTGGGTTTCATAAGAAAATCTAGAATCACAATTTTTTTTACCAAAACTTTACTACAACTCTGATGTAGTAGATCGTGAGTAGTGGAGAAAAAAAATTATAATTTTATGTGAAAGTGATAGATAATCACTCATTGTCACATCAAAGTTGTGGTAAAAAAAGTTGAGTCTAGGACAACACAAGTTCCATTCTAGGGATGTAAACTTTACACATGGTGCTTCCTTGTCACATATCCTTGTTCTTACTATCTATATACGCAATAAATTTTATAATTTTTTTAAAGCGGAGTTTTTTAGATACAATAAAATTTCAATGTATCAAGTCTCCTCTATTATGATTACTTTCTATTATTAAACTAAGACATCAATTGGTTTTTGGTATATGAGATATTTTAATCCCAGATCCATTATTCAACAACAGGAGACTTGGCCCATTGAGTACTAACTAGAATCCACTTTACAATAGTTAAGTTTATAGATTGTTAGTGGTGTATAATAAAAATGGTATTAGTGATAATTCTATGTGAATTTGATATTATATTAATCACAATCTATCTCCTCAGGAGTTATTAAATTTTTTTTTTATCACCGCATACCTTTGGTGCGATGGTCACTCTATAAGTATAAGTGTTTGTGAGGTGTGGGGAATAAGGGCTGAGGTTCAAGTTTTCAGGAAGGAGCTTCACATACATATACACTTAGATTAAGTTAGAGTATAATTTTTATCTTGTATAAAAAAAATTAAAAAATAAAAACTTTTTTTTGCAGTTTGTTATGTATATCGCAAATTTGTATTCTTTGAGTGAGCTTTAGTATTCTTAAATGAGCTTTTAATAATAATAACTAAAAAAAAATTGTATTCTTTTGAGTGAGCTATGCACACACGCTTTTTTTTTCTTTTTTTAATGAAAATTATTAAAATCTACTACAAATTATATCACAAAAAGGTTATAAAGTGATGTGGTAAATGATCTGATTTGTGTCATTTCATTGATTTCAACGAGATAATAATATATCCTTAGCATCACCATCTATTTAGATATAAGATTTGATTGGTTATATATCTCTTTTACATAAATTCACCGGTCACACAAATTTGTATCCATCAAACGTATTTTATCGCCGTCACAGATTGTGAAATTGTGTATTAATAATTGTAGTCTTTTTTTTTTTTTTTTTTTTTGAAATTTCATATCTACTCTTGACTTAAAATATAAATAACGAACTAACGACATGTACTTAAGCAAATCTTTAAGCATGGACCATCATGATTACTAACGGATTTATCCTTCCATCATTTTGGCATTTTGTCTGTCCTGTTGTGCTCAAGTCCTAGCACAATTGTGGAGGCAAACATTGAGTCTCTAATATTCTCCAAGTCCAATGAATAATTCAACATGATGCTTCATCTATTACTTATTGAATTATTAACCTTGTTCCATAATTTATATATATAAAGAAGCATTAAGATCATGGGGAGCAACATTACGCTCCCTCCATTTTATAATAATGAAAGTTTGTAAGTAATAGTCTAATACCCAATTAGTGAAGTAAAATAAATATAATAGTATTAGTGAAAATTCCTAAAATTAAGTGATGAATGAGAGTTGGTTCTAATTAGCTTAACTGGTAAAGTCTCTGATAGTTGTATAAGAGTTCTGGGGTTCAACCCTACCTACATCAAAAATTGATTGGTGTCTTGGTCTGATAATAAAGAGTTATCATCAAGAGTGGACGCCATAGGTTGAAACTTAAAAAAAAAAAAAAAAAAAAAAAAAAGGAAAAAAAAAAAGAAAAAAAGAAGTGATGAATGGGATATGGGATATGGGATAAGATAAACACAATTGACAATTGCATATTTGCATTACCCTCCTACAAGCATCTTTGAAAATTTCGTATTTTTCAAATATGGGATATGGGATAAGGTAAACACAATTGACTTTTTCAAATATGGGATATGGGATAAGATAAACACAATTGACAATTGCATATTTGCATTACCCTCTTACAAACATCTTTGAAAAAGTTGTATTTTTCAAAGTTTCAAACTTATATCTATTTAGTATCCGAGAGAATATAAGTATTTCAAACCATCAAGCTCATGAATTTAATTGCTCCTAAAGAATAGTCAATTACAAGTTAGAATTGGAAGGGAATTGAGATGAATACAAATCATTTGTACCATTTTTTGTGTTTCACTTTATTTTCTACCAATCACAACTTGTCATGTATTTATTTAATTTTCTTTATAGAATAGCCAAAACTTAAAATGGGAAAAAATTAAATACATAATAAGTTTTGATTGGTGGAATACAAAAAGTGGTACAGATGATTTGTATTCAATTGAGATGCCCTCTTGTCTTGTAGCCCGAGAGGGTTTGCTACTCGGTACCTTTTCTAGAATGGGAATTTTGAGAGGAAAAATGACAATAAAATGGTCAAAAGTCATGTCATGCTATGCTTCACAATTATTAATACTATTTATTTCTAATGAAATCAATTAATTATTATAACTATATTTTGTAATTATAGATAGTGAAATAGAATTTAAGCTAAAATGCAAATTGCATCCTCTATATTTATCTGAAAGTCATTTAAGTACTATTTTACTTTCATTCAATTAACTTTTTTAAGTTTCAAATTTATTCAATTCAAGGCTTTTGTCCAATTTCATTAAAATTTTACCATTAAAAAAATATTTTTCTCACATGAAAAAAATATAAAATTAATAAAAATATTTTATAGATTTTTTATATGAATTTTTTTTTTCATTAGTTAATTGCATACTTAATGGAAATTTTTTTAACGGAATTGGACTAAATGACTTAATTGAACAAATTTGAACTTAGGAAACTCAATTAAACTAAAGTAAAATTAGAGTACTAAAATGAATTTCAGTCAAACTTAGAAGGTACAATTTGCATTTTAGTCTAGATTTTAATGCAAGACAACTTAAGAATTAGACTCTCTTTGAACATATACAAAAACACAATGAAACAAGTTATGGGTCTTATAGTTCAACTGATATTTTTCAACAAAGATGTTTAATGTTTAAATTTTTTCTTTCCCAACTATTAAATTATCCAATTAAAAAAAAAGATACAATAAGACAATGTCATCGTATAGCACATCATGACTATTCTATATCATAATACAATAATTATATGACACTCGATGCATCAAGATTTTTATATATAATAATAGGGTTATACTAACGAGTGCTCTTAGGGCATTGGTTAACGATTTATTTTAGGAAAGTTTTGACATCACTTTTATGGGAAATGAAAAAAACTGTCAAAATATTAATTATTTTTCTTTCTTTCCTTATAAAAACTTTTTTTAAATGAATTATTAAATAATGTTTTAAGAGCACTTGTTAGCATTTTTCATAATAATATTATACCACAATTAATGTAATCCTCGAAGGCTGGTCTAATGGTTACTAATATCTCATCATAAGATTCACAATTTCCTAAGTTCAATACTCTTAAAGTCAACATCTTGGGACCACCCCAATAAAATCATTTTTGTAATTACTTGTGTGGAGTCCAAGTATTTAGCAACCCAGGCCCACTCCATATCTGGCTCAAGGTTCGTGCCGAGAATGGTACAAAGTCCGAGGATGAGTGGGAGAAACTCAAGTCCTCTAGGACCTCACCGAGGATGCTCACGTCCTCGGCAAACCGACATTGAAGGAAAGGAGCTGTCACTCACTCATTAAATGCACGCCACCAACACTCTGGTCACATCAATGATGAATTGACCAGCCAACAGTGATACCTTGGTTGCTCTAACTAACAGAAAGCCTACAAAGACGGCTGACGGGACAAACCCTCAGACTCAAGTCTAAATGGCCGACAAGTGGATGACAAAGATCAACTGAACAAGACTATATAATAGACGGGATTCCCAAAGTAAAAGGGCTTTTGGCTCTGCCCCTGAAGGGGAGGAAAGGAGGAGGAGAGTTTTTTTTTTTTCTTTTAGGGTGTTCAAAGGATAACCCTTGTGTTCATTGGACAACCCTTGTGTTCATTAGTTCTAAGGAAAAAGGGGTCCTCGGACTGGGTTGAGGACGAGCTTTCCTCAAGAACACTTGTCAAATTTTAGTTATCCTTCTTGTAAGCCCACACCGACCGTTGTCTTTCTTGCTAGTGCCTGGCCCTTCTATCCACTCTCTACAAATTTATTATATGAGGACCACCCGAAAATGGGACCCTACAACTTGGCATGTGTGGAACATGAGTACTATACACACATGGTTGAATAGTTAGGTGCTAAAAAATTTTTAGACACTTACATTAGCCCAAAAATATATATATCTTCTATAGTTAATGACCATTGGGTCAATTGCGTTTTCTAATGTTTTAAATGTAAACGTCAATGGTTCGAAGCCCTTTTCTATTTAAAATGCATATAACAAAAAATTACTCCACTATAAAATATAATATTTACATTATGAAAGATTATAATGAATTTACAAGTGTTTAGGATAAAAAGGTTATGTATAATACAATGATGATTATTAACTAATGTTATTCTATAATATATTGTGATTTAGACCAATGCTGGCTTGATATAATTTGAGGTCTAAAGTGATAATTTTAAAATGAGATTTTTTTTTAATATTTAAATATTGATCAAAGTATATATATTTAATTTTATGTATCATAATTTTTTAAAAATCTATATTCTAACTTTTTTAGATGCAAAATTAATATTGAAGTTTTTGTATTCAAGTTTTATTGAAATGTTATTTTCAATTGATAATATTGTCCCTTCACTTAATCTTTCTTGTTTCATAATCAATCTTAAATAGTATTTTATTAATTTTTATTTTAAATGTTATTTGTATAAGCAGCTATAGCAAGTGTTGTTAGTAAACTTTTTAAAATGATCTATTCATGCATTTTGAAAAGAATTAATAATATATTTATATAAGTTAATTTGTCAATTGGAGTATTTTTCTTTGTACTTCTTTTTAAATTTTAGTTTTGAAAAATATATATAAAAAATATACCTAAATTTGTTGTTATGTTCTGTTCATCATTAGTAATAAATTTCAAGAGATCGTTTCTGAGATTATTAACTCTTCCATTTTATTTATTTAAAAATTAATTAATTCTTCTATCAATTATTTCTAGTAAAATTTAATAATTAAAAAAAATCACAACTAAAAGAATACCATTTACAATATAAATTATAATATAAAGCTTAAAATAATAGAACTTGATTTGTCTAATGCACTATTGCAGTTTTACTTATTATTTATCAAGATAATCATTCAATAACCTTAATCTTCACAAGTGAAGAAGGATTCACTTAAAATCAAATTAATATTAGACTTTTTCGTAGCAACTATACACAAAGAGACATGTTTAGGTTTTAGTATGGGAATCAACATTTCTAAATAAAGATTCGGGGTAAAATTACCTATCAATTACTTTTGTCAAAACTTATAAAAGTGGGCATTATGTGCACTATATATATGACCTTAATAGGTGACTCTTGAGATTAACTTTAACAGTAAAAGAGATAAAGTGGGTTTGGTGGTAACTGGCTGTCAAAAAATGTTTAGAGAGAAAAAATGATGGTGCACAAATTTTTCCATATTTTAATTAGACATAAATCACATTTCCAAACAAAAATGTGAGTGGGTATGTGATATATTTAATTTAGAATAAAATAAACATGTTGTATATAAGGCCAAGGATTATGGGGGGCCTAATTGGATAAGAGATTTATTGTTTTTAGCGAATGCAAGATGTAAATTTAGGTTATTCATTTGAAAAGAAGAGATTTTACTAATTGAACTAATTAGATTCATAACTCATCTCTTTAATAAATAAAAAAAGAATTATATCTGATTTTTTTTTTAATTTAATAGTTACAATAATAAGGAAGTCATCTCTTTTATTGAACGAAGTAAGAAGTGACTTGTGTTTGATTTATTTTTCATTATCTTATATAGTATAGTAGTAAAAACAGATAATAAGTACAAGGTTTTTGGTTCTCCAAGTTTTTTTTTTTTTTTTTGAGAGAGAATTTCAACGTATGGCGTTCGCTCCTAATGATGACTCTTTATCATTAGACCAAGACACCAATCAGTTTTTGGTGTAGGCGGGGATTGAACCCCAAATCTTTTATACAATCACTAGAGACTTTACCAGTTGAGTTAACTGGAACCCACTTTTGGTTCTCCAAGTGAACAAGAATAAGTAATGCCACTTATGTTTGAATTTTGGACTTGTATAAATTAAGGAAAGAGTTGGTGGTGGGAAAGTAGAGTAGTGAGTGAGAATAAAAAAATTAATTGTCTACCTATATAGGTATGGTTCTTAAATAGAGCAAGGCTTGGGTTATTAATATCTAAAAGTTTTTTTTTTTTGGTAAACTTATCTAAAAGTTCTCTTTATAAGGTAATTATTGGGCACTCCCAAAATACTATAATTGCGTACTCCCCCCTCTCACATAACTGTGAGTTCTACTAAATAAATTTATGGTGAGGCCCACAATTCATGTGAGAAGGGGAGTATGCATTTATGGTACTCCTGAAGTATTCAATAATTTTTCCTTTTTATAGTTTATACTATTATATTTGGATAAGGGGAGATTGGAGGACAGAGGAGCGGAATAAAATAAGACTAAAAAAATTAATTGTCCAACCATACAGAGGATGTAGGGGTTTTGTATTGATAATTTATATACAGAGGATGTAGGGTTGTTTTCACTACATTAATATATAAGTTCTCTTATCCTCTGTTCTCTTATCCTCTGTTAAGATTAGAGAAGACAAGAGCTAATATCTAATAAGTTCTCTTATCCTATGTTTAAATTTGAGAAGACAATAGCTAAAGGATTAAGGAAAGAGGTATTCCTTCTCAATAAATTTTAGAGTTCATGACAAAGCTAAAGGTTTTGTGCTTGAGAAAACTTCATTTGTTGGCCAGGAAAACATCAATGAGTGCAAGCGAGACCGTCAGAAAAGGCAAAGCAATATCATAATAGGACCCTCTGGCTTTGGTAAAAATATAGATTGAAAAGTTTGGTCTCAATAGTAATCGATTAGTCATGAGGACTTTATATTGTAGGTGTTGGGCCTTTTTCTTTTTTTTTTTTTTTTTTTTTTTTTTTTTAAGTCGGAGGTGTTTGTTGAGTGTCCAATAATACCTCCAAAAGTTATGCTCTAATGAGATTTTCAAGTGTTAGAAAAGCAATAATTTTCCAAAAGCACAAAAAGAAAGTGATTAGAGTCCATTTGTGAACAACTTATTTAACTGAAAATGAAATTTTTTTGCTGAAAGTATGGTAGATAAAGCTAAAAAAGAGCAAAAATAGTACAGTAGGACCAATAAATAGTACCAAAAAGTGCAATGAGACTTATAAATAGTAGTAAAAATAAGCCAAATAGTAAAAAAAAAAAAAAATTTTGGTTTTTTAAGCCAAAGTCAAATGCAACATAGCCATTCGACTATGGTCCCACAATTTGTTGAAAAAAAATGTACTCCCTCCGTCCCACTTTTTCTGTCCTCTATTCTATTTTGAGATGTCCCAAAATATTGTATTGTTTCTAAAAATAAAAGTCATTAATTTATTAATGTTCCTATTATACCCCTATTAATTTACTAACTCAATTTTTTGATAAATTTTTTTAAGGGTAATTTTGGAAATTTATACATTTTTAAAAGGTAAACAAGACAATAAATTATATCCCTTTAAAAAGTTTAACTTTTTAAACAGGACAAAAAAAGTGGGATGGAGGGAGTATTATATTTAAGGGAAATGCTAACGAGTGCTTTAGAGTATTGGTTAACAATCTATTTTAGAAAAGTTTTGATATAACTTTTATGGGAAATAAAAAAAATTGTCAAAATATTAATTACTTCTTTTTTCTTTTCCCAAAAAAATTTTCTTTAACTGAATTATTAACCAATGTCTTAGGGGCATTCGTTAGCATGACCCAATATATAATGTGATAACTAATGTGATAATAAATGCACATAGTAAATATCAACAACATAATTATTAATTTATATAAAGCTTATTCAATACAATTATGGTGTAAAATTTGTAGTCTCCCAAATCATTCTTTATACAACAAAATTATGGTGTAAAATTTGTAGTATCTCCCAAATGATTACGGCAGCAAAAGGTACAAGCGGTTCAAAGCAGCAAGAAATGGTCTTTAATTAGGATTGGAGAAAAGTGATTTTCTGTGTAGTTTTGAGGTATTCACCAAAAGGGAAGTGGAAAAAAAAAGTCTATTGACCTTTTGAAGGAGAGCCTTTTGCATTTCATATTCTGTGGTCCGCAACACACGATGGCAACTGTTCAGTAATTCACAGAAACAGACACCCCTTCAAAACTCACAAGTGCATCTCTCTCTCTCTCTCTCTCTCTCTCTCTCATATACACAGCCAAAGGATAATAAGTAAGTTGTAGAAGTGGGAAGAAAAGAGCCAGGGTAAGAAGAGGAGTTTCAGGGTTCATTAGAGGTAGTTGAAAAGAAAGAGTGTACTTCTGTGTGTATTGTTTTGATATCTTGCTTTACCATCTGCATGCTGATTAGCAATTTTTTTATGTTTATTGTTACATAGATTTACAGTGCATTTTCTGTTCATTTTTGGTTCTTGTTATGTGCATGCATGTATTTGACTTGTAGTAGATTATCTTCTTTGTTTTTCTAGTTTCATTCTGAGACATCCCAAGTTTTCTTTTTTAACTGTTCTTTAATTTGTCTTAATTTTTTAAAAAAAATTTATGGTTGAGTTTTTCTTGTCCGTTCCTCTGTATTTTGTGGAGAGTTTACATGGGTTTTTTATTGTCTGTTTCTTGTTCTGCACAAATGGCACAAGCTTATAAGATCTTTACACTTTGAACAAAATCTTTCCCAACTTCTTGTTTTCTTACATTTTACAAACTTGTGTCAGGATTTTGATTAGTTTCTCATATGGGGTTTTTTTTTTATTTTTTTATTTTTTTTTATTTTTTTTGTTTTAGTACCTTTCTTGCAAGTAAGTTGGAAATTATTGAATGATCTAATAGTTTCAGTGTTGCACGATGCATAATCAAAACTTGTTCTGGCACTATAGTTTAAAGAAGATTTTTGTGTTCCAAATAGCCTTTTCATGACTAAATCTTCAGAGATCAGTAAATATATTGGTGTTTCATAGGTCATTATTGTGTAAACATGATCAACTTGCATGTGATATGATACCCTCAATGTGTTTACTTTTTCTTTCAATCATCAAAAAAAGTGTTTTACTTTTTTTTTTGTTTCTTTCTCACTTCTTTTTGTTTGTTTACTTTTAGAAGTACTTTTTTATAATAGAAAAAGTTTGGATTAACAGTATAGATTATTAGATCAAACAAAGATAATTCTAATGTGTAATTCTTGGGGGTCATGCAGACCTGTTTAAATGTTGGTAAGCAGTGATCTGCAAGATTTGTTTGGGGCCTGAGAAACGATGCCAAACCAGCTATGGTTTGCTCTGCTAATGATTTACAGGAGTGGAAAGACTTTCCTAAGGGACTCAGGGTGCTTCTTGTTGATGGAGACACCAATTCAGCTGAAGAGATAAGATCAAAGCTTGAGGCAATGGATTATATTGGTTAGAGATTTTGAATTCCCCTATTTGTTCTTAGCTTTTTCCATACAATTCTCTTTCCCAAACTAGAAATCTTAATTTGCATCTTTTCTTACTTCACTTTATATTCCATGAATGCGTTGGTCCCCCACCCCTAATCTTTGCCTTCAAAAGGCATCTTTTAGCGCCCCAATTCTTTACATCTTCGGGATTTCTGTTCTATGTATAAATGTGGTTTTGGATGTTAGTTTTATTGAGCAAAGAAGACATTTTGACTGTATAGTGTTAGAGATCAATCAACTTCTCACACAGCATGGTTTTAAATGATAAACAAAAGAGATTAAAATTCTTAATACGTTAGAACTTTTGTACTATTTGTTAGTTGCATGTGGTACAATGGTGAAATTGATGTGTTGTTATCTTTGGCAACTTCTTGTTAACCTTTTCAACATGTTTCTTTTGGTTTCTCTAATCTCTTGCTATCATAGTTTCTTTTGGTAAAACTTGAATTTGAAGAATAAGTGTTTTAATAGTATTGTGTTAAGATACTTCAAGCAACTCCTCTTTATTTTGTTTTTCTTTTCTTTTTCCTTAGTAACTCATTTTGTCCTTCACTTTTTTATTGGATATTAGTGAAGTTCCTGTGTTTAATTTTTTTACCTATCTTCACTCATCTATCACTTTTTGTGTTCTTGTTAACGTATATGTGACAACCCTTCCGTGTCTGTTACAGTTTCTACATTCTGCAATGAGAATGAAGCTTTGTCAGTAATTTTAAACAAGCCTGGAAGCTTTCATGTTGCTATTGTAGAGGTAATAACCTTTTTGAAACTGAAATTCATAGAAGTCTTTCATTATTTCTTTAAAATTTTCAAAAGGACATGCATATATGGAAAATAATGTGTTATTTACCATACGTTGTAAATATCCCAGGTCAAGAAAAATGATTCCTTCTATTTCCTTCTAAAAATTCATATTCCAGAAAATGCATCCATAAGTAAACATGCTTCATTCATCTCATCTTGTCTCTAACATCATCATAATGCGCACTTCATCTATCTGCATTAAGGTAATTGCTTCCTTGATATGTTTAGCATTGAGATAAATGAGCCTTTGTGCTATGTTGCACTCTTCCTACACATGTATGTATCTTTTAAAAGCACATGTGGTCACAGGTGGGAACAAGCGACAGCCATGGGAGTTTCAAATTTCTCGAAACTGCTAAGGACTTGCCAACCATTAGTAAGTTCAGAAATTAGTCCCAACTGGTCTATATTCAATATAAAGGTTTCTTTTTATGTTATCTTTCTAGTCAATTTTTTTAACTTTGTTTCAGTTCTTATACTTATGTTATTTACCTCTATCTCTGTTTTATCCTTTACCTTTTTTTTTTTATCTCTTTTTATAATTCTTGCTTTCGAACTTTTTCAAAATTTTGTTTCACAAGAAACAAGATTACTAGTTTACCCCCGATGTCAGTGTGAAGTAGAGTTAGGGAAAAAGTTATGGGAGGACTCTTCTTTCCAACATACGTACAATTTCTTATGTAAAGCAATATGATCTTCTTGTTGCAGTGACTTCAAACATTCATTGCCTGAGCACCATGATGAAGTGCATAGCGGTAAGGTTTTAAGTGTAAATTTGCAATAAATAATCATGCACATCTAATCATACAATCTTGTAATTGGCTTTTCTTTTGTAATGTTTTGTTTTTTGGTCCTTTATAATCATAGACCAATATTTGAACTTCTCAGTTTAAATTCCAATGCTTCAATAAAACGATCTTTAACTTTTGGTTATTTCTATTTGATCTTTACTGGGAGTTTGATGCTAAACTCATATGTCATAACAACCTGGAGTGCATTTCCAATCCATCATAAATGTTAATATGTCTATGTTATTATTATTTTTCAGCTAGGTGCAGTTGAGTTCTTGCGGAAGCCACTTTCTGAGGAGAAACTCAGGAATATTTGGCAGCACGTGGTTCACAAGGTCTATCTGAATTTCTGGAAGCATAGTGTTTGGACTTACTATTAGATATATAGTACAATTATTGAGAGCAGAAACATTATTATTTTGTAAATACTGTGCAGGCATTCAATGCTGGGGGCAGCAACCTCTCTGAATCACTAAAGCCTGTCAAAGAGTCTGTAGTGTCCATGCTGCAGCTACAGCTGGAAAATGGAGAACCTGAGACTAGAATATCAATGGAAACTGAAAATGAGTCCCTTGTTCAT
This sequence comes from Quercus gilva, assembly GCA_023621385.1. Taxonomy (NCBI): domain Eukaryota; kingdom Viridiplantae; phylum Streptophyta; class Magnoliopsida; order Fagales; family Fagaceae; genus Quercus; species Quercus gilva. The sequence goes on from CM042484.1 coordinate 33,995,834, forward strand.
GAAAATGACAAGGAGCACTCAGCAGGAAGTGATAAGTACCCAGCTCCTTCGACCCCACAATTGAAACAGGGAACACGGTTACTGGATGATGGGGATTGCCAAGATCAAACTAACTGCTCAACAGAAAAAGAGAGCGGTGAGCAGGATGGGGAATCTAAATCTGTCGAAACTACTTGTGGTGATTCAATTGGTGTAGGCACTCTTCAGGAGGACAAACTTCAAATACCAGAAAAGAATCTGATCAAAGAGGAAGAGGAGTCTGCTGACGGTTTTAAAAGTGAGAGAAAGGTGTCTCATCACCTACATAATAGAGATAGTCTCAGCAACAAAGGAGATGATTGTGCTGAAAAACCAATTAAACCATCTCAACCTCATAATTCATGTGGGGCTAGAGCTAATCGGAAGAAGATGAAGGTAATCTAATTTATGAAAGTTACAACAACTTTTTGAAGAACTCCCCGATAGTGCCTGATGTTTAGAGTATGTAGACTAATTTGTCCCATATGATCCAATAATTTGAGATTACGTAGGTGCTCATAACCACAATAACTTCCTAAACAACTAAAATTCACTTAAATGTTCTCAAAAATTGTCCAAGTACTTAGGTTTTGTGATAGGCATACGAAGTCATCCATGTAACAAGCCGAGGAGTGAATGCCATGTGCGAGGTTGTTACATGGGGACTTGATATGCCTCTCTCAAGATAAACTTTCTTGTTATGAAGGGCTTGGAGTAAAGTCTTTTACTTTACATTTGAAACTTATGGTTTTGGTATTACAGTTTTCAACTGCATGTGATACCGTGGTCAACTCACATCTTCTTGAAGGAATGTTAAATTTTTTTAAAAATGGGAGCATGTTTGAAGTCTAAACAAGTCAACCATAGATCACTGATCCATAATCCATTAAATAACTAAAACTCTGAGTAAATAACAACACAATTCTCAAAGTTTTGAGAAAATTTGATGCCTAAGGAGAGTCTTTTTCACCAGTATATGTAATTTTGTACCATTGTGATTATACGTAAGGTTTCATATCAATAGCATACCCGTTTTTGTTTTGTTTTTCTTCTTTCGGTCATATCTTCACGATGAGTTGTATAGGTACTTCTGTAGTAAAAAATATTCACTAATTTAAATTTGTGTAAGGTTAGCATTTGGACATGGTAACCATCAGATTATATTTTGATATGTATTTTTTGTTTTGGTTTCAGGTAGACTGGACACAAGAACTGCACAAGAAGTTTGTGCATGCAGTGGAGCAACTAGGTGTTGATCATGCCATTCCTTCTCGGATACTAGAGCTCATGAAAGTGGAAGGTTTAACAAGGCATAACGTAGCAAGCCATCTCCAGGTTGGTATTCTGTATTGCTATTACCACCCAATCAGGTTCTGTTTCAATATGATTTTCATTTTCTTGATGAAAGACTCGAACATAATTTGCTAACCTTTCCAGATATTGTATCTAAAACTTGGTCCATGGGAAACCTTTTTTCACATCATGCCATCTTTTAGACATTAATTTAATACTGAGATTCATATTGACATGACAATGAATGAATGTGATTGGAAAATACTAAAGCTATTACCATTATTACTACAAAATGCATACAAATTGATATGACATTCATATTGACATGACAATGAGTTTGATTGCTACCATTTCAACAATTTGTCAAGTTTATGTAGTAAAATATGCAGTATTGGTATCCCTAACATATTACTTTATAATTTTTACTGATCAAAGCGCCTCTCTTGGCTAATCAGATGAATTAAGTATATGTTGTAAAACAGAAATATCAAATGCATTAATCAAATGAATAACCATTTGTTCTCAAACAGAAATACCGAATGCACAGAAGACATATCTTGCCCAAGGAACAAGAACGGAGATGGCCGCGTTCAAGAGATCTAATGCAGAGAAATTATTATCAACAGAGACCAATCATGGCTTACCCTCCCTATCACTCTAATCACACCCTCTCCACAGCTCCGATTTATCCCATATGGGGACAACCTGGCAGTCAACAAGCTGGAGCCCAATTGTGGGGTCAACCTGGCTATCCTGCATGGCAACCAACAAATAATTGGCATTGGAACCCTTATCCAGGGGTAATGCATCTTTTTGACATGACTGTATGTTGTATTATTTTCTCAACAGTGATCATACACAACTGCAAAACCCTTGAATTTTAGTTTTGACTGGGTGGTTGTATTATTGCATGTTTGATAATGTGGGATATTTTGATGTTTCAGATGCCTGCTGATCATGCTTGGGGCTGCCCTGTTGTGCCACCTACACATCATCCTTATACTTCCTACCCTCAAGTGAGTGTGCTGATGAAGAGCTTTTGATCTTGTTCATGCATTACTCAAATGTGTCATGTATCCAACTATGGTTATGAAGATACATGCTTTTATATGATTTAATAAATTGCCAAAAGCCTAATAGTTCAGTGGCATAGATCTCCTTTATTAGAACTAAGGTTCAAATTTTCTTTACCAATTATAGTAACTATCGAATTATCAGGAAAAATAAATTGCTTTTTATATCTTAATTCCCATTTCCCATAATGCAGAATGCTGCAGAATTTTATCATGCTGGTGCAGTTGATAATAGCTGTGGCATGCCACCTGTTGACCATCATCCGGTAATTATTAAAACACTTCCTTTTCTTGCCGATTTTTATAAATTTTGAGGTTGATGAATATATTTTTACAACAAATGTGGGTACTGAGTCATAATTTCCAAGAAATTGGCATTGGAATTAGGCGTAGTTTACAAGTTATGAAAAATAACGTACCTAATTTTATTTTTATTTTTTGAAAAAAAAAAAAAAAAAAAAAAAACTGGTACACCTAGAATGATTCAATTATGAAAAAAAAAACCTATATAGTAATTTTATGTTATATCTTGGCTTGTACTTTGTATAAACTGTACAATCCTTTTCCTCTAAATAAAAATTACTTTTATAAAAAAAATAATGGTTCAAAAGGTATGAGATGGAAGCTATATTATATTTTGTACCAAGATGCCTTGAACATTAAATATTAGCTCCTCATGCTGTGACCCACAAGATGTTAACACGAAAGTGTGATCAAATCAAATGTGAAAAATGCCCTTATATTTACATTAAATTATTGCTTTGAAAGCAGGAAGAGGAGGTAATTGACAAGGTTGTGAAAGAGGCAATTGGCAAGCCATGGCTACCCTTACCCTTGGGGCTCAAGCCTCCTTCCACTGATAGTGTACTAGCTGAGCTCTGCAAGCAAGGCATCTCCACCATCCCCCCTAACATCAAGAGCTCAAAACCCAGATGACGTGGCAAACACGTAACCGAGTCCCATCTAGAGTTATTATATCAGGCAGTTTCAATGCAATCCTTAACCTATTAGTCTCTCCTATCTTCAAATTTCACGACACGTTGACGTGTACGATTGTGAGTGATGAACAATTTTCATGAATTTCAATTTACAAACCTACTAATAATTTTTTATCAAATGCTTACAGTCATATAAGTCAGGAAGTCGGGAAATTGGGTCGCAGGTGTATTCGTAGTACCAAATTTTGACAGGTGTCAAAGGTCCTGATTGGTCTGGTCTGAGCTGAGCACCATCTGATTCTGATCTCCAGTTGTTCCCCTCACCAAACACCCCAACAAAAACACCACACGCGCCCTTGCTGCGCGTGGGAGATGCGCTGAGAGCTAATGTAAGGTGACACGTGGACACAAGAAGAAAAGGACATTGATCGTATCCATCGCCACAGCATTAAAGTCAGATACGGCAGCCTTTAAATTTTGGACGGTCCAGAACCGGCCACGTATGTATGTGAAAAATCTGTGGTTGTAAATAGACAATAGTTGGCTGACAAGAACTGTTGTTGTTGTTGTTGTTGTTGTTGTTGTTGCTGCTGCTGCTGCTGCTGCTGTTGTTGAATACTTGAATGTGGTGGGATCCGTGAGAATTAATCTGATCTGATCTGATCTAACGTGCAGAGTGTGTGTTGGACGGTGATTGATCATGAGTGTCCTTTTTCATTGTTGGGCCCTCTCTATCTAATAATGAAGGGGTAGGGACTCTTCTGAATAAAAAAATTTGACTTGGTTGATTCAGTGGAATGCTGGCTTGTTTCTGTCTTCTCAAGAAATGATGACATATGATATGACAAATACAGGCCATTTCTTGTAGATGTGTTGTGTTGGTGATATGCCTAGGACCACCATTTTCACAATTTTATTTTGTGTGATGATAATTGATAAGCATATTACAAATTTTATTAAATGTATTACAAAATTTGATTAGTCATCAAATTATAATGAAGTAATTAATCATTAATTAATTAATTAATTAATTAATTTGTTGTATTCCACTAAAAAGTAAAAACATTTATTCTCATATTAACCTATAAACATTCTATGATAAAATTTTGTATAAATTTAGAATTTGACTTACCTCTAGTACTTTTTTAATTAAATTTTTTTTTAATTTTTAATAAGAAATTGTCACATCATTCATTAACTAAATAAAAGGTGTAGATTAAAACTTATTACCACTTGTTATTGTGTATTTAAAATAAATAAAAAAAAACTTCTAATTAAAAAAATACTGAAAGTAAATTAAACTTATATTTCTATCATACCTTTGTTCATTCGTGGCTTAAAGATATAAATGTGTATTTAATGTTTTATCAAATACTCCTAATATTTTATGTACTTTTAAAATTAATAAAGATAAATTGTGCACATATATCAAGAAAAACATAATCAATCCTAATAAATTGGAGCATGTAGAAATTAATTAATAATGAGAGAAAATATTGAAAAAAAAAAACCACCGGTCTTTGTGGGGAGTCTCCAATGCTGACTGCTGAGTTAGTATCCATAGCGGATTAGGCCCATGCCATTAGGGGTGTTTTACTCCTCAACACTCTTGGTATGGATTTCCTAATATACAGGCATACTCATATAATTTTTTTTTTTTTTCCCTTCATTTTAGTCATGTTCTTTGTTTATAGCCATAATTACCCATGATGAGAGGTATAACTGCATTCATCTTGGACTAGATCTCAAATTCCTTTCATTATGGATGAGACTTTACGCATGTAACTACATATTATGAAAAGTTGGTAAGTTTTTTTCCGTACACATCAATTACCAATGTTCTCTTGTTTATTTATTTTTTTTTTTTTCAATGAAAAGTAGATTTTTCATTCCTTGATTCAATAGTCTGATTTAGGGTCTATTCAGATGCTGCTTATTTTGCTGAAACTGAAAATTTTATTACTGAAAGTACTGTAGATAAAGGTAAAAGTTAGTTGAAATAGTACAGTGAAGTCCATAAATAGTAACAAAAATAAACTGAATAATAAAATAATTTATAATTTTCATAGGTTCCCAAATGCACACTTAGGAAATCTAGCATGAGAATATAAGACGAAATGCTCTGAATTTCTTTCTTGACAACGTCCCCAACAATGAGATAATACCTTCGAATAAATACAGCATATCAGCACGAATCCCATTTAGACTAGGAGCCTAAAAGGCATAGGTCCCGAAAACTTTCATTGTTTTCTCATAATAAGGTGTTTGCATTAAGCATTCGGTTTTCCTCCAATGTTAATTTGTAACATCACTTAGTAGAGAAAAGATCCTGCAGATTGATGTTTGTAATATGCTCCGAGGAATAAAACTCACAAAACTTACCCCGAATGAGCTTAACATAATCTCAATCAACCCATTTCCCAATTGATAAGCTTTTTAGTCTTACAATTTTATGGCTTCATCTCTAATTCAAGATTGTCAATGATAGTAGGTGGTGAAAGATAGAGTTATTTTCAATAGTATGCTATACCAAGAGGTTTAAAAGAAACTGGTTAGGAGCAATAATTTAGCTAATTTCTTTTGATTACTATTGGGCTATAAAAAGTCTAGGACCGCGCACTTTGTCACTTTATCATAACTTAAACGTGTGACAATTGGTAATTGAATTACTTTTCACTAAGTACCAGTGATAGATCCATGTGTATACAAGTGGTGTAATCTAATAACAAGTTGACATTTAGACAAACTGTGGCAAAGTATATGGTCAAGTGCAAGGTCATAGAATCTGAGAAGAACTAATCAGGCTAACCTTCTTTTCTTTACCAAGATGTTTCCTATTCCAATTGGCAGTGAGTGAGACAAAAAAAAAGTTTATTATGTTTGGGGGGGACAAAGCCTTTAAAAGTTACATTAGCCCAACAACCGTAGGGCCTTTCTTGAATTAATTTGTTAAGTACCACTAGGATTGATCCATGTGAATTTAGGGCCACAGAATTCTAGGTCCAACACACCACAAACATTCAACCCTAGGTCCATTGCCTATCTCTAAACTTCTCATCTTCTGAAAGAATCTCATTTAAAATCTCCCACAATGACCCATAGCAAGTTATGTAGAGTATAAATCTTTTGTCCCACTTTTTCTGTTCCACTCTATACTCTATCAATAAATACTTGTCACGTGTTCACCTAATTAATTAAATACTATCATTATTGACTTATTAATATTACAGTTATTAATTACTAACAATATTTAATTAATTAGGTGAACACGTGGCAAATATTTATTGGTGGAGTATAGAGTGGAGCAGGAAAAATAAGACAGAATATTTGGATTTAGTTATGTAACTAAGCCACGGTTTTCAAAATCTTCCGAATAAGCATTGTTCCTTAAACCTGGGACCAGCATAAACTGTAGTAAAATTCCATGAAAGCAAATTATTAGTCTCATTTAACTCAATCCTTACTGGAGTGAGCACAGTGACATTGATTTTTAAGTGGTACCGGGGATGAGTGGCTTAATTTTACATAGCGATTGGTTCAAGAAATTTTAAGAGCTCTCACATCTAGATTTCCAAGAATGAGATCTTTAATTTCTTCCAAGCTAAACCTGGGTACTTCCGGTTAAGGCAAATAGGCCATTTTGGTTTACCATGTGAGCAACATATTTTGATATGGAACAATTACCGTGAATCTTTTTGAGATTATCCTTATTTCATAAAAATGATACAAAGAAATTTTGCCAATTTGTATGAAATATAGTAGAGTAAAATACTATTTTGATCCCTAAATTTATTTAAAAGTTTGTTTTTCACTCCTAAATTTTAAGAAATTCATTTTTCGTCCCTGAACTATTGAAAAGTTCATCTTTCATCTCTAAATTATTGAAAATGTTTTATTTATGTTCTTAAACTTTACTAAAAGTTTGTTTTTCATCTCTCAACTATTAAAAAAAATTTCTTTTTTCATCCGTATTTTTGTCTCTAAACCATTGAAAAAATTCTTTACCAAATTTAGGGATGAAAAAATAATTTTTTAAAGTTTAGGGACGAAAAAAAGTTTAAAGATCAAAATAGTATTTTACCTATTATTTAGCTAAACATGGACCACTTAAAAGTCAATATGTATGAAATACATTTTATTCTAGATTAGTGTTACATTAATATTATATTATAACACAAAAATTACTGGGCCTGAACACAAAGTTTTCACTAAAGCTATAGGCTGGGCAAGTAGCCTAGAAGCTGAGCTATGGGTAATGAGAGATAGTCTTACCCTTTGTATACACCTTCTAATTAATCCAAGCAGTCGAAATTGAAATTAATGCTAACTCTTTTGTTAGTTTGTTGTCCAATAGAAAATTCAGTTTCTATTGGAAAAAATTCTATGTAACTGTGAATAAATTTCAACAAGTACAGTGGAAACACAACCACACAAGAATGTAAAGATTTACATAGAAACTCTTTTTCCTTGAAGAGAAAAACCATGGGATAAAGTCCAAATAATTTCCCTATATTAAATAGAGATTACAACACTTAGAGATACAATTTTGAGCCAAAAAAAAATTCTTTTTTTCTTTTCACTCATTGCACTCTTCTTCATTGTGTATCTCTCATAATTTTATCTTGCTCTCTATATTTTCTCTTCTTTTTTGCTTGCTCTCACTCACGTAGTTCTTCAAGACTGCACCAGCCCTCACACTCTAGGACTTCTCTCTTTTTTCTATTCTACACCAAATGGCCGAATGGCCTCATTTATATTTCTTCATCTTTTTCTTTCTTCTCTATCTTCAACGTGTCTCACAAGCTTAACATCACATCTAGGGCTGTAAACGAACCAAGTTGTTCATGAACTACTCAGGCTCAACTTGATAAAAAGCTCATTCACGTTCATCTGTTTATAAATAAGCCAAGTTTGAGCCTTAGTTTTAGGCTCGTTTGATAAACAAGCCAAGCCCAAGCAAAACAAATTGTTCATGAACAAGCTCATGAACAACAGGGCTTGATACAAAACATGCCGAGTTTAGGCTCGTTTATAACTTGATACATGTTTACTAAATAAACTCATTATTATGGCGTTACACATATCTTAATAATAACATAGTCCACATGAGACCACTTATCACTATCCATTAATTTTTCTTCTTTCCTCTAATTTTTTTTTTTTTAACACTCCCTCTAAGCTGACCATGGAACACTTTTAGACTTAAGTTACATTTTTTTTTTTTTTTAATTACTCAAACTATAGACAATGAATGATGAATGGATGAATTTAATTATGTAAAGTTGTAATTTGAAAAATTTCTAATCACTGGTGGAATGAGAAGCATGATAAAATGAGTATATTATTTTCTTTTCTTTTTTTTTTTTTTTTTTTTTTTGGTTTACTTGATGTTTTGGTGATATAAGCATTTGATAATGCAATTTTTTTGAATCCTAAGCCAAAAAGCTTGACTTGAGCTCGAGTTTAAGCTTGATATTAAGCTGGAGCTTAGCTTTACTAATTAATCAAGCCAAGCTCGAGTTCAAACATTATTTCTAACCTTGTCTCAAGCTTGAGCCCAACTTGAGCAGTTGATTTTCATTGACAAGCCAAACTCAAACACGCACTACTCGACAAAACTTGGCTCGTTTACAGCTCTATTCACATCTTCATTCATGTGGCTTGACTTTTGTACATCCCTTTATAAATTTTGCTGAACTTTCTGTACATAAAAGCTAACTTCATTTGCTTCTTGATAAGCTTTTCTCACAAGCTCATTTAATGAGCTTTGACAAAATGTCTGGGCTATGGGTCACCCAACAATTTCACCAATTGTTGATGATTACAGAAATTTGTTGAACCAAATCCTTGTATGGAAGCTGAGACATTGATACAAGGAGGCAAACTTTTGTGCTGATGCTCTCACAAGAAAGGCAATCCAAATGCAACAAAACTATCTTATTTTGGACACTTTGCCTGTGGAGTTGCACCAACTTTTGTTGTATGACCTTATATGAGTTGAAACGGTTTTTACATCGATACAACCTTAATATGGCTGCTATTTAGCTTTTCTATATATATTCCATTCGAAGGCATTAGGAAATTTTCTAAATGGTTATAAGAAAGAACTATCACTCTACTTTTGGAAGAATTGTGGAATTGTGATTATGTTATGTTGAATTTCATTATTTGATCAGTAATGCGAGGACCACAATAAAGCCAAAATTTTGCCATAACTTGCCACTTAGACAAGTTGTGGCAAAAGTTGTGGTTTTGGTTGTGATCCTAGCACTTTTGTTATTTGATTTGTTCACTCGAAATTGTTGAATGACATCATCTGGATCTTGATTGAAGTTGGACTCGTGTGTTTGTCTCCCTTTGTATTGATCAGAGGCTGAGCTTAAGATGCCGTAGTAATAGTTAAAGGAAAAACCCACTAGTGAGGGACTAGTTTGGCTCCTCATCAAGAATCTAGATCCAAAATGTGTGGATTCCATTCTTAACACAAAGCAGCTCAAATCCAAAAGGAACTCACATTTGTTATACATTGTAATTGCTTATAAATATCAATAAGAATTAAGATGATGATGGAGTGGTATTCATTTTTTAAGAATTGCTAACATATTTGTCTTATTTTGGAATTGAATGATTTCTTCTAATAATCAAACGTGTGACTTGATTGTAGAGAGCAATATTGATGATTAGTAATTGTTGGTTGAACGTATTTATTATATTGTGCAATAGGCAATAGTAGCATATATCGTTAATGGCCCTTATATGGGCATGGACCGTATAAGCATGGGATGTATACTATGTGAGAAAGACGATGTATGTAATTGTTACATAAGAAACCACCTCAATTAAATTTTGTCAAGGATTATCCCCTTTTGATTGTTTAAGGGCCCGTTTGGTTTCCTCATCACTCAATTTTCTTAACTCAGTTTCCAAAACTCATAACTAAAACTCAAAACTCATTACTCAGTTCTCAAATCCCACTTTCACTAAAAAATCCCAAAACTCTTGTTTGGTTTAAAAACCCAATCACATAACTCATCTTTTTAAGTCAACTTTTTGCCAAAGTTGTGGACTCCACCCACTAACTATACACAGTGGTGAAGCTGTTTCCTACCCGTGCGTCCAGGTTCTTTTTTTCCTCTCCTTCATTTCATCCCATCAGTTCCACCCCTTTGTTTCTTTTTTTCCCTCGCCTCCCACATCAATACAGAAGCACAACATAGCAAACCTAAACTGGTCTTGCTCTCTCTCTAATGGTGACGATTTGGTCTTGCTCTCTCTCTCTGATGCACACAAAAAAAAATCCAAAAGAAAGCATAGCAAACCCAAACCACAAACATAACAAACCCAAACTCAAAATCCTTAGATCGAAGACCCAAATCACGAAATTAGACACAGAGGTGAACCGATCTAGGCTGAGCTTGAATTGATCTCGTGGTGGCTCGTGGTGGTTACTCATGATGGTGACGATGGTTGCTCGTGGTGGTTTCTCTGTATCTCCCCTCTTTAATCTGTATTTGATTTTTTTTTTCTCATTTCCCTGTTTCTTTCTCAACTGTTTTTGGTTGGTTTGAAACAGTGATTATTGGGTTTAAAGTGGTGGGTTGTTTCAGTTGTTTCAGTGGTGGAGATCGAGTTATGGGTCACGATGGAGATCGAGTTTGATTGGGTTTTTGGGTTTCAGTTGGTGTTTCGGTGGTGATTTGTTGCGATGGGTTGCTATGGTGGCACTGGGTGGGGTTGGGTTTATGTTTTGGTAGTGTTGTGGCTGTGCTGGGTGGGGCTGGGTTTGTGTTTTGGTGGTGTTTTGTTGTGATGGTGTTGTGGCGGCGTTGGGTTTGTTGTGGTGGTGTTGTGGTTGTTTGCAACAATAATACCTAACAGCTCTGAACGAACAAGACAACACAAAAGCCTATGGGCCCCACAGAGTCCGAAAATTTACCATTATGCCACTGAGTTATGTATCTTAGAAATTGAAAACACTAATTTGGTGTTTTCAGTTTTCATCACTCTCACTCAAAATTTTTGAGTTTGAGTGATGAAAACAAGATTAGGAAATCAAGCCCAAAAAAAAAAAAAAAAAAAAAATTATGTGGGTCCCACGTTTTTTCATCACTGAGTTATAAGTTTCTAGTGATATCACTCAAAATTGGCCTAAACCAAACAGGCTCTTAATCTTTTGGTTTTACATCATAACTTATACAATTTATTTATTTTTTTATTTTTTGGAGAAACAGGACATTCATTTCAATTAACCAAGGCTATTAAATCAGCCTGTACAAATTGGAGAATATCTGGTGGCACATCTTCCATCTAGACATTTAAATCATGTGTCGAAATAGCTCTTCTAGCCAAATTGTGGGCAACATTATTTCCAATTCGATCAACATTATTAAAGTTATAGAGAGAAAAGCCTCTAGCTAAATGCAAAACATCACAGATAAGGTGTCCGTGTAGAGCAAGAAAAGGTCTTGGGTCAATTAGATCTTTGTAAATAACTTCGGAATCTCCCTCAATGATGACTTGATCGATGCCAATCTCTAAGGCGAATTCTGCTGCTCTCCGCGCCGCCAAAGCTTCCACCTGTGCTATTGTGGTTGGCAGAGGTATTTGCTGTGAAAGGGAGGCCAACACTGCTCCATCAGAGTTGCGGATGACCACACCAATTCCAGCTCTACCCTGTTCTCTGAAGACTACGCCGTCGTAATCGACTTTGAATTGTCCGAAGTCAGGTGGCTTCTAACGTGTGTGTTTCCTGTGCATCTGCTTTGGGAAAGTTGATGGGGCTGTTTGAAATTCCCTTCTCCGATCCTTTGCAAACTGCAGAATCTGATTCAGTGGGTATTGTGGCTTGTTTGTCTGACACTTATTTCTACGATTCCAAAGTGCCCAAGCCGTGTAAGCCAGTAGTGAAGGATCCTTGTCTTCCTTCAAAGCGTGATTAAAAGTTTCCCTGGCTGCCATTGGTGATAACCATTGCCATTACTGGTCCGCTGCCCAAACACCCTACACATCAGAACAAAAAAATAAAGCGTGTGAGCAATCCTCCGTTCTCTCCTTGCACCGATCACACACTGCATCTACTGCGATTTTCCGTCTGTGTAGGTTTGCTTTGGTTGGGAGAGCTTCTCTGCATGAGCGCCAAACAAAGTTTTTAATTTTGTTTGGAATATTCATCTTCCATAATTTTTTCTAGCAAACAGGGGAATGTGATACGGATTGAAGAGGAGGTTGAACTGTGCTGTGCTCTTCAAAAAGGAACCTATAGCCCGAATTCACAGTGTATTGGCCATTTGGAGTAAAAGGCCAAACCAAGGTGTCCCGTTGTGCATGGGAACTCAGTGGTATATTTTTGATAACATCCGCCTCTGTTGCATTGAAGCAATAGACAATAACTTCTTCTCTCTAACATCAGGTAGTTTGGTTTATCAAGACTTCCACAGCTGAGTTCTGTTGTCCAAATATCATTGGGGAAGTGACTCTTGGCTGATTTTTTGTTGGCAGCCAATTGTCTCCCCAAATCTTTATTTGTTTTCCATCACCCACTCTCCATAAGGCCCCCTTTAAAATAAGCTCTCTACCTTTTAAAATGCTCTTCCAAGCATAAGAGGCAGAGGTAGAATCTTTAGCATCCAAAATTGTACTATTGGGAAAGAATCTAGCCTTAAACACTCTATAAAAAAGTGAGTTATCATCATGAAGCAATCTCCAAGAGAGTTTGGCCAACATTGCATCATTGAACATAGTAAGATCCTTAAAACCCATTCCTCCCTGATCTTTATGCCTACACATCTCCTCTCATCTCACCCAATGAACTTTCCTCCAGTCACCCCTTTGTCCCCACCAAAATTTTCGAACAAGGGCTTCAATCTCATGACACAAAGTAATTGGCAACTTAAAGTAGCTCATAGCATACGTAGGTATGGCCTGGATAACTAATTTAATGAGAACCTCCTTTCCTGCTTGTGATAACAACTTTCCTTCCCAACCTTGCAGTCTCCTCCACACTCTATGTTTTAATTGATCAAAGGTAGCTCTCTTATTTCTTCCAACCAAAGCTGGTAAGCCCAAATAGGCCTTATATTGCTTCAACTCAGTTACTCCAAATTCAGCCATGATCTCAGACTGAATTTCCAAGGGGGTGGATTTGCTAAAAATGAGCATCGTTTTCTCCTTATTCAGCTTTTGGCCTGAAAGCTTCTCATAAGTGGATAATATTTCAAGAACCTTTTGACATTCACTTCTAGTAGCCCTACAGAAGAGGAGGCTATCATCTACAAAAAGTAAATGTGTTAGTTTCGGGCCATTTCTACATAGGGACACCCCTTTTATTTCAACATTATTTGTTGCGGTCTGAATGAGCCTGTGAAGGCCCTCTGAGAATAACAGAAAAAGGTATGGGGAGAGAGGATCTCCTTGACGGATACCCCTGGTTGGTACAATGTGACCCTGTGGTTCACCATTTATAAGCAAAGAATAGGAAACAGATTTGATACAAGCCATAACAAGAATCACCCATTTGTCATTAAAGCCCATCTGTCTCATAACATCTTCCAGAAAAGACAATTCCACCCTATCGTACGCTTTACTCATGTCAAGGTTAAGGGCCATAAAACCTGTTGATCCTGAATTATGATTTTTCATATAGTGTAGGGTTTCAAAAGCAACCAAGATGTTATCTGTAATCAGTCACCCCTTAAGGAAAGCACTTTGATGTTCCGAGATAAGAAAAGGTAAAACTCTTTTTAACCTATTAGCTAAGACCTTTGAAAAAATCTTGTAAAGCACATTACAGAGGGTAATAGGTCGGAACTCAGTGACTGTTTCCGGATTTTTAACTTTTGGGATTAAAGTAACAAAGGTATGATTTAGAGTTGAGGGTAACGAACCAGAGTTTAAATAATTCAAAACAGTGGTTGTGATATCACCTTTGACTAAGTCATAATAATTCTGGAAGAACAATGGTGGCATTCCATCTGGACCCGGTGCTTTGAGGGGCGCCATTTGTTTAAGAGCAGCTTCCACTTCCCATGCTTGGAAATTATCTTAGCAATCTATTCAGGCTACGTACACCACTCCTTAACCTGATTTTTAATTCCTGAAATAGTGTTTCGGCGCTTTCTTAAGGTGGCTCGACAGTGGAAAAAACGTGTATTCCTATCCCCTTCCTTCAGATACAAAGATCTACTCCTCTATCTCCATATTCGCTCCTCCTTGTCCATCAATGAGTTAATTTCATTTTTGATAGTCACTAATCGGATTGCACAGCCCCCTTGTAATGCTTGTCTCTCAACCCATGCCAACTCCCTTCTTTTCTTTGCTAAGTCATTTCAAATATTACCAAAGCACTTCTTGCTCCACCTCGTCAACTCTTTTCCACAAGTTGTTATTTTCTCATCACCATTTTATCATCATTCTCCTCAACACTAGCTAGCCACACACCCTTCACCACTTCACCACAACCTTTGTCAGCCAGCCACACCTCCTCAAATCTGAAAAGCTTTTTCTTTTGTCTAAACTCCAAATCTGTTTTCTCAACTCACAACATCTTGTGATCCGAAGAAGTGTTATCTATATGGTGAACTACTGTACCAGGAAATTTTGAAAACCATTCCTGTGAAGCCATTGCTCTGTCCAATCTCTCCTAAACAGAGAAACCATTCTGCCAATGTTTACTCCAAGTAAAAGGGAATCCTTTGAAACCCAAGTCCATGAACCCACATTCGTCAAGAACTTCTCTAAACTATTGCATTTGGTTGTGAGGACGAAGTCTGCCACCTGACTTCTCGGACTGCTTGACTATCTCGTTGAAATCACCGGCGTAAAGCCATGGCAGAGAGCTTCGGCGATGTAGAGAACGAAGAAGATCCTAAAACTCGAATCTTTTATGAGTATCGGGTTCACCGTAGAAGCCTGTGAACCTCCATGGCTTCTCTGAATTTTTATTAATGGTGACATCAATGTGGTTCAGGGAAGACGACTCGACATCCACTTCAATTTCATTCTTCCAAAAAAGCACTAAACCTCCACCCCTGTTAATTCTTTCAACAAAAAATTTCTGATCAAACTGAATGCGACTCTGAACATAGTTTAGCCTTGCTTCGTCTACCCATGTTTCGGCTAAGAACACGAGAGAGGGAGCTTTTGCCTGCACCATATCCGCAAGCTCTTGAACTGCACGTTGGTTTCCAAGCCCTCGGCAGTTCCAAACTATGCAACTCATTGTGGCTGGCGGGACTGGAAACCAGTCTCCGCCAAACCAGGGAAATTTTCCTTATCATCACTTGAAATCACCAACTTCTTGCATGGTAACTCATAATGATCAACCACCATATCCACTGGACGTTTGATGCCAATGGAATCCTTCACTGTATCTTGAGAACTGACAGATAAACGAGCCAACCATTTCCATGTTGGTGTGGATTCTTATCTACAACAACAGCATGGTTAGAAACATTAGAAATATTTGTGAGAGGCAAAGGGTGGACCCAGCTCAGATCACGTGGCTGCATGTGTTGTTTATTTTGAATTTCCTCTTCCACGTTCAGCATGGCTTGCATGGCATTATTTCTACATAAGTCAACAGTTGGCATAGAAGTATTAAAATTTTCATTATATCCGAGATCCTTGTCTATATCCCGGATTTGTTGCTCAAAATTGTCCCCCTCTGTTACGGGATCCCTCAATATCTGCTCTTTATCCTTATTTGGCTCCGGTGACTCGTCATCTAAATTCAGTGCCCCCATGATTTCCTCCCCCGTATCTATTATTTCCTTTTCTGTTTGTGTTTCCCTCACCGGCTTCGGAACTGTAATTGGCCGTTGTTTCTTAGTCTTCCTCCACCGTGTGGAGATGTTCTCCTTTCGATCCTCATAGTAACCCGAAGCCCGTATCACTCTGTTGTTGGTGGAAACAGTTGGTGGAGCACGACGCCACGCACCATACTGTTGAGATGATACCTGTAGAGTGCCCTTACTCTGGATCCAAATGTCACAATCTTTATCCCCATGATCAAAACAGTCGCACCAGTAGCAGATGTTAGGCAAGTGCTCATACTTGAAGCTTACCCAAATTTTCTCCCCCTCCTCGAGTTTAATGACTCTTCCACGATATAGAGGTTGATAGACATCCAGGGTAACTCCTACCCTCGTATAACTCCCACCCCCGCCCTCAGAATTTTCTGCAAATCGATGAACCTGACCGATTGAATCACAGATATCCTCTGCTACAGCTCTATTCTTATACCTGATAGGAATGTTGTGAAATTGGACCCAAAATGAAGCCTTGTCGAAACTAAGTTCTTCAATCGATGAGCCCCTGTCAAATCTCTGAGTAACCACCAGTGACTTATCGAAGCTCCATGGCTCAGTTGAAAGGATTCTATCCACATCCTCCTTATTGTCAAAAACGAAAAGGACCTTAAGATCCCTTTCTCTTTGGATCTTAAAGCCATTCTCCGACTGCCACAGCGACTTAAAGGTTCTAGCAACAGCTTCCATGTTCAAAGCTCGTCGCGTTAAGAGAAAAGCTGCTATAATATGCTCCTTAGATTGGCGATCTTTCTTGATGCAAAGATCCTTTCCTTCCCTTTCCGAGAGAGAGAGGCAGTTCCATTGTTTCGTAAGATCTTCCATGGCAAAAGCAAAAGGACAAGAAGAAGAAAAAAAAACGGAAAAAGAAGAAGAAAAGGATTCGAAGGTCAAAGTATCAGAAAAAGAGTGTTTCCCCACCCCACAAAGAAAAAAGAAACCAACTAGCCCTATGCGTAACGTTGTTACAGAGGGAAAAGACAATCCTTACAAGAAGGAACAAGAATTCTACTGCCTAGGGAAAGTTGGAGGAGAAACCAGCTACCTAGTGGCAGAGAAACTTTGTGTATTGATTATTTAATACTAATAATTTAAAATATATATATATATATATAAAAAGGGAAAAAAAAAAATGCATGTGTATGCTATACTAGCTATGAGCAAACTAGAATTGGAAAGGATGACCTGACAAAATTAGACTTGGGCCCTAATAACCCACCCGGACCTGAAGGATAAAAGTGGGTATGGATAAGAATTTTTTGGACCAGTGAAAACATGGGTCAACTTGAACCTGAACTTGCTAAACAGCAGGTTCAATCAAATCAACTCATGAATTAGATGGGTTGACCTATATTTTTAGGAAGAATAAAATATCAATTTTCTTTGACTTTTTTCCCTAAATTTGCAGAAGGAAAGAAGTTTTATCTAAAAACAATAACAAGAAACTTTAATTACTTATTTATTTTATTTGTTTTCAAATGCTATGTGGAATTTATGTGGTAACTTATAAAACAAGAGAAAGTAACTTTTGCTTATATTTTAATATGAAAATTCACTATAAGAAAAAAAAAGTTATAAGCATTAAGATTTGTGCAATATGGTATTAGTGTTATTTATTTTCTATGAAATATTATTTTCTTTTTAAAATTCATGTTAAAGTTCTTTAAATTATTTGGGCTAAATAAAGTTTATCCTTCACAACTAATGCATAATCCTACCATAAACATATCTTTCTGGCTAAGTTTAAAATACTAATTATTATTCTGTTAACTTTATCTCACATTTTATATACTCCAACATGTGCACCCGAGGTTTATATTTGGCAATGATCTGTTTTTTCCTTTATAAAATTATTAGACTAGTAAATTTTGGACTGAAAATTTAAGATTTTATTTATTATTTAAAATTTATTTTTTAGTATTATCATTTTCTTTCTTATTTGTATTAAAAATAAGATAAAAAGAACATGCTCATTTTTTATTTATTATTCTTTTAAATATTTTATTATTGTTATTATTATGATTTTTTTTTTGTATGTACAAAAAGGTTAATCTTTGTTTTGAGAGATTGACTAAAATAAAATTTTAGCCTGATCCCGGTTTGATCCATATCCAATTGGGTCGAACCAAACTCATTGGACCCGAAAGGTATTCAACTAAGATGCTTGTCACGTTAGGGCAAGTATATTATAATTTGTTTTTTAAAAAATAATTGTTGAATTATAACAAGTATATTATAATTGTTGAATTCTGACACTTTGTGCCTAATAATTTATTTGACTGGCAGTTGATGACATTGAAAGACCGTTAGGGGGCCTATTTACTCCCGCCAATTTTTCGATGCGGGACCTATTTTTTTAGTTAGCGAAGCATTAAATTATATAATATAAATACAAATAATGATTGCTGTTTACAAATTAAACTTTAAACCACCCTCCAACAAAAGTTAAAACTTTAAACTATTTAAACTTTGCAATTTCAAAATGTTTTAGGTAATACAATAAAAAGGAAGTAACACAATTTGACACCCATAGGGCACAACCTCAAAATAGTGAGGATGTTCGTATGAATTGGCTTTGGTGCAGATGGAGTTTGATCCTTACATCTTTAAAAAAAATGTTTACAATAATTGATTATCAAGAAAATTAGGTTTAGACCCAGAATCTCTTATTTGACAATAAAAATTTTTACTAATTGAAATATTTGGAACTCACAAATTTTATAGTTATTAACTAGTAAAATCTTACTATCTTTCAATTAAAAAAAAATTTATAGTATGAAATAATAAATATATATATATATATATATATATTTGAATCAAAGACTATAGCTATTTTTTTTTTTTTTTTTTTTTTGAGTAACAATCAAAGACCATAGTTGTGTTTTCATTATAAATTAAAGTTTACAATGGTAAAAAGAATAGGAGGGCATTACTATTGAGGATTCCTCCATCTCTTTAGCAAAGACCCTTAAGATTACTTTAGTTTTATTACATGATCTAGACACTGACCGAAAAGATATTATATATTTCTTTGATTAGTAGAAGAAGACTATTGTTATTATTATATGATGATGATGATGATATTAATTCATTTTATTTTATTTTGTAGTTGTAGTTGGGAGAAATGGACAATATTAATGTGACGTTAATGGAATTTCTTAAATGGAGAATGGAGATAGACTCATAGAAGGCAATTGGCGGTGGACTAAGCAGCCAATAGAGAATCAATATCCCACCGCCCTGTAACTTCTTTTTTTTTTTTCTCTCTCCCCAGTACTTGTTCTTGAATCTCGGCCATCCGTTGTTACTTACCCAATCTTTATGCCGACATGTGCAGCTTGTCTTTAATTTTGTCATTCTATTCTTAGATTATGATGTTCTTGAATTTTTAGATTTTTATTGAAAGCCGATTTTTTTTATTAAGATTACATTTTTAAAAATTTTATCTATTTTTTTATTAAAAAAATTTTATCCATTAATTTTGATGTGACAAATCTATATTCTCATTTGAATGGATAATATTTTAGAAATAACTTGTTATCCTAAAACTTTTAAGAACCTTCGTCATGTTTCTTAACGTAGTTGTTATAAATTTATAATTGTAAAACAAGCTACTGTATTATCCTTCTCAAATTGAAAACCAATTTCTTCTTTATTCTTTATTCTTTTTTCTTTTTTTGGTAGGAACCAATGTAATACGACAAAAATTGATTTTCAGAAAATATTTCTTATATTTTCGAGTGATTGGAGCATGTAAAAATGTTAGTCAAGCGAAAATCAATTTTTATTTGATTGGAAAATAATGACACTTATGGTGGAAATTGGTTTACACTTTTATATTCCGTAAAACATTTTTCACTTCACCAAAAACTCATCAACCGCAACTCCACCCACTGTTGTCAACCACCCAACTTCTACCTCCCACTAATGTCCCTAGTCTTCGATCGGCAACCATTGTCGCCATTGTCAATCATCGGCCACTACCACTTCTGGGGACCAATCTTTATCACTACCAGTTACCTTTGATCTCTGCCATTGCCAGTGGTCGTTGATCTCTACCACCATCGACCCACGGTCTTCGCCACCATCAGTTTCCAGCGATCTCTATCATCATCAGTTTTTTATAGCATTTTCTAGAATGCAATTAAACACTTGAAAGTATTTTTCGAAGTATTTTTCAAAACGCATCTAAACACTTGAAAATATTTTCCGTTGAACCAAACACTCTAATACATATCATATCATATTATATAATATAA
Organism: Quercus gilva; assembly: GCA_023621385.1. Taxonomy (NCBI): domain Eukaryota; kingdom Viridiplantae; phylum Streptophyta; class Magnoliopsida; order Fagales; family Fagaceae; genus Quercus; species Quercus gilva. Next base: position 34,016,218 of record CM042484.1, read on the forward strand.
TATACTAACCTCTTTGCACATGCATTGTGTGTGCATAGAGTCTTTTCTAATTTTTTTTTTTTCATTATTTAAAAGGACAAAACTTTCCATGTATACTAATTCGGGGTTGTTGCATTTTTCAATTACCAAAATTCCTAGGGGAGTAATGAGATTTAGGTTTTTCCCTTTTTAAATTAAAAAAAAAAAAATTTATTTGTATTCCTATAAGAATAGATAGTTCCTCACCATTAATTAATGTTTGCTCTTCTCCTTCATGCAAAGGCTTGCATTTTGAATTGCTCCACCCCAAATGTTTGCGTTTTTCATGCCCTGCAATTGTAAATCGTCTAATACCAACTTGAAAGGTCGAAAATTAAGCTCATTGCTTAAAAATTGGACTCAAATTCATTGCTTACCATTAGAAACTTTTTTCAATCTATGTTGTATTTATAAAATAAGCTACTTTTGAACAAAAACATATCCTTAAAAAAGAAAATTAAATATCACATAATCTGAAAGAAAACACATTAGAGGGAGAGAGATCGAGATTGCGGTATTCAATAATAAAGTTATCTGAAGCATTTACCAATCTCCTACAAGCAATAACCTTAAAAATAACTTTTTAAAATGCTACACATAACAAATAACCCAAGTTACAAAAAAAAAATAAAAAATAAAAAATAAAAAAAACCATATAAGACTAAATCACACCAAAACTATAACTTACCAAACAACAATGGTGTTCTCCCAAATCAACCAAACATTCCCTACGACCACATTGAATCAAAAAGTGAAACCATAGAACAATATCAGACAATTAAAGAATTTAAAAGAAAATGGTTACAGAATACTTATGTTCAAGCATACAACTCTATGAAGTTGTAGGAATGGTAGTAAATATTACTATATTAGTACTACCATAAAATTGTATAAAACATTTTTACATGTAAAACGCATGGCCCATCTATTCAATTGTAGCATTTATAGAGAAAGGGAAAGACAGACAATTTTACTGAATGAGGCAAACTGCAAACTTAGAAGTTTTATCCAACAAAGGAGAGTAATAAGGACAATATTTTGTTTTATTTTGATAACTGAAAAAAAAAAAAAAGGACAATTATTTAAAATTTTCGGTGGTGATAAGGATAATTGCTATGAGATGGTGAGAGAGAAGAGGAAAGCCAAAATCTTAGGATCAGGTTTTTTCGGTTAGTTTTTAACATTTCTTAAAGGTGTGATCATATTGAGGAAGTTTAGGATTTTAAAATGATTTGTTGGAGGAGGGAGAAATAACATGATGGAAGAAATTGCTTTTTAAAATTATCTAAAATTTAAGAGTTTTTATATTAGTAATTTTAAGTATCTAATCCTATTATCTATCATTTCTAAACATTTTATTTTGAGAATATTTTGGTACGTTAAAGGATGAAACTCAAATAAGAAATCCTGTTATTAATAGTACAAAAGAAAATAATAAAAGTTCGGTTTTTAAAGTCGCAGTTGTGTCAAGTAACTATCTTTTTTTTTTGTGGGACAAAAAATTAAAAGCTGACTTATTTTTTAAAAGCTAAAAGTTAAATTATTTAAAATAAAATTTAACAAACAAAAAAAATGTCAAATGACAATTATAGTTGAACTGGTAAAGGTTTTTTTTGTTGAATAAGAGATTTATGGTTTACTTTTCGACTATATTAGAAATTGACTGATATCTTGATCTGATGATAAATAACTATCATTTTATACCAAAAACCAATTAATGTTATAATAAAGAGTTAACGAATAGGATGATACACTCTTAAAAAAAAAAGAAAGAAAAAAAAAAAAAAAAGTAATGATAGCTGAAGGCATTCTCTCTATCTGTATTCTGTAGTATAGCATAGGAGGATGGATCCGTGGGTAGATAGATTCCTCTCCAAAGATTAAACGTAAACCTGGGCGCCACCATCCAGTTTGTAAAGACCGACAACGCCATAATGACACTATCAACCCCACACTACTTAGGAAAAGTTTTGATCCTTTTAATAATAATTTTACACACGTCCGTTCCTTAGAGGGTACAAATGTCAGATGCGTTTGCTTTTATATAGTCAAAAATAGGAGTGGACAAAGCAAAATAGCAGCTGAGCTGGCCATTAAGGAAAAAAAAAAAAAAAAACAGCACAAAAGTGGACCCCATTTTCTTCCACCTTTGAAATTCCAGACTCGCCCAGACACCCTCTCTCTCTCTCTCTCTCCCTCTCTCTTAATTTCTCTCTCATTTTCTCTGTTTTCAGAATCATAAGAAAAAATACAGAGAAAGAAATTCAATATTTGGTTTGAGCTATCGGTTCTATTTGTAAGTACTCAATTTTTCTAAGCTCTCCCTCTCTCTTCGTTGTTTTTCTTTCTAATTTGTTTTTTTTTTTCTTTAAGATCGACAAGGTTAGATTTTTATTTTTATTTATTTTTATTTGCTTAATTGGGTTATGTAAAACTTTCTGGATAATAGGAGTTTTAATTGAGAATTCGCGTGCATTGCATCGTGAGCTGGATGATCAGAGAACTTATTGGGGGGTTTGGGGGTCACAGTTTTCATTCGGCAATGTCAGATTTGATGGTTTTGGGGGATTACTAACATATTTACATATAGTCTTTTAGATTGCTGCTGAGAAAATGTGAAGGGAAAAAAGGCCTAATTAGATTTTGAATTTAAAATTTTGATTTGGTCCGGTTGTGATTCTAGCTCAACTAACTTCAGTTTCATCGAAATTTGCTTAATGGGTATTTTTCATATTAGATAGTGAATTAATCTAAAGTTACAAAATTTAGTTACGCTTATATTACCCTAACATCTTAAGAAACAAGAGTTGACTTTTTCTGATGTTTTCATTCATTACTCAATTCTTAATCTGGGTTTTAAGTATTTTGTGAAAGTTTTATATTTAAGTTATTGATATTTTGGAGTAAATGTGGTACGTTTGTGTGCAGGATATTGGCTATTGGATGAAATAGGAAAGACCCATTTTGGATTTTGACTTGAGGGAATTGTAGAGAATGGCATGCAGAGGGTGTTTGGAGTGTCTATTGAAGCTTCTGAACTTGTTGTTGACCCTTGTGGGTCTGGCCATGGTGGGCTATGGGATCTACTTGCTGGTTGAGTACGAAAGAACCACCACTAATGCTCTTGTGTCCTCATCGGTGAGCGGTGATGGAAGTTCGGTGCAGCTCGGTCGACCACTGCTCATGGGTGTTTCCTTATCGGCTAGTATTTTGGATGACCTGCCCAAAGCTTGGTATGGCTGCTGATCTCATTTTGTATATTTTTTTGTTTTGTGTTTCTCTGTTGTTGCTAGTTTGTCATGCTTGAACTCATTGTTAAGAACAACTGTTATATATTTTGAATTCGAAATGCAGTTTTATGAGAAATGAAGAAATGGGTTCTTGTGTCTGATTTCCATTGAACAAATGTGTTATAGCTCAAATGTCTTGAGGTCCTCTATTTTTTGGGGGAGGGGGGAGAATGAGGAAATGCAAAGGAAAATGATTGAAGAAAGACGTGTTTGAGCATTCTCTTTCTTTGTCCTCATTCTTTGAAAGAAAAAGGAAATGAATGCCATGCAAAATGGACATATTTCTATTTTTAGATTGTTAATTAAGTATTTGAACCCTTGCATGTCACCCTTGATTGTAATGCAATGAATTGTACTGTCCCAGTAATAATTATTAGCAGCAATGCCCTCAAGTCAAGTTCTCATGCTGCATACTTTCTCCATGCGCTTTATACTGTAGTCTTTATCTCTGCTATGTGCAATAATGCAAATAATCATTGTTAAACCACTGAGGAAAGCAACTTGGTTAACTGATTATACATTGATCATAGGTAATTATATATACACACAGTAACAAAAAGTGCGCACCCATACACTTGTATGACCCCTTGTGTAATCTTGGCAATGATGCAAGGGTTCACCTTTTCTCATTGGGGCAATGAGCTTTAGCTTGAAGGGCATCTCCTCTCCCTGTAAGAAAAAGGAGGGTGAGGTCGTGGGCTTAAAATCCATTGGGTGGGTGTGTAATTACCAATCCAAAAAAAGAAAAAGAAAAAAGAAAAAAAAAAAACAAGGGAAAAATACTCAAAAGCCCCTTGTGGTTTTCCTGTAAGACATAGAACCCCTTAAGGTTTAGAGTGTAACACTTAACCCCCTAGAGTTTTTGAGTGTGACACAAAACCCCCTTGTGGTTTTTGTTTTATGTGAAATCACTCAATACTTTACAGCAGTTTCGTGATTTATGGGGAAACCACAGTGGAGGTTTTGTGTACCTTTTCCAAACTAAAGCTCTCGTTGTGGAACAAGAATGGTTTGTAACATGCATAATGTTGTGTCACAAGATATTTATATTTTTAAACTTTTTGTTACTACTTAGTGAAATCCTGTTGCAAATCTGTCTCACGAGTTCTTGAAACTGATCTTTAAACAAATACATATTCAACAATTTGGGTTTACTAAGCTTAAATTATTTCGTTAGCATTTAATTGCTGCAAGCTAACTTTTGAACCTGGCTTGAGACATTAGAAATTGGTTCCAACTCTTTATAAGAAATTCCTACACCTAAACAAAATATGTGTAGACCGCTCTTTACCAAAGTTTAATGTGCCTGCAAAAATTTGACATTGAGAGCTTCTAAAAAAGGGGCTGACTCGAAGCATTGGGTTTTCGGGTCGAAATCCATTTTTTTCTTTGTATTCAATAAATGTTGCATGACTGAATAATTCAAGGAGGGGGTTAACGTCCGAGCCTCATCTGAATAAATGAGTGGAGGATGAAGTTGTTGGTTCAAGATCCATTAGGTGCATAACTTAGTAATAAAAAAAATGCCTGAAAAACTCAAAACTTGTTTATGGGGTATTGTGAAAATACTGAGGCTGCTTTACAGAGTTTTAAACTTTGGTTTTTGGAACAGTCCTCTTTGTATAGTCAAGTAATGTTTCAAATGGATGAAGGAAAATCCCACCAACAAGATCTCATACTATTCGATGTTGTTATGCAGATTGTCCTTTTTTCCCATTAGTTCTATATTGACTATAATTTTTGACAAGTGATTCTATGTAGACTATAGTGAATCAATCATTGTCATTTTATCCCCTCTCACAGCCCCTCCTCTTTTATTGTTTGTGTTCCATTGACCTTCTTTCATATGTCTAAAATTGCTTCAAATTCAGCATATGGATTAATAACCTAACTCAGCTAACTCCATTTTTAAAGCTACTACATCTCAAACAATATGTATTTTCTATACTAATTGATTTCTACCATCCTTCTCTATTGTTATTTTATCCTCCAAACAATGAGCGATTGTATATCTTTTCTGCTTGTCCCAACTCACGTTATTTGCGGCCTCCACATCTCCTTATAGTGCCTCCAAATTGAATCAATTGATTCAAAAATACTCCCTAACATGGTACTTGGGAATTGAGATACCTAGGCAGGGCTCAGCGATTGCCTCAGTGGCACATAAACCCAATGGAACCCTAAAGGCTTCAATTAGTTGACTAGTCAGCATACCAATTTTGGCTTTGAGGTGGACTTGCTGCCCTTGACATTCCCTAACCACTCATGTAATTGCAATAGAGATGGAAGTGCTAACCATTATGAAAATCCAGGTTCTGTATAACAAAAGCAAGTGGACTGAAATTTACCTCATCTACATTCAGATCTGCCAGGATCAGAATGTGAATCATGCTTAGCTAAATTTAGGTCTTGTTTGAGTGTTGGTGCCATGCCTCCCAATTCCATGGTGTACAGAGAGTTTATCTTGATTCCAATACCTTAAGTAGCTTGGTATAAAGCATTATCTTGTATGCATTTAGCGTCTCTAGTTTGCTTCATTTTTCTACAACCATCAATATATATATATATATATATATTTTTTCTTTTTCCTGGTCATGAGTATGTCTTGATCCCAACACAAATTGATCAAAGCCAATGGCCATTGGGCTCAAATGGGATCTCTATGGGATAGGAACGGGGTGGTGGATGTGGTCTTTGGTTCAAGCTTTGTGGGAAGTTTGACTGACAAAAAAAAAAGAAAGAATAGAAATTCATCAAAGCTGTGCCTTTGCAACTTGGTTTTTAGTATTGGCTCATTAGTGTCGATAGTTTTCCCTGTTTTTCTGCATCTCCATATTTATTTTTCTTTTTTCTTTTTTGATAAGTAAGCATCTCTGTATTTATTTTTCTACAACCGTTGTATTCCTATTCTTTTATAGTGGCATGTAACTCGAGTACATGCACCCACACACACAGATATGTTGTTGAATGAACCCCACTGTCTCCTCCTAGATATGTGTGTATTAATATGTGTTAATCTATAGACGATCACTTTGAGGCTTTGTACAATACAATTGACTGAAATTATTGGCATCATACATTTCCTTGAACTGCCTAATTCGTTTTTCCTATCCTTCTGTTAATCATGTCTTTGCAGGTTCATATACTTATTTATCGCCATAGGAGCAATTATCTTCGTCATTTCTTGTTTTGGTTGCATCGGAGCTGTAACAAGGAATGGATGTTGCTTGACTTGTGTATCCAAATAACTTATATATTTCTCAGAGAAGTGATATAATTTCCTTTAATCAAAGAGTTAAGGAAAAGATTCAAGATATTTTTGTCATAGCCTATCTATTAAAGAATAACTGCTCTGCAGCCATTATATGCACCACACCTATTCATACTAATATCATGCATCATAAAATGTCATCAGATGTACAATTCAATGGTTGATAGATTGTTCTTGTATCATCCTCCTTTTAATTTCACTTTTATTTTTTATTATTTTGTTTCCTTAAGCCAACGTAGTACTCGGTATTGGTGATTTTATTAATCTTGGTAGAGCTGGGATGTGCGGCCTTCATATATTTTGACAAAAGCTGGGAATCAGTGAGTGTTCTGTTAATTGATATTTCAACTCTAAGATTGTATGTTTAGTCTCCTAATTAGTTGTCTGTGTTCGGTTTTAGGAAATTCCAACAGACAGCACTGGAGATTTTGACATGATATATGCTTTTCTGCAAGAGAATTGGAAAATTGTCAAATGGGTTGCTCTTGGAGCTGTTGTTTTGGAGGTAAGCACAACATGACCACCTTTGCTTTTATTGAACTAAGATCTTCACATTGTTGAAAATCATGTCTCTACGTGCTTTTGACTATATAGGCTCCATTTGTTTAAGTGGAAATATGATGGGGTTCTTGAGCATAACAATGCCAATAAATCGTCTTTTTTTTTAGTTTCCAAATTGCAGCAATTGACTGTTGCGTTGCTTAATAGGAAAGGTTACTTCTTAGAAAGCAAACACAAAATACCTGGCGGTGGTCTGTTGGAGATCTATTTTCAAGTGCACACACTAATGATAAGCAAAAAATATATGAGAAGGCATTTAATTGGAAAAATCTAAGGAAGTTTCTTTTGTGGTCCATAATATATATATTTTTTCTGGCCGGGTCTGGCCCATTCCTTGAAAGAAGTTTCTATGGGATCCCTATCTACCAAAATTTTTACTTCTGGTTCCGACAAATGAAAAGTTGGGAAGATTTCAATATTAGTCAGTTAACCTTGGAATTCCTCTGTTCATTTAATTTTCTTAGCAAGAAATACTTTGGTGCAATTTCCTGGGACCTCTGGTTCAAACTCAAAAATAAATGGTGTGAAATCGTTTTGCTAGACACCTTGTAATTATGTTACAAATATCCCAATTGTGCCAACTTTATTAGCGTACATGTTTCTTTTGTGCCAACTTTTACAAAACATGTGTGAAAATGTTTCATGGCATTTGAACCTATGATTAAAATATGACAATGGTGTTGAGGGTTGAAATTGTCCCAGAGCAGGCGACATGCTAGCGGAGTCTGTTAATTGTAATACCATAGATCTGGGTTGAAGTTCCCTTCTGGACTTGCATAATTGTACACCATCTTGATCTTTCTCTTAGACTTCCTAGCATGAAATTAGGACAAAATAACTGATGTTTGGCATGTATTGTGTTGGTGTGCGTTAATTAGTAAATAGAGTGTTCTTCCAACTCTATCTCTCTTCTGGAGACTTTGGACACTTATGTTGGGCACAAGGTTGGAATTTCATTATTCAATAGAATTATTTATTTCTTGTGGTGGCCAAATAGCATCTTTATTATAATTCTACATGAATTGCAGGCACTGCTATTCTTGTTAGCCCTTGTGGTCAGGGCAGCAAACAGACCACCAGAGTATGACAGTGATGATGAGCTCATTGCCTCAAGGCAACAGATCAGGCAGCCACTCGTCAATAGGCCACCAGTTCCAGCGACAGGTGTACCTGTTGCTGGCACTGTTGATCAGCGTCCGAGTAGAAATGATGCTTGGAGTACACGTATGAGAGAAAAGGTATGATCTGTTCAAGTAGAAGAGTTTATTTGAGTGCTTAAATTGCAAGTTATGGAGTGTCCATTGGCAGTCTTGAATGATGTTTTGTGGCTGCACAATGATCTTGATAATTATAAGACAAATTTTAGATGATAGCTCAGTTTAGCATGAAGCAATTGGGTGTCAATCTTGACACATGTGATTCACTAATTCACCAGCTATTAATGAATTCATTGATTCTGTAGTTCCTCCTTGTGTTCTGCCAAGTATTGACCTTAGTATGGATGATCTGATAGTTAACGCTTATGTATTAATCTATTCTTTCTCATTTACTTTTCATAATGACCATCTCTTGCATAGCTAATACTGCTGCTGTATTTTCTCTCTTTTTTTTAACTGTATATAAACCAGTATGGGCTCGATACTTCTGAGTTTACATACAACCCATCCGAGTCACATAGGTACCAGCAAGCCGCTGCACAGCCAGCAGAGGAAAGGAGCCGATGCACCATCATGTGATGACTTGATAAATTTTTCCCAAATTTGGGTTGGTTTCTGAAGACTGCTCATAGACAGTTGTGTTTGTAACTTCACATTTCTTCGTTCTTTTTCTTTTTGTTGAGCTTGTGTAAAAACACACGCTTTTCAGGATCTTTCTTGTTCCCCAACCTTCTCGCTCTCCTCTTCAAATGAATTACCATTTGGTGTGTAAAACTGTAAGGCTACAGTAGGGTTTTTTTCTCTTATGGAGTTGCAGGTGAGCATAGTTTATTTAACAAGAGTTAATGATGATATTCTGCCCAGTTGCTTTAATGTGAAAGGAAAAAAAAGGATTAAAAAGAAATTCTGCTTGTCTAAAGGCTACAACAATATTTTGCATTCCATAAATATTCAGTTTTCTTTATTCATTCCATTTAAATCCGAGGAGCCATGCAACATTTTGGTCTTACGTTAATTATTAGTAAAACTTACTTTCTCCTCACGTAATAGGGACTACGTGCATTTTTTATAATATAGTTTTAAAGTGTGGTGGGTGGAAAGGAATTCTTGCATCTGTCTAATCAAATGTGTTTTTGCTGGTTCTTCTCAAAAAAAAAGTGTTTTTGCTGGTAGTTCTCATTTCTTATCAGGGTTTACTAGCAATTTAATGGTGAAGAATTGGGGCTTGCCTGCCATTACCCTTTTTGCTCTGAATTTTATTTTTTGCTTCATCAAACTTTCCCTTGGTAAAGTCTCTCTTTTAGAAAACAACAACGCTAGCAATTTATTTATTTGATAAGTATCAACACAAGCAAATTTCACAACTTATTGAGGTGAGAATATTGCAACATCACTTTCATTGAGAGCACTATAATTTCACTTTTAATGGTTTATGTACTGTGCAGTGTGCACCAATAACAACCTATTATCTTTAGCCGTTGTAAAAAATGTTATGATTTTACAACAATATATATCATCATGCGTATTTTAATCCTAGGTTTCTAATGCAAGACATAAGGGTCACCAAATAACCCATGGCCTATGCCTGACATAGTAGCCCAATGGCCCGGTAATGGCTAGTTTGACCCGTTGTTATTGAGGCCCATGAGTAGCTCACTAGCCCAACGGGTTAGGTTGTGGGTTAGTTTTTATGCCCACGGACACCTGATGGGCCAGCTCAGTAATCCAACTAGTTGCCTAGCTAAATAACTCAAAATTTATAATGAAAATATATAGAAGTACAAATGATAGATATTGAGATACTATAAAAGAATTTTTTAGGAGAATTCTCGCAACTACTAATATACTTAAAATGGTTGTTTTAAAATTAGTTTACTAAATATATATTTTTCTAGTAGTTTAGCAACTTTGATTTAACTATTTGACATTTTTTATATTAGAAGATAAAAATAAAAAACCATTTAAAGCCTTAATAAAAAAAATTAAATAGATTTGATCGTAAAAAATTTTTAATTAAGCATTAAATTCTTTGATTCTTTCCTTATAAAAACTAATAAAATAAGATGCTAATACAAGCTTATGAGTAGCCTATTAGGCCCAACCTGAGAGTCTAGTTTGCTAAAGACAAAAAGGGCATTACTCATGGGCTAAGGTTTTCTCTTTTGATCCAGTCCGACCTCGCCCGTTAACTAGATAATAGCTTATTAGGTCTCTATAAATTTTTTTTTTTTTAAATTGTAAACTAAACTATATTAGTTTAAACTATAATTATATTCACTTTTTGCTCTCCCCCTCGAGCACTCTCTACTTATCTAAAAAAGAATAAGGAATTCATTTTTCACCAAACTGATGAAATTGGGTTTTCTCTTCTCTAAATAAATTCTACTTAAATTAGTTATGTTATTTTCTAATATGACTTGTTATTTATTAATATCTATTAATTAAATATGTACAATGTATACATTTTTATATTGAACTTTCTTGTGCACTGCCCATGTTAGTGGCCAGTAATATAAAATGAAAGCCTTTAACTTTTACCCACCAAAAAAGAAAAGAAAAAAAGAAAGCCTTTAACTTTTTGGTTGATTCTTTTTTAATGTCAAGTAAGCTTTTGAAAAGACACATCTTTCCACATCATCATCATAAAACACACACACAAATATAATTTTTTTTTTGTGGCATATTAATTAAAATTAATTAGAATAAACCAACACATATTACATGTAAAACTAATGTGTTTTATATCATGTAGCTTATTAACTATTAAAATAGCTTATTAAAATAATATCGCTAATATTACTCAAAGAAATTCCTTACGTACAATTTTTAATTAATCTGTGTATGCATGGGAATACTACAAGTTCTGATTGAATTAGATTTGATATTCTCCAAAAAAATTCTAATTAAATTAAGTTTTTATTTTCTACAAATGATCTAATTTAGTTTTCTATTAATATTTATTAATTAAACATGTATTGTCAAATTTTCTCGTGCACACGGATTAATGATTAGTATGCTGCTAATATAATGAGAAAGTTCTATGCAGTAATAGCAAACAAACTGTTCACTTCTTAGCTAGAGATGTATTTAAATTTGTGAAAAAAAGTTCAAAGGTAGTCACCAACTCACCATTGCCTTATCAATAAACAAGTCTACCTGAGTTATTGTGAAAAATAATGTTGTTGAGGAAACCTCTGAAGAACTTGTCAATTTTAAATAGATGGTGACATTGACCCCAAAAATTTCAAGGAAAATGAAAGCCCCACACGATTATTCCTTGGCTTTACTTCTTATTATTTCCTTTTCTTTTACTAAGTACCCTTTTTTTTGGAGAACAAAAGAAGAGTCTATACTCCACGCAAACCTTTGGTTTGACCATGATTAATGATACCATTGATTTTTATTTTTTGGTTGAGATTTTTGATACCATTGATGTTGACAAAAAATTTTCTTACTTGCTAAATTTTGTTCTGACTGCAGATGAAGTAGTGTGACTAAGATAAGGTTTCCTGGATAAATATAAGCATAATAGTGAACATTCGAATCCAAAGTAAAATAAACAAAATACTATAGTAAGAATTAATGCAGAAGAAAATGAAATGGGGTTATGTCACGGTACTGTTTTATTCGAATTCTTATGTATGAAAATATATGTCATTAATTAAAGGAAAAAATAACACAAAGTTGCCCTTTTCAAAATCTACTAATTTGGTTCTCACCAAAAAAAAAAAAAAAACTACTAATTTCCTTGAATTTATATGATTCTTTACACTTTTCTACTTGCGGTTAATTACCTGTAAAGAGTAGTTAGTCTATGCAACCTCCTAATCAACAATTTAGTTGAAACCTAGAATTGCCCTTAAAAAGTATAAAAAATAAGTTTAATTAAAGTGTAACAAATTAACAATTTCTTTCTAATTAAATTGCTTTCATGTGATACTTTCTTTATCACTACTGATCGGTCAAGTACTAAAACCCAACTTTGCAAAAGATGGCTATGAAACACTTGTAATATATTTTGGAATGAGATTAGGTGCAATTGCTATTGCACCATGCAATTACACCACTTCCTTCACAAATTTTTTTACATTTTTAATTTTTTAACTTTAACTTTTTACTCCATTTTAATATTTTTTTATATAATAATTGAGATTGAAAGTTACTTTTTGCAAAAGGTAACTTTCAATCTCAACCGTTTATTGCTATTGCATCCGGTACCGGACCCTAATCCATACATTTCACCTTCAAAGTCAAACTTACCAAAATGCAGCAATGCTTGTTATTGTTGCTTGATAATAATAATAATCACAATTAACATCTAAAATGAGTTGCCTATGTAATGAAATTAAATTTCTTGCTTTCAAAACCAAAAGTTTCTTAATCAATGATTGCACCATTTGTTACAACATATATTCCGTCACAATATGCACCTTTTTGTTTTTTATTGAATAATCGATTTCTTGACGCAAAGGTTCAAAAAGATGTATCAATTTTCGTCGCTATTTAATAAGGAGAGGTCAGCCCCAGGTCAGTGCATGTCATTCTCAGTAGTACTGTTCCGTCTTGATTTCTTCAATCTTATCGGCTACTAAAGCTTTGTGGTCACATAGCACAAAAGTGATTGCAAATTTAAGACTTTTCTCTCTTGTTGAGAATGACACAATTAATCAAGTTGGGTCTTTGCTCAAGGTATATTATTTATGCTTCTTTTTGGGATTTGTTGGTGGTGGTGTGTAAGATAATAGTGGGTTTGGTAGTGCATGCATCTTTCTCTGACTATTTTATGTGTATTTGACTCGACCTAAAATCTGATAAACCCCTAGAGAGATCAATTCAAAAGGTTGGTGATATCATAGGAGACCCATCCTTTTTATTTACACTAATTTGTTCCTAAAAGATATATAGTAGTTGTCAGTTTCAATTTTGAGTTTCTATACAAAAGGGTGTGTTGTAGTTGTCAATTGCCCACTTTTTTTGCAATTTGCATATCAAATGGCCAAAAGCTTGCGTCTCTGGTGCGTTTGATACAATATGTCTAGCGTTGTTTGGTTTGGTTGGGAGATGAAAAAGTGGGGGATAAAAAAATAGGGATGTTGTGGTGATGACATTTTTGTCCAAAGCAATTGTTTCTATTTTCTCTTTGATTTGCTTCTCGACTTGGGGAAATTATGTTTTAATAGGTACGGACTTTGGGCCCTATCAAAATCACATTTTCTTTCTTTAAACCAAACAACCCCATGTTCTCCCTAGTCTCCACTTTTCTCTCACCAATTTTTCATCCCTCCAATAATAACCTCATCCAAAGTCCAAACACAATGTAAATATACTACTACTCTTTGCAATTTGCATATCTAATTTTGGTTATATGTTCATATCATGTTGCAATCAGTGCACTAAAAGACCAGACACAAGCCAATTCCATCTCAAATTTAGGGAGTGGGGCTATATATACTATACTCTGTGTGAAACATGCTATATGCATTCAAATTATTTGCTGAAATAGTAATTTTGTAAAATTATTTTATAAAATCAATTATCGGTGAAAGAGACGAGTTTCACATGCATCATGTTGAGCTAGAATACTGATTAGATGTGCAGAGTCTAAAGTGCATTCATCCTTAGAAAAATGTGTTCCAGTCAAAACAAGACCTGTCAATAAGAAAGACAAGTTGCACTAAAATGGCCATGCGTGTCACGTTAGCCATGTCAGCTTGACTGAGGTGGAAAAACAAGTTCAGTGCAAGAAAAACATAAACAAAACAAAATGCTATCATGCAACATGTAAAGTCAGTCTAAAACAATATACTTTACCAAATTCATTATATATATATATATATAATCTTAACTCCTGCATCAATACTTGTAAAATCTTAACTTCTGCATCAATATGATAGAGTCTCATAGATAAGAAAGGAGTGGAGGGTGATCCGAGTAGGAATTCCTTCTCAGCTATGACAAGTACGGCTCAAATATGTATTCCAGCGATGAACGTGACCTTCATAGAAACTCCATTGATAGGGACACACCTCATGAGCACGCGAGAAGGATGGAAACCCAAAAATATTTAGAGAAAAGCTGCTACTACCGCACTAAATGCACTGCAGTTACTTTTCTGGCTGTATTTATGTAGAGAAGACCACTGAACAGTGCTGCCTTGCCAACCGTAACTCACAATAAGCCAGAGGGGGTGTCTGATGGAACGGACACTTGAATAAGGGCTCAAATAATCAATAAGTGTAAAGTCAAGATAGTTTCATGGGATCTATATAATGTAAAAGACCCTTCTCCATGAGAAGGGGAGGGGAAAAATAGAGAAAGAACACTGTAGCAACTAGAGTTACACTTGTAGTTAGTTCCATTGACCTATACTAAGATTTGCTTCCTCGGACAATACATTCACCTAATTTTACGCGTTTTGTTCTTGCATGATTGTCTTTCAGACCCATCCTAGCCGTTGTTAGATTCACTAAGGCCTAGTTCTTTAACCCACTCTCTACAAATTTATTATATTGGGCTCATTAACCCACAATCTCATACGTATTGGGCTTGGGCTGCCAATCGTGCCCCTATAATAATAATAATAATAATAATATGGTAATACTGTTCTTCTATCTTCATTAACTAAGAAATGCATCAAATACTGTTCTATATAATTAGGAAACAACTATCATTTGATCCCAAATTTATTATTAATTAGCAAAATTCTTAGCTAAAATGTTTTTTTTTTTTTTTTGGAGAATCAGCTAAAATGTTATTAACCTTGTATTGCATTGGATCATTACGCTAATTAAGTTGACATGCCTTTAACCCTTATCATAATTAAGGAAAACAATAGTTATATCTATGTTATATCTAAAAGGATCGGTCATAATTAGAACTTCTCTTATATAATTCATAACTATATATTGGATATATGAATCAGCACACATTCTCATAATAGCTTTACATATTTAAATCCAATCAACTCAACTCATATATCCATGTTCTATTCGGTAGAAAAAATAATAATAATAAAATAGAAATAATCTTTCGAAGAGGTGGCCCGAGTGGTTGATAGCTCCGAACGTACTTTAGAACCTAATTAAGATTATATTTGCTTATAACTTATTCTTATTCATGTTTGTTTAGTGATGGCTTCTTTTTTTAGTAAGTCTTTAGAATATCTTACTGTACTCTCCTAATTCAAGGGCTAGGTTCCTTGAGTTTATTTATTTATTTATTTATTTTAAGAAACAATATTACTTGTTAGAAGTTAGAACACACGAACATGAAAGTAGTATATAAAGTTTTTTTAAAGAGATTTATAATATAATATTACATAATCAGAGTACCAATACAAAATATCTTTGTAATAGTAACCTGGGGTTATAAGGACTGAAAAAAAATTAAGAAAGGTTCCTTTAGTTTAACCAACACATTGACATGAATATATTATTCTTTTCCATCCCTCTTTAATATGCTATTCTTTTACTAACATTCTTTGATATTCGTCATTAATGCTTCAATCACCATTCAAGACCTATATTCCAAATGTCTATATGAATCTTATTCTTGGACTAACTTTTTCACTAGCACCCGTCCATCAAAATGCTGGAACTCTTACCCATTTTTCACTACATCTAAGCACATATGTAGGGCATCTTATAGGAAATGCCCTAGCTAACCTTTGCCCACTTTTCACTGCATCCAAGGTTTGATGTAGTGTGTTGCTAGTTGGATACTCTCAACGAGTATTTGTAATGGATCTATTCATAATAGACTGGCTAAATTTTATTCTAGTTGTACAGTTGTTATAGTGTTCATAGAAGTATTAACTTTCAATCAAATTGGAATATTATTTGCTGTAAAAAATTTATTACTGTGTATTATACTTTAAAAGTTAATTAACAAACATATATATATATAAGAAAAATGCTATTTCTACAATATTTTCATAACAAATCTCAAGTGTCAAGTTGTTATTTGCTTTTACTGGTGGACAATAAAGGAATTTCAGTAGTCAAATTAAAAACCTGTAATAATCTGCCACTATGAATTTGTTGTAAAAGTATTGTGTACGTAACATTTTTCTATTTTAATACATTTTCACTATAAATCTCTATTAAATTAAAACTTGTAACAATCTATAATTTAGAATTTATTGTAAAAATATCGTAGACGTAGCATTTCTCTATTTTAAGTTTTTGTGTACAATAAGCAATAACATTTTTGAAAAATACGTGTATATAAGTTTATTACTTTATTATGTGATGTAGTATGCATATTTCACTTTGCATAATGTATATACAATACAAAAATATGATTGTGTGATGCCTAGCTGAAAACAATTTCTCATGACTCATGGCCACGAGGTTTACTTTTAATTAAGAATTTAAGATAGACAGACTTTACAACGGAAAGAGTTTATGTGCTTTTGAGCTTAAGAAAGAGGGTGCTTTAACTTACTTAAATGTCATTTCAAGGTCATTTTCCTTTATGAATTTTTCTCTTTTGTTCCTTCAACTTTTTGTTAGTAGCCAGTCATTTATTAGCGGGCATCAGTTGAGTGGAGGGGCCAAACCTTTCTAAGTTGATTCTAAAAATAAATAAATAATAATAAAATCTAAGTTATATAGAGTATTCGAAATGTTTGCAATATTTTTAATTTTAATTTTTTTTATTTTTAATGATGAATAACCTTTTCAAGGTAGGGCCATCTTGTGTAACCACCCTTGTCATGTAAACCCCAAATGCACAATCTTGCTGACAAGAACAGTGTATCAGGTAATCTTAGAACATAAACTAGAGTCCTCATGGGTTCCCAAGAGGCCAATCAATTGTATTTGCAAAATTTAGTGTACTAAAGGGATGTTTGGTTTGTTCTTTGTCGTAATGTGACCTTAAGAGCATTATCATCAGGTGTGTTAAATGCCAAATATTTGATATTTGGCACATCAAAAACCAAAAAACCCCTCCCATGAGATGTTCCAAATGTTATAATTTTTGGCACACATGAAACAGGAATGGTACGGATGAAAATGCTAAAAAAAAAAAAATCAGTTCATTTTCTCTCTCTTTCTTTATTACTTTCTTTCTTCTCTCTCTTCTTTTTCTTCTTTCTTTCTCCGCCACTCCCTTCTTCCCTGTCACACTCTCTTTCTTTTTCCTTCTTCTTTCTTCTCTAGAATCTTCACCTCTCCCTTTTTCTTTTTTTCTTTTTTCTTTTTTCCCTTTTTTCTTTTTTCTGTCACTTTCTTTGTGCCTTATTGTCTCTATTTTATTTTTTCCTGTCACTCTCTCTCTCTCTTTCTTCTTTTTTCTCCACCTAGACCATTGCCATTGAGATTGGCCGTCGCCATGGAGTTTGGCCTCATCGATGAGGTCGACTGGTGGAGATTGCATGTAAGTTTGGGCTTTTTTTTTTTTTTTTTTTTGGGTCGTGGATTCCATGTGATTGTGGGTGGTGGTGGAGTTGGGTTGATTCTATGTGATTTGGGTTGTATAAATGGAGTTGATTCATCTCTTCATTTTTATTTTATTTTTTATTTTTTTTAGAGTTTTGTGTTGATTTTGGGGATTTTTTTTTTTAAGTAGTATTGGATGGTGGTGGCGGTCGGTGGATTGTTGTTGGTGGTGGCGGGTTGTATCTGTGGTTGTGGGTGGTGGTGACAGGTTGTGCTTGTGTATTATGGTGGGTTTGTTATAGTTGTGTGCTTGTGTTTGTGTACAGTAGTGGGTTTTTATTTTGTATTTTTTTTTATATCGATGGTTTTTTAAAAATAATTTTATATATTATTTTAATGTATAAAATTGAAAAATAGAAGATGTGATGAATGGTGAATTGTAAAATGGTGTGTTAAAATAATAAAGTAAATTTTTTGATGTGTCAAAATGACATATTTATAGAACACCTGATGAGAATGTTCTAATATGATGCATATTGACAATCATTCTACAATATTCTTAGCATTGGGGACCAAATTTACTTGGTTTGATGGCACATTGGTGCTTCCATTTTCTTGCTCCTTGTCTTGGGGCATTACAGGCTTACGTGGCTTAATTTCTTAAATTGTTAAATGCCGCAAGCAATACATAAAACTGTGAAATTGAAGAAAATATATTGAAAATTGAACAATAAAATAGCAAAAATAAAAGAAAACTATTATTTTAAGTTGCATGTCTTGTAAGGTCGAGCTTCTATCAAAACAAACACTGTATAAATTATTAAAATAAATAATGAAAATAATTTTAATTTTTTTATAACTTTTTGCAACTGATTTCAATTGGAGTAGTAATTTAAAATTTTTGAAAAATTTTGGTAACAGTTGGATACCACAATTGCCTTTAATCCTTATCATCATAGTCACCAACACTACCCAACACTACCACTATCACCACACCACAGCTTGCCTCCACCACTGTTACTACTACAACTACGACCTCCATTGTCACTAATACCACAACCTCCACCGCTACAACCACTATGACTACATAAAATACTAATGGTTTTCCAAACACCAACTTCATGTTCACAAGTTTAATGACTCAAGTAAGCGTTAGTGTCCTCTTCTCTTGTGTGTATATGTGTTAAAATACTTAGTATTCTAAATAAAAAAAAAAAAAAAAAACAAGTGTTAGCCACATATGTGTTATATCCAAAAATAATTAGTCAAGTTTCACTGAGATCCCTCCATATATATATATATATATATATATGGGTTGGGTTAAAGTTACACCAGGTGTAACTTTAATTTAAGTTACACCAGGTGTAACTTTAATTTAAGTAATGTTACATTACTTAATAATTTGTTATAAAATTCATATTTTGAAAATCTCATCGTTGAATTACATGTTTTATATGTTTCTAATATTCTTGCCAATTTTTATGTCAATTGGATGTTATTTATAATTCGATCCATAAACTCATATTTTATGCTTATTTTAAACTATAAAAATTTGAATTTAAACAATTGATTAATGACATGACTATTAATCTTTAATCACTATGAAAATTTGCAAGCCTGAAGAATATACGAAGATAATGCAATCTAATAGTGGATTTGTCAAAATTTGTATCCAATTAAAAAATATTGAGTGATATAACAATATTTAAAGTTACATCAGGTATAACTTGAACCCAAACCTATAATATATATATTGAAGAGGAGTAAATTTCTCTCATATGGACGGGCGTTCCCCCTGCACCTACTGGACGGACCTATGACTCAGAATTGAACAGACTCAAGCTAAAAGGGTGCAGAGCCCAAGATAAGTCTGATCTTGATGGTCTCCGGCCCGCAATAAGCCCAAAATGGGATACTTGCGGGCCATACCACGTAATGGAGTCCTAGTACAAATAGGATTCAGATGGCCGCGTCTGTTTAAGGAAGGATCTTCTCGATATGGAAAAATACTTGTCTACTACGTTTAGGACTCTTTTGGAAGAATTTCTATAAGGAAAGACTTCAACTCCAAGTAAACAAAGGTCAACTTTCGACTACTATAAAAGCTCCAATGCCCTCACAAATCAAGGTACGCATAATTTACCCTCTCTAGCACTCTAGAGTTGTGAGCAGATTCCTAACTTGACCTTCGGAGGATATTCGGCCGGCACCACACCGGTGCTCTTCGTAAGGTTCTTTCTTCCTTTTTGTTTTGCAGGTTTGCGTTCGGGCGCGCAGATATCGTGTAGCTCACTAGGTGAATTCTTGACTTCATCAATTGGCGCCGTCTGTGGGAAACGGTTTTTACGCGATTTGTGAACCGTATTATCGCTTCCCGGACAACAGAGTTGCATGGTACTCACACGCTCGATGGCAACCACCAACGATGTTCAAGGGGAGGAACCACCCACGACTGCCCTTGAAAGACAAGTCCGAACTCTTGCAGCCGCAGTGGAGCGCCTCACCAAACAAAACCTCGATTTGGAGGAGCAGCTGCGCCAGAAAAATGCAGTACCAAACGACCAACATGAAGACCAAGAGGGGACTAGCGGTGCGAGAAGGAACCAGGAGAGACCTGAAGGCAGCCACACCCCCAGCAGACCAGAGAGGCAGGACATGAGCATGCCCACCCTCACGAATGCGACTCCTCCACACATCGTCGCAGAGATGCAGGCGATGAAAGAGCAAATGGAGATTATGATGAATGCACTCAAGGGAAGAGTTTCCAGTGACCCTGACGAGCTAGTCAACCGCACAGATTCACCTTTCACGGCAGCCGTGAACTCCTTCCCCTTACCGCATAAGTTTCGGATGCCACAAATCGACAGTTACGACGGAGTAAAGGACCCTCTAGATCATCTAGAGACGTTCAAAACCTTGATGCACCTTCAGGGGGTCGCGGATGAAATAATGTGCAGGGCTTTCCCTACCACACTGAAGGGAGCCGCGAGGATCTGATTCAGTTGGTTGACACCGAACTCCATCAGCACATTCAAGGAATTGAGCGCCCAGTTCACGTCTCACTTTATTCGGGGGACACAGATACAAGAAGTCGACGGCTTGCCTAATGAGCATCAGACAGCGAGAAGACGAGACGTTGAGATCTTACATAACCCGTTTCAATAAGGAGGCACTTTCGATTGATGAGGCCGACGATAAGATACTGGTAGCAGCCTTCACCAATGGGTTGCGAAAGGGTAAATTTTTGTTTTCTATATACAAAAATGATCCGAAAACTATGACGGAGGTGTCTACAGAGCAACAAAGTACATGAATGCGGAAGACGCTTTATTGGCAAGGGAGGACAAGCCGAGGAAGAGAGAACGACAGGAAAACGCCCGGCAGGACCAAGAGCGCAAAAGACCTAAAACCGGGGACCGAAGGGACGACCGATGGCCAAGGCCCCAAGGAAGAAAGTTTACAAGCTTCACCCCGCTGAATACCTCGGTAGACCAAGTCCTGATGCAGATTAAGGACGAAGAGGGTCTGACCTTTCCAAGAAAGCTCAAGAGCGACCCCAACAAGCGGTCCAGAGACAGGTACTGCCGTTTCCACCGCGACCACGGTCATGATATGGCAGATTGTTACGACTTAAAACAACAGATCGAAGCCCTTATCAGACAAGGGAAATTGCAAAAGTTTGTCAGGAAAGAAAAGACGGATCCACCACCTCAGGAACAGCAACCCCGAAGAGAGAACGAGCGCCCCAGACCCCCAATCGGAGACATAAGGATGATCGTGGGAGGAACAACACCAGCGGGCTCATCCAAGAAGGCCCGAAAAACCTACCTCCGAATGGTTCAGAGCGTCCAATTGACGGGCTCAGTTCCGAAGATAGCCCGACAAGACAGCCCCATAATCAGGTTTTCGGAAGAAGATGCGCGGCGCCTTTATCACCCACATGACGACGCACTCGTCGTCACTCTACGAGTCGAGGAGCTTAACGTGCATCGAGTTTTGGTCGACAATGGCAGCTCAGCGGACATCCTATACTACCCCGCGTTCCAGCAAATGATGATTAACAAGGAACGGCTGGTGCCGACGAACGCCCCGCTGGTAGGATTTGGAGGAAGTAGGGTATTCTCATTGGGTGCAATCACGCTTTCTGTGACGGTGGGAGATTACCCTCAACAGATCACACGAGACGTAACATTCCTCGTAGTCGATTGCTCGTCCGCATACAACGCTATCCTTGGACGACCAACTCTCAACGCCTAGAAGGCCATAACTTCAACATACCACCTGATAGTCAAGTTCCCCACGGAGTACGGGGTCGAAGAGCTGCGGAGAAATCAGGTGGCCGCCCGCGAATGCTACTTAGCCGCCTTAAAGGTGGAAAATCACCAGTAGGCGATGTGCGTAGAAGAACAACGGGTCACTGCAGAACCCATCGAAGAACTAGAAAAGATTGTCCTAGACGAATCAAGACCTGAACGTACGACAAGGATAGGGACCTCAGCCAGTCGACCCGTGCAGCAGGCCCTCAGGACATTCCTTAGGAGGAACCAGGACGTTTTTGCTTGGAGCCACGAAGATATGCCCGGGATCAGTCGCTCCGTTATGGTTCACAAGCTGAATGTGAACCCTACATTTTCGCCTGTGAGACAGAAAAAGCGAGTCTTCGCTCAAAAACGGGACAAGGCAATAGCAGAAGAAGTAAAGAAGCTGCTCGAAGCAAACTTCATCCGAGAGGTCTATTACCCCGACTAGTTAGCAAACGTCGTGATGGTCAAGAAGGCAAACGGAAAATGACGAATGTGCGTCGACTTCACGGACCTCAACAGAGCATGCCCAAAAGACAGTTATCCGTTACCTCGGATAGATACTTTGGTAGACTCGACGGTGAAACATCAACTCTTAAGCTTTATGAATGCCTTCTCGGGCTATAATCAAATCAAGATGGACGATGCTGATCAGGAGAAGACCTCCTTTGTTACAAGCCAAGGGCTCTTTTGCTACAACGTAATGCCGTTTGGGCTCAAGAATGCAGGGGCAACATACCAGAGACTAATGAACAAAATGTTCGCGCACCAAATTGGGAGGAATGTACAGGTGTACGTCGACGACATGCTTGTAAAAAGTCTCCTGGAACAAGACCATCTTAGAGACCTGCAGGAGACGTTCGACACCCTCAGGTCGTACAATATGAAGTTGAATCCAAACAAATGCGTGTTCGGAATGACAGCAGGGAAGTTCTTGGGATTCATGGTATCCCACAGAGGAATTGAGGTCAACCCAGAAAAGGTACGGGCCATCATGGAGTTAAAACCGCCGGGAACAGTGAAAGAGATGCAGAGCTTAAATGGAAAGATCGCGGCCTTAAACAGGTTCGTCTCCAGAGCGACAGACAAATGTCTACCGTTCTTCCGCACCTTAAGAAAGTCGTTCGAATGAACCGATGAGTGTTAGAAGGTGTTTGAGGACCTGAAGAAGTACCTCGCTTCTCCCTCACTCCTCAGTCCGGCCAAGCCGAGGGAAGAACTCTACATATACTTAGCGGTTTCACAGGCAGCCGTCAGCGCGGCCTTAATAAGAGAAGAACAAGGTACTCAATTGCCCGTCTATTTCGTAAGTAGGGGCTTTTGGGGGGCGGAAGAGAGATACCCCCAGATGAAGAAATTGGCCTTCGCACTGGTGACTGCGGCAAGAAAGCTCAAGCCATACTTTAAAGCCCACGCCATCATCGTCTTGACGGATCAACCCCTAAAGAGAGCCATGAGCAACCCCGAAGCGGCCGGACGAATGGCTTTATAGGCAATAGAACTAAGCGAGTTTGATATACAGTATCGCCCGCGAACTGCCATAAAAGGCCAAGCTGTAGCAGACTTTATCGCCGAATATACCCCGTTAGAAGACAAGGGGGCAGACAAACCCAGAGAATGGAGCATCCACACAGACGGCTCTTCAAACAGGCAAGCTGGAGGAATTGGAGTGGTAATTCGAACCCCGGACGGGGACCGAATCGAATGTATGATCCGATTGGATTACTCAACCACAAACAACGAGGCCGAGTATGAGGCATTAGTGGTAGGACTGGACCTCGCGGCAGCAGCAGGTGCTAAAGTCATGGTCGTACATTGCGACTACCAGGTAATAACGAGTCAGATTAACGGCATTTACGAGTGTAAAAATGAAAGGATGAAGAAGAACCTAGAAAAGGTAAAGAATCGGATCGACGGCCTCAAAGTGCGATTCATTCAAATCCCAAGGGAGGAGAATGGATGCGCCGACCGTCTGGCAAGGGCAGCCTCAGCAGAGCCTATACTAGTCCCCGATCAAGTATTGTCATTTGTCCAAACGTCCTCAACTATTGACGACAAAGAAGAAGTACATGAGGTGAATTCTGAGAATGATTGGACCACACCATTATTAGCCTACTTGAGGACGGGCGCGCTACTAGTCGGAAAAGAAGCAGCTAGAAAACTAAGAGTCCAGGCCTCACGGTTCGTACTAATCAAAAACCTTCTGTACAAAAGGGGATTCTCAAGACCGTATCTGAGGTGCTTGAATCCTGACGAGGCGGACTACGTAATGAGAGAAGTCCATGAAGGTATCTGTGGAAACCATTCGGGTGCACGATCACTAGTGCACAAACTTATTCGAGCAGGGTACTACTGGCCGACAATGCAGAAGGACGCACAAAGCTATGTCAAGAGGTGTGACAAATGTTAGAGATTCAGCAATCTAATAAGGCAACCAACTGAGGAGATGACACCCATGACGGCCCCCTGGCCGTTCGCCCAATGGGGACTAGACATCCTTGGCCCCTTCCCCACCGCGGCAAAGCAACTAAAATTTTTGGTGGTTGGAATCGACTACTTCACAAAGTGGGTGGAAGCAGAGGCCTTGGCCACCATCACGGAGAAAAACATTCGAAGCTTTTGTTTGGAAAAATATTATCTGCAGGTACGGGATACCAAGAGTGCTTGTCTCCGACAACGGAAAGCAGTTCGACAATAGCGCATTTAGGAATTTCTGTTCGGAGCTGGGTATCAAGAACCATTATTCCTCCCCCGCACACCCTCAGGCCAACGGACAAGTCAAAGTTACAAACCGAACCTTGCTCAAAATTATCAAGGCCCGGCTCGAGGGGGCAAAGGGTATCTGGCCTGACGAACTACCGAGCGTACTGTGGGCTTATCGCACAACTGCAAGGGTACCAACAGGAGAAACGCCGTTTCGGCTAGCATATGGAACTGATGCGGTCATACCGGCAGAGGTAGGGCTTACAAGCTATCGCGTGGAGAATTACAACGATGATAACAACGAAGAAGCCATGCGACTCCAGCTAGATTTGGTGGACGAAGTCCGTGCCGCAGCAGAGCAAAGGTTAGCACGGTACCAGAACCTAATGGCAAAATATTACAACTCCAACATCAGAAAGAGAGACTTCCAGATCGGTGACCTTGTGCTGAGAAAAGTAATGGGAGCTGCTAGAGACCCCTCTCAAGGAAAGCTCGGCCCCAACTGGGAAGGACCATACAGGATCTCTTCGTGGCAAAGAAAAGGCACCTACCACCTTGAAACTCTGGACGGGCAGAAGCTACAGCACCCATGGAACACAGAACACCTACGGAGATACTACCAGTAGAGACGACGACTTGAAGAACAACAACTAGAACAACGCCTATCTTTTTACTCTTTAAATTTTTTTGAGTTTCCGCTACAATAAGCCCAACGGGCACGTTTTTACTTTGGTTTTGCTACGATATGTTTTTAAGCCCAAGGGGGCAAGCACCTCTTTCTTTTATATATATGATTTCATACAGACTACTAAATTTTTTCTATTTAATAATCCACTTAGTTCGATAAAATGAACGGATCATCCCTGAGGGATGAAAACAAAGTCCGCATAATGGACGGGTTATCCCAAGAGGATGAAATCACCAAATCCACATAATGGACGGACAATCCCATAAGGACAGTAACCGTCCATCGACAGACGGATGAAGACAAAGTCCACATGACCGGCGGATTCCCAAAAGGATGAAACCACTAAGTTCTTCAGCAGACGGATGAAAACCAAGTCAACGAAGTGGACGGACTTACAATCCGGATTAAAAATTTGTTTAGATCCACAAAGTGGACGGGCAATTCAGCAAGATTAAAAACTAAGTCCACGAAGTGGACGGACTTACAATCCGGATTAAAAATTTGTTTAGATCCACAAAGTGGACGGGCAATTCAGCAAGATTAAAAACTAAGTCCACGAAGTGGACGGACTTACAATTCGAATTAAAAATTCTTTAAGTCCACGAAGTGGACGGACTTACAATCCGGATTAAAAATTTGTTTAGATCCACAAAGTGGACCGGCTATTCGACAAAATTAAAAACCAAATCCACGAACTGGACGGACTTACAATCCGCAGTAAAAATTTGTTTAGATCCACAAGGTGGATGGACTACTTGACGCAGTTAAAAACTAAATCCCCAAAGTAAACGGACTAACTATCCGGGCTAAAATTTGCATAGTTCCGCGAAATGAACGGACGATTCATCATAATTAGAAATAAAAGCCCACTACGATGACAGATTACCCCAAGTGGGACAATTCCAGCACGGATCAACCCAAAAGGGCTAAAACCCACCGATGTGGACGGGTATTTTGCTAAACCCACCAAGTGGACGGACCACCCCAAACTATGATAAATTCTTAGTCAATATTAGTGAAAATATACTATCGCAGGGGGTGAACGGATAAAAATAGCAAAATGAGCAAAGCATCGATAAACGGATACGATTAATTAAGATTATAAAAAAAGGGAGTCAACGGAAACATCAAGAGAAATGTTCTACTGATTGCCCCAAAAACATGACGGGGAAATTAAAAAGAAACAATAAAAACAAAAACTAAAAATACTACAATTCATCCGTCTACGGCATGGACGTCTTTCTTCTGTGCTTGCTCGTCCTGGGAATCCACTGTCTGGATTACAACCGTCTGGCCATCTTTAGGATCCTTGGCGGCTTCTCCGAATAGGTCGTCCGTATCCTCTGATTGGGCCGGCTAGGCAGAAGTATTCTCGGGGGCATCTATGTTGACGGCTGACAAGTCCAGATCAGGGTTTAGTGCCTTGACCTGACAGATGGCATCATCAAAACCGTCATTGTAGGAGACGCTGAGCTCCGTTATAAGGGCCTTAGAGTCACGATACTCCCGTATCGCGGCCTCTTTAGCCTGACGGACCTCAGCATCCTTTTTCTTCAAGGCCTCCCTCATATCCTCCGAAAGCTTCATATACTCGTCCTTGGCCGTCTCCGCCATCTTGAGCTTTTTCTCCTGGACGACCTTCCAGGACTTCAACTCGAGCAACTCGTCCTCCATCGCCTTTGCCTTATCACGAAGACGGTCTATGGTCGTTTCGTGATTAAGGCACCGTCCCATTATGCCCTTTGCCATAATCATAGCCTGAAAGGAAACACAAGTTAAAGAGGAAAAGGAGTAAGAAAGTAGACAGACAAACGGGTGACGGGCATATTACCTGAGCTATGCTAAAAAGGGCCGTCTCCCCCATTGCCTCCGTCGAATGATTGCACAAGTCTTCATAATCTTCAGAAGTTATGATAGACGAGAGCTTCTCAAGCGCATACTTGGAGTCTTCGCGGAGAAGGACGGGGGGCTTCTTTTGACTTCCGGACGGGCCGGTCATCAAGCCCTTGCCGGCCCCATGCTTCACGGGCGGAACTGTCTTAGTGCCCTCGGCTAGCAGGCCTATGACGGGCTCTAGAGGCACCTTTGGTTTCTTCGGTGCACGGTCCCCCTTAGACGGAAGTTTCCTCTTTTGCTTACTGGAGCCCGTCCCCATAGGGTCCGTTCTAGTTCCCTTGTTTTTAGCCGCTTGAAGTCTAATGGCCGCTCTCCTCTTAGCGTCGTCCATCTCTGAAGACACAAACGGAGTGTCAGGCATAAGAGCTAAAAGGAAACTAAGCAAAAGTCGACGGACTTACACTGACAGGTGCGCTCTTCGTACTTGATTGTCGCCTGTGTTGGCTCTGGTCCGTCACAATACCAGTGAATAGTATTGAGATTGACGAGCTTAGCCCAGGTCCGTTCTTCTGGCGTGGTCTTGGAGAAAATTTTTTCCAAAAAGCCAAACTCCTTAAGAGTGACTTGTGGACGTCGACAGACTGCACAAAAAGTAGACGAACATTAAAACAATGGTTAATAGATAAGATAAACAAAGTTATTGCAGGACGGACTCATACCGGATTGGTTTAAGTCGCCCCAAACCTTGTCAACGGGCATAAAATCCGTCTCCCCTAGATTACACATCCAACCGTCGCCCTCGAGGAAAAAATATCTGCTCTTCCAGTCTCTATTTGAGTCTGGAGTTTCATATATCACTTTTAGGATGGAACTCCTAAGGACAAAACTATACATCCCCCTAGACTTATCTATCTCGTCTGGACGATAGCAGTGGAGGAACTCCCTTATCGTCAACCTCCTCGCACCGTCGGACATGGCTCCGAACAGGACCTCCATGGCTATAAAGACCCTCCATGCATTAGGTGATACCTGGCTGACGGATAAACCCAGGTATTTGAGGAGTTTGCAGTGCAAAGAACTCAAGGGGAACCTAAGACCCACCTTAAGCATCTGCTCGTACACTTCTACATCGTCTACCCTTTCGTAATAACATTTTTCTGACTTATAAGGTAGACGGATGGGGATGTAGTCTGGGATTTGGTAATTGGCCCTAAGGGTGTTGAAATGTGCCTCCTTGATGGTGGATGTGAAGGCATTCACCGTCCATTCTGGGAGCATGATGAACTCCCTAAGTCCATCAGCTCCCACGACGAACCTAACAACTTGTTCTTCGTCGCCGTCATCGGATACCTCTTCTACCTCGACTACTTCCATATCCTCATTTGTTGAGGACGGGGAAGTTGAGAATGAACTCCTGTCGCTCAGATCGTCTTGGTCTTTATGACCTGACGAATATACTTCTTCGTAGTCCGCCCCATCACGAACGACCGACTGGTTACTTGACGCACTAGACATGGCCTACATGTATAATGACAAAACCTAAGACTCTGACGGGTTTTTAAGGGGAGACGGGGGCATTAAAATACAATCAAGATGCAGACCAAAGAATAAAAAGAAAAGATAATAATAATAAGTGAGGACAGATGAAAATTGCTTACCTGGTATTAAAGGAACGATGCGACGGATGCAAGATCTGGACGGATGGATCTCTGACAGGAGTGACGGACGCGCTCTGACAATATATAAATTGGGAGAAAGAGTAGAAATGAAAGAGGGGGGATCGATATTTATAGAGGAAGGTGCACAGAAGACAAAGCGTCGCCTCGTTCTGAGGCCACAGCCATTAAAGAAGCGACACGCGTCGGCCACCATAAATGAACTCTGACAGTCTGCCAAGGTACGGAGTGACGCACGTAGCAATTTGCACGTACGGTTGCCTTCTATCAGAAATTTTTTTATCGTCACCCCCCTGCGTCCGTCTGCTTATACTGAACGGACCCAGGGTGTGAGGGGGCAACTGAAGAGGAGTAAATTTCTCTCATATGGACGGGCTTTCCCCCTGCACCTACTGGACGGACCTATGACTTAGAATTGAACGGACTCAAGCTAGAAGGGTGCAGAGCCCAAGATAAGTCTGATCTTGATGGTCTCCGGCCCGCAATAAGCCCAAAATGGGATACTTGTAGGCCACACCACGTAATGGAGTCCTAGTACAAATAGGATTCAGATGGCCGCGTCTGTTTAAGGAAGGATCTTCTCGATATGGAAAAATACTTGTCTACTACGTTTAGGACTCTTTTGGAAGAATTTCTATAAGGAAAGACTTCAACTCCAAGTAAACAAAGGTCAACTTTTGACTACTATAAAAGCTCCAATACCCTCACAAATCAAGGTACGCATAATTTACCCTCTCTAGCACTCTAGAGTTGTGAGCAGATTCCTAACTTGACCTTCGGAGGGTATTCGGCCGGCACCACACCGGTGCTCTTCGTAAGGTTCTTTCTTCCTTTTTGTTTTGCAGGTTTGCGTTCAGGCGCGCAGATATCGTGCAGCTCACTAGGTGAATTCTTGACTTCATCATATATATATATAGGCAAAACTTAAATACTGTACCTTAAATACTATTACTTAGGTTCCCCCTCTTCAATTTTTGCCATCTTAAAAAACTTTTTCTTTATGCTTTTTTTTTCTTAATCTTTTATTCCCCCTGTCTTGTGAGAGAACAGAGAACCCCATGGCCTCATTATGAAATTCAGATCTCTCCTGCTTCGTACCCTCAATCTAAACCAATTGAAGCCAACAAAGGGTAAGAAGGACCAATGGGTGAAAGATAAGAAGAAGGTAAGGGATGAGAAGGATAAGATGAAAAGGAAGAAGTGGGAGTTGTGATTTGGGAAAGGTGGAGAGGGATTACCTGTAGAAGATTGAAGAGATTTTGCAGATCAATATATGAGTTGGGTTTAGAGCTACACCCAGTATAATTCTAAACATTTTAACAACATATAATAACTTTTTATTGAATTAATATTTCATAAATCCCACTGTTAGATTACATGCTCTCTATGTTATTAACACGCATACAAAGTTTTGTGCCAATCGGATGCAATTTACTATTGGATCTAGAAACTCATCTTTTATACACAATTTTAAATACGCAAAATTTGAAATTTAAACACTTGATCGATGACATAGATATTGATCTTAGATTATCTTGAAATTTTGCAAATATGTATAGTATAAGAATAAAATTTAATCCAAAGGTGGATTTGTTAAAATTCGTATCCAATAAAAAAATATTGAATAGTATAATAATGCTTAAAGTTACACTAAGTGTAACTTGAATCCGCCCCCCACACACACTCTGAATGTTTTATAATATGATATTTACTTATGTATTATTACTTTTTGGGAAAATTTAACCGATGATCTGAGGGCATTAGTTTAGAAAATATTTGACAGACCCTTTTTTTTTTTTCAAGGAAAGTTATGAATACACAATTTTTCACTCTTTAGTTGTCGATAGATTGGATAGTTGAGTTACAAAATCATACTACTTTTTAAACACACCAATCACAAGATTCATAATAGGCTATTTCAGTAATAATAATAAAAATTGTGCCTTTTTTTTTTTGGTTTGTTGACAGGTTTTAACTTATTGTAAAAAAAAAAATATATATATATATATATATATCATTAAGGAGAATCAACAAAACCAATAAAAAGATGACACATTCCTAAATCCTAAAGAGCATTCACAGCTGGGCTTGCAAATGCCATATGTAAGCATGTTTTAGCATTAAGGCATTAAAAGTGAGCAACATCCGGACTTGCAAAATCTTACAATTGCAAAAAAATTTGCAATTGTGTTACAGTGCACTCCTAAATGTATGATTGCACTGTAGCACAGTTGTAAACGAAAATATTATATTTTTTTTATTTTACTTTTTTGTTTTCTCTCATTTAGGGGTGTTCACGATGTGGTGTGGTGTGGTTTTGGGCCATTTTTAGCACCGCACTTTGCGGTGCAATTTAGTTAAAACCATAACTGCACCGCACCTTATTTTTGCAGTCACATATGCGGAACGGTGCGGTGTGGTGCGGTTTAGAGTTTAGCTAAAATTATAACCGCACCGCACCTCATTTTTGTGGTTACATGTGCGATACTATATATAAGATGCGGTTTGAAGTCGGTATATTTTTCAAATTTTGGCTTTTCCTACTTAGCCCAAAACTAATTTTTTCCCTTTTTTTGGGGGTTTTAAATTATTAAACTAGTTTTTCTTTATTTTGGGTTGGCTTTTTTTTTTTTTTTTTTTTTTGAAAACTAGGGTTATTAAACTATTAATAATATATTTAATATTAAAAATAAATAAATATATTAATATATAGAGAGGGTGCGGTGCGGTTTGTGCGGTTTTCTTATTATAAAACCACAAACCGCACTGCACCATGCGGTATGGTGTGGTGCAGTGCATTGTTACTTGTAGTGCAGTGCGGTTATACCATTTTGTGGGCTGTTT
This sequence comes from Quercus gilva, assembly GCA_023621385.1. Taxonomy (NCBI): domain Eukaryota; kingdom Viridiplantae; phylum Streptophyta; class Magnoliopsida; order Fagales; family Fagaceae; genus Quercus; species Quercus gilva. Next base: position 34,047,946 of record CM042484.1, read on the forward strand.
TGGTGCGGTTTTTGCGATTTGTGCGGTTTATGCGGTTTGATGAACACCCTTACTCTCATTAATGGTCTGTTTGGATTGAGGGGAAAGGAGGTGAAGTAGAGTAGATTTAGCACAAAATTAACTTATTTTTACCCAACTCTACTCTATTCCCCTCCACTCCCCTCTTTCCCCCCTCTATCCAAACAGACCATTAGTCATTTTGACTTCCTCTCTCTCTCCCTCTCACAGCTCCTCACTCCTCACTGCCTCTCTCACATCTCTCTCTCTTATTCAAAGCTTGCACCGGAGCTGGGTTTTGGATTTTGGATTTGGGACCGGCGTGGATCGGCGAAGATTGGAGATTGTGGTGGCGTGGGTTTGGATCGGTGGGTTTGGATCAGTTGATGATGGGTTTGGATCGGTTGATCAATGGGTTTGAATCAGTGGATCTGTTGATCAGTGGGTGGATCGGTTAACACAAACACCATTCCGCCATTCCCAACAAAAATCCTTCCCTGAAAACACAAACCCAAATCTCCAAAGACATTGACCAAAAAGAGAGAGCTTTGAACAGAAAAATAAAGAAAACAGAGAGAGAGAGAGAGAGAGAGAGAGAGAGAGAGAACCCAAAAGAGTTGTTGTGATGTGTGCTGTATATGTGGCTTCGTCGGTAGCTCCGATGGTGATTTTTTTTTTAAATGGGTTTGCTGAGATATGTGGAGTTTTGGCTTGGTTTGAACTGATGCTTTGATGAGTTATTTATTTTATTTTTTTTTTTTATGTGGTTTTGGTTTTGGTTTGATGGTCCGATGGGTGGTGCTAGGATATGTGGGGGTGACTGTGTGTTGGTGGTGGCATGGTGGCTATGGTTTATTTTTTTTAGCTGATGCTAGAGGTTGAGGGAGAAAAAGAGGAAAAGAAAGAGAAAAAGAGAAATAGTAAAAAAAGGAATAAAAAAAATATTTAAATAAAATAGGAAAAATAGAGTTTTGAGATGTTGGGTGTATTATAAAATGGTATAATATAATTGATAAAGTAGTTTTTTGAGATGGTAAAATAGGATAAGATGACATTTGTCATTGTAAATGCTCTAATAACAAAAACACTATCAATCCGACCCTCATAATTTGTCATCATTTCCAATTTTCAATGGCATGATAAGTCCACAATTGAGAGTTGAGACATCATAATCAACCTCTCCACACACCAATAGAACAAACTGGACCCTTCGATATTTCCAGTCCCAAATGCTACAATTCCCTCCCACAATTTGTACAGCTGCCGTACACACCCTCAAACTTCAATATTTAAATGCAGTAATGTTATGGACACAATTTTTTTTTCTTCAACAAATTTCACAATTATACAAAAATCGTTGAGTGGTAGAGAAAAAAATGATAAACTTACGAATATTATGAAATTTGTTATAAAAAGGTTGCATATGAGCATTACCATACGAAGGGTGAGATACAGCTCAAAATACTATTTCATAATTATAATTATAATTATATCTTCAAAATACAATTTTAGCTGGACGGCAGAATATAATATCATATCATATAATTGCTCCGACATAAAAAATTGTACCTTCCTTCCTAACGCTTGGCTTTCCATTTGGTTATTATTCTAATTGCATGGCCGTTATCAAAAGTCTTTTACGTTGTTGTTGGTCGTATTTTTTGTTTCCTTGGGACGGTTTGTGTTTTGCCAGCCAAAACCGTGGATAGGATTTTATAACAGTGGAAAACAGACTCATAGTTGATCACATTCACATATAGTGCGGACTGGGTCCTCCAATGTGGTCACGTGTATTTTAATTTTTCAATATTTTATGTCATGGACCATTTTTGTACAATTTAGTATATAATAATAATATTACTTTGTTAGTATTATAATATATTATACAGTTAGATAGTGGTCAATATTTTTTTAAAACAGAACAAATAAAGGTCTACCGACCTGCCAATTAGTCTACAGCTGTGATTTAGCATAATTATTTTTTAATTTATTTTTTTTAGTTACCCATTTGACTTGGGGTTCTATTTTTTAGTGTCAACCCCTTTGTTTTGTTTAATTAATTTATTCTATGTTGCAGGAAATTTAGTATTTGTAGGTCACTGCAAATCTCGGCTGTGACTGTGAATGACTGATATGAATGGTTTGTTATCATGTTTCATATAATTGTTGTGTTTATTATTAGGATATATAGGTCTATAGTTGCTAGTGTTAAATCACTGTTTGTTATTGGCCGATACATTGTGGCTTTGGTTTCTGAATTGAATCTAAGTGTGTGTGTGTGTAGGGTGAGATTAGCTTACTGTTGTTGGATCATTGTGATTTGCAGATTAAGGTGTGTGGATGAGTCAGCAATTTGCATTGTTGTGAGCACCCAGTTGGATTTTTTTAATGCTTATGTGTAGTTAGCTTTTGGGTTCATTAAATTGTTGGCAATTATTGAATATATGATTTCTTCTTAATGGGGTTTCTTTGATTATATTATGCTTTTCTCTCTTCTGTCAATGGCTTATTTTTCCCACCACCTTGCTGAAACAAATAGCTGTAGCATCAACGGATTTTTAGGACTGCTCATTGATTGCTATGAAAATGACATTTTAGCTTTTATTGAACTTTTTGGTCTGTTATTGAATTTTCAACTATATCTTTCTTATTATATTATGCATTTGGAAAATTGCAACGTAAGGAAGGACCATTGAGTATTTTTTTTTGCAACTTGAGGTTGAAGATGTCTGCTAGATATGTCCAGATTTTTTCTGTCCTTTCTATTTCTTCCTCGCATGAGTGTTCCCTTTAGTTGGCATTAAATAAGCCTACCCATAGACTTTCTCATATAGTTATGTCTTGGAAAATTCTTAGTTGATTATTTATCTGCTAGAACAGTGACAATTGCATGCTTGCGCTTGTTTCAAGATTCAAGAACCTGTGGCTTGAAAGTTTAGTACATAAGTGTTTCTGGCTTTTAGTGTAAAGTTTTTGATCTTGAGAGAATGAGAACCAGGCGAGGGAAGCATTCTGAGGTACGTTTTTAAGTCATCAAGGACTTCTTTTATCAGTTTTTGTGTATTAAGATTCTATATAAATGTAGATATGATTCTTGATGATTTATTTGGCCAATTACATTTGATTGCAGGCCTTTTGGCCTTCCATTGTGATGAAGAAATGGTTAAATATACAGCCTAAGGTGTATGATTTTAGCGAAGATGAGGTTGACACTGAAACTGAGAGTGAAGATGATGGTATGGTTTTAGCATGTTTAGCACAGCAAGTTATTTGTTTTGCCTTCTGTGCTTGATTAAGATTTCTGAAACTTTTTTCCAGCTTGCTCTCTTAAAGATGCAAACATGCAAGCGGATGAGGAGCATGCCCATAGGACACATAGGAACCAATCCATTTTCCCCTGTCAAACTTCAGGCAATACTTTGCTTTCTGTTTAATTGATTGGTCCTATTAGGATGAAACTGCTTTCTCAATATCTATTCATGTTTAATTAAAAGTATGCATATTTTCTGTCATATTTACTATTACTGGAGTGTTTTACCATTTACCAGTGCTTATTTTTTCTAAGAACATCTGTGGTTAAGGCGTTAAGCTCCTTTTGGTTTAAATTCAAAAAATTGTGGAAGTTTCGTCTGTGTGATCTTCCTTGTTTTGTTTCTGTATAGTTTTGCTATTATTTCTTTGTTGAACATGTCTAATTGTTTATTCTTAGCTGACGGCAACCATGGTCAGAATTTGTTTTACTTTTTTATGTGACTTTGGATTTGAAACATGGTATGGATCATGGAAATTATATTAGCATTTTTCTTTAGTTCCATCTTAGTCCCTCAAATCTGAATGGAGCCAAAGAAACCTTTTGGTCAATCAGCTTAATAATATGTGAAATAGTTTCCTAATATTTTAATGATTTTGTCATCTGATAACTATCATCTTTGGTTTTGATTTCCATTCATGCAGATACACCTTCCAAGGGGTATCAGTTACGACACAGGAGAGGAAAATCAGAAACTCTGCGTGCGCAGTACATAAATACAAAGGATGTGAGGTATGACGGTGACCTGCCTATGCTATCTATAGGTATTACTATTTTGTTTCTCACTGGATTCTTATAATGACATTTATTTACTGTAGGGTGACAATTGGTACTTGGAATGTTGCTGGAAGACTTCCATGTGAAGATCTTGAGATTGATGACTGGCTTTGTACAGAAGAGCCAGCAGATATTTACATTCTTGGGTGAGTACTTCCTCATCCCTGTGACTGGTGCTTCATTAGATGATGGTCAATTTGTGTCTTGTATAAACTTCAGTGCTTGACTAAGATACATTTGATTGTCAAAGCTAATAGTGCCTATCAATGTTTTTGAACACTTTATAGTAAAAAAAAAAAAAAATTATATTAAAACCATCTCACTAATAAGTTCAGGTAGAATATGTTGAAAATAGTAGAATGCTGACCTTAAAAAATGACAAACTTTGTAGTTAGATGCTGGGATGTCCTATGAAAATTGAATGAATCAGTAGTATATTGCAGAGAACTGGGTATTTCTTTCTTCTTTTGATAAAATTTATTGAGCTTTATTCTTTTTCTTATGTGAATACGGTGATCTCTTCCTTGGGTTTTGTTTGACTTCATGATTATTTGTTCACACTACTAGCTTGTATGTTGAGTCTCTTACCATGTAAAAGAGACTAGATTGATTTAGCATGCAAGGGATATCTCAACAAGCCAAAGTTATACACTTTGATTTTCTTTTAAATCCTAAATGAATATTATATTTGTGAATTTTTGGATTACTTATAAGCAGGGAGAGAACAAAGTTTAGGCATATGATATTAGAGGAGACAGTACATGTAACTAAATTGAACCTGAGTTTCCAAATCTTTGAAGTATAACCTGGGATCCCAGGTCCATGGTGCACTAGATCTAATGAAGAATTATCAAAATACTTTTCATAGCTTTAAGGTTATATGGATTAATTATCTAAAGGATGAATCATTAAATCTTCAATCAAACATTGTGGTTGCACATTCATACTCGACATGATTCTTATGTAGGTTTTTATCACCTTTCATGACTCGATTACTAGTAAGTCAAGTATATGCTGGTTGCATTTCAAGTATAGATCAACACCTTTTCTTCTTTTAATCTTGACTTCATCAATATGCCTATTTGCTTTTAGGTTCCTATGGTCTAGTCAAAGGCTTCATTTTAGATTTAACAAGAATTTGTATCTATCTAGCCATGCAGAAGACGATTCTGTCAATCTTTTACCATGGGACATCCATGTCTAATCTACATAATTATCCTTTTATATGTTCTAGTCTAGGGATATTTTGGAGGGCTTTTGGCTGAATGAGTTTGAACTGCATAGCCAATATGGTAGATTTCCTTGCCTGACATTTGATCTTGGCAAAGATTCTGCTACCAACTGGATTTTGGCAATTGACTCATTACTGTTCACCTTGGGTCCCAGAGCCTTTTTTTTGGGTCTGAGAGCATGTTGATTCGTAATGTATTACACTTAAAAAGCAAACCTAAATTCACATGCATACGCATTAAAATCAAATAATATACATCCATCTACGCTTTCCTCCAACATTCAGACCCAGAATGTTTCAAGTTCATTGAACTGGAATAAATTCTGCTCATATTGTTGCTGCAGATTTCTTAAGTACTCTGGAAACAAACATATACCTAATATTTTTCCACATTTCAAGAAGCAACATGTTGAATGGTCATATGTTCTTGTTTGTTTAAGCCACAATGTTTCTCCCTTTACATATATAATCCTTTATATCCAAATCTAAAAATAAAAGTGCATGCGGCTATCCTTCATGATTTTGGGACTGTTGACATTGTGTGTTAACGTGTTCTCTCTCTTCAATACAATGGTCATTTATTAGGTAAAACTTTTGGCTGCTGAGAAGGTTTAATAGTCTATCAACTGATTTTAATATAATCTATTTGCTGCTTTTTCCAGTTTCCAAGAGGTAGTCCCTTTGAATGCTGGGAATGTACTGGGGGCAGAGGATAGTAGTCCCATACCAAAATGGGAGGCAATCATACGAAAAACCCTCAACAAATCTTTGGAACCTGAAAGCAAACACAAATGCTATAGTGCCCCACCCTCCCCAGTGATGAGGACTTCTTCTGTTGCTGATGTACTTGCAGCTGAGGTTGATACATTAGAGATGATGAGCGATGAATACGTCATGACAACAAATAATTATGACATGGAACAGGAAGCATTGGATAAAGTAATTGGTTTTGGAATGAATTTACCATTGAAGAGAATATATGGTATTGATTGCAATAATGGATTAGACTGGCCTGAACGTTCATTAGATGCAACCCCTCAAGTGATCTCCTCCAATTCAAAATTGCGGAGAGTATTCAGCAGTTCTGGAAGAATTGGATTTAACATGACAGACAATTCTCTACCAGCGAGTCCTAAAAGTTTTGCATTAGAATGTAGTAGATTGAAACGTTCGCACCATAGCTCAGGTGACTTAGACTTGATGTGGATGGAGCAGCTAGAGAAGCCTGAAGTTCTTGATTCTCTATCTAATGTATCCGGAACTTTTTCTGATGAGGAAGATGATGAATTTCTTGAACTTCCACAGGCTCAGCAAACTAATGAAGTTACCAAAAATTGTTTGAAGTCACGTCATAGGTATGTAAGGATTGTCAGCAAGCAGATGGTAGGGATATACGTATCAGTTTGGGTGCGTAAGAGCTTCAGAAGACACATCAACAATTTGAAAGTTTCTCCCGTTGGAGTTGGTCTAATGGGCTACATGGGAAATAAGGTAGTGCCTTTAATTTCATTATAGAAATGCAACCACCTTCATAGCAAATGTGTTCCCCTTCCTCACATGCACACACACTAAAAAGAATGGTGGTGGGGGTTGAATCTCTTTCCTGGATGCAACCCTGTTAAATTTGAAAACTACATTAATAATGGCTGAGACTAAAATAGAACCTTCATAATTGGGTTCTTAACCTCTACAATTACTTGTTATTACATTATTGCTACAGTCTGGAGAGAATTACATCACACTGCATCATGCTATGAAGGGTTGCTGCTTCCATGCCACTAAATAGTAAGCAATATTTGGTTAGTTCACTTCAATTTTTTTTACTTCTATGACAAGAAAACAGTGCCCTCCATATTATGATGCATTGCAATGTGATTGGTGGCAGGCTGGAGATTGCATCAATTGTAGAGGGGAGATGACATTTCACTATATGTGTATGATGATTACTTGTTTCGATTTGACTGGAAGTCTTAACCAAATTGTGGTTGCTGATGTAGGGATCGGTTTCTGTTAGCATGTCTTTATTTCAATCCCGGATGTGCTTTGTTTGTTCTCATCTGACTTCTGGTCAGAAATATGGGGCTGAACAGAGGCGTAATTCTGATGTTAATGAAATTATACGGCGGACCCATTTCTCATCTATCTTCGATACAGATCAACCACAAACAATTCCTTCTCATGAGTAAGCATTATTTTCGTATTTGAAATTCAATTTATGTAGCACAAAATTTTCATGTGAGCTTTATTTTGTAAGGAAACTTGTTGCACCATGGAATTTCGACTTGGTCATAGGTCTTTGTTTCTGTTTTATTATTCAAATTTGTACTCATGTTGAAGATTTGATTTTTCTGATTTTGAGATTTGGGGGAAAATTACAACGATTGATTAACTTGTAAAATATTAATACATGCATAAATGATCTATACTGGATCCACACCTGTGCTTCCTTTCATAAGTAACAAACTTACTGAAAGACAAAATGCTGTAGGCCAAGTACGTTGGATGTTTACAAAGCCTCTAAACCTCACCAAAAAGTACAAATAAAGGCAGACATGCTGCTTAACTTTCATTATATTTTAGGACATTGACATGGGATTGTTATAGATTGCAAAACACATTTTAATTTTGGGTTTTACTAAGGTATGTTAGTAAACTATTTTAGGAAAATTTTTATCGAGAATTGAAAAAGCTATCAGGCTTTTTGATAGCTTTTTTAATTTCCAATAAAAATTTTCTTAAAATTGATTATTAATGTATGCCCTACCCATTTAATTTTTAGGAATATACACTTTAAAACCCAAAAAGTGGACATGATGACTTTGGACAATTGAACAGTGTTGTGTTTGACACAGCAAAAACAGGACAAAGTGAAGATAGTACTTCTGTGCTTCTAAAAGTTTTAATGTAGAATTGAGCTAAAAATAACAAGTTTAGACTGGTTCAGATATTGTTGTTTATTCAATAGTTGGTCAAAATATGTTGTTATTTTGTCTCCAATATTTTTACCTGGAATGTAAATTTATGATTGGATCCCTTTGTAAGCAGTCAGATATTTTGGTTTGGGGATTTGAATTATCGTATCAATATGTTGGATGAGGAAGTGAGGAAACTGGTTGCTTTAAGAAGATGGGCTGAACTTCTCAACAACGATCAGGTGAGACTTGTAATGCTTTGAGTTTGAATTATTGGAAATTTGATGGATGGAAATAAATTGGCATCATTGGAAATTTGATGTTCAATGATATCCTTTTATGTGGCAGCTAAGCAAGGAACTCTATAGTGGGCATGTATTTGATGGATGGAAAGAGGGGAAGATAGATTTTCCACCCACTTACAAGTATGAAATCAACTCTGATAGATATGTTGGTGAAAACCCTAAAGAAGGGGAGAAGAAGAGATCTCCAGCTTGGTAAGTACTCTACTTTCTTGGGACTATCAAGATTGTGAACCTGGTGTTGAGGAAGAGGGATTGATGGGGGAAAAACTCAAAAATTTATGGAACCACATTGGCCTGTTATTTAGAGTTAGCTGTGCTTTTTTTTTTTTTTTTTTAATAGAGTTTCACAATCTATGGCTTCCGCTTATTATGATTACTTTTTACCATTAGACCAAGACACTAATTGATTTTTGAAAGTTAGTTGTGCTTTTCATTAGGGGTGTCAATTTGGGTTAGCATGTCGAGTTCGTGTCATGTTAAGGTAGGAGTATTCGACTAAATGGCTCAACCTGAATCCGACCTATTTAATAATTGTGTTATGATCCTTCAATCCTAACCCTATTTGTTAATAAGACAGGTTGACTTAACCCAACCCACTTGACATGCTTAATAAACGGGTTGTGTTGGGTTGACGCGAATGTGACACAACTCATTACAACCTGCTTAATATTAAATATAACATTTATTTAGAAATTTTTTTTTTACATCCCAAAAGTAGTCCATATACTTCAAGTCTTCAACCTATATCAATTTTCAATCATATCTCTTATAAATTTTTGTAATTACTCACATTAATTTTTGAGTTTAAAATATAGGTTAGATATAAAAGTTATTTGACAAATCTAAAATAAAATGAATATTTATTTACTATATAAGTTAAACAGATTGTGTTAAATGTATTATTTTGGGTTGACATAAATAAATTGGCATGTCAAATATGTCAATTGCATGTGACGTGGGTTGATCCGCTTATAACACGTTTCTTATCATGTCATGTTTGGGTCGACCTGTTTATGACCCAAACCCGTTAAGACCCAATCCTAACCCACAAAAACCCGTGTCGTGTTGGCGAGTTGAGTCAAACATTGACACCCCTACTTTTAGTTGCCCTAAAAGAAACTTTTTACTGAGGACATGGTTTTTTATTTGGGAAAATTTTGTTGCACATGTCTGCATTTACACAGCCAAAATGCAAAAAACATGATTTTAAATCACATTTTCAAGTTTTATTGTTCTGGGCAGTGTGTAAATGCACACAATGTGTGCAACAAACAGTGCCCTATTGTTTTTTTTTACCTCTATATGTATCATTTAAAGTTTCTAGTTTCCATGGTACCATTCGGGGATGTACATAAGGTTGGGCTGGTTTGATTTTGGAGGTCTTTTAAAACCAAACTGATATCACCGTTTGGATAGTAGCCAAACTGACCAAACTGAAACAATCCAAATGTGATCATTTTGGATCGACTTGGGTTGTCAATTTAGACTAGTACAATCAGGTCGATTTGGGCCTTTTGTCTTTAATGATTTCAATAACTCTGAAAAGCATTTCAATTATTTGAATCATTCCAATAATTCATCTAACCATTTAAGATCCTTTTATAAAAATAATTTTTTCTTGCTGCGCAATTTGGCCAAAACATCTGAAGACCCATTCTAGATGTAAAAGTATGGTTAAATTTTTAACTAAGATGGATCATTGCTAACAATGCCCATCTAGGCCCCATTGCGTTGTTGTTTACATATTTTATTAAGAAATAAATAATATAAAATAGAATCTAATAAAAAATCAGTATTGAACAAATGGCTATAATACTATACTATATTTTTTTTTTTGGTAACATAATTGTTGTATTTGTTTGGGTTCGCCTGTCTGTCAAAACTTTTGAACCTGATACCAAACCTTTCTAGTTGGTTTTTCTAGTTTTGAAACCATTCTAGCCCATTAGCCTGGAAAAAAGTAGACCAAACACATTGGTATGGGTCAGGTTGGTATAATTAACAGTTTTTCTCTGCATATCCTGAGCTCCATTACTTTGATACTCAACAAGTGGACTCAAAATTTGAGTGCATTGGATTAGCTATTTTTTCAGATCAAGTGATAGAGCTTGATCCCTTAGAACTTAAGACTGTATGAGTCAACTTGATTATGTTCAATGAAATATTAATCAAGTATTGACACACTGTAGCTTTCTTTAGACAAATGCTCAGGAATTTAGCTAACTGAGCAGTTGATATATTATGCAGGTGTGATCGTATACTTTGGTTAGGAAAAGGCATAAAACAAGTTTCGTACGAGCGGGCAGAGATAAGGCTCTCAGATCATAGACCAGTCAGTTCAAATTTCTTGGTTGAAGTTGAAGTCCTAGACCATCGGAAACTGAAAAGGGCTCTCAATGTCAACAGTGCGGCTGTACATCCTGAAATTTTCCTTGATGAAGAGAATTAGAATCTTAGCAGAGGTAACTGTCCCAATTCATTATTGAAAATTACGAAAAGATGAAAGACAAGTTTTAACAAATGCTTATAACCAGTATCATAATTAGTCTCAAATAATCTTTCACAATGTGCTGTGTTCTAAGGTTTTAAAGTGACAGGGAGGAAATCAATAGGAAGTGCCCGTAAATGTTACATAGATTAAACTTGACATTAACTGAATCCACTTTAGAGATCTATTCACGAAAATTGTTTCTTTAAACGGCCATAATTATCTAGAGTCAAATATTTTGCTTCATTTTCCATATATGTGAAACTCAACAAAATAATATCATAGGCCATCATATTTGAGATTGTTAGTAGATCTAAAAGATTACTCTGATTACTCTGGATTGATGTAAAGTTAAACTAAATACATAGCACAATAGCTATAAATTTTCAAGATTATCTGTTATGTTGTCCATAAGTTAGGTCAATTTTGTTTCTGGAAATTTATTTTTAATTTCTTCACATATGTCTGAGTAATCACATCATCTTTCTGAGAAAGAACAGTATATGTATTAGATTCTTACCACTTCTGATTCTGAAGGATAGTTCAAACTCTGAATACATTGTTCCTTCCTTTTGCACATGTCGGTATTACTTGATGTGTGGCAGACCATGATAATTGATAACGTTAGATGTTCTATACCAAATAGTATGCAACCCACTTTTTATTGTTGTTGATACATCAATAGTTGAGGGTGGGAGGATTTGAACCCTTGATGTTTTCATTGGAAACACCAGAAAGTGCCAATTGAGCTAAAAAGCTCCTGGCAGTATGCAACCCACTTTTAAGTGGACCTTTCTTGTTGATCCTTTTCAGTCATTTACTTAAACCTGGTCAGATAATCAGACAACCATCTTAGAGTGAATCTTTCGTGTTTTGGAAATTTATGCGTCATTGGAGTGATTCTTTGCAAGAGGCTCCTGAAAAGTATCTTAAAGATGACTGGATGAAGTTGCTTGATTATCTATGCTTTGAAGAATATAACGAGATTGATGTTTCATGCATATACTAAAATAATTAAACTCTCAAACAGGGTTGCAAATCATTATGGCAAGTTGCAAGGTGGTACCTTGTCTGATTATTGGGTTTCAAGATGCCATCAACCGACACCATCAATGTCTGACTATAGCTTACAAGAAGTGATCGTCACAGTCTAGTATTTCAGCTGGGATCACAAGTCTGATTTAGGTCATACAAGAAGTTAAGAGGAATAAGGAATGAATGTATGTAGCAAAAGCCAACCTATTTGCTTCTATTTCTGGAGGACCTCCAAACATTTGTGTTATCGGTGGGTTTACTGGTTTTGTAGTGTTGCTGGTCTGTATAGTTCTGTTTTCAAATTTTGTGATGGGTTTGTGGAGCTACTATAAATGTTATTTGACAGTTCACTTAAGTACTACATGTAATTTTTCCTCTATCTTGGTTTACATTTTTTTTTTTTTTTGGGAGCCGGGGGTGGTGGGGGGTGGTGGTGGGGGGGATGAAAAGGTTTACATTTAAGATATACTAGCCAGTAACTTGAGTTAGTTACTTTTTTATCAATTTCCTTTTATTTACAAGAGTTTGTGTTTTTATTTATTTATTTTTTTTTTTTAAAGTAATTAAAAGGCTAGTTGATTCCAATGATAAAGTGTGCAATATATTTTTGTTGAACTGTAATTTCAATGTTCTTTTAGCAGTTTAAATTACACAGAAAAATAACAATATATATATTGTTTTGTTTATGAATGAGATCAATACTATTACCCAAAGAGAGAGAGAACAATGAGCACAGACTAAAGTGACAAGCAGACAAATGCTGCAGAACCCAAAACTGCAGTTCCATAGATTGCCACTCAAACTTCCCTGCAACTGCAATTGAAACACAGAAGAGAAGCACCTTAAATCTGAAAGTACAACAATACCAGTCCCAGAAAATAAGCAAACTAGAGATCTTACAGTAAATTCCCCTAATGGAGAGTACATATCTAAACTCAACATAGAGGACATCAATTTCCTGTGGCTGTCATAGCAGCTTCAATGCTGCAGTAAACCCTCTTGTGCTCTCACCTCAAGCTGAATCCTTATCCTCCCTTACACAAGCATATAAAGTCTCCTCCCTTTTGCATCTGATAATTTCCTTCCACTTTCCAACTTCCCTTTTCAACTACACTTCTAGTTTCTCACCTCCCATATTCGCTTCAAGTAGTTGTGAGAATTGCAACCTGAGGGAGCGAGATATTTAGCATCCCTCAATAAGGAATTTCATAATGGAGGCTCAACTACATATATACTTCCTCCTAAATTAAGAGATTCACAATGAAGTCACATCTTACTTTAATTTGAAATAGAGAAAACTAAGAAAAACCTCGAGATTTTATTAAATTATAAAATGGTATATCAATTCCAAAATCAATGTTACAAGGGCTTAGTCATATGTTACTGAGGGAAATGAAAATTACATGGATTAGATACTCTAACCTATATCCCCAAATATAAAATTTGGAGGCTAAGCTACAAGGTAGGAAAGTATTACATGCCCTCCCTGCCTAATCTAAGAATGTTTGCCTAGAGTTTGAATGGCCAATACTTGGGCCACAACAAACATGCCTTGAGGGCTTCTTCATTTCCACAAAGTTTTGAAAGCCCAAACCCAAAGTTCTAAAGACAAAAAGCCCACAATACTTTGGATCTACTTCATGTCTCCATGTATCCAAGGCCCACCTTCAAGGCCCAGTCTTGCACCCAATGAGGCCCATCAGCAAATGAGGGTATGCCACACATAGCCCACAATGAGACTCATAATGGTCAGATTATTAACTGAAATGGGCAGCAGTAGGGTTAGTATGAAAATAGAATCAAACTTGAAGAGGCAAAATGAAAATTTGAAAAAATAAAATGCCAGAATGAAAATAACTCCAAACTTTAATGGCCAAAATTTTACTTTAGTCTTTTTTATATTATTATAATGGTTTGTATTTTTAAATAAAAAATCCATGGTTTTTTATAATCAAAATGGAATATTCTTTGGATGAGGATGAGGGTGATTCCAATCGGAATGTAATCTTCCAAATTATCAATTCAATTATTTACTTCAAAAAAATAGATAATTAATTTTGATGTTTAGAAATTTCACAATTATCTTTAGGTTCTTCCAATGCATGATGATTATTTCAATTGAACCAATGAGAATTAAAATTTTAATTGTCCCATATTGTTTATGGGTTCGTTGGGTTAGAGGGGTGGAAAAGTGAGAGAATAGAAAATGGTGGGAGAATAGAAAAGATTTTAATTTCTCTCATTTTTGTTTGATTGTGAGTGGAAAACTGAAAGGATGAAAAAAAGTGAGTTTATATAAATTTACTTATACACTATTGTTAAAAAATGATTGCTAATTAAATCAAAAAAGTGACAAACAACCAAAAAAAAAAAAAAAAAAAGCAATCACCCAATTTATGTCTCAAAAAAAATCATGTCTAGTTAAACAAAAAAAGAAAAAACAAAAACAAAACAACTATTACACCTACCGCCCAAGAAATTAAATAAAAAAATATTAAAAAAAAAGAAAAAGAAAAAAAAGAGCAACATCTAGGAAAGGAAAAGAAAAATAAAAAAGGAAGAGGCAACGGCTTCCTAGGAAAGCACCCAAAAAAAAAAAAAAAGGAAATTGGACAAATTGCCCATGCACATGGGCATTTTTGTTCAAATGCACATAAGTATTTTTGTCCATTAAGTAACCTCATTTTCTTCTTTCAGTTTTCTTTTCATTTTGAGAAGAAAACTTTTTGGTGGGCTTGGAGAAAAAACACTCGGGCCCCACCACTTATTTTCTTTTCTCTCCCATCCAACTAAACACACTCTAAAAAAGTTTTCCTTCTTATTTTTTCTCCAAAGTTTTCTATCCACCTTATTTCATCTCCAAACAAACACACCCTAAGAATATGTTTGGTTGGGGTGAAAACAGAGAGGATGGAAAATAAGAAGAGGAAAATAGGGTGGAAAATGACATTTTTCACCGTTTGGTTCAGGAGAGAAAATAAGAGAGACAGAAAATGGGGAGGAAAATAATCCCTCCGGGCCCACATTTTTTTATCCTCCCAATTTGGGAGAAAAATGGAGAAGAAAAGATGCTAAATGATGTAATTTACACAAATGCCTTCATTTTATTACACTCATCTACTCTACCCCTCTCACTTTCCCACTACACCTGTGATTTTGCCTCTTCATCCTTATCACTTTCTTAGCAACTTCAACAGGGATGATGGAAAATAAGAAGATGAAAATAGGATGGAAAATGACATTTTTCACCGTTTGGTTCAGGAGAGAAAATAAGAGAGATAGAAAATAGGGAGGAAAATAATCCCTCTGGGCCCACATTTTTTTTATCCTCCCAATTTGAGAGAAAAATGGAGAGGAAAAGATGCTGAATGATGTAATTTACACAAATGCCTTCACTTTATTACACTCATCTACCCCTTTTACTTTCCCACTACACCTATGATTTTGCCTCTTCATCCTTATCACTTTCTTAGCAACTTCATAGCACAGCCAACGTGAACTACTATTTTTTTTTTTTTTTTAATTTCTTCCCACGTAATAATGGTTAGATAAAGTGTTTTCCTTTTTTTTTTTTTTTAAAAATCTTCCCAGTCTACATATGGTCATGTGGATAAAGTCTACATAATCAATTTTTGTTGCCCATAAAGTTAAAATTATATATAATAATAAAGAAAAGTAATATAAATATATACATACATATATATATATATATATATATATATATATATATGTATTTGTGTTAATTTTTATATTATTTAATGAGTGTAAATATATCCATTTCTTATATATTATATAACAAGAACATAATAGTCAATTTATATAAACTATATTTTCTATCCTCCCATTTTTCTCTCCAATCAAACAAAAAAAATTTTTATCCTTCCACTTTTCCACCCCTTCAACCAAACACAGGAGGGAAAACCAAATTTTTTCTATCCTCTCATTTTTCCATCTTCTCACTACTTTTTCATCCTCCCACTTTCCACTCCTCCAACCAAATGGACCCCAAGAGAGTGTGTTTGTGTGTAGTATAACTTGCCACACAATCTCTTCAAAATTACTATGGTTTTTGAGTGAAGTTTTTAGTGTGCCTTAGTGTTAAAATTACATCTTCTTTCCCATGTGTGTATGTGTGCGTTTGTTTCTATATATATATATATATATAAAAGGTAATTATCACATATTATTTAAGGAAGAGAGTTGTGTGTAGTATAATTTGTCTCACTTTCCCTTCAAAGTTACTTAAGTGCTGTCACTCCACTCTCCCTTAAAAGTTACTATAGTTTTTTAGTAGAATTTGTGGTGCGCTTTTGTATTTGAACATCATTACCTCTCCCTTGTATGTGTTTGTCTCTCAAATTTTTATTTCATGCATTCATGCTCAATTAAAGCCATTTTCAACAAATAAAGATTATTCTTTTTTATGAACTGATCAAAAACTAAAAATTTCATTTTGAAAATATCATTTTTACCGTTGAATCCATTATGACCCACTGGGATATAAATTTTTACCCTTGAATCTGTAAAATTCCCAAACCCATTTCTTTGAACCAAAGCTTTTGGGCTAATACTACAAATATTTCCAGGCTATATCTTCCTTGCATAGTTGGATTTATTTTGACTCTTCATCTTGACACAAGTCTAAAGCCAGGAATGAAAATACTAAAACTATTACAAATTTTACTAGCAAAAAACATACAAACTTCTGTGGCAAGAATACAATTAATGTCCAAGGGTGAAAAATATACAAACTAATGTGGTAAAAATACGATTGCTACCCAAAGCCGAAACTATGTTGTTAAGTAAGGGGCCCTGACTACCCCCAACTTGTTTAAAAATTGTTTAAAGCAGGTAAATTTGAAGACCTAAGGTCTTGTTTGGGTACTTAGTAATAGATTACTCATTACTCATTATTTAAATCTTATCACTCTACTCAGGGGAATCTAGGTAACTAATTTCATTTCCCCAACTATCTAGTTAGTAAGCCACTGTTTTAAACTATATAACTTAGTAACATCTCAAGTCTAAAAGACTCGATTTTGGCCTATAAATCGAGTATTTAAGACTCGATTTTTATGGTCTAATCATCGTCTGATTTGGCATCTTTTTTTACGTGGCAACCACTTAAAAATCGAGTCTCTAAGACTCGATTTATAAACCAAAAATATTTAAAAAAAATTGAAGTCTCAGCGCGGCCTCACCAAATCAGATAAGATGAGATGAGATGCAGAGAAAGACCAGATCTGAGAGATTTAAAAAAAATTCAAGTCTCAGGCGGCCTCACCAGATTTCACCAGATCAGATCAGATGGAGAGGAAGACCAGATCAGAGAGATTGCGTGTGGCCTGGCCTGGGCTCCTAGGCTGCGTGCGGCCTGGCTGGCGCCGGCATGGGGCTCGCCGCGGCCTGGGGCTGAGTGCGGCCTGGGTCGCGCGCGGCCTGGCTTGGGCTCCTGGGCTGCGCGCGGCCTGGGTCGCACTGGCATGGGGCTCGCCGCGGCCTGGGGCTGAGTGAGGCCTGGGTCGCGCAGCCTGGGCTCTTGGGTTGCGCGCGGCCTGCTCGCGCCGACATGGGGCTCGCCGCGGCCTAGGGCTGATTTTTTCTTCTTCGGCTTTTTTTTTTTTTTTTTTCTCTTCTGGTTCTGATTTCTTTTTAGGCTTATGAATCGAGTCTTTAAGACTCGATTCCCATGTGAACTCCACGTGGAAAAAGTGCCAACTCATACCCAATCAAAATATGAAAATCGACCCTCAAAAACTCGATTTATAGGTCCCAAATCGAGTTTCTTAGACTCGAGATGCTACTAAGTTATATAGTTTAAAACAGTGGCCTATTAACTAGATAGTTGAAAAATCTGGGTTAAATGCCAATTTCGGTCCATTACTCATTTTTCATAACTTTAAAATCTCCAAAAGACTCCCATCCTTTTTTGGCAACTAAACCCGGTTCAGTTTCTTGCCTAAAACCTCAAAAAAAAAAAAAAAAAAAAAAAAAAAAAACTTATCTTTTTGTAGGACCCACAGGCTGATGCGAGACTAGAGTGCTTGAAGAGAGTTGGTTGGTATGGGAAATGTATGTGACCATTGGGGGGAGTGAAGGTTGAGTTGCTGATGTGACTAGTCACTGCCCGTGGGGCTCATTGTGTGAGAGTATTTACAATCTTGCCATATTAGTTCAGTTTTTGTATCTTGAAAACAAATTTTTTTTTTTTTTTTTTTTTCAATTCCATGACTCTTTAACTCAAAAATGTGGAAAATGAGTTAAGAAAATTGGGAATGAAAATAAAGCCAAACAACATTTATATGCATAAAGCTCACTTATTTTGAATAATGAGTTAACAAAATTGAAATATGAGTGATGAAAACTCATGAATTCAAACATCACCTAAGTCATATTTGTAAGAATTGGCCCCCCACGATAAAACAATTGCCCCTCGCCAAGTCTTAATTAGTTGTCTAAGCAACATTTATATGCATAGAGCCTACTTATTTTGAATGATGAGTTAACAAAATTGAAATATGAGTGATAAAAACTCATGAATCCAAATACCACCAAAACCATATTTGTAAGAATCACGATTAAATAATGCCCCCCTGTCATGTCTTAACTAGTTGTCTATGTAGTGTCTTTCACTCATTAGTTAGCTATTAGTTTTTTTTTTTTTTTTTTTTTTTTTTTTTTTTGTCTTTATCATTCAAACTCCCCCGCAACACGTCAAACCATTAGCTTGGTATAGAAGTTCAACTTTTTCAATTCCGAGGCTTCCATATGTGCCCTAAATTTCCACCCTTTCATGTTGCTCTCCCACTAATAGCTATTCAAGCTTTCACCGGTACTATATGCTCACAGCTCATTCTCACTCAGTATTTAGGTTCTCCATTTTCCTTAAAAAAGTCCTAAGCTTATTTGAAACTTAGCAAAAATGACTTAAAATCTTGGGAGCTACTAAATTCTTATTCCTTCTTCTTCTTCTTTTATTATTTTTTTTATGTAATTATTTACTCCATGGTTTATGATTTTATTTTCCTTTAATTTATTAAACCAATTGGTAAGCTTTGTTCAGAATTTCATTTTGACCTCTATTCTACCCCAACAACCAGAGGTGAAAGTCATCTTAGCTTTTTATATATAATTTCATTTTGGCTTATAATGACTTCGTTATATTTAATTTCTATTAATATTATGTCTTCATGTAGATGTAATTAAGTGTAATCTAGTTTGTTGATAAATTCGAGCTCGGCTCGTGTTCAAATAAAATTAAATGAATAATGCAGAACTTGTAATACTTAGATCGGCTCATCTTCATCCATATTTAGGAGCAAATGCTACTTTTAGGCCAAAGAGGAAATCAGATTTGTTTTCCAGAGTAAACTAAAGTATACTGAACCACTAAAGGAACAATTTTTTGAATAAGCACTAAAGGAAGAATTAGGTTGAGTTGGTTGCATCAAACTTTGACAAAAGAGTAAAAGGAATTTTTCAACACAAACAAGTTGGTAAGAAAACATAATAAAAAGAATAATTGCTGAAACCTTAAAGGTAGAACATCGTTGTTAGACCTCTGGCAAGTAAATATATATATAGAGATGTAACTACATCATTCCTCTCATGTTCCCATGCATCTCATTCAACCTTACAAGGCAATATACTCTTGCATGTAACACTTAAATCTGTCACTCATTTTCTGCGATGGACCTCATGAGACTATTCACGGTTACCCTTATTTTGGTTTTGTGTGGCACTGAAACCTGCAGTGGTGATGGGACACTTGTTCTTGACTACTACAAAGAAACGTGCCCATTGGTGGAAGAGATTGTGAGACTCAATGTCGAGATTGCAGTGGTTAAAGAACCTCGAATGGCTGCCTCGCTGCTTCGCTTACATTTCCATGATTGTTTTGTCTTGGTTAGGCCTCTCTCTCTCTCTCTCTCTCTCTCTTTTTGTTTCCATGATCACAATTACAACACACACTACAATTGTTTTACAACAGAGAACCCAGAGAGCTGACAAGCTCCACCATCATTGTGAGCCAATCAAAACTTTCAAGACCCTGTTGCCTCTCACTGAGATCGAAAACCATGCAGACATGCAAGTCCTCCAAAACAAGAATCTAGCTTGTGAGAAATAGGGAAACAGTTATACCAAACAAATCGAGAGATCTAAACCGAGAAGAGAGAGTAAGAGAGGTGTCGGGTGATGATGATGGCGATGCTTGATCGCAATCTTGTCATAACCCCATCAAAATCCTTAAGATCTCATAGGTCTCCCTTACCATCAATCCACCATCTTGTCATGTCAACAATTTTCGTCAGTTAGGTTACAATAAGGATGACAATGGAACATGTTTCAAAAGAGTAACGACTAAAATGATACAGAATATTTTATAGAGACCAAAATAAAATCATCATTATAAATAGAATACCAAAAGCATATTTAAATTTTTATTTATTTATTAATTTTAAGGGAAGAGAAACCATACACCATAGATATGGAAACGGTTTCTATTATTGCTACAATTTTATTTAACAAATAGTGTATAGCCAAGCCATAAGTCTAATGAATGGTAATATAAATTTTACAGTTTCTTCCTAATTGTTGAGATAACAATTTGTGATTGATATACCTTAAAAGTGATGTGCACGGTAATACATATAAAAGTAATTTTACACCTTGGCAAATTGCAAAATTTATGTGTACTCTGCACTTTATGGACAAAGTTTCACTACAAACTTAGCTAATATCTTCGGCTGACAGTTCATGATTGAAACATTTGTTATCTTTCTATTGTGAGCTTTATTATTAGCCAAATCTATTTTACTAGGAGTTGGTATATGATATCTCCTGCCCCCTTTTTGAGGTACTTGAACAGTTGAAGTTGAACTGCCAACCTTTTGAATATACGTGAAAGACCTTTGAATAGAACTAAACGATCCAGTCATATTCATCATTAATTGGATTTATTGGGCTTTCACTTTTCATTCCCGTGACCTACATTTAAAGGGTCCGGTTAATGTGTGTCCTTAAGGCACACATTAAGCTATCCATTTTTGAAAATATTTTTTCGAAAATTAAAAAAACTTTCAATACTTTTTTAATACCTGAAAAAATATTTTCCAAAATAATTAATTATTGTGTGCTCTTAGGACACACATTAGCAAAATCCATATTTAAATTCAAATATTGATCCTACTTTTGATGCAACTCTAGGTAAACCTAACCCCCACCAATTATCTTTTTTTCATATATTGAATGGTGAAAAATTTTTCTTTCTTGTCATCAAATTGTGGAAGAATTTTCTTACCAAAAACGGTGATGCACATATATCATGTAGTATGGTGTTCCACTTCTCATCTCTATGACTTTATTTTATTTTTTTTTACTCATTTTTTTTTTCTTTTCTTTTTTTGGGTTTTACTAGGGGTGCGATGCTTCAGTTCTATTGGACACTATTGGGGACATGATCAGTGAAAAGCAAGCTGTGCCTAACCTAAACTCACTTCGTGGATTTGAGGTTATTGATGAGATAAAGTACATTTTGGAAAAGGCTTGTCCTTATACAGTTTCTTGCGCTGATATTGTAGCCATTGCTGCTCGTGATGCTGTAGTATTGGTAGGTCTTACTTTTTCTCCGAAGTTTCCATTTTGTATAAGGTAGACTAGATTCACTAGAAGATGATAAGCATGAGAAGAAAAAAAAAAGGGACTTTACCTGGAAATCAATTTGGAGTAAACTTTCCCCAATCCACTGCTACGTAATAGTTAAAAAAACTATTCACGTATACTTTTATTCATATAATCTTTTTAACTAATTATGTAACTTACTTAAATAATATATGAAAATAATCTAATAAATTGCCATAGGGTGGATTAGAGGAAATTCCTCTAAGAAAATCTTGTCCAAAAAAAAAGAGTTATTTTTACACAAGTCAGAAAGCTTGATGGGAATCAATTCTCATTTAGAAAGGTATCTTCCGAAATGGTATATGATATGGCTCCTTCATAGTACATACTACATACTACAAAAGTAGATAATGTGTGTCTGAGTATCAATGATTAAGATGGCTGATGCTCATCCTTCAGTAAATGATGCAACTGCAAACTTTAAATAAACTGGATTTTCTTGATAATTGTTACAGGTAAATGAATCGCTTAACAAAATTTCTACTAGGTTTTGATTTTCCCACATCCACTATTTCACACCTCTTTTTTCGAGTACACTTTTATGTGTTAAAATATAGAAATTATCACATCAAAATTATAGACATATTTGAGAAATACATGGTTTTGAAACCCGGACTGGACTATACAGTCCGAATGGAAAAATCTCGAACTGTTCATTTTTACAGTCTGTTTAACATCAAGAACCGTTTCATGCAAAAAAAGCAGGGACCTATACGAACCTAGGTCTGACCTCCCGGTTTTGTGAACTATGAGTAGTTTAGGCGATTCACACGGGTCCCTTATTTCATGCCTTAAATGGCACCGTTTTGTCTCCAAAGCATTGTCCTCTCTTTTTATTTTATTTTATTTATTTTTTTTCCCTATATGGCATGTTTGGAATTGGATAGAAACCCTTGCAGCTCGCCTCACTCTCTTAATCACTCTCTAAGCTGTCTGCCTTTCTCTCACTCTCATTACATCTCTGCCTCTCTCCCTCATCACCGTTGGCCACCACTGTCCTCAGCCCAGATTGCAACTCACCTCACTCTCTAAGCTCTTTGCCTCTCTCTCACTCTCATTACATCTCTGCCTCTCTCCCTCGTCATGGTTAGCCACCACAGTCCTCAGCCCAAATCATAGCTCGCCTCACTCTCATCTTTGCCTCTCTTCCTCATCGTCGTCAGCCACCGCACTCTCATCTATGAAAGTTGATTAGGTAAAATTCCAATAAATCTTTTACATGTGAAAGTTGTGATTAGGTAAAATTCCAATAAATCTTTTGGCTGAATCTGTGAACATCAAAAGTACATAAGTTTGGTAGTTTAAAAATGTTATAGATACACAAAATTTGCCTTTCCATTGAGTGTAAGATATCTGCGATATTTGCTACTGATGGTCATCAATTCATTTCCTTAGACTTGCATTGAGTGTAATTTAAAAGATCAATTATATTATGTGATAATTGCATGTGAGAGTATATATATGTTTGTGTTTGTGAATATATATAGCTATATGTAGACTGTCAACTGTGTATTTGGATATTTGGGATGATGGGTTTATTGTAAGAAATTGATGAATTTCAGAAATTGTATGAAGTTGTGAATTGAATGAGTA
Organism: Quercus gilva; assembly: GCA_023621385.1. Classification (NCBI taxonomy): domain Eukaryota; kingdom Viridiplantae; phylum Streptophyta; class Magnoliopsida; order Fagales; family Fagaceae; genus Quercus; species Quercus gilva. The sequence goes on from CM042484.1 coordinate 34,071,275, forward strand.
ATTCGTATATATGTTTGCTAAGGATTTGACATTTCTTATTTGTCTTGTGAAATTTATGATATAAAAAGTATTTGAAAGATAGATCTCTAAATGAATTAGACTATTTTAGTTAATTTTTTATTTTTTATTAATTTAATATTTTTATATATATTTAAAATAATTATTAAATTAATTATGACGTCATCACGGTTCGACCTCGGTTCAACTTCAGTTTGACTTCAAAAACCTTAAACACCTCACTTTTACGATCTAATGAACGGTCTGAGTTTTAAAATCATTCACGTGAATGTAAATTGAGTGTAAAAGAATATTTGCTTTTTAGCCACTTTTACTTTGGTGGTAGAGGAACAAACTGGCAGGCAGACTTTTTTTTTTTTTTTTTTTTTGGGCTCCTTTATCTATTTCATTGCATTTTCATACATCAGACTCTATTACATTCATCATATATAAGACTATCCCTTAATTAGCTAATCTGAATTCTTGTTCTTTTATGCTTCCCGAATGTATACAAGAGGAATTCTACTTGATTTTAAATTTAGATTCCTTGAGAAGGCCTAGAATTTGATGAAGGAGGTCAATTTGGAATTTTCTTCAAGGATATATATAGCCAGCACAACTTCAATTTGAATTTTGCTTCTTCATGTTACTGTCACATATATGTTTCTTGCAATTTGCAAATATTTTTTTGTAAATGTAACAATTTTAATTTGCTTATCTAAATAGAGAGGTGGGCTAGGATGGGATGTATTGCTAGGCAGGAGAGATTCACTGAAAGCAAGCTTCAGTGGCGCCAACCATTTCATCCCTGCTCCAAATTCCTCTCTAGAGACTCTTATTTCCAATTTTAAACAACATGGCCTTGACGTGGGGGACTTGGTTGCTCTATCAGGTAATTTATGACTATCCACTTTCATAATGAAGAACAAATTGTGTGGGCAAATTAAGAGACAATGAAAATTTTACAATCAGCTAGATATCACAGTTTTTTTCTTTCAATGGAAAGTTAAGGATTTGGAGCCATATCAGTTGGTATGATGCTCATATAAAAAACAAAAAAAAAAAAAATTATAAGTCTAGCAATAATTGTTGAAATGATTTATTGTAATTTATGGATAATAAAAATAATTTTAGTACTGAAGCCAAATAAAAGTAATATTATTCTAATTATAACAAATCATATCAACCAATGTAAAAAATATTGTAACCCCAGTATCACAAGAAAAAAATGATTGGAAGATGGCAGTTTTCACCAAATGTTTTATGTCATGTTACTTTCTTGGGAATCAAGCAAATCTTTCTCAAGTATTTAAATTACATTCCTTTTGTGTGAAACAACTGTTAACACCTTGCAATCTACGAGGGCATTTCAACAGGTAGCCATACGGTGGGAAAGGCAAGGTGTATAAGCTTCAGGCAAAGGGTGTATGATGTTAGTGCCGAAGAACACTATGATCCTTATACAACCTTCCGAGGAATCCTACGGTCCATATGCCCGAAATCAGGAAGGGACAATGAGCTTGCACCACTTGATTTCACAACCCCGGCTAGATTTGATAACCACTACTACATTAACCTCCTCCAAGGAAATGGTTTGTTGGGTTCAGATAATGTGTTGGTCACTGAAGATCATGAGGGGTTGATAAGAGAGCAGGTGTGGGCTTATGCCTCTAATCAAAAGCATTTCTTTGAGGCATTTGCGAATTCTATGGTCAAGATGGGGAACATCAACGTACTCACTGGAAATGAAGGAGAAATTAGGAGGAAGTGTAGGTTTGTCAACTCCTAACTCATTGATATGAGCTCCTTAGAACTTTTTACCATATAGATCTAACTTTTTGCGCTAAAATTGCAATCGGAATACATAGTCAACATGTAATATATGTGTATGAAACTTTTATCTCATCGATCAATATGTATAATTACTGAAACTAGGCTCAAATATGTTTAAACCTAAGAAGTATGAACATTTCAAAATCTTCAACGTTTCTATGTCAGAAATATTATGACACAACTATATGTGTGCTGAGAAGACAAATTTTTATTTTATTTTTAAAATAAATCCTTTGATTTTAAATATGCTTCTAAAGATTTTAATAATTTTTATTTACTTTGAAAACATAAAATTAAAATAAATAGTAAATAACTAAAGAAATCTAATTTTTATGGGCCAGATTTCTTGGCACTTAAAAAGAGTCCAACTTTGTAATTACATTTTTAATATGGGCAACAACAACTCATTTTTAGAGCTTAAAGGAGTTGGGGACTTGGTTGAAAAATAAGTGGAAACACAAAAGCATGACACATCAATGATCCATTAGTTACTACAAACATTTACAAGCTTGCAACCCCTCCAAATCCAATAGGAAAAATAAGGCGTACTCCACATGAACCTTCAACGCTGAAAGCAGGCCATGCATAACTTGGAACTGACCGCTCTTTTTGCATTAGTACCAAAAACATACGTGTTAATTATTTAATTAGTCAATTAAATGTCAGTTTCTCTTTATGTTGTGTGTGTCATACATGTATCCTTGCCTTTTTTAAGGATTTAAAGTACAATAGCTTCTGTTTCAAAAAAAAAAAAAAAAAAAGTACAATAGCTTCCATTTACCACTTTATAACTCATTTCAAACATTAAAAAATAAATTTTCTTTAATAACATTTTATATCAAAGACCATCTCACTTTGTGATTATTTGGGATTATTTGGTAGTGTATCTAATCGTCCCTCTTTATCTCTTCTCCTTCCCTCTACTCCACTCTCTTACCCAACAAGCTATTAAGGTACTCGCTCTTATTAGCCCAAGTTAATCTTGCTAGAAACTCTCTAAACAAAAATCTTCCACAACCACTCTCTTACCCCTCCAAACAAGCTATTAAGGTACTCGCTCTTATTAGCCCAAGTTAATCTTGCTAGAAACTCTCTAAACAAAAATCTTCCACAAACTCTTTCCCCTACATCATATTTTAAATCCATGGTGAAGCAACGATAAAACACCCAAAAATTGATCTTTTGATGAACCCAAATTTCTCTTTCCTTTGGTCTATCTTCTACAAACTCTTTCCTTCCAATTTTCCTCAAAAAGAAAATTTTACTTTCAAATTTTACCTTTTTTCAAAACAACAATACCACAAAATTGCTTTCAGTTTAATTGTTTTTTGGCTAACAATCTATAAAAATCTATGAGATCCAGTAGCTATTGAACCATGCAATTATACCACATGTATATGAAATGTAAAAGTTAATACCATGATTTAAATCATAAAACATAACACCGGTTGTAGGACCTCCATTCAAAATTCAGCATGGTCTATAAATTTAACAGACCATCCTAAATTTTGAATGGATGTCCTACCATCAATGCATCTTAAAATACAAGAAAATGAGCTTATAAATGTAGGGTCCGGTTAATGTATGCCTTAAGGACACACATTAAACTATGCATTTTTGAGAACATTTTTTCGAAAATTAAAAAAGCTGTTTTCAATTCCTAAGAAAATGTTTCCAAAAATGAATGGCTTAATGTGTGCCCTAAGGGTACACATTAGCAAAATCCATAAATGTATACTGGACAAACGATTTCAAGAGACTCAAGATTATAGACCTTCATTTGGTTTCTAAAATACAAGAGACATAATCACGTATGGGCATATTGCATCTCAAATTACTAAAGCATAATTTGTTTTAGACTTAAGATCAACATCAAACCCAACGTCATGACAGTAGACCTTCATTTTAGTTTCTAAAATACACTACACATAATCACGTTTGGGCATATTGCATCTCAAATTACTAAAAACATCATTTGTTTTAGACAAGAGATCAACATCAAACCCAACATCATGACATGGTGCGTGATTTAGAAACCTAGACCACAAAGGTACTAACTAAAAATATGGTGAATAATGAAAAACTAATTACAAACGTTTGAATAATTATGTATCCAACAAAAAGGGGCATCAGTTCTCCAAAGTGAAATAGCATCAATTGAAACATCAGACGCAAATTACCCATTTAAAACATTGAGATTCATCACTTGCCCAAGGGAAATAACAGTATAAAAATCGATCCAATCCAAGACCAACATTAAAATGAACAAAAATTTTCCTCAAATGGACTTGCCACTAAGATGGAAAGCAAAAGAAAGTGAAAAATTCAATAAAAAATTGATGCCGTGTAAATTTGACACAAATTTTCACCGAATTTTTCAGTCACTCTTTTTCTTTTTCATTTATGATTCAAAAAGTTTAGGGACAAACTCTTTGGCACACACTTTGCCACAACTTGCTTGGGCGTCACACGACCAAGTAAGTTATGGCAATGTGTGTGCCAAAAATGTGTATACCTAGCAGAACTTTGTGATTTGGATTTGGTAAGACCAAGTATGATGCCATGAATTAGGATGACAGAATTGTGAGATGATTCCTAAGAAACACTCACAATAAACAGTAACAGCAATTTCCATTAAATCAAATTCCAACCTTTCTCCCATGAACGCCTTTACCACCATGCTATGATAGTTTAAAAAGAACCAACATAAGCTGATGATGATGACATCCAATGGGTTTTGGTAGGATCTGATTCAATTTCAATTACTGGAATTATACAACAATATCACCCAATCCCATAATATTTCACTAAACAAGCTACAATGTGTAACAATCAGCTATGTAAATTCTGATCATAGACATCTCAATAAACAGAACACCACAAACAAACTTTAAGCAAAATATAACAGGGCATCAGTTCTCCAAGGTGATATAGCATCAATAAATAAAATTTCAGCCGCAAATTACCCATTTGTTACAATGAGATTCATCACATGCCCATCCAAACACAAACATAAATTTTTACTTTAAATACAAACAAACAAAGAAACCCAGTTTCCAGAAATTAATAATAAGAGTGATAGAGAGAAGAAAGCGATCAGAACCTGTCGGGATTCACGAGGTCATCACACTATGACAGTCAGTGGATTGACAGACATGAATTTCTATCATCACCTCGCCTTTCAACTCTCCCATACCTTATATAACAAAATAAACAGAAGGAATAAAAGTAAAGGAAAGGAAAGCTCAGAACTTCTTAGAGGGTTGTGTTTGCCGTCAAAGACAGAGCTCATGAGAGACCGTCTCTGGTACACAGATAGTTGTTCATCATAGCTTCTCAAAACAACAACAACAACAACACAAATCTGTGTTGAGAAACCAAAATAAACAGAACTAGAGAATTATAGTGAGAGACAGAGGCTGCCTGCCTATGTCTATGTGAGAATGAAAAGGGTGTCAAAGAGGCAATTTATAGAGACGAAGGCTGTGTTTGCGTCACTCTGAAACCCTAATCTTGTTCTATACCAAGCATACGGGCCGATCGGTTTTGGGTTTCCATTTGGGTTTTCACACTTTTGGGTTTTGGGTTTGGAATGTTCTTTCTACAACCAGGCCCGTTTAAAATATTAGATTCTTTTTCTTTTTTAAATTTTTGGCTAGGGAGAAAGACAAATCATCTGCATTATTATTATTATTATAACCAAACTTCTTTGTTTTAAAACAAGCTAGAGGAGACTTCTTCATATCATATTTCACCTCTTTTTACCTACCAACTCTTCCTTCCTTTCTTGCTTCATCGAAAGCTTGAAACCTAACCAATAACTCATATAAAATTGATTTGTTTAGGAGTCTTTAATGGTCTGTTTGAATTGAGAGGGTAAAAAAGTAGAATTGGTTTAAAATTAGCATATTTTCAACTAATTCTACTCTACTTTCCTCCACTCCACTTCTCTCTCCCCTTAATCCAAACAGACTCTAACTCTTTGGGGAGTAATAAACTTTTCATCTTTTTTTTTTTTTTTTTTTTTTTACATCAAGTTATATGGGAGTGCATTTGATGCACTATATTAGTATATCCTTGTTTCACATAAATAGTGAGCCCCATATATACGGAGTCCATCCATGATGAGAGAAATGTGTGATATACAAGATATAAAAAATAGGTTCTCCTATTATGGTTGCTAAGATATGCTAACTAAAAATGACATAATAAGTGGAAAGGAATTTGCTTTCATTATGTCTTTAATTATTTTTTTTGCTATTAAATAAACGACAATTTTTTTTTTTTTTTTTTATAGTTTATGACCTTATTTACAATTTACAACCTCCACTATTATGGTTTGTCACATTTTTGCTACTATCCCACTGAAAAGCAATGTCATTTTTTATTATTATATATTTTCTATTTAAAACGATGACAGTTTTTGGATGGTTAAATTTTAACATATGTTGATGAAAGAACCCTTAAACTTACCCCCCCCCCCCCCCAAAAAAAATACATCTAGATTCTTATACTTAAGAAAATGTACATATGCACTATAATAGACCTTTACTTTTAGAACATATTATAGCAGTTTTTTTTTTCTTTTTTTGTAAATTTGTTTCTCTCTCCTCATGCAAACACTCTCTCCTGTCTCACTCTCTCTTCATTGGACCACCAAATTGAAGCACCACCATTAGACCACCACCAATTTCTACAACCTTGTTAGTCGTTAGTTTCAAACCAAGAGATTGAACCACCTTCGTCAGATCACTAGTTTTAGACACACAAGAGAGAGAGATAAATTAATTAATAAATGAATAGTGTTGGTTGTAATATGAAAAATAAGAGATGAGATGCATGTGAGTTATGAAATGGTATATTAAAGTAGATAAAGTAGTTTTTTAGTGTAAAATAAGTATTTTTTTTAGAACCCTAGATGCTTATTCTTATTAGTTGATAAAACTCTTAGCCCACCCAACTTAAAAGAGATTAAATGGTTGAGTTAAGAATGTTCAACATGATGCTAGGGATGATGATACTTATTATTAAGCTAAAATGCAAAACCCACCCTCTAAGTTTTACCATAATTTTTTTTTTTTTTCAATTATCAAATGTTGCTTTCAGTCAATTTAGTCCTATAAGTTTTAATTGTGTTCAATCAGGTCATGCCGCTTGATTTCGTCAACTATACTATTAGTATCTTATTATTATTATTATTATTATTTTGTTAATTTCTCTGTTAAAAAATCCATAAGAATTATAAAAAATTAAAAATTATTTTTTGAAGAAACAAAAATTTTAAAAATAGAAATCCTAATCTCTAATCTCTCAGACTCTCTTCTTCTCCTCTCTCTTTTCTTTCTATAATCTCTCTGACTCTCTCTCTCTAGGCCTAACCCAAGCAACTCCTTTTCAAGCTTTGTTCATGGCCAGCCGCTCCTCGCTCCTCACTCTTCACTGTTCATTGTCGTTACTTGGCGGTGGTCCTCTTTCTCTTAGCTTGGTTCAATTGGGTCAACTTCCCCCTCTCTGCATTTTCTTGTCAAACCCTCAGCGGAGTTCCAAACCATGATTGGGCTGTTGTATTTGGATTTTTTTTTTTTGGTTGGTTTCAGAGATTAATGATGATGAACAACCCAATTGAGCTCTCTTCGATTTGATCTAGGTCTCTTTGGGTTCTCTCTCTCCAATCTAATCTAGGTTTCCTTGGATTCTCTCTCCAATCTGATTTGGGCTTTTAAGTTTGGTTTTTAGCCAAATATGTTCTTATTCTGGTTTTGTTAGCAAAAATCAAATGAAACCCAAAATTAAAAAACCTAAATAAATATTGTTTGTGGGTAGCAAATTTGTGAATTGTATGTGGATGTGATAGTGACAGTTAATGTTGGAACAAGATCCTCTTGTCTTTGTTCGTTGTGCTTTGATCTAAATTTGTGTCTTGAAATTTTGTATTTGGATGCCATTTTTGGTTGTGATCAATGTAAAGAAATTTTTTGTTGTTTGTGTACTCGGTTTGTTGAATTCATATGCTGTGTTTTTAGAATTTCTTAATTTTTATTGAAGACTTGAACTCCAATCTTTATCCTCCGAACCTTAACTCTTACCCCCCACAAGTATTTATACTTGTAGAGTAACCACCGCACCAAAAGTGCATAGTGGTTTTTATTTTTTATTTTTTTTTAAATAAGCATTTTGCAGTTTTTTAATTTAAAAAACTGAAAAAAAAAAAAAAAAAAAAAAAAAAAAAAAAAAGCGGCAAAACAGTAGAGCATTAATGGAAAATAGTGGAAGCCTTGAATTGAATAGTTTTGAAATTTAGAGTACTGAATTGACCGAAAGCAAAGTTTGAAAGACTGAAATGAATTTTGATGAGTTTTGCATTTTAGCATTATTATTCTCCATAGATGGGACTTGCCTTTATGTGAGAGGACGATAAAAATACACCAGTAGAGAATAATTTTACCAGTCGGTCAGAGTGTGAGCTAACCAGCTGAGGAACCAGTTCTGGGTTTTAAGTTCAAGCAGCTGTATGGTCTATAAGTCTGAAGACACTGGTTGCCTGGTTCTAAGTTCCTACTTCAGAAGCAAGCTCCACTAAATTCGTACAACATACCCCTTGAAACAGGGGATAGACCCAATAGAATGACAATGGAAGGTAACAAGAACCAAATTGGAGAACATTGGAGCTAGAATTATACCAAAAAATGGTAGAAAACAAGAGCGCAGTTATAAATTCATGTGTATATTGAAAGGAGAGGCTCACATTGGCTATTCCAATCTATTTTCTTTTCCTTTTTGTCTTTTTTGTCTTTTTTATTGTCTTTTTTGCTCTTTTGCTTCTTTTTTTTTCAGCCCATTGTAAGAACAGGGCTTATGGGCGACAGAAAATAAGTAATCATTTCTTATCCTTCAAATCCTTCTTATCATTGGTGCAAGCAGGACTTGATCTAGCTATCTGGTACAGCTCAAAAGATTTTATGGCTAAGCTAATTGACTCCTTTGGCAATTCCAATTCGGATCTATTGGAAAATGCTACTCACTGAACAATCATCATGAACACGCCAAATAGTTTCACCCAACAGGTTTGCTACTGAAAGAACAGTCAACTGGGGGAAGTAGTTCTTCTCTGCCATTGGGATTGTGTTTGTAATAATCACCTCTTGAAATAGGCCGCTTGACAACCTCTCAATTGCAGGAGGGCTGTAAAGAAAAAGTAAAAAGTCGTGTGATTTGAAACATGGTTAAAACATGTACAATTAAAACTCCAGATTCTCCCACTAATAAAAGAAAAGGTCTAACAGTGAGATGTTTCAATCACAATAATCTCCACTAAATGGTCGAGGAAAGAAACTAATGTTCAAAGACAAAACTTCTTGGCATCTCTAATGAAACAAAATTAGCAACTACAAGTATTCCATTCACAGAAATGTTCTTGACATCTATGATTTTCATTTAAAAAATATTGTCAGATGCTGGGGGGAGAGTCCTCTCTCTTTTTGTCATTATGTACTGACCAAATTTTTTGGGTTTGGCAGCCTTTTGAATATTCAGTGCAACTTCTGTTCTCTTTTTTACCCAACCTTAAAATAACAATTAAAAAAAGATGGAAGTATGAAACATCACGAGGCCCAATTAGAACTGCCAGCCTCAATTACTTAGTTTCTGGAATTCTTAGCAAAAAGGAGTTAATTGGCCTTTTTTTTTTTTTTTTTTTTTTAATTTATTTATTATGGAGAGCTGACTTAATAATTGTGTTCTCCAAGTTGATCAAAATATTGAAAATCATCTCATAGAGCAGTTAAAAATGCTAAGCATCTAGAGAAATTTAAATGTAAACAAAATTTACGCTGAGGCCTAAGCGTCAAGAGAAACGAGAAAATATCAAATGCTACAAATGAAGTCAAAAGACTCAATACCTAAAAACAGCATGAGTGCAGCATGCATAGACCTCCCTGGCCCCCTCTTCATGTAACAGAGCTGCACCTTTAGCAATAGTCCCTACAGCACACAGAAAATTCACTAGTTATGAATTGATTAAATTTTATAGGAAACTGATACTACCAATTATATCTCTTCATAAGCTTCAAAATAAAAATCACTCTATGCTTTCTTTAAAGGAATAATTTTCCAGGGTACAGCCATATCTATGATAGGAAACATCAGAACCCTTGAGAAACCTAATATTGGAGAAAAACACAATCTGCAAGAATTAACTAATTGTTTGAAAATTAAATGAATTTGATCCATGACTTAATCATAAGGACATAATTGGAGGCCAGCTTCATCATTTAAACTGCAGAGGATGGAGGGAATGTAGAACTTAATCAGTCATGCCTTTGTTAAAAGCATTTTTTTTTTCTTTTTTTATAAGTACCTTCATAAAAGATTAAGAAAACTTTATGAAAAAACCTAGTGACAAACTTTTCAAGAGATAAAATGGGGCCAAAATTCACAGCCAACTGACCCACAGGAAAAAAGTCAAACCAAACAAGAAAATGAAGGAGAAAATCATTAGCCATTGAGATTTTTTTCAACCATCAACTGACCATTAAAGTTGTATTAAGAATATAATTCATTTGTGTTTTTTTTTCTTCTTATATTTTCCACTTTTTCAATCTTCCATTAGCAAAAAGGCTTAGGATTGGAGTTTGGCATCAATAGTACTTGACTCACCAGCAGTGTCAATCATGTCATCCATCATAACTGCAACTTTTCCTTTTACATCTCCAATCAGGTTCATCACCTGGAAGGTAAATGTTAAACATGGTTTTTAGGATGTGAAAAGACATAGCACATTAAAGAGAGAGTCTTCCCAGACATCTAGCTTTAGAGAATCAAGAGTTTGATCGAGGCCACTGCACATGTAATCTAAAAAGATATAATGGCATGGAGTACTGGTGAAGAAATTACCTCAGCAACATTGTGTCCTTGACGCCTTTTGTCTACAATGGCTAAAGGTGCATCAGACAATTTTTTTGCAAAAGAACGTGCCCTTGCTACCCCACCAACATCAGGGGAAACCACTACTAAATCTTTAGAACTAACTGTCTTACTGGCAAGATAATCAAGAATCACAGGCTAGAGTGTACACGAAAACAATCGTATCAGAGACCATTAAATCAATGGATGTCAACAATCACAACTACAAACTGATTTACCTGAGCATATACATGATCCACTGGAATATCAAAGTAACCCATGGACTGCCCAGAATGAAGGTCACAAGCGAGAACACGGTGTGCACCTGCTTCTGTGATAAGGTTTGCAACTAGTTTGGCTGCAATGGATTCACGCCCTTGTGTCTGGAAAAAGGAAAAATGAAGGGGAAAAAAGGGGAAAATTACAGATGGAGAAGACAATGTAACAGCATAAATAGAACACAATATGATGCAATTGATTATATGAAATGATTGATCTTCTTAAGATGGATTGTTGGAACCAACCATGTCAGTTCATCATGTTCAATCAATTCAGATTTCTAAAGCAATATAGCATAGGGAAGAAACCAGATTTGAAGTTGTATCCCCCTTTTATTGAAAATTTGGTGAGTTATACATGCACCCAATAGGTCTTGACCTTACACTCCACCTTACACCTTTTATTGAAAACTTGGTGAGTAAAACATGCACCCAGTAGCATTTGAGCTAGAGATCATTCGCAAACATCCTCTGCCAGATCTCCATCGTCTGTCTGTAATATGCAATTTCTCTATATATGCTCCAAGCACAAATTTATCTAAGATGAGTTAATTAAAGTGCACCACAATTTAAAATTTACCTTCCTGTCAGCTCTGGCATATCCAAAATATGGAATCACGGCAGTAATGGTTTTGGCTGATGCTCTACGACAAGCATCTATCATTATTAAAAGCTCCATGAGATTCTCATTTGCAGGAGGGCAGGTAGGCTGTACTAGGTATACATCAGACCCTCTGACACTCTCTTGCAACTGAACATAAATTTCACCATCAGCAAATCGCTTTATTTTGATCTTTCCAAGTTCCAGGCCCATGTACCAAGCAATTTCCTAGGGGTAAACATTAAAAAGTCAGCAACATAAGCACAAAATTCCAATAATCACAATATATATTGCTTGAAATAAATCAAAAGAGAAGAATAACAAAAAAAATAAAAAAGCATATTCCAAGACAGTATATAAAAAATTTACATCCAACATCTTTTTGGGTGTATAGCATCCATTCAAAAGCAAAGTTAAAATTATTGGAAATTTGGACTTGATGCAGAAGAATGCAAATCCAACAAAGCCCTGAAAATTTAAGGAGCCAAGATACTTATTCTGATGCACTGGAATTTCTTTGAATATCTATCACAGATAACTCCTTCACCTAATAAAAGTTTAGATCAATTCCATCATAGACATTGAGATTTTAAGAAGATCATAACCACATTACTCACAGACATCTAGGCATATGGCACTTAAAAAATCCTGACCATCCAAGCCAATTCTCATCTGTCAGGAAGTTTCAATTCTTAATTTGATAAGAATTATGTAAGATTCCTTTTTATGAAAGCCTCTTTGAATATTTCTAGCAGGGAAAAATCTGACTTCTGTTTCTAAGGAATATATTGGTTTAAAACTCCATATTTAATGGGATTTCCACCGTTAAATCCAAAGTTGAGAGAGTTCCAAATGCCTCTTTTGGTGATTGGGATATAAAAAATCAGGGAGTGAATTGTCAGAAAAAAAAAAACTTCTGATTATTTTGTGGTCTTAAAAAATCACCAATAATCTTCCATCTTTGTGCCAAGAGCCTTATAGTTCAATGAAATTATCCAGTTTTTCCATGGAGGAGAACCTAGGTTCAAATCCCCCCTCCCCCACTTTTTGTAAGCCAGAAAAAAAGGTCGATCTTTGCCAAGGCAAGTGACCTTGACTGGGGAACAACAGTAAATTCTAATGCTTTCTGTACCATTTACTAGATTTATTATTATTTTTAAAAAAAATTACTTACATTTGCCAACTATCTTCTTAAATTTCAAATAGAACTTCAGAAATCCACATAACCGAGTGATTATAGAACTAAAGTTTCAGGTTTGCAATTCAGAGCATAACATAACTCAAGTAGATGATGTAAACTTAAAAAAAAAAAAAAAAACTATGCAAAGAAAAACTCAGCTCATAACAAAGTACGGCTTGTGAAGAACAAACATATTAACCTCTAAATAAAATAATATATATATATATATATATTAAAAATAATAATTTAAAAAAAAAAAAAAAAAAAAAAGGAAAGGAAATCTCCATGGTATGTCATGAGATACAAATAAGTCATCCAATGACTACCAAAAATAATTTAAAAACCTTGAAGACCATGGGCACACCCCAACACTAATCTTTAGATAAGAATTCTGGCAACAACATACACCACTCTTCCACTCAAATGGCAAAATTACAATAGAGCAAAACCAAAATACTACTAATAAAAAAAAAAAAAAAAATCCAGGCATTTAAATGACTTGTAAATAGACTCATTTGTTAAATGACAATATAGAATATGATGACAAAGCCCTTACCCTCCCGCCATTACCCCTCCATTAATTAAAATTACTTTATTTCTTTTACATAAGTATTTATTAAAAATTACTTAATTAACAACAACAAAAAAGGCATCTTTACCTGAGAAAGTGAAGGGTTTGCAGTGCCAGAAAACAATTTGAGCCTGGTGCTATTCCGGTTAACTGTTTTCTCCATGCGTGCCGTTTCCAAGAACTTGGGAAGCGTCCGCTCGTTAAGGATGGGAACAATTGGCTTCCCATTTACATTTTTTAATGGTTCTGATAGATCACATTTCTACCACAATACACAACACAAAACACCCATATCAATAATCAATTATAATTCCATCTATATCTTTCCAAAATATCTATTTAAGAAAAAAAAATGCAGCTATAGCCATATCAATTAACACCCATATATTTCAAACCCCCCTCCAAAAAAAAAAAAAAAAAAATTTTTTGCAGCTATAACAAAGTTTCACCGTGCCAAATATTTATATAATTGTTCACAAGTGATAATTAAAAACGCTTTGCAGCTATGTAACATAGCTCCAGCTCCCATTCTCAAAATTCAAAACTTGACAATGTTATCCCAAACTCCAATACTATGAGGAAGAAAATCCTTTGATATTGCAGATATATACATATAAAAATTCATAATTTATTATCATTTCCGATTAGATATGAAATGAAATTTAATAAAGCCAAAAGCCAAAAAAAAAAAAAACCAACAATTCACATTTTGAATACATTTAAAATCAAAACAAAATCAGAGTGTGAGAAAGGAGGCTTACGGCGGTGTTAGGGGCGTGAACTCTGGAGCGAGAGTCGAAGCGTCTGTGGGCGAAAGAGCAGCGAGAGAACAGGGACGAAGCCGAAGAAGAAGAAGAAGAAGAAGCCGAAGCCGCCGAAGAAGAAGAAGAAGGATAAGGCATAGTGAGTGAAGCAGCAGCCATGGCGGTTGTCTATCAACCTTTAGGGTTAGGGTTTCGCTGACCCTTAGACAATTCGCCTCTGTAATGAAAAATGAGAGAAACAAGGGAGAGAGAGAGAGAGAGAGAGAGCTTTGAGAGATTTCGAAGCTTTTGCTCTTTCTGTGTGTGTGCGTGTGTGTGTTTTTATATATTTTTTTATTTAATCAATGGCGGGTCTTTGGTTTCACACAAACTTTCGGATTTTAAAGAATAAATAAATAAAGAAGAAAGTGGGGGCCGATCGATTATTCCCCAACAAACGGCGCCGCTTTGGATCTCTTGGGGTTAGGTGACCTTTTTGACTCTTTTTGGCAATTTTTTTTTTTTTTTTTTTTAGGTTTGCCCTTTTTGGCCATACCCATATTATTTTCATATTTTCTTTAAAATTAATTTGAGTATCACGATTAAATGTCATAATTTTTATCATAATTATTTTACATAATATAAATTCATCGTTTGTATTGTTTTTTGTGTTCTATCAAATTACAACTTATCATGTATTTATTTAACTTTTTTTATAAAATAATTAAAGTTTAAAATGAAAAAATAAATAAACATACGATAAGTTACGATTGATGAAACACAAAATGTAATACAAAAAATTTGTATTCTATTTTCATATGGATTTTTTTTTTGGGAAAAAAATATTTTTAAGTTATATGAACAATTATGATAAAATTTGTAATTTTTATATGGTATTAATTTTTTTTTTTATTCTTTTTTATTTATGTACCTTTTATTCCTCTTTTTCCCAAGTGGCACATCAAAATGCAAGTTGAGCCGCAAATGGCTTCCTCTTCCTGACCATCAATTATTATATTATTATTTTTATTATAATATGTACTTTTTAATTACATCCACCTATTTTTTTGCCCCCCACTCCAAATAAATAGTAGTATAATTAGTACCATAAAAACCAATCTAATTCGAATATCATATTCATTATGATAAACAAAGTTCAAACACGGAGAAAAATCACCGTCGAATTCAGATTTGTTTTTAACTTTTTATGAATCTTTCCTTCATTTTCTTTACTTTTTGGTATGCGTATATTTGATCTTTGTCTCGATTCTCTTCTTTTTATTTGTCTTTTACTTCTCTCGGTCCAAATATGTTTACTTTTCAACAATTTTCACTAAGTTGTTTTTTTTTTTAGAAAATATAATTTGACTTGGTTACCTTGCCTAGTTGGCGGTCAATGCTCTTTGGACTATTTACGAAAAGAATCATCGTCCAAAGTGTTTTTTTCCCCGTAAATCATGATTCAAAGTATTTGCCTTTTTTTTTTTGTTTTAATTAAAAAAAAAACGCTTTCTTTTTAAAGTCTAGATAAGGTTGAAGCATATGTTCTACTTTCACATTCGACTAGCAATAGCGTTTTACTTTTTTTTTATGTCTAGATAATGGAGTGACAATTCTGGCTCTGCAAACAAATAAAATAATAATAAAATAAAACACACAATCTAAGTTAGATAATGCAATTATTTATGAGCAGGTCGAAATGTCTTGGCATAATAAAAAATTACCAAGATATATTGAATCAAAGTATTGGATATTGCTTGCTGAATATGATTTGTTGTATCTGAACTGCATAGAGGTTTGCATGTAAGAGCACCATAATATGTTAACAAATAACAATAGTATCTGTAAGAGTGTAACTATACTTAAAAAATATATATATATATATATATAACATTTAAGGAGTTATGATCTACAAACAAACATTCCCAAAAAGAAGTTATCTTGTATTATATTACTTTGTCATTATTGAGATATGTAGCATGCACCAACTAGTTAAGAGTATTGGAGCTTAACTAGTATTTCCTATTCCTAATATCTCTAATGGAAACTTTAAAGATTCAAATTCTCTTCCTCCAACTATCGAATTACTAAAAGAGTAGCATGCACCAACCACAAACATGCCACCTTTGTCTTGTGAATTGTGAAGTTGGTTGTGGCAAATATTAAGAGAAACATTTAATGCAATCAAATTTTGTAGATACATCTTTCTAAAAAAAAAAAAAATTATAGATACATCATACATTGTTATCCATAATGATTATTATTATAAAAGATTTATTGGTATTAAGTTATTATACAAATTTTTGGGAGTACAATAATCTCACAATTCAAATGCAATTTTTTCTTGGGTTTTAAGTCCAATGGCACTGCCCAAAAAAAAAAATAATAAAATAAAAAACCCTACCATATTCCTATATATGAATCGTGCACGTTTAGATAATTAGTTTGGGAGATAATATTGAAATGCAAGTGTTTGATAAATAAACAAGAATTATGGTCCAATTTGGTTTTGAATTAATTTTGATAAGTACTCAACTTGACTTTCAAAATAATTTTGTTAATGGGATGTCTTAAAGGCATTTGTTTAGAAAATACTTTTAGAAATTTTTTTTGAGAAAAGAAAAAAAAAAAAAAACTTTTGGTTTCTTTTTATACAATTTTTTATATTTTTCATAAAAATGGTATTAAAACTTTTTAAAAATAATTCATTAACTAATGCCCTAAAATCACCCATTAATTAAACCCAAAATATAAAAATAGAGATAAGTTGAATTGGTAATTAACAAGAATAAATATGCTAAATATGTGTGTATGTGCATTCCCGAGAGTGCATTTATAAATTACATTTAGTTTGGGACAACGAGATTGGATCTTTCTTTTACTACTTTCTTACCTTTTGGCATGCATATGTTTGATCTTTGTATCGATTCCCATCTTCTTCTTTTTTGTCTTTTAATTCTCTCGGTCCAAATTACTTTTCAAAAATTTGACTGTGCGTGTTGCCTTAACTAGTTTCGGGTCAATGAGTTTTGGACTATTTATGAAAAAAATCATAATCCTAAGTGTTTTTTTCCCCGTAAATCATGATCCAACGTATTATGTTTATTGGGAAAAAAAAAAAATTTCCTTTTAAAGTCTATTCTTCTTCTCAAAAGAAAATTTTTTAAAGTCTATTCTTACCTTCACATTCAACCAGCAATAGCGTTTTACTTTTCTGGCAAGTAATGGAATGACAATTTTTGGCTCTGCCAAAAAAAGAAAAAAACAACAACAACAACAACAAACACAAAGACAATCTAAGTTAGACAAGATACATTCAATCAAAGTATTGGATATTGCTTCCTGAATATGATTAGTTGTATAATTGTATCTGTACTGCATAAATGGTAACAATATTATCTGTAACATTTAAAGAGTCATGACTCACAAAGAAAGATTCTCAAAAGGAAGTTGTCTTGTATTATATTAGTTTGTTTACAACTGAGAAATGTAGTATGCAACACTAATCGAAAAATGTCCAAGGTTCAAACCCCCATTCCCAACTACCAAATCCAAAAGCAGTAGCATGCACCAACTACAAATATGCCAAACTTGTCTTGTAAATTAATTGTGAAACTGATTGTGGCAAATATTAAGAGAAACATTTAATGCAATCAAATTTATGGATAGTTGGATACGTTGTTATCCATAATAATTATTCTTATAAAATATTTCACTCCAAAGTTTAAATGTAATTTTTCTTTGAGTTTTAAGTTCAATGGTATTATTATTTTTAATTAGCTATATATATATATATATATATACAGGACAGGAAAAAAAACACTTACAATATTCGGGTTTAGATTTTAGTTTGGGAGGTAAGATTGAAATGTGAGTGTTTGATAAATAAACAAGAATTATAGTCCAATTTGGTTTTGAAGCAATTTTGAACAGTACTCAACTTTATTTTGAACTAGTTTTGGGGTATATATACTTTGCTTAGAAGAATTACATTCTAATTGGCTTCTAAAATATCTAAATATATAAACTAGAGACAACTCGAATTAATTAGTAATTAATAAGAACAAAGATGCTAAATATGCATGCATGCATGCATGTGTGCCGAAGGGTGCATTTATAAATTACTTTACTTTGGTATAAGGAAGACGTGCGTAGAGTATAATTAGCTGAAAATATGTTAATTTTAGATTAATTCTACTCTACTCTACCTTCTTCTCCCTCAATCCAAACGGGAGTGCATTAGACACCAATTTATTTGATTTTTTGTTGATAATTTTTGGCTGAAAGTTAATTAAAGTATAAAGACGCTTAGAAAAAAAATATATAAAATTTTAAAAATCAATATATAAACAAATAAGTTAAAAAAAATAAATTAAAAAAAAAAAAAAAAAACTAGTGCAACTAAAAAAGAAAGACTTGAGACAAATCCAATTTGGAGAGAAACCTTTCAAACTTCTTCTACATATTTTTATTATATATAAATTTTAAAAATCTAACAGTTGGATTACATATTCTTATTATATTCTCCATGCTTGCAAAATTTCAAGAATATAAAAAATCAATAATTGTGTTATCAATAACATGTTTAAATTTGAAGCTTTTATAATAAAAAATTATACATAAAAAAATAAACTTATTGATTGATTAGTAAATAATATCTAATTTGAACGAAATTTGACATGCATATTAAGAATACAAATAATATAAATAACATGCAATTTAATGGTTAAATTTTTTAAATTTACATTTAATAAAAAAATATCTAATATATGACAAGTTTAGATAGTTCTTCTCCAAATGGTCCCTTCAACGTGCCATCCCAACATTTGTTGTGGGTCGAACTGTCAATTATACAAAGGCGTGCCTGTGTAGCATACCGTAAACGAGACAGAGAATGTGTGTAAAACATTGGCACCTTTAAATGCAAGGGTAGAACAAACGCATATAGAGCACGATAATCATGATTACAAATTTACGCAGGCTTCCATTTCCGACAGATAAACGTGTTTCAAATGCTTGGAGAAATTAATATCGGCAAGTTTGAGGTTACATTCATCGTAGATCAATATCACTAGATGGGGACATTTACAGAACAGACGTTACAAGATGGAACATTTTCTTATGTTCACATATAAATCAATGTTACCCTTTTAACCTTAGCAAAAAAAAAAAAAAATGTGACCCTTTTAAAGGTGTCGATCATTCGAGGTAGATTTAGACAGCCTGCCATCACATCAGTTACTGCATTGAACTGATATTTCAGTCAGCGAACTTTGCATCAAAGTTCAGTCATCTACGGCACCTCAGAAGGTCTTGCCAACTCATGT
Source organism: Quercus gilva (assembly GCA_023621385.1). NCBI lineage: Eukaryota > Viridiplantae > Streptophyta > Magnoliopsida > Fagales > Fagaceae > Quercus > Quercus gilva. The sequence continues at coordinate 34,090,706 of CM042484.1, forward strand.
TCCTGAAGATTAACCATTAAAGAGAGGGGAAATTGAAACAGGGAAAAGTTACAAATTCTGGGTAAATTTTTTTTAAAGCAAAAGCTGAAAAAATAAACTGTACCAAACAGGCAACAACTTTCATTTTTGGGTATCTATTGAGACAGCTTTCAATGTGGAGAAAAATTGTGCGTTGTGTGACATTTTTTTTATTGGTAAGTGACATTAGCACCAAATGGGTTTTGAACCCACAACCTCAACCTCCACATAACATGTGCAAGGGGGAGCAGGTGTCAGTTGAGCTAAAGCTTATTGGTGTGTGACATGATTTGTAGTTAGTACTCATTAGTCACAGAGTGTGAGAGAGAGAGAGAGAGAGAGTACCTCTTGAGAAAGATGAGCTTGAGAGAGAGAATTAAGCTGGAAGCTTTTGATATTTTCAAGTAACTGGATTACGGTTTGTAGATGAGGAACACTGCAGGAAATTATTACTCAAATAAGACATGAGAACCAGAAGAAATGTTGTGAACTTAAATACCAGGAGGAAATTATAAGATATTCCTTCTTTTCTTGCAGTGAAATATTGTGGTTTATGTCCCCACGCAGAATCCAGACATGCAACTAATTCAGTGCATTGTAGATAGTACTTTTTCCCCCCTTAATAAGAAGTAACATGTTTCCATTTGATCCATACAACAAATAGCAACAGCCAAGTGGCTGGAGGGTAAAGCTGAAAGACCAAGAAGAAATATGCGGCCAGGATCATCATGGATCCTCAAAATAATACTTCTTTCTGAAAGACCAAGTCTGGAGGGTAAAGCTGAAATAACAAATTATTCTTCTTTCTGCGAGGATCATCATGGATCCTCAAAATACTGTGTTTCCATATTCAAAGTTGGTAAAAATTAACGGATGTCCTAAGAGCATTGATTTAAGAAATATTTTTAGAAACTTTTTATGAGAAAAGAAATAAGTAATTGATTTTTTGACAGTTTTTTATAATTCTCATAAAAGTGGTATCAAAACTTTCTTAAAATAACCTATTAACAAATGCCCTGAGGAAGACCACAACACATACTTGCATGTTTCTAGTAAAGTGAGAGTGACTTCAGAGTTATTGATGTATTAAAGGCCAGTTAAGAGTAATAATAATCTGAAATAACAAGGTCATAGTACATGAACACAACCTTTGTAATCCGTTCTCCATATGTGCATCCAAGGATGAAATTACTTGAGGCATCTGCTCTAAAACCTGCAGCAAAAGAGGAGAGAAATGAAAATATCAGAACTACAGGTATTTTTTAAAGAAATCCTACATTTGTGCAGCAGATCTACATACTTGCCCAGTATTCTTGATTGTAGAGGTTTTTGCCAAAAGGTTCTTTGGAAGCTTTATCAGTTGGGCCTGCAGATGTGATCATAGATAATTTGAGTAAACCATGAAGATAGACCATGAAGGAATATCAATTGGTTTTTGACAATCTAAGAAGCTGCAAGAAGCATCAATCTCATTTACATGGCTCATGAAAGAAATATAGTAATTTGTGTGTCATGTATCATTATATTGAAAGGAAATATTACACCAGACTAATATGAGTTTATCAACTGAAATGCGGATCCTTCCTATTTTCTTTCCATAGTACTAGTAGATCATAGTTTTTCTATTAGTTAACCAATGTTGCATAAGTTTTATAAGTTTCATACCATACTTTACTATAAATAACCACCTTTCCCATCATTCCAAGAACTCTAAATCTAAATTGCAAAAAATCTTGAACTGGTTGTTCAACTTAACATGAAAAGCATTTTGTTTTCACACATGATAAAAGTTAGACCCACCAGAACAGCTTGTGTGGCATTATTCCTTCTGTTTAAAAATATCAACTAAGAAAGGATTCTAACATAGGCTATTATGTGCAAGATAACAGAGTACAAGAGGATTCAACCATTTTAAGTCTGAATTGAGCTACAAAAGTAGCAACAAGCACTAACAGGTGATGATTCAACTTGTACCACCAATGTATAGGGATAACAATGCATACAATGAAGGTTCTTCAAAGAAAAGTTATTAACTTAAGAGTATTTATGTGTGGAAGCAAAACATAAAAAATTATCTCTCTCTCTCTCTCTCTCTCTCTCTCTCTTCTTATAATTTTTATTTAATGAATCAGAAAAATATTATTGAAAAACTCAGTTCAAACGCCAACATGCAGCTTCAATGCTGCATATGAAGCAGAGGACAAGAAAGCATAAAATAAAAAAAACAAACAACTTTGCTAAGATCCTCCACCCCAAACCCTTCGCAAACCAGACTCAAAATTAATTGTAAACAAACAAGGTAATACCGAAGACCACATTTACAACCAACACGAACTGTTTTCTCCCTGGGCCCACTTTTTGTGAAGAGAGTTTTCTCCCCAAATTGAGGAGAAAATGGGCTTAAGATAGGAAATTACCCATCTGCCCCTCTCCCCTCTTCACGTTCGGTATTTATTTTTTATTTTTGTAAACTTTTTTTTTTCTGTATAAACTATTAAATTTTTTTTTTTAAATGTAATAGGTCCATGAGAGTAATTTACTTAAACAATATTTTCTATCCTCTCATTTTTCTTCTTAACAAAACAAAAAAAGGTACTCCACTTTTCCACCTCCAATCAAACAAATACGAGGGAAAACTAAAATTTTTTCTATACCCCCAATTTTCCATCCCCATCATTTTCTATCCTCCCACTTTTTCATTTCCCAACCAACCCTTAAGATTCTGCAGGCCCCAATTAACAACACCATCTTAGCAATATTTAGGACTATTGACTTGACAACATCACATAATCTATTTCCAAATTCTCCTTTTAAACGAACACTGAAAAAAATGGGATTCCTGCTCTCCAAGAAGGCACTACAAAATACACAATTTATGTCTCCATTGTATCCCCATCGAAGGAGCCTATCTCTAGGGCTAAACTGTTTCTAAGTGCTAAAAACCCGATAAAGGGCATGCTAAGGGATGGCTAAAGGGAACCAAACCAACCTCCACCAATTAACCACAGGAGGCTTGGATAGAAATCCTTCCGGGTTTCAGTATGACCAAAATCTAGCATAATTAAAAACCACCCAAATAGATTCTCCAAAAAAAAAGAGAGAGAAACCACCCAAATAGGCTGATCCACATCTTCTAGCTTAATTAGATATAATTTTCTTTGGATAGAGACTAAGTCATCTGGCCTTGCATGATTTCAACACCAGTCAGAACCCTTCAACACACAGCAACCTTAGCATCCATGTTGCTAGCAGAACCATATATTGCTCTGTATCCATATTTTTCATATGCCCCCCATCAGCATGCCACCAGTCATGCCTAAGGAAAATAAGGATCCCATCCCCAAATGAAACTTCAGATAAGGTCTAGCAAGGCTCCTCAAGCTTAGGATCTTCCTCCAGCCCCAAGTACACTATTGAGGGACCCTAACAACTTAAAAGCTCTTCCCCTTTAGGATGTTATATTCCACCCAAGTCACACATAAAGAACCTGCTTGTACAAACAAATTCTAATTATGCTTTAGAACAGCTGCCTTATTCCATTCCTCTATCCTTTTCAACCCCAAACCTCCTTTCATTGGCACACAATCCAAGCCCAAAACAACTGTAGCACCCCAACAAACTCAACTTTTCTACAAAAGGCTACTGAATTCTTGCTCAATAGCTTTTACAAACTTCTAGGCAGTTCAAACAACTAGCCAAATAAACTTGGATTCTATAGAATATTGATTGAAGGAGCTGAGGTCTTCCTGCTGAGAGATTTTTAGCTGTCCACCATAATTTTATCAATCAGAGGTGATCATGAAAGCTCAATCTCCCTGATATTAATGGGTACCGAAAAAGCAACCTGCTTTCCTTGTACTCCTTGACACTTAGCTGCATAATCATAGTAAAAGCCTCTATTGCAATTGCAAATAGGTAAGTGCACAAAGAGTCACCTTGCCTAAGCTACTTCCTCCCTTTAAAGTAGCCTACTAGACTCCAATTGATAGCAACATAAAATTTTGGTGTGGTAATGGATTTCTTAACCGTGCAGAAGGAGAACCTTTGGTGATATCAGATCTTCTGATCGCCGACAATATTCTCATCTTTTGTAATGCCAATGTTGATCAAATCTGAAGCTTAAGTGATCAAATCTGAAGCTTAAGTTGTATTTTAACTTCCTTTGAAGTAGTTTCAGCTCTTAGAGAGAATTTGTGAGAGATGGTACCCAGAGGAGGAATAGAAGACCATGAGATATTGGCATAATCTTCCGGGCCACAAACTTGGACGACTTTTTTTTTTGATACATAAGACTTCATTGAAAAAACCGAAAGAGTGCAATGAATCCAAGTACACAGGCAGTGTACAAAGGATAAAGAGAAATCAAACAAATGATGCTTGAAAAATTCAACTATCAAGTAACTCAGACAAAGAGGCAAAAGTAAAAGCACATAAACCATTTATCCACTCAAACAAAGTATCACGACTTCCAAAGAAATACTTAGGATTACATTTGTGAGCTCATTTTAAGGCAAAGGAGATATGAGATGGTATTCAAGAAAGAATGGAAAAATCCTTAGCACATTGAAGAAAATGTACCTATCAAAAGGAAGGCGGCTCACTCTGATTAAATATATATTTTCTAGTTTACCAACTTTTTTTTTCTGTCACTCTTTCATTTGCCAGTGGGAGTGGCTAATAAGATGGAAAAAATTCTAAGGGGGTTTTTATGGGGTGGTATTGATGAAGATCACAAGTTCTACTTGATGAATTGGTAGATTGTGTGCACTCTTTAACAATTAGGGGGATCTAAGGATTAAAAAAGCTAATGGTTGCAGCTATATATGGAGGCATTCCTTTAACCCGGTCTTACTTCCCTTGGAGAAGTTTGTAGAAGCCTAAAGTCCCTACTAAGGTGGCCCTTTTTCTTTGGACTGCGGCTTTGGGGAAAATCCTGACTATCAATAGCTTTAGGAGGAGATGGGTAATTGTCATAGACTAGTGATGTATGTGTAAGTCAGCTGAGGAAACTATTGTCTGCTTCTTCGTTGCCCTGCTGCACAAGAACTTTGGAGCGTGGTGTTCATTTTGTTAGGGGTATTGTGGGTTACGCCAAGGGGCATGCTGGATCTATTAGCAAGCTGGCAAGCCAGGATTGGTAGAGGCAATAGGGTGATTTGGAATGTGACCCTTCATTATCTTATGCGGTGTCTATGGCATGAGAGAAATGCTAGGATCTTTGAAGGATGCGAAAAATTCATTCCAGATCATAAGCTTTCCTTCCTCAAAGCTTTATTTGAGTGGATGAATGCTTCCTCTTTATTTTCTTTTGCCACTGTGCTTGAGATGCTTGATAGTTGTATGTTTGGTGCTTAATTTTGGTGTACTTTTGTACACATCCTGTGTACAGGGGTTGCCCCTATGCGTTTTTTTGACAAAATATTTACTTGAGGACGCAGATGATCTATGGAGGAAGGTAATAGATATCAAATATGGCATTGCCTAGGGTGGTCGGTGTTTGAATGCTGCAAGGGAGACTTATGTAGAGTGCTTATGGAAACATATTAGGCATGGTTGGGACAGCTTTGTTAAATTTGCAAGATTTGAAGTGAGAGATGGAAGCAGGATCCGTTTCTGGCATGAATGGAGATTGAACTTTTAAAGAAAGTTATCCTGAGCTCTTCATGATTGCAAGAAATATAGATGCTTGGGTTGTAGACTACATGAATCCCTCAAATGGAGGAATACAATGAACTCCCTTCTTCCTTTTCAGTTCTTCTTTTATAAACTCCTAAATACAGCAGAGAAAATACATTGTATTCAAATCCATTCTTTTATGAACCGTCCATTCCATTCCATTTCATTTCATACTTTTAAAAACTCCACAACATAGTGCACATGCAAGTGTCTCCTAATCCTAAATTCCAATTATCTTCTCTTCATTTCAACGCCTATGAGATAGCCACAGAGCCTTTTGGTCCACTCCAATTTGGAAGATCAATGGTCATTACAGCAATAAGGGACCATCCATTGCATTTACTTAAAAGATAACTTCTTATCCAGTTTCCAAAGTGGAGGAAGTAAGTTGTCAAAAAGCTGCTCATATATTATCTAAAAATATTTGCCACCACACAGTTCAACATTTCTTTTATATTACACATATTGTTCTAGTATTTTTTTTTTTTCTTTTGTTGAATACATTTGTATTTTCTTTTTACATTACATAAACATTTTATCTAAAAGTGGGATGAAATTGTTTCCATAGTATCAGATTTTACATTACATATAAATAAAGATCAAAGATTGCCTTAGAGTTAGTTTCATGTCCTTTTTTTTTTTTTTTTTTTGATAAGCAAAAATCATTTATTAAAAACAAGCTGGAAAACCAGCAAACACAGTACAGAGACCAGACACAACAAACAACAAGGCCAATCAAGGGAAAGCCAGCAGCAACAACAATAAGCTCCCAAAGCCCCAACTAGTTGGAACTATAACAAACATCAGACCATAACAGCACATCAAATGACCCAATTACACAAGTAAATGTTAAGCATTACAACAACATTCCACAAGGAGACCCAACCAGCCTTAGAACTACTGTTACCGAAGGGCAGAATCTGCAAATCCCCATTTGCAGTAAAGCTCTAAGTTAGTGCTGGATCTAGCAAATGGTTGGCGCCCCTCTTAACAAATCTTGACTTATTTTCAAACAAGGTTCACAATGTGGTCTTCAGAATTAATCAGCCCTTGGAAAATGATTGCATTCCTATAAGTATGACCCCAGATGTGATAAACATTAGACAGCTACACTAAATCCCAATTTGCTACATACAGATTTCAAGGATTTACCTTTGCAATGCTTCTCTGCCCACTCAACAATATTGTCCCAATCATCCCCAGTGAATTCTTGACAGCACCAGTATTTCACTCTCTTCCAAATTCTCCACCTTTTTTTTGTGGACACACTTTCATGTCTTTTTTTTTTTTTTTTTGATAAGTGACTTTCATCTCCTTTTTCAAGCTAACTAGCAGCTCTTTCTGCCTCATCTGCCTGTCAACCAGGTCATGCCTGTTCATGACTTCACATACATCTATTGGGAACCAATTCTAAGTGTTTTCAAACCATATCAAAGTAACACTTATTCCTCTTAATTAAAATAAATGCAAAAATACACTGCAGTCTCCTTGGTTCATATTGATTCGACAAGACAATTTCCAGAAGTTCTCCATCCTAAAAGGCTTAATTTGTTTTCCACAATGCTATTCTCTCCAATTACAAGAACTTAAAAACTCAGAAAGCATAACATCCAATCACAAAATTCTGACTTTTTTTGCATATTCCAATCAATCTTTAAAACTTAAGCAAAACCCAGATGCAAAAACAGGTTTACTTATAAAAAAAACACAACAAACCCATTTCGCCACCATGTACTAAAAGCATCAAGAATGAAACAATTCAATTGCACAAAGCACATATCTATATTTAGAGGGACAGAGAGTGTGTGCCTGAGAAACAGACGATTGCTGCATGAGGTGGAGGAGATTGGAGGTGGACTGAACGGCCTGAGAGATCTGATCGGCTACCATGGCTTTGGCCGTACCTTCTCTGCTGCTCCCACTGCTTGTTGAGCTTGCCATTATTGCTTCTTTACATTACAAAATTTTCTGCAAAAAGAGTCGTGCTTTATTTAGAAAAACTAGCCGCTTGTTTGAAGAGTGTTCATACCTCTATTTTTTTGGTTTGGGCATTGAGGTGTTGGGGGAAAAAATAGAAATTTAGAATTTATTTTTCACAACAAAGAAATAAATTTAGTTTTTTTTTTTTTTGCTTTCAATTAGTAGTGCTAACTTCAAAGAATATCTTTATGAGTTATAATTTTATCACATGATTTATTTTTTCTTCCAATGCTAAATATTTTACGAGAAAGATTAATGTTAATTGTTAAAGAAATAGATCATTAAACAAAACTGAACCCTTGAACTCATCTCTTAAAACATGTGTCAATACATATACATATACATACACACATCAAATTAAACATTATTACTTATTTTAAAAATCTAATTGTTGAATTGTATATTCTTTACGCTTTTAATACACATGTTAAATTTTATATCAATCAAATGTTATTTACTATAAGATCTTTAAGGTTATATTTTATGCATCATTTTAAATTATAAAAACTTGTAATTTAAATAATTTATTGATGACATAGCTATTCATTTATAATTTTTTAGAAATTTTGCAAGCATAAAGGATACAAGAAGAATATGTAATCTAATAGTGGATTTGTCAAAATTCACATTTAATAAAAAAATATTGAGTAAAGTTGTAGCATAAAACTACAACTAATTTTGTAACTAAACTTTGTACTTTAAAAATTTTCTTGATTAATTATGTTAGTTCTTGATTGATTAAAGTTGGTTCTCCCAACCCTTTCCTAACTATAGTATTAAGGTTTCCTTTCTCTCCTGGGAAAAGACGATTGGTTCTCTTTGTTACCAATAAGTTTCTTACTAGTCGCTAACCCATCTATTGAATAAGTTTTAGTAATAAGACCATATGATTTGGTTTTTTATGGTTTATTTATATTAAACTTCTTATTTTCTACACTAAATTAACTCATTTGACACTAAAATTAAAAAATGTAGATTAGACAAGACACGTGGCCCAAAATTAAACTCTAATTGAAATCCAATTTTTATATTGAAGTAACTCACTTGGAACAAAAATTTAAAATTTAGATTAGATGAGACACGTACCTCAAAATTGCACTCTAATTGAATTCCCATTTGAAATATAAGGGCTTGTTTGGGATCTGCTTATTTTACTGAAACTGAAAACTTTTTGTTGAAAGTATTGTAGATAAAGGTAAAAGTTAGCTGAAATAGTACAATAAGACTCATGAATAGTATTAAAAAGTGCAGTGAGGTCCATGAATAGTAGCAAAAATAAATTGAATAGTAAAATAAGCTGGCTTTTTAATTTGAAGCCAAACGCACCCTAATTAGATTTTCTCTCAGTTTTACTTATTAATATTTACTAGCATGAAAGTCATGCAAACGCATGGATACATTTAAAATAAAATACAATTTTTATTATAAAAATATATATAATTAGTCAACTTATTAAAAAAAAGGAGCTTGTAACATGTGCATATATATGAATACATTTAAAATTAAACACAATCTCTATCATAAAAATATAAATAATTAGTCAAATTATTTTTTTAAAAAAATAAATGTAATTAGTCAATATATTAAAATTCTTACCCAAATTTAATATTATTGTTAAGGTTCATTTTTTTTTACTCATGCCACGTGCCCCAATCCTATTTAATTACATTTATTTACTCACCAAAAGATACCAAAATATCACCCATAAATTATTTTGGACCTCTATGAATATTTCTCATCTCATTGGCCCACAAATATTTCATATCTCATTATTTAAATTAGGTCATGATATAAATTATCACAATAGCCCAAAAAAACATATCTTATCCAATTTCATTATCATTATTTAACTGAGGCCAAAACCGGTCCCTACGAGCCCAATGCACACATCTCATCCTTTTTAAAACCCAAGGCTACTTATGTTTAACAATATTTTAAAAGCTCAATTCTCATTGACAATATCAAAAGTCCAATTTACTTTAGCACTATTAAATGCTCAAGCTAGCTACTTGACACTATTTAGTAAAAAAACCCAAGGTTATCAATACTTGGCAAAATATTATATCATAAGTATTTCACTTAAAGTCCAATGATGAACAATGCTTTAAGTTCTTAAACCTATTACTATAATATTGCAACCCCATGGAATTTATCTTATTAGACCTATGGTAATTATTTATGTTATGTAACATTATTCATTTTTCCAAAACGCATGGCAAACATATATCAAGCTCATGGAGAATTATGAATTTGTGTTACTAATATAAAAGCCCATGGAAAGTTATGATTATTTATCTTAGCATTTATTTATTTCATATCATATTATAAACCCATGATAACTATTTATGTTACGTAACATTATTCATTTTTCTAAAACACAGGGCAAACATATATCAAGCCTATGGAGAATTATGAATTTGTGTTACTAATATAAAATCTCATGGAAAGTTATGATTATTTATCTTAAACTCATGACATTTATCTTACAAACCCATGGAATTTATATAAAAAACCATGGTCACTATTTATCTTATATCACAACATTTATAATGTTTATTTCCAAAACTCATGGTAACTACTCACGTTACAAGCCCATTATGATTATCTATAGAAAAAACCATGAGAATATTACATTATTCCATTATAGTGGTTGTTACCATATTTTATTTAAAACTCATGGTAAATATTATTCATAAGAAATATTGGAGGTCATTATTTAAAAGCCCCAAAGAAAATATCATTTACAAAATAACCTATAACAAAAATTATGAGAAATTATACAAATTGTTATTTAAAGCCCATGGAAAGTAATACCCAAGACTTATCATAAATATTTATTAAAGCTCACGAATACATTTTATTTTTACAAACAACTAAAGCCTATATGGAATAAAAATCTATGGCAATATATAGTAGCTTTGTTTATTTTGTATGGCTCATAATGAGAAAGCAAAAGGCCTAAGTGGAGAGAACCACCAAGTCAAAGGTCCACCAAACTACTCAACCCTCATGGCCAAGCCCAACATGAAGTTTCAGCCAAAACAGCCCATGTGTGCAAACTGACCCAACTGGAGAACTCCATTCAATTTTGGCTTCTGCTAGAGAGCACCTCAAGAAGCAACTAAGCTCTCAAATCAAATTAGGAGCTGGCCACCTGTCCCATTAGCCTTTCTAGCACTGCCATTTTTGATGTGAACAGTACTCAAGGGTTGGGCTGACACCAAAAAGCTAAAATGCAATAAATGTCATTCTTCCTCCCTAAATTTCAGTTACCGCTGGAGGAAGTCATAACCAAATCATCCAAACTTCAACAAACTAGATTCCGAAGTACTAAAAATGTCTAAAAACTAATTCATGAACCAAGCCCATGAATTCCTAAAGGTGAAATATAGGGAAATGTGGTTTGAAGGGCATAAAAAGATTTCTAGTGGAGCTCCCTGAAGTAGGCCAAAAGCTTGATACCTAGCTTGGGGTGATAGCTCCTACTCTTTGAAGCTCAAATCTTAGTTGCAGCAACCAAGTTCTAGCCCCATGTTTGTCTTAATCTTATTGGCTGAGATCAATCTCCAAATCTCAGCACTTAATGACATTATTGAAAGAAGATAAAATACCCAAAAGCAAATCATACCATTTGGCCAAATCCTAAGTTAGATGCTCTAAATTTTAGATCCATTTGAAACATTCAAAAAGGAGCTCACACTATTTTTGGCCAAATCTCATGATGGATATTCTAAAAATTCTCTTACTAATCAAACCCAACGTTTTTGGCTTTTGCTAATTCTTCCCTAAGCTTTACTATAAAAGGAAAGCATCATCTACTCATCAAAGGGGGACGAAATCCTCTAAAAGTCTCCATCAATCTTGCTATTTTCAACCCTTAATTCAGAAATAAGTTCCTTTTTAGTTCATAAATGCCCATGCTCATCAACTCACAAACATTCCTTCTATTTTCTAACAAAACCCAACACCATAAATGTCTCATGATTAGCTACAATCACATATAAGAGTAGTTTCCATCACTTACCATACATCTTTTCACATATTCCATCGTGGGCATAAGAACCTTGGTTAAATATTTGCTGCATTAAGCTGGGGGTCTTTCTCTCCCTTCATTTCATCCTAATTTTCCCTCTTTTACTTGTAATTATGAAGCCTTTAATTCTTATTTATTGCTATTATAATGAAGGCCATAATGTATTGGATACAATGGAAATTTTCTCTCATGTTGACTTAATAATGAGGAAAATATATGATTTTTATCATGTAAATACATTTATTAACTTATCAGATGTTACCGATGTATGTCATATTCACTACTGGATCATTTTCCTCTTGTATATTTGTTATAATGGGCCCACTTTTATATTAACCGACTATGGAGGAAATGCATAATTTTTATTATGTGAATACATTTATTAATTTTCTGGACATCTACCACGTACTGAACGCTTCTTTTGTTTACCGCTGGACTATAATTTAAGCAGTTATTGTAGTGAGCCATCCTTTGTGCTAGTTTATCTTTGTAGGTGTTATTTTTGGGGCCTTATTATATTATTTGTTGGATGCAACCCAGACCTTGAGAAAAAATGGGTTTTTCACACTCCACCGATAGCCGTTAGGCCATATTCTAAGCCTAAGCTCGAGTCTTGGTCTTAGCTTCCCAAATATCATATGGGCAATAAAATTTTTTTTAAAAAAAAGCCTCTAACAACTACTTATGATCATTTTTTTTTCCTAATTTTTAATAAGATAGAATGTGTGATGATCTTTGTTGTGTGATGATTTGTATTGAGTATATGTGATTAGTTTTTTTTTAGTTCATTAATATTAGATTCTTAGTATTTTGCACTCATTAATTCACTTGACACAAAGATTAAAAAACTTAAGTGGATAATTATGGTACGGTCCCTACATAAATTTAGACACATAACGCAAAATTGGATTCTAATTTCAAATTCTAATTGAACTTTCTTTGACCTATTAATATATTGATAGATATATAAACTAGCTTGTAATCATATGCACATACATGGATATACTTAAAAATATACAATAAGATGCATAGTATAATTCCTATATATATAATTTAAATACTATTGATAACCATTCTTATATTTTGTTAACTCTTTAAAAAGTCTTGTAAAAATATTTTTAGGTATAAAATGTAAACTGTCAATGTTTAGGATATATGGCACAAAATTGAACTCTAATTTGAAATTTTAATTGGACTTTTTCTAAACTTCAGCTATATATATATATATATATATATATATGTGGTTGAAATTAAAAACCAAATTTATGACTCTTCCTTGTCTCTAGTAAAATCAAGGACGGACCTTAAGGGGGGCCAAGGGGGCCCTGTCCCCCCGGCTTTAGAAAAAAAAAGGAAAAAAATCATTGGGCCCCCCTAGCCCAAAGAAAAAAAAAAGAATATTTTTTTTAATGGTTATATATTTTTTTTTTTCTAGCCACACTTTTTCAAAAACATAGACCCCATCGCCCCTCCCTTTTAATTAGCCTAGCCCAATTAGCAACTAGCCAACTCAAAAACTAAACAAAAACTTTTTTTTTTTTTTAAATCCCAATCAACCTAATATTAGAGTACTAGCATTAGATGTTTTAAATGCTAAATATTTAGTATTTAGAACATCAAATACCAAAAACATTACTGTACGAGACATTTCAAATATTATATTAAAGTAACAAAAGTAAGCTTTGGTTTGTGAAAAAAAAAAAAAATATATATATATATATATATATTTTTTTTTGCCATAGTTGATGCTCTTAAGAAACAATATTATTTAGTATTTTTTTTGTTTTTATTGGTAAATGATTGCATCTTAATATATTAAGAAATAATGATTTTGTGTATTGATCTTAGTTGATAATTTGTCAGTATTATATGGATATCTATTTGGACTTTTTCTTCTTCTTATACTTTGGCTCCCCTATCTTGAAATCCTAGCTAAAATTATGGTGGGAAACTTTTTAGTATTTTTATCCAATGGTCTCTTGTCATTCTTTGCTATCAAAATTTGCTTTAGTTACCATTTTTAGAAGAGTGGCTTTTAGATGACACGAGAGTCTTTAGTCAAGGTCAAAATGAGTTCATGCTTGTCTGCCATTTTTGGCTCTCCTGTGTTTACGTTAAGTCACCATTAAAATGAGTGGCTTAAAATGATGAACTCTCCTTGCAATTTACCTATATATATCTAATGATGTTCTTCCCCATTAATGCATACATATCACTTGCACACGATTAAGCTAGTTTTATTTTCTACCAATGGAATCCTCTTCTTCCAAAATGAACCCTGCTCCAAACAGTATTGAGAAAGAAGAGAACATGTCTGATCTAGAAACCGATAATAAATTCAAACAGATCTTGTCAACCATCCCCAAAAAAAAGGGTTCTGGGAAGGCAGATTTCTACCAGTATGAAGGTTTTTGGTACCCATTCTTCCATATACCTGGAATATTGTTGGCTCAAGAACATTTCAAGCCACAACCCAACCAGGTGATCTTGAGCAGTTTTCCAAAATGTGGGACAACTTGGATTAAGACTCTAGCTTTTGCCATTACGACACGATCTTGTGAAAGCGAGCCTACAAACCTTTTACTTACAAGACTGTCACCTGATTGTGTACCCTTTATTGAGTTTCAAATTAGCTCAAGCCAACCAAAATTGAGTCTAGATGTTCCACTTGTGTCTACACACATTCCCTACACTTCCCTACCAGAATCCATTATAAATTCTGGTTGTAAAATTGTTTATATATGCAGGGATCCGAAGGATGTATTTGCTTCTTTATGGACCTTTCAAAGCAAGATGACTACTCGGGCGGGACTCCCAATCAATGAAAATATTGAGGATACACTTGAGTTCTTTTGTGAAGGAATAACTACTGCTGGACCATTTTGGGATCATGTATTAGGCTACTGGAGAGCAAGTTTGGAATCACCAGAGAAAATATTGTTTATAAAGTTTGAAGATTTGAAGAATGAAACCATATATTGGATAAAGAAATTGGCTCAGTTTATAGGTTACCCTTTCTCCTTGGAGGAAGAAGATAAAGGTATGGTGCAAAAGATTAAAAATTTATGTGATTTTGAAAACATGTCCAATTTAGAGGTGAATAAAAATGGAGTGACGACATTGGCGTTTGGAATGAAGAAAGATGAAGTCAACACACTTGAGTTCAAAAATAGTACATTTTTTAGGAAAGGTGAGGTTGGAGATTGGAAAAATCATCTTACACAAGCAATGGCAACACGACTTAATCAAATAACTGAGCAAAAGCTAAGTAGTTATGGCTTGACATGGAATGTCTGACCTAATGGATGAACGAAGAGTCCAAACCACATTCATGGCTTGGGAGTATGACAACTAAATAGCAGCATCAAGAATTCTTGTAGTATGTCAAATGGAAAAGGGATCTTTTTATTTGTCTCAAACTAAAAAGGATCCATTTCATAGTTTCTAATTAGTTTTTATTAATTTAAGGGTATGCATGATGTCGTATTATTTTAAATTATTTTTCGTGTTTAAGTTAATAAGGTGAGGACACATTAAGTATTAATGTATCTCCCTAAAAAAAAGTTTTAATGTCTTTAGTGTTTTTTAATTGTTAAAATTTGAAATATTAATGTTTAATTATTATGGAACCTCAATATCATTATTTTTTTTTTTTAGAGAAATGTTTTATTTACAACATTTTCATAACAAATTTTACGTAGTAGGTTGTTATTGACAGCTATTGGTAGGCAAAATAGTAATTTCAATGGTGGATTTAAATTTTTTTTTTTTAAAATAACAACTTTAACACTTAAAATTTGTTGTGAAAGTACTGTGAAAATGTTATAAGCATAACATTTCTATTTTTTTTATTTAACACTATTTAAAGATTATGAATTGGTTGACATAAAGACTAATCACGTTGCAATATGATCCTATCCAAAAAAAAAAAAAACTTTGCAATAGAAATAGAATATACATATTTTAACGTCTATCAATTACCTAATTTTTTATTATTATTTTTTCTTCAAATTTCACTTTAGTAATACAGGATAAACTCTTTTTATGCAAACGTCTCAATGACGTTATAATTCAAAATTTTTTTTTTTGGTTGAGGAATAAACTTATCAATTAGATAAGTAATAGAAAATATAGTTGCAAATAAAATAAAATTGAAGAAAATAATATATACGACCGACCCTAATTTTTTATGATGAAGAACTTCACCAAGGCAGGGCCCTTTGAACCCTCCCCTAAAGAGCAAACACAAATACACAACCTCACCCACCAAAACCATATATTGGGAGTTCAAGGGAACTCTTTATTGGTATTGAACTCACAATATTTGGGTCTACTACTCATCCAAAACTTCCAACCAGTAGGTTGCCCTTACAGGTGATTGACTTCAACTAATTTGTTGAGAATTCATAATCGGCCCCAAAGAGTTGGGAATTAAAATCTTTTTGTTACTTTTGTTGAAAGGTGTATAGACTGAAACATCAATTAAACAACGTGATAATCTATAAAGTATTAGATTAAATAAATAAATTAATATGAATCTTGAAATAAACAATATTGACAATATTTAAAATAGAGAGATCATGCTCCCATGTTTTCACTTTTCTTTCTTTGTTTATTACTTTATTTAAATAAATTTTTGTTAGTATCTGAATGAGATTTTTCTTTTGATAGGTAATAATGTAATATAATTGATTAAGTAAAATGGAATATATCTGAATGAGAATATTTCTTTACATCATTTGAAAAATATGAGTGTACCAAGGTACATCCCAAAACAGAATACAGACTAATCTATTCAAATTAAATGGTTCCACTTCCATGTGACTATGGTGAAACTCCAAGATCCAAAGACAATGAATCCAAGTGTGTGATAATTTATACCATTCAGATTTTATTTGCCCAACTTTGGACTCAGCTACAAGCCAAAAATTGTCTGCCCAACTTTTATCTGCCCAACTTTGGACTCAAAAATTGTCCTCAGATGGAACGCACTGGCGCGTAGAGCTATTTTATGTCCCAACCTATTAGTTTGGATGGAAGATATTATCTTCTATAAGATGTTAATTCTGTACTACAGGTTGATTTACAAAGCAAAATAAGATGAACTGATTTTTTCTGTACTACAGCCTCCTTTAATAAGATGAACTGATTTTTTCTTTAAAAAAAAAATACTCACAAAGCAAAATATATAGAACTAGTATTTACTTATTTGGGGGAATGACTTTGATGTCCAAATTCTAAATTACTAGGGAAATAAAAGTGATGTCTTGGTCTTAAAGACAATATATATATATATATATTTTTTTTTTTTAGAAGAGATTAAATTTATAAAAATGTGGTGTAAAATTCAAGTTTTATACCCTTTAATCTCAATATGCCACATTATGAAATCACATATTAAAAAATAGGTCTAACTACACCTAATCAATTATAATATCCATCATTTCTGAAAAAAAAAAATTCTAATACCCTTTATTTTAGAATAATAGGCACTACAATTTTTATTATATATGCTTTACAAACTGAAGTATCACCTTTTAAATACATGTAACAAAAAGCCGGAAAATTATTTATAATATTATTGATGTGACAATAATTGCATTTGGTATCTAGTCATTTTATAATACTTTCTCAAAAAAAAAAAAAAAAAAAAAGAAGTCATTTTATAATAAATTTTGTTAGGATATTCCGTGTTGGCTAAATTTTGTGTGGAAAATTATTAGGTACTCCCAGAGTATTATAAATGCGTACTCTCTCATCTCACATGAATGGTGAGTCCTACCATGAATTTAATTAGTGGGACCCACCATTTATGTGAGAGGGACAATACGCATTTATGGTACTCCGAGAGTACACAATAATTTTCCATTTTGTGTCAAATATTCATATTATTCAATATACCTGAAATTCAATTCATTTGTAATTGCATTGTGTCAAAGAAGATCAAGTAAGATGACAGTGTATAAAGTGCTATAGTAAGATTTTCACTTGAGCGAGAATCTCATGTTAGGCGAGTTCAATATATTTCGAAAAATAATTACCCAAAAATATTTGCTTGAAAGGGGTCTGAATTTGGTTCTAGTGTATTCATAGTCAATGAAGCCTCAATTGTAACTAATATATCCATGATTAACCCTAAAAATGTAGAGAGAAGGCTGAGACTATCATATCCCCTTGAGAGGAAAATCTTTGTAGCCTCCGTACCTTCACCCTTTCCAAATTAACTTGAACCCAACTAAACATCTGGATTCCTTTGTGTGTATTGGATTGGTGTTGGAAACCACAAAGGCAATTCCGAACCTTCAAGTGGCTTTAAAGAATACAAAAGATTGGATTTATAGTTAACACCTAGACTTGCAAAACCGAAAGCTATTGAAGAGAAGCAATTGGTGCAACTTGTTGCTACTAGGAGGGAGGAGCTCGGATACAAGAAAATATACATAGACCTAAAGGGTTTTGTATCACAACTATCTTCATAGTTGATTAGTTTGATAGGTTTCACAAGAGCTGTATGGCATGGTTCTCATCTCTCAATCTATACCTTAAGTTTAAACCAAGCCCTTGCCATTCAATGGCTTTCTACCTGCATCATAAGAAAAGATTTAGTTAATCAAGAGAAGAACTCGTATCTCCAATCCCTTTTCACCATTATATAGTCTCTTTGGAACCATAGAAATCCAATGGTTCATGATGGGAAGACTCCAAATCCGATAGATATTATTCTGACTGCCTAATCTCTTGTCTGTAGGTAACAGGAGGCCTATAAAAATGAATAATCATAACCTCAAGATCTCAACA
This sequence comes from Quercus gilva, assembly GCA_023621385.1. Taxonomy (NCBI): domain Eukaryota; kingdom Viridiplantae; phylum Streptophyta; class Magnoliopsida; order Fagales; family Fagaceae; genus Quercus; species Quercus gilva. Next base: position 34,109,211 of record CM042484.1, read on the forward strand.
AGCCAACTCAAATCATCAAAGTGGTTGGGCGTAGGAAAAGGAAATTCAGATGATAAAAAAAAACTGAAATAGAATAATCATCATGGAAGAGACTCTAGCTTTATGTCACAACCCAGTTAATCATTCTAAGTGAGTGAGCAGGTTGACATTACCATTCAAGTGATTAGCTTTATATTCTTTTAGGACGAGTACTAACAATATTTGTTTCTTAAATTCTATGGGTTCCAACTATTTTTACGATTAAAGGTTGGTTGTCATGACCATTTTTGGTCATGAAAGATAATTGCCTGATTGTCTATTTCTCTTTGATTATGTGCACTTTTGTGCTGTTTTTTGAATCTCATTGTAAATTACATGATTTGTATTGGGATGTTGTGCTCTAGGTGGTTGCTTAGGATTGTTTATTTTGAAAATCAATAGCAATTCAGGCAGTGGCAGCTCAGTGAGTATCAGAACTGCAAAGTACTCCATAGCTTTGCAGTATCTGATTTTGGAGGGGATAACTGAAGATAGTGAACAGTAACATTGTTTGTAGATTCAGTCTATGAAAATATAGTTGTTAAATTACTCTCTTCTGATTGAACCTAAGTGTCTGAGTTCTACTTTGTCACCATCATTATTGGAGCTCTTTTGTCACAAAGCAACTTCTAATTCTGTCGAAATGCTTAAAACTTCTAAGTATTTATATCTTTTGGTATATGATTTGAATCTCACTATTTCAAATTTTTTTAATAAGCAGGGGTTTTATAAATTCAGCTCCAATTTTTTGTCTTAATCTTGGATCACATATTGATTATGCAGACGAATTGGGTTACCCTAAGAAAGAAATAGTAGGAATTAGGTTATTACTTCTTTGATGCTGCTCTCCTTTGGTTTGAATTTGTCCATTTTTTTAAAGGTAAATAGGTAATGGACAATTCAGATATCATTCAAAATTTCAATGTGCATCAAATTCTGGATCTTGGAAGCTTTAATTTCTATGGTATGGTGCCTTCGCAAGCAAACAAAATTGCATCATAGGACTAGAACTTCTTGGCAGTCTCTAATATCTAAAACTTACAACTGAAAATTAATGTTCATCAAAATAGGCAAGCATGGGCAAATCTTTTCAATGCATAATAACAATCTATAACTAGATTTCCCATTACTACTAACTCACCAAAATGTTCATTTGACTCATCCATGATACTATTCTGCTAAAAGAAAGTTACATAATTAGCTTCTAAGATGAGTGCATCATTATTCATAGTTACATACGCTGCCAAGTTATAGTTTTTCACAACATAAACAAAAGAAAAACATCAACAGCAAAACCAAGAAGGGAAAATCGAAGATGACCCTTATATATTAGCATCACAAACTTCCCTTTGTGAATCAGATTTTTAGTAAACTCCTTTCTGATAATCGGGTTCACAAAATTCTCCTCCAAGATCATCACAAACCTCTGCTGGGAACACCCTGTAGAGCAATCATTAGCATATATATGATACTATTTTAATTACCCATTTTTGTTCAAATATGTCACTGCAAATTAAAATTCTTAAATTCCTAAGATCTTACATCTTCTGCTCATTGTACTCGAAATACTCTCATCACCCTCTGCAGAAAACAAATCAGCAGTAGAAACATCCATGGACTCCTCCCCTTCCTTGACAAAGCATCTGCTACCACATTTTCCTTACCCTTCTTATACTCAACCAAAAAATTGTAACCAAGGAGCTTAGTAATCCACCTTTGTTGTGCTGGTGTACCCACTCTTTGATCCAGCAAGTATTTAAGACTCTGCTGATCAGTTTTTATAACAAAAGGTTTACCCATCAAGTAGTGCCTCCACTTTTGAACAGTTACCACCACAGCAAGGAACTCCTTTTCATAAGTAGAAAGAACCAAACTTCTACCTTTTAAGACTAGGCTGTGAAATGCAATAGGCTTTTAGGCTTTTGATCTTGCATTAGAACAGCACCAAGACCAAACCCATTCCACAGTGAAAGTCTTGGAAAAATCTGGAAGGGCCAACACTGGAGGATTAGAAATAGCAAGCTTGAGCTGTTGGAAAGCCTGAGCAGCAAGGTCAGACCAGAAAAAAGAATTTTTTTTCAAAAGAGCAGTCAAGGGTGCAGCTATCTGACCATAACCTTTAACAAATTTCCTGTAGTAACCAGTGAGACCTAGAAATCCCTTCAAGGCTTGACATCGTTAAGGACAAGCCACTATTGAGATGAGATGCCCCAAATACTCCACTTCCTCATAAGCAAACATACATTTGGATTTCTTGGCATATAAATGGTGTTTAGCTAATAACCCCAAGACAGTTCTAAGATGCTCCACATGGTCAGGCAAAGATCTACTGTAAACTAGAATATCATCAAAGAAAACCAAAACAAACTTTCTAAGAAATGGCTTAAACACTTCATTCATTAAAGATAGAAATGTTGAGGGGGCATTTGTTAACCCAAATGGCACCACTAAAAATTTATAGTGGCCTTCATGAGTTCGAAAATCTGTTTTAGGGATGTCTTGCTCCCTCATTCTAATTTGATGATATCCTGACCTTAAGTCTAATTTAGAAAAGAGACAAGCCCTGTGAAGTTCATCCAACAATTCATCAATAACAGAGATAGGGTACTTGTCTTTAATGGTAGCTTGGTTTAAAGCTCTATTATCGATATACATTCTCCAAGATCCATCTGCCTTCCTCACCAATAAGACAGGAGAAGCAAATGGACTCTAACTATTTCTAACAGAACCTATTTCTGACAATGATGAAATTTTATGGTTAAGAGCTTAAAATCCCAATTGATTACTCCTAATGTATTGAGCCAATAAGTTCCTAAAACCACTTCAAAACTCCTAAGGGCAACAAATGTAATTGCACCATAAAAGTATAACCTTGCACCTGTATCGCCACATCTCTACATACCCCTTGTGTTTTGATAATTTAAGCAACAAAGTAGCATCAATGAAGTTATGAGTACTACCAGAATCTAAGATAATGATCAACCCTTCTCCCATAATCATGCCATTAACCCTATTGTGCCTGGAGTGGGACTACCAACAAGTGCATACAGAGTAATCTCAGCCTCTTCTATTCCCTCATCCTGAGACTTAATGAAACCCTCCATATTATCTTCTTACATTTTAGTAATCTACACCCCTGAAGCTGGAACTATCTCTACACCTTCTAACAAAAAAAGCTTAGCACTCTTACACTTATGACCTGGTGCCCATTTATCATCGAAATTATAACAGTCCCTTTTTCTTCCTCTCTTCCACTTGTGCTGGTGAAATTCTCTTAATAGGTATTCTAGTCTTAGCTTCTATAGGAGAATGAACTTAGGCAAGCCAAGTATTGTAGACTAACCTTGTTCTTGCAGAAGCTTTGATGCTGGTAAAGAATGTTTATTTTACAAGGAAAGCTAGCATAATTACAAAGTTATTTGCGCAGTTAACTACAGAATTCAAAACATCAATCCTAGATTGGAGGAATAAGCACGTCGGAAATGAATTCAACATATGATCACAAAGTTACTTAAAAACTTATGCTCCTGGCTTAGAAAGCAACTTTAGCATAGCAGGTAAACAATACCACATTAAACTATGGGTTATAGAATTTGTGGGTATGTGATCTAAGTCAGAAGAAATGAATTCATGTCTAAAAGAAACACACGCGCACGCGCGCACACACACACATATAAGAAAATTCATGTCTGACTGTATTCATAGAAAACAAATAAATACACCAAATAAAGTACTTTCACTAATTTTACCAACCAGCAGCTCATATTGTTGTATCAGCTCATCAATCAAGCAACAAACATACTAAACAGGTATTTGTTTATTTTGCTAAAAAAAAGAAAACATGAGGCCAGAGTATGGCTCCTCCCAATCTTAAATGATAATATACAAGCAATACAAAGCTCTTAGCATCTTTTGAGCCATACCATGAAGCATCCACAATGAACGCTCAATCTCATTTACCTGACAGTAGCCCCTAAATAGACTAATTGACACATTTTCAATACTAATCTCCTAGTTCAAGGCCATCCCAGTTCAGTTCCTCTGTTTATCCTCTCACTTAGCTTTTGATTCAAATGCAGTTAATGAATATTCCAGATGTGAGGAACATCTTGAACCAAAACACTAACAATCAAAATTCAAGAATGTACCATTTGTAAAAAGCAAAAAACTTATAAAAAATAACTGATCTTGACAGCATCACCAACCATAGGAATGTGTATTCAGAGTTAACACTACCTCTACCATATAGAAATTATAGAAACACATTAACAGGCAGTTATAGAAACATAGAGCAACCTATCATTTGAGGAAAAAAACAAAGAACGGTGAGGTAAAAAAACGAATGAGGAGATTGTAAAATGAACAATTATATTGAACCAGAATCTTTAAGAAAATACAAATACCCTACCAAAACTTTTCAATAAGTAATACAAATAATGATCAAAACTTTGTTTTCATTTACATGAAGTTAACAAACTAAATTCCCTATCCCAAGTCATCCCACATCAAAATATTCATATACAGAAAAGTCCATTATCCACAGAGTAGTTTGTCACATAGGCTCATCCCTTCCTTCAGTGTCCACCAAACTTGGCAAGTCAGCTTCAGTGTCAGGGAATCCAAGTTGATTCACATCAAAACCAAAATCCAGTACTGAATCTGTGAAGTCAAGATTACCTTCTAACAGTGCCATAAGTTCAGCCGCATTAAATAACTCATTTTCAGAAAAAGCCAGCAATTCCTCCTGTCCATTATCAGTAGATTCATCCTTTACCAAACTACTTGTACTTTCATCAGCAGAAGCCTCAAATCCCGCAGGAGTAGGACCCGACATAGTGGAAGCAGACTCTGGAAAGTTGAGTCTAGCCGAGGCAGCATACATTGCTCTTGCTGCTTCATCATAAGCAGAGGCGGCATCGTCAGCAGTATCAAATGTCCCAAGCCAGAGCTTCTTCCCCCTATTTGGTTCGCGAATCTCCGCAACCCATTTGCCCCAGGTCCTTTGCCTAACCCCCCTATAATTACACTGTAAATTCTCAGCGCCTCCTTTTCCTTTCATGCACCCCTTCTTTGGCCCTTTGGAGGAAAGTTTATGGGCACGTTTCGCATCATCACCAGAAGACTCAAGCAGCTGGGCATTATAGTCTCTCCACTTGGCCAATGTCTCAGCCACAGACAATCCATCGCCTCTAGTCTTCCTCTTCTTTGAAGATTCCATGGGCACACCTTGATCAAGATAACCCATGTGAGACTTTTCCAGAAAACTACAATGATTGCTCTGTTCAACGAAAAACAGAGAGATTCAGATAACAATGTTGGATTTCCCAGAGAGAAAAATCACATAAACCCTTTTGCAACAAAACCCCAGGAAAAAATCAAGAAAACCCAAAACAGAAAAAGGAAACTTAAAAAATCAGAAATTGTTTAAAAATAACCCAACCTCTCAGAGATTCAACAAAACCCCTGAAACCCTTAACAATATTTGAATTTCCCAAACTGGAAAAATCACAAAACCTTTTTGCAACAAACCCCAGAAAAATTCAAACAAGAAATATAAAGAGAACCCAAAAATAAAATATAGAACAAAAGAAATTCAAAAAAAAAAAAAGTAGAATTTTTTTCAAAAAATTAACGAACCTCTCTTAGTCGTAGAAGAGTGAAACCCCAACGGCAATTATTGTAAACTGTAGTCTTTCTTTCTTGCGTTGAGTGAGGTTTGATTTATGAGTCACAGAGAGAGAGAGAGAGAGAGAGAGCTTTTGTTTTGGATTCTTGGAGAGAAAGCTTGAGCTTTTACAGAGAGAGTGTGTGTTTGAGGAGTGAGAGTGAGGAGTGAGGCGTATTTATAGTCTTCCCTAGTTTTCAGTTCGTGTGGGGGTTAAGGAGAGAGATATTAGAGTTTTCTATATGGCGTGGCGCTTTTTGGACCGTTCGATTTTACTAAGTAAATTTCAAAACCTAAACGGACAAGGAAAAACTTTTAGTTAGAGAGAAATCTTAGGGTTTTTGTTTCTTTTCCAGTTTCTTTTATGCAATGTCCAGTCCGCCTATAGTGTACTTTTTACGACTAAAACCAAAACGTAAACAAAAACTTCCCTCTTCCTTTTTTTTTTTTTCAAAAGTGAAAGCTTATTCTATATTTATTTAGACATGACATTCCAAATAAATTATGATAACAAGTTAGAAATTTATAATTTTAGGACCACAATATATAATATTTACATCACATAACTATGAAAATAATCAAAATAGTTGAAATAAATGATCATTGTAATTTTACCTAAAATAAACTACCTTAAAAATTAATAAATTACTCATTATTTTGGTAATAGATTTTCTTATATATTAAAGTAAAACATAAGAGAGAGTTGCTTGAGATGATTTGGCCATATGTTCAAACAAGAGCGATTAATATACCCATAAAAAGGAATGAATTGATCTAGGTTGAGGGAACAAAAAAAGATAAGAGTAAAACAAATATATGTATATATATATATATATAATTAGTAAAATTATTATTAAAAAGGACACATCAATTAAAAAAGTAACATAAAGTACAACTTCAAATATAATAGAATAAAAGAAAAGGATGCACGTGATCAACCCTAACTAATTTATTAAGGATCCATAGTTGGACTAAAAATTTGGACAAGACTAAAGGTTTTGTTGTTGAAAAAACCTTGTGAGATATCATTTTAGTAGAGTGTGCAGTTTTTCATTTTTGATTACTCTATTTTATGAAGTAAAAACAAAGAGAAGTTAGTTTGTTAATCTATTTATATACTTAAAATGTAATTTTTGTTTTTGTGATGGAATGCTATTTAATTTTTATATTTTTCAAATAATTTATTAAAAATTAGTCACTGTGGAAAAAATATTGAAAAGGAATAGCCTTTTTGAACATGAGAAAATTTTCATTGAAGTTCATACTTTAATTAAGAAATAAGTTTTGGTAATAAAAATTGAATTTGTTTCAAATGGGGTAGAAAGTTGTGTAGAATGAGCTTGAAGTATAATGGCTAAGGAGTAATTTTAAATTGGATGAACACTTACAACAAATTTAGAGCATGTGTAATTTAAATCAAAAATGACATTTGGCATAAAATAAATTAGAATGTAATCCACCATCACTCAAAATCAATCCAACCACTACCGACTATTGTAATCATTAACCAAAATCAACCCAACCAGCACCACAACGACCCACAAATAATAATCCAAAATTGTACGGCACAACCACAATTCAAAATTGACCATTAATGGCAAGCCACATCCACAACCTACGAGCCTTAGCCACAAGCCCTAAGTCGAACCAAATAGTGAGATTGATGATCACCAAACCCATAGCCACCAACATATGAGAGAGAGAGAGAGAGTAGCAATATAATGCTAAAAAATTTAGCATTTGACACATTTAATGCAAGTCATTTTTTTACTTTTAGGTGTGCTAAGATAGCATTTTGAATATTTTAACATGCAATATGCTAGTGTTATTAGCCACTCCTTAACAAAGTCTCATAAGTATAGATTAAATTATTTGTTTGCCACTTGATTCTTTAATCATTACACATATAGAATGACTTGAACAAAGCCACCACCTTGAAAACCGAACATATTGAGACCCTCACTCTATAATATTAAATTTATTAATGCCTCGGAAAAACCTATTGCAAATACTACCTCAAATTTCCCTCATTTAGAACGCCATGATATTCCAAAAACCCTTACACTACAAGTGCTAGAAAAGCAGTCACGTTTTAACTAGTTAAGTGGAAGCTAATAACCACATTTGACTCTAATTAATCCAGGGGAAAATAAAAAGAAATGCTAATGGATGCCCTTAGGGCATTGGTTAATAATCCATTTAAAGAAAGTGATTTACCTTTCCAATGCTTCATTGCCCACTCAATAATTTTGTCCCAATCATTCCCTGTGAATTCTTGACAGCACCAGTATTTCATTCTCTTTGTTTTTTGTGTGTGTGTGTGTGTGGACTCACTTTCATGTTCTTTTTCACTGTAACTAGTCGCTCTTTTTGACTCATTAGTTGGCCAAAATGGCCAAATACCACCCTTTTGCAAAATATTACTATTTATGAAATATTTAGCAAGCTACCACATTTTTGAAACTCGAGTTTATTGTGTAACTCAAGTTCTTTGAAAAAATAGCCTTCAAATTTGCCGAAAAATTTTTATGTACCATAAAAAATTTTCAAAATTTTTCCATGGAACTTGAGTACTATGGAAAACTCGAGTACCTAAAAAGTGGTAAATCTCTACATATTTTCGAAACAATGGTAAATTAATATATATTTCGGTAAATAGTGCTATTGTGCCATTTTGGCCCTCATTTGCTTGTCAATCAAGTAATGTTCGTTCACGATTTCATGTACATCTATTGGGAACCAGTTCTAAGTGCTTTTAAACTATATCAAAGTAACGTTTGTTCCTCTTAATTAAAATAAGTTCCAAAAAACATTGCAGTCTACTTAATTCATATTGATTCAACAAGACAATTTCCAGGAATTCTCCATCCTAGAAAGCTTACTTTGTTTTCCACAATGCAATTCTCTCCAATTACAAGAATTTAAAAATTCAAGAGTGAATAACATACAGTCACAAAATTCTATATTTTTTACATATGCAATCAGTCTTTCAAACTTAAGCAAAACCACTTAGATGCAAAACCGGGTTTGCTCATTAATTCTATACAGTCACAAAGTTATTAAAAACAAAACAAAGTATAAAACTCATTTCGCCACTATATACTAAAAGCATCAATAATTTCTTTTCCTCTCTATCAGTTAATCGAATCCTTGCTCTCTCTCTCTCTCTCTCTACATGTTCCCCTGCCTTCAGTCTTCTCTGTCTTCATTCGAAGCTTTCATTTGTCCTTTGTGAAGACAAGCCAAACCCCATCACCTAAGTGTTCGACAAAATGCCTGATTGAAATTGGAATCAGTAGAGATTAAAAGCTTGGTAAAATTTTTATGTATGCTATCCTCTATTTTTGTTTGGGGGTAGTATTAGTAATATGGAATGATAAGGAAGAGGTCACGGCAGAAAAATATAGAGTGGTGTTCGAACTTCGAAGGTGACTTGGCTATTATCATCAAAGTTCTATCCAAACCATAGCCTAACCAAATTAGCTATGGAAATGTTATCCAAGAAACAACAGTTTTTGCAACGACAATGGGTTGGCATTGCTTTAGTGATGTTAAATGTCAAGACGATGTTGTGGCCCATGAATTGGTTCTTGATTTAATTGTATGGATGGAGGACCTTCCATAAGATTTTTACCATATAAACATGTTTGATTTCATTACTGAATAAAATTGACTTAGTGTGAGTTTGGATAGCGGCAGACTCAGTGTTTTGCGCGCCTGCGTTTTTTTGGCTGGGTCCCGTGCACTGTTTACGGGACCCATAAGTACGGATTTCAACAAATGTTAAATTAAAATTGGGTCCTACGGTATTATTCACACATTTAAAAATTATTTTGCTACAGTGTTTTCAACAATAAGTTTTCAATTTTCAGTAATAAGCGGTATCCAAATAGACCCTTACCTTCTAAAAATAATTTAGGTCCATCCTATATTATACCCAAACAATGGGCCATTCATTGTTCTCAAAAGTCCAAACTAGGTGAAGCATAATCTTCTATTGCTCTAACTTTTGCTAATTTGCAGTTGTGAAACATGCCCTTTTTTTTTTCAATTGCTGAACATTAAGAACTTTTCTATGCAATTTGGATTTTTTTTATAAGAAAAATTCAATTTAGGACCATTAAGGATTTAGGTTTCGCAATGTGAGCCAACAACTGTAGCTTCTAAACCATGGCAATGGTAGCCACTTGTTTCTCCTCATCTCAAAGTGGATATGGCATTGACCTTTTTCAAAGTCACCAATTATGCAGTTTTGGGCATTATTGTTAGAGATAGTCATGATTCTCCTATTATAGTCCATACTGAATTAATTCCTTGCCAAGTAGACCCATTGTGGATGGCTGTGGCTATCACACTGTGTAGAGAGCCTTACACTTCTATCACGAGATATTAAAAAAAAAAAAAAGAAAAAAAAAAGATGAACACAAAAAAGAGAGAAAATAAAAAGAAAATAAAAAAGTCTGTTTCACAGGGGACAAGTTTGTCTAAAATGAAAGAGACAAAAGCCATATAAGGTTAGGTTGCACTAGGGACAATTTTGAAGAAATAGAAGAAAGAAAAAAATAAGACCGATGCACAGGGATAATTTTATCCAAAAAGGAAGTCCCACATTTTCTTCCCATTTTGGGGAGATTACATTTTAATGAGCAAAGAGAAAAAACACTCGAGAGCCTCACTAGTTTTCTCTCTCACTTTCTCTCCTAAATTATCATTTTCTCTTAATGCTCTATTTGTTTTGTTAAAAAACCTTCTATAAAAATAGTTTTCTACATTTTTCAGTGTTTGGTAACATAAAAACAAATGGTAAATGGAAAAATATTTTTAGTCAACAGAAAACCCTAAAAAAAATAAGGCTTATTTTCTTTAAGTTGTTTTCCAAAAAAAAAAAAAAAAAAGGAAAACAATCTCTCTCTATTATAAATATTATATTCTTCTGGTTTGGGAAACTATATTTTCTTTCGTGTCTTTAGTCTTTCTCGCAGTAAGCCCTTTCACCTTTTCTCTTTCCTTCATTTTTTTCTCTTCTCACACCCTCACTGCCACCCCCCTCTAATCTCTTCTCTACCCACAGATTTCTCTCTCTATCTATCTCTCTTCTCTTTTTTCTCCATGTTTCTCTTCCCCTCTATAACATTGTCCTCTGATAAGGTTTTTATTTTTCCCCCCTTCACAGATCAGTCAACAGTTCTATAGCAATTTGGCATTTTGATATTTATCAAACTATTTGTACTGGATTATTTTCCCGGTTAAACTATTTGGCCTATGTGACATTTTGAACTATTCAAAATAGATCATATGGCTATTTTGAATTATGAGAAGTATTGTTGATTATATATATTATTTACATTACTATTCATATATATGAGCAAGATGGGGTGTTTGAGATCATGAAATTGGACAACTAATTTTAATTGTATCTGTTGTCAAAATTTTAGTTTGAAACCAAATTCATTCTTGGTTTTTTTTAATATTAATTACATTAGGTGGGTTTACACAATACATATGTTATACACGTTTTAAATTATACAAGAAATATTATAAAAATTTGTGCATACCAAACACTAGAAAACGTTCTCAAACTCATTTTCAAGGTTGTTACCAAACACTAAAAAATTAGATAATTTTTTATAAAAAATACTCTCTAAAAAATGAATCATTTTTCAGAAAATGTTAATGCTAAAACAATCAAAGAGTAATAGATAGACTTAAATTATCATTTTCTCTTTAGTAATAGACCAATAGTATTTCTAACAATTATATAAACTCCAATTTCCATAACTAAAAATAAGAGATATATTTCACTATTACTAATTTCAAAATTTTTGTTTTAACATAAACATATTAAAAATTAAAATAAGTACATTTGCTGCAAAGTCACTTCAAAGTTCAAACTTCAAATATATATAAGGGCTTTGGCCCTTTGGGCCTCCCATTGAAATTTTAGGCCCAGCATCATCCTAACTCCAAAGCTCTAATTCGGAAGAAAAAAAAAATGTAAAAGCTTTGAATTTCTACTGGTTTGTTTGTTTGTGTGTGTATGTGAGAGATGGGCGGTTTCGTAACAGAGGCTAGATAGTTAAGATAATCATCGGCTCCGGCAGCATTCAGAGAAGGGCAACCACCCTCAAAACGCCGCGGCCTCTCTGAGAGCAGAGCCTCATTCTTAAACTAATGAGAGTGAACCCGAATTTCTACCAGTTAAACAAGCATGGCTCAGCCAATAGAGAGGTCACGACTCTGTTGTTCATCCATGGTTTTCTCACCACTTCTCTCCAGGTACATGTTACTACTTTTTCTTAGAGTTTCATGATTCATCGCTCATTTCACTGAAACTGAAAATTCAGCCCAAATCGGAAGAAGGGTCATTGCCATTTCGCCTTATTGCTTCATAGATACTCCTAATCTCTGAATTTTGGGTTAGTTTCTGAACACTCTTAGCTATTTATTCTTTGTAATGTTGAAAATATCAAAACTTTCAACTCACGTGAGCAAAAAGCTACAATCTTTGTTCAAAACCCATTGTTTTGCAATTTACTTAGGTGGGGTTAGTAGTAGAAATTTTAGTGATGATGGACTTGGAATCTTCTTGAATGATAACAATGGATTATCAGAGTCTGAGACTGAGTGGGAAAGGTTACTTAAACCCTTCGACCTCAAAGAGCTTAGGAAGTCACTTAATCAAATAAGCCCCTATCAGCTCTGTAAATTGCTTGACCTCCCACTTGACATGCCCACATCAATGGAGATATTCGAATGGGCGGGTGCCCAGAAGGGCTATTGCCATTCATTTGATGTGTATTATGTATTGATAGATAAGCTAGGGGCAGCCGGGGAGTTTAAGGTCATAGATAGGTTGTTGATGCAGATGAAAGAAGAAGGGATTGTCTTTAAGGAGACCCTTTTCCTTATGATTATGAAATACTATGGGAGAGCCAGTTTGCCTGGCCAAGCAACTAGGTTGCTTTTGGATATGAGGGGTATTTATTCTTGTGATCCAACTTTTAGATCTTATAATGTTGTATTGGATATATTGGTGGCTGGGAATTGTCCTAAAGTTGCACCTAATGTTTTTTATGACATGTTGAGCAAGGGTGTTTCTCCCACTGCCTACACTTTTGGGGTGGTGATGAAAGCACTTTGTATGGTTGGTGAAGTGGATACTGCATGCTCTCTCCTCAGGGACATGACTAAGCATGGGTGTGTGCCGAATTCAGTGGTATACCAGACTTTGATACATGCACTCTCTAAGAATAATCGAGTAAATGAAGCGTTGAAACTTTTGGATGAAATGTTTCTTATGGGTTGTACACCTGATGTTCAGACCTTCAATGATGTAATCCATGGCCTTTGCAAGCTCAATCGGATTCATGAGGCAGCAAAGTTGGTTGATCGGATGCTTCATCGGGGTTTCTCCCCTGATAATATAACTTATGGAGTTTTAATGCATGGGTTGTGTAAAATGGGAAAAATTGATGAAGCAAGGGCATTGTTGAATAAAGTGCCAGCTCCAAATGTTGTGCTCTTCAATACCTTAATTAATGGGTATGTGACTAGTGGACGGTTTTATGAAGCCAAAGATGTTATGTACAATTACATGCTAAGTATCGGTTGTGCCCCTGATGTTTTTACATTTAGCATGCTAATTCATGGGCTTTGTAAGAAGGGTTCTTTGATTTCAGCTTGCAGATTGGTTAATGAGATGGCAATAAGGGGTTGCGAACCTAATGTGGTAACATACACAACATTGATAGATGGGTTTTGCAAAGCAGGCCAACTAGAGGAAGCTAGTGATGTTTTAAATGAGATGTCAGCTAAGGGACTTAGTCTGAATACAGTAGGGTACAATTGCCTTATATGTGCTCTGTGCAAGGATGAAAAGGTTAATGAAGCTTTGGAAATGCTTGGTGAAATGTCTAGGAAAGGATGTAAACCTGATATTTTTACATTTAATTCTTTAATATTTGGACTTTGTAAGGCCAACAAGATAGATGAGGCCTTGGGAGTCTATCGTGATATGTTATTGGAGGGTGTAATTGCCAACACTGTAACTTACAACACTTTGATTCATGCTTTTCTGAGGAGAGGTGAGATCCAAGAAGCGTTTAAGCTTGTAAATGAAATGTTATTTAGAGGATGTCCTCTTGATATAATCACCTATAATGGCCTAATTAAGGCACTGTGTAAAGCTGGGGCTGTTGAGAAAGGGTTGGTGCTGTTTGAAGAAATGATGAGGAAAGGACTTAATATTAATAATATCTCATGCAATATTTTGATCAATGGTCTTTGTAGAGTTGGAAAAGTACATAATGCACTCGAGTTTCTAAGAGATATGATTCATCGGGGTTTGATGCCAGACATAGTCACTTATAACACCCTGATAAATGGTTTATGCAAGATGAGGCGTCTTCAGGAGGCTTGGAATCTCTTTGATCGATTACAACTTGAAGGAATCTGTCCTGATGCTATTACTTATAACACTTTAATCTGTTGGCACTGCAGAGAGGACATGCTTGATAATGCCTATTTGATTCTACATAAGGGAGTGGAGAATGGTTTCGTACCTAATAATGTGACCTGGTATTTATTGGTCTCCAATTTTGTTAAAGAAAGTCTCAAGGAGAGTTCGACTTTTTCCTCAGATTTGTTTTAGTGTCTAGAAAGAAATTTTGCTCATGGAATGATCTCTTTGTTTAATATCTTGAGTTAAGCTTCAGAAAGAGTTGCTTGGACATTTGGTTTTAGCTATTATCCACACATATCTTCTATTCTCAAGCAAGTGTATTGCTGATTAATCATTGATTCTCTTGCTTTCGAATATTTTGCAATGCACATCATTTGAGGCTTTTGGATCTTTGTTTGGATAGGTCAATAGTGACCTGGATTGTTCAATGTAAATGTTTGCTTTTTGGGAGCAATTGTGCTTGAAGCTAATCAGAATGGCTATGAAGATGACTTTGGTATGATTTTGTATGTGAATGTAATTCGAGGAAATGGCCCTTACGAAGCACAATTTCTTGCATTTCATATATTTGGAATTTGGGTTGGATGCGGGAAAAAGTTGGCTGGCTATTCTTTTTTTTTTGGCTCATCTCAGTTTTGCGATGGTTAAGGCAGAAGGTTTCACAGCATAATGTATATTTCAAAGAAGAAACAATCATTTCCAAACTTGAGGTGATCATATCATTTATCATTTTCCTATATGTCTACTATTTTACTGATTTATTTCTTGTATTTGATTATTTACTTTTAGAAACTTAATGGGTATTGGTTCATTTTTCAAGTAATCAAACTCAGTGGTTCATGCATAGTTGTATGTTGTGTTGTTAGAAATAAGTAAATTCTCCTTTGATAACTTCAACCATTGGGATGGAAACAAGCAGTGATCTTAATTATCTGATTATCGAATTAGGGAGTTAAGTTTTATCCTCCACTTTAAGATCTTGTGCAATGCGTTATTGGTCTAAAATGTCTCATGGAAATCTTGGTTGTGGTACTCAGGGACTATTATAATGGTGTATCAAATTCTTCTTTGTTGACTTATAGATTATACATAAATATTAGTGTCTTTTAAGTTTTAATTGAATGATTAGAGTTACACACGCCTTAGCTAGGGATTTTTTTTTTCATTTTTGGCTTGTGGCTTATCTGCTTTATCCTGAGTTTGATTTATAATTTTAAAACTCTTAATGTTAAGCTTTTGGTTTGTATATGCAGACAATTGTGTAATTACAGTGATTTGTTTATTATTACTACTTGTTTTATGGGCAAGTGAAAAAAAAAAACATCAGATTTTGAGAGGAAAAGAAAACCTCTCTTTTTTTGCATCTGTGTTAACATTTTTGTGAAACTTCAGTGTAGTTGAGTTCTTCAAAAGGGACCTCTGTTGGGGGCGAAAGAGAAGAAAATTATCTCTCTCTCTCTCTCTCTCTCAGGAATAATTCATGGATATAATTGCAGGCAGTTTTTCAAAAAAAAAAAAAAAATTGCAGGTAAAAAATATATAAAAAAAAAAAAAACAGAAGACAGAATCCTGATTTGGTTTTACATATATATGCATCATTATAGCTTGGTTTTTTTATGTTTCTGTTACAACCTTGGATCTGGTACTTCTCTTGACTCTTTGGGACCTTTGAAGCCAGAGTGATAGTGGAAGAATGAAGATTTGGTAAATGGTGATAGACATTTCATTTAAGCATGCACTTAATTATAAGTTGTAGAACATAGCCTGCCTGTGTGAACCTGAAGAGACCAAGATGACTTGTCACAGAAATGCAATTCTGGATTAATATCCATGTAATCAAAGGAGTGTAGAGATTTGGAAGGTTGTTCTATTGTGTATTATGTGGACTATTTGGTGAGAAAGGAATATCAGTATCTTTGATGGTGCAGAATGCCCCCTTCACATCATTAAACAGCTTAGTTATGCTCTTTGATTGAATGTTTGCATTAGGAAACACCTGTATTGTACCTTTCTGGATTTTTTAGATTCTCTAATCTCAGCTTGTAATGTTCAGCTAGTTGATTCATCTGTCATTGTTCAATA
Organism: Quercus gilva; assembly: GCA_023621385.1. Lineage (NCBI taxonomy): Eukaryota > Viridiplantae > Streptophyta > Magnoliopsida > Fagales > Fagaceae > Quercus > Quercus gilva. The sequence goes on from CM042484.1 coordinate 34,125,437, forward strand.
AGATTATCATTTACTTATCCCAGAAAAAAAAAAACCTTCCAATACATACATCTGGTTTCATGTTTTCAATTAACTAATACTCTGATTTTGGTGATATAGTTAATGAAAATGGGGACCAAGAGAAGGCGAATGAAGATGGACCCATCAGAGAGAAATATGAGCAACCTGATGCGGAGGTCCCCCAAACTCACACTGAGGAAATTCAACAAACAGTGTCTAACAGCGAGGAAAAATCCTGAGGCAGGTGATGCTCAACTGCCATCTGTTGAGGATTCTGTGAGGAAAACGCTCAAGAACCATCTAAAGAGGAAAGTAAGCAACCCTCTACAGTGGTTTCTCAGATTATGCCAAGCAAAGTAGAGGTGCCTAATAATAAGGTGTGTTGTCTAGTCACTAATCTTCTAGTAGATAGTTTCAATTGTCACTTAATGCCCTGAAGATGAGTAGCCCTGAGAAAGTCTGGGGGAGTTTTTTTTTTTGGGGGGAGAGAGAGAGAGAGAGAGAGAGAGAGCCGCCATTCAGTGACATCTCTTGAATAAAGAAATAACCACTTTCAGTATAGCCAATTATATCTTCAGTGTTTTGCCAAATACAAATTTTTTCTTTTCTTTTCTGAATTTTAAAGTTATATCATAAGGAACCACTGCATAAGATTGAAAAGAGGGGCTTCTCCTACACAGCCTCCCGCGGTCTTTTGTTTAACAAATTTTGGGAGTTTAGTAAACAATAGGAAACGTTTGTAACTTATGTTTCTCACCTTTTTAAAAAAAAAAAAGTTGAATAAGTCTGTGACATATCATATAAATGCCGTTGCAGGTTGGCGTTCCGATTGGCAAGACTGAGGATACTATTTGCTATTACTTGTGGTACGATTCAGGAGGAAAATTCACATAACAAGGGATGCAAATGCTGCTGATCCATATTCTGCAACAGGGCCTGTGTCAAGAGGAAGTTTGGACAGTATAAACAAGGCTGAGAAGCTTATAAAATGGTGTCATTGCAGAGGTTCCTACTTCCTACAAAATCAGCTGGCGACCTACAACACATGTTGTTAAATATAAGCGACTATAGCAAAAGAGCTTGTGTTGTTGGGTTGGCAACTAGAATTTTCATTTTGTATCACGGGATGTGCAACACTCCACTCACCTTTGGTGATTGAGCTATCCAAAGTGACCCATTTTGGAACAAACGAAATATATAAATATAACTGGCAACATTAATATTTTGTAATTTTCTTCAAAATAACATTGTATATGTATTAAAAGATATTCTGCTGATTTTTTTTTTCTTAATATAGAATTTTTCTAAAGACAAAAATTCGAAATTATTTATTAAAAATACATTTTAAATTTTTTGATAAACAAGTGATTTGAAGTACATGAAAAACCTAGACGGTTTTAAAGAACGAGTTATTAAAACCTCACCAGGTTTGACTGTGTTAGGTTTAGTAATATGTTTAAAACGATTTAATTAAAGACTTGAACCAGTTCATTTGGTATTCAATTAAGACTTAAAATAATCTAATTATGCTTGTAATTTCCCTATGTTCTCTCAATAAACATTTTTTTTTTTAAATCACCACAAAGGCACACACCCACATAAGATCTGGCAAATGTGTCAAGTTGGTTGGGTTAATCAGGTTTGGGATAGATTCAAGTTATTAAAAAAAATAGATTGTCTTAAACGGGACGCAAGTGGGTTGATCACGTTATGGGTCGACCTATATATTTTTTAACATGGAATAATAATAATAATAACACAATCAAATTGTCTTTATTTTTATGATGATAGAAATAAGAGGACAAATAACATACTCAAAAATAAAAGTTAAATAATACATAAATTCTTAAATTTATCTTACACAATTCAAAGTTCATTAATGATATTCATACCATAAAAGAAATAAAAAAATATTAAATGTCATGAAACATGTCAAGTGTGAGCCAATAATGTGTGAGAACTAAGACGATGAGATTTGAGAGTGATACTAAGACAAAAAAAAAACATTCAAAACATTTAGGTTTAGGTTTAAGTTTTTTTTTTTTTTTTTTTTTTTTTTTTTGTGTGAGAATTTTCAATTGTCAATGGTCCCATTTGGCCAATTTTTGATGTTTTCATATCTTATATTTGTGCCCTGGTAAATAATGGTGGTGAGCGGGAACCTAGTCTTCATCTCCCTCCATATTTTTTTTGGCCTCCCATAATATCTTATATTTTGTATTGGTACCGTACAGCTTAAAATTTTTTTTGGTTGCATTTATCTCTATTTTAAATTGTATTGTTTTTAGATATTTTTCAAAATTAATACTAGTACTAGTTAATAATTTGTCCATTTGGATTATAAATTCATATTATGTCGTTTTATGTAATTTATTAGTTTATAGCAGTCACTTAATTATCATGCTATATTTACAAATATTGCGATCGCATACCTTTCTCAAAAAAAAAAAAAAAAAATTTACCATTTATTTATTTTTAATAAATGTACAGATGACAAGATTTCTGAAAAAATTGTGAATGATATTTTTAAAATATTGCTTGTATATATAATTAGGAAAAAAAATTTAAATACAATACTTTAGGTGCTGTTTGTTATATATAATTAGGTTTTCATCTTAAAATTCAGCTATATGACTACTTAAGTAAAAAAATACACTTCCATCTCCCGAGAAAAAATTTATATGACAAAATCTTAAGAGGAGAACTTAAGGAACAACACTTAAATATTGTACCTATGTCTTACATATATACTTAATGCAAGATAATTGTGAATTGCAGGTTGATGAGTTACATATACATGAATTCAATGAACTTGTAACTTCCATTAATATTGGCTTGTTGGTGGATTGTGAATTGTCAAAAGTGGATTATTAAGGTTATGTTTGGTAACAGTTTTTATTTTCTATTTTTAAAAACTTGTTTTTGGGAATATAAAGAAAATACAATTTTCTTGTCTTTTTCAAATGAAAAACATGTTTGGTTAGTTGAAATTAAAAAGATAGTTTTTTGAAGAAAAAATAGAAAATACTAAAACATGTTGTTGCTTGCTAGGATTTGAACTCTAATGCTAACTCATTAAATGAGACAAATTTATTAAATTAAATGCGTGTTTTCGTTGACTTTTGAAAATTAGAAACTGAAAACAATATTTTGCATGTTTTCAGTTTCCTTCACAAATTGAATTTTGAGAGCAGTTTTTGTTTTCTGTCTATTTTGGATTGCCAAACAAGTTTTTTAGTGTCAAAAATAGAAATTTTTTTTTTGAAAACAGAAAATAAAGAGAAAAAACAGTTACCAAACATAGCCTAATTGTTCAATTCTATCACTAATTTATGCATTTCCCTTCTAGTGAGTGTATTTAACGAGACTAAGAAAATTACTTAATTAATATTTCCGCTCTTGAGTTGCTCACATTTACTACTTGTAACCTATTAATATCAATGCTCAAAAAACAACTCATAAGAACAATGGATATCTGTTACATGTATATGTGTTCGTAACTTACCAGCATAATTAATGTTACTCCATGTCCCATAACCAACAGCCTATATAACCTCAAGCCAAGGAAGCCTAAAGAAAAATATGAGGAAGGAATAAAAAGACTTGAAGTTGAAAGCTGCAGGTTCATATCAAATGGGGTCAGTTCAACAGAAACTCCTTCTCCTAACACTAGCAATTGCCGTCATGGCAAGCACGCCGGCTTTCGCTTGGTTATATGGCCGGGATCCGCTCACACGTTCACCTCAATCAGCCTGGTTATATGGCCAGAATCCGCTCACACGTTCACCTGAATCAGAAAGGTGTTGGAAGCACATTAAGAGAGTTGAGGGGTGCCAACATGAACTATTTGCAGCGTTTGGCCAAGACAAATTAGACCAGATATTTCTTAGTTTCAAGTGCTGCCAAGCCATCCAAAGGATTCCCCGGCGATGTGGGATTTGGATTTTCGGGGGCCGAGCATTCGTTCCCTCCTTTGCTACTAATGTCCATAAGTATTGTGCTTTAATTGGTGTCAATACTCCTCGTCCATCAATGGTTCATCATCACCATGTTCATCGTCACCATGTTGATGAGTATCCTAGCTAGTATGGACTATGGATAACATTGATCAAAGAGTTGCTAAGATGAGGCTAGTTGTTTGGAGTAAAATTGCCTTTAAAATGAAATAAATGGAATGGACAAGATTTAGTTCTTAGTACTTAGTGTTCAATATATGAGATTAAATTCTATAAGAAGTTAGTATAAATTCTTTAGTTTACACCTTCAAATATATTATTTTCAATCAAAGAAATAAAGCATTCAGTGTATGTATGGTAACTTTTATTTTTTTTTACCTCTCCTTGGCCGGCCTTAACTAATGTGTTGAAAATTTATAAACCCTTCAAAATCTTGGGACTAAAGTTTTATTTGTTGTTATTTTTTATTTTTGTTGCAACTTGCAAAGATGACAAGGAAAAAGAATAGTACGTACTCGTAAATTCTTTTGGTTAGAATGTAATATAACCCGGAAATTAAACATCATGCAACAGTTTCCAACTTCTTTTACTCTATTTATTCTCTCTTTCTCACTATGGCTAATTTTTTTTTCCTTTTCTTTTTACCCTTTTTCCATCATCTTCTTCACAAATCAGCATGATCATCCATCCTAAAATTGCTTCGGATTAATTCTAGTCCAGAGTTCTGGCAATTGTTATAATCCAGTACTTTAGTGCCTCGTTTCCGATCAAATTTCCTAGACAATAAGGTCCCACATCAATGATATTTGATTTTGTATTTGAATTTTTGTTAAGGAAGTGTTTCAAGTTGTTGATTAAAAGCAAAAAAAAACAAAAAATGAGATAAAAGAAATGGGAGTTCTGAGGGTTTATTACTTTTTACTTTTTTTTTTTTTTTTTTAATAATTACATAGTTGAAGAATATGAGATTTGAACTCTAAATATTTACTTTAAAAATATTAGAAAGTGTCAACCAGTTGAGTTACAAAATTCTATACTTGAGTTTTGAGGTTTGACAGTATGTTGTCGTTAAATAAAAATTATCAAGAAATAGTTGTTATTCTAATATGTCTGTTAATTAATTTGCTTTCGAGTGAGCTCGTCCATAGCTTCAAGAAATTGTAATTTTGTGTACAAGCCAAAAATTTGTTATTAAAAAAAATATTTGGGGCAACTCTAAAAGAAGTCCTATTATTGTATCCTTGTGACAAATTAAATTCCATATTTTTAAACGTGTCACTTTAAAATTTAAACTCCACACTTTCTCTCTTTCTTTTTTAACTCCACACTTTCATTGTTGTGACAAACAAACCTCATCCTTTACTTTGTTAGTTATGACTTAATGGTGAGATTAAAAGATAACATAAAATTGCACAATAACATGATTTCTAGTTGATTTGAGACAGAGAAACATGACAGCCACTCTTTTTTTTTTTTTCTTTTTTTTTTTTTCAGATCTTTGTTAAGAGAGAGAGAGACTATTTTGATAGAAACAGTTAGGGTAGAACTAGTTATGGTAGAACAAGGTAGAGTTTTATTTAGCAGAATAATAAACTTAAACTTAATCGTTATAGTCCGTTTGGATTGAGGAAAAGGGAGAGGGGAGTAAAGTAAAGTTGACCCAAAATTAGCCTATTTTTAGCCAACTCTACCATTCTCCCCTCCACCCCCCATCCCTCCCCCCTCAATTCAAGCGGACCCTTAGTTTACCTGTGAGTCATTCCTTCTCTCATATTAAGAGACAGAGTAATGTTGTAACTTGTAACTCATGTTTTAGCAAAGAGAACTAGACTTTTTTTTCCTATTTTAGCTTGGATGGAATTTATTCCTCCAAACATTTCTTCCCTTGTTTCTAATATTAATTCTCTTTTAATTCTCTTCCTCCAAGAGTAGTGCTATAAACACAAACTATTTTACAATATTTTTACAAACTGCTGATGTGGCTTTAGTAATTTTCAAATTATCAGTGATAAACATAAATGTGATGTTAGTAGTGTACCCATATTAGAACTAATAAGTATTTGCCACATCAATAGTTTGTAAAAATGTTGTAAAATAGTTTGTGGTTATAGCATTACTCCGTCCTCCAAACTAGAATTAATTCTCTTTTAGTTGAATAAAATTTGCAATGTTTTGGTTTCTAAAAAAAATAAAACTTCATTCATTTCAACTTTTAACCTGACATTCATTTCTGATGATAAAACACAAACAATATATTTCCACTCAATCTAAATCTTAAATATCATTTATGATTAATCCTTCAATAAATTTCACAAAAAATCCATTTTTGATATACAAAATTATATATCCGGTTAGAAAATCATAGCTAGCTGGTTTTGCCATAATCTAAAAATCAAATAAATTTTATATTTATTGTTCCACTGTTTCAAATATTCTTCTAACAAATATATATATATATATATATATTTTAAAACCGCCCAATTGCGTAAACAAAAGTTCTAAATTACTCAACCTCAGTCGCTCAAGATCATGTCCTATAATAAGTTCAATATTATTCTAACATATTTTCAAATAAGAAAAATTCAAATAAATTGTTAAGGTGGAGCCAAATAGTAACATGGCAGTACCAAAGTTCCAAACATTTAGCAACTAGGAAGATTCTTATAGGAAATTAGCAAATCTACCATGGCTTGAAGTTCTAAACCTTTCATGTAACCAATTTACACAATCCATACCTTTGGGAATGCAATCTTATTAGGGCATTTTCGTCCTACCTCACACCTATGAAACTTCCCACTCGTCGGGAGTATGGGTGGGATGGGTCCCGACAGGTTAACCTCTCCTCCAAAAGTCCTGCCAGATGACCATTTGTAACCGACAAATGGGACTAAACCAAGACCGACGAATGGGATTAAGCTCATCCCGATGGATGAAGCAAGCTTATACCAATGTATGGTGACCTGTCGACTGAAACTGCTGAGTCCCACAAGCTCTAATGTGTCCTCCACTCATGAATCCCTATATGGAAATAACTCACACACCACACTCAAAGACCCTACACGTTCTTATCTTCCTTATTTGGGAAGAAAAGCCCAAGATCTTGGGACCTTAACTCCGAATCTCCTCTACAAGGAAAAACTCTACATACAAGGGATCTTTATTAGCCCTACACCACTATATAAAGCACTGGGCCTCCCCTTCCTTGAGCTATGTGCAATTTCCTAACTCTCACACTCGAGTTATTGGAGATTCTTTTATCGCTGACTTAACCTTTGAAGGGTCTTTGGCCAGCACCCTACCAGTGCTCTCTATAGGTTTCTTACCCTTTTTGTTCTCTAGGTACCCTCGTTGGAACATTTGTGGATGATTAACTCACTGACTATTTTTGTGCATCATCACAATCCAATATATCTAACAATTATGATTCATACAATGAAAACTTGGAATTTCATGGATATCAATTGTCAATAAAATGCAACTATCACGAGGTAAATCAACCACCACCATCAACCTTGCAACAAGAAGACAATTTTGAGTCTGAAAACGGTTTTAGCTTATAAGTTGTATCAATAGGTTATGGCTATGGATTGATATTTGGAATATTTTTAGGATTTGTGGGTACGTAGTTTTGTGGGTCAACAATTTGTATGTAGTTTTGCTAGTATTTTCAAGAAGGTTTCAAAGGCATGTTGTACCATATTGTATTAATGTTTGCTCTTGGTGTTGGTTTTCTCTTTCCCTTTTAAAGTTTTGCTAATGAATTTTCGTTAGAAAATTGCTTCTCCAAATTGGACTTTGTCCCAAATTTGCTGTGAGAATTCCTTGTATATCTCAAGTTCATTGTTTGTATTAAATTAGAATTTTCCTGGTAAATTAAGAACATGACAAGTGGCGCAATGAAGAGCACACAATTGAAAGAATAAAACTGATATGGCAATCCATGTAAAAGTATTTATAACCATAAACAATGCTCATGAATCATGATTATGGCAAATAACATTAATCGGGTTAAACTTAAATCTCGGAACATTTACAGGAATTTTTTTTTTTTTTTGAGAAGATTTACAGGAAGTTATTGGCACTAGTAATTTATAGAGTTAAAATCAATCACATTTTGATTATTTCCCTTGGTGTTACTTCTAAGTTCTAACCCTTTTTTTCTTTTTTGAGAAGATACTTTTAAGAGCAACCGCATCAGCTCTTACAAAGTTTTGCAAAATACCAAAAACAGCTTATTTTACACATTTTGACCAAAAAAAAAAAAATTCACATTAGTGGGTGTAAAATTATGCATAAATGCACAAGTGCTATAGTAACTATGCATATATGTACGGTTACTGTAACTCTTCTATACATTATTTTAGTATCATTTCTCTCCCCTCACATTCTCTCTTCCACTTACTCTCTCTCTCTCTCTCTCTCTTCAACTCATAAAAATATTATGGGCAAATAACACTCCCCTCCCTTGAGGTTTGGGAAAATGACACTCACCCCCAAACTTAAAGGAAAAAAACATTTTCCCCCCTTTGACATTTATTTATCTAAACTCTGTTAAATTGACATTAAAAATGTTGTACACTAACGTACCATTTGGTTAATAATGTATTCCTAAAATTGACTCTGAAAGTTTTTTATATTGATAAGTGACTTTGAAAATTTCAAACTCATTTTTAAAAAATAAAAGCTTGAAAGTTTCAGCAAATTGTTTTATTTCATAAATTTTGATCCAAAGTGTTAGAGAGAAGAGCGATTAAAAAATCTAAGAGGATCATCAAACTTTAAAAAATCAATTGGAAAGGTGCTATAAGAGACTAAAAAATCAACATAAGCAACATGTTTTATAATATGCTTTATATTCCGTTACTAATATTAATAGAAGGGGGGGGGGGAGTGTTATTTTTTTTTAAATCTCAGGGGGGGGAAGTGTTTTTTCCTTTCAAGTTTGGGGGTGAGTGTCATTTCTCTAAACCTCAAGGGAGGGGAGTGTTATTTGCCCAAATATTATTTATATAAAATATAGTGTATAATAGATGAACTGGTGTGGGCGTTTTGTAAAAATGATGATGTAAAATAGAAAAAGTAGATTTTTTATATAAAATAGACGAAATCTTTTAAAAAAGCTGTTGCGGTTGCTCACCCTTGAAACTCATGAAAACGTCGGGTTATTAATTAGCTAATTTATTTTTCCGGTGGTGTAACTTGGTACTATCATAAAGTAACTTAATTAGCTAATTTATATCTCCTATTTTTATTACGTAATTTGTAACTTACTGCATTGTTTTTTAACCAAAAACATATAAATACCTAGGCCTGGCCATGCATGTATATGTAGTATAAACCACAATTGTATTTTTAAGACTTGTAAAGGAAATGGGATCACTTCAACATAGATTTAACTTGATCCTATTGATCCTGGTATTGGTAGCAACCACGATTATACCCAACATTCTGGCACGCGATTTGAGAATCTCAGATCCTTTTTTGACTAGATGCTGCAAAATGTTGTATGCTCATAAGCTCCGTCCATATAACAATTGCGGAGTGCTCGCGTATGGAGAAATGGCACCCTACGCCCTTATGAGGTTTAGCCGGACTTGTGATGGACTTGGACTGCGTCCAACTCCGAGTCCGAGTACTACTGATTGATCTAAAAGAAAAACTTAAATACATTACCTTAAAGTGTAATTCTTTTAGGTGCTTCTTTTAAAATTCCGTCACCGTTGTAGTTAATAAATATAAAGACATTAATAAAACCATCTCGTATCTTTTTCTTTTTTTTTTTCTTTTCTTTGCTTCTAAATTTTTGAAGATATCAAGCTATACTCGCTTCTCTCTCTATTGCACTGAGATTGGACCGTCACTTTTCTGAGTTTTCTCTAAAGTTTCCTTTAGAACCATAAAATCAGAGACAAATTCTGCCTTGCTGAACTAAACAAACACTGCAATTTCATCCAAGTGGTGGATAGAAGTTACAGAGGTTGGGTTGAAAACTTTAGAGATGCATTAATTGTCTTATCTACCTTGCCTTGATTTTGGATGGGAATCCCCATATTAGAACAATATTCTCAACAAAATTTTTGGAATTTGGGTTTTCTAAACGTGTTTTGACACCTTTTTCTTTATGGACTAAAATTAGTCATGTGACTGAATTTTAAAAAAATATCTAAGGAATAATTCATAAAGTACGGTATTTAAGTTTTTCTTGATTTTATACCTACCATAAGCAAATAAATAAATTCTACTAAATAAACCAAATTAGTTTTGTTAGCAAGGAGTAAATTGATACCCACTGGGAATGGAATTAGGATTTCATTTTTACGGGCAAATGCATGAACCGAAAAATTTGTAACATTCCAGAATTAAAAAAAAAAAAATATATATATATATATATATTAAGATTAAGACTAAATTAATACATGAAGATTCAAACTAACATATATTTTTATTATTAATAAAAGATAAATAAAAGAAAACACACAAAATAGCTGTTTTTTTTAATTTACATTTTCACTGACTCAATTTAAATCTCGAATAACATTTATGATTGATCCTTTATTAAATTTCACAAACAAAAAAAATTCATTTTTGATAAACAAAATTAAATATCCAATTAGAAAATCATAGTTGTCTTTGCCAAAATCTACAAATTAAATAAATTTTATATTTATTATTTCACTATTTCAAATATTCTTCTAACCAAAAAAAAAAAAAAAAAACTAATTAGTGCTGCCAATTTAAAATTAGAAAAAAATGGTGTAAAAAAGAGAAATAGGGATTTATATCATGTGACAATGAGGTTTATTGTTGAGACTAGTAGAAAAACTCTTATTGAGATGGTTATAATAGATGAATTATCCTTTAAATTTGTAGAAAATGATGGGTTTAGAAGATTTTGTAATGTCTTACAACCAAACTTTCGAAGAAACCTTGAGAGGCCATAGGGTTTGCCTTACTAGTAGAAAAGCTCTTATTCAGATGGTCATAATACACGCGTTATCCTTTATATTTATAGCAAATGATAGGTTTAAAAGATTTTGTAATATCTGGCAACCAAACTTTTGAAGAAAACTTGAGAGGCTATAGGGTTTGCCTCACCAGTGATGCATGGATTTCAATACAAAATCCTTGTTACGTATGTGATGCCACATATCTATGATTATAGTTCAGTAGTAATAACATCTTTTGTTGTGCTCTATATTTATGGTTTGAACCTCACCTCTCCTTCTTCCACTATCTATTTATCAAAAATAAAAATGATAATGCTAGTTCAAGAACCTTTTATACTTGGATTTTCAAAGCCGGGTGGAGTTCCACTTATCAATTGTTGGGAAATACTAAAAAAATTGATAAGAAATTCAAGTGATTGAAAGATGACAACCCAAGTTATCTTGCCCGCTTATTTGTAGTTTTGTACTTGATCCCAAAGAAAGTCGACTTTTTTGTAGTTTTGTTTTTCGACTATGTATGATGATGTTATGCTTAATAAGATGATTGCTCATGTGAAAGATGCATTAATTCGTTTGAATGAGTATCATGCTTCCATCCATAACTGTTTATTTCCTCCCAATACAATACTAAAGCTTCTTTTTTTTCTTTTTTCTTTTTTTTGTGTGTGGGGGGTTTTGAAGTGTGCATTTATAAAATCATTGCACCCGATATGATGAAGACGTGTCCACATCATATCATATCAATACCAGGTCCATCGCACAGGAGTGCTAAACTCAAGTTGTGTCCATCAATAGGAGCACAAAAATCAATAGCCATAGTCAAGTCCACTCGAACTTCTTGTTTTTAATCATAATATTCCCTTCTACCTAGGATTCTCGTAATATTCCAATGAAAGAGGAGAAGATGAAAGAATACAAAAAGCAATGTCATAACATTCATGCCAAAAAAACAATCCTCCGACGCTTCCATTAGAGGCAGGATTTCTCTGATATGATCATAGTTACATACATTTTCTGGTCACTGATTTCAAGAAACGCTTCAACTACAAAAATAAGAGGATGAATCAGAATGTTTTACAGGAGTATGATCATCAAACATCTAGATATTGCTAGTAAGTGAGCAAAAGCATGAAGATCGGACAGCTCCTGATCCCTACCACCTAAAAATGTATACATAACTCAAATAGAATGCAATATAGAACTCAATTCAGTAACTCGGAATCAAAACAAGATAAGTCAGCATAATTAAATCGGGTCCATGAAAACAACAGTCCCATAGAGGTTGGTAGTTAGCACTGAAAAACAACAGTCCTTCACAATGCAACACTGCCACTACCATCCTCACCTGACAATCAGAACCATACTATGTTCCTTGTTATAACGCATGGAGTCCTCACTTCTGGTTGATCAATCCAAACGTATAATTATGCTGGGCATAAATTGTGAATGTTTCCAATGCATGCACAAGTTCTACATATCCACTTGCACTCCTAGTATGTTCCAAGGCCCGGGCTATGGCTGGAACATCAACCAACTCAATAAAATCTGGCTTCCTATTATGTTTCTAATAGGACCATACAAAACTTTCTTCCTCCACTTGTTATGGGCTACTGCGTTTCCATTTGGAAAAATGCTGGTCTCATTAAGACAAGGATCCCAACTGCCACAACTACGGTTGCAGCTTCACAACCATCTGTTGTTTCTCTTCTCAATCAACTGCCAAAACACACTGCACAAACAAACTTTTTCCATTTTCTCTTGAGCCGCTACAAATGGGCAGGTGTGCAATACCTTGAGAGAATAATACAACTATACTCAGCTGAAAGAGACTGGACACAAACATGCATGAGCTCCCCAACTTGGATAAGCAAGCATACAATGAAACACAAACTACCGTATACATATTGAAATTATATGGGTAACTTGGATTCATATGGTGTGCTAGTCAAACTAGATTTAACTCTCATGAATTTCTAGAGATGTTAATATTTGACTTTGGAGAGAAAACACCATCAAGGAACCTCAATTTGACAGGCATTGGAGTTAAGCCTCCGTGTGTTTCGACATTAGTACTTCTAGAAAATGAGTCATTTTCCAAAAAAGAATTTTCTAGAAAACTTTCTCATTTTCCCATATTTTGTTGCAATCTTAAAATGAGTTGAAAAACTATCTTTTGACTTTCCTTGTTTAATTTGGCTCTGGAAAATAGCTCTATTTTATCAACAAAAAAAAAACTCTATCTTATACCAAGCTAAATAAGAGAAGTCAAAAGATAGTTTTCCTTTAACCCATTTTTTTGATAATACTAAACACGGGAAAACAAGGAAAACTATATTCACATAAGATTTTTCATTGAAACAAACGGAATGACGTTTTCCAGCAATAACCATGAGGCCTATGAGGCCTGGTGTAGGGGATTTCTATCATTTAGAAAAACAAAGACATGCAAACTTCAAATTTCGTATGGAACTTGTCTTCCTTATTTTTTATCGTTCAGTAGCAGGAAAAGAGTGTGGTTCCTTGAGGACATGAGGACCAGTTGAGTTAAAGATACACAAAAATGGGAGGAAACTCTTATGGTTATAATTTGCCAATCACCCCCCTTTTTCCTATACTGAAGAGCAAAGATCTCACTATCAATTAATCTAAAAATCCAAATGAAATCTAGGAATTGTCAGCAAGTGGTCCACAAAACTAGGGGAGGAGGGTAAGAGAAAGGAAAAATTGAATCACTTGTATATTCTCTGGCTTTCACTCTTTTGGGTCAATCAACTTCTTAATAAATAGTAGCAACTCTATACGGACAATTGATCTATACGGACAGTAATGAAGTATTTGAAGGAAGGCCAAAATACCATTTCTCATAGAAATCTCTAAATCAATCTCTAAATAATTTTGTGAGCCAATCTTCTTTATTGAGAAGTAATAATTATATTTCACACACGCACATAAGCAGATCTATTTTTACCCCACTAAACTTGATTGCTTTATAGGGGTTCCCAACTCAACTGAAGACTGAACATGTATTGCATGCTCAAGTTGCATAATTATAGGCAAAGAAAAGGTTATTTATCAGGAAAACAAAAGGGAGGTTAGAAACCTAATAAGTGAGAGAATATATGGCAAACCTTTATGACCGACGAAGATTGAACTTCAATGGAGTTGCCTAACTCCAATTCTTTTTAATTTTTTAATTTATTTTTAAGTGTTAAAGGGAATTTTGGTAATTTATGCTTTCTGAACATGGGTTGCAGTCTTGGTCTATTGGGTCTTATTCTGGGTTTTGATTATGTTATTAGGTTTTATTTGTGAGTTTCGTTATTTAGTTTAAGCCTAGTCATCACAGGCCCGATTAGTGTTAGCCTGTTAGGTATATTTATCCATTTATATGAATGTAATGATTTGATATATCTTCTAAATATTCAGTAATTATGAAAGTTTTTTTTTGAGGTTTGTATGATTCAACCTTCTCTGTGTGTGATTCCAAGGAACTCTTAAGTGTGATGGCTCTAGTTTCATTCTTCTTCTTTTTTCCCTTCTTTGTCCTTAAATTTCCAGCAACTTGAAATCTTACAACTATACATTTATTTGTTACTTTTGAAACCCTAGACCAACTTTCCATAAAATAACCCCAAAGAATCTACAAATGGGCAAAATACTGTTCTCCAGTCACTGTTCACACTTCACAACCCTGCAACAGCAACCCAAACCCTATGTTTTCCCTTTCTGTTTTATACATGAATCCTGCTATTTCTATATTCCCTAATATTTTCTAGCCCTTTTTCCACCTATAAAACCCTAATCTTTGACATCCCAAATCCAATAAACCTCCTGCAGGTTAACTCCATCAACCCAATCTGTCAAGATAAAACCTTTGTTCTGCTGTCCTACGTCACTAACTTAACTAAGGGGTAACTTTTTCTTCTTCTTTTTTGAGAGAAACTAATGGATAACTTAGGAAATAAGTTTGCAGGATTTCATTTAGATAATTTACATCTTAGGAAAGAAGTGGAGTGAAGAAAAGTTAAATGACTTCCAATTTAAATACCTAAATAAGCTGTGGAGAGAAGAGAGGTGGAAAGAAATTACTTTTATCTGGTCCTCAGAGAGAAATGAAGCGAAATGTTTGGGTAAACAATTATAGCACAACTTAAAACTACTCAAAAGTCACAACCCAAAAGAACCATCAACTGAAAACCCAAAAGAACCAGTTTCTGTGAACAGATATTTCTAAGTTAGTTTTTTCCCTACATCAACCCTAGGTCTCCTACCTCCCATTGTGTATGTCACAAGCTCAGTAGCCTCCAATGAATCACCCAATGAAAAAAGCCAAACAGACATGACTAAGTCATTATTTTCCCTACATCACCAACACAACCCGTCAATGATGTAAAAGATTTTGTTCTTTCTCATCTTTTAGCTGTAGGTAACTTTAATTTTACTTTATTTAACAACGAAATGACACCATACAGTGAGATAATTAGACTTGCTTAATTATAAACAATGGCATCAAAGCAACACTGCTATTTTCTTATTTAATTCTTAAGCTTCTTTAGTGAGGAAGAAACAATAAAGTTTTAAGTACCTCTGAGGTTCCTACAAGAAGGGATAATGTTGACTTATCAGCTTCAAATCCTGGACTGAGTTTGAACAGCCTAACAAGCATCAGAATTCTTCAATTGATCAAGATAGGGTATTACAAATCTTCTTGTCAATTTTTATGATATAAATCAAAAACCATTTTTTTTTAATAGATTGAGAAATAAATCAATTTGCCATGTATAATGCTATCAACATATTCATAATCATCCAGAACTGTTGAGCCATTGTTGTTAATTTATACTTGAAAAGGACACAGAACAGAACATAGTCCACAAGGATTTAACCTCTTCCTCTTCTTCTTACAACAAGTGGGGGGAGGGGGGATTCAAACTAGGTTCTCCTCCATGAGAGAACCAGACAATACCACTGAGCCACAAGGCTCCTGGCCAATCTAAGTTCCTCTTTAAACTATAAATAGGGCATTGACATTGGCTTTCACCCATTCACTGAGATACATACAAAAAATTTCATAGAACTCTATTAAGACTGATTGCTAAGCTAACTACTAAACACCTCACCCAAAGACCAAGGAAGCCAACTTAAGATTCATAAATCAAAGTAGAAGAACTGCAAAAGGTAAAAAGATAAATTAAACTGTTCCAAACATTGCTACACTTGAAGTAAAGGTACATGAAATCAACAGAGGAGAGCTCACAAAGCATTTGCAATACTTTGTAACTAAGTTAAACTACTCCAATCAAACCTTATCTATGCAACTTCACTGCATTGAATAGAAGGCCGAGGTCATGCTAAAACAAAAGCTAGATTATTTACATTCCAAGTTTACAATGCAAAGCAACCAAATTGAGCATTGCAAGAATATTTCAAACCTTGCTACAATGAAGCCGCCTTGATCGCCCTCTGCAATTCAGATTCTACATCACTCACCCGGTTTGTGGACTTCTTTGATTCCATTTGTCCATTCTCTTCTCCGCCACTCTTCTTGCTCCTCCACCGCTCAAACTCGCTAGAACTCTCACTAGTAGGTGGCACCACCTTCTTTCCTATAACATCACTCTCTCCACGGAAATTTTTCACAGAAATTCCCAATCTCATCTCCTCCAAACTCTGCTTCATCTCTCTATTTTCCTTCTCCAAAGATTCCAAATCCCTTCTCATCCAAAAGAACATTCCCTTCAACAATTCCAAATCACCCACATTGTTCTCACCACTGTTCTTCACCACCTCCTTCACCTCCTCAACCCTTTCTATACCGATCTTATTCACCCTCAAGCAAGGCATTGTCTTTCTCAAATCAGCCCGAAAATTCACGCCCCATCGCATATTCACTGTTAGCTTTTTGGTCACCGGAAAAACCGTTCTTGCCATAACAGCAACTCCATGCAAAATCCTATCTTTGCCACTATCCTTCAAAGCCAATTGCCTCTCTGACACAAGCCCAATTCCAGAATTTAAATCAACCCCACAATTCTTCAAAGATTCAGGATTTGTAAATCCATCTTTGCGACTACAAGGCTCCACTTTCAGCTCCTGCCAAACAGATAACTCATCTGACACAAACCCACTTCCAAGCTTGCCATTTGAAAATGACCCAGAATCAAAACTGACCACACCATTGGAGTAAGACCCAGAATTCACTTCAATACCACCATTGGAGAAAGACCCAGAAACCTGATTAGAAGAAGGGTCAGAAAAAGTCGATCTTTTGAGGGAAAAGTGACCCAATTGGGGCTTGAAATGGAGAGAGAAAGTGGGGATGGGAGTGTTTGTCGGGGAAAGGGAGAAATTGGCAGAAAAGACAAGAGGGGAGTTGTGTGGAGAGCCAAAGAGGCCAAGGCCAGACTTAAGGGAGAGAGAGAAAGGAGAGGACACAGTAGTGGTGGTAGGAAAATAGGAGAGCTTGAGAGAAGGACCAGAGGGAAAGTTGGTGGAGAGTGAAAAGGAGAGGTCTGAGGAGGAGCTGGTGGTGGATGTGGTGGTGGTGGAGATGAAAGGCTGGTTGAATATGGTAATGGGTAATTTGGCTTTGAGGATTGGGATTTGATTTTGGTTTTGGTTTTGGTTATGGAGGTTGGGGTTCTCTTGAAACTTGAGGGAGAGCTTCATGTCTTGCGGGGCTGTCAGTGTTTGTGTGGGTAAAGAGTAAAGGAGTTTTAGGACTTAAAGCTCACTCTACAGATGTGCGATGTGAATTTATGATTGATCGAAGTAAGTCAAGTGAAAAACTCGAGAGCAGGAGCTTTGTCAACGATAAGGGGATGCTTTTTTTTTTTTTTTTTTCTTTTTTGATAAGGGGATGCTTTTACTATAACAAAAAATCTGCGCGCAGCAACACCGTTGCAGCTATTCCCGTAGAAATGATAGGATTCACATTGTGCTTAAGTAATATGATCCATCATTTAACTAAAATTTTTATATTTATTTAAAATTATTAGTTAGAAATTTTTTTTAAATAGAAATTAATTACAGTAATTTTAAACAAGTAAAAGTTTTTTTTAGTGAAATGGTGATCTATATGGTGAACAAGTGATATGATCCACCATTTCACTAAAAAACTTCCATCTGTTTAAAATTGTTAGTTAAAATTTTTTTTTAAACAAAAATTAATTACTAACTCAGTAATTTTAAACAAGTAGAAGTTTTTTAGTGAAATAGTGAACAAGTGACATGGTCCACGAGAGGACTATATAATTTCTCATATTCCTGAGTTTTAAAATAATAAAAAAAAAAAAAAAATATATATATATATAACCTTATTTGAACTTTGAACTTGGTCCCTCAAAAAAAAAAAAAAAAAAAAAAAAAAACTTTGAACTTGAGATTTTTATTTCAAAGTAAAAATTGGTTGACCTAGTTAGCGCATATTTGGTGTGATAGTCACCTCATAAGTATTTGTGGGGTGTAAGGGCAAGGGCCGAGGAGTTTCACACACATATACACTTAGACTATGTTATAGTAAAATTTCTATTTTGTATAAAAAAAATAAAAAAATAAAAAATAAAAAAACTGATTGACTTGATATTTCATAAAAATTAAGTTTGTATTTTTTTTTTTTTTTTTTTGAATCAAAATGACCATAAGGAGTCTATGTGAGACTGGTAGGCTATTTACAAATAAGAAAATATTTACGTACACAATATTTTCACAACAAATCATAGATGGTAAGTATTTCTTAAAAAAAAAAAAAATCATAGGTGGTAAGTTATTATTGGTTCTAATTTGAATTTATAACTTAATTTACTATTTTGTCCACCCGTAACAACCAATAACAACCTGCCACCTATGATCTGTTGTGAAAATATTATGGACATAGCAATTTTTTTAACAAAATGAGATTTTTTTTAAAACTATATAAAAAATGTTGTAGGGACACATTTTGTAGCCCCTAAACCCAAGATGTATGAGATGTTTGCCTAGTGAGTCTAGTACAATAAATTTGTAGAGAGTGAGTCGAAGAATTAGGCCTTAATGAAATGGACAACGATTAGTATGGATTTGGAGAATGATCAAACAAAGACAAGAAGCACCGATTTGAATGAATTCACTATTCGAGGAGATAAACTCACTGTCCGAGGAGGTAAATCTCCATATAAATTGATTAAACAAAGTACAAGTGTAATTTAGATTGCTACAGTGCCTCTTCTCTATTTTTCTCGGTTTCTTCCTTATGGAGAGTCTCTTACATTATATAGCTCCCTTTGGACCATCTTGATCTTACACTTATTGATCATCTGAGCCCTTATTTGAGTACCTGTCTCATCAGACACCCTCTTTGGCTTTCTGTGAGTTGTGGTAACCAAGACAATACTGTTCAGAGGTCTTCTCTACATAAATGCGGCCAAAAAAGTAGCTGCAGTGCATTCAATGTGGTGGTAGCAGTTTTCTCTTAGATATTTTTGGATTCTCATCTTTTTTGTACGTTTATGGCGCACGTTCCTATCATTAGAACTTCCTGGAATGTCACTTTGATCATTAGGATTTACATCTGATCTATATTTAGCTTATCCGATAAGATATTTGTCCTCGGACCACCTTTCCATTTGTATCTTGCTCATTAAGTTCTGAATTTGAACCATTCATTATCATTATTCGTCCTCGGACTACTCACACTCTCCGCTAAGGCCCAAGACCCTATATACAAATTTGGGCCCTTACCCCCACAAATGTTTATTTTAAATTCCTACAAAGTTAGATTAATATTCTATAAAATTAATAAATTTGATTTAGTTGTGATATTATTTATAAGAAATCTTCCCTTGGATTGGACAAAGGACGGTTGTTATATGTTTTTCATTTTGGTTATTATCTCAACTCATGTCTTTGTCTTATTTTAAACTTTTTAAGCTCTCTTAAAAAGTAACTACAATAGTACAACCATTTTTACATTTATATTGTTAAAAACACCATGTCTACACAAAGAATTTTTGTCTCCAGTTTTAAAAGTTTTCCAACCACAAAAGCAAAACTTAAAAAAAAAAAAAAATATATATATATATATATATATATTTAGTTCTATGAGAAAGTTAGGGGAAAAGAAGACTTAATAAATACACAACAAATTAATTTTTTTTTTTCCTACTACTAAAAATCTTGCACATCATCTGGTGTCAAATTTTGTTGTCAAAACTAGTTTTGTGTCTCTAGACTTTCTCTTTAAGAATGAGGGTGTGTTCAGTAAAAGACTAAAAGATAGAAAAAGAAAAATAATTAAAAGTAAAGACTCTAAATACTTGGTCCAAAGAAAGTCTAAAGATATGACTAGGGGTGTTCATCAAATCGATCAAACTGCACGACCACACATAAACCAATCAAAATTACCTATAAAATGGAGAAACCAAACTGCATCACAAGTGGAAGTGAACCGTACTACGACACACGGTGTGGTGTGGTGTGCGGTTTTATGATCAGAAAACCACACAAAATTGCACTGCACCCATATATATAGATTATATGAATAAGTGGTCAGCCCACTGAGCCTAGCATTAATGCGTTTCAATTTTACGTTAAAAACAGCTTTATTTTGGTTAAATACAAAATCAAAAGTCCAAAACCTCATTCACTTCACCATCTTAATCTCATTCTTCTCTCCCAATACCCTCTCTCACTGCTAGTCTCTCTCAAGTCTCACACCTACTAATCAAACCCTAGCTGTCACACCTTGTTTAAGGGTTATAACTTATAATTGTGTATGGTTTACTGTCATAGATTATTTTTATGTTTAGTATATATGTGTGGTGCTTTTAGTTTAATGTTAATTTGTCGTGAGATTTTTTTTTTTTTTTTTTTTTGTCTTATATATACTTGTGTTACTTTTTGTTACACTTTTTTTTTTTTTTTTAATTTACTGTCATATTAT
The DNA here is from genome assembly GCA_023621385.1 of Quercus gilva. Classification (NCBI taxonomy): domain Eukaryota; kingdom Viridiplantae; phylum Streptophyta; class Magnoliopsida; order Fagales; family Fagaceae; genus Quercus; species Quercus gilva. The sequence continues at coordinate 34,146,259 of CM042484.1, forward strand.
CATGGTTGTAGGGTCACAAATTTTTGTCCTAGGCCCAAAAATTATTTGGACGATGGTTTAGTGAGCCCAATACAATAAATTTATAGAGAATGGGCTAAAGAGTTAGGTTTTAGTGATTTACAATAACGGCTAGTAAATATTTCAACGATGAACAAGGGTGAACTACACGTAAAGCTTGATGAAATGGTTGTCCAAGGAGATAGATTATGAATCAATACAATAGTTATGAAAGTTAGTATAGCTCTTAATGCTACAGTAATTCTTTCTTCCCTTTTACTTTTCTATTTTTTCCAATCCCCCACTCATGGGAGATCTTTTACATTATATAGGTCCTTTCAGGCCATCCTGATCATACACTTGTTAATCATTTAAACCCTCACTTGAGTACATGTACCATCAAACATATTCTTTTGTTATCTGTGAGTGGCGGTAGCTGAAACTGCACTGTTCAGGGGTCTTCTCCTCATAAATGTGGCCAGAAAAATTGCTAGAGTGCATTTAATGCGGTGGTAGCAGCTTTTCTTTGAGATATTTCCGTATTATTATCACCTTTGTACGTGCTTGAAGTTCATCCTTATCGTTGGAACTTCCTGGAAGGTCACTTAAATCATCCAAATACTTGCTTGACCGACATTCATTCTATCCGAAAAGGTCAACCTCCTCGGACTATATTCCTCCATCATTTCCTTGCGTGGTCCTCTATTTCGGGGCCTCTCCTAATTATTTACTTCTCCTCGGGCGTATCCACATCCACGAATAGGGTCTAAGGCCCAGTATACAAGTTTGGGCTCTTACCCCCACAATAGCCCCACAAAATTTTAATTTTTCTCTCGCATCCGAGGAGAAAAAATGGGATTTTGATTTGCTTTAGAAATGGGGGTTAGAGATGTAAAAGTACCTGAGTTTACATGTGTGGGAGCATAGTTTTAGGCGCTTCATCATTGCTACTGACGTTTCGGAATTCGCGAAGCACCATTAATTGCTCCAGGCGGCGTTTTGTCCTTTGCATCCAACGGTGATGCATTAATCCGGTGGTTGGTATTTTTCCTCAAGGTTTGGGCGGGGTAACTCCTACCCACTTTTTGCCTTCTATATAAAGTCTTGGGGGAAATCATTTCTTATTTACTTTGCGAATTCTCAAGCATTCCAGCAATCTTCAGCATTTTAACACACAAAGCATCCTGAGTTACTAGGCCTCCCATAGTCATTTTTCCAGTAATCCTTACGAGTTTTCTCTAAAAATTTAAGGGGTCGTAACACACCTTAGTTCGTGTAAGTTTTAATTTACTTAAACCTTCCTTTTCTCCTCGGCCAGTCTTCTCGGCCTTCGAATTTTCATTTCTTCACTAGTTGATTTTAGTAGCTCCCTTTTGGTCTGTAAAAATGGGTAGGTTTGTGCATTTAGTGGACTCTCCTGCCAAGATAGAGGCTTTTAAGGAAATATATCATATACTCCAGGGGGTCGATCTACGCTACTGTCCCATAGAACGAATAGGAACCGATCGAGAGGAAGGAGAGGTTGTTATCCCCATGATAGCCTTTATAGAGGAGGGAATGACCCTCCCAATGGGTACAGTAACTAGAGATTACCTTTTTAACCATAGGTTATGCCCTCACCAATTCGCACCCAACCTATTCAGAGTTTTGGGTAGTGTTGATACTCTTATCGAGCACCTGGGTCTGCAGCTCACATGGCATGATGTGGTGCACATGTATGAGTGCCATTCCCAAAAAACTGCTGGATACTATCTTAAATCCCGCTCGAACGTGGTAAGGATGATTTCATGCCTACCCAAATCAAATAAGGGCATGAAAGATGATTATCTTATAGCTTCACGAGCGTGGCACGAAGGCATTCACTATCCTGTCTGAGTAGGAAAGCCAAGTGGGATACCTTAGAATTAGGTTTCTTAGCGATAGACTTGAGCTCAATCCCCCGACCTTGTCTTGTTTCCATTCTTTTCGGTCTTTTACGATTATGGCTTTTAATTGTTTAATTGTCTTCTCCTTTGGCTGTGTTCACAGATAGAAGGCACGTAGCCCCCAGGTTGAGCTTGACCAACGTTCAGGCCCTCAATTACCTGCTGAGATCCGAGATCTTCGTTAGCACAGACAGGAAATTACAGGCTGTACATTTAATATTGGATTTTAAGCCCATCTCAAACACATTCCTGGACGTCGACAACGCCATAAGATCAGGTGACCCGCGGATACATCGAATTGACGTGTCTCGGCCCAATTTCTTGGCACCAGACAATCTTCCACCTATACCATATCCAATCCCAGAGGGTGCTCCTCTGGTCGTCCCCCCGATTCAACAAGTTCCCTTCGGAGTAACAGCAGTCGAAGAAGGTGTTGCCTCTTCCAATTCCTCGCTCGAAGAAGAAATTGACAAATTTCAATTCAAAGAAGAGGAAGCACAAAGAGTAGGAGCAATTGTAATATCCGAGGCAGAAGAAGAACCGGATAGATATTCAAGTGTTCAGGCCCCCACACTTGTAATTACTTGTTTGAAGGATTCCTTAGACGAAAAGGCAGAAGAGATGGCTCCAAAAACAGATGGCAAGAGTTTAAGGGAACTCCTAAAGGGGAGGAACACGGCACTTACCCTTACGGAAGCTAGAAAGTCCAAACCTTTGGCAAATCTCCCTCCTTCTCCCTCTCAGCTTCCTGCCGACCTTGGACTAAAGCCAATCCTGGATCTGAGGAGGAAGAGACAACATGAAGTCCCTAAAGAAGGCGAGATAGGCCCTTCGAAGGGAAACAAACAGCAGAAGGTGTCCAAGGACTAGCGAGGCACAAGGTCCTCTTCTGTTGAGAGCCGAGAGGATCTCCTCGAAGCTGATGTGCGCCAACCACTGCGCATATGGTCTTCTAAGATAGAGCTAGATGGTGCTCCTCTTCCTTGGGACACTTCAGTCAGGAATTATCAAGGGGGAAAGGCAGGTCTTATTGCTGAGGCCTTGGAGCAACCACTTCTCCTACCAAGAGATATGGACACTTACAGGCGCTTCAATCAACAAGAACTCTTCCTATCCCTTAAAAGGGACATGGCCATGGTAAGTGATTTATTCTGCTTCTCCAAGTAAAGCGTTGATCATTTTTACTCATCTCTCTTCTTTGTTTTACACTAAATTTTTCCATTCTGTTATGTAGATTACCCAACAAGTTTACGTGGCTGAAGAGTGGAATAAGGATGCCCGCAATGAAGCCAAGGCGGAGGCCCACCATCGGTCTGAGGTAGAGAAAGCCTTGGGCAGCCTCAAGGAGGACCAGGCTAAGCTTTCTGAGGAGCTAAAAAAGGCTATTCGACAGAGGGACAGTGCTAATGCTAGTCTCAAGACTGCAGAGAGGCAGGCCGAAGATCAATGCAAGCAGCTGCATTTAACTGAAATCAACCTCACTACCGAGAGGCAATTTGTGAAAGACCTTCACGCTGAGCTTCAAAGAGTCAAGGAGGGTGCCCAATTGGCCAAGGAGGCAGTTGAGGCTGAGAAGCATGCAGCATATAAGCTTGGGGTAGAGGAGACTCAAGTTAGACTTACGAAGGAACTCTCTGTAGTATGTAGGGAATACTGTGATGTATCTTGGGGTAAAGCTCTTGATGCTGCAGGAGTTCCCGCAGATTCTGACTTAAGACGACCTGAGAACATTTATTATGATCCTGATATTCGCGAGCTCCCAGGTCTTGACTCCTATCATTCCGAGCAAGCTCCAAAGGCGTCTGAAAAGGCACTGGTGGACCAAGCCCTTCCTGTACCCTTGGAAGTTTCTAAGGAATTAACCCAAGCTGGTGGCCAGGGACAGGGAGCCGAGTTTCCTCAAGATAAGGGCAAGGGCCATGACAAAAAGGAAACTCATCCCAAGTCCCAAGACCAAGCTCAAGATGTTGCTGCTTCTTTGTCTAGTCAAACTGTCGACCTTCTTGGCTCCAAAGCGAAGCCTTAGATATTAGGTTTTTTATTATTATTGTTGTTGTTGTTTTCTTCTTTTTTTTCTTTTTTAGTCAGGATGTAAAATGCTCTTTTTCCAATCAACGGACGTATTTTTCTTCTGTTTTCTATATCTTTGCTTTACACACCATGAGGTTTATTGTTATTGCAGATATGTTGCCATTTTAACTTGAGCAGAATTAACAACAATACTTTGCTAATGACGCAGATAACTTAACTAAACACTGGCAAAAATTAGGTTGTATAATAATTAGTAATGGACTTAGTAAACAATGGAAGATAGAGGTGTCTTTTATGTTCTCTGATACTTGAGTAAATAATTAAGTACTTTACCTAAATTGGATTCTGTCTAGCACCTACGAAGAACAACACTGAGTGCTACTTTAACCCAAGCATAGGATCCAAGAAGTTTAACATGATCCCCCATTCGAACATTTATAAGAATTATAAGGGGGTGCTAACTAACTCATATCATTTGGTCCGAGGACTACAGGCATGATTGAGTTTAAGTTTAAACATTGAAGAAAAATGTCATGGAGTGTTAACTAACTCATATCATCTGGTCTGAGGATTATAGGCATGATTAAGTTTATGTTTAAACATTGAGGAAGAATGTCATGGAGTGTTAACTAACTCATATCATCTGTTCCGAGGACTACAGGCATAATTGAGTTTATGTTTAAACACTGAGAAAGAATGTCATGGAGTGTTAATTAACTCATATCATCTGGTCCGAAGACTACAGGCATAATTGAGTTTAAGTTTAAACACTTAGAAAAAATGTCATGGAGTGTTAACTAACTTATATCATCTGATCCGAAGACTACAGGCATCATTGAGTTTAAGTTTAAACACTGAGAAAAAATGTCATAGAATGTTAACTAACTCATATTATCTGGTCCGAGGACTACAGGCATGATTAAGTTTAAGTTTAAACACTGAGGAAAAACGTCATGGAGTGTTAACTAACTCATAGCATCTAGTTCGAGGACTACAGGCATGATTGAGTTTATGTTTAAACACTAATGAAGAATGTCATTGAGTGTTAACTAACTCATATCATCTGGTCCGAGGATTACAAGCATGATTGAGTTTAAATTTAAACACTTAAGAAAAATGTCATGGAGTGTTAACTAACTCATATCATCTGGTCTGAGAACTACAGGCATGATTGAGTTTATGTTTAAATACTGAGAAAAAATGTCATGAAGTGTTAACTAACTCATATCATTTAGTCCGAGGACTACATGCATGATTGAGTTTAAGTTTAAACACTTAGGAAAAATGTTATAGAGTGTTAACTAACTCATATCATCTGGTCCGAGGACTACAGGCATGATTGAGTTTAAGTTTAAACACTGAGGAAGAATATCATGGAGTGTTAACTAACTCATATCATCTAGTCCGAGGATTACAGGCATGATTGAGTTTATGTTTAAACACTGAGGAAGAATGTCATGGAGTGTTAACTAACTTATATCATCCGGTCCGAGGACTACAGGCATGATTGAGTTTATGTTTAAACACTGAGGAAGAATGTTATGGAGTGTTAACTAACTCATATCATCTGGTCCGAGGACTACAGTTATGATTGAGTTTAAATTTAAACACTTAGGAAAAATGTCATGGAGTGTTAACTAACTCATATCATCTGTTCCGAGGACTACAGGCATGATTGAGTTTAAATTTAAACACTGAGGAAAAATGTAATGACAAAGTACAAAGGCTTTATACACAAAATATATATATCGATTAATAATAAATTTTCAGGTTATTTACATTCCACGGTCGTGGTATTACATGCTCATCTAGGTCTTCTAGAAAATAGGCCCCAATGCCAGCTCCTGCGGTAATGCGATACGGCCCTTCCCAATTAGGTCATAATTTTCCCCATGCTGAGTTCTTTGTAGTGCCCAAAACTTTTCTCAATACTAAATCACCAAGGGCCAGTGGTCTCAGCTTCACGTTAGCGTCATAGCCTCGTTTGAGCTTGTGTTGATAATATGCCAATTGGACCATTGCATTCTCCCTCTTTTCTTCAATTAAATCTAAGCTTTTCTCCAGCAAATCATTGTTCTCGCTCGGATTGAATAAGCTAGTTCTTAAGGTTGGGAGACCAGTTTCTAAAGGAATGACAGCCTCAGCACCATAAGTCATTGAGAATGGAGTTTCCCCAATAGACCTGCGATGAGTGGTTCGATACGTCCAAAGGACATGTGGCAATTCTTCCACCTAATTGCCCTTTACGTCGTCTAGTCTCTTCTTTAGCCCATTCACTATGACCTTGTTAACAGCTTCTACTTGTCTATTTCCTTGGGGATAGGCAGGGGTAGAGTATCTGTTTGTAATTCCTAGCTCACAGTAGTATATTATGAACGTTTTACTGTCAAACTGAAGGCCATTGTCCAAAATGAGGGTAATAGGGACCCCAAATTCAGTAACAATGTTTTTCCAGACAAATCTCTTGGCATCAACATCTCTAATGTTTGCTAGGGGCTCAGTTTCGACCCATTTGGTGAAGTAATCTGTGCCGACCAGCAGATACCTCTTGTTTCCTACTGCTTTGGGGAAAGGACCTATGATGCCCAAGCCCCATTGAGCAAATGACCATGGGTTGGACAGTGGATTAAGGACCCCCCTGGCTGGTGTATGTTTGGCGCGAACCACTAGTACTGATCGCATTTTTTAACGTCTTCTAAGGATCCCTCAGCATATTTGGCCACCAATAGCCTTGAGTGATGGCTCTATGCACCAGGGATCTACCTCTTGTATGACTTCTGCAAATTCCCTCATGTAACTCTTTGAAAAGCGCCTCAGTTGCTTCAAGATGCACGCACAGTAAATATGGTCCTGAGAAGGAGTGCTTATATAATTTCTGGTCCTCGGACAACCAGAACCAGGCGGCCTTTCTTCGTATCTTGTCCGCCTCTGACTTTTCTTCAGGCAGTGTGTCTTTCTTCAAGAATTGTACCACCGAGTCTATCCAACTAGGTCCTACCCTGACTTGATGAACTCGGATTGCCTCCATTCTTGCCTCTATAGGTTTGCACAAATGTTCTACGAGGATAACCCGAGGAAGGCTTTGGGCCGAGGAGGTAGCAAGCGTAGCCAGGGAGTCAACATGAGCGTTACCGCTTCTAGGGATGTGTAACAAGTTAAAAGATTAAAACCCCGATTGCAGATGTTTAACTTGCCTCAAGTATCCCTGCATTCTTTCATCTTTCGCCTCGAATTTTCCTTGCACTTGGCCGACGATTAACCTTAAGTCTGAAAACATCTCCACTATCTTCCCACCTATTTTCCAAACCATGGTCATACCCATCAGCAAGGCTTCATACTCGACTTCATTGTTTGTAGTCGAGAAATCTAGCCTTAAAGACTTTTCGATAGTGATCTTCTCGGGGGATACCAGCATTAGCCCTACTTCGGAGCCCTTATGATTTGTTGTACCAACAACGTACACCTTCCAGGGTAAGGGACTTCATATCAAAAGTCGACCATCTTCCAACGTACACCTTCCATTATCTTCTTTGTTTTTCATCCATGTTTTGTGTTGATGTTACCTCTTCTAATGAATGTTTTGCGAATTCGGCCACCAAATCTACGAGGACTTGGCTCTTGACTAAGGTACGAAGCATGTACTTAATATCAAAAGCCCCTAGAACCGTGCCCCATTTCGCAATCCTCCCAGTGTAATCGACATTTCGGAGTACAGCTTTAAGTGGAAGTTGGGTGAGGATGACAACTGTATGTGCTTGGAAATAATGGAGCAATTTTCTTGTACTGTGTACCACCGCCAGGATGGCTTTCTCCAAAAGTAGATATCGAACCTTGGCTTCATGGAGTGACTTGCTCGCGTAATAAACTGGCCGTTGTACGCCACAGTCAACTCGTATCAACACTAGGCTTATGGCATGAGGAGCCACAGCGATATAGGCGAAAAGGGCTTCGTCCACTTCAGGACTAGACATAATTGGAGGCCGAGAGAGGTAATCTTTAAGTTGTTGGAAGGCAGAGGCTCATTGCTCGGTCCACTCAAATCCCTTCCATTTATTCAACAGTTGGAAGAACGGTCGGCATCTATCTGCTGATTGGGAAATGAAACGGTTCAGGGCCACAATCATTCTGGTCAGTTTCTGGACTTCCTTGGGATTTCAAGGGGGTTGCAGGTTGTTGATTGCTTTGATTTGGTCGGGGTTTACTTCAATTCCCCTGTGGGTCACCATGTAGCCTAGGAACTTGCCTGATCCCACACCAAATGAGTACTTGGAAGCGTTTAAGCACAGCTTATGTCTTCTAAGGACTTCAAAAACATTGCCAAGATCTCCTATATGTTCAGATATGACTTTGTTTTTCACCACCATGTCGTCTATATAGACTTCAATGCTCTTGCCCAATTATGACTCAAACATCCTTGTCATCATCCTTTGGTAAGTGGATCCCGCATTCTTTAAACCAAACGACATCATCTTGTAGTGGTAGTTCCTAATGGGGACAACAAAAGCAGTCTTTTCCTGATCGTCCAGTGCTAGTGGTATTTGGTGGTACCCTTGAAATGCGTCCAAGATCCATTGCTTTTGGTAGGTGGATCTCGCATTCTTTAAACCGAACAGCATTATCTTGTAGTGGTAGTTCCCAATAGGGGTAACAAAAGCAGTCTTTTCCTGATCGTCCAGTGCCAGTGGTATTTGGTGATACTCTTGAAATGCATCCAAGAAGCTCATCCGAGGGTGGCCAACAGTTGCGTCCACTAGCTGATCTATTTTAGGCATAAAGAATAGATCTTTTGGACATGCTTTATTCAAATCTGTGAAGTCCACACACACTCGTCATTTTTCGTTCTTCTTCTTCACCACCACAGTGTTAGCCAACCATTCAGGGTAGAATACTTTCTTAATTGATTCGGCTCGTTTGAGTTTCATCACCTTTTCTTTGATAGCGTTTGCATGTTCCTTAGATGGGCGTCGGAGCGGTTGCTTTTTAGGAATGATGGCTGGGTTAACGTTTAGGTGATGGCAAATGAACTCTGGATTCACCTTAGGGCCTCAATGGAGTCCCATGCAAATACGTCAATGTTTGTTTTGAGGAATTCTATCAGCTTTTCCTTCTCTTGAGGAGGCAGCTGGGATCCGACTTGAAAGAACTTTTTCGGATTATCACCAACAACGACCTTTGTTAAGCTTTCACATTCTGCTCCCTCAGCTAAGTCCTCGGTATTCAGCACCGAGGATTTTAACTGCTATAAGTCCTTTTCATTATGGATTGAGAATTCAGCTTCAGGTTTATGCTAGATCACGACCACCAAGCATTGTCTGGCCACCGATTGGTCTCCCAAAATCTCCTTAACTTGTCATTCAGACGGGTATTTGACCTTCTGGTGAAGAGTGGAAGAAACAGCCCCTAGTGTATAAAGCCAAGGTCTAGACACGATTGCGGTGTAGGGCGAGTAAGCGTCCACCACGATAAAATCTACTTCCATTACTTCTGGGCCAATTTGCACAGGCAGCCTGATTTGGCCTTCGGGATGACCACCTTCCCATCGAAACTCACCAAGGGAGAGCTGTAAGGCGTTAGGTCCTCGGGTGTTAAGTTTAGCCCCTTATAAAGGTTGGGATACATTATTTCAGCACTACTGCTTTGGTCTACCATCACTCTTTTCACATCATACCCCCATATCCTGAAGGTGATCAACAAAGCATCATCATGGGGTTGGATAGTTTCGATTTTGTCTTCGTCTAAGAAGCCTAATACTGGTTGAATTTCCATTCTAGCCCTCTTCGGCTCTCTGTTAACATCTTTGAGGACAGCTGAGCAACGGATAGTATTCTGGACGGGCAAGACCCAGTTCTTCCTAGTGCAGCAAAGATAACATTTATCGTGCCCAAGGGTGGTCTTGAGGAATCATCTCTCCGGGATCCTGTGTTTGCCTAGCTTCCCTGACCATGGGCATGGTGCAAGAATTGTTTTAACTTGCCCTCATTGACGAGCTGATCCAGGTGGTCCCACAGACTTCTACAATCCTCCGTAGTATGTCCATGATCTTGATGATATTGACAATAGATGTTGTAGTTGCGCCTTTCAGGGTTTCCTACCATTTTGTTTGGTCTTTTGAAGAAGGGTTCATTCTTAATCTTCTCCAAGACTTGATGCACCGGTTCTCAGAACACAGCGTTAACTGTTTGAAGATTTGCTGACCTTGATTGTCTGACCAAATCTCTCCGCGGCCTGTTGTTGCCGTGCCGATCCGACCTAAAATCTTTCATCTCTTGAGGGATAACCTTATCCTTTCCCTTATCCTGCTATTGGTCTTCCTCGACTCTTTTATACTTATCAATCCTGTCCATTAGTTGACGCACACTAGTAACAGGCTTACCCGTCAGAGACTTCTTCAGACTATGTTCAGTTGGGAGGCCGAGCTTAAAGGAGCTGATGGCTACTTCGTCAAAATCACCATCCATCTCGTTGAACATCTCCTAGTACCTATCTGAATATGTTTTCAGAGTTTCACCCTCTCGCATGCTTAAGGACAGTAGGGAGGCCAATGACTGAGGAACCCTGCGACATGTGATAAAACGGGAACCGAACGCCTGAGTGCTCTTGGAAAGAACTTATAGAGTCCGCTTTCAGGCTGTCGAACCATCTCATAGCAACTGGTCCTAGACTAGATGGGAAAACTTTGCACATCAAGGCTTCATCTCTGGAATGGACAGCCATCCTCTGATTGAAATGACTCACGTGTTCCACAAGGTCTGTTTGGCCATTATAGATAGTGAACGTCGGCTAGTAGAAGCGTCAAGGAAGTCTGGCATCTTCGATGTTACATGTGAAAGGTGACCTGGAAATTTGTTTCAGGGCTCTACTCATAGCGTCATTTCCTATGCCTCGACGTGATGGGCTCCGCACCCGCCGTTAACGATGATGCTCTTCTTTATAGGTGAAGGATTCGCTAGGTGGGGTTCGAGACCTCCGCCTGTAATCAATGTCTTTTTCGTCGTCAGAGGAAAGGTCCGAATCCTTAGAAGCCTTTCTCCTCTTTGCATGGCATAACTCTCTTTTTAACCGATCAATCTCTAGCTGCATGTTCTTGTTGTCATTTGCATGGGAGATATGGTCTCCCATTCGAGGTTGACTCCGGTCAGTGTGTGTGGTGTGGACACTTCTTTCGCGGTCACCTCTCTGCTCAAGGTTGAGGAAGGGGTCATCGCGCTTAGAACCCCTCGATTTCGCTTGTTGTGGACCTGGTTCTGCCATAGTTAGCCGTTATACTCATTATCACTCAAGCTCTTCCTATAGATGACGCCAATTGTAGGGTCACAAATTTTTGTCCAATGCCCAAAAATTATTCGGAAGATGGTTTAGTGAGCCCAATACAATAAATTTGTAGAGAATGGGCTAAAGAGCTAGGTTTTGGTGATTTACAATAACGGCTAGTAAATATTTCAATGATGAATAAGGGTGAACTACATGTAAAGCTTGATGAAATGGTTGTTCGAGGAGATAGATTATGAATCAATACAATAGTTATGAAAGTTAGTACAGCTCTTAATGCTACAGTAATTCTTTCTTCCCTTTTACTTTCCTATTTTTTCAGATCCCCCACTCATGGGAGATCTTTTACATTATATAAGTCCTTTCAGGCCATCCTAATCATACACTTGTTAACCATCTAAACCCCCACTTGAGTACATGTCCCATCAGACATCTTCTTTTGTTATCTGTGAGTGGCAGTAGCTGAAACTGCACTGTTCAAGGGTCTTCTCCTCATAAATGCGGCCAGAAAAATTGCTGCAGTGCATTTAATGCAGTGGTAGCAGTTTTTCCTTGAGATATTTCTGTATTATTATCACATTTGTACGTGCTTGAAGTTCATCCTTATTGTTGGGACTTCCTGGAAGGTCATTAAATCATCCAAATACTTGCTTGACCGACATTCATTCTATCTAAGAAGGTCAACCTCCTCGGACTATATTCCTTCATCCTTTCCTTGTGTGGTCCTCTATTCCGGGGCCTTTCCTAATTATTTACTCCTCCTTGGGCGTATCCACATCCACGAATAGGGCCCAAGGCCCAGTAAACAAGTTTGGGCTCTTACCCTCACAATGGTTATTACTTATTATTAGTAAACTAGTAATTGGTGTTTATAATACTTGTTTTTTCTTACAGGTTTTTGTTTTGTGTTAAAAGCTACTGAGTTATTGACTGTGTAGTTTGTGACCTTATGTCATTGTTAGGCACAATCTTTTACAAGGAAAAAAAAAAACAAAGCTTTGGGCTAGTCCAAACCAACCCATTAGGTAATTGGTGTTTATAATACTTGTTTTTTCTTACAGGTTTTTGTTTTGTGTTAAAAGCTACAGAGTTATTGACTGTGTAGTCTGTGACCCTGTGTCATTTTTAGGCACAATCTTTTACAAGGAAAAAAAAAAAAAAAGCTTTGGGCTAGTCCAAACCAACCCAGTAGGTGTTGATTAGGAAAAGTCACCCTAGAATAAAGAAAAACTAGCTTAATAGTTTAAAATTCAGCCCAAAACAAAGGAAGAATTAGTTTTGGGCTAGGCCAATCCAGCTCAAAATTTTTAAAAATATACCAATCCAAAACCAATCAAACTGCACCTTGTACACTGCATTAAACCACACCGCACATGTAACCACAAAACTAAGGTGTTATGTAATGATAGTTTTGGTCAAACCGCACAGCAAAGTGTGGTGCTAAAAATGGCCTAAAACCACACTGAATTGTATTGCAAACATCCTTAAATATGACAAATTGGTAGTAGTAAATTAAATAAATAAAAAAATATTTTAGTGATAGGTCTGAGAACTAATAAAAGATTGTCAACTTAACAAGTGTGAAAATAGTTGTCAATTTTTTTTATTTTTTTTTTTGGTGTATGTATTTAGGATTACTCCTTGGTCCAACATCTAGTGCAAGATGGATAGAGAAAATTAGTAGAAATTGAAGCTTTGCTCTTACCTTGGGTGCAAGGGACGACTACGGAAGGGAACTTTCAAGAGACAAATTGATTGAGAGAGAGAGGATCAATATAGCGATGGCCATGATTTGTTAAAGAGATAATATTTCAAGTACTAATGAATTTGAGCACTGTACCAACATTCGGGTGGCCTAATTGGTAAGATATCAGACCAACAAGTCTAAAGACTTGAGTTCGAACCTCAACAACTAACTATGTATTGGTGCTCCTTATATCCCATCTCCATCCCAAACGGTCCAAAGAATAATAAGTGAGTTTCTCACAGATCAAAAGTATGGGGTCTCGCCTGGAAGCGGGTAGGGTGTTACTATGGTCATGTCCAGGTAAGGAAGCCACATTGGTCGCCCCCCTCAACCCATTTTTTTTAACCAAAAAAAAAAAAAAAAAAAAGAACTTGAGCACTGTATTGACAAAGAGACAAAAATCTGAGAGAGTTTATGCAATTTTTCTATTTCAATGTATGGGAAACTCAAAGTCAAAAACTCACACACATAGGAGAAATGCGAAATACAAACTCTTACATGGGGAAAGAGAGACATATAATGCAAATCCCAAATTTTCATCTTTTTTTTTTAATAAAAATATTGTGAAAATGTTAAATGTTGGGGACATAACATTTCTCTTTTTTAAAATCTCAATACTTTTTTTTTTTTTTAGATTACTGTACCTTTCTTTTAATGAACACTTTATTGGTTAATATTTGATATTTTTATATATATTACGGATTATTACGTGAATTTTTTTTTTTTAATTTGGGGACACCATTTTATTTATTACATGGATTAAAAAAAAAAAAAATTAGGGGACACCATTTTTTCCTTAAGTTGTTAGTTTATATATCATATAAAGATAACACTTAACCCAAAAACTTAAGGCTATGAGCTGGGACTAAAAACACTCACATTTGGCTCAACAAACAAGATAATAACTTCTTATAAAAAAAGAAAAGAAAAGAAAGATAATAACTAAACCCTCCAAAATAGCTCCACCTCCACCCCATATTCAATAAACCTTTGAGCCAAACTAATTTATGAACACTAAAGCGTATTTTGGATAGCCGCAGGTTTCCCGATTTGCACATCTAAGTTTTTTTTCTAGGTCTCGCAAGTATGAAATCTAGCAAAATTAACTTTAAAATTGGGTCTTATGGCACTATTTACATATTTAAAAATTATTTTATTACAGTATTTTCAGTTTTCAGTTTTTAATTTTTAACAATAAGCAGTATCATTCAATACATCTATTATGTTACTGTAGCTCAATATCCCATTGTTTTAATAAATATCTTCCCTCTTTCTCTTGCTGCGTGCGCATGTGTGTGCGCAGAGCCATAGATTCGTCTCTTTCTTTCTTTTTATTTTTTTATTATTTTTTTAATGTGAACAAATGTGGTTAAAAAGAAAAAAAAGAAAAGAAAGAGCAAAGGGTTGAAGTTATTAGAGAGAAAAATATAATATTTAAATGGAATAGTGATAGAGTAGCAAGATTAATGACTTAATGTGGCTGTCTCTATATTGTAGATTAGTTAAACTAGAAAAGCAAGGTTTTTAGAGGGAATATGGCTAAAATTGTATTAAGACTAATGCTAAAACTCTAATTATGGTATATTAATCATTCATTATTTAATGTGAGACTTTAGTCAAAACAAAAATAACACACATAGCTACCACTTGTGGAGATGGCCTAGTGGTAGGATGCCTTTGTGACTTATCATCTTGCGAGTCAAAGATTGTGAGTTCGATTAATAGCACTTTTGCATAGGTGATCTCACATCACTTATGAGTAGCGCTTAAGTGAGCTAGGTGTAGTAACCACACATTAGAGCTCCATTTTTTGTTTCTATTTGCCATTTAGGATTGTTGTGGACCTAACTATCTCTCTCTATATATATGGAGATATGGGGCTTTTTTTTTTTTTTTTTTGGTCGTTGTTGTAGTAGTAAAATGACATTTGAATTTGGCATGATATCATTTGGATTTTTCTTAGATTTTATTTTTAAGATCTAATTCTTGTGAGGATAACTGACAACAAAATAGAATTGAGACCACATGTTTGATGCCCATATTGCTAGTTATGAGAGTGAAATTTATCAACTTAGAGGTTCAAGCATCAACCATTCAAGTCATGCAAGCTAGTGACCCACTTATTTGTTAGGATTAGCTTGTAACCTCATGCATATGTATAAATATACTTAAAAGATATACATTAAGATGCAGAGTATAATTCTCACATGTATAATTTAAATATTATTGATAATAATTCTTATATATATATATATTTTAACTCTTTAAAAAGTTTTGTAAGAATATTATTAGATAGAAAATGTAAATTGTCTATTTTTTTTTAATTTCTTTAATGTTTATTAATTCTAAACTCTTTAATTTTTATATGCAATAACTCACTTGGATTTATATTTATGTTGTAGTCCCACATTTGATTTCAAAATTAAGAAATAAAATTCTTTCTAAAAATAAATAATTTAGGATACGGCTACGTTTGGATACGGATGATTGCGTTTCACGTCTGCATTTTTGCCTTTTTTTTTTTTACCAACGCCTCTTGCACTATTCATGAGACATGAATAGTGCATTAAGGCAAGTGTACAGTGCTGAATAGTAATAAGTGTATAGTGCTGAACAATAATTTTTAACCCAAAAATTATTTTTTTATTATTTTTAGCAATAAGTTTTCAGTTTTCAACAAAATAAGTAGTATCCAAACACATATATGGTGCAAAATTGGACTTCAATTGTAAAATCTAATTGAATTTTTTCTTATAGGATGAAAGTGTATTTTTTAATTATCTACGTAAATGAATTTTAAGAAAAAAATTTAAAAAACGTCTAAATTATTATACCTTACTTAAAAATATATATATATATATATATAGTCTGACTGAAACATGATTTGACAGGACTGTTTATATTAATAGCAACTTGTAATCGACCCATAACGTCTTTTCAGTTCAATGAAATTATTAGGAATATTTTCCTTAAAAAAAATAAAAAATAAAACGTGCATGTGATGATGGAGAGCCTGTTTTGATCAGATCGGTGATATTCATTTTTTGTTCAGACCGATAATATTCGATGATAGCAGAATATACGTATAGTTGAGAAAAATTCACCCTGTTTTCGTAGTTGGCACCAAGATATTAAAGATAGTTGAAACAAAAAAAAAAAAAGATATTAAAGATAGTGTGCGGTGTGCCAAACTCCAATGCATCCACGTGTCAATGCACTGTTCCTGCCCGTGTCAAATCCTGAAAGCAAGCTGTCCTGTTTGGTAGCTATATTTAAATACAATTAAAAAAAAAAAAAACCAAAAATAATGAGTCCCACATTTTTGAAGAATATTTCCTTATTTCATTGTTGAAAATAAGATTTTGAAACCAATTAAAGAGGAATTTTTTTTAAAAAATAAATTAAAAATAATGGATCTCATAAATTTGTCCAAACTTTTCTTTCTCTACAATTTAGGAGCTTATCATTATCACCAAAAAAAAAAAAAAAATGAGCATATCATTATCACAAAATTTTGAAAACAACATATTTGCACCAGATAAGGAGGAAGCTAGAGAGCATGAATAGATGTGTTGCATGGTGTTGATTTAAAAAAAAAAAAATCTTTACTGTTTATTTTGTGCATGATTCATTGGTGTTTTATTTTATGGTTGGATTTTTTTTTTTTTTAATATATACTCTACCAGCTAATTTTTGTCTCAAAAATATAAAATGGTCTTCCAATTTTTTTCTCAATATTTTGAAAATTTTTCTTAAAAGTGTGAGCCAAATAGATAAAATGCAAAAATTTTTCTCTAAAAAGTAAAAACTAGTTTCAAATTCAATTTTTTCGAAATTGTTTTCAAAACATAAACAAAAATCCACCTACCAAATAGTCCTATATAATCGAAAGTTAGGTGTCTGTTTGACAAAAAGTTTTTTGTTTTTGTCCCAATCTTTTTGTAAATTAATAAATTAACTTATTAAAAATAAGTTAACTTTATCTTTTTGTCACACATTTTACATTTAGCATAAAAGTTATAAAAAATTATATTTTTTGTCTCACATTTATCACATATTATTGTAGTACATACAAATTTTTTTGGGTTAAAATATTATTTTTTCCTTGAAATTTGTATGACTTTTGTTTTTGTACCTAAACTTTAAAAAATTTATTTTCAATTCCTAAAATAATGAAAATCTTACACTTTTTGTCCTTAGAATGATCCATTAATCATTGAATGTATTTAAAGTCAAATAACCCATCAATTTTTTACAAACTATTTGTTAATTTATATTGAAAAAAAATTAACAATTTTACTATAAAGATGATCATGGATAAACTTTTCACAGAGGTTACTAAACAGCATGTGCAATATACCACGAGGAAATTTGTCACCTTTGTGATTTTCCTGAGACTAGTTCTTGCCATAATTGGCGAGGAGATTGAACCCACTGGGTACACTCAATAGACCGATATCCCACTAGGGGGCATTTGATAGGGCATAGCTTCTTCTGAACTAAAATTCCAATGGGTATATTGGTATTAAGTGTGCTAAATGATAAATTTTTAGCATTTAGCATACCAAACGCAAAAAAAGTAAGCTACATCAGATGTTTCAAATCTCAACAAATTTGGCATGGAGCTAAAGTGTTGTCCTAAATTTGAGATAATATGAACAAAAGTGCTAAAACTTTTATTTATTTCTTTATTCATCTCTCTCTCTCTCTCTCTCTCTCTCTCTCTCTCTCCCTTATCGGTGGTGGTTTTTGGTGGTGGTGTGTAGCCAATCTTGTTAGCGGTGGTTCGATCTAGTGGGTTTTGGTTGGTTTTGGAGGTGGGTTGCGGTGTTGGTGGTTGTGGTTGTGGTTGTGGTTTCGATGATTGGGTGGATTCAATGGGTTTTAGGTGGGTTGCAATTCTGATTTTGGGTTGAGTTGCTTCAGTTTTGGGTGGGTTTTGATGAGTTTTAAGTAGTTATTGTGGTGGTTGGTGGGTTGTTGCTTATTGGTGCCGGTGATGTTTTTTGTTTTTGTTTTTGCTTTTAATAAAATGTAGGAGTTTTTAAAAGTTATTTTAATAAGTGATGTCCTAAAATAAGAGATGTGATGTAAAGTGTATTGTAAACTGATGTATTAAAATAGATAAAATAACTTTTTGGTATATAGCATTTTTGGTGATCACCAAATCTCTTCAACCAGCTCTGCATGATTAAAGTTTTAATATGTTCCATAATATGAAAAAGGCTTACTAGTGTTAAGACCATGATTGTGGTGGATTTTATAGTACTTATGTAGCAATCTTTTCTTCCTTACCATCCTTGATAAGGTGGTCAACTCTGCTTTTTTGTTGAGTATTGTAAATGACTCACTTGGTACTAAAATTATAAAAAAAATAAATTGGACATATGGTGCAAAATTAGACAACAATGAAGAACTAATTTGGATTCTAGTTCCTTCTCAAATTTTTTTTTTAAAAGATTCGACTTGTGTTTTAACTTTAATAAAATATACATGATATATTATTAAACTATGCTTTTTTTTTTTTCATATTACTGTAGACAATATAAATTATGTCAATTTAAGTATTATGCCTAGATATGATAAAAATCATTAATAGAAAAAATTGGGAGAATTTTTTTTATTGATTAATTACACTATCACACTTCGTTGTTTTGTTGTAAAATGTTTTAAGGAAAATTTATTTTAGTATATTATTGTGCGTTGTTCATTGTAAAAATTTGGTCAAAACTGAAAATATTTTCCTAACACCATAAAATCCTTATTTTATAAAAATATACAGTAGCTCTCTCTCTTATTTGGTGGCTAGGTTACTGATTTGGCAATTGAAACTAGCAGTTAGAGCTAACAATTCGACAAACGGAGCTATTAATTTTGGCGATTTGTGCTAAAAAATTTTATATGTTACACCAAAAACTTTCAAAATTATTTTATTAAAAATATTTAAAACGAAACAAATGGAGCATAAATCAACACCGATTTCCCAAAAAAAAAAAATTGTTTTGTTGTCGATGGTTGTTAATGGCCTAGGGAGGGGGCCATGGCCCCTGGCTTTTTAAATTTCTTACCCTCTCCGCTATTTTATTAATAAAACCTTTTTATTTTGTATAAATTTTTTAATTAGATTTAAATTTTATTCTATGTTTAAACATTCTATTAATTTATTATAAAATCATATTATTTTAAATGGTTGATAGTTATATATATAAATATAATCATATTAAATCTCTATTAATAGTTATCATAACTATCAATGGCTAAAAGGAAAAGATATAAAAATTGATATCTTGTTGAACTTTTAGGTGCATTTCATGAGTTACCAAGTACTAACTAGTTTTTAACAAATATTTGAAGAGAGGGTTTACATTATCATAATTTAAAACCATAATTTTTTTTATAAAAAAAAACCATAAATTAAAGTTTTTATTTTTGGACATAGAAGATAGATAGGGTATACTAATAAATGTTCACAAGAAGGAAAGTTTGATAATATTTTTCAAAAGAATTCCCTAAAAGAAAAAATTTTAAGGTTTTTTTCTCTAATTTTTATTTTTATGGGGGATATTATTTATGTAGTTATTTATGTTGTTCAGAGTCCTCAGAGCCGCAAAGATACGCAGTACAACTGTCCCCAACGAGACTGGCTCTCGTCCTACTTTCTCACGCAAACACAAACACACACACACAACACAAACACATATATAATATAAACACTCTTTCTCACTTTCACACATTTTCTATAACTCTTCGCCACCCTCTCTCTCTCTCTCTCTCTCTCTCTCGGAAGCTCAGAGTTCAATGGCGACGATAAATCTTCCGACTACAATGTCACTGCTGAATCCTGACCCCTCTACTACCAAGGCCTCTGATCGTCTTGCTTCTTCTAGAAACTTGAGTGACTTTGTGTTCCAACCCAGAAGGAAGTGCTTTCAGAAGCCATTCTTTTCTGTCAGATCGATGAAGGCCACGGAGCAGAGTCAGCATGGCCAACTCACTTCCCAAAATGGTCCTCTAGGATTTGTGAGTTTTCCTTTTTTGGTACATGGGTTTTTCAAGTTGTTTTTGATTTTTTACTCTTTCTGTTTGCTGAAAAAGTGTGGGAAAAAAAAGGACATGGAGTTTTGACTTTTGGGTTTTTTTTTTTTTTGGTTATTTGGTAACTAAAGATGGTTGCTTTACTAACTAATTGAGCTTTATGAAACTGTTTTGTTCCGTTTGGTTAATGAGAAAGTGTGAGAAAACTGAAAAAGTTGGGATTTTGGAACTTGGTTTTTGTTTTTTTTTAGAGGGCTGAAGCAGCCTCGACTTCCTTAAAAGTTGGTTATATGATTTTGCTCTGTTTAGTTGATGAGAAAGAGTAGGAAATACGCAGAAAATTAGAATTAGAATATTAAACATTAGGAATTTGATTATGTGGCACCTGAAATTGCAAAGGTGTCCTCGAAGAAAAAAAAAAAAAAAGGCCTAATTCAAACACTTTGGCTTAGTTGGTGATCTTAATGACATTAGATTTAGAATTTCCATTTGTGTCTGTCTAGCACTGGTCAACTACTTTCTCTACTTTTAAAGACATGCTGATAATTAGCTCCAAAGTCAAAGTCTTAAACAGTTCTATTTTTTATTATTTTTTAAAATTCTTTGGATGCTTTTTTAGTTAGTGTTTTTCATTGGCAAGTAGGTAGAGTTGATTTATACTTCTCTTAACAGTAACAGGGAATAGGCCATATTTGTAATAATTGCATGTTGATTCATGCTTAAAATTCTCTTGTATTGATGTTCTGCTGATATTAAATCTTGGATCTTCCTTTTTTGCCTTGCCACTGCATTAAGGTTCATTGTGCTATCTAAGTCTAGGGGGTTTTGAGAAAAAAATTTCTATTTGAGATGTTGAGCCAGACCCTTTGAAGACTTAATGTGAATGAAAGGAATATGCTTAAAAACGATTCAATATGCTAATGAAAGTAGAACTTGCTGATCCAAAAAAGAAAACGAAAAAAGTTTTAATTTTTTATTTTGTGTGGGGTTTGGGGGGAGGAAGCCATTGCTAAGTGACTAAGCGTCTTTTCTCCTTGCTCTTATACTCTAACTGTACGTGGACTTTTTGAAAGGTGCAGTTAAAAATAATTTGCATCAAAGATATCAATTAAGAGAGAAATGTCTTTTGGTTAAGAAGTGGAGTATTTCTAAGAAACTAGTGCTTTTAAGGTAGAAATGGATTTTGTGTAATTTCACATTTCGGTTACTTTGATTAGATACAGTTCTCCGATATAGAATGCTTTACGGTTGGTGAATTCTTAAGATTTTTAAAAATCCTATCTAGATTCGTGTTTATCAACTTCGCGTAAGGATGTGTTAGTGGCATTTATTTGATCCAATATGTTGTTAATTCCAATTTATTTATTTCTGAATATTCTTCTTCTTCTGTAATTTGTAAATGTGTAACAAGCTCAATTTTTTTATTTTTCTTTTGTCAGGATAAGTTGAACTCTCCATTTGAGCTTCAGTCTAGTGATAACACTCTTGGGCAGGAAAAGGGAACTTCAAATTCTCTAAGAAAAACTAAGATTGTCTGTACAATTGGTCCATCTTCAAGCTCACGTGAAATGATATGGAAACTGGCAGAAGCTGGAATGAATGTGGCACGTTTAAATATGTCACATGGGGACCATGCATCACACCAGAAGACAATAGACCTGGTAAAAGAATACAATGCTCAATTTGAAGACAAGGTTATAGCCATAATGCTGGACACTAAGGTATGTTGCTTAAAAATATATTTTGATTCTTCAACAACTGGTTTCCTCCGTGATGCTTAGTTAAAAATATAGGGCATTATTCCATTGATACATGTTTGAGGTTACTTTCTGTCAATTCCAAGTAGATCAATGTTGAAACTTGAACTGAATATACGGATATAAGATTTTCATTATTATTATTATTATTACTATTATTTTTATAAATAACCTGTTGCTTTAATTAGGGTGGAGCACATTCTTGTTTCTGCTACAGAACATGGAAGTATTTTTCAATTTTTATTTTTCTTTAATATACTTCTTGGTATAGGAGCTGTCTGTGGAAGTTATGGTGAAAGTCAGAAGGTTGCTTCTTTTGAAATTAACATTTACACAATGCGTATGAATTTATATTGGCATTCTGAAGTAGTTATACTGACCACTCATTTATAAGTTATAAACTAAGCAACATATTGCATAACCCAAATTTCTCTGTCTACCTTTTGTTTTATCTAAACATCAGTATCTATCTGGTTCAATTTTGCCATATATGTATATGTAGGCCTACAGCTATCATTTGAAGTTATTGATACACTACACTTCTACTCTCTTCATGCAGGGTCCTGAGGTTAGAAGTGGAGATGTACCTCAACCAATTCAGCTTGAGGAGGGACAAGAATTTAACTTCACTATTAAAAGAGGAGTCAGTACAGACGATACTGTTAGTGTAAATTATGATGACTTTGTGAATGATGTGGAGGTTGGAGACATACTTCTGGTTGATGGTAAGAATAGATGCCTCTCATGGGTGCTGAATTGGTGCATTAGTTAATGAATGTTGGGTTATTGTCCTATCTGCTGCAGAGTTTGCTGTGTATATATCGTTTGAATTATTGATGGGCGAAGTCCCTGAGGACCCTGACTCATTCAAGTTTACAAGAAGTAGGATATAAGATGTTTCTCCATATGCAGAAACCTGTTAAATTATTGATCATTGTGATGGGGTGGTTGGGAATTCATATCTTTTATTTTTGGCCAAATGTTGGGATATACAATGAAGGGTAGCCCTCCCCTTCCCTTAAAGCCCTCCATCTTTGGTGTGAGTGGGATTGGATCCCTAGTCTCTGATACAACACCAAGAGACGTTACTATTTAGGCTAGTTGATATTCATGTTGAGAATTCAGATCTGCATGTAGATTATATCCTTTTTAGTCCATCTTTTTCTCAATATTTTTTTGTGTGAAGTAGCAAACTAGTTAGAGAACTGGACAGATATATATATATATATATATATTTTTTTTTTATTGATAGTTAATGTAAAATATTATTAAAATCATAGCCAACCCGAGTACATTGGAAATGTACTGTAGGAGCAAAAATCAAGAACGAAAATTACTACGATCAAGTAAAACTAGAAGGGAAAAACATAAAAAATGAGATAGAACCAAACTCCATTCAAGGAGAGTATGAAAGTAAAAAGACTTAATCTCTAGCCTAGACCATTCACATCCCTCAAAACTTCTAGCAATGCGACACAAACCTCCAAAAAGCTATATTGTGATTTCACTTGAACTTACCTTGCCAAGACTTGAACAACTCAATAACCTTATGCGGCATAACCCAAACCAAAGACCATGCTATGGGGCAATAAAGTAGAAGATGATCCACTGACTCCCCACACCTTTTGCACACATAAGTATATAACACCAATCAAGAACAATAATACGCCTTTTTTGAAGGCTTTCTGTTGTTAAAATCTTACTTAAAGAAGTAAACCATGAAAAGAAAGGTACCCTTGGAGGAACCTTCGATTGCCACACCATTTTCCCTGGGAAAGATATGATAGTAGGAGGGTATAAAGAAAGATAAAATCCTTGAACCTCAAAACCTCTACTCATTGCTGGCTTCCAACAAACCAAGACCCCGCACAGACAAAGAGTGGACAATGTCCATAAACAAAGGCAAAGATTCAAGCTCCCAATCATGCACTATACGACAAAATTGAACATCCCAATGAATCCTCCCATTAGAAAAACACATAACCTTCCTATTCTCTCTTTCAAGTCTCCCAACATAGTTTTTATCTCTCTTTACTATTCCTAAAGCTGTGGCTGCTAGAATGGAAAGTATTCAAAGGAATTTTCTTTGGAGGTCTTCTGAGGGGAGTTTCAAATATTCTTTGGTGGCTTGGGAAAAGGTGTGTTTACCCGTCAAATTGGGTGGTTTGGGGATAAGAAGTGTGGTGTCGTTTAATCAAGCTTTGTTAGAGAAATGGTTGTGGCGTTATGGGCATGAAGCTACCCATCTTTGGCGGAGAGTTATCTTCACAAAATATGGTGAGAGTCAAGGGGGGTGGTGTACGAAAGTGTGCAGGAGGACTCATGGTTGTGGCCTTTGGAGAAGCATTCATGAAGGGTGGGATAGTTTCTCTAAGCATCTGTCTTTTGTAGCAGGTGAAGGCACTCGTATCCGCTTTTGGCATGATAGGTGGATTGGAGATAACACCCTAAAAGATCTCTATCTTGAGCTCTGTGTGTTTAGTTGCCAAAGATGCTTGCATCTCTGAGGTTTTGTGAATTCCGGAAGGAGTTACTTGTAGAGTGTGGGATTTCAGGTTATCCAACCTCGTATTCTTCGGGGTAATAGAAGGGATACTCTCTTTTGGCGGCTCAAAGGAGATGGGAAGTTTGACACCCGATCTTACTACCAAGCAATTCAGGGTACTCCGAATATTTTGTTTCCTTGGAAGGGTGTTTGGAAACCAAAGATTCCTAAGCGAGTGGCTTTCTTTTTGTGGACAGCTACTCATGATCGAATTCTCACGTTGGATAATCTCATGCTTAGGGGTCGCCCTTTGGTAAATTGGTGTTGTATGTGTTGTTGTGATGGGGAGTCGGTAGACCATCTTTTTCTTCATTGTCCTGTTGCTTATACCTTATGGACCTTCATGCTTCAGGCTTTTGGTATTCATTGGGTTATGCTAGGATCGGTGGTGGGTTTGTTATCTTGTTGGCATTGGTGGCTTAGGAAACATAACTCACATATTTGGAATTTCTAGGATGTTTAACGTGGATTGTTTGGTTGGAACGAAATCATCGCTCATTTGAGAACTTGGAGAAGACGGTGGAGGAGTTAAAGGTTTTATGCCAGCGCAGTCTTTTTGAGTGGTCTCGTTGTTGGGGTTTTACTGATTTTTCGTCTCCTTCAGAGTTTATGTTTTCCCTTAGTTTATCTTTCTGATTTTCCCTCTCTTTTGTTTTGTCGTTTGTGTTTACTGTTCCTTGTTGTTTATCATCATGAACAACTTGTACTTTCCTTTTTTTTTCTCTTTAATAATATTTTCTCTTATTACCTATCAAAAAAGAAAAAGAAAAACACATAACCTTCACAACTGAAGAATCCCTTGCCCTACTAATACAATAAAATTCTGGAAAGGCCTCCTTGAGGATACAATCCCCACTCCACACATGCTTTCAAAAATTCACTCTAGTACCATCATCCACATCATATCGTAGGAGTTTAGAAAAGTTCAACCAACCACTTCTAATGATTTTCCAAAGGCTAACACCATACACACTTGACACAATTTTCGTGCACTAACCACCATTCATTCCCATACATTGCCTCTATAACCTCCTCCATATCGCATCTGTCTCCATGCCATACCTCCACAATGATTTGACCAAAATAAATGATAGAGATTATTCCACTGGATTCTAATTAGAGAACTAGACAGACTACCATTTATTGAGCTGGTTTCTAATTAACCTCTATTTGTTGGGTTTTGACTAAGTTGATCTGCGTTCTAGGAAAGAACTGAACTATGTTGCTGTTTTATGTCATAGATGCAAGTGATTATTCCACTGGATTTCCTGTAGCGTTCTCTTACATAATAGTTGAATTTTTGTTATTTACTGACTTGGAAGATGGCTACCCTTACGTCACCTTTCAGCTTGTTAGTCCTTTATTCATATATTTGATTTATCAACCTGAAAAATATGTCATATCTTGTAATTGTTGATGGTGATTTACCATTAATTATTATTATTATTATTATTATTATTATTATTATTATTTTGACACAAGTTCTAAGATATAAATCCCTGTACGAATATAAATATTTACCCTGCTGAAGTTTAAACTTAATACATGCCCCAAGTTGCTGATCCGGTCACCTAATGAGGGTTTTTATATTATTTTAAATCTATGTGCTAGGTGGAATGATGTCTTTAGCTGTTAAGTCAAAGACAAAGGATCTGGTCAAATGTGTAGTAGTTGATGGTGGAGAACTAAAATCAAGGCGTCATCTAAATGTGCGTGGAAAAAGTGCAAATCTGCCTTCGATTACGGGTACTCTTCATATGTAAATGGTCTTCATGCAAGGATCTACTTCATCTACCTGTGGTATTGATATTCATTATATTTTTTCATTTGCTCAGACAAAGATTGGGAAGATATCAAATTCGGGGTGGACAACCAAGTTGATTTCTATGCAGTCTCTTTTGTAAA
Organism: Quercus gilva; assembly: GCA_023621385.1. NCBI lineage: Eukaryota > Viridiplantae > Streptophyta > Magnoliopsida > Fagales > Fagaceae > Quercus > Quercus gilva. The sequence goes on from CM042484.1 coordinate 34,172,470, forward strand.
GGATGCGAGAGTGGTCCATGAGTTGAAGGATTACCTAAGAAGTAATTTTTTTTTTTTAAATTTTCATTTTATGCTCTATTCTATTTATTATTATTTTTTGGGGTATACTTACTTTACATACTGTTTCTGATTCAAATTATTTCAAACCTCTTCTGTAGATAGCAATGCGGGTATTCATGTGATTGTCAAAATTGAAAGTGCAGACTCAATACCAAATCTTCATTCAATAATTTCGGCATCTGATGGGGTTAGTGTTAATATTATGATTTAAGTATTGTGTATGCTACATATGTTTGCTGCAGAAAGTAACAAGGGAAGAAAATTTAAATACCATGTTGTGCTTATTTCCGTCATGCATTGGTTATAGTTTTTCTTTATTTTTGGGTGTGGTGAAGAAATGTAACTTGTGAAGATATCTTAAAAGTAGAAATCTCTAAGAGGTAATAAAAAGAAAAAAAAAAGCCTTAGGGAGATAAAAGTCTAAAGCAAAAGAAAATTGCTTTCTTGAGTGAAATATTAATATTATGGTACTGTGCCACTATTGAGCTTATAGATGTATGTATTCCTTAGCTTGTCAAACAGTCAAAGGCATATCGGTTGTCTTCTAACTCATCAAGAGAGGTTTGGGCTTTGCTCTTTAAGCCTTATTAAAATTAGAAGGTTGTGAAATACTTTATATAATATTTTTTTTGAAACAAAAATAATTTCTAGTCCTTAACTTTAAACTTTCTCATACAAACAGAAGGTTTAGTGATGGTATTTGCATAGATTACCTATGCCCTGTCTAATATGACTAAACCTTCTATAATGCACTCAGTTTTTAGATTTTAAATGGAAAATTTGTTTTATAAGGTGCCTATCATGAGATGCTGTGAGAGTTCTTTTTCTTTGTTAAAGTGCTAGGTGTAGACTACGTAATCTAGATATAGATAATTTTCTTATTTTGGAAGGAAAAAAAAGGTTGGTACCGTTTATTTGTGAAGCAAACATCATATTATGATCCTCTCCAATTGCTGCTTACTACTAGTTTTCTTGACTTTTCAGGCAATGGTTGCCCGTGGAGACCTTGGAGCTGAACTTCCAATTGAGGAAGTTCCCTTGTTGCAGGTAAATTAGTAAATTGATGTAATGAATACACCATACTTTTGACATTTCAACTGAAAGTATGATAAGTCTAAGATGAAGTTGCTTGACATATATTGCTATAGTAGTTTACTAATTTGGTAATTTTTTTTGTTTTGATTTTTTATAGATACAATAGGATAATATGTACTTTGGTTAAACATCAAAAGTATTGTGCAACTGAGTCAGGGAAAGAATAAATCTAAATTCTAAACACGAAATATTTGATTCAATTATTGAAGCAAGAGCCCCATACTAACTAGAACATCGGAAGTGTTGCACATGTATATCAGGGAAGAATTGATCTAGCATCATACGTTTGTTCATACCATTGTTTATATCAACTATTGAAGCAAAAGCCCCAATGCTTTCTTTTTAGACTATTTATTCTAAATTCTTCACTAGATATCACATACATTAAATAATTAACTTACATGCATGTTTAATTTAAGTAAAGCCACCCCACAAGGGATCCAGTGCCTGCAGCAGCTAGGAGCCTCATTCAAAGTGCAGATGGTGTTGGATGCTGGGCTTGACATATAAATTTGGCCGTTTATAGTTCTGCAAGCTATTTGACCTATTTACTATGGTCTCAAATGGTCTTTGGAGTACGGGCTTCTGAAGAATCCTTATTGTCAAACAGTTTAGAGTTGGCCATTGGAAATTGGGGGCTCTCTATGTTTGAGTTGGTTTGGTGTTGTTTGGGGGTTGAGGGCTGCAGATTCGACCCTCAACTCTAGCCTAACCAACCCATGAGCGCTCTAATCCAATACATTAGGACATGCCTCATGTAGGCCTTACGCATAGTCCATGTCTTATATGGGCCTTGCATAGACTCCAACCCTATTAACTTGTTGCTGGGAAAATTACTGAAAGGCCAAAATTTCCCTCACTTGAAACTTGAAAGCTATCAATGAAAATGAAACTAAATTAAAATAAAGCTGATTTCCTGCTGCCTGCATCACACCTGGCCCATAAACTGTTCTTTGTAAATGACTCCCTAACTTTGTAAGAGCAGTTGCTCTTCTATATTTTGATTAGGAAAGCAGCACATAGCAGGGGATAGCGTTTGGTATCATGCATGTAATATGTTGTAATATATATGTCAGGAATTTAAGTGGAGGAGATTGCAATACCCCAAATGAATTGTGTTGGATTAAATTGGACTAGTGAAAAAGATATGTTGCAGTATAGATATGTCTGTCTTCTGTGTTAAATTTCTAACCTTATCAAGCTTGCATTATTAATTTAATATTATACTAAAAAAACTGAGGGTGGAATTGCTATCTCTAATTGTATGTAGCCTTGCTATGTCATCATATGATATTTTCCCCTTTATATTCTGGAGTTTAAGAAAGTGTGACTGATGTTGTATGGGATTTCATTGTGTAACTCAATCCTATGTTTCATTCAAACAGGAGGACATAATTCGAAGGTGTCAAAGTATGCAGAAACCGGTAATTGTAGCGACAAACATGCTGGAAAGTATGATAAATCATCCTACACCAACAAGGGCAGAGGTCTCTGACATTGCAATTGCAGTACGAGAAAGTGCTGATGCAATCATGCTTTCAGGAGAAACTGCCCACGGAAAGTAAGTTTTTGTGTATGTCTGGTGGCCTCATCTTTTTATTTTTTATTTTATTTTAAGTTTATACTATAATAGCAGATGCATAAATTTTCAAATTTATGCATCAGCAATGATAATGCCTCTTTCATGCGGATTATCATCCTTTTTTTCCTTTTTTTGTTGTGTTTTTTGGTTGTATGTTGTTATCATTTCTTTAACCCAGGAAAAATGAGGTAGAAAATGGTTGTTTTAAGGTTTTTCATGCTTTGGCTTTTGATTTTGTGGGCTTTCTTAAGATACAGGTGTGTGTGTGTGTGTGAATATATATATGGGTTGAGTTAAGTTCAAGTTACACTTTGTTTAATTTGATGCTTTTTTAGTTCTCATAAAATTATTACTTATCAAAGAAAAGTATGGATGCATTATCTATGATTGGAGAAAGATTTATTGGGGTTCATTTGACTCTATGATATGCAACTCTCATTTCTTACATGTCTCATTACTAGCTAAATTAGATATGCCATGTGTTCTTTTTTTTTTTTTTTTGGGGGGGGTGAGGGTGGGGTTCTTCCATGTATACACTTGTTTATTCATTTGTTACCTGTTGTTGATGTTAACCACTTCAAGTCATCAACGATGATATTCATGCTTGCTCTTTTGTTTTGTTTTGTTTTTTTGTTTTTTGTTTTTGTTTTTGTTTTTGTTTTTGTTTTTGTTTTTGTTTTTTGTTTGTTTGTTTGTTTGTTTGTTTGTTTGTTTGTTTGTTTGTTTTTTTTTTTTTTTTTTTTTTTTGTTTTTTTTTTTTTTTTTTCTGATTGCCCTATTCTTGTTATACATGAGTTGGTTATTCTGTCCTCTTCTAGACGACTTCTCTTTTTCCTCCTTCATTTTTCTTCTTATTTGAATTTTTTTTTTATTAATTGCATAATTATAACAATGACTCAAGGTATCCATTGAAAGCTGTAAAAGTAATGCATACTGTGGCATTAAGGACTGAGTCAAGTCTACCAGTTAGCACAACTCCTCCAATTCAATTGGGTAGCTTTAAGGTATGCATTCGCTAAAACGAGAAGTTACGGCCTGTTTTTATCTCTTGTATTCTTCCCTTGTATTTGGGTTGCACCCATTTTGCTCTTCTTAATGAATCATTAACTTACCAAAAATTTTCAATGAGAACTGCTGCAGTTTCTCTTTTAAAATCTGATATCTTCCTGGACATTCTTTCACAGAGCCATATGGGTGAAATGTTTGCTTTCCATGCCACAACTATGGCTAACACTCTCAATACTCCTATCATTGTTTTCACAAGAACAGGATCCATGGCTGTACTTTTAAGTCATTATCGGCCTTCCTCAACAATATTTGCCTTCACAAACGAGTGAGTTCAGTAGCCTTATAGCATATAATATTCTTCAATTTCTTTTCAAGTCACATGTCATGATTTATAATGTGATCTTACCCTGGACAAAAGCATATATGTTGGTTAATAAGAAGAGTACTACTGACTTATCAAAAAGAAAGAAAGAAGAGTACTACTGATTTAGTGCCACGTTGGAGTGGCCAACATTTTTTCTAGAATGATTGACATGCTGACATCTGTGCATTCATCATATTTTTATTCTTTGTATTCAACTCATGCACGATGGGATTTGCATTCTGACCTCATCCATGACCCCCATACTGGGTTTGGAGGTGCCACAGTGGTTGAAGGTGGCATTGGGCCCAAACTCCATTGGCTATCATGTTGCTATTCAAATATGCTAAATGTCTGGCTAAAACAGTTTGTGTGTATTTGCTCAAGAAAAAAATCCTTTAAAAGAAGCAAAAAAGAAATATCATGAAGAGTGACAGCCCAGAAACACCCCTCAAAAGAGTTATCTGAGCTTCTTTTGGAAATGCCCTTCGCAATACAGGACCTGAAACATTATAATGATTAAAACCCAATTTTGCAAAAGTGTGCCACTGTATAACAGTCCCTGCTAATCCATTTGAAAAGCCTACAAAGTACTGGTATACATACTCATTCAGGTGGTGGACCTGGATATCTTCTGCTTCAAGGATTTATATTTCCCATGAAGTTACATACATAATTTATCAATCTACAAAGATATAAATATGTTCTGGAAGAATTACTTCTGGCTTAATCAATTGTTGTATGCATATTTGAAGAAGCTAGATGGTCTCTTTATACTAACTGTTGCTTAATTTTTAAACAATTCAATAGGCAAGGAGCATAAAAATTTAATGGGCTTCCTTTACAACAAAAGGAAAAAACAGAACAAAAAACCAGAAAGGAAGAGGAAAAAGTAGTTGTTTTACTTTTTATGTCTTGTTGGGAGTAGCATTGGAATTTATTTGAAATGATTTCATGCTTAGCAGAGAAAGGATTAAGCAGAGGCTGGTGCTTTATCATGGTGTCATGCCCATATACATGCAGTTTTCTAATGATGCTGAGGAGACCTTCTCCAGAGCCCTTAAGCTATTAGTGGTGAGTAATTTCTGGATGATATATTATCGTTTGTCCACTCAAATTTTCATATTAGAGTAAAATATTAAAATTCTATGCTTCAGGGTAAAGGTCTGTTGAAGGGGGGAGAGCATGTAACTCTTGTCCAAAGTGGTGCACAACCAATCTGGCGTGAAGAATCGACTCACCACATCCAAGTCCGTAAAGTCCAAGGTTGATCTTGCACTAGTGAAGAGCCTTCTACTTAAATAGATCTTATTTAGAGTAGTTCATACTTAAGTTAAAGTATCATCTTGATTTTGGCTACTAACAATCTTGTGGTTTCTTCTTCCCAGTTTGAACTACAGCTAATTCTAATGAGTTTGAGAACCACATAAATTGAGTGATTATTGGTATTTCAGTGCAGAATATTATTTTTTATTTTTTTATTTTTTTTGAGAATACTAATTATGTTAACACACACACACAAGGGGAGAGGAGAGAATATAATTGGTAACAAATTAAGTTGTAAAGTTTCAAAAGTAACAAATTAAATCTTGGGGTATGAAAAGGTGGCAAATTAAACCCCAAGCACCGTGCGGTTCCACTATGGGCCGATGTTAATTTTTGTTTTTGAAACTATATGATTAATTTGTTACCCCTCCCAAATTATAGTGTTTAAAATGTAATTTACCCAGATTACTTTATTGTTTTAGATTTTAAATATAGCAAAGGTGCGCCATTAGAATTGCAATTCAGAATTATATATTTTCTTTGATTGATTCATATAAGGTGCCAAGTCATCATCGTTGTCCAAGCTTGTTTCAATATTCTCACGTCTGGCTTTGTGGATTGTTTTTGCAAACTAACACCATATGAAGCTGTATCTTGGATTAGTTCATGTTTGTTAACGTTTCTTTCCCACTTTTCTTTTGAGGTTCTCTTACCCATTGACCCTAGGACCCATCATATTAGTGCTATTTTATATGTCATCCACACATCAGACTAAGCTATTCTGCTTTACCAGTAAGTTTTGTACTTTTGTGACAGTCCAGCAATTGTCAGTATAATTGTAGAGTCATAGAGATCTAGTGCTTTGTGTGTGGATATACATATAAGATTAAGAAGGAACATTCTTGACTTGTATTGTTCTCTAACATTATTTTCTTTTTAAACCATACAAGAAAAAAAAGAAAAAAAAACACACTGGAGAAGGGGTATGGAAAGTTAAGAAGCCTATGTTACTAACCGATTTTCGATTAAGCTGAAGTCGTGTATGGTTTTCTAGATGCTAATGGATCTATTGAGGAAGCTGTTTCTGGGCATGCAGAAATAGTAGTATGGCAATCAGTCCATTCAGTCTTCTGACGTAAAATACAGAACTACTGCTAGTGGGTAAGATTGGATCATACAGCATAATAATGTTATAAACAACATTTTGTAAAACCTATGTAATAAAGAGAACCCTCAGACCCCAGTAACCTCATCAGTTTACCCTAATGTCAATTTACCGCGACACTAACACCTCAGCGACTGTTTTTTAATTTTATTTTTTCTGAATGAAAAAAAGGGGTTTTTGGTGTGGATTTATCGAGCCCAAGTCACGTGGCGGCAATGAGTAATACCTTGTGTATCACTGGGGTCTTGCTTGGACTATCACTCAAACCGCTTACTAAGTGAAGCAATTTGAGGACTCTTACCATTAAACCACACTCCCGCAGTGGTCTTAGTTACTGTTACCTTTCAAATAGAAAATAGATGCATGATGGATCACGTTTCTAAGAAACAATAAGAAAGCAGAGCAATAATTTATTTATTTTAAAAAAAAATGCATTTATTTCCAAGGTCTTGACACCTTTTAGACTCTTAAATTAAACCATTATAGATTTCACACGAAGTTTATCAAGTCTAGAATCTAGATGGCAAACATTGGAAATGCAATGTTTATTTCCTTATCCCTTTCTTTAACTTATGTCGTTGCATTAATTTGCCTTTATAAATCTTAATTAAAATAACATGTTAACAAATTTCACTTCATCGCTTTTCTAATTCTTGCTTGGAAGCATCTGAAGATTATAAATATACTCCTTCACTCAAAATAAGTGGATAAACTTGTCTATTTACAGGAAGTGATAAAAATCAGAGCATCTATAAAATGTTTACACAAAACCATGACATCATGTGGACAAAATCACCCTAATACTAAGCAACCGAAGTACTACTTTTCCATGCTGAAACTCTTGTAACTCTTGGTTGCACTAAAGAATATCCTGCAAAACTGAGCAATCACTCTTGTATATGCTTAGTAGTTAGTAGTACACCTTGTCTACCCAAAACTCTTTCAACCGCACAACATGTTTACCTCGTATAACTAGTGAGCAGGGACGGACCTAGGTAGGGCCCAAGGGAGCTCGGCTCCCCTGAGTCCAAATTTTTATTTATTTATTTTTTGTTATTATTTATTTTATTTTGTAGCTGGGCCCTTACAAAAACCTTAATTAGGTCCTCATTCTCTTGAATAAGCATAGCTAGTCTCACTCAAATAGTAACTATTCAACCAAAAATTTAACAAAAACAATAAAAACATTCACGATGGTGATTGTATTTTACCAAAAAAAAAAAAAAAAAACTATTTTACCACCACAGAACTAAAAAACCATGTGTTACTGGAGAAACTAAAGCTAAATTTTTTTGCAACTACAATAACTAGTATAAATACCAGTTGACTGTAGTAAGTTGTTAAAAAAAAAAATACAATATTTTATTAAAATTATATATCTTCCTTCAATTAAAAAACTCAAATTCTCTCTCTTTCTTTATTATTTTAAATGAAGTGATAAAAAAAAAAACCATTTGATATTGATTGTAATGTAAAGTGATGTAGTAAAATAGATAAAGTAGTTTTTGAGGTGCTAAAAGCTAAAATTTTTAGCAATACCAATGTGAATGATCTAAATTTAACATAAAAAAAAATCCTAGCCAGCCTAGTATTAAAAAAAAAAAAAATTGTTTTTGTTTTTGTCTTTATTGGTAAATAATTGCATCTTAATGTATGTAGGGTTAAGGCCCAAATTGTATATTGGGCATTGGGCCTTGGCCGAGAGCATAGTAATCCAAGAACAAATGAATGGTGTTAGATGGGTCAAGTTTAGAATTTAATGAATGAGATACGAGTGAGAGGGTGGTCTGAGGAGGAATGTTTCCTTGGATAGGTTAAGCACGGCTCAAATGTGTATCTTAAGGTTCAAGGTAACCTTCTAGGAAACTCCAGTGACAAGGACGTATATTTCGAGTGTACCAGAGAGTGGAAGCTAGGAAATACCTAAGGAAAGGCTGCAGCTGGCTGCTGCCATCGCATTGAATGCCTTGTAGTTAACTTTCTAGCCGCATTTATGTGGAGAAAACTTCTGAACAGTGTTGCCTTGGCTATCATAACTCACAGAAAGCCAAAGAGGGTGTCTGATGGGACAAGCACTCAAGTAGTGGCTCAATTGATCAACAAGTGTAGGATCAAGATGGTCCAAAAGGGACTATATAATGAAAGAGATTCTCCATGGATAGAAGATCGAAAAATTAAGAAGAGAAACACTGTAGCAATCAAGAATCAAACTTGTAACCCAGCTTTGAAAGCAATACATAAGAACCAATCTCCTCGGATATTGCCAAGGACATTTTTCCTTAGTGTAAACTTGTTATCTTCCTTTCTTTGTCATCAAGATCTATTTACTTGCCGCTTAATTCATTAAAACCCAGTTTTCTAACCCATTCTTAACAAATTTATTATTTTGAGCTTTTTGGGCCTAGGTTTATATACCTTTTAGGCTATAAGTTCAAATCTGATCCTTACAATGTATTTAAAAATAACAATTTTATGTATTTATAATTTTTTAATATTGTATAGACACTTATTTGGAAAATTTTTTTTTCTTTATACTTCGACTCTCACTAGCTTGAAATATCCATGAGACCACCTTTTCGGATTGTTTTCTTTAGATTTTGTTTGAAGTCAACTTTTATTTTTGTCAAAAAAAAACCAAAACAGAACTAAAAGTTAGAGACGGAGTTACATGTCGAAGGTCGCATGTAAGCGGTATCGATCACGTGTCAGGCACTTCTTACTTCATGTGCATGCTTTCCTCACCTCTGCCTTTCCCAGTGCCCTTTTTCATGTCAGATCTCTGTCTCTCTCTGTATGTGCGTGTGAATCAATGTAGGTGAAGCCCATGCATGCAGAAAACCTTTCTCAAACTCGAAAGAGTTAAAGCAAGCTCAGCAATCAACAAGCATGCAACACCGGTTAGGTTTTGACTGCCAAATGTTACTTACACCTAACCTTTATTTTAACTGTAGTCCTCCTTGTATGGTTTTTGGGAACAACGAGCTCTTATCAAAGCTTTTGTTATAACTGTAGTCCTCCTTGTATTGATTGGTATCAAAAATATGGTGATGTAGTTGTTTTTGACACTACTTATAAGGTGAATACTTATGATATGCCTTTTGGTGTCTTTGTGGGTGTCAATAATCATGGAAAGACAATTCTCTTTGGTTGCGCACTTCTTCGCAATGAAACAAGTAGTACATTTCAATGGTTAATGAAGGTAAATTTTCAATCTTGTAAAAATTCACAATTATTTTTTAATTTGGATAGTATTTGAATTTTTTTGCATTGTAATAATTTTATGTTTGATTGGCAGACTTTTGTATCATTGATGAAGAAGCCACCCAAGTCTATTTTGATTGATCAAGATCCATGGATCACAGAGGCAATTTCAAAAGAATTGCCACTCACAAAACATGCATTTTGTATATGGCATATTTGCCACTAAATTTAGTGGTTGGTTTACATCAATTCTTCGTAGTCAATATTCGAGTTGGTGCAAGGATTTCTACAAGTTATATAAGTTGGACTCATGTTAAGAATTTGAGCACCAATGGCTACAAGTTATTGCAAAATATGATGTGTGTATGAATAAACATGTGATTGGATTATACCAAATTAAGCACTTTTGGGTACCATGTTACCTTCGTGGAGATTTTTTTGGAGGAATGACAACAACGGGAAGATCTGAAAGCATAAATGCCTTTATCAAACGATTTGTTAGTTCCCACATAAGCTTGATCCAATTTGTTAAACAAGTAAGTCATTACTTACCCTTATAATTTATTTTATTTATGTTTATATTTGTCAATGTTAGTATTTTTTATATTATTTTTTTAAGTCTTGGTGTGTCATTTAAATGCTTATAATTTGTTGTCATTTTTAATTTAGATTGACCTTGTCGTTGAAGATGTTGAACAAATACAATCACATGATACAATGTTGGAAACGTTTAGGAGTTCTTCTTTAAGAAGCCTTTCACCATTAGAAGACCAAGCCCATAGTGTGTTGACACCTTATGCTTTCAAATTATTTCAAGTGGAGTTTGGGAGTGCTACACTATATTCCGTGCTTCAAGAAAATGACAGTGAATTTGTGTTGCAATATTACAAAGACAAAACTAGTCAAAAACACAAAGTTTTGTGGGATGGTGAAATGACTAATTGTAGTTGCAAACATTTTGAATTTTGGGGTATACTTTGTCGTCACATACTTAGGATATTTCTTCACAAAGATTGCCACCAAATTCCACGTATGTATCTATTATCACGTTGGAGTTGTGAAGTATCACTAAAGGGAAAAGAATTGTTAGTTTTGAATGATGAAGATTTAGTGGACAAGGAAACCAATATCGATGGTGATGTTAATGATGTGATTGATGAAGACTGTTTTATTTCTTGTCCTCCAATGTCAAAGACAAAAGGTCATCCAAAGCAAAAACGAATGAAAGGTGGAAGAGAGTTGGGAAAGCAAAAGAAATCTTGTAGACTTTGTAAGCATATTGGCCATAACATCTCTACATGTCCGGAGAAGAATAGTAGTACTTCCTCAAATTGTGCAAACAAGAAAAAGAAAACAACATCAATAGATATTGGATTGAACCCGGTATTTTGTTTGAAATGTCAGGTGAAAGCTTTTTGAGATTGTGAAAGAAAAATTATGGCACATATTTTGTTAATGTTGTAATTTTGACATGTTTTTGAGAAGATTTGATGGAATTTACTTATTGAACTTTTGCTTTTGCTTGATTGTTGGTTTAAATGTTAAGTATATGTTGCTTTTTAATTATTAAGGATACATTATTTTGGTGTGATACTTTTATTGTCCCATTTGATTTTAAAATTTTTGTTCATTTTTATCTCTATTTTGATCACTCCCACTCACAGTATATTGTTTATGAAACTTTCGGTCTAATAGTAATGAATTGGTGGTACGTTAACTATTTTTGTATTCTCAAAATGAAAATTCTCTTAATTATTAAAAAAAAAAAAAAATAAAAAGACTAGAAAGATAAAAATGATGAAAAATTTAGAGCCACGTTAATGAAAAATAGAAGGAAAAAGAATATATATATATATATAATCAGTAATTGTATATATAATAGGATTTTTATTAATATATTAGTGATTTCAATTGAGTTTGGAGATTAAATTCAATATCTACATATTTTCTTGTGGTCCATGGAAGAGTGATGAAAAAAAAAAAAAAAATTGACTACAGAAAAGTAGGAGATGAAAAGGTGAAATAGTTGATTGGAGGGAAAAAAAAAAAAAAAAAAAAAGGTGAAATGGAGACTACTTCTTTATTTATCTCATGTGTGGATGGACTTTTTGGGTTGGTGGGACTGCATGTGGATGAGAAAGCTGAAGGGTATTTTGGATTTATCGTAAAATATTTGTTTTCTTCTAAGCAAACTGACACACGCTCTTTCATTGCACAGATTTTTTTGTGCTTGCCATTATACAATGGCATTTCAGTAATTCTTAACGGGTGCCCTAAGCATTACCTTTTTTTATTAGCATTATACTAATATTATTAGTATTTATTTACCTTTTTTTATGGGCTCAAAGTTCATTCTCACTCACCTCAGCAATAGAAACCTTAAAAGATTATTGCCACTGAAAACTAGGAGACTTTGAGAATGCTTAAGTAGAAAATGACTTTTCTTTTTCATTTCTTGAAGAGGACTTCTTTAAAATATGGAAGGACTTATTAAATCTCCAACATTTTCAATGGGATTGTCTTGTGTAGGCACCATTCAAATCTCCTTAAAATTGTTGGTTTAATATGATAAAAATTACAAAGAAAAATTTATTTGAGGAACTCAACATAACTATCTCATTCTTTTTAAGGAGATTCAAGCCTTCTTGGTGGACTTTTCTTTTCCATTATTGAAGTGGACTTTTTTAAAACGGAAGGACTTATTAAATCTCCAACATTCTCAGTGGGATTGTCTTGTGTAGGCACCATTTAAATCTACTTAAGATTGTTGGTGTAATACAATAAAAATTCAAAAAAAAAAAAAAAAATTATTTAAGGAACCCAACATAACTATTTTGTTCTCTTTAAGAAGATTTAAGCCCTTTTGGTTGGCAAAACACAAAATCCAAGACTGGTGCAACAAATCTTCTCTTGACTTGTATCCTCCAAAATACAATAGCCAAACAATCAAATGAACCCATTTTCTCATACATTACATTTAAGTCCAATAAATCTCCACACTTATAAATTAATAACGACTTCTCTCCTTATTAATGCGGAATTCCAAATTTGACTAACACACTAATTTCTCATTTATCACATAAATTCTCATATTTGTTTTGAAGTAAAATATTTTTTGGAAAATGTTGTTCTATTTTCAGGTGTTTATTTGGATGTAAAATGTGATCAAACCTATAAAATATTTTCCATTGACTAGAAAATCCTTTATAAAAAGTTATAAAGTTTTTTAACCTTTGAAAATTTGGTAAAACATTTTATAAGAACACATAGTGGCTTCTTTTCCTCCCATTTGGTGGCTAGGTGGTTGGTCTAGTGGCTGCCCAATAGGTGCCAATGATTTGGAGATGCCGTTTCGGTGACCAGAGGTTTAGTTGCCGGAGACATTTCGATTGTTGGTGCAATGGACTAGTCATTGGAGCCATTGTTTCAGTTATTGGTTCAAACGATCTAGTCCCTAGACCTTTGACACGAGCATCTCAAGTGGCTGAGTAATTTGTTTTGGTAGTTTGTTTGAAAATTTTTACATGTCATGCAAAATACCTGATAATATTTTACTGAAAATGTTTTACTTGTAAAATATTACATTTGGAAATATTTTACTTCAAAATAAATAGAGCGTTTTGTCAACTTAATATTTAACAAAACAGTCTATTTGTTGACAAAACACTCTATTTGTCTAGAAATTCTACCTAGAAATTGGTCTTTTGATATGATCTTAGAATGGAATGAGCTTGCTTCAGTTAAAGTGATTGAGGCAGGCAGGAATTCTTATAACACTTATGGACAGATTCTGGAGTCCATCTCATGGTTGCAACTGTCCTTACACTATTGTGATTTTAGATGTTTTTGAGTCCAATTTAGTAGCGTGTAAGGTTGTTGATTATGTGGTTACAGCTGTTTGGTTAGAGGATTTACCTGTCTTTCACAGTAGTTTTAGCTGCTGATGCTTTATAATGTTACCTATTAATAAAGCTTTCTAATCTATTATTTTTTTTAAGAAAAAAGAAGAAGAGAAAGAAGAAAAGGCTAGGACCATGAGCCTTACATTTGACCTTAATGAAAAATGCTAAGAAAAGGCTAGGACCGTGAGTTGTGTCAAAAGTTATGCAATTTTTTTTTATGGTCCTACTATTGTTCTACTTTATTTTGCCTCATCTCTCTCTCTCTCTCTCCAAATATCCCTTCCCACTTGATACACTTGTAGCACATAGCACAACCAATATAGGCAACCAAATCTACGAATGTCAAGGCGGCTAAAAGAAAGTAAAACCTGTCAAGGTGACCTTTGTTGAGATTTCCTGGGATCCATCCTGGCATGTGATCTTTAGTTGAAATATTCATAACCATGCTCACGAGTAAGATACTCATGTAGTTCCTATGTGAGATAGATAACAAGCAAAGTGTACTGCCAAAGCTCTTTAGCCCCATCTGGTGTCTGTGCATTGAAGAACTCCAATTGAGCTACATACATAAAAACTTCAGAAGCTCCTACAAATGCGTACTGTGGAATTTGCCAGAAGATGCTTAAGGAGCTTGACCCTTCACACTCTGTGCATTCTTTTATTGCATATTTTAGTCTATAGCACCCCACTATTCCAGCTGAAACCATTGCCATCGTTGCTATAACAAGACCAATTCCCATTCTTTTGAAGCTCAGTAAGCCCCTTGGAATCTGATTTCTTAATTCTTCCCACAAGTGGGTCAATAACTCGCTGGCAAAGGAAGATAACAACTTCGAAACTGAGTATGTTAAAGCTAGACATGCAGGTGGAATTTGCAAGTTTGAGACGGTAGTTTTCATGACAGCACCTTGCTCCACGAAGAGAGAGGCCATTTGTGTGGAGACTGTTTAGTAGATTATGGTGCAGATCCAGATTGGAAGTAGTCTCAGAATGCATTTAACTTCTTCCACTTGGTAATTGGTCAGAGACGCCAGGGTTTGTAAATAGCCTGGTTCTGGTCATCAAAATCCCCTGATGAGATAAATGCAGCCTTATCCAATAACCTATAATAAAGATGAAAAAAGTTAGCATTGTAATGGATAGTCACATGAGTTTTATCATTTCTATGTGGGTCTAGCTTGAATAATTATTGGTTTGTTTGGCAATACTAGTTTTAACCTTATCAATCAAGACTCCTACTTTGAACATTGGAAAACCATGTTGGTCCAAATAACATTTAGAGGTCTTAAAATTTAATATATCATGAAACACAATCTATTCCTATTAAAAATTAAGCAATTTGATGGATCTTTTGCCAAGTAATACGAGCTTAATGGAATTATATATGTTAATGATCATGCTCTTTTACTTACCGGAATCCATGCGTGTGGAGTATTCTCCTATTACCATTTTTCGAAGACTGTATTCCATCCACAACATATAAGTCCTCTGCATTTGGTGACAGCTTAACCCTCCATTTCTTCGCCGCGGCAACTATGACATGGCAAAATTTGGAGAGAGGGTTGCCATTTGGCTTGAAGTGCTTGTACCTTGAGCTCCCAACAAGAAACAAGACCAGAGCTGCAAATGCAGACCCTGCTGACACCCAAAATCCCAAAGCCTACATCCCTTCATTTTCAAAGTAGCCTAGCATGGTGTTGGAGAAGAGGTAGCCAATGTTTAGAGCTAGGTAAAAGTAGCTAAAAAAGGCAACTTTTGAATGTCCCTTCTTAGGGTTGTCTTCTTCAAACTGATCTGCCCCAAATTTAACAATATTTGGTTGATAACCTCCATTTCCTAGGGCAACTAGGTAGATGGAAAGGTAAAATAACCCCATCCCCAAGCTTGAATGGGCACCACATTGAGTTTTTTAATCTCCACAACCTCTAGGTTTGAGTAAGAAGAAGTATGATGATAGTGATAGTGATACCAAACCCTGTCATCAAATGCATATACGCACCCTGCTAATTAATGTAAAGACCATCACTTGTTCTGCTTGTGGTAATTTACATCAGGAATTAAATAGCTAGCAAATTCAGAACTTACTATGAGAAAGATGAGCTGAAATATGGCACAAGTATTGTATCTTCCCCATTAGGAATCACTAATGAATGCACCAACTAGAGAGAAGATGTAGACTCTCCCAGTCCATTTGCTCACGTTGTTAGCAGCATCAGAATTTTTTTCACCTAAGACTCTTGTCAGGAACAACACCTGGTTCACTTCCACGGGTGGCCAGACCTTGGTTCACTATTGATTCATTGAGCGAAAATAAAGAAGAGTACAAAGTAAGGAGTCACTTTTGCACGGGAAATTTAAGCCTGGTAAACTTTTATTTATTTATGATGGAGTCCACTCTTATTTAAGAACACAAATGCACACAAAGTTATAGGCTTGATCTTCTTGAGAATTTGAGGTAAGGATAAGAACTGTTACATACATTATCACACGTTTTTAAATTGAAATCATAAGGGAAATGAAATACTTGTTACATACAGACTGTTTCATATACTTCAAATTCCAGTTTTAGTTTTTGTTTGAAATAAACACAACCCAGAATTTTATGCCTACTAAATATTTAAGGACATAAAAAAGTTATGCAGAGGGGCTAAATTCAGAAGAAAGGACCCAAGAAGTAGCTATCCAAGTTGAGTTCAAGTACATACCAATTCATCGAACACCTAGAGAATGTTAAAATTTTAAATTTCAAATTTGTTTGCAAGTTCATCCTAATTAAGCATTCAATTTATGAATAGTTTTGAGAAAAAGCTGAAGGGGAAGGTTGCCAAACCCTCTTCATGCATAAAATCGGAATTACATGGCTAGAATTTATTATTCATGTCTAGGCATGCAAGTATTTGTAAAAAAGAAAAAGAGTTTTTTTTTTTTTTTTTTTTTTTTTTTTTTTTTCCAGGTACATTGCTTTTGGGAAAAGAAAGAACGTACAAAATTGATTGAGAGGTCACTCACCTTAGGCATCTGTAGAATTGAGGTGAAGATTGAAAGTTTTTCGAAGATCAATCTTCTTCTTTCTTTTAAATTTCACTATATCAAGGCATGTTTCTTTATTCTTTATTTTAGAACTCAAGGTTGAATGTTTGTCTTGTATAAATGGAGTAGATCTTTTATTGCTTATGTTGTTTGATTTTGTATGAGATGCAAAACCATGTTTTCCAACAGAATTATCATGTTAAAGTAAAATGTTATATTCTATGCTTCAGGGTAGAGGTCTGCCGAAGTGGGGAGAGCATGTTACTCTAGTCCGATGTGGTACAAAATGTTGATTTTGCACTAGTGAAAAGGCTCCTCAATAGATATTAATTTAGGGTAGCTCATACTAAAATCAAATTATCGTGTTTGATAGTCCAAAAACGTATTGACCCATTGTGATGAATTAATTGATTAATTAGCTAAGTTTATTAATTAATCAAATTAACATGCAATTGTATGTGGCAGCATAAACAAATCACCAATTAACTAAAGTATGCAACGAAAAATAAATTGACACAGTAATTTATTTACGAATAGAGAAAACTTACACTGCAAAAACCCCACCGGGTGATTTTAAGTTCACCACTCTCGAGAATCCACTGTTATCAAAACAAGTGGTTACAAGTAAAGGAATCACAGTACCTTATACCAACATGCAGTTGAACCTTTATCCCAATACCCAATTGGACTTGTTCTGTAGTGACAATTTCTCATTTTCAATGCATGGCTCCCAGTACATGACTAACCAATTGCGCGGATCTCAGTACTTGACTTGATAACCAATTTGAGAAGGATGTTGACTGCAAAGTTTTTCAGTTCATCTAGACGATAAAGATTATGAATTTGCTTGGTCATAAAACCCTACGGCGTACAAACACAGTAGCTTCTTCAAGAACTAGGGCAAATTAGGTATTCGGTCACACTCTTCTTCACACTTGTGGAATTGTGCTCTTGTGCAACTTGTCACATTTTTCAGCCCTTAAAATAAATCCTTATATATATATATATATATATGTTTAGGGTTATGAGAAAAGAAATCCCAAACATATACTCACTGATTGGATAAAAATTAGCTTGAAAAACTGAACTTCATAAATCTCTATAGATACCCTATCTATTGAGCTAGCTGTCAAGCCACGGGCTTTAGTAGCTTTTAAATCTCGATAGATGCTAGCTGTCGAGATTTAAAATCCTGCACTTCATTCATTGATTCTTGGATAGACTTGCATGGCTTTAACACTTGAACTTGAAACCTTGTTTCTTGAAGCATTAAACACAGCATAGATCTACCAAATTACAAGTAAAGTACGTTTTGTCAAAAGATTAGTCAATTACATAAAATGTTGACAGATGTTCCTAACATGAATCACATGTCTTAATAGTGTTAACTTTGGATACTATAATCTTATGACTTCTTCTTCCTAGTTTGAACTCAAGTTGATTCTAACTAGTTGGAGAACCATTAGAGCTAGGTGATTATTGGGAATATAGTGCAGAAAAAATCTTTATTAAGTGTCCGTTTGTGATTTGTTTATTTTGTTGAAATTGAAAATTTTTGCTGAAATTACTGTAGATAAAGATAAAAGTTAGTTGAAATAGTACAGTGTGACTCATGAATAATACCAAAAAGTGCAGTGGGACCCATAAATAGTAGAAAAAAAATAAGCTGAATAGTAAAATAAGTTGGCAAAAATAATTCATGCCAAATGCACACTAATGTGTCTTTGGCAAAAATTAAAAAGCCAACTTATTTTATTATTCAGTTTATTTTTGCTACTATTTATGTGCCTCTTACAATTTTTGGTATTATTCATAGGTCCCACTGTACTATTTTAGTTAATTTTTACTTTTATCTACCGTATTTTCAGTAAAAAATTTTCAATTTCAGTAAAATAAGCAAATTCCAGACATTCCTGATGGTAGAAAATTTAAACAATGGAAATGGTCTCACTAGCCTACATTCTTGTGAGGTTCAAGTACACGTTGACTATATATAATACTTCTCATATTAGTGCTATTATTATGTTTATGCGTCATCTGTACATGATACGATAAGCTATTCTGGGAGTATCAAAGGGTGGTAGTATTCATTTGGCAAACTCAGGTTATCATTCAAACTTACAATCAATGAGATTGAAGCCTGGGATGCCCCAAAAGTCTAATAAGGAGATTTGCCAGAAAAATGAATTGCTTGTGTTTGCTCCGGACTCCTGTACAAGCTATAGTTAGAGAACGTTTGGCCAGCGCGTTTGCGTCTGGCGTTTACGTTTTCAGCTCCTTTTTTTTTCACGCGTTTCAAGCTTTTCCCAGCCACTTTTTTACTGTGTAGCACTGTAGCAGTTACTGTTCAAGGAACAGTAGCCGCAATAATTGACTTTTCAACCCAAATTTTACTGTTTACGGACTCACAATTTTTACATTTCAGTAACTTTTTCATTAAAAATGGATCCCACAGTACTATTCACACATTTAAAAATTATTTTACTACAGTGTTTTTAATTTTCAACTTTCAATTTTCAGCTGTACCTAAACGGACCCTTCCCTCCTAAAAGTGCACCTGTCTCTCTATATTATGTGAACAGATGGTTCTCTTTTTGTCTTCTTGAGAGGTGTCACCTTCTTGACCCAACTCCCTATCATTTATTTTTGTAGCAGTTATTTGTCAGTTTTATAAAGTCAATAACTTGGGTAGGTGTTGTTGGCTAGGGAAACGGTGAGATGTTGCAGCTCTGCTTGCTTTGTCTCTCTGGCCACTTGAGGACCTGAATCAACTTGGAATTGGTGTGAAAAATTTTGTGGCAGTGTGCTAAAATGTACTTTTATTAAATTTCATTTTTCTATTATAATCTTCCTCGTTAAATTGACTATTTGGGCATTTTCGATGATTTATGTAAAAGTAAAATATTCTCTATTATTGAGAATGAGATTAAAAAAAGTCACTTCAATAAATTTTCTGTATTTGAATTTTTTTTGACTCATGAATAGTAGCTCATCAAGTCTGATGGGCTACTGTTCATTCTTCAAATGCTTTTTTTCTATTATAATAATTAGGTGTTGAATAAAAAAATGTTGAAAGATGTATAGTTGTTAAAATAAAAATAAATAATGAATGAAGAAATAATATTTAAATAAGATAGAGAATCTGTTGGAAAGTGTATTTGAAAAAGTAGGTAGATAAAAAGTAAAAGTCACTGTTCATTCTTCAAACAGTACAAAAATTTGATGAATTTGCTGGAGATGCTCTAAGAGCTATTTGGATTTTTAGTTTCCATCACCCATAACTCTGTTTTCATCACCCATAACTAAAATTGGTAAGTCCCATGGTTGAGTAGTGTGTTTGGATGTATTTCTAGTTTTTGTTTCCATCACTAAATTATTTGATTTTTGAGTAATGAGTTATGAAAAATGAAAACAAATTTTAAGTGTTATCAAGTTATCAAAACTCAGTTTTCATGGCATTTTGGTAATTAAACACTCATACATGGGACCCATTAGTCTTGTCAAGTCAGATTTCCCTTCTCTCTCTTACCCGTCACTCTTCCTTTTTTTTTTTTTTTTTTTTTTTTTCACTTTTCTTTCTTTCTCTGTTCTTCTTTATCTGTTCTTCTTTTTGTTCTTCTTCAGAGCAAAATCTCACCCACATCGAAAGACAAAAGAATCTCAGCCCTCCCCATCCACAGCCTCTTTTCTTCGATCTGCTTGCCATTCTTTGTCCTTCACCCTTCCCACGCCGACCCATCCGACGAACAACTCACAAATGGGTCTAAGTCTTAGTCTCAAACCGATACTTTGTTGGAGGGCTTGCCTGGGCCACTGATGACCAAGCCTTGAAGCATACTTTCTCACTATACGATGATATCCTTGAATCGAAGGTCCGTTGGTCGTTGATCAGAGATTTCAGATCTGATTCGATCCGGCTTTGTCGTTAATCCAAAAGAAAAAAAAAAAAGGGGATCTATGAAAACAGTATATGAGAGAGAGAGTGACCCCATAAGTAGATGGGTCTTGATTAAAATGATTGTGTGAGAGATGCGTCTTGCTATTTTTCTAGACAAGGTTTTTTTTTTTTTTTTTTTTAATTTATATTTTATTTGGTGGTGTAACATAAATAAGTATGAATGGAGTTTTTATTTGCAGCTGCATATTTTGAGGGTTGGAAAATGGCTTTTGGGTTTGGGGCAATTTTTATTGATGAGAGTTTTTGTTGTTTGTACTTCTTTGGTTGCACTTTGGCACTGTGGCTGTGGTGGTGGCAAAATAAAATGAGCAGTGAAGAAAATGAAATGAAATGAGTGTGAGGCGGGTAGACTAACAGAATTGCTTGACATGGTGCCCAGGTATTGGTCTCACAGAAAGTACAAAAAATTGAGTTATGAGAAGTTGGAAACAGTGTGCCAAACGTGCCACCTTTAGGGAGTTGGGGTATTTTAAGTGATAAGTGATGAGTGACGAAAATTGAGTAAGGAGTGATGGTTTTTTTAAAACCAAATGGCCCCTTAGCTTAATATTGGTTACAATATCAAAATCTCCATGTGTTTACATTTAAAAAAAAAAAAAATCCATGTGTTTTTTTTTTTTTTTTTGAGATAACAAAAAAAAAAAAAAAATCCATGTGTTTAAATAAATTTTTTGTTCTCCTTTTGGAGATGATACCGATCATTTCATTAGTTTATCACACTATAAGAAATATGTACTATTGTGGCGGGCCAAAATCGCTGCTAAAGCCTAAAAAAGCGCCGCTAAAGGTACATTTGACCTTTAGCGGGTGCTATTGTGGCAGTTCTTCCCGCCACTATTGCGGTGCCACTATAGATCTATTGCGGCAGTAACAAAAAACGCTGCAATAGATCTATCATTTAGCGGCATTTTTGGTCTATTGTAGCGGGCAGAAAACCACCGCCATATGAGGTTAGAATTCGGGGTCAATTGACCTTTTAGTGGTAGGATATGCGCATCGCTATAGGTGACAACCTTTAGCGGTGAGCAACAAGCACCACTATAAGGCTTCATGTACAACCGACATATGCACCTTTTAGTGGCAGTTACACCCGTCGCTATATGTTTGAGCTTTAGTGGTGGGCTATAAACACTGTTGTAGGGCTTCAATTATAACATAATTATAGACCTTTAGCGAAGCTTTTGCCTGCCGCTTTAGGTTAAATTAAAAAAAAAAAAAAAACCAGTCCCATTACAAACAACTTGTGATAATTTTAGTTCTACTAAAACAGTACCACAAATGTAACTAATTAACAACACCATAAATGTCTCCAAACTAACATTATATTAACATAGAAATATATTATCAAATACATAACATTGTCTATAACCATCATCAAAGTTCCAAGCTAATACCAAAATCAAAGCTCCAAAGTGTTTAAAAATATCCTTCAACACTTCCAAAAAATGCGGTAAAACTAGAAATTCAATGCAAAACACACTAAGTGACACTATTGTAGCCAACTAGTTCAGCATAAAAGAAAAATATTCTACATGAGCATACCTCAGATTTCGTAGTCTCCACCAAAAACAGTAAAATAACTTCTGTAGAAAATCAGTTGACTCTACCACACCAGATTGAAGAGAATCAAGGAATATTCCAAAATCAAAGAGTGTTGTATTTGGTGTCTGTATTGGGCAAGAATTATTCAAAAAATTGTCCATGGCAGAACTATTATCACAAAACATAGAACTAAGGGTGCATGTTTTATCACCCCTATAGGCTTGTTGCCAGCATGTGGATTCCCTTTCTATGGAGAACAAATACCAAAAGGCTCCAAGTACCTAAAACAGCATCAAACACTTAATAATCAAAAATATATGCAGGAAAGAAACAATTGCACTTCCATTTACCATATAATTCAATAGGAAAAATTCTAAATGCAATAAAAATGTTATGGCTCATACGGTACTTTGCAAGTTCGATGGTGTTCACTCTTCAAAGGAAAAGGCCCCAAAGGTGGTACATTAGCATATGAACAAAAAAAAAAAAAACAAATTAAAGCTTGTCAAGGTAGCAATGCTATTATATTCTCTCTATAAGATGGGACACTTCTCCCTATTGACAACTGATGAATTAGACATTTTCTACACAACTGTGTCGTCAACAGTTAAATTGAGTATCCACCTCGATTTTAGTCAAGAATGTCTCATAAGAAAATTTTAGTAATGCCTTTTACTGGTGAAATTTATTAACTATAATTTCCTTTATTTTTAATTTAATTTTTTTGGTACACAAATGCTTACATACATATATATAAGTTGCATGATCTATCATCCTGTGTTCAAGTAGAAACACAACACTCATTTCTGTTCCTTATAAACATAAAAGCTACACACTATCATCCCATACATAAAACTTTAATCCCACAATGTGTTTAAAAATCTCAAATAACACAACCAATCTTAACACAGGCAAATCTCAAATAATTGTATTAGAACATAATGAACTCTTTAAGAAAAAACACACAAACATTGAGATATAATTTTAAGGAGAAGAAACTAACCAGAGAGAGGTATAAGAATAACTCAGCAAAAAGAAAAGGGGGGGGGGGGGGGGGATTGTTAATTGGGACATGGCAAGGAAGATCATGCAGGATGGGACATGGCAAGTTAGAGGTATTTTGTTATTTGAATACAAAAGGGGATTGTCAGTTGAGAGAATACTAAAAGAAAGAAAAAACTCATGCTTAGAGGATGATAATAAAATACTTACAATAAATAAATTATATATTAGATCAATATAAAATAGATTAAATAATATATAAATATGTATTAAATAAAAGTATGTGTAAATATATGCACACACACATTCGAGATAAGGTAGAATTAGCAAAACATGTCCTTATCCTGTCTCTTAATTAAAGTAGGGACAACTCATTGTGTAGGGGACTTTTCACCATCCCTAGCTACTTCTAAACCTGAGTTTGTCAAAGAGTTGTATGACACAATAAAATGGAAACTTTATAAATGGCAAGGATCTTGTTCCTATCCAAAGTGGGTTGTAATAATAGAAATGCATGGCACTGTTGAATTAGAAAAAAAAAAAAAACATGAACTAATTTTCACTTCTAGTTTAGCTTGATCCCAGCTAGTAAATCCATGCCAACTAACTCTCAAATTATATGTGGAATGTATAGTCAAGATTCAAGAGCCAAATTTTAATAACTCACGAAGTTATGATATCCAAGCATACCTAACAAGATTTTATTAAGTGTTAACGTATATAGTGTTGTGGGCTTTAGGCCCAGTTAGGTTACTTGTATAGCACACATATATACTTGTACTGCACACATATGCCTCCTATATAAAGGCACCTATGTACATTCTTTTATTATGAAATACAATACTACGATTCAGTATTTCTAACATGGTATCAGAGCAGTTTTCCAGACGCATCAAAATTTTTCGATCTGATAATGCTCTTGAATACACTCGATATGCTTTCCAAGTTGTTTTGCATTCCTATGGCATTGTTCATCAACTAACTTGTCCAGGTACCTTTCAGCAAAATGGTAGAGCCGAACGAAAACTTCGTCATATTCGTGACACTGTTCGTGCTCTCCTTCTATTTGCTAAAGTTCCTGCTCCTTTTAGGGGTGAAGCTGCTCTTCATGCTGTTCATACTATTAATCGCATTCCGAGTCCTGTTATCCAAAATCAAACTCCATATGAGCGCCTTTTTGGGTCACCTCCAGACTATCACCACCTTCGCTCCTTCGGTTTTGCTTGTTTCGTTCTTCTTTAGCCACATGAGCATAACAAACTTGAGCCTCGGTCAAGGCTTTGTTGTTTTCTTGGCTATGGTGAAACTCAAAAGGGGTATAGGTGTTATGATCCTGTCTCTCATCGTCTTCGTATCTCCCGTAATGTTATCTTTTGGGAACATCGCCTCTTTGTCAAGCTCTCTCATTTTAGTGCTTCCTTGTCTTCCTCCTCTGTTTAGATCTTCTGCCAGATGAGGCACATATTCCTTCTGTAGCTGCTCCTGATCCTTCTGTAGTTGCTCCTGATTCTGTTGCTGTAGACTTCTCTGTCCAACCACCAGATATCACTGATCCCTTTCCTAGTTCACCTTTTAATGAACAAGTGGAAGATGAACAGGTTGAAGACGAGCTACCCAACCCCAATCTTAAGCTTGGATCTCCTGCTCCTGCTTCGCCTGAAGATCTTGCACAAGACATTCCACCTCGTTACTCAACTCGAGTAAGATCTATTTCTGCACATTTACTTGACTATCATTGTTACACTGCTCTTGCTACACTACACGAGCCTCATACCTATTGTGAGGCTTCCACAAACCCTTTATGGCAGATTGCAATGAAAGAGGAACTTGATGCATTATCTAAAAACCATACTTGGGATTTGGTGACATTTCCTCCTAGGAAATCTGTGGTTGGTTGTAAGTGGATCTACAAGATTAAGACTCGCTCTGATGGGCCCATTGAGCGCTACAGAGCTCGTCTTGTTGCAAAAGGTTTTACACAAGAGTATGGGATTGATTATGAAGAGACCTTTGTTCCGGTTGCTCGTATCTCATCTGTTCGTGCCCTCTTAGCTGTTGCTGCTGCAAGTAAATGGGACATTTTTTAGATGAATGTCAAAAATGCATTTCTTAATGAGGATTTAAGTAAAGAAGTGTATATGCAACCTCCTCCTGGTCTCTCTGTTGACTCAAACAAGGTTTGTCACATTCGACGTGCACTTTATGGCCTTAAACAAGCTCCACGAGCTTGGTTTACCAAATTCAGCTTTACCATCTCTCACTTGGGTTACATGGCCAGTCACTATGATTCTGCCTTATTTCTTCGTCGCACTGACAAAGGCATTATTTTACTTCTCTTATATGTGGATGATATGATCATAACTGGTGATGACCTCAGTGGCATTCAAGAACTCAAGGCTTTTCTCAGTCAGCAGTTTGAAATGAAAGATCTTGGACATCTCAGCTACTTCTTGGGTCTTGAAATCACTCATTCTACAGATGGACTTTATATTACTCAAGCCAAGTATGCCTCTGAACTCTTGTCTCGTGCTGGACTCACTGATAGCAAGACTGTTGACACTCCAGTTGAGCTTAATGCGCATCTGACTCCCTCAGGGGGGAAACCATTGTTTAATCCCTCTCTTTACAGACGCTTGGTTGGCAGCTTGGTTTATCTCACTGTCACTCGTCCAGACATTTCCTATGCTGTTCACCAGGTGAGCCAGTATCTGTCTGCTCTACGATCGACTCACTATGCTGCTGTTCTGCGCATTCTTCGATACCTAAAGGGCACTCTCTTCCATGGTCTTTTCTACTCTGCTCAGTCTCCTCTTACTCTCCGTGCATTTTTTGATGCTGATTGGGCAGGAGACCCCACTGATCGCAGGTCCACCACTGGTTATTGCTTTCTTCTTGGTTCTTCTTTGATTTCTTGGCGAAGCAAGAAACAAACTCATGTGGCCCGCTCCAGTATTGAAGCAGAATATTGTGCCCTTGCTGATACCACATCTGAGCTCCTTTGGCTATGCTGGTTTCTCAAAGACTTAGGTGTGTCTAAATCCTCTGCTACTCCTCTTTATTGTGACAACCAGAGTGCTATTCATATTGCTCACAATGATGTCTTCCATGAACGGACTAAACACATCGAGATCGATTGTCATTTTATCCGTTTTCATATTGTCCATGGTGCTCTCAAGCTGATCTCAGTCTCCTCTAAAGATCAACTTGCAGATATCTTCACCAAGTCACATCCTAAGGGACACCTTCGTACTTTGGTTGACAACCTCAAGTTGGTCTCACATCCACCTTGAGTTTGAGGGGGGCTGTAAACGTATATAGTGTTGTGGGCTTTAGGCCCACTTAGGTTACTTGTATAGCACACATATATACTTGTACTGCAAACATATGCCTCCTATATAAAAGCACCTATGTACATTCTTTTATTATGAAATACAATACTACGATTCAGTATTTCTAACATTAAGAAACATGTATAGGGAGTTCATCAATAAGTTGAGGTTTCTAGCCCTTTGAGATTCTTCTGGTAATCACCATTGGATCTTCAACCAACTCTTTAGTCAAACTCCCTTTCTCATGGTCCATTACCGTTACCTTATTTTCTTTTGCAACAATTTCCATTGGTGGTTGAGCTCCAACTACACTATACCGTCCCTAATACAATCAATGCAGTATTACCTTTTAAAATATGATTATGGAGACTCATAAATTCCACTTTACTTTCAATAATACGTAGCCTTCAATCAAGTCATTTTGTCGATGGACTTAGGCAACTTAAGACCAAATCATGTTAATTCAATTCATTCTCTTTCTTTTTTATCCTCTCTTTACTTTTTTTTTTCCCTTCCTTTCTCTCTCTTCTTTTTTTTTTTTTTTTTCCATACATTTTATCCTTGTATTAGAATTATTTTTTATCTTTTTTAATAAATTAAATTTTATTAATAAAAAAGAAGTATATATCTTGAAGCACACTTACAACTCTAGAAACAACAAAATGTGGCTCCACTGACTCAAAAAGAAAACTTGGAGCCTCTCAATTGTCTTCTTCAACCAAGCATTGATATGCTAGAACCGGAGTAAGATGATCAGAGAATATGCATCAATAGAGTGGAACAACATTTGCATTTTTAGACAATTCCACAAACTTTGCCCAATCTTCATCTGAATCAACAAAATCCCTTAGAGATTAGAAAACAATAAACATTAAATTTGGTTGTTGAGAAAATTATGTAAATGAAAATCTACAAAATTTCAGACTTTCAACTTTAATTCCTCATTTAAATGGGTGATTTAATTAACTATTTTATTGAACGTTGATCAGAGTATAATTATATTTTAAAAAGTAAAACTTTAAAAAAGTTACATAAACAAATAAGCCATTGAAAATAATACGTCTCAAATTCTTTTAAACTAAAATTTTATACTATGCTTTTTGTGGGGTCAAAGAAATTGGCAGCCTCGGCCCATTTTGTACCGGGCCCAAGGCCCATGCCGAGGAGGAAAAAATGCCCGAGGACGAATGAAGGGAGTCCGTGTTGCCAAGAAGCATCGCCGAGGACAGCCCTGTCTTCGGCCAATCAAGATCATAGAAAGCAACACTGTCACCTCCACATTAAATGCCCATAGCTAATATTTTGACCGCATTAATAAGGAAATGACCCTTGAACAGTACTGCCTTGGTTGCTGCAACCCAAAAAAAGTTGGTGAAGGCGGCTGATGGGACAGACACTCAAGTATTAACCTGCATGATCAACAAATGGAGGGCCAAGATCAACTGAAAATGGGTATATAATGTAGGAGATCCTCCAGGAATGCGGACGGAAGATCGAAAGCATCGAATACTGTGGCAGCTAAAACCTTTGTAACCATTCATTGAGGAAGTAATATGAATTATCAGCCCTTAAAAAGAGGTCTGAGGAGCAAAATTTCACGCTTTAGTCCATGTTCTTGTTATCCAATCCATAACAACCACGTTTAGTAGTTGTAATCCTCACTAAGGCCTAGTTCTTAAACCCACTCTCTACAAATTTATTGTATTGGGCCAGTTGGGTCTGAGTCCATTTATCCAATAGGAGAAGTGCTTAAATGCAGTCCGTACAATTGGCGCCGTCTGTGGGGAGAACTTGTGTGTTAGTAAAGGCAGCAATCAAGCATGGTAGGATCGGGCCCTCATCAAGCAGGCTCCCATCAACCTGAACTGGCTGGACCCCAACAACAGGGTAACTTCGCCAACCTCGAGCACGATCGAAATGAAGAGAATGAAAGGTTTTATTGAGGGAAGTGTGCACACCACTTAAACTATCAGAAGTTACTCTTGTGTGGGCAATCACGTGCTTCAGAGACAAAATAACAACCAGGCCATGTAGCAAGAAGAGGTTAGGAGTCACGTGACACCGAGGCAGGATGATAAGCAAGCCATGTAGCGAGAGATAGACGACTTGAAGAGAAATCTGCGCCATGCACAGCGAAAGCGGTCTCATTCTAGCCCTGACATGCCCTCCGATGGTGAAAGCAATGATGACTACAGGCGAAGATTGAGGACCCCCCTAAGCGAGACCTTCTCTTACGAAGAAAAGCACTACAAGAGGCGTAAACGTAAAAGTCCATCCCCTAGGGGCTTGGGAAACGATGTAATGCGCAGGGCATTGGATCAACTCTCCAAATCACCTTTCACACGCCACATAGAAGGGACTACACTTCCTCGGTGATTCCAATAGCCAACCTTCGCCATTTACAACGGTAAAACAGATCCCGTGGAGCATGTGAACCAGTTTAACCAAAGAATGGTTGTCCATTCTAAAAACGAGGCTTTGATATGCAAGATTTTCCCATCTAGCTTGGGGCCAGTGGCAATGAGGTGGTTCAATAGCCTGAAGATGAATTCCAAAGATTCGTATAGGCAGCTAATGCAAGCCTTTGGCTCCCATTTCATTACAAACAGCAGAGCTCCTTGGACTTTGAGTGCGTTACTGTCTTTATCCATGCACGATGGAAAAACTCTAAAGGTCTACTCGGACAGATATTGGGAGATGTGTAATGAGATGGATGGCAATTTAGATGATGTCGCTATTAACACTTTCAAAAATAGTCTCCCTGCCGAGCACGGCTTAAGGAAGTCTCTGACGGGCAAGCTAGACACTAGTGTGCGCCAGCTGATGGATCGGATCGATAAGTATAAACGAATATAGGAAGACTAGCTGCAAGGCAAGGGAAAAGAGAAGGTTATCTTTTAAGAGAAGAGGGATTTTAGGTCGGACTAGTATAACAACAATCGCCCGAGGAGAGATTTTGTAGGGCAATTTGAGCATCCAACACGCAGACTGTTAGTGCTGTATTCCGAGAACTAGTACATCGAGTGTTGAAGAAGATCAAGAACGAGTCATACTTTAAGTGGCCGAATAAGATGGTGGGAAAGTCCATGAGACGCAATCGGGACTTTTATTGCCAATACCACCAGGACCATGGGCATACCACGGAGGACTACAGGAACCTCTGGAACTATCTAGACCAACTAGTCTAGGAAGGAAAATTAAAGCACCTTCTGCATCATTCCAGTGGTCGTCAAGGCCAGACCCATCAGGAGCCCCAGAGAGGTATTGCCCTGAGGCCATCCACAGGGACGATCAATGTAATCTCGGCCGCACCAGGAAGAACAGGCACGCACCCTTCACAAGTGTTGTCTGTGGTTTAAATGCTCGCTGAGGAGTCCCAGTCTAAGCTAAAGAAGGCCAGAAGAAGTTTCCACCCAATCTTGAGTTTTTCAGAAGAAGACAAGAGTGGGACCACCCAGCCCTATGATGATGCGCTGGTGATCACCCTCAGAATTGGAGACTACGATGTGAAAAGAGTGATGGTGGATGATGGCAGTAGGGCTAAGATTATGTACCCCGACCTCTACAAGGGGTTGAAGTTAAAACTGGAGGACTTAACACCCTATAGCTCTCCTTTGATGAGTTTTGACGAGAAGCTTGTTATCCTAAAGGGCATGATTAGGCTGCCTATCTAGACCGGCCCAGAGATAGTGGAGGTGAACTTCATCGTGGTGAACACCTACTTTCCATACACAGCCATTGTCGGTAGGCCCTAGCTCTACACCTTAAGGGCTGTCACCTCCTCTTTGCACCAAAAGGTGAAATTCCCGTCAGGGGACTAGGTTCTCGAAATCAGTGGTTGCCAATCCACGGTAAGGCAATGCATGGTGGCTGCCATTTCACATTGGTTTGATGTGAAGTCCTTGGCCTCTGCTGAGAAGACCTTATAGCAATCAAATGCCCCGGTGGTGCCTCCCGATGTAGCTGCCGAGGAAGCAAAGTGTGAAGATCTAGTGAAGGTGGTCATTGGTGATGACTTAGAGAAATTCTTTCAAGTCGGGTCTCAGTTGCCTCTTCAGGAGAAGGAGGAGTTGATTGAGTTCCTCAAAAGAAACATTGACGTATTTGCATGGGATGCCTGTGATGCTCCCGGGATTGACCCAACATTCATCTGTCACCATCTTAATGTCAATCTGTCCATCATTCCCAAGAAGCAGCCACCCTGGCGCTCGTCAAGAGAACATGCTGATGCGATTAGGGAAGAAGTAAAGAAGTTTAAGCGTGCAGGGGCTATCAAAGAGGTTTTTTACCCTTAGTGGTTGGCCAACACCGTGATGGTTAAGAAGAAAAGTGGAAAATGGCGGGTTTGTGTAGACTTCACGGACCTAAATAGGGTGTGCCAAAAAGACCCGTTCCTCATGCCTCGGATAGACCAGCTAGTGGATGCAACTGTGGGCCATTCTCGGATTAGCTTTTTAGATGCTTTTTAAGGCTATCATCAAATACCACTTGCCCTGGAAGACCAGGAGAAGACAGCTTTCGTGACGCCTGTTGGGAACTACCACTACAAGGTAATGCCGTTCGGTCTGAAGAATGTGGGATCCACGTATGAAAGGATGATGACGAGGATGTTCGAGCCGCAGCTGGGCAAGTGCATCGAAATCTATGTTGATGATATGGTGGTGAAGAGTAAAGTGGTGTCCCAGCACCTAGGGGACCTTAGCAGCACCTTTGATGTCTTAAGGAAGCACAAGCTGCGCCTAAATGCTTCCAAATGTTCATTTGGCGTGGGATCAGGCAAGTTCTTGGGCTACATGGTTACTCATAGGGGAATTGAGGTTAACCATGACCAGATCAAGGCTATTAATGATTTGAAACCACCGCAAAACCCCAAGGAGGTCCAAAAGCTTACTGGAATGATCGCAGCTTTGAATCGATTCATTTCTAGGTCGACGGAGAGGTGCAAGCCATTCTACCTCTTGATCAAAAAGTGGAAGGGGTTTGAGTGGTCTGAGGATTGTATCGCAGCCTTCCAGTAGCTCAAGGAATACCTATTTCGGCCACTTATCATGTCCAGTCCTGAGGCTGATGAAGTCCTATTCGCATATATTGCTGTGGCCTTTCATGCCATAAGCTTGGTGTTAATACGGGACAACAATGGCATTTAAAAGCCAGTTTATTACGTGAGTAAGTCAATACATGAAGCCGAGGTCAAGTACCTACCCTTGGAGAAAGCCATAATAGCTGTGGTCCACGCTACCCGAAAGCTTTCCCACTATTTCTAGGCCCATACAGTAGTTGTTTTAACCCAACTACCCTTAAAGTCTGTACTTCGAACTACTAATTACACTGGAAGGATCGCCAAATGGAACATAATTCTGGGGGCTTTTGACGTCAAGTACATGCCTCGGATCTCTATAAAAGGCCAGGTCTTGGCTGATTTGGTGGCCGAGTTCGCTGAGCCGCTAGTAGAAGCAGCAGCAGAGGAGCGAAGTATGGACGGAAAATCAATTGGGGCAATCTCTATTCTAGGACCCTCATGTTGGAAGGTGTACGTTGATGGTGTAGCAAATCAAAGGGGTTTTGGAGTGGGGCTAGTCTTAGTGTCCCCTGAGAAGACTATTATAGAGAAATCCCTAAGGCTTGGGTTCTTGGCCACAAATAATGAAGCCGAGTATGAGGCATTGCTACAAGAAATGGTCATGGTGCAGAAATGGGAGGAAATGCAGTAGAGATGTTCTCGGACTCGTAATTGGTAGTGGGCTAGGTAAAGGGAGAGTTGGAAGCTAGAGATACGAGGATGTAAGAGTACTTAAGCCAGGTTAAGCGCTTGCAGTTAGACTTCGACTTTTTCAGCTTGTCACATGTCTCCAAAAGTGGAAACACTCATACGGATTCATTGGCCACACTTGCTACGTCCTCGGCAGGAGATCTGCCTCAGGTTATTCTTGTTGAGCATCTGGAAAGAGCAAATGGGGTGGCAACAGGCATGGTTCATTTTTATCAAGTTGGAGTGGGTCCTAACTGGATGGACCCTATAGTAAGATTCCTCAAGGATGATGTTTTGCCCGAGGAGAAGTCAGAGGCTGAGAAGGTACGAAGGAACACTCCTCGGTTCTGGTTGTCCGAGGACCACAAATTGTATAGGCGCTCCTATTCTGGGCCATATTTACTGTGTATTCACCCTGAGACATCAGAATTACTGCTTGAGGAACTGAATGAGGGGATCTGTGGGAGCCATACAAGGGGAAGATCTCTGTTGCACTGAGCCATTACCTAAGGATATTGGTGGCCGGGGATGCAGAAGGAAGCCCTTGAGTATGTTAAGAAGTGTGACCAGTGTCAAAGGTTTAGCCCAAACATTCATCAGCCAGGAGGGGTCCTCAACCCTTTGTCCAGCACTTGGCTGTTCGCCTAGTAGGGCCTGGATATTTTAGGCCCTTTCCCCAAAGCGCTAGGAAATAAGAGATATCTGTTGGTCGGTACAGATTATTTTACCAAATGGGTTGAAGCTGAACCCTTGGCTAACATTAGAGATGTCGATGCTAAGAAATTCGTTTGGAGGAACATTGTTACACGGTTCTGGGTCCCTCATACCCTCATTTCAGATAATGGGCTTCAATTTGACAGTAAAGCCTTCAGAAGATACTGTTGTGAACTAGGGATCACAAACAGGTACTTAACTCCAGCTTACCTTTAGGGAAATAGACAGGTCGAGGCTATCAACAAGGTCATAGTCAATGGGCTTAAGAAGAGACTAGACAACGTTAAGGGAAGATGGGTGGAAGAGCTGCCACACGTCTTATGGACTTATTGGACCATACCACGGCGATCCACAAGGGAGACACCTTTTGCCATGAACTATAGGGTTGAGGCTGTTATCCCTCTAGAGGCAAACTTCCTCAACATTGAGGATGAGCTCCTTCACCCCAAGCAGTAATGATGAACTACTAAGGAAGAGCCTAGATGTGGTTGATGAATGAAGGGAAAGGGCAATGATCTAGTTGGCCTATTACCACCAAAAGCTTAAGTAGGGATATGATGCCAATGTGAAGCTAAGACCACTAGCACCGGGGGACCTAGTGTTGAGGAAAGTTGTGGGGGCTGCCAAGAATGCTTCCTGGGGAAAGCTGGGACCCAATTGGGAAGAGCTATATCGAATTACTTCAGTAGTAGGGGTAGGTGCGTACTATTTAGAAGACTTAGATGAAAAAGCTGTATTACGTCCGTGGAATGTAAATAACCTGAAAAGGTATTATTATTAATGAAAGTATTTCTCTATTTCAAATTCTAAGTCTATTATGATTGTATGCCTTGTGTTTGGACAATAAGAGGAATCTAAGTGTTAGACAGAACCAAGATCTTGCATGGTCCTCGGACTCAAATCTATGGGGAAACTAACTACTTCAAGAACTATCTAAGTGTTAGACGGAATCAAGGTCTTGCATGGTCCTCGGACTCAAACGTATGGGGAAACTAACTACTTCAAGAACAATCTAAGTGTTAGACAGAACCAAGGTCATGCATGGTCCTTGGACTTAAACCTATGGGGAAACTAACTACTTTAAGAACTACCTAAGTATTAGACAGAATCAAAGTCTTGCATGGTCCTCGGACTCAAACCTACGAGGAAACTAATTATTTCAGAAAAATCTAAGTTTTAGACAGAACAAAGGTCTTGCATGGTCCTCAGACTCAAACCTATGGGGAAACTAACTACTTCAGAAAAATCTAAGTGTTAGATAGAACCAAGGTCTTGCATGGTCCTCGGACTCAAACCTATGGGGAAACTAACTACTTCAGGAAAATCTAATTGTTAAACAGAACTAAGGTCTTGCATAGTCCTCGGACTCAAACCTATGGGGAAACTAACTACTTCAAGAGCTATCTAAGTATTAGACAGAACCAAGATCTTGCATGGTCCTCGGACTCAAACCTAAGGGAAAACTAACTACTTCAAGAACTATCTAAGTGTTAGACAGAACCAAGGTCTTGCATGGTCCTCGGACTCAAACCTATGGGGAAACTAACTACTTCAGGAAAACCTAAGTGTTAGACAGAACCAAGGTCTTGCATGGTCCTCAGACTCAAACCTAAGGGGAAACTAACTACTTCAAGAACTATCTAAGTGTTAGACAGAACCAAGGTCTTGTATGGTCCTCAGACTCAAACCTATGGGGAAACTAACTACTTCAAGAACTACCTAAGTGCTAGACAGAACCAAGGTCTTGCATGGTCCTCGGACTCAAACTTATGGAGAAACTAAGTACTTTAGGAAAATAAGTGTTAGACAGAACCAAGGTCTTGCATGGTCCTCAGACTCAAACCTATGAGGAAACTAACTACTTTAAGAGGAATATAAGTGTTAGATAGAACCAAGGTCTTGCATGGTCCTCAGACTTAAACTTATGGGGAAACTAACTACTTCAAGAAGAATCTAAGTGTTAGACATAACCAAGGTTTTGCATGTTCCTCGAACTCAAATCTATGGGAAAACTAACTACTTTCATCAAACATGTGAACAAACACAAGCCCATGAGCATCACTTAAGGCATTCTAGGGCACGTTGAACTTAACTCCCTTGCATAATCAGCAGCTAACTGTTTTCTTAAGGTCAGTAAATTTTTAGAACATATTTATGAGTACCTTTACACATTGCGCTATGGCATTTGATCTTGGGATTTAAAAGCTTATCTTTACTAATGCTGCGTGCTTAGCATTTTCTACCATTCATGATAACCAATCCATGAGGTACATGATGCATATTATTAGGTCATTCCCTTTATAGCCCATTCAGCGAAGGCAGATCAAAGTAATAAGATAGCTCAATTACTAACCAGAGTCTAAGTGGAAGTTATCACTGTGGACTTTATGTTTTGTGGCTGTTGATTCAAATTGGATGGCAAGTCACACCATTGAGATTGTTTGGCAAATAATTAAAGCCCAAGTTATATAAGTAGCAGAACTCATCACAATAACAATAAACACATAATATAAAAAAGAGATTCCATACATTCAATTTAAAAGTAACATTACAATGTTTAAAAAAAAAAAGGAAGAGCAAAAAAAAAAAAAAAAAAAAAAAAAAAAACAAAAAAACAAAACAAAACATAAGATAGAAGTACAACAGAGACGACTTATTTCTTCAATTTGATTTTCATTCCCTTTTTGGGAGGCTGGTTTGAAATGGTCCCAGGGTCCTCGGAACTTTCACCTGGGGGAACAGCCTGTAAAGGCACCACGAGGAGAGTTGTCTCTTTAGCTTGGGGGGCTTGGGCGTCAGCAGAAGGCTCTGCAGCATCCTGGGGCGCCTCCTGGTTAGGGCCTTTGTCTGTTTTAGTTACCCCTGGAGGCTCAGCTTCATTGGTAGGCTCATCAGGAGTAGTTGAAGTAAGAGTAGCGTCAAGATGTCCAGCTTCAACTATCTTGAGGGAAGTACTAGCCTCGGAGCTAGGAGAGCCTGACTCTCGGATGGCAGGAGGGTAGTAGATATTCTTTACTTTTAAAAGGTCAGAAGAATCCTTAACTTCAGCTCGTTAAAGGGCTTCATTCCAGACCTGGAAGTAGTAGAGCCTGCACACCCCAGGTATCTAAGCTTTGAGAGTGGCTTGGGTTTCAGCCACTCCCATGTCAAAGGCCTCCTCCTTGGCTTTCTCCTTAGAGCTCTCAGCCTTAGTTCGAGCAAACTCTGCCTCTACCTTAGCCTTCAAGGCTTCGTCCCTGGCAAACTTCGTGACTTTCCTGGCCCCCTCTGCCTCGGCTAGCTTCTGTTTCAGATCAGCGATTTGATCTTTAGCAATCTTCAACTGGTCCTCAACCTCCCGTAGGTACTTCGTTTGGTCCTCGGCCTGTTTCTGAGCTCCAGCCAGACCTGCTTCGGCGCTATCCCTGGCCTTGGTCATCTCTTTTAGATCTTTCCTCGCTTTTTGGAGATCGGCCTCGGATTGTTTGAGGGTCCTTGTGGCGTCCAGACGTTTATCAAGCTCGAAGTCCAGGGCCTTGCTCTGCTCATGGGCTGCCTCTTCCAGCCTGTAAGTGGCCTGGACAGCCTGCCAATTGAAACAAGCACGGGATTAGTTGGAAACCAAAGAATAAAAGTCAGCAAAGTCACAAGTGTTAGATGTCTTACCATGCCCAAATACCTTTTTAGGCTGAGGAAGACCTCCTGCCTCCTCAAGTTCCCCAACTCGGCCATATCGTCGTGGAGCAGCAAGGTCCTTTCCAGCGTGTCAGCCACATAAGCACCTTCACCTCCTTGGAATTCCCTAAGGGAGGCGTTATCCATTAGAAGCTCCCCATGGAGAATTGAGGTAGGAAGCCATGCTTAGGGCTAGGACAGCGTGGCAACCTTTTGGCCCTGGTGCCCAGTCTTTTGTTACTTGGAAGCCCGTCGGGCTTCATCTTCCTCCTAAGAGGGGCGAGACTTATCAGCCTCTATAGGTCTCTTGCCTCTATCTCTCTTATATTTGGGATCAGTGGGCTTGGGTCTTAGTGGCAGATTTGGCTGAGGAGGAGGAGGTGGAAGCTTTGACTGAGTGGAAGACGACCTGGTCTGAGCCGGCGGGAGCTTGGGAGAAGGAGGAGGAAGTTTGGATTGTTGCTTCCCGGCACATCCTTCCTTGGTTGGCCTTCTAGTAGGTCGAATAGGCTGGTTTGGGGTTTTCTTTTAAAGCCCATCTTGGCCTGAGAAGAAGTCCCTGTTGATAAGAGGTCTGTTTTAGTCAAATGGGGGTCACTCAAGTCACCAGAAGGATTCTCGGATAGTTGGACTTAGTCGAACGCACCAAATTCGTCCTCGGATGGACCTAGATCAGCAACGTCTTCTCTTCCTAGACTTCCTCCCTCAGCTTCTGTAGCTTGGTGGGACAAAGAAGGGCCCGCCAACGAAATACTTTCCAGAACGGGAGACCCTTCAGGAAGTAAGAACCCTTGTTTTACTACAGTGATCCTATGAAGCCTAAGATCTTTGGCTTTGATCACGTACCTCAGAGCTGAGAACGACTTATGAATCGAATCGTACCCGAGGATCTTGTGAGTGGCTTTAACTTGGTTGTCAGCTTCATTCATAAAGATCTCCACCCTGAGTACGGTTTCTAAGTCTTCCTTGTTGACCAAATGGAAGTATCGTTCGAAGGCGTGTGGATCTGCAAAAAAGGAGAGCATATTCGTATTAGCAACCAAATGACACAAACTGCGATAACATAAAAAAAAAAAGATCAAACCTTCTCCTACTCTAAATACCCCACCTGGTGTCCCCTTTACTGGCGGACAATGAAGGCTGTCGTGCCACTACCTGGACATAATGAGAAAGTCCTTATTTAACCCTTTGTTGGACTCAGGGAGGCATTGGATAAGCCGAACCTTATCCTCCCTTGTCTTCATGTAATAGGACTTACCCTTTAGGTGTTGGAGGCTGTAGCACCAGTTTACATCGTGGTGGGTTAACCTCAGCCCCATCTTCTTATTCGAGGCGTCTACACAACACAGGATCCTGAACATGTTGGTGGCGCACTGGGTAGGAGCTAATCTAAAGTGCCTAAGATAGTTCTTCATCACCGGTCCCATAGGGATTCTCATACCGCCTTCAAGGAAGGGGATTATGGGAACTGCTACTTCACCCTCCTTCCTCCTAATAAGCCACCCCCCTTCTTCACAATACCTCAGACCCATATTACTGGGTATCTTATAATCAGCAATGAGTTTTTCCATCGCCTCCTTAGACTCAACCAGTTTTTTAAACCTACCCATCCCTAGGAGCGGCTAAAGGACTCAAGAAAGGACGAAAGAAAGAGAGAAATCGGAGAGAAAGCTTGAGCTAAAAAGAGAGAAGAGGACTTACAGAAATGAGGAAAAGCTCCTCAGATAGGCTTTTATGCTGAAAAGAGGCGTGAGTGTAGTTGGATATTTCGTTGAACTCAGGATATATGTGCAAGAACTCTTGATTGTAAAAGTAAAAAGGCAAATCAATTCGAATGAGTATTTATACCCCCAATTAAAGGTAACCGTGCGAGTTTTCTTGCCCATAAATGCAAGGAAATCCCTACCGTTAGATTACCATCACACTGTTGAACGTGGGGAGCATAAAGCCACCAGAATTTAATGAGGGCGCGTTCCATGTACTGAAGCGCCAATAACGTGCCTTGGACAGGTGAAAAGACTCAGGCACTAACGAGGGACAAGACTTGACAAGTCATGACAAAGGCCCGAGGATAGCAAAATCCTCCTCTCCGTCCGAGAATCTAGACAGCAGGATTTTGAGGGGCTATTGTGGGGTTAAAGAAACTGGCAGCCTCGGCTCATTTTGTACCAGGCCCAAGGCCTACGCCAAGGAGGAAAAAATGCCTGAGGTCGAACGAAGGGAGTCCGTGTTGCTAAGAAGCATTGCCGAGGACAACCCTATCCTCGGCTAATCAAGATCATAGAAAGCAACCCTGTCACCTTCACATTAAATGCCCACAGCTAATATTCTGGTCACATTAATGACGAAATGACCCCTGAACAGTGCTGCCTTGGTTGTTGCAATCCATAAAAAGTTGGTGAAGGCGGCTGATGGGACAGACACTCAAGTAGTGACCTGCATGATCAACAAATAGAGGGCCAAGATCAACTGAAAGAGGGTATATAATGTAGGAGATCCTC
Source organism: Quercus gilva (assembly GCA_023621385.1). Classification (NCBI taxonomy): domain Eukaryota; kingdom Viridiplantae; phylum Streptophyta; class Magnoliopsida; order Fagales; family Fagaceae; genus Quercus; species Quercus gilva. The sequence continues at coordinate 34,211,589 of CM042484.1, forward strand.
CAGGAGTGCGGATGGAAGATCAAAAGCATTGAATACTATAGCAGCTAAAACCTTTGTAACCATTCATTGAGGAAGTAATAAGAATTATCAGCCCCTAAAAAGAGGTCCAAGGAGCAGAATTTCACGCTTTAGTCCATATTCTTGTTATCCAATCCATAACAACCACGTTTAGTAGTTGTAATCCTCACTAAGGCCTAGTTCTTAAACCCACTCTTTACAAATTCATTGTATTGGGCCAGTTGGGTCTGAGTCCACTCATTCAATAGGAGAAGTGCTCAAACCCAGTCCCTACACTTTTAATAGCACAAAATAAGATCATTCAGTATATTTTGCAAGCATACCACCAGTCATCACAAACTAAATAAAAAAAGAATGCAAAGAGTTGGATTTCTTATTTAAAGGATTATAAAAGGGAAAGAAATATAACATGACCTCTTATTTCAAGCACTATGTAGAATGCCGTGGAATGATACTGAAGAGGAAAAATTATGCATGACAGAGCTATCTGGACAGAGGTGTCACGGACAGACGTGGCATTTACGGACTAAACGGCCATGTTGCATTCATGCCATTATTATGTGGTCTCCAAGTGAAAGGGTAAAAATCTTTATGAGGTGGGCCTGACAGAACATCCTTCGTGGGCTAATAGAGGACGGACCCAGGCATCCTCTTTCTGTTATGAACGAATCCAGCTCAGACGGACATGATGGCGACGGGTCCAACTACTAGCATGAAGACCCCTGTTATAAGATACTTGTGGCACATTTCAAGGAATCCCAAGGTTAAAGGAATTCTAGTGATAAGAGGATTCTAGAATATACATACATTAATGAGTATCTTCCCCACAAGGAAATATCTTGTCCATCACGTTTAGGATTCTACAAAGAAGAGTCCTATAAGGAAAAGACTTCTGCGCGAAGGAAGAGATGTTAATCTTTTACTACTATAAAAGCCTCAATACCCTCACAAATCAAGGTACGTATAATCAATCCCTCTCTAGCACTCTAGAGTTGTGAGAATAGTTCTAACTTAACCTTCGGAGGGTATTTGGCCGGCACCACACCGATGCTCTCTGTTGGGTTCTCTTTCTGTGTTGCACAAGTGCTAATTTAAGTGTGCAAGGATCGTGTAGCTTGCTGGTGGTTTTTTCGGCATCATCAATTGGCGCCGTCTGTGGGAAATACAGTAAAGATTCGCAAATAATACTAATGTTTTCTAGACAAAAGGGTTGCATGGTACTCATTCGCTCGATGGCAACCACTAACGACGTTCAGGAAGAGGAACCACACATGATTGCCCTCGAGAGACAAGTTCAAACTCTTGCTGCTGCCGTAGAACGCCTCACCAAACAAAATCACGACTTGGAAGAACAGCTGTTCCAGAAGAACGCAGCACCGAATGACTAGCAAGGAGATCAAGGGACTAGCGCGGAAAGAAAAAAACCAGGAGAAACCTGAGGGCAGCCACGCCCCAAGCAGACTAGAGAGGCAAAATTTGAACATGTCATCCCTCACAGATGCAACTCCGCCACATATTGTCGCAGAGATGCAGGCGATGAAGGAGCAGATGGAGGTTATGATGAACGCACTCAAAGGACGGGTGTCTAGTGACCTTGACGACTTGGTCAACCGCACCGACTCGCCTTTCACCGCGGCCGTCAACTCCTTCCCCCTACCCCATAAGTTCCGCATGCTGCATATAGACAGTTACGACAGGGTGAAGGATCCACTAGATCATCTAGAGACCTTCAAGACCTTGATGCATCTTCAAGGAGTAGCGGACGAGATCATATGTAGGGCCTTCCCTACAACGCTGAAGGGACCGGCGAGAATTTGGTTCAGCAGGCTGACGCCCAATTCCATCAGCACTTTCAAAGAGCTGAGCGCCCAATTCATGTCGCACTTTATTGGAGGACACCGATACAAAAAGTCCACAGCATGCTTGATGAGTATCAAGCAAAGAGAAGATGAAACACTCTGATCTTACATAGCCTGCTTTAATAAGGAAGCACTCTCAATCGATGAGGCCGACGATAAAATACTCGTAGCAGCATTTACGAATGGGCTGAGGAAAGGTAAGTTCTTATTTTCACTATATAAAAATGACCTGAAAACTATGCCGGACGTGCTTTATAGGGCCACTAAATATATGAATGCTGAAGACGCTCTACTAGCTCGAGAGGAAAAGCCCAAAAAGAGAGAGAGGCAGGAAAATGCCAGAGAGGAAAGAGGACGGAAGATAGCAAGAACCCGAGAGCGAAGGGATGATAGGCGCTCTGAGCCCCCTACGGGAGATTCACAAGCTTCACTCCACTGACCGCCCCTATCAACTAAGTCCTCATGCAAATCAAGGACGAGGGTATTCCCATTAGGCGTGGTCACGCTTTCGGTAACAATAGGTGATTATCCTCAACAAATCACAAAGGAGATGACTTTCCTTGTGGTCAACTGCTCATCCGCTTACAATGCTATCATCGGACGACCCACCCTTAACTCATGGAAGGCGGTAACGTCAACATACCACCTAATGATCAAATTTCCTATGGAGCACGGGGTGGGAGAGCTACGAGGAAATCAGATGGCCGCACGAGAGTGCTACATTGCTATGATGGAGATGGAAGGGAACCTACCACTTCAATACGCTGGACGGGCAAAAGCCGTAGCAACCATGGAATACAGAGCACCTACGGAGATACCACCAGTAGAGACGATATGAAGAGCATCGACGCCCCCCCCCCCCCCAGTTTCTAGTTTATTACTAAGTTTTTTATTAGTTTTTTACTACGAATAATTTTTTCTATTATTTAGTTTTGCTATTGCAAGTTTTTACTTCAAACGATTCTTTCTACAAGTGCCTTTTTAAGCCTAAGGGGGCAGGTACCTTTTTCTTCTACATGGTTTTCTTTCAATAAGAGAAATAGTCAGACACGCTTGTGTTTTTTCCTACCTGATAAACTAAGTCCAAAAAATGGACGGATATAAACTAAGTCCACAAGCTGGACGGATCATCCCAAGAGGATAAAAATCCAAAGTCCACAAGGTGGACGGATATAAAACAAAGTCCACAAGCTGAACGGATCATCCCAAGAGGATGAAAAAATCAAAAGTCCACAAGGTGGATGAATATAAACTAAGTCCACAAGATGGACGGATCATCCCAAGTGGACGACCAACAAGGTGACGAGGTAACACTTAGTCACCTTAACAAGTCTACGACCCCAAGTGGACGACCAACAAGGTGATGAAGTAACTCTTAGTCACCTCAAGAAGTCCACGACCCCAAGTAGACGACCAAGGTGACGAGGTAACACTTAGTCACCTCAACAAATCCACGACCCCAAGTGGACGACCGTTACTTCAACAAGTCTTCGACCCCAAGTGGACGACCAACAAAGTGATAAGGTAACTCTTAGTCACCACAATAAGTCCACGACCCTAGGTGGACGACCCACAAGGTGACGAAGTAACTCTTAGTCACCTCAAGAAGTCCACGACCCCAAGTGGACAACCAATAAGGTGACGAGGTAACACTTAGTCATCTCAATAAGTCCACGACCCTAAGTGGACGACCCACAAGGTGACGAAGTAACTCTTAGTCACCTCAATAAGTCCACGACCCCAAGTGGACAACCCACAGGGTGACAAGGTAACTCTTAGTCACCTCAAGAAGTCCACGACCCCAAATGGACGACCAATAAGGTGACGAGGTAACACTTGGTCACCTCAACAAGTCCACTACCCCAAGTGGAGGACCCATAAGGTGACGAAGTAACTCTTAGTCACCTCAATAAGTCCATGACCCTAAGTGGACGACCCACAAGGTAACGAGGTAACTCTTAGTCACCCCAAGAAGTCCACGACCCTAAGTGGACGACCAATAAGGTGAAGAGGTAACTCTTAGTTACTTCAACAAGTCCACGACCTCAGGTGGACAACTAATAAGGTGACTAGGTCACACTTGGTATCGACAGTAAGTCCACGACCTAAAAGTGGACGGACCAAAAAAATAAAATAATATGAAGTCCATGACCAAAGTGGACGGACAAAAAAAAAAGATGAAGTCTTGGATGGACAAAAAAGGGTGGATGGGTGCATGGGATGCACGTCCATGAAAAGGAATGGACGGACAACCCAAAAAAAAAAAAGAAAAAGAAAAAGAAGAAGGAGGGATGCATGTCCAAGGAATGGACGGACACCCTAGAAACAAAAAAAAAAAAAGAAAAAAAAAGAAAAAAAAAAGAAAAGAAAAAAAAAAAGAAAAAGAAAAAGAAGGCGGACGGATGCATGTCCATAAAAAATGGAGGGACACCCAAAAAAAAAAAAAAATTATGACGAGATAACACTCAGTCACATCGACAAGTCCATGACCCAAAGTAGACGAATAAAATACTTTAAGAATGAGACGCTAATAGAAGACTACAACGCGTCCCAAAGGTTGAAAATTCCGTCACGCATCCTGGGGGCAGTGTATTAATGGCCTACCGTACAAAAGGATGCCTAATCCTACATATAAGTATAAGACAAATGTCAACGCTTCAGTAAGACCTCAGGGCTAAACACTACAAAAGGAAGCCGACGGACACCTAATCCTCATCCCAATGGGATGGATCGACAGCCAAGGCTACTGACAATCAAGAAAGCCAACGACACCTGATTTTCATTCAACATTTAAGTCCTACCACCTATGGGTGGAAGGATGGACCAAGTCACTCACAAGTGCCTTGGCACAAAATTTAAGTCTTCCTACCTACGGGTGGAAGGACGAACTAAGTCACCAACGAATGTCTTGGTAAAAAATCTAAGTCTTCCTATCTACGGGTGGAAGGACGAATTAAGCCACCAACGAGTGTCTTGGTAAAAAAAATTTTAAGTCCTCTTACCTACGGGTGGAAGGACGAACCAAGTCACCAACGAGTGTCTTGATAAAAAATTTAAGTCTTTCTACCTACGAGTGAAAGGACGAACCAAGTTACCCACGAGTGGCTTGGTGAAAATTCTAAGTCCTACTACCTACGGGTGGAAGGACGGACCAAGTCACTTACAAGTGTCTTAGTACAACATTTAAGTCCTACCACCTACGGGTGGAAGGACGAACCAAATCACTTATAAGTGCCTTGGTACAACATTTAAGTCCTACTACCTACAGGTAGAAGGACAAACCAAGTCACTCACAAGTGTCTTGGTACAAAATTCAAGTCTTCCTACCTACGGCTGGAAGGACGGACCAAGTCACTCACAAGTGCCTTGGCACAAAATTTAAGTCTTCCTACCTACGGGTGGAAGGACGAACCAAGTCACCAACGAATGTCTTGGTAAAAAATCTAAGTCTTCCTACCTACGGGTGGAAGGACGAACTAAGCCACCAACGAGTGTCTTGGTAAAATTTTTTTTTAAGTCCTCCTACCTACGGGTGGAAGGACGAACCAAGTCACCAACGAGTGTCTTGGTAAAAAATTTAAGTCCTTCTATCTACGAGTGGAAGGACGAACCAAGTCACCCACGAGTGCCTTGGTGAAAATTCTAAGTCCTACTACCTACGGGTAGAAGGACGGACTAAGTCACTCACAAGTGTCTTGGTACAACATTTAAGTCCTACCACCTATGGGTGGAAGGACGAACCAAGTCACTCACAAGTGCCTTGGTACAAAATTCAAGTCTTCCTACTTACGGGTGGAAGGACGGACCAAGTCACTCATGAGTGTCTTGGTACAACATTTAAGTCCTACTACCTACGGGTGGAAGGACGGACCAAGTCACTCACAAATGTCTTGATACAAAATTCAAGTCTTCCTATCTACGGGTGGAAGGACGAACCAAGTCACCAATGAGTGTCTTGGTAAAAATTCTAAGTCCTACTACCTACGGGTGGAAGGACAGACCAAGTCACTCACGAGTGCCTTGGTACAACCTTTAAGTCCTACTACCTACGGGTGTAAGGACTAACCAAGTCACTCACAAGTGTCTTGGCACAAAATTTAAGTATTCCTACCTAACGGTGGAAGGACGGACCAAGTCACTCACGAGTGTCTTGGTACAACATTTAAGTCCTACTACCTACGGGTGGAAGGACGGACCAAGTCACTTACAAGTGTCTTGGTACAAAATTCAAGTCTTCCTACCTACGGGTGGAAGGACAGACCAAGTCACTCACGAGTGTCTTGGTACAACCTTTAAGTCCTACTACCTACGGGTGTAAGGACTAACTAAGTCACTAACAAGTGCCTTGGTACAAATTTTAAGTCCTACTACCTACGGGTGGAAGGACAAACCAAGTCGCCTTCCACTCGCGAGTGCCTTGGTGAAAATTCTAAGTCTTCCTACCTACGGGAGGACAGATGAACTATGTCACCCAGAAGTGCCTTGGTCAAAATTTAGGTCCCCTGCACCATAAATAATTTCGGGCCAGCCTGTCAAAGTCTAACAAGTCTCCCAGGATCCAAATCAAACTGTCACCCCACGGGTCCTTTCACTCCGAGATCACGGACCCATAGGGTGAAGGGGGCAACTGAAGAGGAAAAATTATGCATGACAGAGTTATCTGGACAGAGGTGTCACAAACAAACGTGGCATTTACGGACCAAGCAGCCACGTTGCATCCATCCCATTATTATATGGTCTCCAAGTGAAAGGGTAAAAATCTTTATGAGGTGGGCCTGACGGAACATCCTCCACGGGCCAATAGAGGACGGATCCAGGCATCCTCTTTCCATTATGAACGGATCCAGCTCAGACAGAAATGATGGTGACGGGTCCAACTACTAGCATGAAGACCCCTGTTATAAGATACTTGCGGCACACTTCAAGGAATCCCAAGGTTAAAGGAATTCTAGTGATAAGAGGATTCTAGAATATACATACATTAATGAGTATCTTCCCCACAAGGAAATATCTTGTCCATCACGTTTAGGATTCTACAAAGAAGAGTCCTATAAGGAAAAGACTTCCGCGCGAAGGAAGAGATGTCAATCTTCTACTACTATAAAAGACCCAATACCCTCACAAATCAAGGTACGCATAATCAACCCCTCTCTAGCACTCTAGAGTTGTGAGAATAGTTCTAACTTAACCTTCGGAGGGTATTTGGCCGGCACCACACCAGTGCTCTCTATTGGGTTCTCTTTCTGTGTTGCACAGGTGCTAATTTGAGTGTGCAAGGATCGTGTAGCTCACTGGTAGTTTTTTCGGCATCATCAGATACAAATCACAAAAGGCAAGCAAAGGACCAGTGTGATGCCTACCTTAAAAAAATTAATAGATGGATATCGAACGCACAGCATATTGATGAATGGGGATATTTCTTCACATTGTTCATTTGATGCCACTTTGAAATGAATGACTGAAACACCTGAAATTGAAATTTTCATTAGATAGGACAATTGAGGATATTGTGGAAAGAAAGACAAGCATCACAAACCAATAATAAAGGCACTAAACTCGCCAGGAGACAATGTAGCAGCTTTAAACTTATTTAGACTAGAAACTTCTTCTACTTCACCACCAAAGGTCATACTATGGACTTCCAGTCCACGAGATTTCTTTAATGCAGCTTGTGCATGGTGTAGAGATTCAGTAACCTCATTGTCTCCTCAAGACCTTATAATCTTGCGTAGCCTCTAGTAAGAGAGAAGAGAGAGGCACGGCCATGGTCCATGGGACTCAGAGAAAGAAAAGAAAAGAAAATAATGAGGCGGCTAAAGTGAGAAGTCTAGAGACTTAGAGAGAAAATTGGGGATGGAGGCGGCTAAAGAAAAGAGAAGAGAAGATAAAATGTGGTATTTATATCATGCTACTAGGGTTCTAAAAAATAAAATAGCAAAAAACCCATGCGAAGGCTTGAACTTGGGATTAGTTAGCCAAAACACAAGGAGCATACCACTAAGCCATTGATCAATTATATTTTAAAGATACATAAATATAAATATAAATATATACATAAATATATATATATATATATATATCGGTTTAGTTCGGTCCATGAAACTTTTGTGTGGGAAATGAAAGAAGTGGGAAAAAAATTTTGGGGAAATTTTTTTGCGGGAAGGGAAAAGACAATTGGGGGGAAAGAGTGAAAAAAATAGTTAGGCGTGGGAAATTTTGTGTGAGAAGGATAAAAAAGAAAAGGCATAAATGCATTTTTTGTCCCTATATTTTGAGGTAATTTCTATTTGGGCCTTACTTTTTTATTTGACTGATTTTAGTCTCTAAAATAAAAAATGCATTCCAATTTGGTTCTTATCGTCATCTCACTAACGAAAATTGCTTATGTGGTAAACGAAGTGCACTGTTTACACACTAAATGCTAACATGACTATTAAAAAAAAATAAAAAAACCGTATTTAACATATTAAAAATTCCAAATCAGCATTTAATAAATAATAAATCACATAAAAATTAATTTTTTTTTTTAAATTTTAAACTTTTTTTAAAATAAAATAAGATAATTAAATTAATTTTTTTTATTCCTTTCATTATTATTAATTTTTTGGAAGAACATGTTTGTGTTCTTTGTGTTCTTTCCAAAATATAACTCATATTCTTAGATCAATAACAATTAATCAAAATAACATTTTATCAAGCATTTTTTCATACAATCAACTTCAACGCCAAAACCTCATTCTCAAACCGGTCATCCAACTCTTCTAAGACATTCTCAATCCTTCCTTTCTCTCTCTCTCTAGCTCCATGATCGAGCATTGCCATCTTCGCTCATCACACCGCCACTACTAGATTTCTCTCTAACTTTATGACCAAGCACTGCCATCTTTGCTCATCGCTTATCGCCCATCAATCCGCTCTCTTTATCTGTCAATTTTGCTTAAAATCAGATCCAAATGTTTCAAACTCCTCCTCTCTCAGGCCAATTTCTCTCTCTCAAATTGGTGGGTCTCTCTCGCTCTCTCTTGCTCAAATTGATGTCTCTTTATCAAAGATCGGTGCTTCACTCTCTCTTTCACTCAAATCAATGTCTCTCTTTTAGTGGGTCTCTCTCTTGATGGGTCTCTCTCTTTCTAGTCAACCATCTCAACATCTCCAAAAAAAAAAAAGATTTATCACCAAAAAAACATTGATTTAAAACTTTTTTTTTTCCCCATTTTGCTGGTATCATACATTTCAAATTGACTAACCCAGTTTTATATCCTAAAAGAAATTCTCATTTATATTATTTTATGCTACTGTTAAGTTTTATTTTTATTTTTTAATATTTTGAAAAATTAAAACAAATAACACCCACGTAGCTCTGTAAATTTAGCATAACACAAACAAATTTACAATTTATTTGCAAAATTCCTTAAGAACTAGTCCAAGTGTTACCAATACAATTAAAAACAAAAATAAGACTAATTACCCAAAAAAGAAAATTTGATATCATTGAGATTAAAAAAGAACTCACCTCCTAATTTTGACCTCGATTTGCCGGTGTTGTTAATAGCAAAAGCCAAGCATTTGGCTTCGTCCAAGCCTTGATGGCTATTTTTGGGGCTTCAATCGGCTAGCGATGGTGGCAAGTGCTAATAGAGAGAGACCCAATCTAGGGTTTGAGAGTGAGAATGCGTGGAAGTGGTGGGAAGGTCGATTGTTGGGTTTTGAGATCAATGACGTGAGATTTTAATTTGAGAGAGAGAGAGAGAGAGAGAGAGAGAGAGAGAGAGAGAGAGAGAGAGAGAGAGAGAGAGAGTGTATTTTTTTTTTTAGAGGGAGACAAACGGATGAGAAATGAAAAGGTTGGGGTCTAAATTGATAGGTTTGGGTGAGGGTGAGGGTGAGGGGGGAAAAAAAGGGAGGGGGGGAATTGGACTTTTGGGCAATTAAAAGGTCTATTGCAGCGGTCACTTAAACCGCCGCTGTAACTAAAAAAATGCTGCAAAAAGACATATATCGTGGCGGTTTGATAACACTACCGCTATAACTAAATAAAATGCCGCTAAAACTTAAAACTTATATATTGCGGCGGTTTCATATACCACTACTGTAGTATGCCATAAAAGGCTATATTTATTGTGGCGGGTTGATGGAGTGTCACTATAGCTAAGTCTAATGCTGCTAAAACACTTATATTGTGGCGTTTTTATATACTGCCTTTGTAGTACGCCGCAAAAGACTAGATCTATTGTGCGGTCTAATGAAATGCTGTAATAGACCCCAAGTACAGTAGTGGTCCGAAAAAACGCAGCAATATGGGACATATAGCGGCAGTTTTGCACCTGCTTCAATAGTACAGATTTCTTGTAGTGTCATCTCACTCAGACTCATGTACACACAACAATGATCTCAATTATATAAAACAAATAATTCAGATAATAACAATGCGATTTTATATATATAGCTAGAAATACTTAATTATTTGCAACTAAAAGATCCAAATACATTTGAAATGGCAGGGGGAATCATCTATTAATGTTCAAAGAGTAGCTCCTACGCAAAGATGTGGTGCAGTTTATACAGAGAACCAAGTCATTTTTTTACTCTAAAACTTCTGAAGATTAGTTAAATCCATTGTGGCAATGGAACCAACGGATGACAAAGATGTTGGAAGATGATCTAAAAGCCTACAAGCCAGAAACTACACCTCTTCAAACCCAACACTATATAAGCTAAGCTAGCTCTTAGTCCCTAGAGCATGGAGATAAATACTACATTGAGTTAAGTGTAGTAGAAACCGCTAGAAGTGAACGTAATAAGAGACTTGGTTGGAAGAAAACATGTTTCTCTTACTCCACATATCTTCAAGCGTGAAGTCTTTATGCAAGTGCTTGTTGCAACCCCCATTCTTCTCTCTTATTTATATTAGCTCGGTACCACAGACCTTACATCAAACTTTAATGTCATCTTCCTCATCTGCCTCTTCAAATTTCCCTTCCAACTTGATACACTTGTACCACTTAGCAGAGCCAATATAGACAACCAAATCTACTGTTGTCAAGGCTGCTAAAAGGAAGAAAAACCTGTCTAGGTGACCTTTGTTAAGATTTCCTGGGATCCATCCTGGCATGTGATCCTCAGTTGATATCTTCATAACAATGCTTACAAGCAAACTGCTCACATAGTTCCCAAGCGAGATAGATGTCATGCAAAGTGCACTTCCAAAGCTCTTTAACCCATCTGGTGTCTGTGCGTTGAAGAACTCCAATTGACCTACATACATAAAAACTTCAGAAGCTCCTATGAATGCATACTGAGGAATTTGCCAAAAGATGCTTAAGGAGCTTGACCCATCACATGTTGTGCAATCTTTTATTGCATACTTTAGTCTATAGCACTCCACTATTCCAGCTGAAACCATTGCCATCACTGCTATAACAAGGCCAATTCCCATTCTCTGCAGCTCAGTAAGCCCCTTGGAATTTGATTTCTTAATTCTACCCACAAGTGGGTCAAGAATTCGCCGGTAAAGGAAGATAAAAAGTGCCACACTGAGTATGTCAAAGCTAGACATGCTTGCAGGTGGGATTCGGAAGTGTGAGATGGTAGTTTTCATTACAGCACCTTGCTCCACAAAGAGGGAGGCCATTTGTGTGAAGACTACTGAGTATATTATGGTGCAGAGCCAAATCGGAAGTAGTCTCAGAATGCATTTAACTTCTTCCACTTGGGTAATTGGGCAGAGGCGCCATGGGTTGCGAATACATTGGTTTTGGTCAACAAAATCCCTTGATGAGATAAATGCAGCCTTATCCAGGAACCTATAATATAGATGTGAAAAATTTAGCATTATAATGGTTAGTGACATGAAGTAAATGGTAGTATATATATGCCAATAATCATGCTCTTGTACTTACTTGAATCCATGGGTGTGAAGTATTCTCCTATTACCATTTGTGGAAGACTCATTTCCAGCCACAGTATACAAATCCTTTGCATTCGATGGCACCTCGACTCTCCATTTCTTCACCGCGGCAACTATGACCTGGGAAAACCTTGAGAGAGGGTTGCCACTCGGCTTGAAGTGCCTGTACCTTGGGGTCCCAACAAGAAACAAGACCAGTGCTGCAAATGCAGACCCAGCTGAAACCCAAAATCCCAAAGCCCACATCCCTTCATCCTCAAAGTAGACCAGTATAGTGTTGGAGATAAGCTCCCCAAGGTTTAGAGCTAGGTAGAAGTAGCTAAAAAAGGAAACTTTTGAATGTCCCTCCTTGGGGTTTTCTTCATCGAACTGATCAGCCCCAAATGAGACGATGTTAGGTTGATACCCTCCATTTCCTAGGGCAACAAGATAGATAGAAAGGTAGAATAACCCCATCTCCGTGCTAGAATGGGCACCACATGGAGTTAATTCATCCCCACAACCTCTAGGCTTGAGCAAGAAAAGGTATGATGATAAAGATAGTGATACCAAACCCTGTCATCATTTACATATATAGTTACCATAAGAATGGGAAGAAAATTAGTACTCAATTCCCCTCTGTAGTTATAATTCAGTCCAGGAATTAAATATATAGCAAATTCAGGACACTTACTATGACAAAGATGACCTGAAATATGGCACAAGTTTTGTATCTTCCCCAGTAGGAATCACTAAGGAAAGCACCAATCAGAGAAAAGATGTAAACTGTCCCAGTCCATTTGCTCACACTGTTAGCAGCATCAGCATTGTTTTCACCGACAACCCTTGTCAGGAACAACACCAGGTTCACTCCCACTCCAAAAAAGGCTAGGGTAGCCAGGCCTTGGTTCACTATTGGTTCATTGAACAAAAAATAAAAGCAGAACACAAACTTAGGAATCGCATTTGCTTGAGAAATTTAAGTTAGGTGAACATTTATTTAAAATGCTTACGCACACAAAGTTATGGGCTTGTATACTCAAGGATATAGAACAGTTTGTTTGGCTTAATTCAGAATAACGTACCCCTTGAAGTGGCTAAGTTAAGGTCAAGAAAATATCAATTCATCTTATACCTAGAGGATGTGAAAAGCTTGGTAAAGACCATCCCTAGAATATTGCATGCCAAGAACTTATAATCATGGCCAAAATGTCACATCTTTTTGCATGTGCAGTGTGCCAGTGTCTTTCCTATAGATGAACGGTTACAATTATCTAAATTAGTGTGCGTTTGGGTAGAGATTAAAAATTAAAATTATTTCACTTTTCAGCTTATTTTTGGCACTATTTATGGGTCTCACTGTACTATTTCAACTAACTTTTACCTTTATTTATAGTACTTTTAGTAATAATTTTTCAGTTTTAGCAAAATAAGCGGTATCAAAACACATCCTTAATTTGGCTCTTTCGTCTAGAAGATAGGTTGGCCATTAATAAGCACCATTCATCCTATATGATACATGTGCATTAAAACCAAATGTTTTAGCAACTTGACAAATAGATTAAAGGTATATATTTTCAGGATCTTTCTTTAAAAGCTTGGTAAAGACCATCCCTAGAATCTTTCGTGAGTAATAAAGCAAGCACATTAGCTCTTTTGCTCTTTTGCCGTAGTGAATTGTAACAAGTTACTTGAAGACCATATATTTCACTTTCAAATGGTATTAGTAAAATGTTTATTTATTTATTTTTTTCGTTTTAATTCTATTCCACTAATACTGTATGCAAGTGAATTTCATGTCATTACTCATTAGCCAGCTAGTGGAATTTAAAATTGATACTATTGGAGAAGAAACAAACTTTTGGCAAGTGTGCATTTGGATAAACGCTTTGTTGGTTTCTCATTTGCTTAAATTAATTTTTTTAAAGGTTTTTTTTTTAAGGACTTGTCAAACGCACTTTAATATAACATATATGATTAGAATTCATACAAACAACTACCACTAGTTTCCCATTAAAAAAAAAAAAAAAAAAAAAAAAAAAAAAAACTACCACTAGTTTGAAGGAAGGACCGTACCCTTAAACCTAAAAAAAAAAAAAAAAAAAAAAAAAAAAAAAAAAAAAAAAAAAAAAAAAAAAATTGAAAAGCTGGTATGATAAAGTTAATTTGGATTTACAAGAATAATTAAAATTTATAATTGCTCAAGTTTGAAGGAAGGACCCTTAATCCCAAGAAAAAACTGGGAAAGCTGGGTATGATAAAATTATTTTGGATTTACAAGAATACTTTATATTTTATAATTAGTTTTCTCAGCAAAGATAGTTAGAAACATGGAACTACATATAAGAAAACGATGTTTATGAAATATGACATAAGACAACTATATTTGTCGTCATTATTTTATTCGTTGGTGTTTTCTTTTTGTTTATTACCTAACTTTTAGTGCAACAACATAATCAAGTTATAATTGCCCTAAAAAGTTTTTCCTTTTAACAAACACGTGCGGGACGCACCAAATTTCTCACTTATTCGATCTCTTTCTTTCTATCTTTTCCAATTTGCTTTTTTGTTTTGAAAATTTTGACAAGGGAATTGGAATGGGAAGACATGGCTATGAACGGTGGTGCCAAACTCACGTGGGGGTTAAGTGGGCTTAACTTTCATTTTCAAATACGTTCTCTAATGTAAGTTAGAGACGAATAGACACGTGGCAAATACCCACGTCATGTAAAAGATGTGCTTACGTGTCAGGCATGTCTTAATTTTATGTGCATGCTTTTCTTACCTAGATGTCTTTTACCAGCTCCCTTTTCATGCTCTCTCTCTCTCGCTCTCGCTCTGTGTGTGAGAGAGAGAGAGAGAGAATCAATGAGGGAAGCATGGTGATCATGATGAAGATCTCAAATAGTGGGGGTGGGTGGGTAGCTGGCTAAAGCTCAACATGCAACAAGGCTGTTGCAGTTTGCAAACACCTGGTTAGGTTTTTGAGTGCCAAATGTAACACCAACCCTTTATTTTTCAACTTTACTATTGTCCTTATGTGGGATTTGGTAACAAGGAGCTCTTATCAAAGCTCTTGTTATAACTGCTTATATATATATATATATATATAAAAGGGTGACATCAAGACAAAGTTCTCACTCAACTCTTTGAATGGCCTTAAATGTTGTTGCACCTGAAAGTGCCAGCAAAATTATAGAACTGGACGCACACTGATCACTCACATGTATATGTATTTTATAGTATTTATGAAGAAATGCATGGCATGGGTGATGGGTCTCTGTAAATTCTCAAGTGCGTTGGGATTAAGCAATAGAAACATGATGAATATGCCTCTATCGTGCATCCATAATCCTAGGAGGCCAGATGCTGGACCTTTTTCTTTTCTTTCTGGTGGGAATTAAAAAGTGGAGGATCTTTGAAAGTGATTTCCATGACTTTCATAAATATAGAGGAATATGGAAAAAAGAAGAAGAAGAAGAAGTTACTAACAAAATTGTTAACATTATATGAATTATATGGTCTTCAAGATCCTTTATAATTTACGCATACCAGCTTATAAGAAGGGATCATTGAAAAGAGGGTTTGTCATATAAACTAGTAAAATTAATGAAAAGTCCTATAAACAATAAGTGAGGTATTAAAAACTTACAAAGTATGATAATTCCTGCAACCCATCGTCCAGATTTTGTTCTGATTGCAGGGCGACCATGCATGTCAACAGTTCCATCAAGAGTGCATGCGTCTTGATCTTCTTTGAACTTACCCTGCAAGTTCTTGGGAAAAATAAAAATAAAAACAAAATCAATAGAAATTCAAATTATATATAGTAGATGTGATCATTATCATCACACAACTTTGCTCTAAGAATGCATGTACAATTCTTTCTGTATATAACCAATCAAAATTCAAAGACAAACATGACATGCAATGGTAAAAAATGGTACCTTGGAGAAAAAGAGAGAGTGAGAAAATGAGTTAATATTTATCTATGGAGAAAAAGAACAGTATGAGACTTTTTACTCACCCCCTTACTCAACTCCAAGCAAGCCATTGATGAGCTTGAAGAGGGAGAATTTGGAGATATAATGCAGGGGATATAAGCAGGGGAAAGAGGTGATTAGTTAGTGTCAAAGAAGAGAAAGAGCTTGGGACAGAAAATGAAATTGAGAGGAAGTATAAATAGAGGTAAGGGAAATGGTATGGACGGTGTAGATTTAGAGAAATAAAAGGTGGGACACCCACATGACCAAATCATAAAAAAATTGGTGTAAGATGCAATTCGTTTGTGCTGTGAATGGGTTGGAAAGTCTTTCTACTTTATTTTTTCTAGGTACAACTTAGGAGGGCCATTGCAAAAAAGTATAGGGAATTAGGGGTCCCTTATCAATCCCTCCCCCCACAAAAAAAAAAGAAAAAGAAAAAAGAAAAAAGTTTAGGTCCTCTCTTATATCCAGGCTGTCTCTCATGGTGTAATTTGGTTTGAGGTTGAGGTTGACACATTTGAAACGTACAATTTTAATTAAAAGGGTAATGCTTAGATGAGCTTGTCCTCATGAACATTGTCACGTGGTTTTTAGATGGAAAGTGCAAAATGCCATAAAGTATCCATAAGAATGGATAGACGGTATCTATAAAAGGACCGGAGAAGAGAATGAAAAAGGGAAGCAGGAATTTGATCCAATTTAGTGGCGGAGTCAAAAATTTTTATTTTTATTTTTTTTAAGTAGTGTCAAATTTTGAAAAATGCTTGACTGATTTCATTTGTTGATTAACGAAATAGCAATGGTTATAATCTAGTACGATTTGTTAATTAACGAAATATTGATTGTCAAAATTTAGTAGGAAGTTATAAAAAAATAATATATATTTGTTTAATTTGACACTTTCACTTAATAATATATATAAAAAAAAAGATTCACTCACAACAGTATTGTTAGTGTTATATGTTCACTCAATAAGAAGGTATATATTATATTATATATAAAAAGATTTCCAACCAAGTTCTTATTGTATAGCACTAATAGCAGCCACAAACTGAAAGTTAACAAAGTTGAAATAAAATAAGAAAAGAAAAAAATCTGTATAAGAGTATAACACATAGCACGTAGTAAAATAGCCCACGCCCCACGGTAAACTAGCAAACTACCGAAGTAAATTGCAATTTCTTAAGCATTAACAGTAGAGAGAGAGAGAGATCCAATGGTTGGGTTGCTGGTTTGGATTGAAGCAAGAGCCTGAGTTGAACGGAAACCCATGGATTCATGCGGGGGGACAGGCGGCGCTAAGGATAGATGCACGCACAGCACACGCAGTAATGCAGACATAATTGTTGTTGTTTTTTATTTTTTTTATTTTAATGTGGATCTCTATTGATTTGGTGTGTGTTTAAAGGAGAATTTGGATTTTTTAGTATATTTGGAGGGCCATGGGCTGGGAAATTTGCCATCTGATGGGTTTTTTTTTTTAATTTTTTTTTAAAGTTATTTATTTATTTTTGGGTTCTTTCCTCAAAAAGTTGATGGGCCAAATTATAAAGGTTTAAGTTCTAAATTTTAGATTTTAAGAGGCGTGATTTTAAAAATTTTTAAATTTGAGGGGGCAGGTTGGCAAATTTTTGTTTAAATTAGTAATTTTATTAAACACTATATAAATAAATTATTGGAAACTACAAATACCCAAATGAACATTAAGAGAAACGATATATGAAGAGGATTAATACATTGATTTTTTTTTTCTTTTTACTCCCTTCGTCCCATTTTTTTTGTCCTCTATTCCATTTTGAGATGTCCCAAAGTATTGTCATGTTTCTAAAAATGAAAGTCATTAATTTACTAATGTTCCTATCATACCCCTATTAATTTACTAATTCAATTTTTTAATAAATTTTTTTAAGGATAGTTTTGGAAACTTATACATTTTTAAAAGGTAAACAAAATAATAAATTATGTTCCCTAAAAAAGTTTGACTTTTCAAACAGGACAAAAAAAGTAGGACAGAGGGAGTAATTTTTTGAGTGAATACACGTTGAGATTTTAATACACAATGAATATGACAATGTGCACTTTGGTTTGAGAAGATGGTCCCCAAATAAATTTTTTGTAGAGAGTTTTAATTTATAACGTCCGTTCATGATGATAACTCTTTATCATTAGACTAAGACACCAATTGGTTTTTGGTGTAGGCAGAAATTGAACTTTAGATCTCTTATTCTACCATCAGAAACTATACCAATTGAGTTAACTATAATCCATAATAGTCCCTAATTTACTTGGTAGTTAATACAAAATAATCATACTAATACACCAATGGACAAGAAAATAAATGTTATTAATGAAGCCTATCTCAATTATTAAGGGTCAAGTCAATCCTAGAAATTTTGTTGTTCCTTTAACTAGCTTTTTATTTATCTATATTTATTTTTTGCTGAATACTTTATCTATCTTGTTATTCCCAATTGATCACACTTATGATTTTTTTTTTTTTTGGGAGAAAGGATCACATTTATGATTTAACATTTCTAACTCTTTTTTTTTTTTTTTTTTTTTTTTTTTTTTTTTTTTTTATAATCAAAACATATATATATATATATATATTAAGGTTTAATTGGTATAGACATATGAATTTTTCCTCATGAGATGAAAGTGTATTTTTTAGTTAAGTAGTCACGTGGTTTAATCTTAAATGAGTAACCTAAGGAACAAAACCTAAAGTATTGTACCTAAGTTTTGTTATTTCTAAAATAATTCTAAGAATAATTCATTCGGAGTTGTGTTATCTAAAGTAGAAATCTAGTTGAAGATCAAAAAGAAAAAGAAAAAGAAAAAGTAGAAATCTAGTTTAGTCTCATTATGAATAAGAAGATGATTCTAGAAATAATTCATTCGGAATTGTGTTTTCTAAAGTATCTAGTTGAAGATCGACAAGAAAAAAAAGTAGAAATCTAGTTTAGTCTCATAATGAATAAGAAGATGATTCTATAAATAATTCATCTTAGCTTGTGGAATAAAGGAATTAAATAGTTATTTAATTATGTATTATGTAGATTTGCATCAAATATTTCAATACCTTTGCTGCTCAATTATTACGAAGGATAGGATTCCATAACTATATGCTCATTCATTTAAATGACACCAGATTACAGTTTTATTTCATTCCTTAGTGGAAACATTGGCATATTGAAGATCTCTTTAAGTGAATGTTGAATTATGATCAAATAATACACTTCTTTATTCAACTTGCTAAGACATTCCCACACGTATATCCTCATATGCCTATTTGCTTTGTCATCCTAGGGTATGCCCAATAGCATTTTGTCTACAATTATTTAACAGATAATTGTTGGCACTCAATTTCTTTAAAAATGAGGAATTCATTTTTCCTAGAGTAATTTTTGTGCCCTATCTTATCTTGCTTTAACATTGTGATAACACCCTGACCCCTCCACCCCAAATTACTTGCACATAGACAAACAAAAGAAAATATAACAAACCCGTTTTTTCTTTTTTGCTAAGCAGAAAAAATAAAATAAATAAATAACATAATTCTTTTTTTCTGGATAAAAAAAAAGTAATATACCTATCATCACAGTACTAGATTAGAGGTTCTTGAGCTCTTCTATCTACCGATTTTCTTTTATTCTGTACTTTTCGCCAGCATTTTCCCATTGAATTCTTGAAGAATACATAAGATAAAATGCTAGGTGCTTTCGTGCTTTATATATTCCCCTGCTGATTCTCTATGAAACACGTTCTCATTTTAGTCTAGAAAATTGCATGCATCATCAAATTCCTCAACTGTAAGCACGACATCAAGCATCTGTTATCACAAACCTCTCTTTAAAATTAAACATTTCGAATCTTTTTAGCTAGACAACATATACCGTAAAATGCTTGGAAGTGTGACAATTTCAGGTTTTCCACATCTTTTGGTTAAATTTTTTATATTACACATTTAATAGCTGAGAAAACCCAGGAAATTAAACCTCCAAAATTTATAACCATCCGTGTCTAAAATGGTTGTAATATTCCACAATTTTGTGGCCATCATATGGAGCATTAAATCTCAAGAATAGAACAGCATATATTAATAAAAAAGTTTTCTCATGCAACTAAAAGTGCAATTGTTTTACTCTAGAGGGACAACTGCGTCACATATACAGAATGAAGGATCTCTCAATAGTTAGGGTCGGCAGGCCAGTTGAATTGTATTGCTTATCATGTTGGCTTTCTTTTGTAAATCTACCCTATTTTGGAAGTAATTTTGTCACTAAGATCATATTGGAGGTTAGAAATGGTTGTTTATCAATTTTACTGGTAGATATATTAAAACAAATATATTCAAAATATGACATGGTAAAGGAATATTATATCAATTTGTGTTTGCTGGAAATTCAAAATTTGTGGAATCTGTTGTCCACACATTGGTCAATTACAAGCCTAACACATGAAATTTTATGCGAGCAATCGATAAATGTGTAGTCTTTATATGAATCTGACATTGATCTAATAGTTTAGAAGGCATGTTGGGTGAACAACGAATGTATGCTAATTGAACAGAATTGTCCCCCAAACTTGACGAGTAAACTTCTTTCAACCCGCTAGGATCAGGACAATATAAATGATCATTTACACGTGATATGTATTTTTGAATTAATCACTTGCCAATATGATGTATCCATACTACTAATTGGAATAGGATTGTGTCCAAAATTACCTTAAATTTTGGACTTGGTTATCTATCAAACTTTTCTTGTGGTGAAGGAAAAGATATATATTTTACTTTTTTGGGAGTTTAATTATATGAATGGAATGTCTATTTTTTTTTTCAAAGACGTAATTGATATTTCTTGTTTACCAAAGAATATGAATTGAAGTATAATATATAGATAGTAGTAAATGGTTTGGTAAAATTGAGCCAAATATCTTCCCATGTGGTCAGAGGAAGAAACTTTTAGAAGAAGAGTTCTTCTAAAAGAAGAAAAACTTTTAAAAATAAGAGTTTTCCTTAATAAGACGTTGAGTGTTGTGAATTTTATTAAATAAAATGGATTTGACCTCTCTTTATAGAGGTTGTTTGTAATTCCTTACATCCCTAATATTTTCCTTTAATGAATTCTTTAATAATAGATATATATTAATCAAATATGTATTCAATCATTATCCAGCCTATGTCATTAAAATTTATCATCATTTTAGCAAATAAAAATAAGGTTAAAATTACATACATGCATGCATTATTTAAGAAATGTGATGGAAAAATACCTTCAAGGATAGACAATTACCAAGTTCTACCACCATAACACAAACAAATAGCATGCTGTCACCGATAGCAGCCCAAATTAACTCATATCAACCAAAATTTGCAAATATTATCTCTGATTTGTCATTCAAAGTATCGATTTGTGAGCTTTGCCACCGCAAGCAACCCAAATCTACAAAGATCAGCTACGATCTCTGACCTACTCCTCCTTGCTGAAAATGGTGAAAGAGAGCTTTATATTTTTTAATAGTTTGGTGGTGAATAATGCATCAATAGTTGTATATTGAGGCTACTGTACTGTCTGTACATTGTTAAAATTTTGGAACAAATTATTAAGGCTGATGTGTGATAATTTTACTTGAGTTTTGTTATATATATATATATATATATATATAAAGGTGTCAAAATGTTAGTTTAGATGCTGTAACATGCGAATGATTTTAGTACTTTATCTCTTTTGCTATTATTTTCAAATCAACAATAATATTCTATTTTTACGAATAAAAAAAATGCACAGATTGAAATTGCATATTTTAGCATTTTCATTGAATTTATCAATGATTTATTACATCATTATTTTTCCAAGCATTTTAGGCACAACCAGTAGGATCAAACCCAACCCTCCTTTCCACAACATTGTACACCACCTCCAACCTTTGACTCACCATATTATGTTTCTGCCGTTCACACTTTTTCTTCTTGTTGAAATTTGTGACTTAAAATGCTTGTACAATTACAACAAGTCAATTGTCAAGTTGTAGACAAGAAAGCACTGAGATTTTATTTTTTATTTTTATTTTTAACTAGGTGAAAGTACCGACAAAGTAGAACAATAAAAAGAAGAGTAATTATGTGAATACAGCAAAAATTTATAACATTTCCAAATTAATATACCAAATAATTTAAATCGAGATTTCATAAAAAAAAAATTTAATTGAGATCGTGGGGGGCCCATGTGTAAGTTGGCATGAGTGAAAATTTTATAATATTTTGTTGTGTCCCTATAATTACTGAAATGAACAATACATGTATATATAAAAGCATTCACATCAAAGGCGCACCCAAAACCCAAAAAAACCCACCATATTAGTGGTGCCAAGAGTCAATTTTTTTTAACACCTAGCTACAGTAAATTGCCATCTTTAGCACTATATTGTAGCTAGAGAGAGAGAGAGAAAGAGACTTGAGCATTAAAAGAAAGAATAAAAAAAGAATAAAGAAAGAATGTTTAAATAAAATGGTAAAATAATAGAGTATTTGATGTAGGGTGTATTGTAAAATGAGGTGTTAAAATAGATAAAGTAACTTTCTGAATGACTAAAATCTAAATTTTTTAGAACCTTTGTTGTGAATGATCTAATGTGGTATTTGGTTTTGACTTACACAACCACATTTACCATCCTTTTGAAATATAAAAATATTATTTTATATAAAAAAATATTATTTGATACAGATATATGGTGTTTCTTTTAGTAGTATTGTGTTGCTTGAATTTTTTTATAAATCTAGTTAATATAATTTTCTAGATAGAGTTTCTTTTGGTTGTAACTATTTTTTTAATTATATATATCTACTCAAAAATATACATCTGAATATGAGAAATTGAGAAAAAGAAAAGAGAAAAACAGAAGAATACAAAAATTAATTGAGTCAAAAAAATGTGTCTAGATAAATTTTATACAAAAATTTAAGTAGTGATTTTGCATCTTAAACAGTGAGAGGAATAGATTTTAAGTAATATATATTAATATATATATATATATATATATATAAATTTTAATATTTAAGTATTAAGATGTCTTAATTTCATTGTCGTCTTAGGCCCCTAAATGTATGGGGCCATCCCTGAGGTCAACTCTCATATTGAGTTTTTCTAGCAAAAGCATTGAGATTTTATTATTATTATTATTTTTTTTTTCCAAATTTCGATGGCTTCCTCAGTCGCAGTGGGTGTAACAATTGCTTTGAGTTCTCCAATGGAGAGAGAGAATGAGATGAGAGAGAGAGAGAAAAGGATGAGAGGAAAGAGAAAATTTTAGGGTATGTTTGGTAACTGTTTTTTTTCTTTATTTTTTGTTTTCAAAAACAATTTTCTATTTTTGAGACTAGAAAACTTGTTTAGCAACCCAAAATGGACAAAAAATAAAAATTGTTTTCAAAACTCAAATTATAAAAAAAACTGAAAACATGTAAACGGTTGTTTTTAGTTTTAATTTTCAAAAATTAATGAAAATACACATTTAATTTAATGAATTTGTCTTATTTAATAAATTAGCATTAGAATTCAAATCCTAGTAACAACATATTTTAGTATTTTCTATTTTTTTTTCAAAAAACTATCTTTTTAATTTCAACTAACCAAACATGTTTTTGATTTCAAAAATGCAAGAAAATTGTTTTTTTTTTTCTTTATATTCCTAAAACCAAGTTTTTGAAAATAGAAAACAAAAACTGTTATCAAAAATAATCTTATCTTTTTGGTTTTTTCTTTCTCATTAATAATTATTTTATTTTACTTATGTACATTTTTAAATGAGTTGACATATTTTAATTGGACTATTTGTAAAGATGGTAGATGTACGTTACACTTAATAGTTGCCTCACTAATGAAAATAGATGGAAGGGTTAAATCCAAACATTATATAATTTTGTAAATGTGAATTCAAATTTTGAAACTATAAAGAGTAAAATCAAAATGATCTCTAATTGATTCTAAAAAAAAAAAAAAAAAAATGATCTCTAATTAACTTCAAAAGTATGGATTCAGATCATCTAGAGTTTCTAGGGTACTCTACCAAGTAGATTTCCTTAAATCTTAACCGTTATTTAATGATTTAATGGTCCTAGATTTTGCCATGTCAGCATTCCATTAATAATAATCTTAATTGTTTTGTTTTCAACATTATTATATTATTTTAAGAGTATTATTAGTGGAATGCTAATATGGCAAAATTTAGACCATTAAATCATTAAAGAATGGTTGAGATTTAAGGAAATCTATTGGTAGAGTACTTTAGGAATTCTAGAAGATCTGAATCTCAAAAGGATAAATTACAATTTATTCAAAATCATATTTTAATAAAAAATTTCCATAAATTGCACAAATTATCCACTAGTTACTTCAATAAAGTGCTTTTTTTCTAACCTTATCATGACCTTAATCCAGGGCTGGCTCAATAGGTGATGTAATTGATGTAATCGTCTAAGACCCCCAAATAAAAGAAGGCCCTCACTTGTAAAAAAAAATTATATATATCATATATTTATCTATATATTTTAATTAAATTTTTTTAAAATATTTTTATTAGTCAATAAAATACATTAAAAATGCTCTTATATCTGAAAACGCATAAAATTAAAAAGGAAAAAACAAATATCCAGTGGCTAAACTGTACTGCTACACAGCATTGGACAATTGTGCACTGTACAGCAACACAGCCTGCACAGTTGCACACTGCACACTGCACAGGCTGCATGCACAGCCCACAGTCTAGGAGAGGGGACAACACGTTTTCTGAATTTATCACTTTTTATAAATGATCATTCCAAGTGAACCTCCGCCGCAAAGGTGTTGTCGTGGCTGTCTTGTATTGACAAGAAACCGTCTTATCGATTATGAAGTGTGAACCCTACAGCTAATGACAGTGGGAAATTAAAATTAATAAAAAAAAATATTCTCATTCTATTTTCTTTCAGTTTTGTTTAATTCATTTAACTTTTCAATAATATGTCTTAATCAGTAGGGACTTTCTCAGCACAAAACTATAAATAAAAAATAAAAAATAAAAAATAAAAAATAAAAAATAAAAAATTTGTTGCGAGGAATACAACTGTTAACCATGACCTAACATTTCCCACCGCTCCTTCATTCTTCTAGAAGTAAATAAAAGGCAAAAAGAGAAAAAAGACAACTCCACAACAACCATTCACACTATATGGGGGCACCATTTAATTGTAAATCATAGTCAGGATAAAGGGGGTAATTATTAAGTATTGTCAGAGTATTATAAATGTATATTTTTTTATTTCATATAATTATGAATTTTACTACTTAAATTTATGGTGGTACTCACAATTCATATGAGAGGAGAAGTACGCATTTATGAGACTTCTGGAATATTTAATAATTTTCTGAAAATGTTATTTTGTTAGAAAATTAAATTTTTTTTTTAAATTGTTAGAAAATTAATTTTAGGCATGCATTATGTTGCGATTCTAATAACTAAGGGGTTGATTAATGCATTCTTTTTTATTTTCATATGAAATGTTTCCAAAGTGTTTTATATTTGAAAACAATTTAGTAAAATATTTTTAGATATTTGGAGCAATATATATATTTTTAAGCACAAACCACTAAATCAGAAACTTAGCTGCCGGAGTTGATGGTTTAGTGATCAAATCAACAACCCAGCTATCAGATGGGGTGAGAGTCTTTATGTGATTTTGTAAAATATTTCACTAAGTTTTGAAAAATAAAACGTTGTAAAACATTTCACAAAGGATTTTATCAATGAAAAACATTTTTAAGTTTAACCAAACTTTATAATGAAACAAACTCGGAAAACATTTTACAGTGAAATAAAGAGTGTTAGTGTTTGCAAAACCTCATATGATTTGTGAGGTCCAAAGATCATCCTAAATAACAACTTTCAAGAGATTCCTCTGTGTAGTTATTAGGTGTGTATGCAGAAGGGGAGACTACTTTCACTTGTACATCGATAAGGTGTGTTCTTGGAGTTGGATACCCGCATAATAATAATAATAATAATAATAATAATAATAATAATAATAATTATTATTATTATTATAATTTTTACAGCTCTTTCAACACAAAGTGATAGACATCAATTACTAGAAGCTCAAGATAGCTAGTAGGTGAAACTTGCAAGTTGGAATCGAAATCATTTTGCAGTGTTTAATAAAATTCACCAAGTGATGGTGAAACGCAATTGTTCTTATTCTGTTGTTGCACTAACTTATCAACAGCAACACCCATGAAAACCATGTTGACTTTCTTACGCACGCATACACTATCAGATGTGTATTTATTTTCCACACTAAAAGTGGTTTTGATTATAGTATATCGAAGGGTTGGCGTATCATCTGCATCCATGTTTCCCATTGTTATTTTCTTGCAATTTATTAAAGTCTGTGTATACGAGTCACATTCCACTTATTTGTAAAAACCATCGGCATCCTGACCAAATTTAGTCAGAATATCCAATTAGATTGCACAAACTTGATGATGTATCATCCATAGAATAAGGCTGCAAACAATGACCTATAATTTCGTGTAAATGTTTATAAGCACATTTCAAGGATTTTATTGGTTGTGTCTCTTTGGTGCCCCAGCTAAGGAAGAATTTTTTCTTCTTCTACTTTCCTGTGTTATTTATTGTTTTCCTGTTTCACCACAAGAGAAGTCAATTATTTAACTGTTAATGTCCCAATCTTCACACTCTCTTATCACTCATTCATATATGTATACCAAAACATTCAAAGTCCACAAACTTATTATCAGTTTTTTTGTTTGTTCATTTCATTGATACATTGTCATGTTAGTAATCATTACAAGATCAGCTATGTCATAGTAGTAATAGTAACAAAGATTGTTAAGGAATTAATCATTGCAGATCATGACCGTGGTTGGTTATATATATATCTGATGGTGTTTGCCACTAGGAATTGAAGCTGCCTAATCAATTCGTTAATTTGGAACCACAAGTGTTTTGAGGTGTGCATCCTCTATCATTCTTCTTTTTATAAAAAAATATTTGACAAGATCAGGAGGATTGTCACCATGTTCTTCCATGTGTACAGAAGCTCAAGCTTGGCCTGGGGATTAATTGGATAATGGATTTTGAGCACTACAATATGCGCATGCTTTTGTTTGATCAGCAAATCTAGTTCCAAATATAGCTAGCTTTAACCACAAAAGGAAACATGGTCTGATAACTACTTAAGTGTTAATTAATTAATTAAATTTAAATATATCTTGGTAGACTTAGACCTCATTAGCCATTGAAATGGACTGGTGGAGCTAGCAACATCACCCCCTCCTCGAGCTATCTTTTCAGTTAGGTCATTCCACAATCAAAGCAAAGTTCTGTCCAAATGTTTGCTTCCTCGGATGTGTGTTTGTTTTGGCTAAGTGCTTCGTCACAGTTATGTCACCATTTCTTAATTTTCTATGCCAGACTTTGTGAAAGTCTCATTTTTTTTTTTCATCCCAGGACCCAAGTGTCTCCAAGCTATAGTTAAGTGCCAAACAAATCAAGCTGTCTAATAATCTAAACTTCTTGGTGAATATCAAATCACTGCTATGATGAAGCACATGAACTTCAATGAGAATCGTCACTAAAAAAGTTAAGATCCATACAATTTACACCTTTCTCTTTATGAGTGGGAAAATCCTTTAGACGTTTCCTGAACTTTGGCTTTGGTGTCGTGCCACATTGGCGTGCAAAGACGAATACCTATCTTCCCATTGGAAATTTCCATCCAATGACTAGAGAGTTTTTGATATCACGAGAATGGAAATTAATTTGGTTACAGCTTCAGCCATAAGAGGAAACATGGTGCGTATGCTTTTTTGGTGCAATATACAATCCCTGTGAGTAGTTAATATAACACATAGAGTAATAATTAACCTAAAAAACCTAAGTCCAATGGATATAAGTTCAACTATGTTATATTAATTACTCATTCTTCTCATTATTATTCAATGTGCGTATTTATTCACACGTGTTCACCAAATATCTCCATACCAAATACCTTCATTACCTCTCCAAAGTCTATTAATTCAAGTTTTAAATTAATGTAAGTTTTGAAACTATTAGGGCCCGTTTGTTATCATTGTTTAAACAATAGTTTTCAGTGTTTAAACAACATTATACATATTTTCACACATTTTTTCACCTACACGTATTTTCAAAAAATACAAACAACGTTACTAGAAATCTCTTATCAAATGGACTAATTTCTAGGATATTTTTACAAACAACTAACATATTTCAACATATAAAAGCATGTACATGGGATTCAAAAGTCTATGAAGATACACATAAGGATAAAATTGGCTCTTCTTGGACTTTTGTCCTATCATGAAATAGTCAATATACATTTTTTCACACATTTTTTCATCCACACATATTTTCAAAAAATACAAACAATGTTACTAGAAATTTCTTACCAAACGGGCCCATTTCTAGGTTATTTTTACAAACAACTAACATATTTCAACATATAAAAGCATGTACATGGGACCCATCAAAAAGTCTATGAAGATACACAAGGATAAAATTGGCTCTTCTTGTACTTTTGCCTTATCATGAAGCAGTCAATCCACGTGTATCATTACCAAAGAGACTATTTAATAAAATGGTTTCATGTAAATCTTTTCCTGAAAATCCCCATGCAAGAAAGTGATCTTTACATCAAGTTGTGCCAACTCGAGATCAAATTGTGCAACCAGAGCAAGCAAAAAATGAATGGAGAAATGCTTAACAACAAGAGAAAATACATCGTTGTAGTCAGCCCCTTTCGTTTTGAACATAACCTTTAGCAACAAATCAAGCCTTGAACATACAATAATATTCTTTCTTGTAGGTCATTCCTTTGTTGTGTGGACCCATTTTTGTAAACTCACTTCCACCCAATCTATTTCTTGCATTTAGGAAGCTGTATCAAATCCGAAGGATGACTCTTGTGAAAAAAAATTGCACCTCTCTTCATCCATAGCCTTCTTCCATTCATTACCCTAAGGCGTACACACACTTTTTTATATGTAGTTGGAATGTTATCTCCAACAATGGGAGGTGTGTAACTTAGAATATCAACAAATTTGTTAGGACATATGTGGAACTTGTTAGAACATATGTCATTATAAATTGGCTAATCCTTTGACAAAATGCACTTTACTTATAATTGTGTAGATCTAGGATGAGTTTATTATTTTATGGAATAAGAGTTCAAGCCTAATATTGAAACAATGCAAATCTGTCCAAGAAACAAGTGAAGAAGTGTTGTTCATTAAAGCTCGACAAATAATATCTATCGAGGTTTAATAATAATTCTCGACAGCTCTCTACAGAAGCTATATCTATCGAGAGTTACGAAATTCAGATTTCCAGATCTGTTTTTCACGTATATCCAAGTTATTTGTATAGGTTTTCTTTTCTCACAACCCTAGACATATATAAGGATTATTTTAAGGGCCATCTCAAGTGATGAAAGGTGATGACTTGATGCAGAGTAATTACTCATGCATATTGTGATCGGAGATAATTTGCCCTAATTCATCATATTTTTTGTAGAAGCTACTGCTTCTTTGCACTGAGGATTTTGTAATCAAGGAACTTCTTGATCTTTATCGTCTGGATAAAGTGAAGAACTGTGTAGCTAACATCTTTCTCAAGTTGATGTGTTAGTCACGTACTTGGATCTATGCATCAATTGATTAGTTACGTACTGGGAGCCGTGCATTAAAAGGAGAGATTGTCACTACATTACAAGTTCAATTGTGTATTAGAGTAAGGGTTCAACTATAGGTTGATATTAGGTATTGAGATTTCTTTTACTTATAACCGCTTGTTTTGATAATAGTGGTGTAAACATAAAATTTTCCCAATTGCAGAAAATCAAACAATTGAAAAAGAAAGATGGTTTGTAAATATAAATTTGTATTGATGAATAATGAGTACAATCTCTATTTCAATTCTTTTACAAAAGTATACCCTTTGATTCTATTATCTTTGAACTTGACTCGAACAAGGACTTTTCTTGACTTTGGTTGGAAGATGGATTGAACGGTCTTCATAACAAATCTCTAGCTTTGAGATTATTAGAGATTTGTTATTCTTCAAGTCTTCGAACGTGAAGGCTCTTAGGTTGAAGTTCTTCGGGATTTTAGAAGCTTGATCCGTTGAGCTTCAAATATTTGGGTTTGTTGAGGTTTATGGAGGCTTTTTAGCTTAATTCCAATAGAACTTCAAAGAACTCAAACAAGAGATCTTCTTGATTTTGATTGAAAAATGGATTGAATGGAATCCACAACTGTTAGGTTCTAAAGGTTTAGGAATTTATGTATTTAAAACTTTAATTTGTAATGT
Source organism: Quercus gilva (assembly GCA_023621385.1). Lineage (NCBI taxonomy): Eukaryota > Viridiplantae > Streptophyta > Magnoliopsida > Fagales > Fagaceae > Quercus > Quercus gilva. The sequence continues at coordinate 34,241,723 of CM042484.1, forward strand.
TGGCAAACCATGATCAAAACAATATGTTTAGTCTTGTTAAAGTGTGCTCAAAGTTGTTTAATTATCGTAAAGTTGGAATCGAGAGACTGTAGATGCATTGGAGCATTTCGGTCTGGCTCGATTGATCGAAAAATAGATTCGATCGATCGAAAATCAATCAGATTGCGTTTTTCTGCAGTTTTCCAACTCAGCCCTAACTCATTAAACGTTTAGGGTTTTATGTTTTTGCCCTAGGTATATAAGGCAAAACCCTAGCCACATTTTTAGAGTTGCTCCAGTTGTATTATTGCTCATACATTGCTGTTTTGTGTAAATCTCTTGTGAGATCTAGAGGAGCTTTCCTTTATACAAAGTTTAGGGTTTTCAAGATTGAGATTACTTCAACATCTTGATGATAAACTTGGTTGCTACCATTGAAGCTTAAAGAATATCAAGCGTAGGTGCTTGTAGCTGATTGAAGAATTCAAGAAAGAAAGAGTTTGCAGATTCGGAGCTTGCACGTTGTCGTGTCAGTAAGTTCTACTGGTGGGTAGCATTAGGAAGTCGAGTGGAGAGCTTGTAGTCATTTTGTATGAACTTCGATTCTTTCATAGTGGATTCAGGTTTGCCTTGAGGATCGGTGGGTCAAATCCTCCCCAGGTTTTTACCGTGTGGTTTCTTGGGTGATCATATCATTGTGTCTTTTATTATTCCGCTGCTTTATTCTTTTGATATGATTATTTGATTGCTTTAACTTAGTATTGCATAATTTGACTAAGTAACAACTTGACTAATTAATCTAGGCTAACCAATCTGGTTGTTTTTAAGGGATCTAAAAACCCATCAAGTGGTATCAGAGCAGGTAGCTCTCTTGTTAGAGATTTTTTATCTCTGAGCTGATCCTTGACCCTTGTTGTCATGGAGCATGGACACTCTCTTGTTATTCCTCCTCACTTTGATGGGAACAACTATGTTTATTGGAAAGTAAGGATGAAAGCATTCTTGAAATTAATTGATGAGAGGGTTTGGAATTCCGTTGAATACGGATGGCAGAAGCCCACTACTCCTATGAGTGAGTGGCAAACTTCTGAAAAAGAAGCAGCAGGCTTCAATAGCAAAGCTATGAATGCCATCTTCAATGCTGTTTCAATGGAGGAATTTAAGAGGATCTCAAATGTTGAGGTTGCTCATACTGCTTGGAAAATCCTCCAAACTGTGCATGAAGGCATAAAGGCAGTTAAAATAAACAAACTGCAGCAATTAACTTCTAGGTTTGAAAGCATTAGGATGTCTGATGATGAATCCTTTGATGAATTTTATGCCAAACTAAATGATATTGTTAATTCTGCTTTTAATTTGGGTGAAATCTATGATCAACCTAAAATTGTTAGGAAGATACTTAGATCTTTAACTGAAAACTTTAGACCCAAAGTGACTGCCATCACTGAAAGCAAGGATGTGGACTCCATCCCTGTTGATGAGCTTGTAGGATCTCTTCAATCCTATGAGTCTGACCTACCTAAAGTGAACAAATCCAAATCAATGGCTCTTAAGTCAGTTGATGATGTTGATGGTGGTGGATTTGATGATGAGCTCTCTGCTACAGAGATTGCGTATCTTGCTAAAAACTTTAAAAACTTTCTTAGGAATACCAACAGAAAGCCAAGAGGTACTTACACTGCTGAACCTAGAAATTTTAGGAAGAATGATCCCACTAAGGTTAATAACTTTGAAAAATCTAGAAAAAAAGTTGGTCAATCTTCAAATAATTCTTTGGGTCCTCAGTGTTTTGGCTGTCAAGGGTATGGTCATGTGAAATCTGAATGTCCTACATTCTTGAGGACTGAGGGTAAAGCTATGGCTATAACCCTTAGCGATAATGAGGTTTCTGATGATGAGTCTGGATGTGATGAGGATGGAAACTTCATTGCTTTCACTGTTACAGCTATAGTCAATGAAAGCATATCTGTTGAAGAGAACCCTTCTGATGAGGAACTCTTTGAGGATGCAGATCTTCAAGAGGCCTACAATAAATTTTGCAAAATTGCTGCAAGGGATGCTATGAATGTTGAACTTGGCCTGAAGAAAATTGAATCTCTTGAGCTTGAAAAGAAAATTTGCTTGTTAAACTGTTTGATGCTAATGATCTTTTGAACAATGTTAAATCTGAGAACATGCTTTTGCTTGATAAAGTTAAAACTTTGGAACATGATTTATCTGTTACTAGATCTACTAGTTCTAAACTTGATCACATGCTGAAATTTCAAAAGTATCATTCTGATAAATCTGAGTTAGGATATGTTGAAAGCATCTTTGATTCTGGACCACATTCCACGAATTTTGTTCCTTCTTCTTCTTCTGAACCTTCCGTGAGTGAGGTTGTGAGTGAAACTGTCAAACCCCCTGTGAGTAAGGTTGTTAAACCTGTAGAAGTTTCACCTCCTAGGAAGATTAGGGTTGATGTGAGAGAGTCTAAACCTAAGAATTCTACCCCTTCTAAGGACAAGATGCATGGCAAACCTGCTTGGGTTTGTCATTATTGTGGTAAGTCTGGACACATTCGTCCTAACTGTTACAAGCTTCAAGCTGCTAAGAGAGCAAACAAACCAAAAGTGTCTGTGTCTCAAGCACAAGATCCTATGACACTTATTGGTGAATTGGTAAAGGTGTTGAACCTTTATTCCAATCCTAGAGTTGGAAATCACTCGAATATGAATAAGAACTCCAATGCTCGTGATGCATCTAAAAGGTTTTGGATACAAAAGACTTGTCCTAATTGAGTCTTTCTGACATGGTCCTTGTGCTTCATTGCTCTATCCTCTATGACCATTGTTCTTTGGTATTTGTGTTTTTGTTTTTTTCTAGGATTTGCATTGCATTACATTCATGCATTTCATTCTAGGATTTATTTGTTTTCTCTTTTAATAAAAAAAAAAAAAAAAAAAAGGAGAAAAGGAGAAAGCAAAAATATGTTTGACATTATGTTTTTTGGTTTTTGAAAACAAGGTTAGTCAATTTATTTACACATAACATGTCTTATGTACCTTGTTTAGCTTTGATGAGCTTATATATTGCACTTGACTAGTTGAAACTTTGTAGTGCATGTTGTGTGGGAAAGATGTTTATGGTTATTAATCACTTTGTCTTGATCTTGATGTCATATGTTATTTGACTGTCGGACTTGATCTTTTTGAGAAAGACATAAATAACCATCTTACCACTGTTCACTAGCTAATCATGAACACCTTAGTGCATATTATAAGATTTTGTGCTCGAGAAAGTGTAGCACATGCACAAAAAGAATATAAGGTGTAGCCTCTGTTAAATGCTTAATGCTTAAAATTGGTGTGTATTATTAAGCTTGATGCCAATTCACATAATTAAAACTGGTGTGTACTATTAGGCTTGATGCCAAATTTCACCTAATAATGGGGCAAAATTCAAGAAACTTATATGATTGCAAGCTTCTGTTCTAAGAGATGTGGGAGTTATAGGATGTAGCTCTTTAGGTGATAGTCTCTTTTAAATTCTATGTGATGAATTTTGTAGACTTTGTGATTGATTGCTATTCACATATCACTTCACATGTATCTCAAGTTTTTGCTAGTTGCACACACTACACAAGTTACTCTTTGCTAAACTTTGTACATGTTATTGTGTGTGTTTTTGGTCTGACCAACCAAGTTTGAAAATACTTTGAGAATTATGCAAAACATTTTTTTTGCTTGAGAATTTGAAAGAAAGAATGGCTGAAATTTTCTTGAAGAAACTGGGATTAAAACTTGGGTTTTTGAAAAAACATTCCATCTCATATTTATGCATTTTGTTTTTGTAGTTTAATGCTTTGAGGAGTTATTTTCAAAATATGGTTTGAGTTTTTCAAAACTGTGATTTTTCTAAAAATTTTTGAGAGCCTCTGCCAATTTCGATCGATCCATTTTGATTTTCGATCAATCGAAAAAGTGCTCTAATTTGTTTCAAAATGACTGTTTGATTCGATCGATCGAATGTGATTTTCGATCAATCGAATGTCGTAAATCAGGTGTTAAAACACTGTTCTTTGACTGATTCCAAACACTTTTCAAAAGTTTTTTTTTCAAACTTTCTTTCTCTCTTCGACGAGGCAAGGCTCCACAGTCAAATTTTTGTCGTTTTCCTCCGAAATTTGTGCAAAATTTCTCTTTCCTCAAGTCGGTAAGTCTGTTTTGTCCTTCCTTTTTGAGTTTATTTACATATTTCATGCATTTTTGCTCAAAATTTCGGAACTTTTTCTATTTGGGATTTGTGTTGATTCAAACCTAATTTTGTGAAATTGATCAATGGGTTTTTGTGGGGACATGCTATAAACATGATCTTAATAGTTTAATTTGATCAATTTTGGGTTTTGTGAAAAATTTCAAATTCTAGGGTTTCTAATTGATCCAAATTGGGGATTTTGTTCAATTAAGGTTTAATTAATGAAATTGGCTTGTTGTATTGATGAAATTGGTTATTCTAATCTGTTTTCAACCTTGTAAAACGATCAATTCATCAATTTGTTGCAAAATTTTTCAAGTGGTTTTCAAATTTTTAGGGTTTTTGTTAGAAACTCTATGTACGAGCCAATTTTGTGTAATTGAACTTAATTTGAACTGTATTTTCTGTATTAGTACATGCATCATGGCATTGTAATTGTTCATGCATTATATAGATTTTTATTCTATTGATTTTTGTGCTAACTTGCAGTCTGCCTTTAGATTTTTTTTATTCTTTTTGGTTTTTCCTTGTGTCTCTGTCCTTTCCTTAGCATCATGCCTAGGAAGACTAGAGCCCGTAGGTCTGTTCCCTCTCCTTCTCCTCCCCCACCTTCCTTTGACCGTGAGAGGTTTCCGAGTGAGAAAAATCAAGAGACTTTTGAGAAGTTGAATCTTCAGAGGAAGATTTGGACTGAGCGTTTTGTTATTCTAGATGAGGTTGATCCTGCCATTAGGGCAAATTTTGAGCGTAGGGGCTGGTTACCTTTGTTGGATGTGTCTAATCCTCCTCCTCCAACTATCCTAATTAGAGAGTTTTTCTTGAACATCTCTATCCGCGTCTATGATTCCAACACTCTAGTTAAGAGTTAGATACGAGGCGTAGAGTACTCCATTACTCCTCAGGTAGTGGCTGATGCTCTAGGGGTACCTTTGGTACGTCATCTTGTCTATCCTTATGCTGAGTCTCTCGAGTTGAGTGATGTCTTGTCTTACATCACTGGGACTACTGTCCAGTGGGGTTCTGATCCTAGGATCACTTCTGTTGAGCTCTTCGGGTTGCACTATTTGTTCTTTAGGATAGCCTGTCATTCTATCTGGCCCATCTCTCATGTCCACACCATTCCTCTTGAGAGGTGTGTATTTTTGTACGCCTTGGTTACTGATGCTTCTATTAGTTTTCCTCATCTCTTTCTTCGTTCTTTGAACGATGTTTATAGGAGTTCATCTACTACTCATGCTTTTGTGCATCCTATTTTTATTCATAGGATTTTGCTTTATCTTGATCTTAGTGGCTTCCCTTCCTCTGAGCCCGTTCATGTGATAGCTCCCATAGGTGCGTCTTTTCTTAGACAGAGGGCCGCTCATCTACGAGCTGGTTCTAAACACCTTAGGTTTGAGTCATCTGGTAGCGCTCTTCCTCCTTCTTCTTCTACAGGTCCTGCTGGTGAGGATGTTCCTGATCCTGCTGGTGATGCTGCTGCTGCTGTTCCTCCACCTCCTTCAGATGACTTTGATGTTCGTCGTACCCTGGAGACTGTCATGACCGTTCAGGCGGCTCATGGTCAGATTTTGGTGGACTTGCTAGATGAGATTCGTGCTCTGCGAGCCGACTTTGCGCGTCTTCATTCACCCTCATCACCTCCTTTTGATGGCGACTTGTGATTGCCCTTTGGCATTCCGTCACAAAAAGGGGGAGTGGAGTTTTTGACTTGTAGAAGAGTTTTTGTAGTTAGGGGGAGACTTTTTGTTACTTTTTTTTTTTGAGGAGCTTGTGGAGTTTTTTTTAGATTGTATCTAAGTGCTTCACTTTGTATATTATTTTTGGGGATATTCATGTTAGGGAGAGTAACATTGATTGATATATATGTTATATTCATTGATTCTTGTTGCTTTATGATTCACTACTTATTGATTTATATTTATGAGATATTCATTCATATATGTCTTTATTTTGTGTTGTGTGAATCTTACAAGAATGTTATACCTGTTGTTTTACTCTTTTTTGTCACACATGCGTTTATGCGTTTGTTGAGTATTTCAGGAATATACAGGTTGATTCAACAAAGCTGCTGTCTACACTTGCAACCGATGGATAGTAGTTAGGGTTGAATTTGAGTTTATGAGCATTATTTTTGTAAAGGGCTTTTTACTTGTAAACTTTGAGCTTTTAATTTGTGTTTTGTCATGGATTGCCAAAGCGGGAGTTTGTTAGGTTCTAAAAGTTTAGGAATTTATGTATTTAGAACTCTAATTTGTAATGTTGGCAAATCATGATCAAAACAATATGTTTAGTCTTGTTAAAGTGTGCTCAAAGTTGTTTAATTATTGTAAAGTTGGAATCGAGAGACTGTAGATGCATTGGAGCATTTCAGTCTGGCTCGATTGATCGAAGAATAGATTTGATCGATCGAAAATCGATTAGATTGCGTTTTTTGTAGTTTTCCAACTCAGCCCTAACTCATTAAACGTTTAGGGTTTTATGTTTTTGCCCTAGGTATATAAGGCAAAACCCTAGCCACGTTTTTAGAGTTGCTTCAGTTGTATTATTGCTTATACATTGCTGTTTTGTGTAAATCTCTTGTGAGATCTAGAGAAGCTTTCCTTTACACAAAGTTTAGGATTTTCAAGATTGAGATTACTTCAACATCTTGATGATCAACTTGGTTGCTACCATTGAAGCTTAAAGAATATCAAGCGTGGGTGCTTATAGCTGATTGAAGAATTCAAGAAAGAAGGAGTCCGTGGATTTGGAGCTTGCACGTGGTCGTGTCAGTAAGTTCTACTGGTGGGTAGCATTAGGAAGTCGAGTGGGGAGCTTGTAGTCCTTTTGTATAAACTTCGATTCTTTCATAGTAGATTCAGGTTTGCCTTGAGGATCGGTGGGTCAAATCCTCCCCAGGTTTTTACCGTGTGGTTTCCTGGGTGATTATATCATTGTGTCTTTTATTATTCCGCTGCTTTATTCTTTTGATATGATTATTTGATTGCTTTAACCTAGTATTGCATAATTTGACTAAGTAACAACTTGGCTAATTAATCTAGGCTAACCAATCTGGTTGTTTTTTAGGAGTATAAAACCGTTCAACAACAAATCTCTAGCCTTGAGCTTATTAGAGATTTATTGTTCTTCAAATATTTGAATATGAAGGTTTTCAGATTGAAGTTCTTCGGGGTTTTAGAGGCTTGATCCGTTGAGCTTTAAGGATTTGAGGTTTGTTGAAGTTTATGGAGGCTTTTTTCAGCTTAATTCCAATAGAACTTCAAAGAACTTATTTGAATGTTCTTCGTGTGTTATTGAGGCGGAATTTCTCCAGAGCTTTGACGTCTTAGAAAAATTCCTCTTGAGGCAAAATTTCTCCAAAGCTTTGACGTCTTAGAGAATTTGTTTTTAATGAGAGGAGGTATGCCCTCTCTTTATAGTGATTTCAGAGGATAACCTCCCCTTTGAATTGATATGCTTGAAAATATGTAGTAGGCTCCTGATTGGCCCAAATTTTGCTTAGAGATATTTATCTCTATTTATCTATTTTGATAAATATCATATTTTGATAAAGATAATAATCAATAAAGATAAATAATTATCTCTATTTACTTTATTTTAATAAAGATAATTATCTATCAATTTTGAATAGAAAATATATTTTTATTTTATTTATTTATAAAGATAATTATCCATAAATTTTGAATAGGAAATTTATCTTTATCTTGTGGGCCAAATGACACGTGGCGAATTTCAATATGCTAATGTAATATCCATTTGGATGACACATGTCATCATTCGATTTAATTAATTTAATGACATATTAATCTAGAATTTGTCATTAAATTTTTGATGTGGCATTTTGTAATTGGTTTGATAATTTTTTGCCTCCTACAAATGGATTCTCGAGAGTGGTGACCTTAAATTCACTCGGTGGGATTTTGCCTCGATAGTTTTCCCCATACGTAAACAAATCACTCGTGTCAAATTTATTTTCGCTGCATTTAGTTATTTGGCGATTTGTTTGTACTATCATGCTTATTGCATGTAATTGAATCTAATTAATTTTACTTGGCTAATTAATTTGATTAAGTTACCAAAAGGGTCAATACATTCTTGACCTCTCAAAATTTAACTAGTATACCAATGTCCTAACTCGGTCTTAACACTAAAATGGAATAAAGTTGAAGCTCCCCATTTTGCAACTATCCAAATTTCAACTTTTGAGCAAAATAGTACATAGGGGTAAAATGTTCATTTCACATGCCTTAAAAATTTGTAATTAACCTAAAACTAAAATTCATATCACATAAGCTAATCATGGAATTTAAAGGCATACATAAATTTTTGTTTTTTTAGTTAAAGTTAATATTTTGATCTGGGTGATAGGGTGGAATAATTTTTCTTTGTTAAAGAATGATCTTGCAATAGGCATTCATAGGATTAAGTTACTTTTAATTGGTCCTTAAAATATTAATTAAAAATATAACTAAAAACTTAATTCCTTTTGGTCCAAATGAAAAGCAATCACAGACATGCAAGAATAGGTAATCCTTAGAAATAATATGTGATTTCTTGAATTGTTAAGATAATTACTCATCTTCTTTGAGTTAGATGATTAAAACACCCATAATAAAATTAAAGCCTTAATTCATCTCTAAAAATTATACAAAATTTATTTTAAAAGGGGGGGGGGGGGGGGGAGAAGAGTCTAGGCATGCTCAGCACTTTGATCAAAACTGAAGTGCCAATCATGGCTCCTTGAGTGCCGATAGACACTTCACTTTAGTCCAAAAATATTCGATATATATTTTATGTTGTCTATCTAACTATTAAAAAAACATTTCATCTATAAGTGGAATTTTGAAGTTGAAACAAAAACAAAATCCAAAAAAAAAAAAAAAAAAAAAAATTTATTCATGCAAAAACTTATTGCGGATAAACAAATGTAATGAATATGTTATTATTTTGTAGATATCCTTAGATTAAAATATCACTTAATATACACATAAATAACATTTTGTATATCATACCAATCATAAGTCTTTTATATATATTTTCCCCCCTTTAAGTCAATGAAACAATAGTAATTTGTGTTCTATAAAATCCATAAAAACACATCTCTTATCCAAAGGAAAGATTCAAACCATTATATTATATGTTCATGGCGAGTAAAATAAAAGAATCAAATTATTAATATTTCAATATTAACCTCTAGAATGGTATAAAACTTCCAAGCAGCGTACACCAAAATGACAAGAACTTAAAATTCTAGATAGTGCGTGGAACGTTATTTTAAAACACCTATGTCTACCTCCTTCAGAATTAAACAAATGGCAATCCCATAACATCAAACCTACATTTTGATGTCGCAAATATTGTGACAACAGACGCACTATTCTAATGCTAGCTTCACCTCAAAAGTGGCCAGGCTACTACTCTCCAAGAACAAATCAATTGCTAACCCTTCTTAGTGTGGGTGTGTGTTCCAAATACTTTTATTCTTATTTATTTTCTAGCCATTGAAAATTTATGAGAAAAATAGCCGTTGGGCAATTATGAGAAAAATAGCCGTTAGGCAATAATTGATAATATAGCCGTTGGGCTTTTAAGGATTATTAGTAACCAATAACTATAGTCTATTATCTTCATAAGTAACCTATATAATACTCATCATAACATATTTTTCATGAGTGTCTTTTTACTACTCTATATGTTTTAGATATGCACAAGTCTATTATCTTTCTCTCCCACATATTTTTTCTACAAGAATTATTTTTCTAAGGGAAGACAATAGAAGTTGTTCTTAAACCTTTTGTGAGTGGAAGTGCGTACATCACAAAGGTCGATGCTATAGTCTAATCCTGGGGGGTTGTTTGGTCAAGAGAACCAATTGCACAAAGTTTTATTTTGGGTGGCACGAATCAACCTTTAAGGACAATGCTCTTTGCGTGATTCTATAGCACTGTGAGATTGTTCCTAATTTTACTTAAATTTATATTGTTATTGTTTATTTACATTCTTGTTAATTATTTGGGATATTGTTTGTTGTATCAAACTTGTTTATTCACTGTTATTTTTCCAACAATCTTAAAGGTTGATTCTTGGTTCAAAATGGATAAACAAGTTATTGATCATAAAATTTTATATTGTGATATGATATCATGTTTATAAAGAAAAATGCTAGTAGTTATATTCTTAGATACAATTACTTATATCTTTTGTGGAATTTATTTTGCTATCTGGTTTACCTAAACAATTTGGTGGACTAATATTTTAGAAGAAAAAATAAATGACATCCATCCAAATGTAATTTTGATTCTCTAATCAAAATCAATATGTGAAAAATATTATGTAACGTTATATTGATATGTGGATATCAACTTATTGCATTTGCAATTATGTGATATGATATGTGTATTATATTTTGAGAAATTGTTTAATGTCTATTTAAATTTGAGGAACATGAGATTGAAGAAAAACATATGTGTTTTAAGAAATGTTTTTTGGAATTAAAAAAAAAATGCTAGCAATAATTTTTATGAGAAATGAGATAAAATTTATTTTTTGGTAGAATTCTGAAAGAGAAAATAAATGGTGTAGACTTATGATGAAGGCATTTCTATTGTTAAGTGGAATCAATAGTGCCGTATCAACTTGGTACTTCTTTTGTATAAGGAAGATACAATGATACTATAATTTAATTATATTTTATTTTCCTTGCTAAAGTATTCAAGTAATTATTTTTGGTCATGTGAAAAAGAAATTGTGGATGATTAAACGTTTGTATTATACAATTGTGGTATAATGATGTCAAATTTTACAAAATATTAAGTGTCTTATTTTTGTAAAATTTTGGACGTTCTAAGAGTGGTTTCTAGTAACTAAAGGCTATTGGCTCTATGTGTAAAAGCTATTAGTTTTACATCTCTTGACACAAATATATGAAATGAGAAATTATGAAAAATAATTAAAATTTTCTTTATATATATTAAATAAAAAAAATGATCCAACTAGTATTTTGGGCTAATAGATAAGATATAGTATTAGGGAATTAATATTCCTTTTATCCCTAAGTGCAAGAGTGATATTGAAAAAATATATATACATATTTTTATTGGCTATATGTGTTGTTTTGAGATGGTGGATAGGTTTTTGTAAATTTGAAATAAAAAGACTTTGCCAATCCATAACGAGAGGAACCAAACTCTTTAGTTTGGTACATAGTAATTTGGATGATTTAAAACACACAATGACTTGAGGTGGTAAAAGATTTTCTGTAATTTTTATTGATGACCATTCTATATTTACTTAGCTTTGTTTATTAGAAATCAAAGATGAAGTTTTGCAAATTTTTATAAAATATAAAATAAAGTTGAAAATGGTGTAAGCCTAACTTGGTATATCTTGAATTGTGGGGGTGGTTTGCTAAGATGTTACCCAAATCTAAAAGGAGAATACCTTAAAGTGTGGGGGTACTTGCCTAAGGTCATGCTACATGAACCTATAAGGAGTAAACTTGATTCTTAGATATGTGATTGTGTGTTTATTGGTTATGTTTGCTATAGTTCATGATATAGAATTATCTTCATCAATAGTGATGTATTTAGAATTTAATACTATTGTTGAATCTTAAAAATACTTTCTTTAAGTATGACTTTCCTTTGAAAAATAAGGAAAATATATTTCATGAACCTATTGATACTTCTAATGATCTTGTTGTGATGTGCAAGAATTGAGAAGAAGTAAGCGAACTAGGGAGAAAAAGAGTTACGATAACAGTTTTCTTACCTATATTGTTGAAGATGAACATGTAAGTTATTATGCAATTAAATTTGTTGATGCATCATTATTGTTGGAAGCTTTTAACAAATTATTGGATTATGTCTAATCACACTGCTTCCTCCTAAGGTTAAGCCTATTGGTTGCAAGTGGGTGTTTTAAAACAAAATATGTATGGTTGCAAGTGGGTTTTCAAAAAAAACTTATAACTGAATGTGATCATAGAAAAGTATAAGGCATGCTCAGTAGCTAAAGGCTATAAGCAAAAATATGATGTTGATTATTTTATACTTATTCTTCGATTATTAGAATTGCATCTATAAGAATGTTTTTTGTCATTGTATCTATTTACAAACCTATTATATATCATATGGATGTTAAAACTATTTTTCTAATAGGTGAATTAGAAAGGAAAAAAAAAAATTATATGGAGCAATTTAAGGATTGTGTTGTCCTTGGACAATAACGTAAAGTTTGTAAATTGGTTAAATCCTTGTATGGATTAAAACAAGCACCTATACAATGACATGAAAATTTTGATATATGATGCTTACACATGGATTTGTGACTTATGGTCATATAATAAGTTAAATAATAATGAAGGTGTCATTATTTGTTTATATGTTGATGACTTACTTATATTTGGAACTAGCCATAATGTTGTGCATGATACTAAATGTTTTCTTGCCTCTAAATTTGATATGAAAATTTTAGTTGAGGCAAATGTTATTTTAGGCATCAAGATCCTTAAGCATATTGATTGCAGTGTACTGTCACAATCTCATTTTGGGAAAAAAAAAAAATTAAATACTTTGATATGTGACCTATGTTTATTATGAATGACTTAAAGGTGCACTTGGTTAAAAATTGTGGTGATAGTGTTTCACAAGATAAATATGCACAAATTATTGGTAGTTTAATGTTTTTGACAAATTGTACTCATCTTGATATTGCATATGCCGTTAATAGATTGAGTAGATATACTCATAATCCTAGTATTGAGCATTGAGATGCAATATCTAAATTATTGAGATATTTAAAGGGGACTTTTGATTTTGGTTTGTCATATTGTGGCTATCCTATTGTTTTAGAAGGATATTGTGATGCTAACTAGATCTCTGATACAGATGAGGTGAAGCCCACTAGTGGATATGTGTTTACACTAGCTGGAGGGGCTGTCTCTTGGAAGTCAACCAAGAAGACTTGCACAGTGAGATCTAATATGGAAACAGAGTTAGTGGCCTTAGAGAAGGCTAAGTCCGGAGCTATATGGCTTAGGAGTATATTAATTGATATGCCTCATTTTACTAACTCTATTGTCTCTATTTGCTTTCCTTGTGATTGCCAGATTGCCATAACATGTGTTAAGAACAAAGTTTATAATGGGAAAAGTCGACATATCCAATTGAGGCTAAGGCAACTTATTGATAATGATGTTGTGTCATTGGACTTTATGAAGTCTGAAAGGAACTTAGTCGATCCTTTGACCAAACCACTAACAATGAGGCTGGTGAGTGAGACATCTAGGGGGATTGGACTGATATCCAAGTTCCGACACTGTGGCTAATGCCCAACCTCTCTATGATGGGTGATTCCATGCAAGAGGTTAAATGGGTAGAGGTCATTAGTGGTCCATGGGCACTGTCATTTGTTACGTGTTTTTCGCTATCTCGATAAGGAGATTAGTGATGAGTCCATCCCTATGGTGTGAGACAGTGCTAAGTTGCAGAATTTGGTGAGGATGAGCTTAGGCTCTTAATGGATCCATATCCCTACCAGTTGGGATGGGGTGTATCTGCACGCACTCCTGATGGATGCCACCGATTAAGTTGCAGATTGTTAGAGGTTGAGCTTTAGGCTCTTAATGGATCCATACTTCCTACTTGTTGGGATGGGGTGTTCTGCACACACTCCTGATGGACGCCACCTATATGTGAGTGGAAGTTGTGCCGCTTCCTATGAGACTTTTTGGGTAGGTCTCTAGAGCTCTCATGAAACCCAGTGGCGCATGGCTTGGATAAGGTGCCAACCCGCTTAAGAACAACCTTGATAAAGAAAGTTATGTAGGTGGTAAGTTTGGTTTACTAATAGCTTGGTTAAAAGAGTTTTAACTCCACCATTGTCTTTTAGTTCCTACTTATTTATCCTACGTATGGTTAAAACCTTATGGTACCATATTGATGCATACTTTCTTTAGTTGCGTGCCTTTCCTATTTTGTGTTTGTAACATGTGGGGGATTGTTGGTGTGGGTGTGTGTTCCAAACACTTTTATTCTTATTTATTTTCTAGCCATTGAAAATTTATGAGGAAAATAGCCGTTGGGCAATTATGAGAAAAATAGCCGTTAGACAATAATTGATAATATAGTCGTTAGGCAATAATTGATAATATAGCCGTTGGGCTTTTAAGGATTATTAGTAACCAATAACTATAGTCTATTATCTTCATAAGTAGCCTATATAATACTCATCATAACATATTTTTCATGAGTGCTTTTTACTACTCTATATGTTTTAGATATACACAAGTTTACTATCTTTCTCTCCCACATATTTTTTCTACAAGAATTATTTTTCTAAGGGAAGGCAATAGAGGTTGTTCTTAAACCTTTTGTGAGTGGAAGTGCGTACATCACAAAGGTCGACGCTATAGTCTAATCCTGGGGGGTTGTTTAGCCAAGAGAACCAATCGCACCAAGTTTTACTTTGGGTGGCACGAATCAACCTTTAAGGACAACGCTCTTTGCGTGATTCTATAGCACTGTGAGATTGTTCCTAATTTTACTTAAATTTATATTGTTATTGTTTATTTACATTCTTGCTAATTATTTGGGATATTGTTTGTTGTATCAAACTTGTTTATTCACTATTATTTTTCCAACAACCCTTTTGACCAAATTGTTTTATAACTGGAAAAAAAAATCCAAAAAATTACAAGAGCTACTAGAACACAAAAAATATATCTCATTAATTAAGTTCTTCTTACACACCATTAAATCAAGGAATGACATTCTATTAAAATACGAGCTATTAGTTGAATTTAATAATACCACAAACCTTTACATTCTACACGTTAATCTATAAAATCACAATTCATTACCTATTGAAAGATTCGATCCATCAAGCTCATACGACTAAAGTTAAAAGAATCACATTTGTTTTATGACAACCTTAACCCTAAAATGTTTAAAAGTTTCCATATAGATAAGAAGTTGGGTTGGATTAAGTGTACATGTTGTGTGGGCATTTGTTGAATCCTAGCTATTTCGAGTATATATTAGATTATTTTGACTGGGCAATGTATCTAGACCATCACTACAATGTATTTTCAGAGACAAAAAAATTCATCACTAAAAGTCAAGTTTTTCGTTGTTAAGGACCTTTAGTGACGAAATCAGACTTTTAGTGACGAAACTCATTTTGTCGCTGAAACACCGTCACTAAAAGTCTTGGTGACGAAAAATTTTGTCACTAAAAATCCGATTTGAGTTAAAAAAAAAAAAAAAAAAAAAAAAAACACCATTCAGTGACGAAAATATTTCGTCACTAAAAACACTTTAGTTTATTAAATCATATTTAGTGATGAATAATTTCGTCACTAAAACCATTTCTTACAAAAATTTTGCTACATTTAGCGACAGAATATTTCGTCACTAAAACAATTTTTTGTTGCTATATTTGTGACGAAAAAATTCGTCGCTAAAACTTATTTTTTGTTTTTATTTTTTTCATGGCTTTGATATTAACCTGTAACTTGTTATTACATTTATAGGGACCGGCCCCACACGACGCGGGGGTTCAGAATTTTCACCCTACCAAGGGCTTGCCTTGTAGTGTAAGGCTTGACACCTTAATCCCACGTTGGCAGGTGAAGTGTCCCGATACAATAGATTTGTAAAGAGTGGGTAGAAGGACTAGGAGTTAACGAAAGACACAACGGTCGGCGAGGGTTTACAGGATCAATAACTAAGATTTGGCTAAGTATTCTAAGGGAAAGTTCGTCCTCGGCCCAGTCCGAGGAGCCCTTCCCTTAGAACTAACGAATACAAGGGTGGTCCTTGGACACCCAGAAAACCCCTTAACCTCCTCCCTCCCCCCTTCCCCCCTCCAAAGGCCCCGAACCCTTGGGGGTGCGTTCTATTATATAGTCTTGTTTAGTCGATCTCAGCCGTCCACTTGTCGGTCATCTGAACTTGTGCCTGAAGGCTCGTCCCATCAGCCGCTTTTGCAGGCTTTCTGTTAGTTGAAGTAACCAAGACATCACTGTTCGCTAGTCAATTCACCATCAATGCGGCCAGAATGTAGTTGTGGACATTTAATGGGTGGATGACAGCTTCCTTTCTTTAATGTCGGCCTACCGAGGATGTGGTTATCCTCGGCGTAGCTCCTTGATGGCTTGGGCTTCTCCCGCTCATCCTTGGATTATGTACTTTCCTCAGCATATGCTTTGGGCCCGATATAGAGTAGGCCGGAGTAGCCAAATCCTTGGGCCCCACAACATTATTAAAACCTCACATTTGAATAATACATTTATTTCAACAACACATTTATAAAAAAAAAAGATCCATACATTCCACAAGTAAAAAAATAAAACAAGTATCCAATTTAAATTCCTTTCATACAATAATTTTTTGCAACATATACAATAACTCAAGATGTTTTATAACAATACAAAAAGTGTAGCATAATATAATTAGAACTAACAGAAGATGTCCTCATATGTCTTCAAGTAATGCCAAAAGTAAATCTCCAAAAAGCCACCAATAAGAAATCTGCACAAATATAAAAACAATACTACATTAAAATCATAAAGTAAAAACATTAACTATGTTACAAGAAATATTTCTAACAATGCATTAAGAGTAGTCACACCATGTAATATGGGTCAATTGCTAAAGTAAAGTATTAACCAAAAAGTGTTTTAACTTAAAGTTGAACCACCCCCATAGGTAAGAGCGTCATCATAACCCTTACTATTCAAAAAGTTAAGAATATGTTTTTGGACATTTTCTTGCTTAGCTCGTGCCTCTTGGTCCTTAGCTTGCTCCTCTTGGTCCCTAGCTAGTCTATAAGCTACTTAGATAAAATTCTATCTCATTTATGAATACATAAGTCTATATTAATACTTAAACAAATATACATTACACACAAAAATTATGCAATGCAAGCCACCCGCTTGCTCCAACACAACAACCCACCACAAAACCAATTATAAACATCACAACTATAATGCTTACAAGTATTGAAATAAAATAAAGGAACATAATTGCTATTAATCAACAAGTTTCATTCACATTTATAAGAAATTAAAAACACTCCCAATATGAATTTAAACCACCTTATAACACCATGTAAGCCACTCGCTTGCTCTAACACAACAACCCATCACAAAACCAATCATAAACATCATAATTATAATGCTTACAAGTATTGAAATCAAATAAAGGAACACAATTGCTACTAATCAATAGGTTTTATTCACATTTGCAAGAAATTAAAAACACTCCTAATATGAATTTAAACTACCTTATAACATCATGCAAGCCACCCGCTTACTCCAACAAAACAACCCACCACAAAACCAATTACAAACATCACAAGTACAATACTTACAAGTATTGAAATCAAATAAAGGAACACAATTGCTACTAATCAACAAGTTTCATTCACATTTGCAAGAAATGAAAAACACTCCTAATATGAATTTAAACCACCTTAAAATACCATGCAAGCCACCCGTTTGCTCCAACACAATAATCCACCACAAAACTAATCACAAACATCACAAGTACAATGCTTACAAGTATTGAAATAAAATAAAATATTATTCATCACATCTAATTAATAATACTCATTCACATTTGCAAGAAATGAAAAACACTTTCAATATGTATTTAAACCGCCTTATAACACCATGCAAGCCACTCGTTTGCTCTAACACAACAACCTACCACAAAACCAATCACAAACATTACAACTATAATGCTTACAAGTATTGAAATCAAATAAAGGAACACAATTGCTACTAATCAACAAGTTTCATTCACATTTGTAAGAAATGAAAAACACTCCTAATATGTATTTAAACCACCTTATAACACCATGTAAGCCACTCGCTTGCTCTAACACAACAACCCACCACAAAACCAATCACAAACATCGCAAATATAGAGTTTTACAAGTATTGAAATCAAATAAAATACTATTCATCACATTTAATCAACAATACTCATTCACATTTGCAAGAAATGAAAAATACTCCCAATATGTATTTAAACCACCTTATAACACCATGCAAGCCACCCGCTTGCTCCAACGAAACAACCCACCACAAAACCGATTTCCAATATTACAAGTATATATAGAGTTTTATAAGTTTTTAACTAGAATTTATTTACTTTGCTCATGTTCCGAATAGGGCACCAAATCATGAATTTTTTTTTTTTTGGGCCCCTCTAAAGTCAACTTAGTTCAATTACATATACGTCTATATATATAACACATTCACTAATTCTTACTAATTCTTAGTTGAAGTCTGTTGGGTTCTAAGACTTTAGGTTTAAATGTATTAGAACTTCAATTTGTAATGTTAGCAAACCATGATCAAAACGTTTAGTCTTGTTTTAGATTTGCTCAAAGTATGTTTAAAGTGTAAAGTTGGAATCGAGTGCACTGCAGGATTTATTGTGTAAATTTGCCTGGCTCGATCGATCGAAAATTAGACTTGATCAATCGAAGCTCATGCAGATTATTTTTCTACAGAATTTTCCAAATCAACCTAAGCTTGTTTGACGTGTAGGGTTTTATGTTTTGCCTTAAGTATAAAAGGGAAAACCTTAGCCACATTTTATGGTTGCTCTTTATGCTGTGTGTGTGAATCTTTTGTAAGATCTAGAGGTGTTTGCCTTTACATACACTTAGGGTTATCAAAGATCAAGACTATGCCAAGAACTTGATGATCGTTTCAATTGCAGATTCAAGAGCTTAAAGATATACAAGTAGGAGTGCTTGTGCTTACTGTGAATCCAAGAAAGAAGTAGTCCGTAGACTCGGAGCTGTCATGTAGTCGTGGTAGTAAGTTTTCTACTCGAGGTAGCAATAGAATGTTAGTGGTCTAAGTCACTATTGTGTAAATTTCAATTCTTTCATAATAGATTTGTTTTACCTTGAGGATAGCTAGGTTAAATCCTCCCCAGGTTTTTTATCGGTTTGATTTTCATGGGTTATCATATTGTTATGTTTTTTTATTTTCCACACTTTACAATGATATGATATATTTGTGTTAACTTAGATCTGTTTAATTTGACTAAGTAATCACTTAGCTAATTAACTAGGTTAATCTGGTTGTGTTTTAAAGGGTTTAAAAACAAACAAGTGGTATCAGAGCAGGTTAGCTCTAGTGTTTAGATCCTTTGATCTAAGAGTTGATCCTTGACCCTATTATCATGGATTCTTGGAAGATCTTATTGCTAGTATTCCAACTTGTCTACTTGTGGTTCGTGTCTCTTGTTGCTTTTGTTAAAACTTTCCTTGAGCATCTAGGTATAATTACATGTGATGATAATTATATGTGTTATACTGCTTTAACCGCCTTAAAGGCACATGATTCTTGTCTTTGGTATTTGGATAGTGGTTGTTCTAGACATATGATAGGAAATAAAGCTTTGTTTAAGACACTCTTTGAAGGAAAGATTGGGACAATCACATTTGGAGATGAAAGCAAATCTGTGATCAGAGGCATTGGAACTGTGGACATTCCAGGGTTGCCGGTTTTTGAAGATGTTTAGTATGTTGATGGGTTGAAGGCTAACTTACTCAGCATCAGTCAGATTTGTGACAATGGATTGAATGTTCTCTTCACCAAGTATGAATGTGAGATACTTGATGGAGGAGGTGACTATATGTGTATTGGTGTGAGGATAGTTGACAATTGTTATGGTAAAACACCAAGTATAAGCAACAAGTGTTTTAGTGCAAAGATCAATCAAGTAGACTTATGGCATCAACGGTTGGGACATGCAAGTCACAAGCAACTAGAGAAGATTTCCAAGTGTGATGCAGTTATTGGTTGCCCAAGTTTGAGAAGATAGACAAGTGCATCTGTGGACCATGTAAGATGGGTAAACAAGTGAAGTCCAAGCATCCGTCTATAATTAATGTTCAAACTTCAAGACTTCTAGAATTGTTACACATTGATCTCATGGGTCCTGCCAGAGTTCAGAGTTTAGGTGGTAAGTAGTATATTCTAGTTATTGTGGATGATTTTACTAGATATACTTGGGTTTTGCTTTTGAGAGATGAAGCTGAGGCTCTTAAAAAGATGATACACTTGTGCAAGAAATTGCAAGTTGAGAAAGGTACTGTGATAGCCAGAATTAGAAGTGATCATAGAAGAGAATTTGAAAACACTAAGTTGGCTACCTTCTGCAATGATCAAGGCACATATCAAGAGTTCTCTTCACCTAAGACACGACAACAGAATGGAATAGTGGAACAGAAGAATAGGGTTATTCAAGAGATGGCTCACGTCATGCTACACAACAAAAAGATGCCCAAGTCCTTCTAGGGAGAAGCAGTTAACATTGCTTACCATACACTCAACCAAGTGTATTTCAGATCAGATTCCAAACAAATTCCTTATGAACTTTGAAAGGAAAGAAGCCTGTTGTCAAATATTTCAGGATATTTGGCAGTGACTGTTATATTCTGCATGATAGGGAGAATCTAGAAAAGTTTGATGCAAAGAGTGACAATGGATACTTTCTGAGTTACTCTTCTATAAGTAGAGCATATAGAGTATACAATCTGAGAACCAAAACAGTCATAGAGTCTTCCAATGTTGTGATCAATGATGAATTATGTTCAGAAACTCATTTAGAAAACACTTCTCTAGTCAAGAGAAGACTATGGAGGTTGATGATTCACTTCTTGATGATTATGTGGAGAAGCATAGTGATGAAGAGCTGTTATTGTTGAATGATACTGTGTTAGTACCATCAAGTTGAGAACCATCTGCACCAGTTCATGAAGCTCAACAAGTACAAAGTGAGCTTAGCCCTTCATTAGAACCAAAAGGTACCTCCACATCTCTAGTCAAAGGTCCATCTTCTAGAGTAAAGTTAAATCACACTACCACAAATATATTGGGTAATCTGAATGATAACATGAGATTGAGATCCAAAGCCTTGAATGTAATTACACATTTATGCTATCTATCCCAATTTGAATCGAAAAAAGTGGATGAAGCACTTCAAGATGTTGATTAGGTTAATTCCATGCATGAAGAACTTCATTAATTTGTTCGGAATGATGTCTAGGAATTAGTTCCTAGACCAAAGGGAGTAAATGTGATTGGAACTAAGTGGATTTTTAAGAACAAGTCAGATGAACATGGTACTGTTATTAGAAATAAATTAAGACTTGTTGTTCAAGGGTACACACAAGTAGAAGGGATTGATTTTGATGAGACTTTTGCACCGGTAGCAAGACTGGAATCCATTAGGATACTTGTGGCTATAGCAAGTCATCTGAATTTCAAGTTGTATCAAATGAATGTCAAGAGTACTTTCTTGAATGGGATGCTGCAAGAAGAGGTATATATTGAACAACGAAAGGGTTTTGTTGATCCTCACAGACCGAATGATGTTTACAAGTTGAAGAGAGCCCTCTATGGTTTGAAACAAGCTCCCAGGGCGTGGTATGATAGGTTAACTGCATATCTCACTGAGCATGGATTTAAAAGAAGATTTGCAGACACTACTCTCTTCATACGAAAGGATCAAAATTATTTTGTTGTAGCTCAAATTTATGTTGATGATATTGTTTTTGGTGCTACTAATGATTTTTTTGTTCAATCTTTTATAGACGAAATGAAGGCGATATTTGAGACGAGTATGGTTGGTGAACTAACTTATTTCTTGGGATTGCAGGTGAAGCAAACGGATTCTGGAATCTACATCAACCAAGCAAAGTATGCTAGAAATCTGGTCAAGAGATTTGGACTAGACAAGGTTGCACTTGTTAGAACACCAATGGTTGCTAATGCAAAGTTAACCAATGATCCATCAGGTAGGTTTGTTGATGTTACATTATATAGAAACACAATTGGTTGTCTTCTGTATTTAACTGCTAGCCGTCCTGATATTGCTTTTAGTGTTGGTGTATGCTTTAGGTTTCAATCTAAAACTAAGATTTCACATTTGAATGCTGTTAAAAGAATCATAAAATATGTTGGTGGAACTTGTGATTATAGATTGTTTTATAGCAAAAAGTCAAATCTGTCTCTTACTAGATTTTCTGATTCTAATTAGGCTGGCAATGCCGATGATAGAAAAAGCACTACTAGTGGGTGTTTTTATGTAGAAGCCAATCTTGTTACTTAGATGAGTAAAAAGCAAAATTCTGTGTTTTTGTCTACTGCAGAGGTAGAGAATATTGTTGGTGGAAGTTGTTGTTCACAACTTCTTTGGATGAAAAAGCTTTTGAATGATTATGGGATATCACAAGACACCATGGTTGTTTATTGTGATAATTTTAGTGCTATTGATATCTTTAAGAATCCTGTTCAATATTCTAAAATTAAACATATAGAGATTAGATATCACTTTATTAGGGATTTGGTTGAAAGAAAGATTCTGACTCTTGAGTATATCCCTACGGAATGTCAGAATGCTGACAGCTTCACCAAGCCTCTTGATAGAAGTAACTTTGAGACACTTCATCAAGTTATTGGTGTGATTCTGTGTCCCTAGTTATCTTTGACTTTCTTGGTCCATGTGCTTCATCGCTTTATTTTTTGTGACCTTTGTTCTTTGTTGTTTTTGTTTTCTTTACTTTCTAGGATTTGCATTGCATTACATTCATGCATTTCATTCTAGGATGTTTTTGTTATTTCTTTTCAAAAAAAAAAAAAAAAAAAAAAAGAAGAAGAAGAAGAAGAAAAAGGGGGCAAAATGTGTTTTGCATTATTTCTTGGATTTGAAATCAAGGTTGGCCAATTTATTTTTACATAACATGTTTATGTACCTTGTTTAGTTTTGATGAGTTTATTTATTGCACTTTACTAGTTTGAGCTTTGTAGTGCATATTGTGTGGAAAGATGTTTATAGCTTTTGATCACTTTGTCTTGATCTTGAAGTCACATGCTCTTTATTGTCGGACTTGACCTTATTGAAAAAGGGATAAATAACCATCTTACCACTATTTACTAACTAATCATGAACACCTTAGTGCATATCGTATGTTCGAGAAAGTGTAGTACATGCACAAAAAAAACATAAGGTGTAGCCTCGGTTTTAAATGCTAAAATTGTTGTGTACATTATTGGACTATAATTAAATCAATCAAATAAAATTGGTGTGTACATCATCCTGGCTATTATTAATAAGTTTCTAATCAAATAAAAATTAGTGTGTACATTATGAGGCAAATCAAGAAACTTACATGATTGCAAGCTTTTATTCTAGGAGATGTGAGAGTTATATGATGTAACTCTTTAGGTGATAGTCTCTTTCAAATTTATGTGATGAATTTTGTAGAATTTGTAATTGCTTACTATTCACATATCACCTCACATGTATATCAAGCTTTTGCTAGTTGCACACAGTACACAAGTTACTATTTGCTAAACTTTGTACATGTTATTGTGTGTAATTTTGTTTTAGCCATTCAAATTTGAAATTTCCTTGATTTTAATGTAAAATGTGTTTGAAGTTTGAGATTTTAAGGAAATTTTTTTGAAAATCTTATGTTTGGGAAATCTGGGTTCAATACAAGTGTTTTTAAAAAGCATTTCATCTTATACTCATGCATTCTATTCATAAAATACTATGCTTTGAGGTGTTTCTACATAAAACTGTTCTGTTTTTCAAAAAATTGATTTTTCCAAATTTTTGATTGATCAAACCTGTTTCTCAACCGATCAAAAATGCGATTAAATTTTTTGTTTGAATCTGACTATTTCGATCGCTGCTCGATTGGTTCTAGATCAATTGAATGTAATTTTCGATCGATCGAAAATCGCATGGAGAGTTTTTTTAAAACCTTTAGCTTTTCACGCGTTCATCACTTTTTCAACTTTTTTCAAAAGCTATTCTCTCTCTCTTCAATTGGTCAAGGTGTCAATTCAAATTTTTGTCGTTTTCCCTCGAATCTTTTGCAAGGTTTTTGTCTTCTAAGGCCGGTAAAACCTTTTTGCCCCTCATTTTTCTTTTATTTTCATGTGTCATGCATTTTTTCATGCATTTTGGGGTTAATTTCGAACCTAAGGAAAATTGGGATTTTTGTTGATTTCAATCTTGCATTTCCAATTTGATCAATGGGGTTTTGTTGTGAGACTATATAAAACTTATCTCTATGAACTAATTTGATCAATTTATTGATTTGGGAAAAAATAGAATTTCTAGGGCTTAAAACTACCCGATTTGGGGTTTTTGTTCGATTGAGCTTAATTTGATGAAATTAGCTTATTAGATTGATTGATTTGATCATTACTTTATGTTATCTATCTTGTGTAATGATCAATTTGTTGGATTTTTGAAAGTGGGTTTTCAAAATTTGGGGTTTTTGGTATAAACTCTATGCTTAAGCCAATTTTGTGTTTTTAAAGTGAAATTGAACTCATTCTAACTGCGTTAGAGCATGTATCACGTGTTGATATTGTTCATGCATCATATAGAATTGTTATTTCTATATATTTCTGTGCTAACTTGCAGTTTGCCCTTGATTTTTCTATTTTTTCTCTGTCTCTTTTGTGTCTGTTCTTGTGAACCTTAGCATCATGGTTAGAAAGACTAAAGCTCATAGGACCTCCACCTCTACTTCTTCTCCCACCTTTGATAGTGAGCAGTTCTTGAGTGAGAAAAACCAAGAAGTTTATGAGAAGTTGAACATTCGTAGGAATGTCTAGGCTAAGAGGAAAGTTTTATTAGATGAGTTAGATGGTGAGATTAGGAGAAAATTTGATTGTAGGGGCTGGTTGCCTTTGTTGGATGTTAATCATTCTCCTCCGGCTACCTTGATTAGAAAGTTCTACTCGAACCTCTCTGTTCACTTTTATGATTCCAACACTCAGGTGAAGAGTTGGATATGAGGTGATGTGTACACCATTACTCCTTCAGTAGTAGTTGATGCTCTTGGGGTGCCACTGGTCCAACATCTTGTTTTTCCTTACGATGAGTCTCCACCCCTTGATGACATCATGTCATACATCACTGGTACTTCTATTCCAGTGGGGTTCTGATCCTTGGATCGCGTTTGCTGAGTTGACTGAGATTCATTATCTTTTCGTTCGGATTGCTTGTCATTCTTTGTGGCCTATCTCTCATTTGCACACCATCCCTATCGAGCGTTGTGCGTTTTTGTATGCCTTTGTCACAGACGCTCCTATGAGTTTTCCTTATCTTTTCATTCGTTCTTTGATTGAGGTTCATAGGAGTAGTTCTATTGCTTATGCTCTTTTCTTTCCGGTTTTTATTCATCAGATTCTTCTGCATTTAGGATTAGAGCAGTTTCCTGCATCTGAGCCTGTTCATATCATAGCTCCTATAGGTGTCACCTTTCTTAGGCAGAGGGCTACTCAGATGAAAGCAAGTTCTAAACACCCTAGGGTTGAGTCTTCTGGTGTCGCACTTCCTCCTCCCTCTTCTACAGGTGATACTTCTACTGAGGCATCTGTCGATTCGACTGCTGCTGTTGCTACTGTTCCTCCACCTTCTACTTCAGATGATTTAAACATTCGTTGTATGTTGGAGACTGTCATGACCGTTCAAGCGGCTTATGATCAGCTTTTGGTGGACATGCTTGATGAGCTTTGTGCCTTGCGAACGGATTTGGATAGTCTTCATCGATTGCCTCTGCCACCTCCTTTTGATGATGAGTGAGTGCCCCTTTGGCAATTCGTCACAAAAAGGGAGAGTACATTTGTAGAGGAGATTTTGTTGTTAGGAGGAGATTTTATTGTTTTGGAGTTGTGGGGCTGTAGATTGTATTTAGGTGCTTCATCCTGTATCTACATTTTTGGCTCATGATGTTTTTTTTTTTTTGGGTTGTCCATGATAGGGGGAGATACTATGATGTATTTATATATGTTTCTTGTTTCACATTGCTTATTGATTTATATTTATGAGGTTATTCATGATATATGTCTTTATTTTGTGTTATGTGAAATCAAGAAGTTATTTTGTGTTACTTGTATTTTCCACACATGTGTTTATGCGTTTATTGAGTGTTTCAGAAATATGCAGGTTGATTCAGTCGTGCTACTATCTACACTTGCAACTGATAGATAGTAGTTAGGTTGAATTTGTTTTGTTGGGCAATATTTTTGTAATAGGCTGCTTTTTGTAAACTTTGAGCATTTTGTTTAAGGCTGTGTTTGTTTTGACTTCAAATTACTTCCGGAAATGCTTTTCCATAAAACTTGAGTGTTTGGTTGAACTAGTAAATTCAGTCAACTGAAATGCTTTTCCCCTTTAATTGTAAAATAATCCAAAACACATGTAAAATCATTTTTGTTCATATTTTCACTTCAGACCATTTCCACTCTCCTCAGAAAATTTCTCTCCTCACTCACTCTCATCACTCACGCCAAGCCCAAGCTGAAGGACGGAGAGAGCTATCGCCGGTGAAGCCCAGATCCAGTCCCTGACCCACAACCCCGCTGGTCTGATCGCGCTGCTCAACTCCTCTGTTTTGATCAAACCCACATTCAATAAACCTAGCTAAACCCACCCCGATTCCACCACATCCTAGTCCACGCCCCTCAAACCCATCGCTGATTTGATCGCGCCGCTCAAACCCATCTCCGATCTGATTGCGCTGCTCAAATCCATCTCCGATTTGATCGCGCCACTCAGCTCCTCCATTTTGATCAAACCCATCTTCGATGAACCCAGTTAAACCCACCTCAATTTCACCACATCCCAGTCTCCGACCCACGGCCTCGTCGGTCTGATCGCGCCGCTCAAACGCATCGCTGATCTGATCGCGCCACCTTTGCTCCTTCGTCATGCTCAAACCCATCTCCGATGAACCCAGCTAAACCCATCTCTGATTGGTCTTGTGACTTCTGATTTTGATTGTGTTAAGTGTTTTTATTTTGATTTTTGGTTTTGTTAAGTGTATATTTGAAATTTTTTGTAATAAAATTTGTTTGGATGCTGAGAAAATGTGAGCAACAAGTAGAAAATGTGTTTTCTATAGTATTTTCAAGAATACAGCCAAACACCAGAAAATATTTTTCAAAACATTTTTTGAAATGCAACCAAACACTTGAAAACATATTCCTTTCCTGAAAATAGCATTTCCGGAAAATATTTTACATGAACCAAACACAGCTTAAATGTATTAGAACTTTAATTTGTAATGTTGGTAAATCATGATCAAAACGTTTAGTCTTGTTTTAGACTTGTTCAAAGTATGTTTAAAGTGTAAAGTTAGAATCGAGTGCACTACAGGATTTACTGTGTAAATCTACCTGGCTCAATCGATAGAAAATTAGACTCGATCAATCGAAACTTGTGCAGATTGTTTTTTTGCAGAATTTTTCAACTCAGCCCAAGCCTATTTGACGTGTGGGGTTTTATATTTTGCCTTAAGTATAAAAGGAAAAACCCTAACCACATTTTATAGTTGCTCTTTATGCTGTGTGTGTGAATCTTTTGTGAGATATGGAGATGTTTGCCTTCACATACACTTAGCGTTATCAAGGATCAAGACTATGTCAAGAACTTGATGATCGTTTTAGTTGCAGATTCAAGATCTTAAAGATATACAAGTAGGAGTGCTTGTGCTTGTTGTGAATCCAAGAAAAAAGTAGTCCATGGACTTAAAGCTGTCACGTGATCGTGGCAGTAAGTTTCCTACTCGAGGTAGCAATAGGATGTTAGTGGTCTAAGTCGCTATTGTGTAAATTTCAATTCTTTCATAGTGGATTTGTTTTATCTTAAGGATAGCTAGGTTAAATCCTCCTCAGGTTTTTTAATGGTTTGGTTTTCCTGAGTTATCATATTATTGTGTTCTTTATTTTCCGTACTTTACAATGATATGATATATTTTTGTTAACCTAGATCTGTTTAATTTGATTAAGTAATCACTTGGCTAATTATCTAAGTTAATCCGATTATTTTTTAAGGGGTCTAAAAACAAACAAAGTCTCTTTCAAAGAATTTTGTTACTTGTTACTTTAATTTATTTGGATTCGTAGGCAAGAGGGCTTTACACAATGGGTTTTGTGGTTTTTTAGGTTTTAACTCCCTTATGCCTTCCCCCCTAGTAGTGTTAATTATGTAATTTTGGAGAAGGATCAATGTACGGTTATGTAATTTTGCTTCTTTATCAAAAAAATTTTTTATCAGAAAACAAATATATAATTACATTGTTTTTGAATGAATTTCGTGGGTTTGGTGAGCATGTCTATATCACAAGTTATACGACATTAGTGGAGACATGAAAGTTTTCAAAGTGTTCTAAAGAAGACAAAAGTCTAAAGCACCTCTCAAAATTTTAAAATTCTCACAAAACAAACCAGCAAATTAAACTTTCTTTAATGAGTTTTAGTTAGTTAAACTGGTAAAATTTCTGATGATTGAATAAGAGATCAGTGGTTTAATCCTCGGCTATACCAAAAACTAATTGGTGCCTTGGTCTAATGATAAAGAATTATCATCAAGAGCAGACGCTATAAATTGAAACTCTCTAAAAAAAAAAAAAACCTTTCTTTAGAGCACTAGTACTAAAGGCTTCTGAAATGATAAATTCAAAAATAGAAAAAACATGATTAACTTCATATAGTTACTCCATTAACTTTTGGATAAAACACTACTTCCTGTTTTTTTCCCAACACTCTGTAGTTTGTAGTGGTGAATACCAAAATTATATTGAGAGGATGCCATGCCTGCCACGCACGATGATTAAAACAGTTCTCTCTTGCGGGTTTCTTACTTAGGATATAAATCATGATTTCGCATGCTTTTCAACTATATTATAGTGCATATTACGATGATAAAATTTTGGTATATTAATATTGTTGCTTAACATTATCTGCCAATAATTTCATATATATTCGACCTAAAACACTTTAGCCGTACTTGATTTAGGACCATAATTATATGGTACTCATTAATTATCAGGAAAATCTAGCTAGGTGGTGAGAATAATTATGACCACTAGACCTTAGCCACCTTTTTCTTTTTATAATTTATTTAGTACATATATTTGAAACCACTTTCATAGAAGGAAAATGCTAACGAGTGCTCTTAGGACACTGGTTAATAATTCATTTAAAGAAAGTTTTTATAGGAAATGAAAAAAAAGTCATTAATATTTTGACAGTTTTTTTTCATTTTTCATAAAAGTGGTATCAAAACTTTCTTAAAATTGATTATTAATGAGTGCCCTTAGGACACTCGTTAGCATGACCCTTTATAGAATAGCTAATGACAATTTCAAAGATATATATATATATATATTTGGTTCTTTTCATTCCGATAATTATTGGCGACTCTAGGAATTTTGTTTAAGGGGGTCATTAGAAAATTTTAATAAAAAAAGAATTTGAATATATCGAGTTACCAACCAAAAAAAAAAAAAAAAAAAAATTAATACATGAAGTTTTACAATTTTCTTCTACAAGTATTCAAATTTTAAATTGTTATATGATAGTTCATTGTAACTATCTATTGTCAATGTGGGTAGCTATGAGCCTATAATCATTTTATTTTGTTAAGTTTATCTAACATTTTTATTTTTATGCAGTTTTTATTATCTATTTGTTATTTTTTTATAAAACATTTTAAACTAAATGACTAAACTAAACTCATTGGCTTTGTATTAGTTATTGGCGTATAAAACCACACTCATTCATACATAAAATTATACACTAGTGTCTACTTAACCAATCAAATACTTGGACAATCACTAAGTTTACGTTTTTTTTCTTGAATTTTACTAATTTTATAATAAAAAGTTATTATAACATGATAACAATATAAACACATGTAACAAACCATATCTATTTCCTAATTATTAAATTATATATATTTATATTAAAATGTACACACAAACATCCACACACATTATAATTCACACAAATAATATTATAACAAAAAATAATGCACACAATCAATATTAGACACACTCACACACATAATATAAATTTATAAAAAATAATGACACTTACAATTCACAAATATTTACTTTTTATTCTTAGAGTTGGAAAAACTTGTAATAAGGATCTGTAAAATTTAAGTCAGGGTGTGAAAATATTTTTTTAAGAAAAAAATTATAGTATTAAACTAACAAAAAAATATTTTTTTATATATAATTCTTTTTTTTTGGGAAGTCAGGGGGTTCATTTGAACCCCCTGAGAATAGTGTAGCGCCGCCCATGCCGATAATCATATATATGCCATTATTTTCTTTTGTCTCTTTTTTTATTAATGTGCTTTTCTTTTTCACTTTGCGCCTGGCCATTTGTAATTAAGATTATATACGCACGTCACCATAGATGATGAAGAAGAAACCACAATGAAATTTCTATTGATTTAAATTTAGGTTTAGACCAATCCACGAAAATTGGAATAGTAACCCTTAACAATAAGTGGACAAAATTGATGACTAAGTTACCACTATATGAAATCCTCTCTGAATCCAAGCCAACATCGTGGGTCATGTGGATGGCTACTACCCTGGTTAGTATCTACCTCCCAAAGTTTTGGGTATAAAATGAATTTTGTTATTTCATGAAGGAAAGAAACAAAAGTGAAC
This sequence comes from Quercus gilva, assembly GCA_023621385.1. NCBI lineage: Eukaryota > Viridiplantae > Streptophyta > Magnoliopsida > Fagales > Fagaceae > Quercus > Quercus gilva. The sequence continues at coordinate 34,272,464 of CM042484.1, forward strand.
GAAAACTTCCACTAGCCTTTGTTTATACTCCCTCCGTCCCACTTTTTTTGTCCTCTATTCCATTTTGAGATATCCCAAAATATTGTCCTGTTTCTAAAAATAAAAGATATTAATTTACTAATGTTCCTATTATACCCCTATTAATTTACTAATTCAATTTTTTGATAAATTTTTTTAAGGGTAGTTTTGGAAACTTATACATTTTTGAAAGGTAGACAAGATAATTAATGATGTTCCCTTAAAAATTTTGACTTTTCAAACAGGACAAAAAAAAAAATGGGACGGAGGGAGTATCAGTTTTGTTACCTTGATTTTCATGTTCTTATTTCTTAGTGCTACTATTTATCAAATAATACTTCAACCAATAACACTACTGGATTCCAAAACACCAAAACAATCTCTTGGAAGGCTATTTGCACCCATGGACGACATGTATCACCTTTAGTAGTTTTTCGGACTCTTTGATCCTTACTAAGAATTCAGTAAATTAAACTAGTACAATTTTCAATATAATTTTTAGTAGAAGTAATACTATAACCATGCAAAAATACGGATTCATTAAATTTCATATATAAAAAAAGAAAATATCATAAATATAAGTGGAATAAAAAACTAAAATAATTATTAGTATTATATTTTATGAAAATATGTAGAGCGGTTCTAATACCATAATAGATTTTATGAAAAAAAATGTAGAAAGAGTGTATAGAGAGAAGAAAAAGGATGCAACGACTACCAAGGACGTAGCTAGCTTTGGACTAGGGGGGCCAATGGCCCTCCCTAAATTTTTTTTAAAAATATATTATTATATATATATTTGTACTAATTTTAGCAATTTTGTTCTATAAAATTATATTTTTTTCCCTTAAACAATAACATTGATTATTTTAAGAGTAATGCTATACTCACAAATTTTTTTATAACATTTTTACAAACTGTTTTGGTAGCAAATTCCTATTGGTATGCACATGGACCCACCACTCACATCATTTTTTTACTTACTAGTATTTTCCTCATTTTAGTGACTATAAAAAAAATTTATAGATCTAAAATCTAAAACAAAATATTCAAGCTCAAAAAAATAGCTCAACAACAAAAATTACCAATAATAAAACTTAAAAAAAAAAAAAAAGCTCCATTAACCGATTTTGTTTAAAATAAACAACTCTGTCATTTAAAAAATTATAAAAAAAAATAATTTTGTTCTTACCGACGCCAAAAAAAAAAAAAAAAAAAAATTCAGCAGGTAAATATTTGTAGAGTTAAAGGTTGAAATTGCTACACACAGTCAACAGTAAAGTCACCCCCTTAACTCAAAGGTTTAGCTCCATCCCTGACAACTACGTGCTTTGGCCTAATAGTTTACATCTACGAAAGAAACTCTTAATGGCTATATTTTCACTATAATGTCAATTGTACAATTACAATGAACCCTAAGCATGATTGATTCAAAAATTAGGAGATAGAATTAGGAATATATGGGCTTACAATATAATGGGGCTTAATTTGACACATGAATAAATCTAATACCTTTCATATATCTCAAATTGTTAGGTTTAGACCCTCGTCAGAGGAGTTATTAACTAGTTTTAAGGATGAGTTATTCATTAGATTTATTATGAATAGTCTTAGGTTAATGTAACAATCATCAATATCAGGCAATGAAGAATGTAAATATAAGACATAACATAATGAACTAGGAAAACCAATGGAATTAAATGTCCCATAATAGGGATTGAACCTAATTATCCTAAGGTATAACAAATTAACTATCATATGGAAGTTTATAGGCTTAATAACTCTATTCTTCATAAACTTAACTACAATTACCAATTAAGCTCCAAGATCCACAGATGTCTGTGATAGCAACCCACTGCAACGTGAACCTCTAATTCGCGACTTCAAGATCATCCTTAAAAGTTTTAGATTCAGCACGCTTAATGGTTGAATAGCAACAACTTCAACTTGATCTTCGTCTCAAATTGATGGTAGAAGTTCATCAATAGAAACTTTTGGGAGCAAGAGGCATATAGCCTAATCTGTATGAGAACAGCTCCAAAAATCTTCCTGGACTTGTATTGGGATTTACTTATATACTAAGTCGAGTATAACTGAACCCATAAACTCTTGATGGGCTATTAGGCTAAATTTCTAGTTCAGTGAAAACACTGTTTAATCGGTCAAGTCTGTAAGCCTTTGAGTCAAGAATGAATTGAGATGAATTAAAATTCCCAGATTGCACACTGAATTGCAAAACATTGAGCACATGTTTTGAAAAACTCATAGGCTCTAAAAAACTATAATAATATATGTTTTGTTTGTGCGTTTGCCAACACAATCATGGGTTCTTAAATCCCAACACTAACAAATAGAAATAAAAAACAAATCACCCTAATTTATATGACAGAAGCCTATCATGTAGGATGAATTTTTAAAACTCAAATTATAAAATTTAAAACTAAAATCTAATGAATAATTTTTATAAAAAGAAAATTAAAATTACAATAGATGAAAAGTAATTTAAAATTAAAATATTTTTTTTAACTTAAGAAAATTTTTTAATTGAAATAATAATTTAAACTTATTAAAACATTGGTAATAAAAATTCATCTAGAGAAGAAATAACTTGATAGTTTTAAAGTATTTATAATGTGGTGAGCATTCTTTTATCATAAATTTATGTAGCATAAGGGAGGATATCCATTGAGACAATTATGACTTTTAAGACTCAATTTTTAACTTTCTCAAAAAAAAAAAAAAAAAGACTCAATTTTTAATATTGTATAATAACTAGTATTTTGTCTCTGTGCAATGAATGAATCCATATATCAATTAAAGATTATACTTCAATATTATAATTAAAATTTAAGAATAATATAGATAACAAAAATAAAATATAACAAAAATTACTTTTAACTTGCCAAAAGCACATAATGTAAGACTGCCTTTTTGTCAAAACTAACCAAAAAAAAAAAGAAAAAAAAAGAAGACTAGTCAAATTTATTTAAAATAATTAGTTATAATCTTTTCAAGTTTGTTTGAATCTTTTGGTAGAAAAACCTTGCTGCTGCAGCCCGTTAATTAGGCCCATCTATTACAACGGAACTAGCCCGCTCAAGTTCAAAATCAGGCTTGGGCAATTTCAGGTATGAACCTAATACTTGGTTCAGCTGAATCCAACAGGCCCATATCCCGGAGTTATGTATACTATAGCACGAAAAGTTCAATGGATTAGCCTTTTTGTTGAAGTGCCAATGCTTTACCATTTTATATATAAGGGATAATTAATGAGATTTTAATTAGAATATTATCATTAATGAGTGTTTTTATATATAAAGGATAATTAATGAGTGTCTTTTTGTTGAACCCATCTCTCCCTATATATATATATATATATAATTTTTTTTTTTCCTTTTTGTGTGAAGAATTCCTCTTTACCTTTATGTTTTTTGTTTTTTTTTGTTTTTCTCTTTACCTTAATGTTATCGGTTCATTCATACACGTTTCATATAGAAGAGAACATAATGGTGGAGCCAAAAATATATCTTGGGAGTATAAAATGAGATTTTTGAGTTTACATCACATCCTAGATCAATGATTTCCTATGACCTAATTATTGGTGTGCGTGGGGGATTAAGAACTAGATATTTAAATGAGTGCTTTAATTTTCACCTCACGTGTAACAATAAATATATATTTTTCAGGGCTGTGTAGTAATAAATGTTGATCAAGGCTCCTCTTTGTTCAATTTTAAATTATATGCGTTACATATGACCAGACTTTGACCCTAAAATTGTTTAAAATCTAATTGTAATAAACTTAAATATAATCATCTTTTGAACAACAAAAATAGGGGTTTTTATGGTTATATTACACCTCCGGACAGGGTGCCAGGTGGCAATCAAAGTCAGTGGACGATCTCGCTGGCCAGACAATCTTACACACCTGTGCGGGAGTCCCCCCTACTAATGATGCCCACCAACGAACTCCTGCTGGTAGTGGGATTCGAACTTAAGTGTGTTGCACGAAGCGTTTGAACCTTGCTAGCTGAGCGAAGCCCTCATTGGCAAATATAATCATCTTAGTGTTACTTTCACAATAATTTCATAATATAAGTTAAGTTGTAAGGTTTTTATTTGGACCCACAACTAACATTGATAATTTTTTTTTTCTACCTTTAACAACTTGCCACTCAGATTTTTATGTGAAATTTTTGTAAAAATGTTAGGTTTGTAGCACTAATCTTAAAATATTTAATTTTATAAGAAATAAAAAAATTTAAATTTTTTGCTCATTCCTTTAAAAAAAAAAAAAAAAAACTTTGTCTTCTACACTTTGGTTTACTTTGGTGTTGATAGCAAAATAAAGCTATTTTTCCATACACTTTTTTCTTCATCAACAAAAATTACACCATAGGTACAATAAACAAATTTGTATATACATCTATGATTCTTTTCTCATTCTCTCTCTATCTCCCTTTGATGTCTTTTCAATGTTTCTCTTTGTCTGATCAAGTAGTTTGATAAGTACTTTACAGATTTTCAAGTTCAAGAAGTTTTTTAGTACTTGCTCCAATTCTAAGAGACTAAGCACATGAATGGTTAAAAAACCACACACTTCAAAAGCAAGAACTTATACCATCAGTTATACTATATATTTTTTTTTGTTTCACGTTTACTTACAATCCTACTCCTAGGTGTTTTACTATTCTTCTTTGTCATATTTTTTATTTATTTGATATTAAATATAAATATAATAAGTTATTATTAATTGAATAAATATGTATGATTAGTTTTTTAATTTTATTTGTTTATGAATTTAATAGTTGTTGTCTTACCTATTTTTAAACTATTAATAAATTTTTTAAACTACTGTATAATATAGTTGTATTATATACTATATTGTATTTAAAAATGCTATTTTAAATTATTGTATATAATAAAAAAGTTATCGATACAAAATTTTTTTTAATTAATTAATTTATTTTATACTTACCTCAATCCTAGGACAAATTCTTAGCTTTGCCAATACTGACACCTATAAAAAATCTGAGAGCCTCTACTTATAGAAATCCCACATACATATGAATTATCATAATGAATCTTTGTCCCTTGTTAAACATTATTTTTACAATATTGTCTTGTAAACCATGGAACCCTAAATCAAACAGCTGTCTGGAAAACTAAATCAAAACCAAATCAACATGAATCTCGATCGATTGAGATTCTGGTTTGATCAATCAAGTTACGTGAAACTCAGGGTCAAGATGGAATCAAGTTGGAGTCGAGATTCCAGAATCCTTGGGTGGTATGCAATTTATACTTTTATGGTGAAATTTTTTATGAGAATTTCGTACATAACGTGGTGTGCGCAGCACCTTAAGACCCAAGTCTTATATGAACACAATCTTGAAGGACAATTTTATATCTCATTCTAATCAGATGTTCATTAGACTTCTTATTACTTCTGATAGTGCTTTACTTGAAGAGCAAGAAGAATAAAGAGCTAAAAGAGATGCTAAGTTACCGTACTTTTCTTTTATAAAAATGAAATTCACATAAGAAAACAACAAAAGAACTTTACTGATCAAAAGAAAATAAATGTTTTAAGTTTACGTTAAGGGGCAAATAAGATCTTTCACTTTGCTTATATCAGTTATGTGGGCACAAAATATGTACGATCGTCTAATTTCTTTCCTTAAAAAACTTCCCCCTCACCTCACATTCGTGAAATAAAGGTTTAATGTTTGAAAAATGATATGTCTACAACGTCTTTACAACATTTTTACAGAGAGATGCTACGTCTACAACAATTTTACAATATTTTTACAACAAATCATAAGTGGTTAGTTATTATTGGTTCAAATTTGAAACTAACGCTAAGATTACTTTTTTGCCCCAACAATAACAACCAATAACAACCTGTCACTTAGGATTTGTTGTAAAAATGTTATAAAGATGTTGTAGACATATCATTTCTCAAACATTAAACCTTTATTTCACGAATGTGAGGTGAGGGGGAAGTTTTTTAAGGAAAGAAATTAGACGATCGTACATATTTTGTGCCCACATAACTGATATAAGCAAAGTGAAAGATCTTATTTGCCCCTTAACGTAAACTTAAAACATTTATTTTCTTTTGATCAGTAAAGTTCTTTTGTTGTTTTCTTATGTGAATTTCATTTTTATAAAAGAAAAGTACGGTAACTTAGCATCTCTTTTAGCTCTTTATTCTTCTTGCTCTTCAAGTAAAGCACTATCAGAAGTAATAAGAAGTCTAATGAACATCTGGTTAGAATGAGATATAAAATTGTCCTTCAAGATTGTGTTCATATAAGACTTGGGTCTTAAGGTGCTGCGCACACCACGTTATGTACGAAATTCTCATAAAAAATTTCACCATAAAAGTATAAATTGCATACCACCCAAGGATTCTGGAATCTCGACTCCAACTTGATTCCATCTTGACCCTGAGTTTCACGTAACTTGATTGATCAAACAAGAATCTCAATCGATCGAGATTCATGTTGATTTGGTTTTGATTTAGTTTTCCAGACAGCTGTTTGATTTAGGGTTCCATGGTTTACAAGACAATATTAGAAGCAACCATAGAACACTTTTTTTTTCTAGATTTTTAGAGAGTCGTGTTTTGTTACTTTTGTACACAAGTAGTGGAGATTTTCCAACTCCTAGAAGCATTAACCGTAGATCCAAATCAAGTTCTAAATATCCGGTTATTGAAGTGAAGTTGTTGCAATTCAATTTTATCAAAGTTGCTGGTGAACACCTTTAAGAAAGTACTTGGAGTCGTGAGTGGGAGGCTCACCAGCAACAAGTTCTGAAATAGGAGGGTCCATGGATTAATTATGAGTTGCATGGGGTCACGTTAGTAAGTTCTAAATGAGATAGCAGTAGATTTGGGATTAAGTCTATAATATAAACTTTCATTATATTATAGTGGATTTTGTTTACCTTGGGGTTGATAAGTTAAACACTCCCAATGATTTTTACTATGGAATAAGTTGTTCCATTTGTTTATTTATTTATTTATTTATTTATTTTTTGTCACCATCTTGTTGTCTCACTGTGATTTACTTTGGATGTCATGTTGTGTGACGTAATGAATTGAGAACTGATAAATAATTGAACTAATTAAATACTTGGTTTAAAATTGGAAATTCTTGGCACTAACTGCATCTAAAACCCTAATAGTGTTCGTAAGACTTATTTTGAGATAGTGTTCATAAGAGTTGGGTCTTAAGTTATTGTGTGTTTCACATTATGTTATGAGTTTTTTCACCATAAGAGTTTTAAATTTCACATGCTCCAAATCATGTATGATAAGGAATCCTTGAACCATCGTTAAATTTAGTAAGGAATATGGGATCTACTTTTATTAGTTTACCCTTTTTTAAAATGTAGTTTTATACTTTTAGTAAGGAACATGGTTGATTCTCTTTCTATCTCTCTTTATCCTTTTGATGTTTTCTTAACGTTTTTCTCTATCTGATCAAGTAGTTTGATAAGTGTTTTACAGATTTTTAAGTCCAAAAAGTTTTTTAGTACCTGCTCTGATTTCAAGAGAGTGACCACATATATGGTTAACAAGACATACATTTCCAATGCAAGCACTTATATCAGTTACTATTTTTTTTAGTTTTACGTTTACTTACAATCCTATTCTTAGGTGTTTTACTATTTTTCTTTATCATATATTTTTATTTAATTGATATTACATATAAATATAATAAGTTGTTATTAATTGAATAAAAATGTATGATTAGTTTTTTAATTTTATTTGTTTATGCATTTATAGTTGTTGTCTTACCTATCTGTAAAACTATTAATAATTTTTTAAGATTACTATATAATATAGTTGTATTATATACCAAATTGTATTTAAAATACTATTTTATATTATTGTATATAATAAGAAATTAAGTTGTAGATACAACAAATTTTTTTTTTTATAAAAAATTTAATTATTTTATTTTTTACTCACCTTACATGACAAATTCCAAGCTTTGCCAGTACTGACCCCTTATAAAAAATCTTGGAGCTTCTACTAATGAATCTTTGTCCATTGTTAAACATTAAACCTTTATTTCACGAACGCAAGGTGAGGGGGAAGTTTTTTAAGGAAAGGAAGACGATCGTACATATTTGTGCCCACATAACAGACATAAGCAAAGTGAAAGTATATGGGATGCATATCAGTAGCGGCTCTTTATTCTTCTTGCTCTTCAAGTAAAGCACTATCAGAAGTAATTATAAGTCTAATGAACTATCTGGTTAGAATGAGATATAAAATTGTTCTTCAAGATTGTGTTCATATAAGACTTGGATCTTAAGTTGCTGCGTCTACCACGTTATGTACGAAATTCTCATAAAAATTTTCATCATAAAAGTTTAAATTACATATCACCCAAGGATTTTGGAATCTCAACTCCAACTTGATTCCATCTTGACCCATGAGTTTCACGTAACTTGATTGATTGAACCAGAATCTCAATCGATCGAGATTCATGCTGATTAGGTTCTGATTTAGTTTTCCAGTCAGCCGTTTGATTTAGGGTTTCATGGTTTACAAGACAAGTTTAAAAGCAGCCCTAGAGCTCTTTTTTCTAGATTTCTAGAGAGTCGTATTTTGTACACAAGTATCAAAGATTTCCCAACTCTCTAAAAGCATTAACCGTAGATCCAAAATCAAGTTCTAAATATCCGATTATTGAAGGGAAGCGGTTGCAATTCAATTTTATCAACGTTGCTGGTGAAAACCTGAGAGAGTACTTGCAGTTATGACTAAAAGGCTCACCTGCAACAAGTTCTAGAATAGAAGGGTCTTTTGATTAATTATGAATTACATGGGATCATGTTAGTAAGTTCTACATAAGGTAGTAGTAAATTTAGGGTTAAATCTATTATATGAACTTTCATTATATTATAGTGGATTTTGATAGGTTAAACACTTTCAATTGTTTTTACTGTGGAACAAGTTGTGCCATTTGTTTTTCCGTTGGTCACCATCTTGTTGTCTGATGGTGATTTACTTTGTATGGCATGCTTTGTGAATTGAGAACTGATAAATAATTGAAGTAATTAAATACTTGGTTTAAAATTGGTAATTCTTGGCACAAACTAGGCCTAAAACCCTAATATAGTTCATAAGACTTATTTTGAGATAGTGTTCATAAGAGTTGGATCTTAAGTTATAGTGTATTTCACGTTATGTTGTGAGTTTTTTCACCCTAAGAGTTTTTAAATTTCATATGCTCCACATCATGTATGATAAGGAATCCCTAAACCATCATTAAATTAATTAGTAAGGAATATGGGATCAACTTTTATTAGTTTACCCTTTTTTTAAAATGTAGTTTATACTTTTAAATATTAAGCACTTTTTTCCATATTTTAATATTATTATTATTTTTGGTCTTCTTAGTCAAATTAGAGCTTATTTTTTTCCATTTTTCTCCCTAGATGCTCAAATACATAGTTTTCAAATTATGTGAGGTAATAAATTCTCATAAGGGGTCCTCACTTTAAAATTTTAAATTACATGCATTCCATATTACGTATGAATTATCATAGTGAACCCCTATCCCATGTTAAACATTAAAAAGACCATCATGCATCATATACATATGTTGTACCCACATGAGCAAAGTGTGTACAACATATATATGTAGTTATTTTCTTTTAGTCAGTACGGTTCTTTTGTTACATAAAATATAGAAAAATTAGTAAATCATAAAAATTGATATCAAATTCTGATTAAATATCATTCATGATTCATTAAAGGATTTCTTGTCATATATACATAACGTGGAGCATTTGTGACTGACAGTCTCAATGCGCAGGAGCGACATCCCAACATATACGATGCTCCTGAGCTTCACTTTTAATGTTTTGATGATTCTTCTCGTTTTGTTTGTTATGTTCTTGCCCTTTCTTTGTGTTCCTTTTAATTTTGGTTTGTGATTTGTCTTTTCTTATAGCCAATAAGAAGAAGCCAAGTTCTCTCTTTTTGTTTTTTCTATTTGCGGGTTCATCACGTAAAATAATTATTCCTCTTTCACTTTTTCGAAATTTAAAGTTCTCAACATAAATAGTAATTATTCCTCCTTTACTATGGATTATGACTCTCTCTCTCTCTCTCTCTCTCTCTCTCTCTCTTCCCAGATCACTATATAGCTTAAAAACTGATACAAATTTTACAACCCTATTCTTATATCTAATATATATTTTTTGTCATTGTTGCTACCATAGTAAGAAAGAAAGTAGAAGAAGATATGGATAGGGATGGGCCAGTTGATGAGCTCGCCCACAATTTGTACAATAACACCATGACAGGTGACTGGAATGAGATTGTTGAGATGTATATGTAAACACAAATTTTTACTCAATTGCAAAAAATCAAACAATTGAAGAGAAATATGGTTTGCAAATATAAATTTTGTATTGATGAATAATAAGTACAATCTCTATTTCAATTCTTTTACAAAAGAATACCCTCTGATTCTATCTTCATTGAACTTGACTTGAACAAGGAATCTTCTTGACTTTAGTTGAAAGATAGATTGAACGGTCTTTACAACAAATCTCTAGCTTTGAGCTTATTAGAGATTTATTGTTCTTCAAGTCTTCAAATGTGAAGGCTCTTAGGTTGAAGTTCTTCGGGGCTTTAGAGGCTTGATCCGTTGAGCTTCAAAGATTTAGGTTTGTTGGAGTTTATAGAGGCTTTTTAGCTTAATTCCAATAGAACTTCAAATCAGTCGAACAAGAGATCTCCTTGATTTTGATTGGAAGAAGGATTGAACGGTCTTCACAACAAATCTCTGGCTTTGAGCTTATTAGAGATTTATTGTTCTTCAAGTTCTTCAAGCCTTTCGAATGTTCTTCAAGTTCTTCAAATGTTCTTCAAGTTCTTCGAAGTTTCTTGAGACGAAATTTCTCTAGAGCTTGGACCTCTTGAAAACTTCCTATCTTTGAATGAGAGGAGGTATGCCCTCTATTTATAGTGATTTCAGAGGATAAGCTCCCCTTTGAATTGATATACTTGAAAATATATAGTGAGCTCCTGATTGGCCCAAATTTTGCTTAGAGATAATTATTTCTATTTATCTATTTTGGTAAATATCACATGTTGATATAGATAATAATCAACAAAGATAAATAATTATCTCTATTTAATTTATTTATTTTAATAAAGATAATTATCCATCAATTCTGAATAAAAATTTATCTTTATTTTATCTTATTTATTTTAATAAAAATAATTATCCACAAACTTTGAATAGTGGATTTATTTTTATCTTGTGAGCCAAGTGACATGTGGCAAATTTCAATATGCCAATGTAATATCCATTTGGATGACACATGTCATCATTTGATTTAATTAATTTAATGACATATTAATCTAGAATTTGTCATTAAATTTTTGATGTGGCATTTTGTAATTGGCTTGATAATTTTTTGCCTCCTACAAATGCCCCCTCGAGACTTGACCAAGTCCATAATTTTGAGTATGGAAAATGGGCGGAGTCTCGACTTGCATGGTGTTAAATTTTGTATACACCATTCTCTTTAGTTTCAAGATCCAAACTTTCCCACTGTGAATCCAGACCATTAGATTTTTTTTTTTTTTTTTTTTTTAAAATGTCCAACTCGTAGTTTTGGCTCTTCTTGAAGTACCCCCAGACATGTTTTACAAAGCATAGGAAACTTGCTATGATGTATATAATGCCTTGACTTATGTATGTCCAAATCTTCATGTGATATACATTGGAAACTTCTAGTCATCCAAATCTTCTTCACAATAGTTCCACGTGCACATAAATTCCCAATAGCTCTACGTGAACATGGATATGGACCATATTCTACCCGAGGTGGACTTCATTTCCTAGTCGAACTATGACTAAATGACTTCTAGATGGAGTTACAAAAAAGCTTAATATCAATCAGCCAACGTCCCAGCCATATAAGGACTAAGACCCTATCCTTTGGAGAAGTCCCCACTCGCAATGATGATTATTTTAAACTTCTTATCTTCGTGTCTTTTTATGACAAGTAGGAGTTAGTGTCTGTTGCAACTAAAACCTATTTAAGAGTTTAATTCCAAGTAGGAGTGGAATTCTCAATGCCTTATCTCTTCCATCAGATACAAGAATTTTCCTTCATTCTGACTTCTTTTCCTAGCCAATCCGATCTTGACCAGATGAGTTTTAATTGCAGATGAACTCTCTCTGACTAGCACTATAAAAGGAGTCCCAGTCGCACACAATTCACAATTTTTTTTTTTTTCGCATAGTGCTTAAGTTCGGAAATATCCAGAAAAATTCTTGAAGAAAACATAGGATTTTTTTTTCTTCAGTTCTTTCTCAGTCAGGTAGCAAGGCATGATCTCTTTTTTTTTTTTTTCGTAACCTTGTGTATAATTTTGTAAACCGTGCTCATGATTTTTTTTTTTTTTTTTCTTGTAGTATCCATCTTCAGAATTTTCATTGTTTTCTAAAGACCATCGCAATTGTGTCAAATTTTGTACAAGCTCGATTATGGAACTTCCTCTTTGAGAGGTACATTCTTTTACAAAACTTTTCTTACTTGTCAATTTCTCTTCCTGCATGTCTATTTTTTTGTTTTGTATTGTTCCACCTCCATTTAGAGTAGGTAATATGATGACCTAGCGGCATTACGAAGAACTTGCAAGAGTTTATTTTGTTCCTCAAGCTGAGTAGTAGCTACCAAGACAATGACCTCAAAGGCAATCTTACAATGAAGTCTATCTGTGATACGATGACTTCCTTGAGGATGAAGGCGATCTTACAATGAAGTCTATCTGTGATACGATGACTTCCTTGAAGAGAAAGACAACCTTGACAACGAAGTCTATCTGTGATACGATGACTTCCTTGAGGATGAAGGAAATCTTACAATGAAGTCTATTTGTGATACGATGACTTTCTTGAGGAGAAAGACAATCTTGACAACGAAGTCTATCTGTGATACGATGACTTCCTTGAGGATGAAGACAATCTTACAATGAAGTCTATCTGTGATACGATGACTTCCTCGAAGATAAAGATATCTTGAAGATGAAGACAATCTTAACAACGAAGTCTATCTGTGATACGATGACTTCCTTGAGGATGAAGACAATCTTACAATGAAGTCTATCTGTGATACGATGACTTTTTTGAGGATAAAGACAATCTTGAAGATGAAGATAGTCTTAACAACAAAGTCTATCTGTGATACGATGACTTCCTTGAGGATGAAGGCAATCTTATAATAAAGTCTATCTGTGATACGATGACTTCTTTGAGGATGAAGGCAATCTTGAAGATGAAGACAGTCTTAACAACGAAGTCTATCTGTGATACGATGACTTCCTTGAGGATAAAGACAATCTTGAAGATGAAGACAGTCTTAACAACGAAGTCTATCTGTGATACGATGACTTCTTTGAAGATGAAAACAATCTTGACAACGAAGTTTGTCCAAGCAAAGATGTGCGTTGGTATCTTTGCAATGGAGTAACTGTTGATGCAACAATCTAAGGATGTGCTTTGGCATCTTTGCAATGGATGTGCATTGGCTTCTTGCTATGATACTTTTTAAAGGTATAAAATGATGAGTACCAGACTTTAGAGATACAGGGCGACACCATTCAAAGTTTGAATATGCAAAAAAATGACACCAAAGCTTCAAAGATTTGGGGTGATCCAACTCAACAGAGAGGCAATTCAGTCCAAACTTTAGAGATGTAAAGAGATGCCACCAAGTTTTTGAAGATGCAAGGAGATACCACCAAGTCGTTGAAGATGCAAGGAGATACCACCAAGTCGTTGAAGATGAGAGGTAGCACTAGCACTATGCAAACTTTAGCGATGTAAGGCAACACAACTTAGAAGGAAGGAAATGAAATTCAAAAGAGAGGCGATGCAATGCCAACTTTGACAATGCAAGGTGACATGACTTTGAAGGGTTGCAATCCAGACTTCAAAAATGCAAGGAGATACCACCATATCTTTGAAGATGTAAGGAGATACGTACCACCAAGACTTTAAACATGAAAGGTAGAACTATTTAGACTTTAAAGACAAGAGAGAAATCACATTTTAGAGATGCCAAGCGACATTCTCACAATGACATTTGCTTTCATGGTGACTTTACATTCCTTTTGGTAGCAATGTCTTACAGTAATGTTTACCTTCATACGGTAGCATTGTCTTTTTGTAGCGACTTTTTCATAGTGATGTTTGCCCAAAACTACGATTGCACTTAGTGTGACATACTAAGTTTTGCCTGTGTAGCACTTGAGAGAGATCAAGTCATCATGTGGTTCAAGAATTTTTTTTTTTTTTTTTTGACTTGTGACTGAACCTAGCATAGAATACCAACTTGCCTACGTACCTCTTGAGAGGGATCAAGTCACCATATAGTTCAAAGGGCGATTTTTTTTTGAGGATGTGACTGAATTCAGTAAATGATACCAAGTTGCCTACGTACCCGAAAGGGGATCAAGTCAACACGCAGTTCGAAAGGGGATATATTTTTTTTTGAGGAAGTGATTGAACTCAGTAAATGATACCAAGCTGCCTACGTACCCGAAAGAGGATCAAGTCAACACGTAGTTCAAAAGGGGATTTTTTTTTTTTTTTTTTTTTTTTTTTTTTTTTTTTAAGGATGTGACTGAACTCAGTAAATGATACCAAGCTGCCTACGTACCCGAAAGGGGATCAAGTCAACACGTAGTTCAAAAGGGGGATTTTTTTTTATTTTTTTTTTTATGCCCTAACTTTTGCCTAAGCCGCCTCATAAAAAGGTTTTCAACCTAGCGGGCTCTTTTTTTTTTTTTTTTTTTTTTTTATGCCCTAACTTTTGCCTAGGCCGCCTTATAAAAAAGTTTTCAACCTAGCGGGCGTTTTTTTTTTTTTTTTTTTTCAACTTTTTTTTTTAAATTATGGGTTTTTGGAACACTTTCAAGAGTAATGGGAAAACATCATATACCCTTTCAATGTTGAGGTAGGCAGTTTAGGCTCTTACCAAGGAGTATATCAAATTTCAAGCATGGTAACGTTTCAAGAATTTGCCATTGATGGGGCCAATTCTCAAACCATCTTCAGTTGTATTAGTGTTGATTTCCTTCAATTCCTCAACTGTAACTTGTATGCCTTCTTCAAATATGGGTGGAGCATCCTTAACGTCATCTTCGACTTCTCGGTTTGTGGTCACCATTGTATGCCTTTTTATAGTCAGGGCTTCTCCAGTATTCACTTCCCAAATGGTTCTACGTTTCATACGAGATGGAATAGAGCTTCGAATCCCATTTGAATCTTGATCAACAATAAGTCTGTTGTTAGCACCTTTAGAAAGGAAATTTGTTCTCTCATTCTGCTTTCGCTTTGCCTTTAAATCTTTTGAAAGTCGAGAAGGGATTGAATGACTGAGCCTTGTGAGAACTGAACCTCGAGTGCCAACTTGAGAAGGAGTTGGGTGATTGAGTCTTGTGAAAATAGAGCCTTGAATACCAACAATAGAGTTATCTATTTGTGTCCCCAACCTATCAAAGACTGAGATATGTGAAGTGGGTCGCCCAATACGATCAAAAACAGATGATTTCTTTGATACGTTCAAAGATTTTTCTTCTTCCTCATAATTTGCCGAAATTACTGAAACACTAGCTTTTCGGATGGGAATATGAACAGGAGTTGATGGGGTGTATCCAATTCCAGCCTTAGAACTCGTTGCCCCAACACCCTTGGCTTTCAATGTCTTTTGTCCTTCTTTTCCAGAGGCTTCAGGGATAAGCTTACCCAAACCACTTGGCTTCTCATGGTTATAACCAGCTTTAGCCATGAGTCTATACGCATTAGGGTCAAAACCCTCTTCGGTTCTTTTGGTGGGCAAAGTTCTATGTTCAACAATTGGTCCTTGGGATGGTGTTGTAAACCCTTTCAATGGTTGACCTAAGGGTCTTGGTTTTGTGATTTTAGTAACTGGCAAGTTTAATCCTTGCAAATCCTTCAATATTGACTCCTCATCTCCTGAAAATGGGGATTGGCCTTCTTTTCTTTTGGCGACTGGAACATAGTATAGCACAGGGGCTACTCTAGTTACTTTTGAAGTATAATGCTTCTTCTCTTCCATAGAAGTCTCGGTTTGCTTGGTTTCCTTCTCCACAATTGGAAAATCAATCCTTGGAGCTTTGGAGTGGGATTTTTCTTCTTTGCTAGATGGTGAAGCCACAACTTGGGTTTCTTCTATTATATCATCTTCCAAGTAGAATTTTGCATCAGCAAAGTGTGACTCAGCTACGGTAAAGGGCTTGCCATCAGCTACTATCTTCTTGACTTGTCCATCTTGGAAATATTTAAGGCATTGGTGATACGTAGATGGCACAACACCATATTCATGCAACCATGGTCTTCCAATAAGCACTTTGTAAGTGGTCTTGGCATCAATGACATGAAAGAGTGCGCTTGATTCCATTTCACCAATGAGCATATGAAGTCTGATCTTCCCAATAGCTCTCTGTCCACCTTGATTAAAGCCTTGAATCATCAACCTACTAGGAAGTAATTCATCCAATGAGATTCCAAGTTCTTTCAATATTTTGAGTGGGAGGATATTGACCGCAGACCCACCATCAATAAGTATACGATTGACTTGTTGTTCTTGAATGTACCCAGTTACAAACAAGGGGCGATTGTGAATCTTGGAGCCCAACAAACGATCATCATCAGTAAAACTGATTGAAGACCAATATGCCCTATACACGATAGCTCGTTCTGTCTCTTCCTCACTATCTGAAGATTCTTCTTCACCACTTACTTGATAACATGTAAGAGATGAAAAGATATAGTCCTCGGGAATTGGCACTGTGGAGAAAGGTATTTTCACCTCAATAGGCTCAAATGAACCAAATTGAATGGTGAGAAAAGTAGAAGTAGTTGTTGAGGCCACCATGGCAAGATTAGAAGTCACAGCTTCATCATCAAATGTGATCTTTCCTTGGTGGGCTAACTCCATAATTTTGTCTTTCAACACAAAGCATCGCTCTATAGGGTGGCCTATGAGGCGATGGTACTTGCAATACTTAGGGTTATTTGTTTGGTCAACTTCTTCAGGCCGTTTCATCTCTGGTAACTCAATCAACTTCAATTTAAGTAAATAATCCAGCATCTCAGAGATATCAGAATCAGGGAATGGATATTGCTTCTCTTGCATTTCTTATAATGTCGGTCTTCTTCTTCCCTTATCTTGAATAAAATTAGGTGTTTGTTCTTTCATCTTGGGCTTAACCGGAACTTTGAGAGGAGTAGTAGTTACAATTAAAGACTGCTTGTTTTCCGATTTATGAGGGAATTTGCCCCCTTTGTGAGTATCTTGCCCTTCTCTTCCTTTGCGGGATTCTTGAACAGGGGGACCTTGGTGACCATTGGAAGCAATGCTAAGCTCCATGTCATGAGCACGTGTTGCTAATTCTTCAAATGTTTTAGGCTTTATTCCTTGAAGAATATAGCTTATAGCCCAATTCATTCCTTGAATGCACATCTCAATTGCAGACGCTTCAGACAGTTGATCCTTGCAATTGAGACTAAGGTTTCTCCATCGTTGAATGTAATCAATGACAGGCTCTTCTTTCCATTGTTTTGAATTGGTGAGTTCTATCATGCTAACAGTACGTCGAGTACTATAGAAGCGGTTTAGGAATTCTCGCTCCATTTGGTTCCAACTATCAATGGAGCCAGGCACTAGATCGGTATACCAATCAAACGCATTTCCCTTCAAAGAGCGAACAAATTGCTTGACCATGAGATCCCCATAAGTGCCAGCATTGTTACAAGTTTCCACGAAATGAGCTACATGCTGCCTTGGATTGCCTTTACCCTCAAATTGTTGAAACTTCGGTGGTTGATAGTTTTGAGGCATCCTCAAGAGATCTATCCTTTGAGTGTATGGTTTAGCGTAGGTAATGGATGCTTGACTTTCACCCCCAACTTGGTCTTTGATAGCTTCCTTGATTAACTCCTTGAGCTGGTTAGGAGAGATAGACCCATCTGTAGAGAAATTGAGATCCTTTGTTGAACTCTCGGGTTTGTCATTATGGGTTTGTTTCGACCTAGAGCTTTCATCTTCACGATTCGGTCCAGATGTATTCCCCATCTTATCCATTAGGAGAGTTATTTGTGCGTCTCTCATTGCTTCCCTTTTTTTCATAGACTTCATTAATTCTTCTAAAGTCTGGGCTATAGTCGAGACTTGTTCCTCCAGAGATGTTGTGTTAGTCATCATGACTGGCATGGCAAATGAGCTAACAGAGTGAGGAGAATCCCTAAGCTTGGAAGCAGGAATATCATCTGAAAAAGAGAATTCAGAGCCATCAAGTGATTCATCCTCTTCGTCAACAATCAGAGCTTCTTGTGTTGGTTCTGGTGACAAAGCTGGTTGAGACAACATTTCTTTGACGAGGCCAACTACATCTTTGTTTGCCCCCTGAGTAGATGAGGCTGTTTGTGACTTCTCGGTTTCAGAAGTGTTGAAAACAGACGAAGATTGGGGTATGGGTGTTGTTTGAGCATAGACTTCTGCAAGGGCTTTTATCCTTCCCCTTGTCATGGGTCCAGTATAAGGAATATCAGAGTTTGAATCAAGTGTAGGATCAACTTCACTTGTTCCAAAAAGAGGGTTGTTGATTTGAATCTTCTTTGAAGCCATAAGACTTTAAAGATATGACAAATTGATGAAGAAGAGATGAGAGGTAGAGATTGTCCCACCTTGATTAAAGCCTTGAATCATCAACCTACTAGGAAGTAATTCATCCAATGAGATTCCAAGTTCTTTCAATATTTTGAGTGGGAGGATATTGACCGCAGACCCACCATCAATAAGTATACGATTGACTTGTTGTTCTTGAATGTACCCAGTTACAAACAAGGGGCGATTGTGAATCTTGGAGCCCAACAAACGATCATCATCAGTAAAACTGATTGAAGACCAATATGCCCTATACACGATAGCTCGTTCTGTCTCTTCCTCACTATCTGAAGATTCTTCTTCACCACTTACTTGATAACATGTAAGAGATGAAAAGATATAGTCCTCGGGAATTGGCACTGTGGAGAAAGGTATTTTCACCTCAATAGGCTCAAATGAACCAAATTGAATGGTGAGAAAAGTAGAAGTAGTTGTTGAGGCCACCATGGCAAGATTAGAAGTCACAGCTTCATCATCAAATGTGATCTTTCCTTGGTGGGCTAACTCCATAATTTTATCTTTCAACACAAAGCATTGTTCTATGGGGTGGCTTACAAGGCGATGATACTTGCAATACTTGGGATCATTTGTTTGGTCAGCCTCTTCAGGACGTTTCATCTCTGGTAGCTCAATTAACTTCAACTCAAGTAGATGATCTAACATATTGGAGATATCAGAATCAGGGAATGGATATTGCTTTTCTTGCATCTCTTGTAATGTTCTTCCTGTCTTTGAATGAGAGGAGGTATGCCCTCTATTTATAGTGATTTCAGAGGATAAGCTCCCCTTTGAATTGATATACTTGAAAATATATAGTAAGCTCCTGATTGGCCCAAATTTTGCTTAGAGATAATTATTTCTATTTATCTATTTTGGTAAATATCACATGTTGATATAGATAATAATCAACAAAGATAAATAATTATCTCTATTTAATTTATTTATTTTAATAAAGATAATTATCCATCAATTCTGAATAAAAATTTATCTTTATTTTATCTTATTTATTTTAATAAAAATAATTATCCACAAACTTTGAATAGTGGATTTATTTTTATCTTGTGAGCCAAGTGACATGTGGCAAATTTCAATATGCCAATGTAATATCCATTTGGATGACACATGTCATCATTTGATTTAATTAATTTAATGACATATTAATCTAGAATTTGTCATTAAATTTTTGATGTGGCATTTTGTAATTGGCTTGATAATTTTTTGCCTCCTACATAATAAAAAACACGGGGTTTCAGCCATTGGCGCGAGGATCAACCCCTCTGGGGACACAGCATTGCATGTTGCTGTCGCCATTGCACCAGAACGTATTGTTAAAGAACTTGTACGTGTAATTAAACAAACTTCAGAGCTGTATTATCTATGGATAAGAAACAATGATGGGAATACCCCATTGCATGTAGCAGCATCAACGGGGAGATTGATCATATGCATCATCCTTGCTAATGAACTTTATGAGTTTTTGGACTCTCAAGTCGAGCTTCAGGACTTGGGGTCTCAAGATTCATTTCGAAACAAGGACGGGGAGAGCCCTCTCTTCTTAGCCGCTTTTCATGGTCACAAACGAAGCTTCCTTTACCTGCATAGGTTACTCTTGAAAGACTTCGACACCAAACCCGACGAAAGCAATCCCGTCTACAGAAGAAGTGATGGTGAGACTGCCCTTCACTGTGCCATCCGGTGGGAGTATTTCGGTGAGCATTTTTTTGCTTAACTTCTTCTTGTTCTTCTTCTTTTTCACTTCACCGAATAATTAAGTCATGAATTAATGTCAATTTCAGGAAAAATTAATGTTGTCCTATAATAGGCAGAAGGGATTGAAATTATATGATTCAAATTTAAAATACGAAATTGCTATAAGTATTATAACTTTTACTGTAACAATTTTATATATTAACAAAATATATGCTTGTTTAGTGGATTTATCTTCTTTTCTTTACAAGAATAATAACCTTTAGAAATCGAAACCCGTCCTTGGTTTTTTGTTCTCATTTACTTGCATTTTACCTTCCAAACTATAACAAAACCAATTCTCTACTGCGCTGTAACACAAATTTTACATAATTTAATTTACACAGAACCCAAAAACTAATTCAAACCATTTTTAAAAGTACAATATTTAAATTGTAAAACAGTTTATGCATAACAAGTATTTTACTTTCTAAAAACCCCAAACGATTTTTAGGATGTCTCTCTGTTGTCTCATCTATACGCATGGGCTGCTCCTCCCAAAGTAGGTTCTATTGACAGAGACGTTATATATTTTCTATTGATAGAGCTGAGGAGGGAGATCTCAACCGCAAAAGTACTTTTCAGTAAATAATTATTGGAACATTTTTTCCATTCTGCACATGCTCACGTCTCAGTTTCCTCTCCCCTCTTAATTCTCATGAGCTCATCTCTTTTTTTCTGGGTTCAAATCCATCTCTAACTCCACCTCCACCTCCTATCTCTTATTTTGTGTTTTCTTCCTATATGCTCATAGCATTTATTTTAGCAAAAGATAAGGATTCATCCATGACTTCGTTTTTTACCCCTACTTTTAAATGCAAAATTAAAATTGCAATTTCGGGAGTCTCAGATGGAGAGGGAGAATGAGATTTTGGCGTTGAGAGTGGACTTTTTGGGAGAATTAATCCACAAGTATTTGCTGAAATAGGTGGTTTGGATATTTTGGTCAGATGTAGAAATCAATAAGGTTTATTTAACAAATTTTTTTATATTAAGGTTTATTTAATATTAATACTGTTCAAAGGGTAAAAGAGAAATTTCACTTCTTTTTCTTTTCTTTTCTTCTTTTATTTATTTATTTATTATTATTATTATGATCACATGAGTCCCTGACCTATACATAACATGATCATTAGTTTTAACGGTGAACTAAACCATAGGTATAATTTGCGATCAATCTTAAAATTGCGGTGGTGATTGGTTGCTGTGGTGATTGGAAGCTTTCATAGTTTAGGCCTTAAGGGTCTAAAATTCAAAATTTTGCATAATTTACCATGAATTTGTGCAATATATATATATATATATAATTAAAACTCTGCCATAGGCCCTGTGTTTTAAAACACCACTATAGAGTCTCTAAACGCATGCGGCTATAGATATGCTTATAACAGCGTTTTTTGAAAATGCCACTATAGGATACCTATATTGGCATTTTTTGTGAACCCCCAAAAAAAAAATGCTGCTATAAACAGTTTTTTTTGTAATGGTATATTTATTTTTTTAAATGCATTCATGTGAATGCATGATTACAAACTAGTTCTATAATATATGGTTTCATATATGATGACAATCATGATAAATGCATATTAATAATTAATAATTATTATAATTATCAAAATTCATATTTTGACAGAAAAAATAAAAGAAAAAAAAAATCATATTATATATTAAACTTTTCTATGCATTGTATGGGTTATCAACTGGTTTTAATTATTATGGATAACAGATATGGCATATGAGATACTTCCAGTGGAACCTAGTCTTGCTTATGCAGTGAACCAACTAGGAATCACCTCTCTACATCTCCTAGCAAGTAAGCCTTCGTTGTTCAGAAGTGGTTCCCATCTTGGATGGTGGAAGAACATCATTTATTATTGTAAGTATTTCTCAATTGTCTAGCAGCAAATCACAAACTCTCTTTAATTTTGGAGATAGGTGTTGTACTGCATTACACGTACTTTTCCTTCGTTGTTGCAAAGGTATAAATGTTGAAGAGCTAAAGCGCGAAACTGTTCGTGAAGAATTGATTGATTCTGTCATTAAGGAATCAGATGAATCTTCCGAAATCAAAGACAACAATTTCCCAGAGAACTACCAAATATGCATCCACTTCTATCAACTGCTGCAGACTATGAGTCAATTCGGTATGAAATGAATCTTTTTTATTTACTTCGACTAAAAGTAAATTAAGTTTGCTAAAGTTTTTGCAAAATCGGTGATAGAACATGACATCAGGGCAACTCAAGAATATTTAGGCTTATATTAGGGCCTCATAATATCTATAAGATTCTGAATTTGAAATCGCTTGCTAGTATCTGGAGGCTACCTTTAAGAGATTCTTCTCTCTGTAATAACCTAATGTTTGTGAAATGAGGAAGGGGAAGAGTCAGGACTAGAGTTAAGGGAGGCAAAAATATAAACAAAAAAATATAATAATGAAACTCAAAATAAACATTCATTTAGTATTAACAAACCATCAACAAAGAAAAATATACACAATCATTGATTTTTTAATACATTACTGTGGGTGAGAAAGCCCAACGCTACGTATTGGGCCTGGGGCCCGATTTGAATATCACAATTTGTCCGAAGAGGTGAAAGGGATCAGCGCTTGGTCCATTCGTTGAAAATGCAATCAAGAAAGGACGAATGTTGCATTCGAAGACAACCTGGTTGGTCCGAAGAGATTCAACTCATCGGATCGCTGAGGAACTTGATTAAGTTGATATACTGAAGATCCCAGCAACCCTCCCAGAAGATTCCACGGTAAGGAGTGAACTCTGGGCTCGCCTAAGGGTGAGAAGATCATGAAATATCTTGAAGAAAAAGCTGCTACCACCGCATTTAATGCACTGCAGCAACTTTCCTGGCTGCATTTATGTGGAGAAGACACCTGAATAGTGCAACCTTAACTACTACCACTCACGGCAGATTAAAGCAAACTTCTGATGTGACTAGTACTCAAGTGAATGCTTAGATGAAGAACAAGTGTACGATGAAGAGAAGTTGGAAGGTGTATATATAAAGCAAATAGGTCTCACAGAAAAGGGAGAGGAAAATGGTATGAATTTAAGTCTGTAAACTTTTAACCTCTTCGGATTCAAGAGGGTTCCTACTGAATGCTAGTCTGAACACCATTTTGTTCCTTGTTTCTATTTGAATCGTTGCTAAATCCATTTCCAGCCCAGTTGTTCAACCCACTCTCTACAAAATTTATTGTTAAGGGTTTCATTGGGCTGAGTCTACAAAGTCCATACTTGGCCCATCAAAAATTGACCCTACAATTGGCGCCGTCTGTGGGAACAGCTTGAGCAAAGGTGGAAGCAACACCTCAGAAACAGCTGAACTGAGGCAACGACCAATGGAGTCCAGATCATCTCAGCACACCGATCCTTTTCTTAATCTAGAACGGAGACAGGATCGTGAAGGCAGCGTACACACCGCATATGACAATCAAAATCAGTCACATGGAGAGAGCCACATGTCCCATGCAGAGAAAAACCAAAGCATGCAGTTGGAAATTGAAAGGCTAAGGAGAGAGCTGCGCTGTGCAAAGAAGAAGTGTATTTCCTCGTACTCTGATGAAGATTCTGAGGAAGAACAGGACGTTAACTACAGGCAGAAGCTCCAAACACCAGTCAGTGAGTCTTTTCCCTATGAGGAAATGCACCACCGTGAGAGGAACCCTCAAAGCCCCTTCCCTAAAGGCGTAGGGAACGATGCCATGAGTAAAGCTCTGGATCAGATTTCCAGATCTCCTTTTACACGTAACATCGAGAACGCCAGACTCCTTCGGCGTTTCCACTAGCCTACATTCACCATCTACAACGGCCGGACAGACCTAGTGGAACATGTGAATCATTTCAACCAGCGAATGGCTATTCACTCCAGGGACGAGGCCTTAATGTGCAAGGTTTTCCCATCCAGCTTGGGACTAATAGCCATGAGATGGTTTGATAGTCTGAAAGCAAACACTATTAGCTCTTTCTAAGAGCTAACTCAGGCGTTTGGGTCGCATTTTGTCACGTGCCGAAGGGTTCCGCAATCCATGGCCTCCCTATTGTCCGTCAGCATAAGGGAGGGTGAAACTTTGAAGTCATATTCAGATAGGTTCTGGGAAACGTATAATGAGATGGAAGAAGACTGTGACTTGGTGGCCATTAGCTCTTTTAAGCTAGGCCTTCCCACTGAGCATCTCTTGAGGACGTCCCTAACGGGCAAACCTGTTACCAGTGTACGCCAGTTGATGGATAGAATTGACAAGTACAAAAGAGTTGAAGAAGACCAACAGCAGAGTAAAGGCAAGGATAAGGTTATCCCTCAGGAGAGGAGGGATTTCAGGTCAGACCGACAGAGTCATAACCGGTAGAGAAAGGATTGGGTCGGACAGGGTTCAGCGAATTTTCAAGCAGTCAATGCTGTATTTCGTGAGCCCATGCACCAAGTTCTGGAGAGAATCAAGAATGAGCCTTTCTTCAAGAGGCCAAACAAGATGGTCGGAAACCCTGAAAGGCGTAACCACAATCTCTACTGCCAATATCATCTTGACCATGGGCATACTACTGAAGACTATAGGAGTTTGTGGGACCATTTGGATCAACTTATCAGCGAGGGCAAGTTAAGACAACTTTTGCACCACTCATGTGGTCAGGGAGGCCAGGGAAACGCAGGGTCTCGAGAGAAGACCTTGTGAAACCTCCTTTGGGCACAATAAATGTTATCTTTGCCGCACCAGGAAGAACGGGGTCTTGCCCATCCAGAGTATTGTCAATTGCTCGGCTGCCCTCGGAGAGTGTTAATAGAGAGCCGAAGAGGCTTAGGACGGGGGCTCAACCCGTTCTGGGCTTCTTGGAGGATGATAAAATCGAAACTATACAGCCACATGATGATGCTCTAATGGTTACTCTCAGAATAGGGGGATACGATGTGAGGAGAGTAATGGTGGATCAGGGCAGCGCTGCAGAAATAATGTATCTAGACCTCTATAAGGGGTTGAACTTGACTCTCGAAGACTTGACACCTTACAATTCCCCTCTGGTGAGTTTTGATGGTAAAGTGGTCATCCCGAAATGCCAGATCAGACTACCTGTGCAAACTGGGTCTGAGACGGTGGAGGTAGACTTTATAGTAGTGGATGCCTATTCACCTTACACCGCAATTGTGGCCAGACCTTGGCTTCATACCCTCGGGGCCGTATCCTCCACACTTCATCAGAAGGTTAAATATCCATCTGAAGGGCGAGTTGAGGAGATCCGAGGAGATCAATCCACGTCTAGACAATGTCTAGTGGCAGCTATCCAGCACAAACCTCAGGCTGAGTCCTCGGATCATAACAATGTGGGTTTATAGCAGTTAAAACCTTTGGTGCTGGGCACCGAAACACCGGCCGAAAGGGCAGAATGTGAAAGCCTAGTGAGGGTAGCTGTTGATAACAACCCCGAAAAGTTTTTTCAAGTTGGATCCATGCTGCCTCCTCAAGAGAAGGAAGAGTTGATAGAATTCCTCAGAAACAACACTGATGTGTTCGCATGGGACTCAGGAGAAGCCCCAGGAGTAAGTCCAGAGTTCATTTGCCACCATCTGAACGTTAATCCCGCCATCATCCCCAAGAAACAGCCGCTCTGGCGTCCATCAAGGGAACACGCAGACGCGGTTAGGGAAGAAGTGATGAAACTCAAGCAGGCGGGGGCTATTAAGGAAATTTTTTTTATCCTGAATGGCTGGCTAACACAGTGGTGGTAAAGAAGAAAAACGGAAAATGGCGGGTGTGCGTAGATTTCACAGACCTTAACAGGGCTTGTCCGAAGGATTCGTTTCCAATGCCGAAGATAGACCAACTAGTTGATGCAACCGTTGGGCACCCTCGGATGAGTTTCCTGGACACATTTCAAGGTTACCATCAAATACCACTAGTTCGTGGTGATCAGGAGAAAACAGCTTTCGTGACCCCTGTGGGGAATTACCACTACAAGGTAATGCCATTCGGCCTAGAAAACGCAGGGGCTACCTATCAAAGGGTGATGACCAGAATGTTTGAACCAATATATTATGTAAGTAAGTCATTGCATGAAGCTCAAATTCGTTATTTGCCATTGGAAAAGGCCATCCTAGCTGTGGTGCTAGGGACGAAGAAACTGTCTCACTATTTCCAAGCCCACACCATTATAGTCCTCACCCAACTACCGCTCAGGGCCATACTCCAAAGCGCTGACTACACAAGAAGGATTGCCAAATGGGGTACTATCCTAGGAGCTTTCGATATCAAGTACATGCCTCGCACATTTGTGAAGGGCCAGGTCCTTGCTGACTTGGTCGTCGAGTTCACGAAGCCCCATTTAGAGGAGGTAACACCAACACTAGGCCTGGATGGAAGGTCCGTTGGTATGGTTTCTCTACAGAGCCCGTTGCCCTGGGAAGTGTACGTAGACGGCGCATCGAATTAGAGAGGTTCAGGGGTGGGGCTAGTGCTGATATCCCCAGAAAGAATTGTCATTGAAAAAGCTTTAAGGTTGGATTTCTCAGTGACGAATAATGAGGCAGAGTATGAGGCTCTTTTAATGGGGATGACGATGGTACGAAGGATGGGAGAAAAGTCAATCCAGATGTTCTCGGACTCAAGATTAATAGTCGGTCAAGTACAAGGGGAGTTCGAGGCAAAGGACGAAAGAATGCAAGGGTACCTAAGTCGAGCGAAATCACTGCAGACAGAGTTTGAAACTTTTAACTTGCAGCACGTCCCCAGAAACAACAACACGCATGCTGATTCTTTAGCCACGCTCGCCACCTCTTCGGCACAAGAATTACCAAGGGTTATTCTCATTGAGGACATGAAAAGGCCAACGGAATTAAGAAAAGAGGCAGTCCAGGTTCATCACATCAGGGCCGCCCTAAGCTGGATGGACCCTATCATCAAGTTCTTGAAGGATGATGTATTGCTCGAAGAAAAAGGGGAAGCTGATAAAGTACGGAGGAAAGCTACTCGATTCTGGTTGTCCGAGGACCATAAACTTTATAAGCGCTCCTATTCAGGTCCATACTTACTGTGCATGCATCCTGAAGCAGCTGAACCACTACTAGAGGAATTGCATGAAGGGATCTGTGGAAGCCATACTGGTGGGAGATCCTTAGCTCATCGAGCCATTACTCAAGGTTATTGGTGGCCGAATATGTAGAAGGAGGCCCATGAGTATGTCAAAAAGTGTGACCAATGCCAGCGGTTTGCGCCGAACATACATCAGCCTGGAGGCACCCTTAATCCATTATCTAGCCCATGGCCTTTCGCTCAATGGGGCTTGGATATCGTGGGCCCATTCCCTAAGGTAGCTGGAAACAAGAAGTACCTTCTGGTTGACACGAACTATTTCACCAAATGGGTCGAAGCCGAACCTCTAGCAAACATCAGGGATGTAGATGTGAAGAAATTTATCTGGAAAAATAGTCACTTGGTTTGGGGTCCCCCATACCCTCATTTCGGATAATGGGCTTCAGTTTGATAGCAAAGCTTTCAGGGGCTATTGTAGTGAGCTGGGAATCACAAACAGATACTCTACCCCTGCTTATCCCCAGGGAAATGGGCAAGCAGAAGCCGTTAATAAAGTCATAGTTAACGGATTGAAGAAAAGGCTAGACGACGTTAAGGGTAGATGGGTGGAAGAATTACCTCACGTGTTATGGGTATATAGAACTACGCCTCGCAAGTCTACGGGGGAGACCCCCTTTTCAATGACCTATGGGGCTGAAGCTGTCATACCTTTGGAGACTGGGTTCCCAACATACAGGACCAGCTCTTTTGATCCGATCGGCAACGATGGGCAGCTGGAAAAGAGTTTGGATCTAATTGAAGAACGGAGGGAAAAGGCAATGGTCTAACTGGCGCATTACCAACAAAAGCTCAAACAGGGCTACGATGCTAATGTAATACTGAGACCTTTAGAGCCTGGAGATCTGGTGTTGAGGAAAGTGGTGGGTACTGCAAAGAATTCAGCTTGGGGAAAACTCGGACCAAATTGGGAAGGATCATACCGCATCACTTCGAAAGCTGGCATCGGGGCATATTTCTTAGAAGATCTGGATAATCATGTAGTACCCCAGTCGTGGAATGTAAATAACCTAAAAAGGTATTATTATTAAGTGTACTTTTCCTTCTGTGATGGTACCATTTTGTTGTGCGGATAATTCTCTTAAGTGTTTAAACTTAAATTCAATCATGTCTGTTGTCCTCAGACCAGATGATTTGGGTTAGTTAACACTCCTTTACGATTCTCTTAAGTGTTAAACTTAAATTCAATCATGCCTGTTGTCCTCGGACCAGATGATTTGGGTTAGTTAACACTCCTTTACGATTTTCTTAAGTGTTAAACTTAAATTCAATCATTCCTGTTGTCCTCGGACTAGATGATTTGGGTTAGTTAACACTCCTTTACGATTCTCTTAAGTGTTTAAACTTAAATTCAATCATGCCTGTTGTTCTCGAACCAGATGATTTGGGTTAGTTAACACTCCTTTACGATTTTCTTAAGTGTTTAAACTTAAATTCAATCATGCCTGTTGTCTTCGGACCAGATGATTTGGGTTAGTTAACACTCCTTTATGATTCTCTCAAGTGTTTAAACTTAAATTCAATCATGTCTGTCGTCCTCGGGCCAGATGATTTGGGTTAGTTAACACTCCTTTACGATTCTCTTAAGTGTTTAAATGTGAATCCACGAACAGTTTTTCTTAAATGTTATTTTCTACATCATTAATATGGTCTAGTGATTGGCTTTACAATTTCACAAAACATGTAAATTTAAGCTCAACTACATTAATATTCCTGACCAAATTATTTTTGCCAATTAACATTCCGATGCAATCGTTATTATCATGAGGCCCCCTTTAGCCATGTTTAAGCGATTATCATGTTTTTGGTTGATTCTCCGTTATCAAACTATTGTTATTAGCTGTGATGGTGCAATTTAACATATACCATAAAAGCAACAAAGACAAAGTAAACCATTTCATTCATTAAAGAGAGATAATTTTGTTACAAAGAAAATGATAATAGGGCCTAACAATTACAAGTACAAAAATTGCATCCTTTAGACACCTAAGTCTTTTTCTGAGGCACTGGGTCAGCCTTTGGTGGATCGCCCGCATCACCGGTCTGAAGAGGTGCCTGGCTTGTCTCAGCTAGGACTGGAAGGTTCTGGCCGGCCGATGAAGCTTCCAAGGTATCTAGCAGGTCACAGATATCAGGGTGGTAGTAAATACTTCCAGGCTGCCTCAAGGCAGACTCTGGGGGGACTCTAGCCGCATCAAGGCCTTTGCCCCACGTGATATCGCAGTACTCCTTGCAGACCTTTGCAAACTCTTCGGTCAGCCTCGTCTGGGTCTCTTGCACCCCCAGCATATAGGCAGCCTACTTCTCAGCCTCAACTGCTTCCTTGGCCAACTGAGCGTCCTCTTTGGCCAATTTAGCAGAATCCTTAACTTTGTCAAGCTCAGCCCGAAGTTCCTTCACCAATGCCTTTTCTGTCTCCAAATTGATCTCTGTAGTGTACAGTTTTTGGCGTTGGTCTTCAGCCTGCTTTGCAGCAGTCTTCAGGCCTGCCTCCAGACTCCTCCTTGCCTTCGTCTCCTCTTTCAGTTGATCGGAGATGCGGGCGCACTCGTCTTTTACGCTGCCCAATGCCTTCTCGGTCTCCTCCCTAGAATGGGCCTCTACTTGCACTTCAATATGTATATTTTATTCCACTCTTCAGCCATGTAAATTTGTTGGGTAATCTGCATGGCAAATAAAGAATTTTATGTTAGTCGTGAACGCACACAAGAGCTATGAGAGAGTATCACTTCTCTTACCATGGCTATATCCCTTTTGACGGATAGAAAGAGCTCCTGTTGGTTGAAGCGCCGATAGGAGTCCATATCCTTCGGAAGGAGCAGAGGTTGTTCTAGTGCCTCTGCAATGTGTCCGGCCTTCTCTCCAGCATAGTTTCTGAGGGAGGCATCATATGGAATGGCTGCACCATCCAATGTCAGCTTCAGGGACCATACCCGAGCTCCTCTCCGCACGTCTGTGGCCGGGGGTTCCTCCCTACTCTCAGTAGAAGAAGCCCTTTTGCCCCTTGTGTCGTGGGTCGTTTTTTGCTGCTTGGGCCCCTTCAGAGGTGCCACCTCCCCCTCTTCGGTATCCGTTACGACCCTTTTATTTTTCAGATCTGGCAGCGGCTTTAGGCCGAGATCTGTTGGGGCTTGAGGAGGAGGAGGAGGAGGTGGAAGATTGACCGTGGGCTGAGATGTACCAGTACCCTTGGTCATGGCCTTCGGCCTCTTGTTCTTCATCAGGTCTGTTAGACTCTGCATGTCTTCTTCAGACAAGTTGTTAGGCACTACTATCCTTAAGGGAGGAGCAACTGATTGCCCATCAATCACCTCGTCGGCAGCTAAGATTTGAACTTCCTCCGAGGTTTCCCTTCAAACCTGAACTGATCAATCTGCTCGTCAAGCGAAGGGGTTGAAGAGGCTACTTTTTCTCCCTCTGCCGCCGGTTGGAGGGGGACCTACTGAACAGGCTGGACGAGCAACGGAATGCCCTGTGGGTTTGGATGTGGCACTGGGGTAAGGTCAAATGGAGCCAGAAAATCCTTCCAAGCAACGTCGATGCGATTAAGGCGATGGTCTACAAGTGTTATCGCGTTGCCAACTAGCTGGAAATCCTTTGTCTTCGGAGTATAGCCGAGGATGAGATGCACGGCTCTAAGCTGCCGTTCTTCGCTGGCAAAGATCTCTGACCGAAGAAGGAAGTTAAGTGCTGCAGTGTTTGTAAGACTCAGCCGAGGAGCAACGTGATCCCTATCTATAACATCAAAATGGAACTGTCAGAAAACTTAAAACACGATAGAGAATGCCAGATTATTGAAAACGAAAACCCTAAGTTTATTGTGGGGAAACCTATATGGGAGATATCCCACCTGGCTCTCCTAGCCGTGTAGGGCAATGAAGCCTGTCATGCCATGCACCCGAGATGATCAGATAGTCGTCTTTCATCCCTTTGTTAGACTTGGGAAGGCAGGAGAGGAGTCTAACTTCATCGGATTGGGATCTAAGGTAGTATCCCGACCCTTGTTTTGAACGACATTCGTACATGTGTACCACGTCGAGCCAGGTGAGCCCCAACCCCATATGTTGATTTAGATCATCGACGGCTCCTAAAATCCTAAACATGTTAGCCGCACATTGCTCAGGGCAGAGCCTATGGTTTAGGAGGTAATCTCTGGTAACCCGACCCATTGGGATGGTCATCCCTCCTTCCAAGAAGGCGATAATGGGGATCGCAACTTCGCCCTCCTTTCAGTCTAACAGTAACCCTTCCGTAGAGCAATATCTTAAGCTCACGTCCTGGGGAATGCGATACATCGCCCTAAACTTCTCTATCTGGGAAGGACTATTCATCAGATATTTGAACCTACCCATTTTTCAGTTAAGATAGTGGGGAATGATACAGAACGGTGGTTGGAAAATGATTGTCCAAACGCCGAAGAGGCAAACTGAAAAGAATACGAAAATCTCAAATGAAGAACTTACGCAGAATCGAATTGGAGAATGTCCTTTAGATTCGCAGGAAGATCGTAGTAGATTCTGGGACTAGTTGAAGTAAGATGACAGGAGAGGCTTTGGGAGCATGAGTGCTTCAGTTCGCTGGGGAGTCTGAAATTTGCAAAGTGAGAGAAAATAACCCCCTCTGGGACTTTATATAGAGGTAGGCAAAGTGGTGGGATTTATCCCACACAAAATTTTGAGAAAAATTTCGTCCGTTGGATTTGTAACGTACCGTTAGATTCCATAGACAAGACGCCACCTGGAGCAATTAATGACGCATCGGAAATGATGCAACAATAGCGGCAATAAAAAAGCGCCTAGATTTATGTGCATACGCACGTGTGGAGTTAGAGATTCAATGCTTTTATTTGGCAAAATGTCAAAATCCCATTTTTTCTCTTCGGATACGGGGAAAAAATTGGAATTTTGAGGGGCTATTGTGGGTGAGAAAGCCCAACGCCACGTATTGGGCCTGGGGCCCGATTTGAATATCACAATTTGTCCGAAGAGGTGAAAGGGATCAGCGCTTGGTCCGTCCGTTGAAAATGCAATCAAGAAAGGACGAATGTTGCATCCGAAGACAACCTGGTTGGTCCGAAGAGATTCAACTCATCGGATCGCTGAAGAACTTGATCAAGTTGATATACTGAAGACCCCAGCAACCCTCCCAGAAGATTCCACAGTAAGGAGTGAACTCTAGGCCAGCCTAAGGGTGAGAAGATCATGAAATATCTTGAAGAAAAAGCTGCTACCACCGCATTTAATGCACTGCAGCAACTTTCCTGGCCGCATTTATGTGGAGAAGACACCTGAACAGTGTAATCTTAACCACTACCACTCACGGTAGATTAAAGCAAACTTCTGATGTGACTAGTACTCAAGTGAATGCTTAGATGAAGAACAAGTGTACGGTGAAGAAAAGGTGGAAGGTGTATATATAAAGCAAATAGGTCTCACAGAAAAGTGAGAGGAAAATGGTATGAATTTAAGTCTGTAAACTTTTAACCTCTTCGGATTCAAAAGGGTTCCTACTGAATGCTAGTTTGAACACCATTTTGTTCCTTGTTTTTGTTTGAATCGTTGCTAAATCCATTTCCAACCCAGTTGTTCAACCCACTCTCTACAAAATTTATTGTTAAGGGTTTCATTGGGCTGAGTCTACAAAGTCCATACTTGGCCCATCAAAAATTGACCCTACAATTACAATACAAATATTTATGAAAAAGGAACTCGGCATTTTTTTTTATAAAATTTTCGAAATCATTTGAACATTTTCTTTTAAAAAAAATCAAATATAGTAATTGACTTTCTCATAATCTACAAATAAAATATAATCTGAATTTATCATCTCATTAAATATTCAATAATCTACAAATCATCACACACACCAAACAAACACTATGCACACACGCGCTCAGCAACAAATCAATAAATTTTAGAATTGCAAATAATCTACGACTTAAATTTTCTTTTAAAGACACTAAAAGACAAGTACAATACAGACAAAATTTAATAGTATCAAGTATCAAATACACAACACAGCACATGCTTGATGTGTTAGTCACTACTATTTTTTTATATAAAAAAATATGAGTTGTGTTAACGGGCATCGCAAGTTGGCCATTAACAACTTTTTTTTTTACTTTTTTTGACAATTTTTTTTTTTTTTTGCAGCTTTATGGCATTTTTTTTAAAAAAATTTTATAAGTACTTTTATGTCTTTTGCTTTCATTTATCTCATTTTTTTTATTACGTAAAACCCACATTAGAGTACCTTAACAAGCATCGTACAGTGCTTGTTAACATTTCTCAAAAAAAATTTCTCTCTCTCTCTCTCTCTTCTATTTTAGGTGAGTGTTAATTGTGGAGAGAGTTCTCTCATTTCTATCTCTCTTTCTATTTTCTTCACAACTCAGATTATCAAATCAAGCTGATTATCCAACAAAAGTTTTGCAATTTTTGGCACTAGAGATTCAGATATGAGAGAGAGGGATAACATATTTGATATTCCAATCCAAAAAAAAAAAAAAAAGAGATTGAATATAATACCAAATTTGAGGGCGGTGGACTGGTGGTGGCGCGATGCTGTGCAGTCTGTGCTTCCGTTGCCCACTTGCCACTTGCCCAAGCCCAACGCCTCCCTCTTCCTGCCTCCCAATCCTAGGTCTCATTTAGTTTAGGGGTTTTTTTTTTTTTTTTTTTTAAGTGTCTTGCGTGTTGGGTGTCTTTTTTTTTAGACCCTTTCTCTTTCTTTTATCCCTTTTTTTGGGTATCCTGCGCTACGTGTTGGCTTTGGCTTTTTTATTTTTTTCAGTGTGTGTCTTGCGTGGGTTTGTTTTGAGTATTGTTTGGGCTTAAGTTTGCTATTGGTAAATTTTGTTATTAGGCTAATTTTTTTGAGCTTGTTAAATTTATTTTAAATTTTAGATCAATAAATTTTTTTTATAGCCTTTAAAAAGATCAATCCTATTGTTGAGGGGGACAAAAGGCAATTTTATTGAAAAAATTTGCTAAAATTAATACACACACACTAGCTGTTGGGTTATACTTGTGAGTGAAGTCCCATATTGAATAATGATTAAAAGAATAAGTAGTTAATATAACATAATTAAGCACGTATTCATTAGGTTTAGGCCTTTTAGGTTAAAATGTGTCTTTATATGTTATATTAGTTATTCAAGGTAGCTCTCCCAAGGTGTATGTTTATCTTCCAACACTGTATTTAAAAAAAAAAAAAGAAAAAAGAAAAAAGGACCTAGGTAAGGGGAATGAATAATGTGAAAAATGTTTTAATTGTAAAAAGTTACTTTTGGTTTTCTAGCATTACAGCCATTACTACAAAAATATATTAAACAGAACGATCAAAACTTCATCATATACAGCAAAACCCAAAAAATCAGAAAACAGTGCTGATTTTTTTTTTTGCTCTTCATCCCTAAAGTTCTATAACCGAGTTGCTATCTTTTTCTAGTGATTGAAAGAATACGTATGCATTGCAAAGGCCGGAATACAGATGAAGAGAGTGCCAACAATCCGAATGTTACTGGCCAATCAAAACAAAAAGGTGAGAAATGAGAAATGCATAGTATTAAAAGTGCATTTGAGTAAAAAAGAAATGCCACAACAATTGGGTTTTGGATTAAATATGGGTAGTTCATAGTTGATTTTTAGGTTGAATACTTTATTGGCTATCAAAAACAAAATATTGTTAAAGCTAAAACTTCAATACTATCGTATCTAAAAAATGAAAATTAATTAAAACTAAAAAAAAAAAAAAAAACGTTGAAACTATTATCTGCTATTACCCTTAATTATTGAAGCTCAATGAACAGTAGCTCTACTAATTAAACCTTGTTATTTGCACATTATAATGAATTTATTTTGTTCTGTAAAGCTTCCCAAGCTCGAACTTAAGCCAAGAAGCATCAATTGTTTGGGAGACGTGCCAACTGCTTTAATGTGGCGTTACATGGTTTCACCAAATTGCAGAAATTTTTTGAGATTTTTAGATTTAAAAAAATGTATAATTTTTCTTCTTCTATAATTTCTAAGTTAATAAAAAATTTAATTTGATTACAATCCAAATTATAGATATCAAAATTTTTTCCCTCTTTTCACGTGTATAAATATAGTTCATTTTTATGGGATAGCTTTGTAACTATCCTAAAGGACCTAAACTATGTTAAAAGAAACCCCTAAAAAAAACTACATTAAAAAAAAAAAAAAAAAAATTAAACTTACAATATGAGGGAAGGCGTAAGTTTGAGTTTAAGGATCCGTTTGGATACAACTGAAAACTAAAAAATACTGTAGCAAAATAATTTTTAAATGTGTGAATAGTATCGTGGGACCTATTTTTAATGAAAAAGTGGTTGAAAAGTTAAATTTGTGGGTCCGTGAACAGTAATTTTTGTGCTGAAAAGTCAAATTTTGCGGCTACTGTTCAATGAACAGTAGCCACTACAGTACTGCTACAGTAAAAGTATGGCTGGGAACGCGTGAAAAAAAAGAAAAAAAAAAGTGAAAACGCAGACGCAAATTGTGGAGTTTTGCAAGCCAAACGTACACTAAGTTAAACTCTATCAACTAAAAAAATGCTGCAATTTTTTAGATAGAAACAACACAACCTAATTATTCTTATCAACTTTCTCAAAAAATTTATATAGTTATTCTTATCAACTTTTTCTCTATTGTTTTATTAATCTTTTAGATAAAGACAAAAGCTTAATTGTGGATATGAAATTTTTTTAGAGATAATTAAGTAACACTAGTACCAGAAATATAATTTTATCAGGAAAATAATATGTAATTACATAAATAGTGTTTTATATGTCATAGGTTTTTATTTATATTTATCTTCTCTTTCTATAATATATCTTCTTCTTCATGGAATAAAAATCACACCAAATTGTGAATCCTCAAATCCCCTAGGAAACGCCTCTTCCTCAAGCTACAAAGGTATGTATTTCTTTTCTTTTCTTTTTCTTTTTTCTTTTTCACAAAGCTGCATTCTAATTCATGAGTAAGGAGCAATAAATTCAATGACAATAATAAATAGAGCCTTTAGGTAAATCTATAAATATTATTTTCTACGAGTGTATGTCTTTGGTATGTGTATACATATATATTGCGTCTTATATTATTTATAAGACCTTTTGCATTTTATACTTTGTGTTGTCTTACTCTTATTATAACCTAGAAGCCTAGAACTTGCATTTTATGAATATGGAAGGACAAATTTTTAAACTCTTTTAAGAAAGGTAGATTCATATGTTGGCTTGCTTTCTAAATCATGAGTTATTCTCTTTGGATAAATAATTCTCATATATATATATATATATATATAGACAAATACACACATGTTGTTGTGGTGGTTACCTAATGATGTACAATATATTTTATTCAAACACACTACATATATTATGCATTAGGATAACTAATTTAGAGTTACAAGTTTCTCTCTACTTAATTAGTAAAGTATTTCATTAATAAACCCCATCTTTTTACATTCATTTCTAATTAAAATAATTTTTCATTTTTTATAATCTGTATTTAACACCAAAATATATTTTTTAATTTATATATGATTTTTTTTATCTAAGACATTTAATTCACATATGATTTTTTTTTTTATTTTAAAAACCATGTATTGCATGGGCATAATACTAGTTTATTATAGTTTTTTTTTTTTTTTTCTTCTTCTTGATGAAAGAGGTTTACAATGGTTTAAAATCTTCTTTCTTAATCATGCACATCAATATAATAAAATTTGAGTTTAGAAACAACAGTTGTATCAAGTAGATATCCTATTTAATTGTCAAATAATTATACCAAATTTTATCTATATATAAAAAGCGCCAATGTGCAAACAGTACCATTTGGTTTATTCAATTGGCAATGTAACAGTAGCTACCATGCTTCCCCCACCCCCCCACCCCTTCCTTTTTTTTTTTTTCTTTTTTTTTTTTTTTCAGTCATTCGTTCTGTTTGTGCTTTTTTTTTTTTTTTTTTTTTTAAATATTTATATGAGCTAGTATATATATTTTTATATTGACATAACAAATTTCACAATATTTTCATAATTATTGAGGTGTCAATTTCTTATAAATCGAAATAAAATAATAAAATATGATACTGTGACTAACCACAACTGAAAATAAAATATTTTGTGAAAATGTTGTAACACTTATTGTTATCACAATATTTCCACAATTGTTGAGATCTCAGTTTCTTATAAATCAAATAAAAAAAAATGTTAAGTTCACAACATTTTCACATTAATTTCACAACAAATCATAGGTAAGTAACTATCGATGGATAAAAAAGTGATATCAATCGTGGATCCATTTTAAAATCAATAACAACTTGTCAACTAGAATTTGTTATGAAACTTACCATGGCTAAAAATAAGGTTATTGTAAAAATATTGTGACAATTTGTTGTGTTCTTAGACTTCTTTTTTGGTTTAGTCAAATTTGGTGAACAAAAATTCATTGTTTCATGCACAATTTTTTTTTTTTTTGGTTTTTTGTTTGTTGTTTTTTTAATGCATAGTTTAAAGTGGTTGTTCTAATTAAAAACCAATAACAATTTACCATTTAGAACTTATTGTGAAAATATTGTGGATGTAGCATGATAGTAAAATAAAATTATAAAAAATATCATGTCAAGACCCACCATAGCTTTTTTTTTTTTTTTACAAGATAGAATTTTACTTTAACCTAATCTAAGTGTATATATGTGTGAAACTCCCTCTTGGAGACTTAAACCCTAGCCTTTACCCCCACACTCTACAAGCACTTATACTTGTGAAGTGACCATCACACCAAGGGTGTGCGGTGGTAGACCCACCATAGCTAAAATAAAGGTATTGAGAAAATATCGTGACATTTATTATGTTCCTAACCTTTTTTTTTTTTTTAGCCAATTTGTTGAGCCAAAATTCATAGTTTTACGGACAGTTTTCTTGGACTGACATTTCTTTTAACATATTGTTTAAAGTAAAAAACACATAGTTTTACCAACAAAAAAGAATTATGGAAAAAAGTACTTTTCCCCTTTATATTTGGAGTAGTTTCATATCCTCCAATTTTAAAGTTGAATAATTTCCTCATTTATACTTTGTAGACAAGTATAGTCCCTACTGTTACTTTCTTATTTAGACCCTAACAAAATCTTATAATTTCTAGAATATTTCATTGTGCAATAACTAAAATGTCTCATTAAATTTTAATGTCCCAAAAATTTTCTTCGTGTATTTTGAGTTTTATGTGCTTAGTCATACTTAGAAAATAAAAATGGTGATGTATGGTATTCTATTTGTTACTTAGAAAACACTAATTTATTAGTGGTTTAAATATTCTAAATTTATAATTTTATCTAATAGAAACTTCAATGACATATGTCTTTCATTATTTTGTTCCTTTTTAATTTGTTTTATTTCTTAAAAAGGTGTTCATTAAAAATTAAGTTAAGCATCGTAGTTAGTCTCATAAAATAGAATGATAAAGAAGGAAGTATGAATAACAAAATATTCATTGCAAATGGTTGTAGGTATTTAACTTGATGAAGAGTTTCAATTGAAGCATATGTCATCATTTATTGCAAAAATTTAAATATTGTGACAACGTTTTATCAAAACTTAGTTGTTAATTGTTGGAAGACGACAACATTTGTTATCATTCTTAGGCTTTTTTTTTTTGGTGAGTAGATACCATCTTTAGTAGATATGTTTCAAGAAATGAAAAAGTATTTTGTATCAAATAATACCACATCATTCGTAACAAAATCCAATAAACAAGATACATGTGTGCAAAAAAAAACTACCCACTGACAC
Source organism: Quercus gilva (assembly GCA_023621385.1). Lineage (NCBI taxonomy): Eukaryota > Viridiplantae > Streptophyta > Magnoliopsida > Fagales > Fagaceae > Quercus > Quercus gilva. The sequence goes on from CM042484.1 coordinate 34,311,884, forward strand.
ATGTCTTTCAATTGTTAGTGGGTTAGTATTTTTTACTAACACATGTCTCATACTTATTGAATTTTGATACCACTAACATGGTATCATTTGATACCAAATACCTTCTCCTAAGAAACTATCATACTAAATAGATAGTTATATGTTGAATAACTATTCTAAATTTAAATACATGGTTTGATACTACTTCAAAAAAAAAAAAAATTCTATCTTAAATTTTCTCACTTAAGAAGCAGCATGTGTCTTGCACTTGCAACCCTTACTAGTTTAAATAAAAACAACAGCTTAATTATTTTTACCAACTTTTTCCTCCACTGCTTTATCAATTCTTTTGATGATCACAATACTTGATTGCTTACATCAACTTTTCTTTCTTTCTTCTTAATTAGAAAAAAAAAAAAAAAAAAAAAAAAATCTTTCTTTCAGGTGGAACCCTATGTATTAATTTTTTTTTTTTCTTTTTAGTCGAATGCTATAATGTCCTTAAAGTAACGCTAATGCTAAAACCTAAATCCCCCACTACCCTTAATTATTGTCATGGTTGAAGCCCAATGAAAAGTAGTTTTACTAATTAAAAAATTATTATTTGTACATTGTAATGAATTGATTTTGTTTGGTACAGGAATCCTACCTGAGAGTGAAACTGAAACTCCGGAGCATGATTTTTTTCGGATACGTTATGCGGACTGTTTTAACATTTTCCATCTTTGTGTAATATTATTCCGGGTTGTTCTTGGCCTTGGATATGGTATGCTACTATATTGCACTTTCAGCATATTTTTTACACCTCCCAATCTATATAAGTAAGGTTAGAAGTAGTACAAATTTTTAATAACCGGTTTTGATTCTCAGTTCTCACGTATCTACTATTTCATATATCTTTTTTTATATCTACTTTTATGTATTAAAATATGAACATTTTTCTATTAACTGCGGATATATATATATATATATAATAGTATATGTGAACTAAGGTGAAAAGAAATTACGTATTATTTTAATCTTGTTGCTCTTTTATGAAAGAAGTCATTATTATTGATTATGTTATTACATTCATTATCATATCAATTTATTAGTAATTATACGTATATTAATTAATATATTTTCCTTTTGTAATATATATAATAATATATTTAATGATTATAACAATCAGATAGTATAAGGGAGATAAAACATTAATATACATTTTCCTAATATATATAATAATATATTTAATGATTGTAACAATCAGAGAGTATAAGGGAGATAAAACAGAAGCACGTACATTCCTTTAAAATCATGAAAAAGCTCATCAAAATTACAACCGAAGCTAAGCGCGACAAGTACGACTTCACAAGTGGTAGGAACCCTCTAATCAACCCGCAGGCAACTTGGGACGAGGGTGTTGGACTACCATCACCACCAAAAGACAGTGATATATCAGGTATGTACTAAATCGATCTGAGTTATATAAACTACACAAAAATACCATTTTGGCTTCAACATTTTGATATAATTCAATTTGATCCTTATTATTTTCAGCTTACAATTAATTTCGTCCTACATTTTTATAGCATTTAAATTGATTCATGTTATTTTTGACTTGCAATCAGTCAATTTAGTCATGTTATTTTCAATTTGAAATCATCCTAGGTCCAAATCTAGGTTTTTTTAGTTGTTGAGTTGATATACATGTCTATCAACGTTAAAGATTGATAAATTTGATTTTTATTTTTATGTTTGGTTGTCAAGAAACTGCAAGAATAAAAGCTGTAATTTGACGGTAAAATCAAATTGACTGCAAGATAAAAATGACATAGACTAAATTGATTACTACTAAAATGTAATGACTAAATTAACAATGATCTCAAAATAGAATGGCCAAAATGGTATTTTTGCCGGTAAAAGTTTAAACTGTTATAAGAAATCTCAATTATAATTAATCCTTTTGTTATAACTTATAAGCATATGTGGCTAATATTTGAAGATGCACTCCGTGTAATTAGCAGAAAAGGGGGAAATGCCTAAAATGACGAAGACAGATACACCTGTATTGCTTGCAGCAAGAAATGGTATCACGGAAATGGTTGAGAAAATACTCAAAGAGTCTCCACTGGCCATTAATGACAAGAGTGAAGGTAAAAATATTGTGCACTGGGCCGCGATGAACAGGCAACCACATGTATTACAACTACTGCTGAAGCAAGATTTTGTGAAACGAAAATTAATTCATGAAGTGGATACAAATAACAACAATGCATTGCATCTGGCAGCAGAGATTGAAAAGAAAAAGCCTTGGCTAATTCCTGGTGCCGCATTGCAAATGCAGTGGGAACTCAAGTGGTATGAGGTATGGACTCAAAGCCATCTTTGACCTCGAATTTAATTTGTTCAACTTACCAAGTGACTTGACCGTCTATGCATGAAATCTCACACTGTAATTATGGCACAAAAGTAGCACTTGCCACCATACTACAACTTCTACAAGTAGTTATATAAAACTTTGGCCCAACAAATTTGATTTTTTTTTTTTTTTTTTTTAACTCTCTCTTAACGGTCAGATTAGTCACAAACATGAAAAAAAAATGACTATCTTGAAAACGCAAACTTAAAAATATCAAAATGAAAATTTTAAACTTCAATACCAAAATCAAAATTAACCCAAACTTTTAGGATTAAAAGTCTAATTAGCCTTAAATTTTTCTCCTTATATAATGTATATATAAAAGAAAATGCTAAAATTACAAAATACCTTACAAATTTTTTTTACAAATTACTAATGTAATGAGTGATTATTGGTAAATAAAAAAATGATGTTAATAATGATCTTAAATGTAAACTAGTAAAAATTTGTCACATCACTAATTTATAAAAATATTGTAAAATAATTTGTGCATATGGCATTACTCATATCATATATATTCAATAAAGCCTCTCTGATATCTCTATATGCAGTTTGTAAAAAGCCACATGCCACAACACATATGTTATCAACACAACGACGACGACAAGACCCCAGAAGAAATCTTCGACGACAGCCACAAGGATTTAGTCAAAGAGGGAGGCGAGTGGCTAGACAAAACCTCCGAATCCTGCTCAGTTGTTGCTGCACTAGTTGCCACCGTTGCCTTTGCTGCGTCAACCACTATACCAGGTAACATCAATGAAGAAAGCGGCTCGCCAAACCTTGCAAACCAGCCTGCAATCACCATCTTTGCTATCTCCTCGCTTATTGCCCTGTGCTTCTCCATCACCTCCTTGTTCACATTTCTCTCCATTCTCACTTCGCGGTATGAACAGAAAGATTTTCGTAGAGACTTGCCAACGAAACTACTGATCGGCTTAACTTCCCTCTTCGTATCTATAGCTTCGATGTTGGTTTCATTTTGTGCTGGACATTTCTTTCTGCTTAAGAATAAACTAAAAAACAATGCCTTTCCAGTATATGCAGTGACATGCCTGCCGATAGTCTTCTTTGCGATACAGCAATTACCACTCTATGCTGATATTCTATGGGCTATTTACAAGAAGGTGCCTCGATCGAGCAATAAGGCTGTTTTACTTTAGGAGTTCTTCTACATCATACGACTCTATTTTTTAATGTTTTTACTTTTACTTTTTTGTTTTGTTTTTTTGTTTTTATCAATGATGGTATGCTTTAGGAATTAGGATTCATAAGTTGTTTGCTATTTTAAATTAATTTGGGATGCATTGTGTTTTTGTGTGTTTTGTGCGTGTCGTGCACCTATATATGTTTTCATTGTACTTGAGATTTTAACCTTTCAGAAAATACTGAGCATATGAGTTTAAATTTTCATGATTGGTAAGAAATGAATCTCTCAATATCGATAATTACATGCTTATTTTTACCTAATACCCAAAACCAAACACGGTGTTTATCCAGTTTTGCTTGAGTAATACAAAGTACTTATTTTTCTTAAATAATAGTGAATTTCATCTATTAAATTTATGTGAGATCCATCACGTGAGAGAAATTAATACTATATGCATACTCTGGAGTACCTAAAAACTCATGCCACTCTAGCTCTTCACAAATGACAAACCCCTAACCTCAAACCTGAGATTTGGTACCGCAAATATTGTCACACCCCGAACATAAGTTACATAACAATGTAAGTCGAACATGTGACAGCAGGCGCACGATTGTAAGGCCTCACTTCAATATATATAGCATCCAAGGCCTCGCTGCTAGTAGTCAATAACTACCCTCTAAGAACAAATCAATAGCTAAACCTTTTGACGAAATCATTTTATAACTGCAAATATATATATATATATTCCACAAATTACAAGAATTCCAAGAGCTACTATATGCACCAAATATCTCATTTATTAAAACACTACTAAGTTCTTACACATTATCAACTCAAGGAACAAAATTCTCTCAGAATACGAGTTATTAGTTTAATTTAATAATACCAAAAACCTTTACATTCTACTCAATCTATAAAATCACATTTCATGTCCTATTTGAAATATGACAGCCTTAATCCTAAAATGTTTTAAAATCTCCATATAGATAATATGTTGGATTGGATGAAACGTGCATATTCATATTGTTGAATCCTTATTCGAGTACATATTAGATTGTTTTGAACAAGTAGCGTACGTATCTTGTGGACATGTCTTGTTTTTGTTTTTACAAACTATTAGAAACTGAAAAGAATACGAACGGACACCAAAAGTGGGCATGTCCCTCTGTATACCTCAGGATAATTGTAATATTCAGCAGTTATGAAGCAATAGTTTGGATCGTTACTCTACCCCACTAAGTCCACTATCCCACTCAATATTAATGGAGTAGTATGTATATAAACACCAAGAGTGGTACCCATTGTACAATGAACGAATTCTGCATTTCTCATAGTGTTTACAGAGTGTTGTGAGGCTCTTAGGTTGTGGGTTATGTTTGCATCACTCTAGTAGTGCGCAACACTGTCAGAGAAACGTTTTTGGTTCGTAGGTTATACAAACTGGAATTCAGAACGTGTTTGAATAGCTGGTCTGCATGGAGGTTGGCTTTAGACAGCGCAGAACAATCTCAAAACTCCTGTGTGATCGTCGATTTAAGCCAAGAGAGGTATACCGAAAAACCGATTGTTTATATTTTGCTGCAAAGTCTCTATTTCTTACATAACCTTTCCACAAAGCACTGAAATAAGACAACATGACCAGCTTCATATAGAAGCTCCATTAAATTTATATAACACTTGTAGGCCTCTTTTCTACTACACTTTGTATTTTATAATGGCTGAATACCAAAATATTATTGGGAGAATGCCACGATGATGAAAATAGTTCTCTCTTCCTGGTTTCTTATTTGTTAGGACTTAAAAAATGATGATTTTACATGTTTTTCAACCAAATTATTGTACATCAAGATTTTGAAAGTAATATTGTTTCTTGACAATATATTAGGCCAGTGATTTCTTAATTTCATATGTTCGACCTAATTTTATTTTTTGACAACATATTCCACCAAAATTAAATTGAACACTTTAACCCTACTTAATTTAGGAGCATTATTATTATTATTATTATTATTATTATTATACTAGTACCCATGATCAGGAATCGACGTAGTGAGAATTATGAGCCCACTAGAGGACCTTAACTGCCTTTTCTTTTGATATATATATGTGTATGTATATATATATAATTTTTAGTAAAAATAATGCCAAATGGCAATTTCAAGGAAATATAGATGATGTTGGAATAAAGATTCAAATGGATATTAGGAAGTTTCAATTGGATTCTAATTACAATATACTTTCGTGTAAAGTGGCATCTAAAATAAAGATTCAAATGCTCCAATTTAATGGGATCCTCTTTCGTGGAACTGATGAGACTGATCTTGGAATAATTATCCGAGATAATAAAATAAAGAAGGAAAAATGGTTGCCTTGACAAGCCTGCCACAACCATAATATCAAATTATTATTTGTAATTTATTAACAATACAAACAATCCATTCGTAGTAAAAGTTTATAAATTTGTGAATGATTAAATAATTTCTAGTCGTGGTTGTTTTACTCCCCTAATCTCTATTATCTGCCATTATGCATTTATGGTTTATGCTCTGTTCTCCATTTTTTTGTTTGATATTTTTCATTTCACTTTGCTTCTTGCGCCATTGTACAATTATGCACGTCACCATATATAGATGACGAAGAAACCATAATGAAAGTTCTATTGATTTAAATTTAGGTATAGCCATTAGTTAATCCCCAAAAATCGGAATAGGATGTGGACAAAATTGATGACTAAAGTAAAGTTAGGACTATATGAGATCCTCTCTAAATCTGAGACGAGACATGTGGATGGCTACTACCCTGGTTAACTATCTCCCTTTCAAAATTTTGGTTATTTCCAAAAGAATTTGTTATTTTGTGAACGAAAACTTTCCACCAGCCTTTGTTTATATCAGTTTTAATTTGGTTCCTTGATAAATTTACATGTTAACTTCTTATTTCTTAGTGGTATTTAGTCAAATAAAATTTTAACTAACACTGCTGGGATTCCAAAGCACCAAAACAATGTCTTGGATCTCAACCTAATACACTTGATAGGAGTTCCCTAAATTCAATATCGTATGTCTCTTTCTGCTACATTTTGGAAGGCCATTTATGCCCCCCATGGACAAGTACCTTTTCCAAACAGGGTGAGAAAAGAAAGAAGGAAAATTGTTTTTAAGAAAAAAGGAAAAAAAAAGAAGGTTCTAAGAACAGTAGCGGCTCCAGGATTGTTGTTTAGGGTGGTCAATAATAAACATTTATTATACAAAATTTAAAAAAAAAAAGAGAGAGAGAACTTAAATATATCGACATCACAACAAAAAAACAAAAACAAAAACAAAAATGAAATACATAAATTTTTACAATTGCTTTCTATGATGTTTCATATTTTGCATTATCAATCTTACAAGTTATATATCTTTCAATGTACATGACTAAATAATTGTTCATCCATTGATCTCCCATTTGATTGATTTATTTCAAATTTGTTAAGATCTAAATAAGCCTTTTCTAAAGTTTAAAATTAACAAATTTCTACTTTTGTTGTTGGGCATATTAATTTGTTTTTCCAGATTTTAGATCAAATTGGTTTGTTGTTGAGCATTTTTTTATATGATTAAAATGTCTAAAACATTGTTATGATCATATTGAAACTTATTTCAGGAGAGCTTAACAAAAATCTAAAGTTAAGGTGTTCAAATATGTGGAGCCGCACTAGTCTAAGATGGATCTGAGAGGGAAGGGGTGGATAAGAGTAATTCCCAAGTAGTAGGGAAAGAGAGTTGAGTGGGAGAGGGAATGTAATTCTTGGGATTTCATTCACGGTTTCATCAAGATAATAAATATATATAATATTTTATTGAGCATTTTTTTTTTTTTTTGAGAAACAAAAAAGAGGACTCACATGTGGTAGACATAAGCCCATGGGTACCATCAGCTCGAACTGGAGTTTGGAGACCTTGAACTCACACACACCCTAGGCTTTATTGGTTTCTAAGACTTACCAGAAATTGTAATTACAGTTCTTGCGAGAACTCGAACTTGAGATGTGGTGAAGTCTTAGCAGTCATCTACCAATTGTACCACACCCGCTGGTGGTATATAATTTTATTGAGTTATATTAAACATTTGTACCTACCAGACCTTTCATTATTAGTTGTTAATGGATTCTATGATTTATTCCAATTTTCTCATGTATATTCACATATTGAATTAGTGCAATTTCCAATTTCAATTTTTACTAGAGTCTAATCATGCGATAAGACAGAATCATTAAAATTCAAATATAAAATAAAGAAAATATCATTAAAAAAATGAAAATTTATCTGGACCAAAAAAAAGTAAAATTTGATGTTTTTTTTCCTGCCTTCTATACATCTCCATCTTAGGCCCATCCATTGCAATGAATTAGCCCGTTCAAGTTCAAAATCAGCCCAATGGATTAGCCCGTTAAAGTGCTCATTATATTTTACAACGAAAAGTCCAAAGGATTAGCCCGTTAAAGTTCCAATGCTTTACCGTTATATGTTATCATTTTATTTCATACCCTTTTCATATATAAGCGGAGCCTACTTTACTTTAAAATTAAAAGAGCCGAAAATGTTTTAAAGTAAAAATTAACCGAAAATGTTCAAGACCTCAGGCGAGGGACGAACAAGAGATGGGTGAATTTTCTGGCTGTGTTTATTGTTTATATATATATATATATATAAACATCCATATTCAAATTTACTTTTTTAGCAGATTTGGCACACCATAAAAAGAAATTCACTACATTTTCCAAGGTCACTACGTATAGAATCATGGTAAATTAGTTTGATCCAATTATTACAATTTGCCTTTAACAAACTTAGTTGAGTGAGAAAGAAGAAAAGGATCATTCCATGCCTCTAATTAAGTTTATTTCAACTCGTTTCTCAGGAAAAAAAAAAAAAAAAAAAGTTTATTTCAACTCTTTGTTTCCCCTTAATTTCCTAAAATTCCTTCACCATTTCTATGGTTATGGGACCTCTCAATAATAGAAAAGCATTGGATGCTTTGTTGTATCTGATTTTGTTCCTAATCCTTTTAAATTGTTGTAGAGTAAACTCTTGGCCTAGAATTATATTTGATTTTATTTTTTGGCATTTATAATGTAAGACGTAGGAAGTCTTTTCTTTTTTATAATGTTTAAAGTGTTTCTGGTCCCAATTCCCGACTTTAATTAAAGCAAAGTATATTCCATCTTCAAATTTAAGTGATAACTCAATGATAATAACATCCTTTGTAGTGTCTTGTTTGTAATTTGAATCCTCCTTCACCTTCCCCATTATCTACCTGTCAAAAACAAAAGTATATTTCATCTTATGTTCTCCTTTAATCATATTAAGCAGGGAAAAGTTCTCCCTCAAACATTAGCTTTGATAAATATTCCATGCACCTCACTATTTACATGAATGACAGAGTAAAACACTCTCAGAAATTTTCAATTCACCAATGTTTCCATCAATATTATCTTTACTCTTGTTTTCAAATCACAGTTTTATATTTGTATTTAATTTATCAAAATATTTATGGTTTATGATGCAAAAGTCTTTGCCAGTATGTATTTTGTAATATTAATAATTCATTAAAAAGTTTAATTTAACTTGATAACAGAATAACAAAGTAAATTGTCAAAAATTTTGTGACCCAATTAGTTGACACTTCTTAGTGTTTCTAACAGAAATATATATCAAAAGGTTCAAATTCCCCTCTACATTGTAATTATCAATACATAAATAAATAAGATAAAAGCAAGGTGACATCACAAAAGAAAGAATTAAATTGGAGAATAATAATCACTAGGCATATCGAGTATCTTAATACCTATTAATTATGCGATAGACTTCTTTAAAGCAATCCCTTTAAGGCTTTAAGTAATGTAATATATCATATATGCATCCCATGCATTTCTTCTTCCAAACAGCAAATCAAGATTTGACGGTAATAAACAATGACCTCTAATAAGTCATTTTGTATATATTTTTAAGGGATGGATTGGAGAAAGTATTTCAGGAGACCAAGGATGGAATTAGGATTTGAAGACGAGGGGGGCAAATATAATTTTTCTTGGGCTTATTTTCTAAAATCTTGAATATATACCTACTATTTAATATTTTTTAAAAATTTGGGAGGGAATCCCTGCATGAGAAAGTCTCATAAGACATACGTCTCAATGACATGTGAGTCCCATGTCTCATGAGACCTATGTCTCAATAACATGCCTATGTCTCAATAACATGTGGATCCTAAAGTGTCTCTTGAGACCGTCTCATACAAGAATTTTCCAATCAGTTGACCATAGCTTCTCATATTGGCATTTCATCTCTTGTTTGTTAAGCTTAGATGCTCTAGTTGTTATTAATCTAGTCTCATCTCTCTCTTCTTTTAACAGTTCATTATGTGCTGATGCTTAGCTTAGCTTAGCTAAGCAAGGTTGTGTTCAATCTGAAGACTTTGATTTGTAAACTTTTATTTTCCTCCTTCTAATGAAGTTGATTTTTTGTTTAATTTAGATACTTCTGGTCTGTACTGTTACAAGTTAAATTTCAGTGGCTCCTTTTGGTTCTGTTGTTTAATATAATATCCTTAGGTACTAAAAGGAAAAAGCTACCTAGTGACATATGTAGTAGTTTCAATTTTCCATCATTTATGTTCTCTAACAATCACCTAGTGGCATCACTAGCTTTAACCCAAAATGCTCAACCAAATGGGCTCCATACTCTTGAGGGATAATATAAACTAAAAAAACCAGTAATGCTTAGGGCCCATTGTCTTTCACATTTTTAATAATGCACCAAGATCAAATCGTGTTGGCCAATTTTATGTAACATTGAGCCAAATTATTAGCCATTAGTCTTGAACTTTTGATCATTATGACCAGAGACGGAGCTAGAACTTAGAGTTAGGGGGGCGGTTTTGCTGTTTGTTGTGTGTAGTGACTTCGTCCTTCGACTTTGTTGCTACTTAGTCGCTTAGCTGCTAATTGTTTAAAATATTTTAAAGGTTTAGATTGTTTGTTTTAGGTAAAATTGGTTGACTACGCTTAATTTTTTTTTTTTTTAGTTTTATTATTGATAATTTTTGTTGTTGTACTAACTTTTTTGGGCTTGTATATTTCCTTTTTATATTTTAGACTTATAAATATTTTTTAATGGTCTTTAAATTGAGGAAAATGTTTAAACTACAAATTTTTTTACAAATTGCTGATAATGTAAGTAGTGAGCTCAAATGCGAATCAATAAGAATTTGCTACCTTAAGAGTTTGTAAAAATATTATAAAAATTTGTAATTATAACAATGCTTTTAAAAGAATCAATGATATTTTTAAAGGAGCAAAAGTGTAATTTTTTAAAACAAAATTGCTAAAATTAGTATCCATATATATATATATATATATTTTTTTTTTTTTTTTTAATTTGGAGGTGGCCCCCCAAGTCCAACCATGGCTCTCCATGATTATGACAACTTGAAACATCCTTTTATTCTTCCAGGGAGAAATTATTTCAGATCATTAGTTTAAATTGAGGTCCTAAGTATCAGATTCATAATAATTGGATCGAGACACGGGACACAAACATTATACAATTGAAAATGATTCAAATTATAACTACGCAGGACAATCAAGAAAATGCCATTGTTAGAGAATCAAGAAAATTCCAATCTCATTTTTGTCGACTTTTTTCTTTTTTTTTCATAGTAAAAAAATGACAATTTGCTGGGCAATAATTAAAAACTCATCCCACTAATAAATGTTTTACTGGCCAGCAATAATAGAAGCAAGATATATGACCACAAATCTTTTATTCCTTTTTCTTTTTCCAGTTGACAAAAAATTGTTGCCAACCTTAATTTCTAGCCCATGAGGACGCAAGGCCGGCATTGATGAGGAGTAAAGTGCTTATATAATTACTTGGAATCTTCTAATCTTTTACCAAAAAAAGAAAAAAGAAAAAACCAATATGGAATCTTGTTGAAGCAACGTTTATGGTGGATCAGATCCTTATCATTATGAATTTGTTTTCATTGTTTTTTGGGCTTTTTGCGAGGTATTTGTTTGTATGAGATGTCTTCCTGGTGGTGTTGTAATTTCACTAATTTCTTTACCATACATGCAGCTAGTTTATGCTGTTTTTGTTACCCACGTTTTACGTTCAGTCTTTCTACCGAACAATCACTAGTGAAACATTGATAGGTATACGTTACAATTCATAATTGAAATTTTAATATATTTTTAACAAATTCTGTTCGGAAACTTGTTATTAATACCTATATTAATATTTGTTTATAGTTTGATTATATTGTTATAACTTTTTGGATTCTAGGACATGCTATACACTCCATAACTTGTGCCCTAAACCCTTTAAAACCTTCCTTAACAAAATCCATTGAAAAAAAAAAAGAGGTTTAATTACATATTTGATCCTTAACCACAGTCTCATGTTTTAAAATGGTCCATAATCTTTCAAATATTTTAATTTAGTTCTTAACATTTTAAATATTTGTCAAAAATGTCTTTGTCAACTATGGACGTAGAAAATATGATGTGGCAAATAGAAACACTAAAATCAAGCACTGGTACTAACATGAAGTCCATCCATTTTTCAAAATTTGGCCTAGTCTTTTATTTGCACTTTTATCTCCAAACGACCTAGGGAATAAATATGAGGTTAAATGCTCAAAGAGTGAAGAGTTTAAATCAAAATTAAAATTTTGGAACCTTTAGATCTATAAAATCAAGAGTACACAATCATCAAAATCCAATAGCATTAGGTTTACATTCATCAAATTAACGATCAAGACCTCAGAGGCACAATTCCCTCCATTGAAGCAAGTGAATGGTTCATATATGGATCAATTCAAGAAAGGAAAGACAACAACAATACCATCAATGAACTCTTCATTCTCAATGTAAATTTACCACCAAGTTTCTTGCAAGAGGTAGTGCATGCAATGCAAGTACTGTCTCTACTCTTATTTAATTTTCCATTTTAGTTTAATTCCATAATGTACAAAATGATGAAATGGGTTGAACATTTAGCATGCCATTTAAATGGAGTCCTAACATCCAAAAAAGAGAAAAAAAAAAAAGAAAAAAAAAAGAGTCGTATGATAAACAACGAATATGAGTACCATGATTAAATTATGATCACGACATGAGCATATGAATGATGTAACCTATACTTGGATTAGGGATGGACCTAGGATTTTAAGTTAGTTGGGGCGGGAGTATAAAGAAAAAAAAAAAAAAAAAACTCTAAATAGACATCTATATAGTATTAAAAAATTATAAATACACAAAATTATTATTTTTAAATACATTAAGATGCAATCATTTACCAACAAAGACAAAAAAAAAATGTTTTTTTTTTAATACTAGGCTCGTTAGGTTTTTCTTTTTGGTTGAAGTTAGAGCATTCATAGTGATGATGCTAAAAATTTTAGTTTTTAGCATCTCAAAAAGCAAATTATCTATTTTATCACATTACTTTATAATACACCCAATACCAAATGTTCTATTTTTTTTATCACTTCATTTAAAATAATATAAACAACTTATTAATATAATAAAGGAAGAGAGAGAATTTTAGTTTTTTAAATTGAATGAAAATATATAATCTTAATAAAATATTGTATTTTATTTTTAACAACTTGTTACAATCAACTAGTATTTATACCAGTTTACTATAGTTGCAAAAAATTTAACTTCAATTTCTCCAATAACACATGATTTTTTGGTTTTTTGGTGGTAAAATTGTTTTTTTTTTTGTGGCTAAAATACAATCATCATTGTGATTTTTTTTTTTTTTATTACTGTTGTTAAGTTTTTGGATTAGATAGTTGTTATTTAGGTGAGGTTAGCTAGACTTATTAAAGAGAAGGAGCCTAAGATTTGAAAAGGAGGGCCAACTACAAAAATAAAAATATATAATAACTAAAAAAAAAAATTGGACCCGGTGGCTCCGTCCCAGACTTGGATAATTCCATAATTTACTCATATTTCTTATGCTCTAATTCATGAAATATTCATTGCATTTGGTAGATTATACCCTCTTCTCACATACAGATGTAACTTATATTTAGATTCTAAACATAAAATCTACATTTATGTAAAGAGAAAAGTGTAATCACAAAATGATGTATCAAGTAATTTCTTGCTATGATTTCAAAGTATAATTTTTTTTTTCCCAATATTACCATAACAGAAAAGTGGCCCTACCAGCCAGCACGTGCCCCATCATATGCCTATCATGTTACTATCTTACTCTCTCTCTCTCTCCTTCATGTCACTTTTCACAGATTTACCCATCCTTTCTCAGGCTTTTTCTTTGTTAAAAAAAAAAAAAAAATCTATCAGGCTTTTAGTTTTTATTTTTATTTTTAAAGGGAAACAATGCCTTTTAGTCTTTTGGCCTTTTCCAATTCGCTCTTTAATTTAGCTTTTGAGTACTAATTTGAATTTATTTAATGTTGTCTTAAAAAGAAAGACTTTTTAGTAAAAATTGTCCACTGCTTGCGGTGGTGCAACAAGAAAAGAAATAGAGAAATAGAAATAGTAGAACAATTTTCAATGTGGAATGGAATCTGGAGCTACAAAGTCTACAACTGTGAGAAAAAGAAAAAAGAAAAAGAAAAAAAAGAGCTCACTCATTGCTCATATAGACCAACAAGTCTCACAGAGAGACTGAGAAACTCCGACAATTCGGGCCAAAATAGAGAAACAAACAAGTACCCGAAATTCAACCTCGTCCAAACTCCAATTCATATGCAAACCGTGTCTTGTCGTTTCGTGTCGTTTATAGACTCCGAGTCCGACTGTGAGCTTTTCTTTCTTTTTAATAATTAATATATAAAAAAAGACTGGGAACTTGGAAGTTCCTGTGTTCTGTTCTGTTCTGTACTTGTGTGTATGTAACTGTAAGAAAGAACTAAAGAAGAAGAAGAAGAAGAAGAAGAAGAGTGAACAGTGAATAGTGATGGGTTGCTTACACTCCAAAACCACACACCTTCACTCCCCAGATGACCCTTCTTCCCTACCCGACTCCAATAAACCCGACCCTACAGGTCTCTCTCTCTCTCTCTGCTTTTTTTTTTGACTTTGAAGCTAATGATCGAGATCAAGCTGCCTCTTTTTTTTTTTTTTTTAATATTACTATTGAAAGAACTTTTTTTGGGGTTTTGAAGCTAATGGGGTTCAAGTCAAGCTGGTCTAGTTTGGAGTTTGGATAGGGGTCTTGTTTGTTTGTAACTATTATTTGGGGTTTTGAAGCTAATGGAAATCAACGTGCTCATGTTTTTAGTCATATATATAGACATTGCTTTTTTTGATTTTTTTTTTTTTTTTTTGGGTTTTGAAGATTCTGGAGATCAATTTTGATGGGTTTTGTTTATTTATTTATTTATTTATGGGTTTTTGAAGCTAAAAGCTTCTTTTGCTTTCTCACTTTTTTTCTTTTGGGGGGTTGTAATGAGTGACATTGAAATATTGATGGGTTTTGTTGGGTTTTGAAGATAATGGGGATGAAGCTAATGAAGAGCTCCAAGTCCCAGCATTTAAAGAGTACGGACTCAATGAGCTCCGCAAGGCCACCAATGGGTTCAGCACTGATTACATTGTCTCCGAGAGTGGAGAGAAAGCTCCCAATGTGGTTTACAGAGGCAAGCTCGACAGCAACCGCTTAGTCGCTGTCAAACGCTTCTCCAAACTGTCTTGGCCTAATGCTCAACAGTTTGTGGTGAGGAAAAGAAAATGAAATCTCTTTTTTCTTTTATTTATGTATTTGGTTTTCCTGTTTGGCGGCTGAGGAAAAAAGAAAGAAACAGGTAAAATATTGTTTGGGAAAAGAGATGGAAAATGTCTTTTTGGTTTATGCTTTTGTTTGCTTTGGTTAACAATGAAGTGAAAAAAAAAAATGGAATTAGGGGTTTTGGGATTTTTTTTTCTTTCAATTCTATATGGGCTTTTCATAATTATTTTATGACCACTTTAAAAAGGAAAGTGAAATGTTTGGCCTTTAGTTCATCATCATTTAGGACATTCAAGTGAAAATTAATCATTTTATGGCTTTCTGAGCAAATTGGTTTTGAGTATGATGCTGATAAAAATGTTTGGCCATGGTCATCAGGAAGAGGCAGCAGGATTGGGAAAGATGAGGCATAAGAGATTGGTGAATCTGATTGGTTGCTGTGCTGAAGGAGATGAGCGACTTTTGGTAGCTGAGTACATGCCCAATGATACCCTGTCCAAGCATCTCTTCCATTGTATTACTCAATATCCTAATTTTCAGCTTCTTTTGAGCTCATAATAGGACTTAAAAAGATAAATAGTTGCAACTGATAATCAGTTTTCTTTTACTAACACTTTCTCTGTACTAAAGATCTGCTTTATTCTCTCTCTTCCCCTCTCTTCCCATATAAATGAACTTTAATGGCCTGAGCTCAACCTGTGAGTATATTATTAGAAGCTGCAATAGTAAGTACAATGATTTGTGCTTTTCCCATTATGATATTGTCTCCTAAAAGATTGAATCTTATATCCAATTATTAAGTCTACTGTTTCGTTGCTCATACAGGGTTGATGTTTTCCATGCAATCACTTACGGAGCTCTTGAGCTGTAATTTTAACCTGTTATCGTGTGCACAAGTGTGTAGTAGTTATTACTTTGAGCTGTGCTATACCTCTTGGAAATTTTAGAGAACTAAATTGAATGGTCAATGGGTTTTCCTTTCCATTTCAAGGGCTAATTGCCAATCATTTGTACATTGATGGAAATGTTTCTGACTAAGGAAGAGTTTTTTTTTTTTTTTTTTTTTTTTTTCTTTTTTTTTTTTTTGTGTGGGATGGGGGGGGGGGGGGGGGGTAGGAATTAAACCTGTGACAAAGGGGAGGGGGTAGGGTGCCACTGGACTGTAACCTCATTGGCGATTGGGGAAGGGGTTTTAATGTGTGAATACAATGTTATTTAGTATTTAGGTTTAAATTTAATGGGGACTACGGTTTATATTTTCTCTTTGGCACTATGTTTCCTTAGATAAGGTGTAACTGGTCTTATAATGCTTCAGCATTATAAAAGGATCATTTAGTGACATTTCCAACCACATTTCCTTTTTTGGTTGTCTCTAAAGTCAGGTGTTAATAATGCCATGTGAAGATTGTAAATAACTCTCCTTTCCTATATAGCTGCCAACTTTCCGAATCTGAAAATCAAAACAATATTGTTGTGTTTGAAGCTTTCGTGTGGTGCCCTATCTGCATTTAGTTTTGTTACTTTTTTTCTGCTAACATTCAACATGGCTGGCCTTCCATTTAGGTTTTGTACTGGTCATTGTCCTGCAATAGAGGAAAAACCAGAAAGAAAAATTACTTGTTAATTGTCACTGGTCATTGTTATCGAAATTTTTGGATTGGAAAACTCCTCATATCTCTTTTTGTCTCTCTGAGCAGATTGAATATCTCCCTTTAATTTTACTTTCACTGATCAATACACATAGGAGCAGACTCCTCAAATGTTATATTTCTGTTCACTGTTCAGGGCTTCTTGTAACAGTTTCTGCAATTATTTCCTACAGGGGATAAGAAGCCACTGCCATGGGAAATGCGCGTTAGAGTTGCATATTTTATTGCACAGGCACTTGATCATTGTAATACTGAAAATCGGAAAATTTATCATGATTTGAATGCATACAGAGTTCTTTTTGATGAGGTATGCTCATGAATTTAATTTTTTATATGCTGTATTAGTTTTCAAATGATTTCACATTCTTTAATTTGGATTCACCTGACTATTATGGGCATTTTGGTTGTTTGGGCATACATTTATGGGAAATTCTATAGGTAGAGTTACTGTAAGTTATGGAGCAATATACTGAAAATTTACAGCTTTCAATAACAATTGATACTTACTAATAAATAGGGATGCTCCTTGCATGTTTCTTTACTTTAGTTAGTGATGAATAAGGGAATTTACCAACCAAGTTGTGGTAATCTGGGTCTTACCCAAGTCACCTTCTAAGGACCCTACATTTATCGGTTGTGTATTTGTTGCTTTCATGTTATTATCGCTCTTTAGGCAAGTGCTAACAATCATGTGAAACTTGTGGGTTTATCATGACATTCAATTCGGAATGTCCTCATTCTGTTTTGATGTTTTGTTCGCATATATCCCCATCTTAGTTTACTTAATTATTTTCTTTGCTGAATCCATTTTTCATCAAGTTTCATTTGATCTGAGAACTGTGCGGATCCCAGACAGGAGACTAGAGTATCTGGTCATTATATTACCTCAAATTTGATAGGGATGTTGGGGTACCATGGAATGTAATACGGTGGTTTTGTAATTTACCATATTTGTCTCATTGAATATCCTATATAAATCCTTAATTGGTTACATTTTATTTGGATTAAAGAATATCCTATATAAATCCTTAAATGGGTACATTTTATTTGCATTAAAGAGAATAAGAAAGATGTACCAGCTTGGGATTTGTGCATGGGCATGGTAGACATTAGGCAGAATCTCTTGTGTTTTCCTTTCTCTCATTTCTTCTTTCTTAAACCATTTCATGTTATTTTACACTTGCTAACTTGATATCTCTCTCTCTATAATGCGCGCATGCACACACAATTTGTCATTGTCCTTTCAAGGTTTTTCATGCTGGATATCATGGTGCACAATCATTATGCTGCCTTGCCTAGAGTCACAAGGGCAGTACTCTCTAACCCACAGGCCTGGGGATGTATCCCATTGATTTCTCCATAACAATTGCTGTGACTATATAACCCCCTTTACTGGGATGAATATGGTTTGAGAGCTGCCATTAAGTTGGAAAAGATTCCCCAAATTGTTATTCTAACTTTGTAAATTTTTCTTCATAAGGAAATATTATCTATTGTAATCACTCAGTTATTAAATAGCCCTCAATTTCAGAAACTTTCTTATCAATTAAAAAATTCCAAAATTTAAACATAGCAGTAATTATAGAATGTTTGAAAATCTTTTAGACTAACCGTTCACTGTGGACAACTAACTTAACGTGGAATACAAAAAGGAATTATGGACTAGTGAATTGGGATTGAAGAAGTTCGATATATGCATCTGCAAGAAAAGCTCTATTATCCCGTTTCTGTTTGAAGGAGCCTTCCATGTTTGCTTCACATTATTTTTATTCCTTGTTCTTTCATTGTGCCCGAGTAGTAATCCTTATAGGACAGTAATATTCTTTTTTACACTACTGAATAATTTCCAGTTTTCATGGAGTTTTTCTGATATTGCTTTTGACTGTTTTTACCTTAAAATTTTCATGCTTGCATTCTTTTCCTAAGGACAACCTTCACTCTTATATGCGTGCACGTGTGCGCGCACACAATCATTTTGTAAAAAAACATCAATGTGCAATTTCTTTGGCCAAATAGTATGTCATACTGTAAAGTTTTTTTGGTTGGTTAGATTATGACTGATTTATTCACATGTCAGGATGGTGACCCTCATTTGTCTAGTTTTGGTCTTATGAAAAATAGTCGAGATGGAAAAAGCTACAGTACTAATTTAGCTTACACTCCGCCTGAGTTTTTACGGACAGGTAATTACATTGAACACGTATCCTTCTGAATGACTGAAATTTGATTGTAGAGTCTATTTCCTTCTTCCAATGCATTTTGCAACTTATCATTACCTAAGTTTGATGAAATGGTCAAATTGTCTTTCACCAACACTATGGACATAATTAGAACAGCCTAGGCATTACTTTACTAAAGCAGAATACTACCATAACCCTCTTCTCTGTCACTCATTGACTTGTTATATTAGCATGACAGAGTAATAAATGGCTCGTTTATGGAGTATTGAACTCCAAGTTTGAGTAGGTTATACTCTTGGTAATAATGCATTTAATAAGAAAATATTGTGACCTATATTTCAAGAGCTGTGAGTTGTCAGATACAAGCAAATACTGTTTCTTCTGAGCTGTATTTCCCTACACTAGTATTGATCTGATAATTTAGACATAGTTGATAATTACAGAGATATGAAGACCCACATCCAGTGAATTTGATTAGTGTCATACTCTGCAGGAAGGGTCATCCCAGAGAGTGTGATCTACAGTTATGGAACAGTTCTGTTGGACCTCTTAAGTGGGAAGCATATTCCTCCAAGTCATGTATGTGGTCTTCATTCCATAAAATCTATGATTGTTCTCCATGTGTTTGGATTCCAAGGTGTCTTCTTCATCTTTTGTGCAATCACCATGGATTATAAAAAGGAGTATGTACAATCATATATCTGTAATTCTTCATCTTAAGGATCTAGAGGATTACAGCCTTGCATGTGAGTCAAATATATCTTGAATGCATTCGATGTTGTATCGGATTCCATTATGTATCTAAGTCGTGTAAGTTTTTATTTATTTATTTATATTTTTTTGACGTCATTACTACCTCAAACTATTGTGACCAATTGGGTAATGAGAAAGGCTCCACATGGAGTTGTGTGCTCATCAAGCAACTTGTTTCGCTTTACAATTCTTTATGAGCTTAGTGTGTCATGACTTTCAGAACTTCTGGGACATCCACAAGTTTTAAATTCGTGTTAATTACTGGCATTGAATAACTTGCTAAAAACTCATTGGTACTTGTTTATATCAGTATTTGGGTTATGCTTACAAATACACAGGCACACACATACACACACACACACACAAGCTGTAAACGGTTGAATCATATGATGGCCTACACTATTTTGACAGTTCCATAATTATTCAAGTGATTATTACAATTCCAGGCGCTAGACCTGATAAGAGGGAAAAATGTGCTACTGTTGATGGATTCATCATTGGAAGGACAGTATGCCAATGATGATGCTACTAAATTGGTTGAACTTGCTTCAAAGTGTCTTCAATCTGAGCCTAGGGATCGGCCTGATACAAAGTTTCTTCTAGCAGCAGTTACACCACTTCAAAAGCAGAAAGAGGTGAGATATCATCTTATCTTCAAATCTTGAAAAACTGTCTCTTCTGGTTGCACGTTCCTGCTGCCTCTGATTCATCTTTTTGATGTAATCATGCTTTCCTTCCCTTTCTTTTGGTTTTAAATTCATCCAACTTGTATTTTTAGGTGGCATCGCATGTTCTAATGGGCCTATCTAAAAATACAGTGGTGATGCCAACTATGCTCTCCCCCCTTGGGAAGGCTTGTACAAGGATGGATCTTACTGCTGTGCATGATATTTTGCTAAAAACAGGGTATAAAGATGAAGAGGGTGCAGAAAATGAGGTATTTGAATGATCTCTTTTATACTTCACACTTTCTGGTTTGACTGTATAAAGTTTTGATAAAATTTGATAATGTCGATATTCAAGTCAACAAATCCTTAATCACAATTAGATTGAGTTGGCCAATTTTGGTAAACCCCAACCATTTTAGGAATTTTGGATTAAGGATATATGGTAAGAAAATTATTTAAGATTAGATAAAGAAAATTTTCTTTCCTGCTTTTTACGAACATTTGGCTGTAAGGGAAAATTGTAAAAAAAAAAAAAAGAAGCTATCACCTGATTTGTAATTGCCCCCAAAATTTTGAAATGACCAATCTGGCCCTCCGCTGCACTCAAAATTGCACATATTTAACATCGCAGGGATTTCCAATTTTGAGTTTTTAGAAGGCTTAAGCGAATTCATTGTGTTTGGATGGGAATTATGGGGGCTATTTGATGAAAACTCTCTTCAATTTGACAGAAAATAATAATGGTAGGATGCTATTTGTAATTTTGAGTTAAGGTAGGATGTTAGTTACTCAATTTCTAAGTTCAGGGTGTACATTGTAAATTGGGTAATAGTTTAATGTGGTTTTTGTCATTTAACTCAGATGTAAAGTATGGTTCATTCTCATGTGTAGTTGACACAAAATAGGCACTTCAAAGGAGCTTTCCTTGTTGCAGACAGTGTGTTGATCGTGATGCTCCATCCTTCCTGGGCATATTTGAATCATTGAATGCCATGGATGCATTTTTTTTTTTCAAGTGTAAAATAAGTTAATGCATGTTGAACGTTCAGTGATCCAATAATTATGAATCAGAGAAATATAATGGGAGTAGGATGATAAGTTTTGGCAGCAATAGCCAGGAATCTGGAGATGTGTCTGCACTTCGTCAATGTTAGTTCTTAAAATTTTCCCTTTTGGCATATCAGTGTTGTGTGTCTCAGCCATCATTTCAGCACAAGTTGTTTCCATGCAATATAGAAATATGAATATTTTGAATGACTTGATATTTAATATTAGGTTCGTGAATTTGCTTACTTCTCATGATTGTTCTTATTTTGGGTTCGTAGTATCATTAGTCTATCTACTCTGTTTGTTTGACAATGTGATTTCTATATGTAGCTGTCATTTCAAGAATGGACACAACAAGTGCAGGAAATGTTGAACACAAAGAAATTTGGGGATATTGCATTTAGGGACAAGGATTTCAAGAGTGCAATCGAGTATTATTCGAAGGTAGATGCACTCTGTTCCTCTGTTTTCTTTATCTATAATAGTGTAATATCTTCTCAAAATCAGATCCTTCCAGAACTAAGTTGATAGTTTTAGTATGCACTATGCACCATGAACAGGGATCATAAATATATTTAGTATTTTGGAGTGTTAACTAGTAAAAAAACTTTAATTGTTTTCCGCTTACATATGTTTCATTAGTCACTATACAAATTTCCAATCACTGGAAATTAAGATTCTTTTTGTTAATGGGTCAGATTATTAATGAAATGCCCCTTTTTCTTTGTGATAAATAGTTAGTAGTAATGATGTCGGTTCCCTCGGCCACTGTCTTTGCAAGGAGAGCCTTCTCGTACTTGATGAATGGCCAAGCAGAACTTGCCTTGAGAGATGCCATGCAGGCTCAAGTGTGCATACCAGAGTGGCCAACTGCATTCTACTTGCAAGCTCTTGCACTCTCAAAGCTGGGAATGGAAACTGACGCACAGGACATGCTCAATGATGGGGCAACCTTTGAAACAAAGAGACAAAATAGCTGGCGCGGCTAAATTCTGATATTGTTAATATACTTAAATTTCAATCGGTCCTTAGTCATCATAGTGCTGTGAGAAGATTGTCTAGAATAGAAAGATTAATGTGGCAGGGAAAAATGAATAGTGGTAGTAGTAGATGTTTTCAGGAAATTCTAACAGATATTGTGTTGCCAACATAGTTGAAAGTTTGAGCAATGTATGAATGTAATTTCTCAAAAGATAAAAAATAAGTTTTTGATTTATCAGTTACAGATTTACTGCGTGAAATATATTTTTTTTGCGGCATCTTGTTGCCTGGCAGAATGATGCTAGTGACTTAGAAATACAAATAAAACAGGTTTTTTTTTTTTTTTTTTTTTTTTTTTTTTTTTTTTTTTTTTGAATTGTAATTCTTTTTCTGGTGGGTTTTTGAAGCCGCCTGTTATATTGGTTGTTTGGAACAGTTGAGGGAGATTCATTAAATCAATTCTAAGACTTAACCTCTCAGGGTCTCATTCACTTCAACATGATATTTTTAAATTACAAAAGAGTTATCAAATTACTTTCAAAAAGCTCATTTTATATTCGAAGAATTTTCCTCTTGTTGTATGGTGGGATTATTGGGCCAAAGTCATTAAATCAATTATGTTTACTTTTTAGCAAGAACACAATTATATTTGGCAAGGGTAGAAGTTTCCATTCTAAGATTTAAAAAAGAAAAAAAGAAAAGAAAAGAAAAGAAAAGTTAACTTTTACTTTTATACCAAGCAAGATTTACTATTTTTCTTTTGCTTTCACCTTGAGAAATTATTCACTAAACATGGAGGACCATCAATGTCTAGTGGTCATCCTCATCCCAATCAATAATATGGTGTCGAGCGGGTCCAAAGAATGGGGTATTTGCTTCCGTATCGCATGGTTTTGTCTTACTCCATTCCTGCCCCACCTCGTATGACAGGGAAACTTTTCTTGCCCCATCCATTTCCCTTGGGGCCTCGCAAAGCTCCACCCAACCTTGTAAAACTCTACATCTTGTTTATTTGCCCACAACTATTACCATTGTTTTTAATAAAACCTATTTTGTTAAAAAAAATATACTTAAAATTACAAATAAATTTATCCCATAAAATCAAACTAATTTTTAGCGAAAATTGAATAATATTATTAAAGTGTTTAATAAGACAATATTACAACAAAAACAAAAATCTCATAATACAAAATCAATGATTCAATAGTATATAAATTTGTTTATAATAAAGAAAAAAGAAAATGTTAAAATTGGTACCTTATTTTCAACCTTGCTAGAAAAAAAAAAAAGTGGCAGAAAGCTTTGTTGGGTAGAATAAAATAAGCCGATGATATGTTTGTTTAAATAGTAGGGTTTTAAGGTATGAAAAATTTACAGTTTAACCCCTATTAATGCAGGGTGGGGCGGGACGGGTTGGGTCTAAAAAGTCTAAACACATTCTCGCCCTGCCCCGTGATGTGGGACTAAAATCTTACCCCATCCTCACCCCACTACTTTTGCGTAATGAAAAAAACACGCTGAGGTGAAGCGGGGAGGGGCGGGGCAAAATTGCCATTCCTAATATTTGGCAAGGATAAATGTCCCTTCCATACTAAGAAAATTTTTAAAAAGAGTTAATTGATCTTTACTTTTATACCAATGCTCCATTTATTTCAATGGAAAACTTTATGTATTTATGCATTTGGTAACATTAAAAAAAAAAAAAAAAAATGTCGTAGGTTTTAGTTAGTTCAATTAGTAAAATTTCTAATGATTGAATAAGAGATCTGAGATTTAATCCTTACACCAAAAACTGATTGGTGTAACAGTCTGATAATAAAAAAGCTATCATAAAGAGTGAACGCCATAGATTGTAACTCTCTAAAAAAAAAGTCAACAGAAAAACATCTTTGGTCAATGGAAAAACCCTAATAGAAATGTCTTATTTTCCATAAGTTGCTTTCCGCAAAAAGAGCTTTTTGAAATCTAGTATGTTTCTTGCGGAGTGTGAGATACTTATAAATAATCTCTTTCCTGAAAAACTAAACATAAAATAAAAATATTATTAAAACATAAAATAAAAATATTAAGCATAAAGAGAGTTAGAGAGAGATTTGGTGACAAAAAAATATACTATGAGGTATGAGCTCTTAAAATTTTGGTTAGCTATAGAAATTGGATCTTCTTGCTCGTAATCATTATAAATCCCTAAATCTTGTGTCAATGAAACCCAAAACTTTCAATTGAACGGTTATGAGGTCACGATCTTGGATTTCACAGTTGTGATACAAAGTTTTTCTTGAGTTTCTTTTAGATCCATTTTGTTTTACATTTTATGTCTTAAAAAGTATTTTTCTAACGAAAAAGTGTGAGGGTGGGTTACAACTGTATAATGGAGCTAATCTTGGGTGTGTCAATTTATACTTTTCAAATCACAAGTAGGCAAAGTAAAATCGGCCCAAACCATAGGTAGGTAACATGTAATAATTGCTTTTTATTAAGTAGGAGTCAACATTTGGATTGGAGAAGAAGGAATGCTTAGCACTTCCCCCTCTACATATCCTAATTCCTGAATCGAATGTTATCCTTATTTTCTTCTAATAAGTCGATGTTATTTTATGATCTAAGTGATGAAGTAAATATGTTTTTCTTATTTACTGGTTTTGGTTCGAATATGAAAGTATTTTGTACAACAAAACCAAAAGTAATCTCGGTCGGTAACTTCTTATTGATAACTAACATTGTACATGCTTTGCTAATAAACGTAGTGCAAGTTTAGCATTAATCTTGTGGAAGGTTTCTTGGTCAACTAATGCTCTCTTAAGGATTAATAAAACTCATTTCTCAAATGAGAAAAAAAAAAAAGGGATAGAACTCATTTGATTAACCATTATACATACTCTTCTAGAAAAACCACTCTTTTATGTACATGAGAAATTCTAGTGCCACACTCAAAACCACAACTTTGCCCACAATTCGCCCATGTGGTGAGTTGCAGTTGGTGGGAGGGTGTGGTGGGCCCATGTGGGGACACCTCTCTACCAACCACAACTTGCCACATGGGCAAGTTGTGGGCAAAGTTGTGACTTTAGATGTGGTACCAAAATTTTTTTTTTTATGTACATATATTATGTAAGTGCATGTGTCATGAATGATGTTTGTCACGGCCAGCAAGTAAGGAGCAACATCAAAGAACAGCAAGATGGTAAGATTGACTTAAAAGGGAAATTATTGTGTACTCCTGGAGTACCATAAATGCGTATTCCCTCATCTCACCTGAATGGTGGGTCCTACCATGAATTTAATTAGTGGGACCCACCATTCATGTGAGATGAGGGAGTATGTATTTATGGTACTTCGGGAGTACCTAATAATTTTCCGACTTTAAAATACATATCTTTTTGGCTTGTAGTGTTTGGAGAAGGAATAGATTTTAATGTACTGAAAGCAATGTCAATTTAATTTTATTATCTTCTAAGACAACATACATGACTTAAATATTCTTTACAAAGTAGAAGGAATATCGATTCCTTTCAAGACAAAGAAAAAGGTTCTTGGTCAACTAATGCCCACTTTAAGGAATAGAACCCATTGATTAACTACTATACTCTTCTAGTACAACCAAAATTCAATATCTCTACTTTCTACTTCTTGTATAATCTCTTAAAAACAAATTCCAACAGATCAAGAATAGAATATATATTATATTCAAATGGGTTCTATTCCATTTTTTTAAATAAATCTACAAACCTTGTATAAGTGTGGCATTCTATGTTGCACGGACACGGACACAACACGAACATAGACACTGGGATACAGCAATTTTTGAAAAATAAGGACACAATACGGCGGGGACACGGCGGTTAAATAATTAATTAAATTTTATATTTAGGCATATTTTTTAATATTTTTAGACATAAAATATATTTATGTCTAGAATTTAAATTATGTAGGAACTACAAATAAGTAAACTAACACCCAAAGTAGTACAATAATACATATAAAATGTTTAGAGTAGAAACCAAAAGTTTAAATAGGCTACATTCAAATACTTATACTAAAAATAATAGTCAAAATAATAATATAAATTATTTTCTTTTGGATCAATGGCATATCAATAACATCATGGCACTGACATATGGTACTCAATAGTTAAAATTTGAAATTGAGAGTTTGAAAGTGACTTTCACGTGGGGTTGGCAGAAGACACACAAAACAAAGAGGAAATATAAAAAAGTATTAGAAAAGTTAAAATGAACTAGACTAGAAGACAGAAGGCATCTGGGTGAGAGAGCGAAGAAAAAGAAAACGAAGAAGAAGAAGAAGAAGAAGAAGAAGAAGAAGAAGAAGAAGAAGAGAGGAGGAACTCGCCGATCGGAAGGGACAGGGCACGACGTCGATGTCCATAGAGCTCGTCGATTGGCCCGATCTAGCTTCGGCGAGGGACAGAGGGCAGCGGCAGCGACAGTGAGCAGAGGTCAGAGAGAGGGTGGGTTGAAAAGTTGAGATGTGGGTTTTAACTTAGACTTCTCAGACTCTTAAGAATTTTTGTTTTAGGGTATATCACAAAATCAATGGTATTGGTAAGTCTATCTGTCAAAATCTGTGATTTTTTTTTTTTCACTGCTGGTGTGTTGGACATGTCAGAGCCATGTCGGAGAAGCGAAAAAAAAAAGAAAAAAAAGAGACACTCGCCGGACATTGAAATCCGGCGAGTTGTACTTGTTCCGGTGTCTGACACGTGTCCGACACTGACACGACGCCAAAAATGGCGTGTCCGTGCAACCTAGGTGGCATTAAACTGTTTTGAGGTTATCAACTAGTAAACTTATTTTCCTAACAAAAAAAAAACCCTCTTTAAGTTACAGCAAAAATTCTATTTGATGTAGATATAATATTTAAGTGAGTCATGGCCGCTTGGCAGGTTTGAAGAAGCGACAAAGGAAACGACAAGCCGCTTAGCATTAGTTTATGTTGAAGCATTGGAATGTGACTCTACTGCACAAGTATCACTAGCTATAATAGACAGACAGGAATAGGCAGAAATGTCACGGGCTTAAAAACTGTTAAGTTTTAGTATTTGGTTTTGTGAGATTCTTAATTGAATCTGCATATTCCGAGAAGAGCTGAAGATGGAGCCGAGTTTTGGATGGATGGTTTTCACAGCTTTGGTGGGCGGGTCTGTTGCAATATATTGGTTGCTAAAGAGTGCAAATCAATGGTACTATGTGAGAAGGTTGGGTAGAGAGCAGTATCCACTTCCTCCAGGTGATATGGGGTGGCCTTTGATCGGGAACATGTGGTCCTTCCTATTTGCTTTTAAGTATGGTGACCCTGATTCATTCATATCCAACATGGTTGCCAGGTCTTTCTCTCTCTCTCTCTCTCTGAGCTTTTTTGTTTCCCCCTTTTTTGCAGTGGAAAAAACTCTTTCACACTCGTTTAGGTTCACTATTTCACACACATTTACAATTGATGCAAGTATGTCCACAATTGAACACATAAAATTAGATGTGAAATAATGAATGTGTGAAAATCAAAACTTGTTTGTAATTAGTGAGTACTAAGATGATGGAGTAAGTGCAGGGCAATGTCTTCCTTGGTGCAAACCCGTTAATCTTCGAGAAAGATGAAAATAACCCATGAGAAGCAAAACAAGCATTAACATGATGCATGCACAAAATTATGCAAAAATAGCTAGGCATAATCTCAACCTGATTGGAAGTATTTCACAAATGCAAATATGTTGCCGAGGATTTATTTATTTATTTATTATTATTTTTTTATAAATGAATGTCAACTTTATGGCTATCAAATTACAGACCAAAGGCGATTTTGGTCATGATATTTAATTAGTCGGTCACTTGGATTTCAATTATAAATATTTGATCCTTAATTTTGGGTCAATATCAATTTGGACTTTACATTTTCGTATCAATCAATTTGATCCTTATTATTTTTAACTTGTAAATTTACAATTAATTTGCTGTCAATTTCCGTTATTGAATTAACGGTAGTGACCAAATTACTGTAAGTTGAAAATAAAAAAAATCAAATTAATTGCTACCAAATTGACAACAATTTCAAATATAGGAACCAAAATGATATTTTTACTTAAATTTAATCATTTAAGGGAAATACTAACACTTGTTAAGAATTCAATTAAAGAAAGTTTTTATAGAAAAAGAAAAAAAAAAAACAATTAATGTTTTGATAAGTTTTTTCATTTTCCATAAAAGTGATATTAAAACTTTCTTAAAATGGATTCTTAAGTAGTGTCCTAAAGACACTTGTTAGCATGACCCATCATTTAAAATTTTTATTCTAATATTCTAACACTATAGTTGACCATCACGATTAACCACGATGTGGCACAAATAACTGGCAAGGTGTGACCACTAAAATTTATGATTCCTTGACTAATTGCTCATTATTAAGAGCGATTATTGTTATCATAATATATATAAATTTTGGTTTGCTATGGGAATCTGCAGATTTGGTCGCACAGGAATCTACAAGACTTACATGTTTGGAAGCCCAAGCATCATTGTCACATCGCCCGAAACATGCAAACAAGTGTTGATGGATGATGAAAGATTTAAATCAGGTTGGCCTAAATCAACTAATGAATTAATGGGGAGGAAATCATTTTTGGGCTTATCTGGTGAAGAACACAAGCGTCTTCGCAGGCTTACAGCAGCACCAATTAATGGCCACAAGGCACTGTCTATGTACCATGAGTACATCAAGGAAGTTACCATAAATTCATTAGATGAACTTGCTAAGACCAACAGACCAATTGAGTTTTTGATTGAGGTCAAGAAGATCACCTTTAAAATTATTATGCACATTTTTTTGGGCAGTGAGGTTGATCCAATGATGAAGACTTTGGAGGAGGAGTATGCTAATCTAAATAATGGATTAAGAGCCATGGCCATTAACCTGCCTGGATTCGCATTCTATAAGGCACTCAAGGTTAGATCCAATTATATAAATGTTTCTTAATTTCATCAAAGCTCATATGCCTACCTGTTTTGCCACCACAATACCATGGGGTGTATTTTTTTTTAATTTTTATTTCTAAATTATGTTTAAGTTTAGGTACCTCGTTAAAAGGAAACTTTATATACAATTTTGCTACATACACATGAAATTTCACAAAAATTTTTACACCTTCTCTCACATAGATTGCCACTTATGGCTCACATTGTGGTTTACCACAAACGCAACAAAAAAAAGAGGGTGCAAAAATGTCTATACATACCCATTAGACCTGACTTGACAGCTTGACCCGAACTCGAATGAAAATAACTCAACCCAAACCCAATTTAGATTAAAAATAGGTTGACCCGTAACTGACCCATTTTTAGACAAATTGGGTCAACCTAGTTGACCAATGACTTGACTCTTTTTTTTAAACGACATTTTTATTTTATTTTATTTAATCAGATTTGTTTTATAATTCTTACTTTTATTGTTTGCTTTTATATATATATATATATATAAACATTGTTTGGTTTATTTTTAGGAGCATATTGTCATTGTATGTATAAATAAAGAAATGATCGCCACACCATTATTTAAAAAAAAAAATATTGAAAATTCAAAACTAAAACAGTTAAACACTAAGCTATCTAAGATTTGGCAAAGGTTGCTTAGAAGAATAATCTATAAATTTCTATAAAAAAAATATACTCTAACAAAAAGTGGAACTATTTTCTTCCCTTAATAGGCTAATTGAAAAAATAAGTCTGAATGAGGTTGCAAGTAACAGACCATTCCGGCACAACCATATATAGGGTCCATACTCCATTCCATAGCGCTAATTCATAGTTACGATATCATTAGTAAATTTCGAATTTGAATTGTATGAACTTTAAATATTTACTTTTTAACTAGTTTGTCTAAGTTTTTATGGTGGGGAACCTAAGTGTTGGAATTTGTTAAAAAAAATGTTCATTTTTCATTCCAAGTTTGGTGGTTAGAACGTTTTTTGCTTTTTTTTTTTTTTTGGTAATTATTTGTTGCATAACTTACCAAGGGTCAATTTTTTTTAAATCATGTGAAAAATATGGTCACCCTAACACAACCCAGCCTGACTAATAATCCGATTGACCCAACTTATTTTTGACATGAATAAGAATGACCCAATTTTAACTCAAACCCGATTAACCCAACACAAATTTGACCAGACCTGACCCGACTCACTTTCCAGGTCAATTACCCATCGACTATTTGGCTAATTGCTTTATAAAATTGGCATATCTTTTGGGGTATGTTTGGTTTTTGGGTTTTCAAAAACTTCCTTAAAAAAATTTTAATTTTTTTTTTTTAGACTAAACTAAAAGATTTTTTTTGGGTGTTTTAGATTAAAAACGTATTTAGAAAGATTTATTTGAATTTTTTTTTTTTACAATTTTTAGAAAATACAAACTTGAAAATTTGTTTGGTTAAAACTTAAAAAATAAAAATTTGTTGATATATATCCTTCATTGAATGGCAAGACTGCAAAGCCGCATTCGGTTCAGCCACAAGTGGTCCAACCAGAAAACCCATGTCGCCGCCACCTCAGAAAAGCCCATTAACAAAATCTAATAACTCACTCAGTGAAACACCCACAATCAAGACCCATATAGCTAATTAACACAAAACCCAATTGACAAACCCATTGTACCGACCCAATCAAACCAATAGGTGAAAATTCGTTGTGAAAAATTCATAGGATGCTTTCTGACATTTCTAACAGATACATCTATTTCAAAACTCCCATTATCCAACTATTGAATTAAAAAAATAAAAAATAAAAAGAAATAGACAGTAAATTTGGGAGTTACTTTTTAAATTTTTATTTTAATAGTGCTCATTGTATTTTGTTTTTCAAGGGATGGAAACAGATTTTAAAGATGAATCATCAAAGTAATAATAAAATAAAAAAGATTAAACAACCAAAACAACTTCTCTAGCTATTTGAAAATTCAATATAAGCGTCATGATCCTTGTAACTTAATTGATGGCTAGCTTCTCGTGCTTTCAACTAAAATGCTTAGGTTTTAATTCATAATTCATAATTGTTTCATCATTGTCAATTTGTTTGTTTTTGTTTTTGTTTGTTTTGTTTTTGTTTTTTTTTTTTGTTTTGGGGTTCATGTTGACATCTAGGGACTTCTGTATAATTTGAGCAAAACTCCTCCCACAATTGTTTTATTTTTTTTCAATATATATAAGAGAAGCGTATTGATCACAATCAGCGCCGGCCCTAGGCTTAGGCCAATTAGGCCATTGCCTAGGCCCCCTTACTAGAGAAAGCCCCAAATTTGGGGGAAAATTTTATTTATTTATTTTTTATATATAAATATTTTTGGGAGATACTAAAACATTTTAGTTTACATATTTTTTCACTATTAAGAAGGCTCAAAGAATTAAGTAATGCTAGATATAGAGATAAGACAAATTTAAATAAATAGATCTTACAAATAGACGTGTTACTAATTACTAGTAATTCAAAAAGGAAAATGTTAAAAATATTATAAATTTTAGTACATAACTTTTATTTATTTAATTATTTTTATACAAGATAAAAATTATACTCTAGCATAATCTAAATGTATATGTATACGAAACTCTCTTTCAGAGACTTAAATCTCAGCCATTGCCTCCCACACCCAATAAGAACTTATACTTGTGGAGTGATCACTGCACCAAGGGTGTGTGGTGGTCTCTATAACTTTTATAATTTGATGTGACAATGAATATGATAGGTAAATTCAACAAACTGTTGAATGCATTTTTGAATGAATATTTGTGATTGGTGATATATCTTTGTAATTCTCATGTTGTAAATTTTATGATATTTCTAGTATTTTTGTAAGCCTCATGTCATTGATCACATTCATTATAACACTAGTTTGTAGTAAACTTTTTTATAACTTTAGCATTTTCTCAAAAAAAAAAAAAAAAAAAATCATATTAAAGAGTAAAAAGAATGGATTAAAAAAAAATTATTATATAAAATGCTAGTTAAATATTATTTAAGTGATAACATAAAGGCCCTATTTGAAAATTTCGCCTTAGGCCTCGGAAATGCTTGGGCCAGCCCTGATCACAATAGTTATTTTACTTGCATAAGAGTAACTTTGTTTTTTAAATTGATCAACTGAATAATGATGTTTCATGCATCAGGCTCGGAAAAAGCTGGTAAAGATCCTTCAAGCTGTTGTTGATGGAAGAAGGGCAAGAAAAACTAGCAATCTTTCAGAGACACAGAAGGATATGATGGAGTTACTAATGGATGTTGAAGAGAATGGCAGAAAATTGGACGATGAGGAGATCATAGACATAATCCTTATGTACTTGAATGCAGGCCATGAATCTTCAGCCCATGCCACAATGTGGGCAACCCTCTTTTTACAACAACATCCAGAATGTCTCCAAAAAGCCAAGGTGGGTTGGACATAACTTCTTGATTATCGGAAAATTTTGCATAATCTATAAATTTTTTTTTTAAAGATTTGTAGGGTTGAGAGACTATAGGTTCACATTTTCTCTCATTCCATTAACAACACTATTAGCTAATGCATGCATTTCATGATATACATACACCGCTTTGCATGGAAATCACCGGCGCATATAACCTTAAAATTCTCTAAACATCTAAGGGCTCATTGTATCATTATTATTATTATTTTTTTTAACGCAGGGCTTGTTGTACATAAATTACATTAACTAATTTTGTTATGCTGCTATTAATTGTGTGTTAAGGTAATTTAAAGCGTTAATAACATGCATGCATGTGTACTATTGTTGAGATCTTGAAGGCTATTTTTGATAAACCTGAACTTTTCAGAGAGAGCAAGAGGAGATTATTAGAGGAAGACCATCAACAGAGAAAGGATTGATCTATAAAGAAATTAAACAAATGGAATATCTTTCCAAGGTATGTTTGTAATATAACAGGTCGCTTATCCAATTTATGTGTTATACGTTTAGGCAAAACTTATTCTAAGTAAACAAGTTCTATGTTTGGATTCAAAGGTTATTGACGAGACGTTGCGAGCAGTTACTATTTCATTGTTTACTTGTCGTGAGGCAAAAACTGATGTTAGCATCAATGGTTAGTACTCATTCAATTACCTTCATTTTCTCTAATTCGTTTGTTTCTTATATTATAATTCATTAAGAATTACCATGTATTGAAGGTTATACAGTACCACAAGGATGGAAAGTCTTAGTTTGGTTTAGGGGAGTTCACATGGATCCAGAAAATTATCCGAACCCCAAAGACTTTAATCCTACGAGATGGGAAGTAAGATTATAAGTCTTTTTTTTCTTTTTTCTTTTTTTCTTTTTTTTTTCTTAAGCAACACATATATTGTTTACTTTACTGGGTAGTGGGCACAGATAGTTATTTACATTTGTTATATGAAATGCAGGAGAATAAACACAAAGCTGGAACTTTTTTTCCCTTTGGAAGAGGGACTAGGCTATGCCCCGGAAGTGATTTGGCAAAACTTGAAATTTATACTTTTCTTCATTATTTTCTCCTTGATTACGAGTGAGTTCCTTTGGTTTTTTCTTTTCATTTTCAATTTTTTTAATTAATATTTAATTTTATGATTTTAAGAGAATTTGAAGTCTGAAAAATTCAAAACCACCAAACCTTTTAGTGTTATCTCTTGTATTATTAGTGTGTCTGAATCAAATCAAGGCCCATCTAAGTTTGGGTTGATAGACCTATATTTGTTAACCTAATTTGGATTCCTTTTGCACGCATAAAAAATTAAAATGCTTTAATATATATCTTTGTGTGGCACCAAAATTCTACCTCCCTACTTAATGCAGCTCCAAATGATTTACCTTAAACCCTTTGATGTGCAGACTTGAACCACTAAACCCAGGAACTGCTGTGACATACTTACCTCATTCAACGCCTGGAGACAATTGTCTTGCGAAAATCAAGAAGCTCTCATCATCATCATCATCATCATCTTACAAAAAAGTCTAGCTAGTGTTCTATCTTGATGCTTTCATTGCTGCCAATAAACATATCTCAAGTTATCATTGTACGTTTATTTTAGGCAACAAAAACATACAATATGGAGAAGATTAGCTAGTGTTAGTGTTCTATCTTGATGCTCTCATTGTTGTCAATCCTTCATGCCCTTTTTTACATTTTAGGTACTCAAATAAGTTTATATTTAGCGTAGTTGCAAAAGGCATTATGGTTTATAACTGATAGGCCAAAAACATATTAACTCATTTTGATGGATTAATTGATTAATTAGTCAAGTTTAATCATGCAAACGCGTGGTAACACAAACAAATCACCAAAAACTAAGTATGCAGCAGAAAATAAATTGACACGGTAATTTGTTAACGAATGGGGAAAATCTACATTGCAAAAACTCCACTAAGTGATTTTAAGGTCACCACTCCCGAGAATATACTATTATCATAACAAGCAGTTACAAGTAAAGGAATCTCAGTACCTTATATCAACATATAGTTGAACCCTTACCCCAATATCCAATTGGACTTGTTCTGTAGTGACAATCTATCCTTTTGATGCATGGCTCATAGTATGTGACTAACCAATTGCGCAGATCCTAGTATGCGACTTCAATCACCAACTAGAAAAGGTTGTTGGCTGCAAAGTTCTTCAGTTCATCACACGATGAAGATCTAGAAGATGTTTGGTCACAAAACCCTACGGTGCACAAACACAACAACTTCTTCACAAGAAGAATGAACTAGGACAAATTTTGTCTCCGGTTACAATTTGTTTGAATAAACTTTGCTTAACACTTGTGCAACTTGTTCCACCTTTGACGGCCCTTAAAATAATCATTTTATATGTTTAGGGTTGTGAAAAAAGAAAGCCTAAACACACAATCACGGATTGGCGTCAAAACATAACTAAAATTTTGTTTTTCATAAACCTCGATAGATGCCTAGCTGTTGAGCCACGGGGTTGGAACATCTCTTCATGCTCAATAGATGGCTAGCTGTCGAGCTTTAATGACAAGCACTTTTCAAACTTGAATCTTGGATAGACCTGCATGGCTTCAACACTTGATCTTGAAACAAAGTTTCTTGAAATATTAAACACATCCTAAATCTACCAAAATACTACCCAAATACAAGTCAAATGCGTTTTGTTAAAGGATTAGCCAATCACATAAAATAATGATATATGTTCCTAACAAGTGAATTACATATGTTCTAATTGGCTAATTCTTTGACAATACGCATTTTACTATAATTGTTAAGACATATGTGGTTCACTTGTTAGGAACATATGTCATTCTTTGATATAATTGGCTAATTCTTTGACAATACGCACTTTACTTGTAATTGGGTAATTCTAGGTGTTTTTAATACTTCAAGAAATAAGGTTTCAAGATCAAGTGTTGAAGTCATCAAGTTTGTCCAAGAAACAAGCTGAAGAAGTGCAAGTTCATTAAAGCTCGATAGCTAGCATGTGTTGAAGTTTAAAGAGCTGCTCAAGCCCGCGTGCTCGACAGCTGCTCAACACCTCTCATCTATCGAGGTTTAATAAAAACAGATTTTTTGTTCTGTTTTCTTGAGATCCGTGAATATGTCTTTGAGTCTTCTTTTCTCTTAACCCTAGACATATAAAAGGATTGTTTTAAGGGCTGTCAAAGAGTTCACAAGTTGCACAAGTATTGAGCAAACTCTGTTCAAGCAAATTGTAACCAGAGACAAAGTTTCGCCTTAGTTCATCTCTTCTGAAGAAGTTGCTGTGTATGTGTACCTTTGGGTTTTGTGACCAAGCATCTTCTTGATCTTCATCGTGTGGATGAACTGAAGAACTTTGCAGCCAACCATCTTCTCTAGTTGGTGATTGAAGTCGTGTACTAGGATTCGTGCAATTGGTTAGTCACGTACTTGGGAGCCGTGCATCAAAAGGGGAATCTTTCACTACAGAACAAGTCTAATTAGGTATTGGGGTAAGAGTTTAACTGTAAGTTGGTATAAGGTACTGGGATTCCTTTACTTGTAACCGCTTGTTGTGATAATAGTGGAGTTTCGGGAGTGGTGACTTGAAAATCACCTGGTGGGGTTTTTGCCGTGTAAGTTTTCCCCATTCGTAAACAAATCACCATGTTATTTATTTTCCGTTGCATAATTAGTTTATTGGTGATTTGTTTGTGCTGCCATGCGTTTGCATGATTAATTTGATTAATTAATAACTTGGCTAATTAATCAATTGATTTAATCACAAGTGGTCAATACGTTTTTGGCCTATCAAGTGGTATCAGAGCAGACACACTTTGATTAAGTTTAATTTTTGCTGTATTTGATCCATTGACCCCTGTTTGTCATGGATAGAGGATAGTCGTTAATTATACCTCATTTATTTGATGACACTAACTATGCATACTGGAAAGTACGCATAAGAGCTTTCTTGCAGTCTTTAGATGAGAAGGTGTGGCAAGTTATAGAGATTGGCTGGACTAAGCCAAAAGAAGCGCCGGCTGATTAGGATGATGCCAAGATCAAGGCGGCAAACTTCAATAGCAGGGCATTGAATGCGTTGTTCAGTGCAGTCACTAATGAGGAGTTTAAGAAGATATTCTCGACTGAAACTGCTAAGGAGGCTTGGACCATCCTCTAGAAAACCTATGAGGGAACCAAGGCTATCAAAGATTCAAAATTTCAGAGGCTCACTACAAACTTTGAAGAGATTAAGATGGAGGAGGATGAGTCGTTTGATGAGTTCTATGCCAAGCTGAAAGACATAGTGAACTCTGCTTTCAATCTTGGGGAAACCATTCCTGAACCTAAGATTGTAAGGAAAGTGCTCAGATCTCTACCCAAGAGATTTCATGCCAAGATCACCGCCATAGAGGAATCCAAGGATATTGACAAGATTCCTTTGATTGAGTTGGTTGGAAACTTGCAGACCTATGAGTTAGACCAGAATTGGCAAGACGGGTAAAGGAAAGAGCATGGCACTGAAAGCCAAGAGCAGTGAGACAGATGAGTCTTCAGATGATGAAGATTCCAAGCTGAAGTCCTACATCACCAGGCAGTTCAAGAAATTTATGAAGAATGCCAATGGAAAGGGCTTTGACAAGGACCGCAGGCAATCTAGTTCTTCTCAGTTTAAGAGCCAAGACAAAGGGAAGAAGGATGCTAAGGATAGTGGTCAGTACACTGTTCCCGCAGGACCTAAGTGTTTTGGGTGTCATGGCTTTGGTCATATGAAACAGGAGTGCCCCACATATCTCAAAAGCATTGGGAAGAGCAAGACACTTGCTGCTACCTTAAGTGACATTGAGCTTGAAGATGATTCCGATAGTGAGGATGACGGAATCTTAAATGCCTTCACTGCCACAGTCAATCCTACTGAAGGGATTGTTGAAGACATGGACGAAGAAGAAGAATTGGTGGATTCTAAGTATGAGAAGATGGATGATCAAGATAATATCCATTCAGCCTATGAGAAACTATACAAGCTGTCTGAGAAACACAAGAAACTCTATAGGCTGACCACTAAGAAACTCAGTGATGTAGAACTTGACGGTGAAGAGTTGTCCATAAAGTTTGATGAGGCAAATTAGACTATCAGAGCACTGAGGTTTGAGAACAATTTATTGGCTGAGAAGACGAAGAAGCTTGAAGCGGAGTTGTTTCAAGTTAGAGCTCAATTGGAGAGAACTTCAAGTGCAAAGCTTAATGAGATGCTCAGCATTCAGAAATCTGCTTCGAATCGAACATGTTTAAGGTATGGTCTTTCTTCCTCTAATATTGCTTTTACTAGTACTACTGTTTTTGTTCCACCTGCTAATAATACTAAAATTGGGAACAATGATGTTAAAACTGAATTAACTAGTGAGAACTTAGACAAAGGTAAATCTATCTTAGGAGCACCCCCTAAGCAAGATAAGAAAGATTTTAAAAATCCTACGGCTAAGAAGGCTAACTCTCAAAAGCCTAAACAGAAGAAGCAGTATCTCTGTCATCATTGTGGTGTTGCCGGTTATACTCGACCAAATTGCTATAAATGGTTAGCCACTCAACAGAGCAACAACATGATAGCATATGAAAGCCAAAATCAGCTTCAATTCTCTCTTGCTCATCTTGGAGATCTTCTCAAAGCCCTCATGTTCCTTTCGAACTTGAACAGTTTCAATTCTTCCCCCACTCCACCGGTTCAAGGGTTTAATTAGAGGAAAGGTTCTTCCAAGGTCTAGAAGGAAAAGGGTTCGAAGTGATTCTATTACTTTCTTCTATTTTTTTGTTTTTGTTTGTTACATTACTTGTGTGTTTTGCTCTTATTTTGAGTCAGTCTAGTTTTATGCTTTGTTTTGCTTAACATGTTTTTGTTTGTTTATTTTCAGTTTTGCTTATTTTTGTTATTCAAATAATAAAAATAAAAAAAATTGAAAAATCAGGAAAATACAAAAACAATGTGTGTTTTGTGTACATTGGTACTTGTGTACCTTGGATGGCCATTGAAACAAAGTTTTCTAAACTTTGTATCATTTGTAGCTTAGATGAGCATCTCTATGCACAACTAAGCAAGTGAACTTTGTGGCTTGTGTTTGTGATAAGTAAGGTCAAGTGATTTTTTGTATTTAACACTCGTATCACTCTTTTGATGGGTAGGACTAGAAAATCCTAAGAGAAAGGCATAAATAACCATCTCACCACTGTTGCCTGCCAATCATGATAAGACATCTGTATGGTTTGACATAGCAAAAGTGTGATGTAAATAACATTTGTGTGCTTTGGCATAACAAAATTGGAATGTCAAATATCATTGGGTATTTCTTTTCTATCCCTTATATGCCCATGCATGATATGCTTAAAAGAAAATTATGCAAAGAAAAATAAAAAGCAAAAAGATCAAAAATGCTTTTAAATATGATTGCAAGCGTGTATTCTAGGGGATGTAGGAGTTATAGGATGTACCTCAAATGTGATAGTCCTCATCAAACAGTAATGATTGTGTGTGAGTTAAAGTGATTTTCTCATATCTCAAATCGTCATAACATGTATACACTTATGCAGTCTTGCGATGTTTTTCACACACAACACGCAATATTCTTTGCTACTCTTGATACATGTGTAGGTACAATGTGATTTGGCCATCACTAGGTTTACATGTTTCTTTGTATGATCACTAAACTGTCTTGACTTGTTTTTGAAATATAAAATTGGTTAGACCTGTTTAGTGTGTGTGTGTGTGTGTGTGTTTTTTTTTTTGGGATCCATGTGCTTAAAACTTTATTGAGAGATGATTTTGAGAGCCTATTATGTTGATTGGATCATTGGTTGATTTGCATGTTGGATTGCATTTATGTCTGTATTTTTCACTTCTCGAAAAACTGTTTTTAAAAGCAAGCTCGACACCTCCTTGATACCTAACTATCTGTCGAGCTTTTTAAGCTTTTTTTTTTATCGCAATCTCTACAGCTCCTCGATACCTGGTGAATTGATCGAGAATTCTCCTGCCTTCTCAATAGCTTCTCGACAGTTGGGTTGATCAATCGAGCTTCTGTTCTTGTTCTTGGTGTTTGTTCCTCGATACCTTCTCGACACCTACACCTGACGAAGAACATTTTCTCAACACCTATCTCGACAGATGGCTCGACACCTCTCGACACCTTATTTGTTGAGATTTACTAAGGTTCTATATATGCTTCTTTGTGCGATCCAATCCTCATTTCTCTCGATCTCTCTCTCGATACCTCTGTCTTTTCACCTCCCAAACATTTTCATCTCACTCCAATCTTGTTCCTCAAGGTTTCTTCAAGATTTTTCAAGTTCTTCTTCACTTGGTAAGCTTCTAATCTCTCATTCTTCATGCATTTCATGATTTGAAACCTAGGTTTAGGGGTTTTTGAAAAATTTTGGGATTTTTCAAAATTGATGAGTTATTGTTGAAATTTTGGGATGGGTTTTCACGTAAATGAGTTTAAAATCTCATGCATTGCATCACATATGCATTATAATTGTATTATCATGCATTTAGATGTGTGTAAATTGATTGTGTGCTGATAGGATTGGATTGGGCTGAGCCCATGATGCAATTTCTTTTGCATGTCATATGTTCATGCATTTCCCATGCATACGTACTCTCTTTTCAATATACTTGTTATATTTGAACTATTTAAGACTTTTTTGATTGTCTCTCTCTCTCTCCCTCCTTTCATTCTGTTTACGTTAGTCGTGTCTATGGCACCTAAGCATAAATCTGCTCCGTCTCGAAACCCTCTTCGTTTCGGGGCATCATCTTCTGATCTTACTCCTTCTAACATTCGGTTCCGTGATGAGGATGCCCGTAAAACTTTCTCGGAGAAATTTTTTCGATGAGGTGTTCATTCAGAACGCTAAATCATTTTGGCGGACTTCGCCGACACTGACCTTCCTGATGTCATTCACAGTCGGGGATGGGAGTCACTGTGACGTCCCAGTCACCTGTCCTCTCATGCTTATCCAGGAGTTTTACTCTAACATTCACAAGATTGATCGTTCAGTACCTTTTTTCCTTCACTCGCGTTTGAGGTATGCGCATTCCTGTCACACCGCAGCTTGTTGTGAATGTGCTTCGGGTTCCTAGGGTAGAATTTCCTGACTATCCTGGTTGTGAGCGTCTAAGGACTGTGTCCAAGGATGAGCTCATATCTGCTTTCTGTGAGCGCCCTTCTGAGTGGGGTGAGCGTCAGTTTACATCATGTCGGCCTTTTGCTAAAGGTTCTAGATTCTTAAACATGGTGATGACATTTGTACTCCATCCTCTCTCTCGTTATAACTCTATTACAGAGCCTTGTGCTCGGTTTTGGTTATCTCTTCTTGAGCATCTTACTATAGACTTCCCTTCTCATTTCATTCTGTCTATTATAGATGTTCATTTGAATGGGACGAC
Organism: Quercus gilva; assembly: GCA_023621385.1. NCBI lineage: Eukaryota > Viridiplantae > Streptophyta > Magnoliopsida > Fagales > Fagaceae > Quercus > Quercus gilva. The sequence goes on from CM042484.1 coordinate 34,353,316, forward strand.
CCATGATAAGCTCATTTTTCCTTCCACAATCACGAGGATCTTACGCTACTTTTCTGTTCCTTTTCCTGTGTCTGACCACTTCACACACATTTGTGCCATAGACGCCACTACTGTAAAACTTAGTAAGGCATAGTTTAGGTTGCGACAGCCAGATTCCACTCCTCCCTCTCGTTCAGCTCCATCTCGATTTGCTTGATCCACATCCGCTCTTTCCTCTTCTACGGGCGATATGTCACTTGGAGACATCATGGCGCAGCTGTAGTGCATGGATGCTCATCTTGATACACTCTCCACTGAGTTGTATCAGGTGAACATTCGTGTTGGTCGTATTGCACAACAGCAGGCGGCTATGGGTGGCTATGCTTCTGAGGCTTCTCCTCCACCTCCTCCAGTGGCTTCTAATTTTGATGCTGAGGATGATGATGATGATGGTGATTACGATGATGTTTCTGATACTGATGATGGAGATGCTAGCTCTACCGATGAGATGTCTACTTGACACTTTACCCTTTATCACTCGTGACAAAAAGGGGGAGTAGTTTTGGAATATAAGAGTAGTCATTTTTAGGGGGAGAGTTAGTATAGGACATTTTTGTTAGGGGGAGTGTTGTTGTTGATATGAGGGATGTAGTGACGATTATCATGTATCGTTTCTTTTCTTTCTTCTTTAGATACATTGTTCATGTACATTGGGTCTTGTGACCATTTATTGACATACATTGTACTCATTTCTTTCTATATGTGGATGTATGTTCTTTCACCTACCTCTTACATATGTTGTTTCTTTTCTTTCTTTATACACATGCTTCTTATAAGTGTATGCAATCTATTATTTCTGTTTCACACAAAGATGCCTTGATGAGTTTTGTTTAAAGTGTTTTAGAAAAACAGGTTGTCAAAGTCTTCTTGCCATGAACTCTCTTCTTGTAAAGTTTTTCAAGAGCTTGTGTTAGGATATATTTTATTGTATGTAACAAGTGAGTATGAGTTTAGTAATTTATGACTTTTCTCATATGTTCATTTGTTTGTTGTGATTTTGTCACGGATTGCCAAAGGGGGAGATTGTTAGGACATATGTGGTTCACTTGTTAGGAACATATGTCATTCTTTGATATAATTGGCTAATTCTTTGACAATACGTACTTTACTTGTAATTTGGTAGTTCTAGGTGTTTTAATTACTTCAAAAAACAAGGTGTCAAGATCAAGTGTTAAAGTCATCAAGTCTGTCCAAGAAACAAGCTGAAGAAGTGCAAGTTCATTAAAACTCGACAGCTAGCTCGATAGCTAGCATGTGTCGAAGTTTAAAGAGCTGCTCAAGCCCGTGTGCTCGACACCTGCTCGATAGTTGCTCGACACCTCTCATCTGTCAAGGTTTAATAAAAACAGATTTTCTGTTATGTTTTCTTGGGATTCGTGAATATGTCTTTAGGTCTTCTTTTCTCCTAACCTTAGACATATCAAAGGATTGTTTTAAGGGCCGTCAAAGAGTTCATAAGTTGCACAAGCATTGAGCAAACTCTGTTCAAGCAAATTGTGATCAGAGACAAAGTTTTGCCATAGTTTATCTCTTCTGAAGAAGTTGCTGTGTATGTGCATCTTAGGGTTTTGTGACCAAGCATCTTCCTGATCTTCATCGTGTGATTGAACTGAAGAACTTTGCAGCCAACCATCTTCTCTAGTTGGTGGTTGAAGTCGCATACTAGGATCCGCGCATTTGGTTAGTCACGTACTTGGGAGCCGTGCATCAAAAGGGGAAACTGTTACTACAGAACAAGTCCAATTGGGTATTGGGGTAAAAGTTCAACTGTAGCCATGTCCGTGTGATAGCTGAAGAGAAGATGAGCTTATCACGGGTAGCCGTATCCCTATACACATCTATAATAGAAAGAATAAAATGTGAAGGAAAATCTATAGTGAGATGCTCTAACAAGGAAAGCAAAAATCGAGCACGAGGTCTGTGACTGAGTTATAGTGAGAAAGAGGGTGCAAAACAAAAGTCATGACCATGTTCATGAATCTAGGACCTTTAGCAAAGGTCGAACATGGTGTAAACTGAGAAGGGCGCTTGCAGAAAGCAGAGATCATCTCGTCTTTGGACATAATCCTCAGATTCTCACATTTGGGGTAGTCAGGATGCTCTACCTCCGGGACATACAGCACATCAGATACTAACTTCGGTGTGACAACTATGTGCATACCTCGAATGCGAGTATAAAAGAGAGGTACTGAATAATCAAGTCCATGCACGTTGGAGTAAAACTCCTAGATCAGCACGGATGGACAAGTGACCGGGACGTCACACAATGACTCTCAACCCCGACTATGAATGACAGTGGGTAGGTCAGTGTCGGAGAAGTCCGACAAAATGACTTTGCGTTCCAAATGAACACCTCGCTAAGAAAAGTTCTCCAAGAAGTCCTTTTAGGCATCCTCATCATAGAACCGAATAGAAGAAAGGGTGGGATTAGAGGAAGACGATGCCTCAGAACGAAGAGGGTTCCGGGATGGAGGAGACTTACGTTTCGGTGCCATTGACGCACTAACGTAAACTAGAGAGTGAAGGGGAAGAAAGAAACACTTAGGAAAGTCCCAAAAACAATTCAAATATATAAAAATATATTGAATGTAAAGGACATATGCATGAAAATGCATGAGCATGTGACGTGCAAAGATAATTGCATCATGGGCTCAGCCCAATCCAAACCTACCAGCACACAATCAGTTGCACACATCTAAATGCATGACAATACTGTTATAATGCTCATGGAATGCAATGCATGAAGTTTTTAAGATCAAATCTTCAAAACCCATCCCAAAAATTACACAAAAACCTCTTTGATTTTGAAAAACCCAAAATTTTGCAAAAATCCAAAAAACTTAGGTTTCAAAACATCAAATGCATGAAAATGAGGGATTAGAGACTTACCAAGCGAGGAAAAACTTGATTAAGCTCAAAAATTTCTTGAGGAAGAGGTTTAAGAGATAGAGGAGAGTGTTTGGGAGATGAACAGCCATGGACAGATCGAGGAAAATAAGGATCGGATTGAGCTAAAACTTATTTATAGGTGTTTAGAAATTCTCGACAGATGGAGGTGTTAAGAGGTGTCAAGACAGGTGTTGAGACTTAAAAGCTTCAAAAGATGTAGCTATCAAGAGGTGTCTAGAGGTGTCCATAAAACAAGCTCGATGGATTGAGGAGCTATCGAGGAGACATGAGATTTCTCGATTGATCCACCTAGCTATCGAGAGGTGTTGAGATTGTGATAAAAAATCAACTGAAAATCTTGACAGAAAAGCCAGGAATTGAGAGGTATCGAGGAGGTGTCGAGAATGCTTAAAAACAGTTTTTCAAGAAGAGAAAAACACAGATATGAATGTAATCAAGCATGAAACCTAACCAAGGATCCAAACAACATTTTAACCTCTCAAAAACATCTCTCAACAATAAAAAAAAAAAAAAAAAATGTTAAGCTCATAGATCCCCAAACACACACACATACACATTAAACAAGTCTAACCAATTTTATATTTCAAAAACAAGTCAAGACAGTTTAGTGAGCATACATTAACACATGTAAACCTTGTGATGGCCAAATCACATTGGACCTGCACATGTATCAAGAGTAGCAAGGAATATTGCGTGTTGTGTGTGAAAAACATCGCAAGATTGCATAAGTGTATACATGTTTTGATGATTTGATATATGAGAAAATCACTTTAACTCACGCACAATCATAATTGTTTGATAGGGACTATTACCTTCGAGGTACATCCTATAATTCCCACATCTTCTAGAATACACACTTGCAATCATATTTAAAAGCATTTTGATCTTTTTGCTTTTTATTTTTCTTTGCATATTTTTCTTTTAAGCAAATCATGCATGGGCATATAAGAGAGAGAAAAGAGATACCTAATTATGTTAAGCATTTGACATTCCAATTTTGCTATGCCGAAGCACACAAATGTCATTAACATTGCACTTTTGCTATGCCGAAGCATATAGATATCATTTCATGATTGGCGGGCAATAGTGGTGATTAGGTTATTTATGCTTTTCTCTTAAGATTTTTTAGTCCTTTCCATCAAAAAGAGTGATACGAGTGTTAAGTACAAGAGATTACTTAACCTTACTCATCACAAACACGAGCCACAGAGCTTACTTGCTTAGTTGTGCATAGAGATGCTCATCTAAGCTACAAAAGATACAAAGTTTAGAAAACTTTGTTTCAATGGCCATCCAAGGTACACAAGTACCAATGTACACTAACACGCATTGTTTTTGTATTTTTCAATTTTTTTTTTAATTTTTAGACCAAAAACAAAATAAGCAAAACTAAAAACAAACAAAAATATGTTAAATAAAGCAAAGCATAAAAACTAGACTAACTCAAAATAGCAAAGCAAAACACACAAGTAATGCAAACAACAACAAGAGGGGTAGAGAGAGAAAAAGTGATAGAATCACTTGGAGCTCTTTTCCTTCCATACCTTGGAGGAACCTTTCTGTCTAGCAAACCCTTGATCCTGTGGTGAGGGGGAAGCATTGAAACTGTTTAAGTTCGAAAGGAGCATGAGGGCTTTGAGAAGATCTCCAAGAGGCGCAAAAGAGGATGGAAACTGATTTTGGTTTCCAGATGCGATCATGTCATTGCTCTGTTGAGTGGTTAGCCACTTATAGCAATTTGGTCGAGTATGATCGGCAACACCACAATGATGACAGAGATGCTGCTTCTTCTGTTTAGGCTTTTGAGAGTTAGCCTTCTTAGCCCTAGGATTTTTAGCTTCTTTCTTATCCTACTTAGGGGTTGCTCCTAAAATAGATTTACCCTTATCTATGTTCTCACTAGCTAAATTAGTTTTGACATTAGTGTTCTTAATTTCAACATTATTAGTAGGAGGAACAAAAACAGTGGAACTAGTAGAAGCAATACTAGGAGAAGAGAAATCTTATCCTAAACCGGTTCGATTTGAAGCAAATTTCTGAAGACTCAGCATTCCATCGAGCTCAGCACTTGAAGTCCTTTCCAGCTGAGCTCTGACTTGGAACAGTTCTGCCTCAAGCGTTTTGATTTTCTCAGCCAAGAAGTTATTCTCAAATCTCAGTGTCCCAATAGTTTGATTGGCTTCATCAAACTTTATGGAAAGCTCTTCACGCTCAAGCTCCATATCACTGAGCTTCTTGGTGGTCAACCTATACAACTTCTCATGCTTTTCTGAGACCTTGTATAACTTTCCATAGGCTGTATAGATGTCATCTTGTTCATCCATCTTCTCAAACTTGGACTCTACCAATTCCTTTTCTTCATCCATATCTTCAACAATCCCCTCAGGAGGATTGACAGTGGTAGTGAAGGCATTCAAGATTCTGTCATCCTTATTGTCAGAATCATCTTCAAGCTCAGTGTCGCTTAATGTAGCAGCAAGTGCCTTGTTCTTCCCAATGGTTTTGAGACATGTAGGGCACTTTTGTTTCATGTATCCAAAGCCTTGACACCTAAAGCACTTTGGTCCTGATGGAACAGTATATTGATCGCCATCCTTGGCATCCTTTTTCCCTTTGTTTTGGCTCTTGGATTGAGAAGAACTAGATTACCTACGGTCCTTGTTGAAGCCCTTCTCATTGGCATTCTTCATAAACTTATTGAATTGCCTCATAATGTAAGACTTCATCTTAGAATCCTCATCATCTGAAGACTCATCAGTATCATTGCTCTTGGCCTTCAATGCCATGCTCTTGCTCTTGCCCTTACCTGACTTGCCAATTCTTCTTAAACCTAGCTCATAGGTCTGCAGATTACTAACCAGCTCTATCAAAGGAATCTTGTCAATATCCTTTGACACCTCAATCACGGTGATCTTGGCATGGAATCTCTCGGGTAGAGATCTGAGCACCTTTCTTACAATCTTGGGTTCAGGAATGGTTTCCCTAAAATTAAAAGCTGAGTTCACTATGTCCTTGAGCTTGGCATAGAACTCATTGAATGACTCATCCTCCTCCATCTTAATCTCTTCGAAGCTAGAAGTGAGCCTTTGAAGTTTCGAGTCCTTGACAGCCTTGATTCCCTCATAGGTTGTCTAGAGGATAGTCCATGCTTCCTTTGCAGTTTCAGTGGAGGATATCTTCTTGAACTCCTCATTGGTGACTGCACTAAACAAAGCATTCAATGCCCTACTGTTGAAGTTTGTCGCCTTGATCTTAGCATCATTCTAATCGGCCGACGCTTCTTTTGGCTTGGTTCAGCCAATCTCCATAGCTTGCCACACCTTCTCATCTAGAGACTGCAAGAAAGCTCTCATACATACTTTCCAGTATGCATAGTTAGTACTATCAAACAATAGAGGTATAATAAGAGATTGCCCTCTATCCATGACAAACAAGGGTCAATGGATCACACAGCAAAGATTAAAACCTAATTAGAGTGTGCCTGCTTTGGATTTCCACTAAACGTATTGACCCTTTGTGATGGATTAATCGATTAATTAGCTAAGTTTAATTAATTAATCAAATTAACATGCAAACACGTGGTAGCACAAACAAATCACCAAAAACTAAGTATGCAGCGGAAAATAAATTGACATGGTAATTTGTTTACGAATGGGGTAAACCTACACGGCAAAAACCCCACCAGGTGATTTTAAAGTCACCACTCTGGAGAATCCACTATTATCATAACAAGCGGTTATAAGTAAAGGAATCTCAGTACCTTATACCAACCTACAATTGAACCCTTACCATAATACCCAACTGAACTTGTTCTATAGTGACAATCTCTCTTTTTGATGCACGGCTCCCAGTACGTGACTAACCAATTGCGCGAATTCCAATACGTGACTTCAATCACCAACTAGAAAAGGTTGTTGGCTGCAAAGTTCTTCAATTCATCACACAATGAAGATCCAAAAGATGCTTGGTCACAAAACCCTACGGTGCACAAATACAGCAACTTCTTCACAAGAAGGATGAACTAAGGCAAATTTTGTCTCCGGTTACAATTTGCTTGAACAAACTTTGCTCAACACTTGTGGAACTTGTTCCACCTTTGATGGTCCTTAAAATAATCCTTTTATATGTCTAGGGTTGTGAGAAAAGAAAGCCCAAACATACAATCACGAATTGGAGTCAAAACATAACTAAAATTCTGTTTTTCATAAACCTTGATAGATGCCTAGCTGTCGAGCTGCTGTCGAGCCACGGGGCTGGAATAGCTCTTCAAGCTCGATAGATGGCTAGCTGTCGAGCTTTAATGACAGGCACTTTTCAAACTTGAATCTTGGACAGATTTGCATGACTTCAATACTTGATCTTGAAATAAAGTTTCTTGAAGTATTAAACATATCTTAGATCTACCCAAATATAAGTAAAGTGCGTTTCGTTAAAGGATTAGCCAATTACATAAAATACTGACATATATTCCTAAATGTTTCTAACAAGTGAATCACATATGTCCTAACAATTACTAGCATGTTTTTTCAATATAGCCCTTCTTTTCTTGCTTTATCACTATCAATATTGGGTTTCGGTCTGCCTCCGAAATAGCGAATAGTGATGCATTTGTTTATTTATTTTTTTTATGATTGGTTTTGATAATGCCTCAATTTAAAGGACTTTGTCAAACAAGCCTTGACATACAAATGAATAAATGTCTCAAACAATGAAAAGATGGGGAATTTTATTTCTATTTAAAAAGATTGAATCATTACAAATTCACTATGTGAATCTATGAGCATCCTCAATTGAACTCCAAGTGAACAACAGAGAATTAAACACTAAATGTGAAATGTTCCTGTCTTTTATGTTACGCCTACTCCTAAATCCCAGAAATAAAATAACTAAAACAGACAGATTAGGGAACTCAGATTGCTTTTCAATTAAATTCCCTCGATCATATTTATAAGGCTTTTTCCAAAGCCTTGAGAGTAGTTAATTCCTTCATACTTGCTTCTTGCTCCCAAAGTTGTGGAAATTCTCCAACTATCATTAATTTTAAATTTCTCTAGCCATCTGAGTTTATCTTCTTCACTACCTAATATACACAAAGTAAAAATAAACTTACTTATTTCTTATCTAACGTATAATTTCAAGCCTTGTGCTCTACTCCTTTATCGTATTTTCGAGTAAAATATTTTTATATTGGTAAAAGGGTGTGTATCTTGTGTATACTCCTTGCATGCACAGGAAAATATTTGTGGGAGGTAAGTAATGTGAAGTGTATATGGATTTACCACCAATAAGTGATATTCTAAGGGTGAGTGGTAACATAAGTTTAATTTGAATTTATTATCAATCTTAGGTCATAAGTATTTCAGGGTCTTCTAATAAGCTACCTATGGATAAAATCAAGTTGCAAACCAAAAAAGTGAGTTTAGGGATTTAATCAAGCATGGGGAAGGTGTCAAGCACCCCATGACAGTCTTCCAAACAATGGTACATCAATTTAACTATCCGCTGGTATATATAGTCTATTTAATACCTAATAAATCAATTGCTGCTAGTTTTGAGTTCGAGGTAAATGTCCCAAAGTGTGTCAAGATGAATTGCATATGCATGTGGTCATGCCTCTTTCACAAGCCATATAAGTTTAGCCAAGGTGTCTTGCCCACAGGTGCTACAGCCACATATGTTCAGTCATCCATCAATACAAAATATTTTATTATTTTCAATGGTTAAAACCGTTAAAAAAAAAAAAAAAAGTACTAAAAACCATTTAAAAAAAAGTATTTTTAATAGTTAAAACTGTTGAGAAATGTCACTATAAACTATGTTGAGAATATTAATTTTTCTAAAGTCTAGGTGACCGTACTAAATATTGAAGTATCATTAAAAATTATTGAACATATATACACACATAAATGTAGAGTATAATATACTTATTACCTTTACGTACATGCACTCAACAAATGGTAGAGGTTGTGTTGAGATAAATTTCTATAGTTTATAACTGTTGAAATAAGTATTTGCTTTTTAAATAAAATAAAATAAAATTTGAATCGTCTTTTCACATTGATCAAAATTTAATAACCTGATACAAAATATAAATATAAACACAATTGTGCAATTCCAAATTGAATTCCCTTCTCATATAACAAAAAACATAAGTATCAAAATGAATTACATGTCAATACCGAATTGCAAAACATATATGCCAAAGGACGGCATGTCTCCCAAGTATTTAAATAGTTCCAAATTTTCAAAATGTAAAAGAAAAAGAAAAAAAAAATACAACACCAGTCTAATTCTAATATGCGTCTTGCTTCTCAACTTGCATTAATACTGTTTAATATATTTCAAAAATGATTTTTACAACATGTGCAGCTAAAGACTTTTTTAAGTTGCAAATCTAGCTTAGAGAGTTCACTCCCAAACAAAGGTTGAAGTAGCACAATAATATCCAAAAGAATGAAGGAGAAATGAATTTGCTTTGTGTAAGGGTGGGGGACATTGATCTTGAGCCAAACACCTGAATGAATAGTTACTCGTCTTAACAAAGTGGCAGAACAATTTCTCAATTTCTAAGAATCCAATCTTATCCTTTCCATCAAATAAGGCATTGAGCTTCTTATCACAGTAGTTCATTGGTTTGACAATTTAACCTTTGTTTCGGTTCTATTCTAATAACTATTTCTATAGGAATTGTGTTTGCAGTTGGCTTACGACTGCTTGTCTGGAGCAATGGACTTTTAACCACAATAAAAAACTAGACCTATAGTGGCTTTTTTTTAGTGGCGTTTGTAAAAAACACCACTATAGGTACCCTATAGTGGCGTTTTCTATAAAAGTTGCTATAGGCATATCTATAGCTGCATTCAGGAAGTCCCATAGTGGCGTTTTAAAACAATGGGTCTATAGCAACGTTTCTAAGGGCTTATAGTGGCGTTTGTCTTGGTCTTACAAACGTTGCTATAGGTCTTAAAAAAAAAACTAACCAAATGCTGCTATGGTTTTTTTTTTTTTTTTTTTTTTTTTTTTTTTTTTTTTTTTTTTTTTTTTTAATAAGGGCTAGAGGAGGAAAAAAAACATATCAAACGCCAATATAAGCCCTTGTAAGAGGACCTATAGTGGCGTTTGACAACCGCCACTATAGGCAATTTTTTTTTTGGTTGGTTTTTTTTTTTTTTTTTTTTTTTTTTTTAAAGACTTATAGTAGGGTTTGATAACCACCACTATAGGAACTTTTTATTTCAGTTTTTTTTTTTTTTTGGTTGGGTTTTTTAATAAGGGCTAGAGGAGAAAAAGACCTATAGTGGCGTTTGACAACCGCCACTATAGGCCCTTTTATTATTTATTTATTTTTTTGGTTGGGTTTTTCTAAATTTTATTTTTATTTTTAATAAGGGCTAGAGGAGGAAAAAAAATCTATAGTGGCATTTGTCAAATGCCACTATAAGCCCTTGTAAGAGTAGGACACCACTATTGTTTTTGTTTTTGTTTTTGTTTTTGTTTTTTTTTTTTTTTAATACATTTTAAAATGATCTATAGTGGTGTTTGGCGTTTCACAAATGCCACTATAGACCATTTGTCTTACAGAGGCTTATAATGGCGTTTGTGAAACACTACTATAGCCCAATTTAAATAAATAAAAAAAATTGAGGGACTTATAGCAGCGTTTAATAAACGCTGCTATAGGTCAAACACAAAATAAAAATATATATCAGCACAAAAATTAGTGGTGCTCATATAACCATTTATTAACAATATTCCTTTATAAAGTGGCATATTCCTTTACAAAATGGCATATTCTATTATAAAGAAATATAAAATAATTCAAATAGTGGCATATTCCTTTCATGAAAGGAATATGCCACTTTTTGAATCATTTTGAAAGGGTTGTACGCAGGGCTATCCAGCAACCTGGATAACCCGACCCACCCAACTAGATTGATCCGACCTGAGGCCCAACGAGTGGATCCGTATAGTTGAGGTGGTCGGTTTCGGATCTGTGCAATTCAATAGCTGAAATTTCGGGTCGAGTTACGAGTTAGGGTTTTGAAACCCAACAGATCCGATCTGACCAAATTCTCCTAATAGGGTTTTTGATTTACCCCTCGTGTCCTCCTTTCATTGGTGGAAAATCTCACCTCATCTTCAAAAGTTATTATTTTTTTCATCCTCTCGTAAGTTTCTAGGCAAGTGGGAAACAACTGTAAACACTAAACACTCTTATCACACTCTGTCATCCTCACACGTTCTCTCGTTCTCAAATTTGAGAACTCAGACTCTCTCTCTTGGAAAAGCACACAAAACACTCCAATGACTCTACTAATAATGTAAAAGTAAAAGTCTAAAAACTGGTAAGTTCCTTTTTTGGCTCTTTCGTCTTTCCTGTTTCCTTTCCATACTCATTTTCTATCCAAAAAAATCTAAACATTTTACTTTTCATAGCAAAAGCTCAAAATCAAGAAGACCAACAAAATTAGTGGGGTAAATTTTGGCAAAAATCTTTTGAAATCTTTGCTAATTTCTCTCCCTATTTCATTTAATATACCATTGGAATATTTGAAACATTACTATGATAAATTAATTTCCATAATTTTCAATTTTTTCATCCACAAAATCTGATTCCAAATTTCACTCTATTAATTTGTCTTTCTTGATTTAAGGCAGGTCATGGGTTTTTTGTTTCCTATTATATTTCTAATACCTGTTGCTTGATTCAAGGCTGGTCATTTTTTTTTCCTATTATTTTTCTAGTTGATATCGTTCAAATTGTTGGCTTTCTTATTAGTAATAATGGCAATAATTCCGTTTAGGTATGAAAAATAATTTCCATTTCCATATTAGATTCTACATATCTGGTATAAACCTTTTTTCCACTTGGATCTGAATATATTTTTGGGAATATTGTTGCTCTTTGACTTCGTAATTTGCATGATTAGTGGAGATGCAAGTTTTGATTTTGGTATCATGATATCCAACCGATACCTGTCCGTTAAGTTCGGGTTGAGTTGTATTCAGTTTACAAGGTTCTATCGGTCGACAATGGGTGGGATGATTCTCAACCTGAATGATTCGGGTCGAGTGGCAGGTGCACTCCAAACTCGATCCGCCCGACTCGTGGACACCCCTAGTTGTACGTATAACCCTCCATCAGAGCCATAAAACCAAAAAAAAAAAAAAAAGCTCTCAATATCTCACCATCTTATTGTTTTATTATTATGAAAAAAGAAAAAGAAAAAGAAAGCTAAAGTTTGAATCTTGAAATGACACTCATGTGGGTTGTTAGGCACATTAACACATAAAAGTAAAAACCACAAAAAACTAAAATACAAAGAATGAAAAGAAGCCAAAAAGACATTATCAGAGCCATAAAACCAAAAAAAAAAAAGCTCTCAATCTCTCACCATCTTATTGTTTTATTATTATGAAAAAAAAAAAAAAAAAAAAAAGAAGCTAAAGTTTGAATCTTGAAATGACACTCACGTGGGTTGTTAAGCACATTAACACATAAAAGTAAAAAATGTTGGTGTGGGTGTGTGTTCCAAACACTTTTATTCTTATTTATTTTCTAGCCGTTGGAAATTTATGAGTAAAATAGCCGTTGGGCAATTATGAGAAAAATAGCCGTTAGGCAATAATTGATAATATAGCTGTTGGGCTTTTAAGGGTTATTAGTAACCAATAACTATAGACTATTATCTTCATAAGTAGCCTATCTAATACTCATTATAACATATTTTTAAAGAGTGTCTTTTCACTACTCTATATTTTTAGATATACACAAGTCTACTATCTTTCTCTTCCACATTTTTTTTTTCTACTAGAATTATTTTTCTAAGGAAAGGCAATAGAGGTTGTTCTTAAACCTTTTGTGAGTGGAAGTGCGTACATCACAAAGGTCGACGCTATAGTCTAATCCTGGGGGGTTGTTTGGCCAAGAGAACCAATCGCACCAAGTTTTACTTTGGGTGGCACGAATCAACCTTTAAGGACAACGCTCTTTGCGTGATTCTATAGCACTGTGAGATTGTTCCTAATTTTACTTAAATTTATATTGTTATTGTTTATTTACATTCTTGCTAATTATTTGGGATATTGTTTGTTGTATCAAACTTGTTTATTCACTATTATTTTTCCAACAATCTTAAAGGTTGATTTCTTACTTCAAAATGGATAAACAAGTTGTTGATTCTCTTAAAGTCATTTCAGAAATTACCAAGCTTGAACCTTTTGATGGAAATAATTTTAAACGTTGGAAAAAAAGGGTTTTGCCCATCTTGGAATTTATTGAAATTGATAGTGTTCTTCATGAACCCAAACCCGATGATCCTGAAAAATTAGCAAAGTGGTTAAAAATAAATAAATTATGTACACATACTATTAAGTGTGGTTTAGCTAATAAGTTATTTGATAATTATTGTCATTTTACTTGAGCTAAAGATTTATGGGATGAACTTAATGGTTGTTATGGGTTTGAGGATGAGGGTGCTAAAAAATTTGCTACAGCTAAATATATGTCTTTTTAAATGTGTGAAGAAAAAACTGTTTTTAGCCAAATTGAAGATTTTCAAAAATTAGTTTTTGATTTAGCAAAAAGAGGGTGATAATTTACCCGAAAGGTTTGTGGCTCATGGCCTTGTTTATAAGTTGCCGGACTCTTGGAAAGAGTATAAGCACCAGTATAACCATCATAGAACTTATTTAAATCTTCAACAAACTATTGTCGATATTCAAATAGAAGAGACTAATAGAATGTCCGAAATTTCTTCTAAGGATAAGGAATTTACTTCCAAGGCTAATATTGTAGAGGGAGGACCCTTTAGACCTCCACAAAACAATAAGAAATATGATCCTAGAGGCAAAGGAAAGTTTTATAACAAAAATAACCCAAATCCTCAAATCCAAAAGAAAAAGGGTAATTATTTCAATTGTGGTAAGACAGGTCACTATGTAGCAACTTGTAGAGTGAGAGGCAACTTCAAAAACAATAACAACAACAAGGGCTCAACATCAAACAAAGCAAATGTGGTGGAAATTGAAGAGGTCATTGCGGCAGTGGTGTCCAAGGCACATTTAGTCTCAAGTGTGAAAGGATGGGTAATAGATTCAGCTTGCACAAGACATATTGGTGCATTCAAAGAGGAGTTTACTTCCTACACTCCAATAGTGGAAGGCACCGATTTTGTTTATGTTGGGGACAATAGGCCTATACCAGTGAGAGGCAAAGGGAAGATACTCTTGAAGCTAACTTCCGGTAAAACTCTTTCACTTACCAATGTCCTCCATATACCTCATTTTTGACACAATCTCATCTTGGTACGTTTGCTTGGTAAAGCTGGTATTAAAGTTCTATTTGATGGTGGCATAGTTACTTTATCTAAAAATGAAATCTTTGTTGGTAAGGGTTATAATAATGATGGTCTTTTTGTACTTAATGTTGATCAAGTCATTAATGAAAATGGTTCATCTTCTTATACTTACTTGGTTGATTCTATTAATGTGTGGCATGGTAGACTTGGACATATAAATCTTAGTTACATAAAGAAAATGAAAGAATGTGGAATCATAAACTCACTAAGTGAAGCAAACATGGAAAAATGTGAAATTTGTGTCGAAAATAAAATCACCAAGAAACCTTGTAAATCTGTAACAAGAGAATCTGAACTCCTTAGTTTGGTACATAGTGACTTGGGTGATTTAAAACACACAATGACTAGAGGTGGTAAAAAATTTTATGTAATCTTTGTTGATGACCATTCTAGATTCACTAAACTTTATTTACTAAGAACCAAAGATGAAGCTTTGGAAATATTTATAAAGTATAAAAATGAAGTTGAGAACCAAAAGAATAAAATGATTAAAAGACTTAGAACTGATAGGGGAGGTGAATATGAGTCTAACTCTTTTAAAGAATTTTGTGAACAAAATGGCATAATTCATGAGGTAACTCCTCCTTATTCACCTGAATCTAATGGAATAGCCGAATGGAAAAATAAAACTCTTAAAGAGATGATGAATGCTATGCTTGTTAGTTCTGGGCTATCTTCCAATATGTGGGGGGGAAGCCATTCTTTCAGCTTGCCATATACAGAATAAGGTACCTCATAAGAAAACTGGTAAAACTCCTTATGAACTTTGGGAAAGACGTAAGCCTAACTTAGAATACCTTAAAGTGTGGGGGTGTTTGGCTAAGGTTATGCTGCCTGAGCCTAAAAAGAGAAAACTGGGTTCTCGAACATGTGATTGTGTGTTTATTGGATATGCTAGCAATAATTCATGTTATAGATTTCTAGTTATCAAGAGTGATATTTTAGAATCTTACACTATTATTGAATCTGAAAATGCTATATTCTTGGAACATTTGTTTCCTTTAAAAAATAAGGAAAAAGTATTGCATGAATCTATTGATACTTCTAATGATCTTGTTGATGACGTACAAGAATTAAGAAGGAGTAAGCGAGCCAGGAAGGAAAAGAGTTACAGTAACGATTTCCTTGCCTATATTGTTGAAGATGAACCTGTAAGTTATTATGATGCAGTTAAATCTATTGATGCACCATTTTGGTTGGAAGCTATTAATAGTGAATTAGATTCTATTATGTCTAATCATACTTGGGAATTAGTTGAGCTTCCTCCTAAGGTTAAGCCTATTGGTTGCAAATGGATATTTAAAAGGAAATTAAAACTGGATGGTACAATAGATAAGTATAAAGCACGCTTAGTAGCTAAGGGCTATAAGCAAAAACATAATGTTGATTATTTTGATACTTATTCTCCGGTTACTAGAATTGCATCTATAAGAATTTTGTTTGCCATTGCATCTATTCACAAACTTGTTATACATCAAATGGATGTTAAAATTGCTTTTTTAAATGGTGATTTAGAGGAAGAAATTTATATGGAGCAACCCGAGGGTTATGTTGTCCATGGACAAGAACACAAAGTTTGCAAATTGGTTAAATCCTTATATGGATTAAAACAAGCACCTAAACAATGGCATGAGAAATTTGATAATATGATGCTTATACATGGATATGTGATTAATGATGCGGATAATTGCATATATAGTAAGTTTAATAATAATGAAAGTGTCATTATTTGTTTATATGTTGATGACTTGCTTATATTTGGAACTAGCCATAATGTTGTGCATGATACTAAAAGTTTTCTTACCTCTAAATTTGATATGAAAGATTTAGGCGAGGCAAATGTTATTTTGAGCATTAAGATCCTTAGGGACAATGATTGCATTATACCATCGCAATCTCATTATGTGGAGAAAATTCTTAAAAAATTTGAACATTTTGATATGTCACCTATGTCTACTCCATATGACTCAAAGGTGCACTTGGTTAAAAATTGTGGTGATAGTGTTTCACAAAATAAATATGCACAAATTATTGGTAGTTTAATGTTTTTGACAAACTGTACTAGTCCTGATATTGCATATGCTGTTGGTAGATTGAGTAGATACACTCATAATCCTAGTATTGAGCATTGGGATGCACTATCTAAATTATTGAGATATTTAAAGGGGACTTTTGATTTTGGTTTGTCATATTGTGGCTATCCTACTGTTTTAGAAGGATATTGTGATGCTAACTGGATCTTTGATACAGATGAGGTGAAGCCCACTAGTGGATATGTGTTTACACTAGCTGGAGGAGCTGTCTCTTGGAAGTCAACCAAGCAGACTTGCATAACGAGATCCACCATTGAAGCAGAGTTAGTGGCCTTAGAGAAGGCTGGGTCCGAAGCTGAATGGCTTAGGAGTTTATTAATTGATATACCTCTTTTTACTAACTTTATTACTTCTGTTTGTATTCATTGTGATTGCCAGGTTACCATAGTATGTGCTAAGAACAAAATTTATAATGGGAAAAGTCGACATATCCGATTGAGGCACAATATTGTGAGGCAGCTTATTGGTAATGGTGTTATGTCCTTGGACTTTGTGAGGTCAGAAAGGAACTTGGTCGATCCTTTGACCAAACCACTAGCAAAAAGGCTGGTGAGTGAGACATTTAGGGGGATTGGACTGATACCCAAGTTGTGACACTATGACTAATGCCCAACCTCTATAATGGGTGATTCCATGTAAGGGGTTAAATGGGTAGAGGTCATTAGTGATCCATGTGAGCACTGTCATTTATTACATGTTTTCCGCTATCTTGTTAAGGAGATTAGTGATGAGTCCATCCCTATGGTTTGAGACAGTGCTAAGTTGTAGAATTTGGTGAGGATGAGCTTAGGCTCTTAATGGATCCATATCCCTACCTGTTGGGATGGGGTGTATCTACACGCACTCCTGATGTATGCCATCGATTAAGTTGCAGATTGTTAGAGGTTGAGCTTTAGGCTCTTAATAAATCCATACTCCCTACTTGTTGGGATGGGGTGTTCTGCACGCACTCCTGATGGATGCCACCTATGTGTGAGTGGAAGTTGTGCCGCTTCCTATGAGACTTTTTGGGTAGGTCTCTAGAGCTCTCATGAAACCCAATGGCGCATGGCCTGGATAAAGCGCCAACCCGCTTAAGAACAACCTTGATAAAGAAAGTTATGTGGGTGGTAAGTTTGGTTTACTAATAGCTTGGTTAAAAGAGTTTTAACTCCACCATTGTCTTTTAGTTCCTACTTATTTATCCTATGTATGGTTAAAACCTTCTGGTACTATATTGATGCATACTTTCTTTAGTTGCGTGCCTTTCCTATTTTGTGTTTGTAACATGTGGGGGATTGTTGGT
Source organism: Quercus gilva (assembly GCA_023621385.1). Classification (NCBI taxonomy): domain Eukaryota; kingdom Viridiplantae; phylum Streptophyta; class Magnoliopsida; order Fagales; family Fagaceae; genus Quercus; species Quercus gilva. The sequence continues at coordinate 34,371,003 of CM042484.1, forward strand.
GTGGGTGTGTGTTCCGAACACTTTTATTCTTATTTATTTTCTAGCCATTGGAAATTTATGAGTAAAATAGCCATTGGGCAATTATGAGAAAAATAGCCGTTAGGCAATAATTGATAATATAGCCATTGGGCTTTTAAGGATTATTAATAACCAATAACTATAGACTATTATCTTCATAAGTAGCCTATATAATACTCATCATAACATATTTTTAAAGAGTGTCTTTTCACTACTCTATATTTTTAGATATACACAAGTCTACTATCTTTCTCTCCCACATATTTTTTTCTACAAGAATTATTTTTCTAAGGAAAGGCAATAGAGGTTGTTCTTAAACCTTTTGTGAGTGGAAGTGCGTACATCACAAAGGTCGACGCTATAGTCTAATCTTGGGGGGTTGTTTAGCCAAGAGAACCAATCACACCAAGTTTTACTTTGGGTGGCACGAATCAACCTTTAAGGACAACACTCTTTGCATGATTTTATAGCACTGTGAGATTGTTCCTAATTTTACTTAAATTTATATTATTATTGTTTATTTACATTCTTGCTAATTATTTGGGATATTGTTTGTTGTATCAAACTTGTTTATTCACTATTATTTTTCCAACAAAAAACACACAAAACTAAAATACAAAGAATGAAAAGAAGCCAAAAAGACATTTGAAGAAGCTAAAAAAAGAAAGACTAGTTTGGGTTGGGTGAGCCAAAGAAGAAGAGAAGAAGGTGGAGCCATGGAGGAGAATAGCAACAGCAACATGGTGACCACAACTACAATGGAAATGCACTGAAGACGACAACACTTGGATTTATTCTTTTCTCTTCCTGTCAATTTTGATTTTGTTTCCCCTATTTTATTTGTGGTGGTGTTAATGTTAGTGGGTTTTGGATTTGAAGATGGTGTTGCAACTAGTTAATTTTGTTCAAATTTGTAAATGGTGCAACTGTTATGGGATTTGTGATTGAAGAAAGAGTGCGATTGTGTTTGATTCCATTGGTTGTATAGTTGCAAGTAAATATTTTTTTTAAAAAAAATTTTAATGATTGTTTTGGTCTATTCCTTTTTTGATAATAGTTTTGGTCTATTCCTTGTTTGCTGTCAACTTTGCTTCGTGGGTCTCCAAGATTTTTGATTAATTTTTGTGAATTCTTTGGCTTTTTATTATTGATAGGTATAGAGATCTCAAGTGTGATAATATCTTTGTTAATAGAACTAAGAAAGTAGTGAAAATTTTAAAATCTATTTGATGATTTCTTTTTGCAGGTTGGTCTATGGCGGCTGAATGTGTTGGAGTTGGTCTATAGTGTTTGTATTTTGTTTTATTTATGTATTTTGTTTTGTTTTTTTATTTTGTTTTGAATCTTTTTAATTTAATTAAATTTTTAATTTTAATTTAATTACAATTTTAATTCAATTAAAAAAAAACTTTTGATTACCAAAAATTAATTTTTGGTAATCAATTTTTATTTATTTATTTAATTTTGTTGTTGTTGGTGGCTTTGGTTATACAAACGGCACTATGTGCCGGTTTGGATAGTGAGTTAAGTTGAGTTGCGTTTTGGCCTACACGTTTTCAGTTTTTTTTTTTTTTTTTTTTTTTCTCAGCCGAAGTTGTTGACTTTTGAGGGGAAAAAAATACTGTGCATGAACAGTGCGGCACTGTTCATGCACTGTTTATACATTAAAAAAATATTAAAAATGAGTCCCGCAATACTATTCATACATTTAAAAATTATTTTGCTACAGTGTTTTCAGCAACAATCAGTTTTTAGTAACTTTCAGCAACAATAAGCTGTATCCAAACGGACCCTATAGGTCTATAGCAAACGCTGCTATAGCCCAAAGGGGCCTATAGTGGCATTTCACAAGTGGAAAGTAAAGACCTCTAAAGACTTAGTAGCACTTGCACTAGGGTGTTCGACCTACACTTATGCAACTCGATCACTTTCTAGTTCCTAAGTAAAACATGAAATTTCTAAAACTTAATGGTGTTCGACCTGGACATAGGTAACCCAACCTCCATCTACTTCCTGATTGGGACAGGAAAATAAAAGTCCTTTAGAGATACTAGCACCAAGGCGATTTAAAGTTTGCTGCAAAAACATAAATTTCACTCACAAAATTACCCCTATATTGTTCAAAATTATAATTTTGCCCCTCAATTTCAGAAAATTACAATTTTACCCTACACTTTCCAAAATTATCATTTTATAACCACATGTAGCCAAAATTATAAATTTACATCTCAAATTCACAAAATTACCATCTCCCCCACCAAAATCTCTTAAATTATAATTCTACCCATGATTTCATAAAAATTGCAAATTTAACCCTTACAACACTTATTTCATGCCATCAAACATAAAATAAACATACCAACCGACACAATCACTGTGCCATATCCACCAAGGACGAAAGCTAGGATTTTAGTTTTTTCTTTTGGGGGTGAGGGGGCAAAGTATGAACCAATTTTTTTTTTTTTAATTATAAAAAAAATGCTAAGATTTAAGACTAAACATAGTATTAAAAATAAAATTATTATCCATTCAATATAAATAATATTAAAGAAAAATAAAACTAGTTTTCATTCAATATTAACAATATTTAAACGACACCCTCCAAAAAAAAAAAAAAAACAATATTTAAACGAAAGAAAAAAAATCTCAAATATTTAGAATTCAACATTCTTTTAATTTATTTAAATTCAAATAGAATTCAACATTCTTTTAAATCCAAAAATAATTAGTCATTTACTACTGATTAAGAATTTTTTTTAAAATTTATTTAAGAATGTTAGAAGCATAAAAGTGATAAAACACACAAAATATAGAAAATAATTTTTTTAACAATATTTATGTGTTAACAAATTTTTTATTTGGAGAAAGATTACAAGTTGTGGTTTAGTTGACCTTCTATTTAATTTATTTAGATTAATTTATTTTTATAAAGGTAAAGCCGCAATCTATAAACATTGAGTAAAAAAAAATTGTGGGGGAGCACTTTGGGCCAGGGGGACCCATGGGCCCCTCGGTCTTCACTGTTTTGAGAATCATATCATCATTATATTACAAAGTCGCGACTTGGTTTACAATCATTGGACTTAGCTTGGCTCCTTGTATCGACACAGAAGTCTCATTTTATGTGGAATTTTTGTCATTTATGTAACAACCTTATGATTTTATGATAAAAAAATTATGTTGTGATGCATACGAATACGATAACAAGCGTGAAAAGTCATTCTTCGAAGTATATATATATGATAAACATGAACAATCTTTGATATACATCCTTGAAAAAACCCTTGAGATCATATTGACAAACATTTGATGACAATAATGATAAATCATCTTTTAAATTTCTTTGTCCATTTGGATGAAGAGATGCCAATAGGCCAAGCTCTTAGTCCATCATCTTGCTTGAGGTTGTGACTGAGTTTTATTTTTTTAGGTCAACATAGAAGAAGAGGTCTAATGGGAAGACCAGTTGTTGGCAAGTCGCAAGTGCAACACATGAATTATGGGGTTTGGTGAGAAGTCATATATCCTACGGTCCAGATAGATCATAGATAGTTGCAAATTTAAAATTTGATAAAATTATATTATACTGCCGTCGATATAGATAATTTATTTATTACACGATTTGGAATTCGATGTAACGTGTAGGATAAGGGTGATTTCATTTTTTCTTTCTTTGATAAGGTTTGACTTTGAATAAGCTCATTATTAGTCACTTCTTGGTGTAATTAAATGCATAATAAATAATGGAAACAAAGAATTATAATAGGTGCACCGTGCATCCATAGTCAAGAATATTGTCGGTCAGGTGTAAGAATAAGGCCAAAGCCTTTGTACCTAAATTGGCACCTCTCTATGCATAAAATGCTTGGAGATCTAGGGAGAAAAGGGTTCGAGTTGCAGGATTAACAGCATGTTGTAATTATTTTTCAAAAAAAAAAAAAATTGTAAGAATCAAGTAAGTTTGTCTCTAAAAGTGTGAAATCCTTATTTGCACAGTAGTTTTAGATACAAAATATTGGGTATGGAAAAGTTCTACGCGACAAAAAACTGAATTAATGTTCAAAAAGCTTATAAATACTCTCTCCGTCCCACTTTTTTTGTCCTCCATTTCATTTTGAGATGTCCCAAAATATTGTCTTGTTTCTAAAAATAAAAGTCATTAATTTACCAATGTTCCTATTATACCCCTATTAATTTACTAATTCAATTTTTGATAAATTTTTTAAGGGTAGTTTTGGAAACTTATACATTTTTAAAATGTAGATAAAACAATAAATGATGTCCTCTTAAAAAGTTTGACTTTTCAAACAAACAGGACAAAAAAAGTGGGACGGAAGGGGTAATAAATCAAAATCTTGTTAACAAAATCTAAATAATATGTGGGCTAGCAGAATGCAAATTTCACTTAAATTGGTGAAACAAAATAATATATGCATTAATTTAATTACTTATATTTTAAAGATATATATATATATATATGTATGTATGTGTGTGCGCGCGTTAACAAGAATCTTAACTTATTTAATAACTTAAATTTTTTTAATAAATTTTAAATAACTTAAAAAGTGCTGTCAACTATAAGAATGTCAAAGTAGTTGTTGTTGTTGTTGTTGTTGTTATTATTGTTATTATTATATATATATATATATATATAAAACCGAAGCCTCTGAAACTCTCACAATTTTTCACATCATCACTATTTTCTTTTTCTTTTTATTTTAGATTCTTTTTATTTTAGGTTTTATATCTTATATAAAATCCACCAGAAAAATAATAGATAAAAATTTGAATTTTTATTAATATCAATAATATTGAAAAACGTATACAAACTTGGAGGCCTATTTAAGGGCTCCATAAAACTTTATGGACAAGAAAATATATTTTAAAATAAGTTTTAATTAATACCTAACCATAATAGGAACCAAATTTGACCTAAAAAACATTAAAAGAACCTAAAAACAAGGAAATAAATCACCTAGACCTAAAATAACATTTTTTACATAAAAATACCAAAATAACAATATCCTACATCAACTTATCACAAAAATACCAAATAGTTTCTTTTTATTTTAGATTATTTTTATTATAGGTTTTATATCTTCTTATATTTATTAGTGTTACAATAGTTTAGTTTAAGTAAAACTCTATTAGATATATTTTGTTAGCCTATCACATCATTATTATTATCTATATATAATATAAAATTGAAGATTAAAAATTAATTATAATTTTTTAAGATACCTCACGTTAGAATTAAAAAAAAAAAAATGATTCACTTTATGTTTGAATTTTTTTTTTTTTTTTAAAAGAACTCACCAAAAAAAAAAAAAAAAAACTTTAGGATTAAGAAAAAAAGAGAGAGACTCCTGGTAGGACTCTTTCTTCTCTTCTTAAAACCCTAGCAATTACCATCTCAAAACCCTAAACTCAACTTTACTTTAAGATTAAAAAAATAAGAAGGAGAGAGACTCATGTAAAAAAAAAAAAAAAAAAACGTAGGTTTTGTCTTTTTTATTTACTTTCATATGTGCCTGAAATTTTCATTCTATCTTATTATTTTATCATGTTTAGAATTGATTTTCTTTTAAGTATTTGGGTTAATCTCTATATTTTGATAGTGTTTTTATGGGTTTGGTTTTTGGGTTGAAATTCTAATAATTATTTTATATTGTATATGGCAGATGAAGCATCTCTAATAACATTTTTTTGCATAAAAATACCAAAATAACAATATCCTACATCAACTTATCACAAAAATACCAAATAGTTTCTTTTTATTTTAGATTATTTTTATTATAGGTTTCATATCTTATATTTATTAGTGTTACAATAGTTTAGTTTAAGTAAAACTCTATTAGATATATTTTGTTGGCCTATCACATCATTATTATTATCTATATATAATATAAAATTGAAGATTAAAAATTAATTATAATTTTTTAAGATACCTCACGTTAGAATTAAAAAAAAAAAATGATTCACTTTAGGTTTGAATTTTTTTTTTTAAAAGGACTCAGCAAAAAAAAAAAAAAAAAAAAAAAAAACTTTAGGATTAAGAAAAAAAGAGAGAGACTCCTGGTATGACTCTCTCTTCTCTCCTTAAAACCCTAGCAATTACCATCTCAAAACCCTAAACTCAACTTTACTTTAAGATTAAAAAAAATAAGAAGGAGAGAGACTCACGTAAATTAAAAAAAAAAAAAAAAAAAAAACGTAGGTTTTGTCTTTTTTATTTGCTTTCATATGTGCCTGAAATTTTCATTCTATCTTATTGTTTTATCATGTTTAGAATTGATTTTCTTCTAAGTATTTGGGTTAATCTCTATATTTTGATAGTGTTTTTATGGGTTTGGTTTTTGGGTTGAAATTCTAATAATTATTTTATATTGTATATGGCAGATGAAGCATCTCTATTTTTTGAAGAAAAATTAAAGCTGCAACCTATGTCTTCTAGCCCAAGGTGTGGTAAATTTTTATATGTTCTTACTTTATTGAGAATTTTTATTTGGGTTCATGTGATTTTTTGTTTTTTTTATTAAAGCTTTGATTTTTGGTTGATTAATTATTTTTTTGGATTAATTTCAATTAATTATTTGTTTGGATTTAACGTAAAAGATAATGGAATTAAGTGTTATAAGTTTGATAATGTTCCATGTTTTGAATTGTTTATATTATTTAGACTCCTGGTAGGACTCTCTTTTCTCTCCTTAAAACCCTAGCAATTACCATCTCAAAACCCTAAACTTAACTTCACTTTAAAATTAAAAAAATAAGAAGGAGAGAGACTCAACTTAAAAAAAAAAAAAACGTAGGTTTTGTCTTTTTTATTTACTTTCATATGTGTCTAAAATTTTCATTCTATCTTATTGTTTTATTATGTTTAGAATTTATTTTCTTCTAAGTGTTTGGGTTAATCTCTATATTTTGATAGTGTTTTTGTGGGTTTGGTTTTTGGGTTGAAATTTTTAATAATTATTTTATATTGTATACGGCAGATGAAGCATCTCTATTTTTTGGAGAAAAATCAAAACTGCAACCTATGTCTTCCAACCCAAGGTGTGGTAAATTTTTATTTGGTATATTATATATGAATTTTTTGAATTTGAAAGATTTTGTTTGGTTTTAAAGTAGAATTTGGGGATTTTATAAAATTTGGAATGTTTAAGTTTTGGGATTTTTGGTATTTGCGTCTTAGTAGGTTGATCTTAATTCTTTACCTTATATGTTTTTTCTTTATTGAGAATTTTTATTTTGGGTTCATGTGATTTTTTGTTTTCTTAATTAAAGTTTTGATTTTTGGTTGATTAATTATTTGTTTGGATTAATTTCAATTAATTATTTGTTTGGATTCAACGTAAAAGATAATGGAATTATGTGTTATAAATTTGATAATGTTCCATGTTTTGAATTATTTATATTATTATTAATACGACTAAATAAGATTTGTTTTTATCTTTGTAGTTTATATTAGTTTTGAGTGTGTGTATATATATAACTTTTAGGAATTTTGCTTTATTAATTTAAGAATTGTAAATTACTTTGTAGGTTTCAGTAACTATGCACCTGTAGTGAGATATTGACAATAAGCATATATATATGGTATTAACATTTTATAAAAATCTTTCTTACAACCCAATAACATTCTACGTTAGACAACATTTCTAAACTGCAGAAAAGCATAGAAGTTAAATATTTATTTCCATTGTATTTTATTTAATTATGACAGATCCATTTTTTTTTAAACGCTAACTAACAAAATGTCTATAATATGCATATTATTAACCCAATTTTCTATTTCTAAATTTCTTAGATTTTATTATATCAATCTTTTTTTCTTTTAAATTCTTGGTAGGCAAATCAGTCTCTCACTGATTGTTTTACCTTAACATGATGTTGGTTAATTGTCCTTTTATTTAACTAATCCGTGCATCGCACGGGTTAGCGACTAGTTATTATTAAAGAAATGGTATCCCAGCTTTGACAAACTAGTTCACTCTCTGCCCTTGAGATGGCCTAGAAACCCATTAGCCGATAACACGATAGAAGATCGAACATAAAACCTCCAAATTTATGATTTGTCCCTCAAGTTTCATTTAGTCTACCACCCAGGTTGTCCCCAAAGGAACAACAATGATTAATAATATAGTGTTTTTGGTAAACAAATTAATATGTTCCGTTAGGTTTTATATGGATTAAATGATTGATATATATATATATATATTATCTTCTGAATAAGCATAATTGTCTTATAATGCTTGAACATAATAAAATTTTATTTTAGAATTTAACATTAAGTAAAGTTAGACCTGCAAATATGTTGACTTGGATGAGATCCTGTTCCATCTAATTGAGTTTTGGTCAAACTTAGTATAGGCTAGAAATATATCATACTAATATGGGTCGCAAAACTTATAACCCTTATTCGTTCTTTAACAGGTTGGTAAATTTTGGTATTATATATATTTTTCACATATAGAAAATGTGGGTGAAGAAGTCCAACACCACATATTGAGCCTAGGCCCCAATTTGAATATCACCGCTTGTCCGAAGAGGAAAAGGAGATCAGTGCTAAATCCATTTGATGAAAATGTACTCGAGAAGGGCCAAATGGTGCGTCCGAAGACCACTTGTTTAGTCCGAAGAGGCTCCGCTTATCGGATCGCTGGGGAACTTGATCAATATACCGAAGACCCCAGCAACCCTCCCAGCAGATTCCATAGTAAAGAGTGAACACTGGGCACGCTTAGGGGTGAGAAGATCATAAAATATCTTAAAGAAAAAGCTGCCACCACCGCATTTAATGCACTGCAGCAACTTTCCTGGCCGCATTTATGTGGAGAAGACACCTGAACAGTGCAACCTCAACCACTACCACTCACGGTAGACTAAAGCAAACATATAATGTGACTAGTACTCAAGTGGATGCTTAGATGAAGAACAAGTGTCCGGTGAAGATGAGGAGGAAGGTGTATATATAAAGGGAATAGGTCTCACAGAAGGGGGGGGGGGGGGGGAAGAAATTGTATTCACTTAAGTCTTTAAAACTTTAACCTCTTCGGATTCAAAAGGATTCCTACTGAATGCTAGTCTGAACACTATCTTTTTCTTTGTTTGTCCATTTGTACTGTTGCTAAATCCATTTTCAGCCCAGTTGTTTAACCCACTCTTTACAAATTTATTATTTGGAGTTTCATTGGGCTAAATATACAAAGTTTGTGCTTGGCCTATCAAAAATTGATCCTACAGAAAATATTAAGTAAATAAATAAAATATATTCTTTTTCTTCCTTCCAATATAAATAAGAAAATAAATATATAAATAATATAAAAATAAAATTTAAATTATTCATTAATTCACTGCCATAGTAATTTCACAAAAGAATACAATAAAAACTAGAGTAGGGGATGGATTCTCCATAACAACATCTTCATCAACATCCAATATTTTTTAAGATGCTCCCCTCCCATTTAAATCCTTGATTTCTCTCCAATTTTCATTTAGATTTGAGACTATTGGTATCTAAAAAATTAAATGGTTTCTCTCTCTCTCTCTCTCTCTCTCTCTCTCTCTCTCTCTCTCTCTCTCTCTCTCTCTCTCTATATATATATATATATCCCCTTTTAATTTCAGAAATAAATTTTTTTATCCCCTTTTAATTCCCATCCAATAAGTGGGATGAGATAGGAGTATTCAGACCCCCAATTCTCCCCATGAATAGTATAAAATGATGAGAATGAGTAAATGCTCTTTGCAATGTCTTACCATTTTTTTTTTGAGAAATATGTCTTACCAATCTTTGATAAAGTGTTATCCTAGCAAAGTTTATTCTATTCTCATTATAATGATAAATAAAGAAAAATAGTAAAAGTAACACGTATAATTGTCTTAGGTGATAAATTATTTGGTAGTATGCCAATGTATTCCAACAACTATTCTTATTTTGGCTATATAAAATACTTAATTTTATGCCTTATAACGTGAGAGCAGATCACATTTAGAAATATCATTTTTTTTTTGTTGACAAGTTTGTAGCTAATATTTTGACATGTAGCTCTTGTACCTCATGGAAGTATGGAACAAGACTGGAATTTGAAGAAAATAAGTATGGAACAAGATGGAAATTGAAGAAAATAACTCCCCCTCTACCTATCTTCCCATGTACTAGATTCCAAAAGCATTGCTTTCTGCATCTATAAAAGAAGAAAGGCATCCATTATTCATACTCATTCTAGATGTAAGAATAACAACAACATAAGCAAGAAATTAACATGCATGTTTCTTAGATTTAGATGAAGACTTAGATTTTTTTTTTTTTAAAATAATGAATTCGGGATTAATGTCTTTTAATGAATTCAATTTATTAGGAAGGTTTCTTCCAATCTGCCTAATAAAACAAATATATCATTTTACAATATAAGAGGGATGGGATAGGAGTATACAGACCCTAATTCTCCGCATGAATAGAATAAAATGGGAGAATAAAATAATTTGAATCATTAAAAAGTCTTTTTGGAAATGTCTTACTAATCTTTGATAAGAGCATTCTTATCAAAAGTGTTAAAAATATTAAATGCTATTTTTTAACATTTTTAACACTTGAAATCATAAAATATACCTACAATAAAGATGCTAAATGCTAAATATTGTAGCTGGATTGTAAATTTTTTTTTTTTTTGAATTCTCACCAACCCTATCTTTTCTCCCTTCTCTCTTCTCTTTCCTCTCTCACTTATCACTTCTCTCTTCTCTCTTCCATGCCTTTGTTTGTTCTCGGTGGTCCGCCGATGGTTGTGGTCTGGCGATTGTGGTCCGGCAATCTGTGTCTCCTCTTTCTCTTTCTTTATGAGTCCCCCTCTCTTTCTTTGATTGTTGATCTTTCTTTGTGGGTCAAGTTGATTTCATGGGTGGTGGAGGATCGTCCTTGTTCATGATTTCATGGGTTTGGGTTGATTTCATGGTTTGATTGTTCGACAAGTGTGAGTTTGGGTTGATTTCGTGGGTTTGGGTGACGGTGGTTCGGCAAGTGTGGCTGATTTTGGGATTTGATTTTGGCATGTGTGATATTATTTTGGTGGGTTCTATGGTTTGATTTCAGTGGGGTGATTTGATTTTGTGACTTGGTGGGTTTGTGGGTCTCTAACCGACGTGGGCATCAGCTTTGAGGGGAGATCGGCGTGGGTCATTGAATTGATCTGTGTGGGTCCCTAATCGACATGGGCATGGTGGATATTGGTATTGTGGTGGCTGTTAGGTGTGATTGGATTTTGGTATTGTGGTGGTCATTGGAATTGTGGTGGCTGGTGGCTAGTGATGGGTAAGATTGCCGGGTTGAGAGAGAGAGAGAGGATGAAAAAAAATAAAAATAAAAAAGGAATAAAAAATACACAATAAATAATATTTAAATGAAGTTGTAAAAAAAATAGAAGTTTTGACGTTGGGTGTATTATAAAGTGAGATGTTAAATGTTATAAAATGACTTTTTGGGATGCTAAATGCTAAAATTTTTAAAACTCTTGATGTGAATGCTTTAGTGTTATCCTAGCACAGTTTCTTCTATTTTCATTAATATTAAAAAATTAGTAAAAGTAACATGCGTAATTATTTTAAGTGATAAATTGTTTGATAATTAATATGCAGTGTCTTGTACCGGCATGTTCTAAAATCTTTAGTTTTAATGCAATCAAATATATATATATATATATATATATGTCAATGCTAATGTATTCTAAAAGTTATGCCATTTTGAATATATATTATTGTCAATTTCTTTAAGATATTCTCATTTTTTTCCATGTGTGTTAAAATACTTAATATTCTAAAAATAAAATAAAAATATGGTTCTTTTGACTATACTTAATTTTATGCCCTATAACGTGAAAGCAAATCAAAACTTTAATATCATTTGTTTTTTGTTTGACTAGTTTTTGTAAGTAAAATATTTACACTCTACCTATCTTCCCATGTGCTAAGATCCAAAGGCATATTGCTTCTTCCATCTATAAAAATAAAGAAAGGCCTGCATAATTCATAGTCATTCTAGCTGTAAGATCAGCAAAAACAAAAGCAAGTAAACATGACTCAGATGAAGACTCAGATTGTTTCCAGAACTTGCATCAAACCTTCTTCACCTACTCCTCACAACCTCAAAATCTTCAAACTCTCTCTTCTTGACCAGCTCTCTCCGGCCATCCATGGCAACATGACCTTCTTCTTCCCTGCCGATGACGCCGCCACCACCGACCCTGATTTGGAATTCTCACGCAAATCCCAACTCCTCCAGGAATCCGTATCTGATACCCTCACCCGCTTCTACCCCCTCGCCGGCCGCCTCCTTGATGCCTCCACCATCGACTGCAACGACTCTGGTGGGTTCTTCATCGAAGCCCAATGTGATAGCCCGCTTTCTGACTTCCTTAGCAAACCAAACTTTGAGACACTTGATCAATTCCTTCCCACCACTGACCCTCAAACCATGGAATTGTCCAAGGGTTCCATGTGGCTTATCAAGTTCACTAAGTTCAACTGCGGTGGCACCACCATTAGTGTTTCCCTTACACACAAGATCGCCGATATCGCTGCGCTACTAACGCTGTTAAAGAGCTGGACCGAGGCATGTCGAGGTTTGAGGGAACCTACTCTCCCCGATTTCACCGGATCTTCTCTCTTGCCGCCTAGAAAGATTCCGGGCATGTCAGGATCTCTGAATATTGCCGACGACAAGTTCATAGCAAGGAGGTTCGTGATCAGTGCCTCTAAAATTGCGGAGCTTAAAGAAAAAGTTATAAGCATGACTGGACGAGAGCAGTACTATCCTTCACGTGTGGAACTAGTACTAGCAAAACTCTGGAAATGTGCAGCAGCGGTTGTCAAATCAAAAACCGGGTCTTTCAAGCCCACCGCGTTGTTTCAAGCAGTGAACCTCCGAGGTAGAATGGACCCACCTCTGCCTGACACGGTGTTCGGGAACTTTGTGTGGCCGTTTGCAGTGTTTGTTGAAGAAGAGAGCGACCTGGAACTACACAAGCTAGTGCAAAGCATGAGGGAGACAAAGAATGACTTCCTCAACAAGAAGGCAAACAAGTTCAGAGGGGAGGGAGGTTTCTCGGCTCTAATGGAAGCTCTCAAAGAGAGGGCAGAGATCTTCAGGAATAGGAAGGAATTGGTGGTATACAAATGTTCAAGTTGGTGCAAATTTCCATTGTATGAAACCGATTTCGGGTGGGGCAAGCCGGCATGGATGACAAGTATAAACAAGCTTGTGAGTAATAACATTTCTTTGCAGGACACGACTGACGGTGCAGTTGAAGTTCTTATGACCTTGGATGAGGAAGAGATGTCCATATTTGAACGCCATGAGGAGCTCTTGGAATTCGTTTCAGTCAACCCCAGTATTGATGTTTGATTTCGTTCATTACTGCTTAAATTTAATGGTTTCAGGGTTTTCCAGGTGTTCTTTTTTGATGAACAGGTTTTCCAGGTGTTCATGAAACTTGTAATGTAATTGTCCTAGTATATATATTTACATGTCTTGGCTTTCGATCATGAATAGGTGATTATTTTTATTTATTTTTCTGGAGAAAATAATTATGAAATGTAAACTACAAGTTTAGTTTGGTGGGGTTGTAATTTTATAATGGGTAGGATTGTTTCGGGGCAATGATAATCTCACGTATACTATTTTACATCTATTTCTCTTTTACATTTACTTTCATGCTGTGAATGTGTGGACCTTGTTTTTTCTCCTTTTAAAATGTGCGCATCTCAACATCAATTATGAATATTTATGTAAAATGGAGGATCTACACAGGGAAATAGTATGCTTTGCTATTGGGACGTTTGCCTCAAAAAGTCTTTGTTTAAACGAAAGTAAAATTTGGGTTTGGTAATAGAAAGATATTTGAAGAGGGCTAAAAGGTTTTCTTTTCAATACATGGATCCAGTCATAAATTAAAATTGAAATCCGTCCCAGAAATATAAAGTTAACACGAAAGCAACTAATTAGTCCTTGCAGAATCATTTAGCAAAAACAAAAAGTCCTTGCAGAGTCGAAGTTAGTTGAGTCCGGTACCCTATCCCTGAAACCCATATTTACCTATTCCAAATGAAATGAAATAAAGTATGACAATTTTTAAACTTATATAATAAGTAAGAAAGAAATTAATATTTTTTAAAGGAAATGGAGAAATGTGAGTAATATTTAATTAGAGTTAATAGAATTTTGATGTTTAAAAGAGAGTTGAATATCAAAATTTAAAAATATTTAATTTCTTTATTTGTAGTAGTTGGTAGGCACGTTGAGTAAGTGTCTTTTGTTTTGTTTTGTTTTTCCTTTTTTGACTCATCTTTAGGAAAAATGGTCTCATAGGAAACTCACCTACTGCCCAAGTAATCCTGATGTGGTCCAGCTGACAGTCAAAATGTGCAACTGCATATATTAGTAGGAATAAGAAACATACAAAAGATGTTGTTTCTTCCCAAAACGCCTTTTGATTCAGGCTTTGAGGTAGTAAGAACAATGGTAAAGATCGTAGCCAAAATAACACATCCACTCTTAAGAGTACCCTAGACCATTGAGGTGTGATGCCCTTTTATAACAAGTGAACCAAGTGGATACCTTTAGGTCGAAGCTCTTGCAAGAACTCCTCGATAACTTTGAGCTTAAATGATGGGTCAATGAGATGACAATGACAGTAGCGTTAGGGATGGTACAGCTCAAATGGAATCTTGGGAGGAAAGATCAAGACGAGCTACTCAAATAGCCAAATCTTCAAAATAGAAACTAATAAAAGGTAAACAAAATAAAATAAAAAGGTGAGATAAGGTGCCTCTTGGTACTTGCAATAAGAGTTTGAAAGGCGAGAATAATTTCCATGGGTTGGGGACTTCCCCTCATGCACCATTTGGGTCTGTGATTCCAAATTGTCCATAGGATGGTGAACAAGGATTGCAAATAGAGCATCTTCCTCTGGTCCATCAATTTATAAAGCATATATATTGCAATCTACTATCCATTGCTTACCAGGGATTTGGATCAAGTCTGATGTTTTAATCGATAAGGGAGACGCATGCCAGACTTCTCTAGCTAGAGGGAAGTGCATGAAAATGAGTGAGATAGATTCCTCATCCTCTTTACAAATATATAGGACAGGTGCTAATGGCTAGAATACCCCTGTTACACGTGATCAAATTGACTGATATGCAATCTTATAGAATTTTCCACGTGTGAGTCATTGCCTCTCTTTGTAAACTTTAAACAAATCCTATTAAATTCCATTTTTTTATAGGATTTTTGCTGTCACTAATGTGTCATCTATGAACAGTGGTGACTCTAGGAATTTTTTTTAGGGTGTTTCTCAACAAGCATAAATTACACAATCTAATAAAAAGAAAATTTTATATATAAAGTTTACAATTGTCTTCTACGAGTTTTTATATTTTGAAATCATTGCATGATAATCTCATTATCAATACTACAAGCTCTATCTTTTTTAATATACACAACCAAGCAATCATTCATCCGCTGATCTTCCATTTGATTGCGTAGTTCATTCTTTTTTAATGTATTGGTTAATTTAATTATATAGCTTTAATTATTGTTGTTTAGCGTAATAATAAATTATATTGCTTTAAGTTGTTTGTCATTAATTATATTGTTTTAATTTGTTATATTGTTTAACCCCTTGTGCATATTACACATTCCATGTGTAGCACAATAATTAAAGCAGTGTAATGTGCAGCACATTACACTACTTTAATTATTGTTTACCTAGCCCTAGCCCATCAAGCCATCTACCCCCTCCCACTCAACAGACAAGCATAAGCCTGATGCCCCAATCACAATAGCCTGTCAATCAGAAAATTTTACAATCACAATACACAATATACATTACACTAAAAGACAATCAATATCTCACCAACACCAACACCAATACCAACACACTGACCAACACCAATAGATAAGATAAAGCCAAATTCAAAAAGACAAAAACAGGCAAAAAGAAAAATATAAATAAAGGTAATTCGGCTAGCCAATCAGAGAATTCAAAAGAGAGAGAGTTGCTGAGTAAAGTTAGACTATTAAAGAATAAAGAGAGAGAACCATTCATTACTTTCATTTCATTTTTTTCATTTCAGTGAGATAAAGAGAGAGAGAGAGATTGAGAGACTGAAAGAGAGTCAAAGAGAAAAAGAGAGAGAAATACCTTGAGGGAGAGAGCACCGAGCACCGAGCGGCGAGCACCGGAGCAGAGCGATCTGCTATGAGGGGCGAGTGAGCGACGGCGACAACGAGCGAGCTACGGCGATGGCAACGATGTGACCGTGGGTTTGGTTTGCTAGGATTTGGTTTTGGACCTTTGGCTTGCTCTGTATTGGGGGGGGGGTTTTTTTTTTTTTTTTTTTTTTTTATAAACACTAAAACACCTTTGTATTGGAGTTTGTTTTGCTTTTGCTCTGTATAGACTAACTATATTGGGTTTTGGTTTTCTCTGCCAGCAACGTGACCATGGGTAAGGGTTTGATTTCTGATTCTCTGTATTGGTTTTTTTTTTTTTTTTTTTTTTTTTTTTTTTTTTTTTTTTTTTTTTTGAGAATCCGTGGGTTGGGCTCACTGTGGGCTTGGTTCTGTTACAATTTTTTTTTTTTTTTAGATTTTAGTTCAAATTTTTTTTTGGGCTTTTTTTTTTTTTTTGCTTGAAAGTAGAACAAATAATTTTTTTTTTTTTTTTTTAATTTGAGGGTGTTCCTAATTTTGTGACTGAGGGTGTTCCTAATTTTGTGATTAGGGTGCTCCTAATACAGATTAAATAGAATTTTTTTTAAATTTTTTTTCAAGTCAAGGTGTTCCTAAAACACCCTGAGTTGTACATGACGTCGACACTGTCTATGAACCTCTCATACACCATCTACGGTAACCACATGTCAACCTTACATATTCAACCCTGACAACCGACTCGTACATTCATATCCATGGAAACCTCACATCGCCTTTTTCTAGGATCATCTCTTTGTGGGCTTTATGGACTTGCCTTATGCAATAAAAACTTGTTTGGGCTCCCAAGTACACACATCCCCAACCTTGCTCGAACTGCGATAGGGACCTGTAACACCTTGCTACCTTGCCACACACCACTATGAGTTTTGCCCCAACTATATTATATTAACCACCCGATCTTGTTCAATATGAGACTTTACTCACACATATATACCCAACATAAATAAATAAATAAGGAAAAAATTAGGGAACATTTATCATAAAGTAGTTCGAATAACATGCACTAAATTTAGTGTAAATACTAGCACTCATCATTCCTTCAATTTTAGTAAGTGCATGTATCTTGTAATCTATATATATAATAAAAGGTAAAATTGAGAGAAAATCCAATTAGATTTCAAATTTGAATTCAATTAAAGTCTAATTTTGCGCCATGTGTCCTATCTAATCTAAATTTTTAAATTTTGTACCAAGTGAGTTAATTCAATGTAAAAATAGGATTTCAATTAGATTTTAATTTTGCAACATGTGTCCCATTTAATCTAAGTTTTTTTTTTTGGTACCAAATGAGTTAATTTAGTATAATATGTCCATAAAAAACATAATTTTTGAATGATTTTATATTTAATTATGAGCTTTATATATATATATATATATAGAACTAAAAACAATTCAAGTTTATAAGTCATCTATATATATATATATATATATATATGTCCCATCTAAGCAAATTTTTTTAAAATTTTTGTGCCAAATTAGTTAATTTAGTGTAGAAAATGAGGAGTTCAATATAAATAAATCATAAGAAAACATAATCATATATCTAACACTATATATAAAATTAGAGGAAGAGAGAGTTTGAATGATTTTATATTTATAAGCCTTTTTTTTTTTGTATAACTAAAAAAAATTCAAATTTATAAGCCACATATATATAAATATATATATATATATATATATGTATGTATGTATGTATATAGTTACAACTTATTTATGCAAAGACATCTAAGCCGACTGAGGCTATCCCACCATTTTACTGAGAACTCTCTGTTTAATAGATTGTTGCTGATTGCATATGACCATATGTTGATCCAATGGATTTTATATCTGATGGTCATATGCAAGATTGCTGGAAACTGGGAATTGTGATGGTTAATTTGGATACTTGAGTTGAAATATCTGAGGGCATCCTGGAGAGGTTCTAGGAAGATCTGAGGAATTAATCTAAACATTTCCCACCACTTAAGGAACCGAGTCGGTACTTGGCTATTGAAATTTCTATTGAACATTAAGAACCATGAATGATCAAAGTTCTTATCCTGATAAAATAAAATCTTTTCAAAGGTGTCAATATAGTCATAGTAACTATATTGAATTCTTGTACCTTCTATTGTTCCGAGCAGGGAGGGGTGTTGGCCCCATTCTTTGCAATTGACAAACTTGGTGATGATGAGTTTGTGATAGAGGATGACTAAGGTGTCCAATTTTGACTTGATGTCTTCTATTTGAGCAGACTTTTCCTGGGTAAGGATGCTCTTATAGAACTTGATGGATTTTTCTGGGACCTTTGGAAGAAAATGCTAATTTGGTGGCAAAACTTCCATTGCTAAGGCTAATGGATCTTTTATATGTATCATGTGTGGTTCAATATAAAGGATGTGCTAGATGTAAGGTTTCTTAATGTAAGGAGACTTATTCTTTTTGCTGGATGGCTAGGATGATCTTTAGGACTGTAAAGGGCCAAAGGGATCATCTACTGAGTATGGAGTTATTGCCCTAGGTGTTGGGGATACTAAGGCAGAACTAAAACTGGGTTGGGTTAGGAGTGGCCTTTCATAGTTTGGTTTCGAGATTGTAGAAACCACATAGCGATTTGCCAAGGAAACTGGGGAAACTAGGACTATCTGGCTAGGGTTCTTTGTCTAACTAGTATTGCTGGGAGGTGACTGTTTAGGTAGCTTTGGGGGTTGGGGCTACTATGCTGGCTTTTTCCCAGAAATTTTAGGTTGGATTCTACAAGAACTCACGGGTAAGGAAATCAGAGATACTGTTTTGGTTTCCTTTTATGAATTCTATATCAAAATCAAAAATTGAGAGAGTGGCCTACCATCTTGCAAAAATCTTATTTGATGCAATGTTTTGGACATCTTTTTGTAAAACATGTTTTGCAGATTTGCAATCAATTTTGATTTAATAAACCAATTTGAAACTTTGAAATGCATAGTACTATAGATAAAATTTCTTTTTTATTAGTACTATAATTTAGTTGAGTAGAAGTTCAAATTCCTAAATGGAAACAGACTATTTGTTCAGGGGAATTAGGACTAGTACGTTGAAGGAGAATGCCACTTTAACCAATGTTAGAGGCATCTGCCTAGACAATCTTAAAGGAATTTACTGAAGGAATTCCTAAACAAGGGAGAGTCTTAACAATTTTTTTGATTGGACAACCGATGTATGGACTGGGGTCCAAGGAGGTGGATTGGTTTGAAGTCTATCAAAAAATGGTTTGCATTGCTGCCTAAGATTTTGATAGAAATCTGAAATGTAGTTAAGAGATCCTAAAATCTTTGAAGTTGGGTCTTGTCTAGGATTTGATCTGGAAATTTGTCCACAAATTGAATGGCTCTATCTATTGGTTTGATCAAATTGTGATAGATGTCAAAACCTAAGAACCGGACATATGTTAGGAAAAGTTTGATTTTTGGGGCTGAAATCGCAAGGCCATTGAGCTTGACTGTATTGAGAAACGATCGCAAATGTTTCCAATGTTGCTCAATAGATTTTGAAAATATAAGTACATCATCTATGTAAACAATAGAGTGACTGGAGAATGGATTGAAAATCTCATTCATGATGTTTTGGAATTCACTAGGTGCATTCTTTAGACCAAAAGGCATTACATTCCACTCATAATGTCCAAAGGGTGTAATGAAGGTTGTTTTATACCTATCAGACTCTTTGATCTAAATCTGTCAAAAACCATTTTTCATGTTGAACTTACTAAAGATGACTACCTTACTAAGCCTGTTAACTATGTCTCTTTTATTTGGGATAGGATATCTAACCCATTCTAGGACTTTGTTAAAGGGCTTGTAGTTGATGACTAATCTGGGTACACCTCTCTCAATCTCAGCATTTTTCTAGACATAAAAGGCTCGACATGACCAAGGTGACTTAGAATTTTTAATGATTCCTTTGCTAAGGAGGTCGTTTATCTCTGTTTAGCAAAATTCCCTGAGTTCTTGGCTCATTTGGATGGGGCGAGCTTTGGTCAGGATATCCTTTTCCTTAAAGTCTTTGACATATGGAAGAGCCACTTCATGTCTCTTTCTATGCCAAAAGGCTATGGGTAGATCAGAGCAAACTTACTGCTTGAGTTTTTCCTCAAATTCTCTAATTTTTGCTTGGATGATCTTACAAGTTAATTGTTCCTCAATTTTCTTGTGTCTTAAATCATCCTTAAGGTATTTAAGGTGTTGGGTTTTCCTATTGATCAGGTTAAGGGTTCTGGAGATGAAGACATCTTGAAGACTACTAATCTCACAAGGTTCCGAGCTCCTGAGAAACTTGAACTTAACCGATTGACCAAAAGGATGGGTAGTGATTCCTTCACTATCTGTAGTGAATGGGTATAACAGACACATGAAAGGATTTACTAGGATTACTCCGTCTGTCATATTCTTAACTAAGACAAAGGCTGTTTGGAAGCATGTGTTGTCTTGGCACACATGGGCTTTTGGGATTTTGTATTTAATTTGCATTTGGCTTCCATTTGTTGAGGATAATCATTCCCTAGTCTGCTAAAAATACTTTGAGGGAATGATTCCTTCTTGGATGCTGTTGAGATTTGCGCCTAAATCTATAAGGGCTGTAACCTCAAATTCAAAATCTTTGCTAATGACAATCTTGACTTTAGAATGCCATTTTTGGAAATCAATCCTGCTGATAGTATCTATGTATTTCTGGGCTGGTTCTTCTAAGACCATGTTCGCTGTAAGATTGGTTGACTCATCATAGACATTTTCTTCTTCACCATCTGAAGGGTTTTGGTATGTAGGGCCTACCTTATTATGACCTTCATGAGAGGTATCACCTTAATGCTCAATTCTCTGATTAAGGAAATTGTGGTCAATCCTAAGAATGGTTAAAGCCCGATCAAGCTTTTTAACTTCTTCCTTGAGGGTTCTAATCTCAAATTTGGTTTCCTTGATTTCATGTTGGAGGTCATTAATTGTGATTTCTTTCTTAGCTTTGGTAAACCTATTGAAGATTTTTTCTAGGTTAACTGGAGGTTTGAGGTTTTTGGATTTGGTTTCTTTTGTTTCTCTGAATAAAGTGCTCTAAAACTTGCTAAGGTATTGGGCCTTAACAACTGGGTCTTCTACTTTATCTATTAGGGTGAGGAGAAACTCCTCTTATTGGCTAAGAACGTTGACTAATTTTTTTTGCAACATTTGTCTTTACATCCTATTCTGACGTCTGGACCACTAGAGATACTGGATTACTCTCTAGATGATGAGAATTGGTCTGAAAGATTTCATTGTCACTAGAACTATTGGAGGACTCATTGTTTGTGTGGTTGAGTTCTAGGAGCTCGAAAATTTCATCTTTGCTAGTTTGGTCACTTTAGAGGGTGTTGATTAAAGCTTTGGCTTTGGTTCTACACTCTTTCCTAAAATGACCTTTCTTGCCACACTTATAACATTCGCTATTTTTCTTATCAAATGTTTTTCGTGTTGAATCTTTCCTTTTACCATTGACTTTATGGTAATCTTTGGATTGTTTGCTCTTCTTATAGAAATCATTTCTGCTGATGTTACTAGGCTTCTTATGGCTTCTATAATACTTGGAGGCCGTTCTTTTCCTAGGGTATTCTTTCCCTCTAGATTTCCTTTTGGATGGGGCTATGGAAGGGAGGCCATACTGAGTACAGAAGTTTCCTACTTCATACTTAGCTTTTCTCTTGTCCTTATTGGCCTGGTTTTGGATTTTCATGTCTATGCACATTTTCGGGCCTTCTCTGTGGATGACACTAGATATGTCTCCATAAGTCAGGTCATCATAATCTATGACACTTGAGGAGTTACTGAGAGTTTCCCTAATCTTATGGGCAAAAATTAAGACTGGGTAAGCCATTGATAAACTTCTCCTTCCAAAATGGAGAGTTACAATCGCTTCTGTGCATGACTCTAGTGGTAAAGACATCTTTATACCACATGTAGTCACTAAGAGTAAGACACCTGAGGTTACTTAACTGGTCGTGTATCCTAGTCGTGATGTTGCTAGTGGTCCCTATGAAATGTCTTGTAATGGTATAGATTAAGGTGTTTACTCCATCTAGGACACCTTGACCTATGGTTTCATCGAAAATTGGACATCCTTCCTTATATTTTTGGACTAAACTTTTGATCTCTTCCTTTAAATCTTCTATTAGGTCATGGTTCCACCATAACAGAAGTTTTCTTGTGAAACCTAAGACCAGAAGTTCAACTACTTCAATATGAGGGCGACCTTCATTGAGGTAGTTATTGGCTACCATAGTCATGTGTTGAATTTTATTTAAGATTTCTTGTTCTGATAATTCATCTATATTCCATTCATAGAATTTATCAGAAGATATTGAGAACTGGTTACTAACATTCTTTTCCTTAAACTGGAGGTAAGGGGGTGTTGGTCTGGGATACCAATTTTGGTGAGACTAGTTGGGGTTACCCTACGATGGTGAAGTTTGTTCACCTGTAAATCTTGAAACTGGTTTTCTAATTGTTTTATCTCCTCTTTAGATTTTGAAGAGGTGTTGCTATTGCTGCTGTTAGAAGCGATATGGATGTCTTGGGTGTTTAACCTGGGGTCTTTGCTAGTCGAAGAGGTAGTTGGTTCCTTTTTGACTAATTCTTCTAACTTCTGGTTGACTATTTCTAATGAAGTTTTATCTTTGGACCTCAGATTGGTTTGTTGAGTTACTAGTAACTTGACTAAAGGTTTTTCTAAAGACGGGATGGGGTTAACAAGGTTTCCTGACTGGGGAATGACCTTGGCTTCTATCCTATCTTCTATTCTGTCTAGTTGTTTTCCTATGACATCTAAACACTGCTTGGTGTAGTTGTTTTGCTCTATAATCTTTTTTACTAGTTTATCCTCACTAGAAGGTTTCCTAAAAGGAGTAGCAACTACTTCAAAACCTTGGTGTTTGATGGTTATATTTTCTTAGGGAGGGTGACTAAATCAATCTACTTCCTTGTTTTCTTTGGTCCAGTTTGTTTTGGTGATGACATAAGACTTTTTGTGCCATTCAAAATGGTTCTCAAAATATTCAAAGAAAGGGACATTTGTTGATATCTCTTTCATGAGCTCTTGCCATTTAGTGTACACTTCTATCTTTTGTTCCTTGGTATGATTTGCCTTAGAGGCTTCTCTTTTGACTTTGTTTGTCTCGGAGTCAAAATCATCACCTAAAGACTTATGGTCTAGGGTGAAATCCTTTTTCATGACATTGAGATGGTAGCCTACTGGGGGTTCAATCTGCTCAAAGTCTGATTAAGTTGGAGAGGATTGACTGTGATTTTCTTCCTCGTCTACGACTAAATCTTGTTTGGCTGTGTAGCATGGTATGCTAATTTAGGATCTAGTCTTGACTCCTTGGAGTTCTAGGTCCAAGTCTTTCCTAGGGAGTGGAGGTCTAGATGAGCTACACTGGGATGCAAGTCTATCTCTGAGGAGGATAGGGGATTGCATTCTGGGTTGATGAAGATCTAAAGGAAATCTAAATTTGGACTGGTCAAAACTTAGCCTTACAGTTCCATCAGTTAGCTGCTGGACAAAGTCTAAATCTGGGGTTTGGGTAGGGTATTGGACTTGAATGGAATAATTTTCATTTTGCAGGGTCCAACCTTGTGGGAATGTGACTTCTATCCATTTAAGGGTTCTGGGTACTTGAATATGAGATCTAGGTGTTGTGGACTGGATAAGAGTGGTTTCTCCTTTTAGTTCTTGTTAAGGGCTTGAACATTTAGGTTTGTCCTGATACACTTGGAGTAAACTTTGTATATTAGGGCTAACTGTTGGGTCCCTGGTACCATAAGGGTTCCTGAGGTCTTGATATTTAAGGTGAGGACTTTCTTGATATGTAGGTCATGAAGGGAAACTATGAAGTTGGGAAAGCAATCAAAATGGACAGGTCCACTACTAAAACTGGTTTGGATGGTTACTAAGAAACTATCTTCAAATCTGATGTGCCTTGTGTCTTTAAGGGCCATGAGGATTAAGCAGTTCAATCCTTCTCTGATTATGGGTTTGAGTCCTACCTAGACAAGACCTATGGGTAGAAAGTTGTGTCCTTCTTTCTGGTGTGCAACTAGAGTTGATGGTGAAAACAAATAACAGGTTTCATATTATTTGTTTATACCATAAACTTGTTCTGTAGTCTTAACATGGTAGTCTGTCTTAAAAACTTTTTTAAGGGACCAAGAAGACTTATAGATCTGATTGGTGGGGACCTTAGGGATATTCCAATCTCTTAAATTTAAATCTAAATCTGAAACTTCAAAAGACTCTGAATTGAGAATTCCAGTGTCTTCTGGAATCTCAGGGATGGACAATCGAGAGTTGGTGGAAAAGCTACTTCTAAACAACTTATTCATAATTCTGGATCAAAATTTATGTTAAACAATTAAAACCTAATCACCTTTATCTCCAAATTACTGTACCTAACCTTTGGTCTATTGCAAGGGATGTTTTCCATGACTGATTGCCATTCCTAACTTTAAGCCTTAGACGCCTATTTCCGGCTAAACGACCACTCGCTTAGGATTCTAGGACTTACAAGCCAAACTCATACCTCCCTGAAACAAATTATTGGGCTAGACACAAAAAATAAAAAAAGCAAATAACTAGAAGATAACTAGTTAACATAAACTGATAATACATAATTTTTAAACAGGAGAAAAGAAAGAAGCTTACAACCAAAATAGTTCTAGAAAAGAGGAAATATTTGCAAAGATGAGAATGGAGAAAATATAATAGATATAGAGATAAATGAAGGGGAAGGGGAGAGTTATCATAAAATAAATGTAAAATAAAATATGGGGAATGAGAGACATTATGATATGATATTGAAAATAAGGTGGTATAACCAGCCAAATGTATGAAAATAGTGTTGAATTTAATGGAACTTACCAATTGATTGTAAATTTGCAAAAACATGTTTTAGAAAAAGATGTCCAAAACATTGCATCAAAACAGATTTTTGCATGATGGTAGGCCATTCTCTCAGTTTTTGATTTTGATATAGAATTCATAGAAGGAACCCAAAATAGTATCCTTGATTTCCTTACCCATGAATTCTTGCAGAATCCAACCCAAAATTTCTGGGAAAAAGCAAGCATAGCAGCCCTAACCCCTAAAGCTACCTAAACAGTCACCTCCTAGCAATACTAGTCAAGCAAAGAACCCTGGCCAGATAGTCCCAGTTTCCCCAGTTTCCTTGGCCAATCGCTATGTGGTTTCTACAATCCCGAAACCAAATTACAAAAGGCCACTCCTAACCTAGCCCAGTTTTAGTTCTGCCTTAGCATCCCCAGTACCTAGGGCAATAGCTCCATACTCAGTAGATGATCCCTTTGGCCCCTTACAATCCCAAAGATCGTCCCAGTCATCCAATAGAAAGAATAAGTCTCCTTACATTAAGAAACCTTACATCTAGCACATCTTTTATATTGAACCACACATGATCCATATAAAAGATCCATTAGCCTTAGCAATGGAAGCTTTGCCACCAAATTGGCACTTTCTTCCAAAGGTCCCAGAAAAATCCATCAAGTTTTATAAGAGCATCCTCACCTAGAAAAAGTCTGCTCGAATAGAAGACATCAAGTTAAAATTGGACACCTCAATCTTCCTCTACCACAAACTCATCATTACCAAGTTTGTCAGTTGCAAAGAATTGGGCCAACACCCCTCCCTACTCAGAATAATATAAGGCACAGGAATTCAATGTAGTTACTATGACTATATTGATGCCTTTTAAAAGATTTTATTTTATTAGAATGAGAACTTTGATCATTCATGGTTCTTAATGTTCGACAAAAATTTCAACAGCCAAATATCAATTCCTTCTCCGATCTCCGGCCACTCTGTTCTTCAAGTACAGTACTCTTCCTTTCCTGATTTATCTTCATTTTGTCTCGAATAAAAGCTTCTTCCTCTGTATTTTCTTTCCTATTTTTTATTTTTTATTTTTTATTTTTTATTTTTATTTTAATTGTTAGGACATATGTAGAACATGTTAAGAACATATGTCATATAGATTTGGCTAATCCTTTGACAAAACGCACTTTACTTGTATTTGGGTAGATTTAGGATGTGTTTGTGTGAGAGACCGCGCCCCCAGCTCCCTTTTTTAAAACGTTGGGCCAAACCCTTGTGAATGGGTGGAGTCGTGTTATTGCCTCTCAAAATGGAGGTTCGACTATGTAAAGTTGTAATTTACAACTGTGTTGTTGTTGGCTTTTATTCCGTGCCAAATTTGATTGTAATTATGTTCAATCGTTTAAACCCTGTATTTGTTGTGGGACTTGTTGTAAGGGTTGTGTGATAGAGAGAGTGTTTGAAGACTCAAGCATTTGAAGAACTGAAGGATTCTCGCGGGTATCTTGCGACCTAGCATCCCGCGAAGTGAACAATGTGCCAGGCACATGCTGGAATGCGAAGAGTCAGGCCAGGTGGAGACAACTGTGTCTCGCGAGTATCTCGCGGGTAAGGCCTTCCCGCGAGACACCCGCGAGACTAGCTGTTCTGCCAGCCTGTACTTTTTGAGTCACACATTTTGCACCTCTCCTATATATACCATCATTACCCACAATTGTTGAGGAATGCTTCAGAGAGAAAACCCTAGCCAAACACATTGGTAATTAGAGATTGTCTTCCCCATCTTTCTCTATACATTTGCTTGTGGTATTTCCTCAACCCTTCCCTCTCCATTATCCATATCTTTGAGAGGTTGATAGCCCAAACACTTACCACACCTTGTGAGTGCTGTGTGACGTTTTGGTGCTGCTGGGAAGCATTGGAAGAAGCCTTGAATGGCAGATGCAACATGGAGCTTGTTGCGGGATCCGGATAACTAGGACAAGACACGGTTCCGAGAAGCCTTGTTGGAGTAGGAGCTTGGAGGGCTTAGGTACAGCGGGTAGACTAGGCTTGGAGGGTCTTTTGCTAACCCATGTATCCCAACTGATTGTCTAGTGGATCGATTTCCGCTTGGAGGGCGGTAGAGAGGTTTTTCGCCGAGTTCTTCGGTTTCCTCTTCGTGAACACGTCTTGGTGTTTTCTGTGTTTGCATCCTTCTTCCCTACTCTTGTTTAATTCCATTATACTGCTGTGTTGCTTAGTTTATGGATTAGAGTAGCTTACTTGTTCATCCGCTCGCTTTTACACTATTCCGCACTTTGTATTAAAGTTGTGTAAAATCTATTGAGCCGTAATTTTAATTTGGGGGTCTAAACAGCTCTTGTGTTTTCAACACATTTTCGAGCTTTCAGACTAGTTATATTTTACCCTTTAGATTAAGGGTTTTACAATGGAGTCGCCACTTATTTAATTATTGAAAAAATTAGAAAACCATAATTGAAAAATTCCTCATTTTATTAATTTGCAATTGAATTTACATTGATTATAGGAAAATTACATGACTTTGGTTTTAGATACAATCTAAGATAAAGTACATGGCTTTGTTTCCTAGTTACAATCTAGAAATTGAAAATTATAAGGATAAGCATTGGTCTATCAACCCTTGATCTAAGTTCGGAGGCTATGTTACAGGGTGGGAAGGTGTTAGGCACCCACCTTGCCCGGTGAAACCAGTCTTCTAGACTATGGTGGCCAACATTCATATCACATCATCTAATATGTCAATTAATTTACATGTTTAATTTAAAGTGTGTGCATGTGATAAACCCTAATTCAATTTATTAAGCATTGCGTTTGGATTGAAAAATAAATTCTAGTGAATGTGTGTGGATGGTGATAACCTAGATTCAAAGATTTGAAAGAATTGTTAGACAAACATGTTTTTCATATTTTTGATGTGGATTTAAGATTAAAACTAATGATATACATGAACATGTGATGAACAACCAAGAATATGTGAAGAATACATAAGAACAATTAAGAACATTCAAATATATTTAAGAGAATTTAAATAATTACTATCATGCTTTAATCTTAAACTCTCATCATGGAAATACAAAAAACAATTAGGAAAAGGGATTATACCTTCATGCAAGATCCATATGGTGGAGGAAGAGACTTTTGAGGGAGATCCTAAAGGTGGAGGAAAAGAAGAGTTAGGAGAGGAAGAGTGA
The DNA here is from genome assembly GCA_023621385.1 of Quercus gilva. Taxonomy (NCBI): domain Eukaryota; kingdom Viridiplantae; phylum Streptophyta; class Magnoliopsida; order Fagales; family Fagaceae; genus Quercus; species Quercus gilva. Next base: position 34,399,377 of record CM042484.1, read on the forward strand.
GTCTCACTCAATACCTTAAGTCTTAGGAAAACCAAGATATGACAAGACTACTCTACTTCACTAGAACTCAAGAGAGGAGAAGAGAGGGGGGTTTTTTTTTGTGTCTTGGAATGAATGAGAGGGAGAGTTTATATAATAGTGGTGGAGGAAATATGAATGGAAAGCCATTTAATGAGGGTTGACAAAGAATCATGAACCTAGACCTCATTTTAGCCTTGGAGAAAATCTTGTGCATTAAATGGAAAGATTGGTGGGAGTGAGGAGCAAGCCAAAATTCGGTTTTTCCGTAGCTGCTGTAACAGCTTATAGAGCCAACTTTGAAAAATCATATCTAACTCAATTCTGATCAGAATTGCCTCATTCTTGTGCTCAAATTGAAGCCCCGGATGTCTAGTTTCTGGGAAAATTAACCTCATTCACAGATTCAAAATATTCTGAGAGATATTGATGAAAAGGCGAGCAGAGGTCATTTGTTAGAAAATGGTTTCAGCACAATTAATATTAATAGGTCCCAAATTAGCTCCCAATTAACATTAAATGGCTCCAATTACTCTCATTTCAGACTTAATTGGTTCCAAATTTACTCTAATTAAAAGATAATTACACAAATTACTCATTGAATAATTAATGTTTAACTATCTAATTAATTAGGTGTATACAATCTCACCATAAAATGTAGTCCTAACCAATCAAATTATGACACATCATTGATCTCCAATCGATTACACTTAGAACCAATTGAAATCAATTATTCATAATCACATATAGTTGGACTCAATTTGTGATAATGCATCTCAGCCATTAAAACTTGATTTGATGATAACTTTCAATCTGGTGGTCCGATTAGGGCTTATGACCAGTTGATTTGACTGTTACAACATCAAAATCATTTTGGTGAAATGAGATTAAGGATCTAATGGCCAGAATCAAGATGCATATTTCTGAGGTGAAAGCACCATTTTACCTTCCATGTGAGGTTAAATGCGGGTTGCAAAATGGGGTGTCAACAAAATGCCCCTCATTGGCAGAGCTTGAAAAGTGAATGTCAATGTATGAAAGAGACACCTAACTTTGCAATCAGTATTTAACCGTGGTGAATGTTTGATGCATGTAGATAAAAATGTAAATGGTCATGTTGTGGATCAAAATGTGGACTGAATCTTGAGGGAGATTGCCTACGTACCTCTTGGTGGGAGGATCAAGTCCAAACGTAGTTCATGCACGCAAATTTTTTTTTTTTTTTTGAATAAGTACAAGACATGCTTACCTGAGGTCAAAAAAATGGAGGACCAAGGATCCTGGCTCATGTTTTCAGAGGACCTAGGATTTTTGGATCTTGGCTTGTGTTTTTAGAGGACCAAGGTTTTTTTTTTTTTTTTTTTTTTTTGGGGGGGGCTTTGGCTCATGTTTTCAGAGGACCAAAGGTTTTGGATCCTGGCTCATGTTTTCAGAGACCTAGGATTTTTGAATCTTGGCTCATGTTCTCAGAGGACTAAGTGTTTTTTTTTTTTTTTTTTTGGGCTTTGGCTCATGTTTTCAGAGGACCAAAGGTTTTAGATCTTGGTTCATGTTTTCAGAGACCTAGGATTTTTGGATCTAGGCTCATGTTTTCAGAGGACCAAGGTTTTTTTTTGGGCTTTGGCTCATGTTTTCAGAGGACCAAAGGTTCTGGATCTTAGCTCATGTTTTCAGAGACCTAGGATTTTTGGATCTTGGCTCATGTTTTCACAGGACCAAGGGTTTTGGATCCTGGTTCATGTTTTCAGAGACCTAGGATTTTTGAATCTTGGCTCATGTTTTAAGAGGACCAAGGGTTCTGGATCCTGGTTCATGTTTTCAAAGACCTAGGATTTTTGGATCTTGGCTCATGTTTTTAGAGGACCAAGGGTTCTAGATCCTGGTTCATGTTTTCAGAGACCTAGGATTTTTGGATCTTGGCTTATGTTTTCAGAGGACCAAGGGTTTTGGATCCTGGTTCATGTTTTCAGAGACCTAGGATTTTTGGATCTTGGCTCATGTTTTCAGAGGACCAAGGGTTCTAGATCCTAGTTCATGTTTTCAGAGACCTAGGATTTTTGGATCTTGGCTCATGTTTTCAGAGGACCAAAGGTTCTGGATCCTGGTTCATGTTTTCAGAAACCTAGGATTTTTGGATCTTGGCTCATGTTTTAAGAGGACCAAGTGTTTTTTTTTTTTTTTTTGGGCTTTGGCTCATGTTTTCAGAGGACTAAAGGTTTTGGATCCTGGTTCATGTTTTCAGAGACCTAGGATTTTTGGATCTTGGCTCATGTTTTCAGAGGACCAAGGTTTTTTTGGGGCTTTGGCTCATGTTTTCAGAGGACCAAAGGTTTTGGATCTTGGCTCATGTTTTCAGAGACCTAGGATTTTTGGATCTTTTGGCTCATGCTGATATGTGTGGGCCTTTTACCCTAGTACCTGCAAAATAAATATTTTCAATTAGTAACAGAGTCATTCATTGAAAAGAATTCAGCATACCTGGCGAATGCCCCTAGTTTAGGACATATTCCATGCTTTGATGAATGCTGAGGGAAGACAATTAACTTGATGTTGCACCACTGGAGAATATGGAAGAGGATCATAGCTTTCTATTCCTGAAGAAGAATTTAATGAAGATTTTTTTTTTTTTTTTTGAAAAATTTGGAAATCTTGAATTTTTTTCAAAGAATTGAAAATTTTGATTGATGATTTTTTTTTTTTTTTTTTGAAAAAATTTGGAAATCCTGAATTTTTTAAAGGAATTGAAAATTTTGATTGATGTTTTTTTTATTTTTTGGAAAAAAATTTGGAAATCTTGAAAAAAAAAATTTTTGAAGGAATTGAAAATTTTGATTGGTGAATTTTTTTTTTTTTTTTTTTAAACCTAAGAAGTATGAGCCCAATGCCCCTTGTCCCCAGGCTTTTTTGAAAATTCCTTTTTTTTTTTTTTTTTTTTTTTTTTCTTTTGTGAATGCAACCTAGGAACCCAATGCCCTTAGTCCCAAGGCTTTTTGAAAATCTTTTCTTTTCTTTTTTCTTTTTGAAAGCAACCTAGTAAGCTTGAGCCCCTAGTCCCAAGGCATTTTGAAAATTCTCTTTTTTTTTTTTTTTTTTTTTTTTTTTTTTTTTTTTTTTGGAGATTTGAAGATTTATTCATTATCAAAAAGTGAAGAAGATGAAGATGAGGATGGAGTAAAAGTGATGAGATTTGAAAAACCTATTCTTTGAATGAGACCAACTTTGGCTAGAAGTTGATGTGGATTGCTGGATAAGTCCTTGCTTAATTCCTGCAAAAAGATAATTTCAATTAGCAATGGATTTATTCATTGAAATGATTTGGAGGTACTTACCCAATGCCCCTAGTTTGGGGCATATTCCATGCTTAGATTGAAGCTAAATTCATTTGATATTGTGACCATTGGGGAACATGAAAGAAGATCATGGTCTGCCATCATTGGTTCTTGCAAAAAGGCTTTCTTTCTCTAGCTTGTTAGAAACCAATTATTGTGAAAATTTGCACACAATATAAATAGGCCAATGCTCCAAGTTTAAACATGCTTAATGCAAACAAATGGGCTTAACCTAACATGCACCTAAACAATTTTGTCACATTGTTTTGACTTTGTTCTCCAAGGTTGTTTAGGTGATTGAGACCGAGCCTCTACAAGGCTGCCTACGTACCTCTCTCATAGAGGATCAGGTCAAGACGTAGTTCAAGAAAACTGGATTTTGAAAAAGAATGATTTTTTTTTTTTTGGAACAAGATGTGATCCTTTGAACAACCATTTTAGCAAATCAAAGTGTTTAAGAATCAAACAAATCTCCTTGATTGGGAAGGATCAAGATCATTAAACTCATGTAATCAAAATTTGCTTCTTTCTTTTGAACATTGTCAGATTATGTCTTCAAAGGCAATTAAGAAATAAAATGTGATAATATTTAGGAATCACATTATTGGATGCAAATAAGGAGAGTGCTCCAAGTTTGAAAGTTCTTTTGAGCCATTTGGGGATTTGAGAATTTGAGAAGTTTTGTCCTTCAACATATCATGTAGTGGGGTTTGAAAATCTTAAGCATTTTTCCTTTTTAATTCAAGAGAAAAATATTGGTAGAGTTTAAGATGCGCCTACAATTAGCAAGACTTCAAGGAGGTCTTATTCATGGGTTGTAATGTAGGCTGGTTTTAGGTTATGAAATGAATGATATAAAAAGGCTCAAAATTCCCTATGATGTTTCCCCAAGTATGCATTATTCAAAAATCAAGAATTGGAGGAGTTTTCCCATTTCTTCTTTGCCATCTTCTCACTAGTCTTCGTTGATCACCTGTATCAACGTTTATTTTTATGCTCATTCCCTTGAATCATACCTCTAAACTTTCATCTTGTAAAATCCTTTTCTTTTTAGGTTACACCTTCAAGTTTTTAATTTGCTAGGATTTTCCTAACTTTTGCCTAGACCACCCTTTTGGGTTTTTAGCCTAGCGGGCTTTCTTTTTTTTTTTTTTTTTTTTGGGCCCTAGCTTTTGCCTAGACTGCCCTTTTGGGTTTTCAGCCTAGCGGGCTTCTTTTTTTTTTTTTTTTTTTTTTTTTTTGCCCTAGCTTTTGCCTAAACTACCCTTTGGGGTTTCAGCCTAGCGAGCTTTTTTTTTTTTTTGGTTGTCTTTCATCTCTTGATTGAATGATCTTTTTGGGGATCTTTTGCCTTCCTTGTTTTTCTTAGCTTAAGTCATTGTGATGCACTCTTTTTACATCTTTCTTGCCTCGATGCACTTGCACATTTCTATGCTTGATGAATCTTTCCTTTTTTGATGAAATCTGTTTTGGATGAATCTTGTATTCTTCTTCGCATGATGAATTTTAGGCTCTTCAAACTTGATGCACACTTTTTTTTCTCTCACATTGATGGAATTTCATTTCTCTTTTCTTGATTAAGTGAAAGCTTATTTTTCTTTGATGATCTCTTATCTTTAGCTTAATGAATTCTCTTCTTGTCTTTCATGTCCTCTAGGAGAGCTTTATCAATTAGCTTCAAAGTTCAAGGTCAACTCCTCCTTAACATGAGATTCAAGCATACATACTTTGAATTTTCCCACCCTAGGTTTAGATTTTAGTAGGTTCATGCAAAAAAGAGGCTAAGTGTTTAAAGGCTCAAATGGGCTAGCAATGGATAATGATCATTCTAGGTATTAAGGTATAATCTTGTTTTACCAAAGATGGCCTCCTATCCCTAGCAATGCTTGCTTGTAGGCACAATGACTTAAGCTCTTTTAATAAATTCATCTTAAAAGAAAAAGTATGAATGCTTTAATGTTGTGAAACAAAAAATCTTTGAAAATTGGTTTGAGTGTATGGTTTCTTGGGATTTTTCGATGGATGGATTCTTTTTGATTGCCTTTTAAGACCATTTCTTCTTATATTCTAAGTCAAGTAGCAAAAGTTTTTAGTTACATGGATCAAATGAAATTAATCATTCCTTGGTACAAGTTGATTGCTCAAGCCTTTAAACATCAAGATTTAGAAAATATTTTGTCCAAGGGATCCTCATGTACCATTTTGAAATGAGACTTCTTCTTTTCTTTTTTTTTTCTTTTTTTTTTCTTTAATCTTGAAAGAGAAAAAAAAAATTGGGTCTTTTTGAAAAAGTCACTAGGAAGTTCAATGGCCCTAGATTTTTTTTTTTTTTTTTTAAATGACTCAAAGGCCCAATGCCCCTAGTCCAAACACTTTCTCATTTGAAAATTTTTTTTCTTTTTCTTCTTCTTTTTTTTTTTTTTTTTTTTTTTTTTTTTTTTTTTTTTTTTTTTTTTGGAAAGATTTGGGAATCTTGATTTTTTTTTTTGAAATTTTTTTGAAATTTTTTTTTGAAATTTTTTTTGGAAATATATACATGAACAAAGTACATCAAATGCTACATGGATTTTTAGACTTCAAAGAAACATAGAAACATGGAATAAACTAACAAACTTTAAGCTTAGCCATGATGTTGCAAACCAAATGTGGAGTGAGGCAAAGTTGGGCCACTTGCTTCTTCTTGGTCCATTTAAGATGCTTGAGACTTGGTATGCTTGAACCTTGATTATGATAAAATAGCTTGGGCTTGCACTTGGAAGGCTTGAACCTTGATTATGATCTTTTGGTATTTGCTTGAAATGGATTGGGCTTACACTTGGAAGGCATGCATCTTGTGAGCTTTTGGCCTTTGATGTTGACCATGTCTATACACCTTCAATGGGCTCAAGTGTTGGGCTTAGACTTATTCAAGAAACAATTTTGGGCTTCCATGCCAAGTAGGGTTCAATCATAGGCTTTTGGGCTTAAGTTCATTCATAACATACAAGGTTCAAACAATTATGATGGGCTCAAGCGTTGGACTAAAGTCATCATGGTTCAAACAACGGCCAAACAAATGCATAATGAAATGCAATTTACATGGACCGACCTAAAGGTAGGTTCTATGGGTCATTACAACATGGGTAGAAGGTAGGTCAAAGGTCCCCACAAGCTAGGACGTCGTACCTCCCAACTTATGACGCCAGGAGTGCCGCGTTAGTCTGAACGGTACAGTTTGTCCCTATGAATCACCATGGCATAACCATGATGATCCTTGTTGCGGTGGGTGGTAGGTTCACCGCTGGGTATGTGAGTTTCAGGAAGACCACAATCCACGGCTAATACTACCGGGCTTTCGAGCTAGCACACAAATAAAATAAATTTCATTCAAGCAAATGATGCATGACATGCAATATAATGACATATTAGACATATTATATACAAAAAGCAATAAACAAACAATGACATGGTTGGCCACCATAACTTAATTGAAGCCTAACCCTCAATATCCCCAGTGGAGTCACCATTGTGAGAGACCGCGCCCCCGACCCCCTTTTTTATAGGAATGTTGGGCCAAACCCACATGAATGGGTAGAGTCGTGTTATTGCCTCTCAAAATGGAGGTTCGACTAGTTATATTTTACCCTTTAGATTAAGGGTTTTACAACGGAGTTGTCACTTATTTAATTATTGAAAAAATAAGAAAACCATAATTGAAAAATTCCTCATTTTATTAATTTGCAATTGAATTTACATTGATCATAGGAAAATTACATGACTTTGGTTCTAGATACAATCTAAGATAGAGTACATGGCTTTGTTTCCTAGTTACAATCTAGAAATTGAAAATTATAAGGATAAGCATTGGTCTATCAACCCTTGATCTAAGTTCGGAGGCTATGTTACAAGGTGAAAAGGTGTTAGGCACCCACCTTGCCCGGTGAAACCAGTCTTCTAGACTATGGTGACCAACATTCATATCATATCATCCAATATGTCAATTAATTTACATGTTAAATTTAAAGTGTGTGCATGTGATAAACCCTAATTCAATTTATTAAGCATTGCGTTTGGATTGAAAAATAAATTCTAGTGAATGTGTGCGGATGGTGATAACCTAGATTCAAAGATTTGAAAGAATTGTTAGACAAACATGTTTTTCATATTTTTTATGTGGATTTAAGATTAAAACTAATGATATGCATGAACATGTGATGAACAACCAAGAACATGTGAAAAATACATAAGAACAATTAAGAACATTCAAATATATTTAAGAGAATTTAAATAATTACTATCATGCTTTAATCTTAAACTCTCATCATGGAAATACAAAAAAAAAATTAGGGAAATGGATTATACCTTCATGCAAGATCCATATGGTGGAGGAGGAGACTTTTGAGGGAGATCCTAAAGGTGGAGGAAAAGAGGAGTTAGGAGAGGAAGAGTGAGTCTCACTCAATACCTTGAGTCTCAGGAAGACCAAGATATGACAAGACTACTCTACTTCACTAGAACTCAAGAGAGGAGAAGAGAGGGGGTTTTTTTTGTGTCTTGGAATGAATGAGAGGGAGGGTTTATATAGTAGTGGTAGAGGAAATATGAATGGAAGGCCATTTAATGAGGGTTGACAAAGAATCATGAACCTAGACCTCATTTTAGCCTTGGAGAAAATCTTGTGCATTAAATAGAAAGATTGGTGGGAGTGAGGAGCAAGCCAAAATTCGGTTTTCCCGTAGCTGCTGTAACAGCTTGTAGAGCCAACTTTGAAAAATCATATCTGACTCAATTCTAATCAGAATTGCCTCGTTCTTGTGCTCAAATTGAAGCCCCGAATGTCTAGTTTCTGGGCATATTAACCTCATTCACAGATTCTAAATATTCTGAGAGATATTGATGAAAAGGTGAGCAGAGGTCATTTGTTAGAAAATGGTTTCAGCACAATTAATATTAATAGGTCCTAAATTAGCTCCCAATTAACATTAAATGGCTCCAATTACTCTCATTTCAGACTTAATTGGTTCCAAATTTACTCTAATTAAAAGATAATTGCACAAATTACTCATTGAATAATTAATGTTTAACTATCTAATTAATTAGGTGTATGCAACCTCACCATAAAATGTAGTCTTAACCAATCAAATTATGACACATCATTGATCTCCAATCGATTACACTTATAACCAATTGAAATCAATTGTTCATAATCACATATAGTCGGACTCAATTTGTGATAATGCATCTCAGCCATTAAAACTTGATTTGATGATAACTTTCAATCTAGTGGTCCGATTAGGGCTTATGACCAGTTGATTTGACTGTTACAACATCAAGATCATTTTGGTGAAATGAGATTAAGGATCTAATGGCCAGAATCAAGATGCATATTTCTGAGGTGAAAGTACCATTTTACCCTCCATGTGAGATTAAATGCGGGTTGCAAAATGAGGTGTCAACAGTTTGATACTTTAAGGAACAAGAGTTCAAGTCTAGTATTGAAGCCATGCAAGTCTATCTAAGAATCAAGTGAAGAAGTGATATTCATTAAAGCTCGACAAATATCTCGACAAATGTATCTATCAAGATTTAATATTTGAAGCCCGACAGCTGTATCCATCGTGAATTATGAAATTCATATTTTCAGATCTGATTTCACGCATATCCATGTGTATTTGTGTAAGGTTTCTTTTCTCACAACCCTAGACATATATAAGAATTATTTTAAGGGCCGTCTAAGAGAATGCAACTTAATGCAAAGTGACTATTTACTCAAATTGTGACAGGAGACAATTTGCCCTAGTTCATCTTTCTCTTGAAGAAGCTGCTGTGTTTGTATGCGAAGGGTTTTGTAACCAAGAAGCTTCTAGGTCTTCATCGTGTGGATGAATTGAAAAACTTTGTAGCCAACATCTTTCTCTAGTTGGTGTGTTAGTCACGTACTTGGATCCGTGCATCAATTGGTTAGTCATGCACTAGGAGCCGCGCATTGAAAGGAGAGATTGTCACTACATTACAAGTCCAATTGTGTATTAGGGTAAGGGTTCAACTGTAGGTTGGTATAAGGTACTGGGATTCCTTTACTTGTAATCACTTGTTTTGATAATAGTGGATTCTCGGGAGTGGCAACCTTAAATTTATCCGGTAGGGTTTTGCCTCGGTGGTTTTCCCCATTCATAAACAAATCACCCGTGTCAAGTTTAATTTTCGCTGCATTTAGTTATTTGGTAATTTGTTTATACTACCACATGTATTGCATGTTAAATTAACTTAATTAATTTACTTGGCTAATTAATTGGTTAATTTACCTAAGGAATCAATACATTCTTGGCCTATCATTGATGTATGAGTATTTTGAGGTTAGGCACCACTGCCCTCTGTTTCTTTTCTTTTCGCTCGTTTAGGGGTGCTTCTTGGGTCTAGTAGTGGCTATCCAGAGGTTAGGTCTTTTGCTTCTAAGGGTAATGCCTTAGGTTTAGTCTTGGCTGACCTTAGCCCCTTGCTGCCTCAGTCCTTAGATTGGTTTAAGTCTATGAGAGCAATGTCAACAAAAGTGAGATCGAGTGAGTTGGATACGGGTTTGTCATCTAGCGATAAAGCTGTAAAAGTTGATACCACTATCTCAACACCCTCGTCTTTAAACCTTTCGTCTTCCTCACCCACTGTGTTGAGGGCTTTCCATGCCTTTAAGGAAGTGTGTTCTCTGGACATGGATACACTCTTCAGATTTAAGGATAGGTTTCCAATTCCTGACGAGACCAGGATCCGTCTCCTTTGTTCAAGTGAGAAGGCTTGTGTTTTCAATCCTGGGGAGGTGTGTTTTTATAAGGCTGCCCTTCTGAGCGGCCTCAGATTCCCTATCCATCCTTTCATCATGGAGCTTCTCCACCACCTAGGCATAGCACTGGGGCAACTTATGCCAAATACTTGGAGGATCGTCATTAGTTGCATGGAGATATGGATGATCGTAACGGAGGGAGATATGATTTGGATGGATGAACTCCTACATCTATACTGTCTAAAAGAGTCAAAGGAGTTTGGGTACTACGAGCTGGTGCCCTGGGATAGGAAGGCCCATCTTATCACGAGTCTACCCTTGTCATTCCACTATTGGAAGTCTAGGTACTTCTTCGTTTCTAAAAATGGCTAGGAAACCCTCTCGGAGGATCTTTGGGGAGACATACCTAGGTTGTTGCGTAGGTGGGGGACACCCAAGCTTGGTGCGTCTTCCTTCATTTATGTTTTGTTTTTGTTGTCCTTTTTCCCTCTTTTTTTTTTTTTTTTTTTTTTTTTTTTTTTTTTTGAAAGTACTTACCTTTGGTTCATCTAACTCTAACGCCTCGCATTTGTTTTTTTCTTGCAGCCAAGGCTTGTCCAAAGTTAAAGAGCAGGTACAAGAACCGCATTAAGAGTGCTACGGAGTACGTGAGGACTATTGACGATTTTGATGAATTGATTGTCCCCAGGATGTGGGCTCATCATTTCTTAGGTCCTGAACCTTCCCACTACGTCTTGCGTGCAATAGCCAAAGAAGATAAAAGTAAGTGCTTATCGTTTAGCACCCTCGTCCTTCCTTTTCCAACTTTATTGCTAACATCTTGTTTGTGGTGGTCTTTTGCAGAAATGATGACCAAATTTAACCGGTGTTATATGCTAAGCTAATGGCCAAGAAGAACGAACCCTTATCCAGCCTTGCTCAGAAATGTCCTAGGGTGGTGAAGGAGGTCGTGGAGACCACCGTGTCTACTCTCGTCACTTTTGACCCCAAGGCTGCTTCTCTTGTTACCTCTGTCGAAGAGATCACTCCTCGTCCAAAGAGGGCTCGTGGTAGCGACAAGGGAAAGAGCAAGGTTGACTCCAGCATTTGGGACGATGTTGCCACTACCACTGCCATGAGGAGGGCTCACAATGTCATCACTCCTGAGGAACTGAAAGGTCTAAACTCTATTCCTTCTCACGAGCTTGTGAGTCGTCACATCCCTAAGCTCGTCCAGGTATACTCTTGAACTTTATCCTTGTCATAAAAATTTTCTTTTTTGGAATGATTCTTTTTGTTCCTTATTGTAGCTATATTTTCTATTTAAGGTCCTGGGAGAGGCCATCCATCTTACCACTGAGTACTTGACTAGCAAGGAGAAGGTCATTATGATCAACTCCAAAGTTAATGCCCTAGAAGCTGAAGGTTCCACCTTGAGGAAGGAACTGATAGTAGCGATGGACGACGGGAACCAGATGAAGGTGTTTGTTTTTAGACCCCTTAAAACACAATTGGATTAACCTAGTTAATAAGCCAAGTTATTACTTAGTCCAAATTCCAGATCTAGGTAACACAATAACAATCATATCAATGTAAAGTGCGGAATATAAAGAACACAAAGATATGATGACATAAGAAAACCAAACCGATAAAAAACCTGGGGAGGATTTAACTTAACTATTCTCAAGGTAAACCTAAATCCACTATGAAAGAATCAAAGTTTTACAATAGCAATTTAGACCATTAACATCCTATTACTACCTCATGTAGAAAACTTATTGACATGACCACGTGCAAGCTCCGAGACCACGGACTCCTTTTTTCTTAGATTCTCCAGCAAGTACAAGCACTCCTGCTTGTATATCTTTAAGCACTTTAGTGCAGCAATTGAATGATCATCAAGCTCTCAATGAAATCTCCTTCTTGATAATCGTAAGCATGTGTGAAGGCAACCACCTCTCAGATCTCACAAGAGATTCACACACACAGCAAATAGAGCCACCTTAGAGAGCTTTTGGGTACAAAACTCTAAATACAAAAGAGGCACAAGATGCACTCTAATCTCTCTAAAAATCTCTATAAAAACGTGCTTAGGGTTTCCTTTATATACTAGGAAAAGTAGATTTGAAACCCTAATCCTTAATGGGCTTAGGCTGAGTTGGAAAATTCTGCAGAAAAACGTTATGCCCGAACTTTGATCGGCCGAGTCTAATTCTCGATCGATCGCGCCAGAACGAATTGCATAATGAATTCTGTAGCAGCTCAATTCCAACTTTACATAAAACACATACTTTGAGCAAGTCTAAAACAAGACTAAAAACTTGTTTTGATCATGGTTTGCCAACAATACAAATTAGAGTTCTAATACATTAGTTCCTAAGTACTTAGAACCTAACAAACTCCCCCTTTGGCAATCCGTGACAAAACACAAATACAATGCTCAAAGTTACAAGTAAAAGCCCTTTACAAAAATAATGCCCATTACTAAATAATCCAACCTAACTACTATCCATCAGTTGCAAGTGTAGACAGCAGCACGACTGAATCAACCTGTATTGTCATGCCCCGAACCCAAATATAAAGATAGGCACGTGACAACTGTCGTATGCTTATAAAGTAAGCACTTTACAAGTGTGCAAGGCCTTCTTAGCAACTAAAATTTATTATAAAAAATTAAATCAAATAAATCCAAAATACCTCAATGGTTTCTTTATGAATAGATCTCCAATAATTTAATAGGAACAAAATTCAAACCTCATGTACATAATGCCTATTGGCCAATAAATATAAAACTATTAGAAGACTACCTAATTCCAAAATCACTAAGCTTCTTTCCCTGCTCACAACACAACATCAAAACTTCTACAACTTGCTTTTCTTCACAATCTGAAACTAGAGAGGAAAAAGGGGTAAGTTGACAGCTCAATAAGTAACCAAAATCTTAATAAGTTCCATCAAGCAATAGATCTGTAAAGTATAAGATGTAATATGTGTTTTCAAAAGTTATAATATACTATGTGTTTTCAAAATAACTAAAGAAGTTTCATAGTCTTAAAATAATAAGTTGCACATAGATCACATACTTTAATCTTACAATATCATAGACGGTTTAGACAATAGTCAATTTTCCATATATCAAAAGCTATACCTTACACTAGGTTCCAAAAACATATAAGCAATTTTAGTGACTCAAAATAGTTCAAATACTCAAACATTTCCAAAATCACATATGTAGTTTTAATGACTCAAAATAATTCAATATTCAAACGTAATTCATATCCTTAACAATCTTATGACTATGGTCACTCTATATCCCTGTGACTGGGCATCAGAGTACCAATAAATAACCCCCATTGACTAGGTATCAGAGTACCAATGAATAACCCTCATTGGTTTGGGTATCAGAGTACCAATAAATAACCCCCATTGGCTGGGTATCAGAATAAATTCATAGTCAGATTGTTCATAATCATATATATGAAATCATAGTTTCCAACAAAAATATATTTTATTCAAATACATATACATATATATATATATATAATCATATATTCAATATTCAAATCTATTTGTGATATTTCTATAATTCTTCACTTTAAATAGCTAAAAAAAAAACAATTAAATAAAATAAACCTTATATTCAATGCTCATGTATATTTGTGAAAATTCTTTATTCTTTACTTTGAATCCGTATAGCCAAAAAAACAATTAAATAAAATAAATCATATATTCAGTAATTAGATATATTTGTGATAATTCTTTACTTGAAATCAATAATACAATAGAAATAAAATTGTGACAACTGTAAACAATTTTTCAGTAGTTAAAATACGCAAAATAAAACCAATTAGGATAAAGTTACTTACCTCGGCTAACTCACCACAAGGATCTTCTCCCTAACACTTTCTCTAAAATTCTTATATATCACCTAAACAATTTTGAAGCACTATACTCAATAATCAAATAATTCAAGAGAAACTTAAAACGGTACCCGGCTAGAAGAGAAATTGTTAAAAATATCTCATAATTTTTCACTATTATCTCAAAGCAAAAATCCACTTAGTCATATATATAAATCCCCTAGGATAATATGCATAAAGGGTTGAGGTCATTTGTAAAAGAAGAGCAACAGGTCAGGTACACATGTTTCCCTTTTTTTTTTCTTTTTTTTTTTAAAAAATTTGGTAGCCGGCCCATCTTCAACAAATACACTATTACGTACACCTTTTCTTCTTCTTATTTTTATTTATTTATTTATTTTAGCTTGTGAGACCTCAAACCTATACTACTAGACTTTTGTATTTTCCCAACTCTATCAATTTTGGGTACAATTCCTTAAAGCAGAACTATGTAGAATCTGACCCACTATGGCCATGCCTAACCTCCTGCAAACCCATCTACACTTAACGCAATTGAGGCATAGAAAAAGAATACCCAACTATTATCGAGACAGTACAGGTACCAAGAATATGATTTAATCCCTTGATTGTTCCAATCGTAAAATTCATTAGAGATTTAAATAGTTTCACTTCTTGGCCAAAATACCCACATAAAAAAAAATAATCTAATTCCAAATAAAGCTTAGATTGGACAAGAAAGAGATTCTTAGGCTCTTACCTCAAGGGTGTAGTCAATTCGTCTCCACTTCAGTCCTTTGGGTAGTCTCATCTCTCAAAATATCTCCTCAGATACGTTGACTTAATAAGCTTATATAGTTAGGGTTTCAACCTTATTTTCTAAAAATCCCTTAGAAATATTAATTACAAAATTGACCCCATAAACAAATTTACTTACATAGCCTTCCTTTTAATTTTTTTTTTATTTTTTTTTTTTCGGGGTTATTACATGTATATTTCCTAAAACACTTAAACAAAACGCATAAACGCATGTGTGGAAAATACAAGTAAAATAGAAATAAATTCTTGACTTCACAAAACACAAAACAAGGACATATATCATGAATAACTCATAAATATAAATCAATGAGCAGTGAAACAAGAAACATATATAAAAACTCAAGCAAATAACAAATATGCAAACTAACTCTCCCCCTAAGTTAGATACGAAAAAAATAATATATGTATTTTCTCCCCCTTTCAAAAACAATTTCAGCTCCCCCTAAACAAAACAAACAGGATTCCTATATATTCTCACATTTCATCTAAATCTCCCCTTTTTTGTCACGTATTGACAAAGACAACTCATTGTTGCCCAAATTAAAAAACATACGCAACAAAAGTCAAGAGAAAATAGAGAATTAAGGGAATACAAAACAATTCAACTCTATAGAAAATAGAGACAACTCCCCCTATGAACAACAAAGGGTAAAAACAAGCTTCTCCCCCTATAAAAATAGGAAAAACAAAACAAGTTTTGGGAAAAACAATTTTGGGGAAACTTTAGGAGGTGGGGAAAATAAAGAAACACAAACCAAACTTAAAAACTAAGTTGATAAGGTGAGGATAGACATGAAAAAAAAATATTCTCTCTTTCAATAAATGCAGACTTGACACTATGTGACCCATAAATAGTTCCATGAGTAGAAAAAAATATTTGCACATTGATTATCCATCATATCTCTTAAAAAATATTTTCTGTAATTCACACATAAAAAATAGCATATACTAAAAATTACATAACTCAAAAATTAATCAATCAATTTTTAGATCAAGTTGAGTACCCAATTTAGCAAAGTTTACGCATGCTATGTGTGAAAACAATGAGAGATATGACTGCAAAATTGCAAGATGGATATAAAACAATGCAATGCATGTGAATCCTAAACATAAATGATGCATGAAAAAATAGATTGGTCAAATAATTAAAAACTGAAAAATTTTCAGTTTCAATTGGTCAAGCATCGATCGAATACCAATCGAGTTAGGCAGATTCAAACTAAAAATTTTTATCACAATTTCGATCGGTTGAGAAACAGATTTGATCGATCGAAAAATCTAGAAAACTCAAATTTTTAAAAAACATAGCATTTTAATGCAGAAACTCCTCAAAGCATAGTATTTTATGAGTAAAATGTATGAGTATGAGATGAAATGCTCTTCAAAAACACTTATATTTAACCCAGATCTCTCAAAAATAAGATTTTCAAACAATTTTCCTTAAATTCTCAAACTTCAAACACATTTTGCATTAAACTCAAGAAATTTTCAATCTTGGATGGCCAAAACAAAATCACACATAATAACATGTACAAAGTTTAGCAAAAAACAACTTGTGTAGTATGTGCAACTAGTAAAAGCTTGAGATACATGTGAGATGATATGTAAATAGAAATCAATTACAATCTCTACAAAATTCATCACATAAATTTGAAAGAGACTATCACCTAAAGAGTTACATCATATAACTTCCACATCTCCTATAATAAAAGCTTGCAATCATTTAAGTTTCTTGATTTGCCTCATATTGTACACACCAATTTTATTTTATCAGAAACTTATTAATAATAGTCAGGATAATGTACACACCAATTTTATTTGATTTAAAGTTATTATAGCCCAATAATGTACACACCAATTTTAGCAATTAAACTGAGGCTACACCTTATGTTCTTTTGTGCATGTGCTACACTTTCTCAAGCACAAAATCTTACGATATGTACTAAGGTGTTCATGATTGGCTAGTAAACAGTGGTGAGATGGTTATTTATGCCTTTCTCATTAAGTTCAAGTCCGTCAATCAAAGGCATGTGACTTCAAGATCAAAATCATGTGATCAAAAACTATAAACAACTCCCACACAACATGCACTACAAAGCTCAAACTAGTGAAGTGCAATAAATAAGCTCATCAAAACTAAACAAGGTACATAAACATGTTATGTGAAGATAATATGGCCAACCTTGATTTCAAATCCAAGAAAAATAATGCAAAACACATAACAATCTTTTTGGTTTAAAACAAATTTTATGACCAAAAACAAAAGGCACACATTATGCTAAATGAACAATGCAAAGCAATGCATGATAGTTCTTAACTAAGCTATAGAGGGTACACAAACAAGAAATATTAATTTCTTAATTAACCCATGAGTACATGTACAAACTAGTACATACTCATACAAAATCATAAATAGCTTAGCAATTATTTAACACATACTATTCAAGTTTCTCCACAATGTTAAGCATGTTCTGAATCAAGAGAGAGATATTATAATTCATGTAATTCTCAAAAAAAAAAAAAAAAAAAATCTAGACACAAAATAAAATATTTTTGTCTTTTTGAAATTTTTCAATGTTTTTGGATTTTTTTTTAATAAAAAAATAACCTAAAAAAAAAAAAACAACCAAAAACAGAAATAAGACATGTCCATAAATAATTGAAAGAATTAAATTAGGGACAAGTCAGCAACACTCACCTTAGAGAATCTTTTCTCACCCATATAACACAAGTCTTCGGCTTTGTAAGTGAAAATCCATGTGAAGTAAAGTGTATTTGAGATATTACACCAATTTTCTGAGAAAGATTGAAATCCTGCAAATTCCTTTCACAAGCCAACAAGCTTAAATTTTTCAAAAGTATATGAAACAATTTATATGAACTTATGGCAGGAGAAATATCATCACATATTCTAGATTGACATACAAAATGCTTAAATTTCAATTTATGACAATTAGGACGAATGTGACCAGAGACACCACAAAAGTGACAAACAGGAACAAATTTAGGAACATCAGTATTCCTAACAACACATCTAGTCTCAGATTTTGGTTTTTACCTCAACAAAGAACAATTTGGTCTAATATGACCAACAACACCACAAAGGTGACAAGTAGGCACAAAAATAGATTTATTATGCTCTTTAATAGTAGGTTTAGACATAAGTTTAGAAACTTCTACATCAGAACTTTTACCTTTGTCTAACCTAGCAAAATAAACATTTTCTTTATTATTCCCCTTGAAAAGAGGGATATAAACTTTCTCAGTTTTAGGTTTAAGAGAAACAGAAACACTTCTGTTATCAACAGCAGGCTTGGTACTAATTAAATTTTCAATTTTAGCTTTAGATTCAACTAACTCTTATTCCAAGCTTTTCATATTCTCATCTTGAGAGGAAATTTGATTTCTCAAAAATTCATTCTTTTTATTAGATTCATCTAATCTAACAACCAATTCCTCTTTTTCAAGATTAGCCAATTTTAACTCTTCCTTGAATTTCTTAGCAATTTTCATATATTTCAATAATTCCTTATGGAGAGTTTCATAGGCATCAACAAGATCAATAGAAACAATAGTGTTCTTTTTATTCAAGTCATCACAATAAAAAATAGTAAGACACTTAAAATTATCTATTACAACAGGGGTTAAGGATCAGCTCTTAGATCAAAATATCTAAAGCAAAAGAGCTACCTGCTCTGATACCACTTGTTTGTTTTTAGACCCCTTAAAACACAATTGGATTAACCTAGTTAACATGCCAAGTTATTATTTAGTCCAAATTTTAGATCTAGGTTAACACAATAACAATCATATCAATGTAAAGTGCAGAATATAAAGAACACAAAGATATGATGACCCAGGAAAACCAAACCAGTAAAAAACTTAGGAAGGATTTAACCTAGCTATCCTTAAGGTAAACCTGAATCCACTATGAAAGAATCGAAATTTTACAATAGTGACTTAGACCACTAACATCCTATTGCTACCTCATGTAGAAAACTTACTGACACGACCACGTGCAAGCTCCGAGACCACGGACTCCTTCTTTCTTGGATTCTCCAGCAAGTACAAGCACTCCCGCTTGTATATCTTTAAGCTCTTTAGTGCAGCAACTGAATGATCATCAAGCTCTTAATGAAATCTTCTTCTTGATAATCCTAAGCATGTGTGAAGGCAACCACATCTCAGATCTCACAAGAAATTCACACACAGAGCAAATAGAGCCACCTTAGAGAGCTTTTGGGTACAAAACCATAAATACAAAAAAGGCACAAGATGCACTCTAATCTCTCTAAAAATCTCTATAAAAACGTGCTTAGGGTTTCCTTTATATACTAGGAGAAGTAGATTTGAAACCCTAATCCTTAATGGGCTTGGGTTGAGTTGGAAAATTCTATAGAAAAACGTTCTGCCCAAACTTCAATCGGTCAAGTCTAATTCTCGATCGATCGAGCCAGACCGAATTGCACAATGAATTCTGTAACAGCTCGATTCTAACTTTACATAAAACACATACTTTGAGCAAGTCTAAAACAAGACTAAAAACCTGTTTTGATCATGGTTTGCCAACAATACAAATTAGAGTTCTAATACATTAGTTCCTAAGTACTTAGAACCTAACAAAAGGAATAGATCAAGGCCTTGACTGACGAGTTGAAGGCAAAGAAGCTACTAACGGAGCAAAAGGACGAACAGCTCCAAGCAGCTAAGCGCGAGGCTTCTAAGGTTGGGGATGAGGCGGTGCAAGTCTTTTAGCAAACCAACGAGTACAACGGCGTCCTTCTTGGCTGGTACTTCAAGGGCTTTGAGCTGTTGAGGAAGTACTTGGCCAAGCACAACCCTGGGATGGACCTAAACAATCTGGACCTTGAGGTCATGGAAAAAAAGATGAAAGCTGAGGAAGCTGCTGTTGGAGATACTACTGACGAGGGGGCTAGTGATGGTGGTGACGATCAAGCTGCTTGAGCTTTTCCCAAAAAAATTTTACTATATATATATATTGATTGCCCTATCTGTTTTCGGGCCCTTCACATTTATTTTTGAACACTCTAAGGTTTTAGGTGCCTTATTGTTTTTGGGCTTTTACTTCTACACATTACACTTTTGAACACTACGTTCTATCTAATTCAAATAATTTCATCTTTACTTGGCCTTGCAAATTTTATTTTTCCTTTTGTAGAAATTTTGCTTTGTTGTACTAACCTCAATGTTGTGATTTTCTCTAAGGGATTCACATTTCTAAACTCGTCATTAGACATAAATCTTTTGGAGGACTTATGTTATTGACTTTGTCGTTAGACTCATATCCTTTGAAAGATTTATGTCAGTGGCCTCGTCATTTGACTTACATCCTTTGAAGGATTTATGTCTTTGGCCTCGTCAGTAGACTTATATCCTTTGAAGGATTTATGTCTTTGGTCTTGTCATTTGACTTATATCATTTGAAGGATTTATATTAATGGCCTCGTCATTTGACTTATATCCTTGTAGGATTTATGTCTTTGGCCTCGTCATTTGACTTATATCTTTTGAAGGATTTATGTCAATGTGAGTTGTTAGTGCTTTGGAGGAGACTTTATGGGCTGAATAACTTCTGAATGGTTCCTTTATTGCATTGCTTTTGAGTGAAACATGAATTTAATGAATGATTACAAGTGATTATCCTCCTACTGGTGATGCCTCTTCAAGTGTTCATCGTTCAAAGGATAAGGTAACTTGTTGCCATTCAAAGACTCCAAGTGGTAGCTTCCTTGTCTTGAATAGTGGGTGACTTTGTAGGGGCCCTCCCAGGTAGGGCCCAGTTTTCCATGAGTTGGGTTCTTCGTTTCAAGTGTAACTTTCCTTAGGACAAGGTCTCCTATGTTGAATCTCCTGAGCTTTACTCTCTAGTTGTAGTATCCTGACATCTTCTGTTGGTACCTTGCCATTCTTTTGGATGCGTCATCTCTTATCTCATCTAGGCAATCTAGGTTCGTCCTCAGCTACTCGTTGTTGGTTTCCTCATTGAAAAATTCCCTCCTTATGCTAGTGACCCCTACTTCAGCAGGGATTACAACTTCCATGCCGTATGTAAGGTTGAACAGCGTCTCTCCCATTGGGGTTCTAGTCGTGGTTCTGTAGGCCTAAAGGACACTTGGTAGTTCTTCAAGCTATGCACCCTTTGCCCCCTCCAATTGAACCTTGATGGCCTTCAGCAAGGTTCGATTGGTTACTTCTATCTGTCCATTAACCCGTGGGTGTCCTGGTAATGAGAAGTGATTTTTGATCCCGAGTCCCGAGCAGAAAGATATGAATTCCTGGTTGTCAAATTGCCTACCGTTGTTTGATATGATCGTCCTTGGTATGCCAAACCTACAAACAATGTTCTTTCAAACAAAGCTTTGTACTTTTGCCTCCGTGATCGTTGCCAAAACCTCTGCTTCTATCCATTTTGTAAAATAATCAATTGCAACAAGTAAAATTTTTACCTATTTTTTACCTTGAGGTAGGGGGCCCACTATGTCGATCCCCCACTGTGCGAATGGCCATGGAGAGGTTATGATCGTCATCTTTTCTCTTAGGGTTCTTTGGATGTTCCCATACCTCTGACACTTGTCACACTCTTGACGAAGTCCTTCGCTTCTTTCCTCATTGTTAGCCAAAAGTATCCTGCTCTGGTAATCTTGGATATCAAGGATCTTGGTCCTAAGTGATCTCTGCAAATGCCTTCATGGACTTCTTCCAGGATGTATCTAGCTTTGTCTTCTTCGACACACTTTAAATAGGGGAGAGAAAATCCCTTTTTGTAAAGCGCGTCATTTAGGAGTGTGAATCTAGCAGCTCACTTCTTTGTCTTCCTTGCCTCATCTGGATCTGATGGTAGGTAGCCATCCTTCAGGTAAGAGATGAAAGGAGTTGTCCAGCTCATGCTCCCTTGTATAGCGAACGTATGAAACTCTTCTATACTAGGGAATTTCTGTACCCCCATCCTATTCCCAGTAGGTCATCCACAGCTTCTGACGATGCTTGTCTCACTACTTCATCTACTTCCATGTCCAAACTCCTTGGAACTTGTACATATTCTACTTGTTCCAGATCTCTGGTAAGCTAGTTCGTCAACTTTAAGTACTTCTGCATCCTTTGCTTTTTTACTTCATAATCCCCTTTAATCTACCCGATTACTAACCTAGAGTCACTTTTTAGAAGTACTTTTTTGGCTTCCATGGACTTGACTAATTTAAGCCCCGTTATATTCAGCCTCATTGTTGGTGGCTGGGAATTGGAGCTGGACCCCATACTTCAAGGCATCCCTTTCAGGGAAGGTTATGATGACTCCGACTCCGCCCTTACCTTTGGCTGCCGATCCGTCAGTTTGTATTGTCCATTATTCTACTTTGTCAACTATATTCAGGCATGGTGAATTCGGCGATGGAGTCCGCTAGTACTTGGGCCTTTATTGCTGTTCGTGGTCTATATTTAATGTCGAACTGGCTCAGCTCGACTGCCCATTGCACCATTCTCCCTGCGGCATTGGGTTTGTTTATTGCCTTCTTAATTAGCTGGTCTGTCATGATGAGATTGTGTTTGCTTGGAAGTATGGACGCAACTTCTGAGAAGCAACGATCGGAGCAAAAGTCATCTTTTCGATGCGTGGGTATTTCGCCTTTACTCCTTGAAAGGCCTGGCTTACATAGTATACAGGGTGTTGGATTCTTGATTCTTCTCAAATGAGGGCTGCACTTACTGCCATGGCGGAGACAGCTAAGTATAGGAACAGGTCTTCGCCTTCTTTTGACAGACTCAATCATGGTGGGTTGCTCAAATATCGTTTTAGCCCCTGGAATGCCATTTCGCATTCGTCAGTCCATGTGAAGGCTTGTTTGAGGGTCTTAAAGAATGGGAGGCACCTGTCCGACGCCCTTGAGATGAAGCAGTTCAGTGCTGCTACTCTCCCTATCAACTCCTTAATGTTCCTTGGTGAGGTCACCTATAGTAGAGCCTTCACTTTCTCCAGATTAACTTCTATACCTCATCATGACACCATGAAGCCGAGGAACTTCCCTAAGGAAACTCCGAATGCACACTTCGCTAGGTTTAACTTCATCTGGTATCTCAAAGTTTTGAAGATTTCCTCAAGGTTGTCCAAATGGCTTTCTACCTCCTTACTCTTGATGAGCATATCATCTACATACACCTCCATGTTTCTCCTGATTTACTCACTAAACATCTGGTTTACTAACCTTTGGTAGGTAGCTCCTGTGTTCTTCAACTCGAATGACATGGCCTTGTGACAATAGAGTCCTTAATTGGTGATAAAGGTTGTCTTCTCTTGATTTTCTTTTGACATCTGGATTTGGTTGTATCCCAAGAACACATCCATAAATGTTAACAACTTGTGCCCTGCTGTGGAATCAACGAGCTAGTCAATTCGTGGCAAGGGGAAGCTTTCTTTTGGGCAGGCTTGATTCAGATCTGTGAAATCCACACACATCCTAAATTTCTCGTTTGCTTTCTTCACCATGACAACATTAGCCAACCACTCTAGGTAGTACACTTCACGGATGAACTTGGTGGCCAAAAGCTTGTTAACTTCGTCCATGATGGCCTTGTTCCTCTTAGGTGCAAAGACTCTTCTCCTTTGTTGAATGGGCTTTTTCCTTGGATCCACATTTAGCCGGTGTTGAATGATATTTTCTGAGATGCCGGGCATGTCCTCATGGCTCCATGCAAATACGTCCAGGTTTCTCTTCAGGAACTCCACTATCCCCCTCTTCATATCTGGACCAAGATTTGCCCGATATTTGTTACCTTCGCAGGTTCCCCTTCTACCAGTTCCACCGTCTCTAGGGTTTCCATCGTCTCTGGACTCTTTTCTTTGATAATCCACGTGTGGTTTTCCTTCGATGCCAATACTGCCTGATAACACTCGCAGGCTAGAACTTGGTCTCCCTTGATTACTCCCACTCCATTTTCTATAGGGAATTTTACCTTTAAAAAATATGTCGAGGTTGCAGCTTTCCAATGGTTAAGTGTGGGTCATCCAATGATGATGTTGTAGGACGATGGACAATCTACCACTAGGAAATTAAGTTGCTTCGTTATTTGCTGGGGGTATGTGCCTGCTGTTACCATCAAGGTTACTATTCCTTTTGGGTACACCTTATCCCCGCTGAAACTGACGAGGGGTGATTCAAATGGATGAAGCCTGCTCGGGTCTATTTTCAACTGCTGGAAGGCGAAGAGGTAAATAATGTCGACGGAGCTCCCATTGTTTACTAAAATTCTTCTGGTGTTGAACCCTTCTATCATCAGCATGATGACCAAGGGGTCATCATGTGGCTGCTTTACTCCTCTGGCATCTTCCTTCGAGAAGACCATATCTGTAGCTTCTCTCCTCCAATATTTTGTTGGTGGTATCATATTGACGCTATTGATCTGTCTTTGCTGTGACTTCTTAAGGGATTTGAAGGAGCCCCCCGTTGTTGGACCACCGTTGATCATTCTTATCTCGTCTATTGCATTCTTCGGTCCTTCTCATGGTTTATCATCATCCTTCGGCTTTTCTTTTGACCTGGTTTGGTCTTCTTACTTTGGTTGTCCGTATGTGTTTTTCTTAACGAACTTCTGTAGTTTTCCTTTCTAGATCAACTCCTTTATCTACTCCTTGAGGTCTCTACATTTGTCAGTATAATGTCCGTGCTCTCGATGGAAGCGGCAATACTTTTTCTTATTCCGGGCACTAGGTGAACCACTCAACAGCTTCGGCCATTTCAATTGGTGATCGTTTTTAATCTGCATTAAGATCTGGTTAATGGGCATTACCAGGGATGTGAAATTTACCATTTTACAAGCCTTGTCATCGCTCTGCTTGCCTCTGTCATTGCTGGAAGGATGGTCTCTCCTTTCCTTCTTTTGCCCTTTCTAGTCATCTCAGGGGCCCGTCTTTGATGTTCGAGGTTCACCTACCTTTATTGCTGCCAAAGCGTCCTCCGCGTTCATGTATTTCTGAGCCTTCATGAGCAAATTTGTCATTGATGGTGGGGGAACTCTTAGTGAGTGCCACTACGAACTCTTTGGACCTCAATCCTGCTTTGAACATGGTTAGCTGCACTTAATCCTTTGCCCCGTCTACTCCCAGTACTTTCCTGTTAAATTGCTTCACTTAGGATCTTAAGAACTCTCCTTCTCCATGTCTAATCGTCAGTAAATGATCTGCTAGTCTTTTCTGACGCTGCCCTCCAATGAAATGGCGCACAAATAGGCTGCTGAGCTGATCAAAATCATCAATGGAAGACTGCGCCAACTTACTGAACCACACTCGGGTTGCTCTTTTGAGGGAGGTCAAGAAGGACCGACACACTATTTCATCCGGGGTTTGCTGTAGGCTCAAGGTCATCTTAAAGGTGGTGATGTGATCTAGTGGGTCTTTCAACCCATCATACGACTTCAGCTGCGAAAGCTGAAATTTTGGCAGGAATGGGTGATCGAGTACCTTTTGCATGAATGGAGAGTCTATCCTTCTCACCATCCCGTCCAAGTTCTTGGCTATTTTTCCTTTCATTGCATTCTTGAGCTCTTCCATCTCTTTCCTCATACTCCTTAGGAGGTCGTTGCTTGCCTCGTCGGACCGCTCCGTCCTCCTCGAGCCATCTCTCCTTTAGCTCCCTTCCAGATCTTGCACTTCATCTTCATTCCTGTTGTTTTCGACCCTTCTTGGTGAGCGATTTTCTTCCTGTTGCAATCACTACCTTATCTCCTGGTTTTGTTTTGTTAGCTCTTCCACACTGGCCATGAGAGCTTGGACTTGCAATGCTAGGGCGGCTGATTCTGGTTGTGCACTAGACTCCATTTGGATGACAAAAAGGGTAGAGCAAAGTTTCTATCCTTAGGAATAGGAGAAAGAAAGCTATTCCCCACAGACAGCACCAAATTGATGAAGCTAAAGTTGTCAGTCATTGAAGTAGTCTCTAGATAGCCCCAGTGCAACCTACAAGAACACAAGAGAAGGTAGCAAGAATGGCTCACCTGTGTGGTGCCTATCAGGAAGCCTCCGATGATAAAGTCAGAATGAGAGGGTGAGAATTAGGATATTGTTGGTTGATAAAAATAACTCAGTGTTTGTACCCTTTACCTTTGGTTACCTTTGGTGGAGCGTGGTATTTATAGGTCCTCCTTCTTGTAGCTGTTGGAACCACCATTAATGGTGGTTTAATTCTGGGTAACATTCTTGATATTTAATGTGAGGGAAATGGAATCTCCTGACACTTAAGCACGAGTATAGGAGCCTTTGAGCTGTCGCCTTGCTTCGTCCGAACCGTAACGGTTCTGGTAATAATGGTAGCATTTATGGCCCGACCCTCGTCCTTAGCTGTGTCTGGACGGAGGATTTCATCAGGTTTATCAAGTTTGACTCATTACAAACCTACAATAAATTAGTGTTTATTTTTATTTTTATTTTTGTGTGTATTCTTGACTTCACATTGGTGATTCAAACATTTTAATAAAATATCCTTTATCTCTACCGGTATTAAAATAATCCTTTATCACATGTCAAAGAGTGATGACGACAACAAAGTATCATATATTGAGAGATGTAGCATAAAAACTTAAGCTACAAATAAAATTTGTTTTTATATTGATTAACACTGGTGGTAAGGCGACCGGATGGATGAATTTATTCAACAAATTCTTTATAAAATATTTAAAATTATCTGCTTACCTTCATCTGAAATGTCAAGTGCTGGAAATTGGAAATAAGTTTGCTTGTGAATCAAACAAGTTTGATGAGAGAAAAAATAAATAAATAAAATCTACGACCAAGTCCTAGACTTCATAAATTTAATAATAATATCGGCTTTAATTTGTAATAGCTAGCCCCAAACAGGAATTATTCCTCACACAAATCTATGACAACAAGGATGAGCAATCGATTCACCTACTCCATACACCACGCGGAGATGGTGACGGCTACTATAAAATTATTTAAAAAATAGTAAAATTTAGATACAAATCATACCATACTTAGGTGCAATATATATATATATATACACTAATTTTTAAAAAAAAGAAAATACCATTTTGTGTTTTATCAATACAAATATGTGTTTGAATGTATGATCCGTTTGTTTTGATAGAAAACCTTATGCGAAGATAGTTTTTTGTATTTTCTTGTGTTCGGTAGTATTAGGGGAAAAAAAGTCAAAGAAAAACAATCTCTTCACTTCTCTTTTTTATTTTTTTTTTGGGATAAGTTCTCTTCTTTAGCTTGGTGTAAGATAGAGTTGTTTTCCATAAAATCTTATGGAAAACATCACTATCTTACGCCAAGATAATTTAGGGAACTAAAAAAATAAATAAATAAATAAATTCAACTTGCTTTAAAATTGCTATCAAATATAAGATAATAAAATAGTATTCTTGAAAATACTTTTTGAAGAATGATTCATTTTCCAGAAAATGTTAATGTCAAAACATTTTGAATTCATAGTTAATAAATTTTGTGAAACATAATATACTACACCTAAGATACTAAATTTAAATTTTATGAAACCTAATATAATACATCTAAAATACCGTATTTAAATTTTACTCAAAATTCTTTTCCTTCATTTTTCAAGGTCAAATAGTTAATAAGTGTTATGGGACATTTTGAACCCATCAGAATCATAACATGGCATCGTGGCACAATAAATGGAGGTAAAAGGAAAAATATGTTTGATCCTTAAGTTTTGTATAGGGGACTTTAAGTATTTTAAAAAATAATAATTTATTGAGAAGGAAGAGGCGATGAAATATCCAAGGGTGGATTATATGTCCATCTCAAAGAGAGTAATCAGTCCTTAATTAGTATTTTCTGAAGACTCATAATAATATTGTTACAAGTTCTAATAATTAAGTCAACTAAAGTTTTTCGTATATTTGTAGTAATATTTCATTGTCAAGTCACTTAGATGGCCGCAGCTTTAATTTAGTACTGCCAAAACTAAAACATGTATGATATATGATGTAAACAGCAAGCATTACCTAATTTTTATTAACTAGTCGCTAACTCGTGCGATGCACGGGAAAGTTTTTAGTAACTATAAGATTTTAGCAAATCAAATACCTTAAAATTTGAAAATCTTAAAGAACTTACATTAGCACTCATCAATTTGTTTACAAAGCCAATGCTAGATAGATCTACAAATTGTATTCTCATATCCTCTGTTATTTGCAAGGTGAAAGGACTCTTTTGATTATGGTTTACATCCTTCTATCCTTCAAAAACTTTAAGAAGTGCCACGTGGTCACTGCATAAGAATGTGTATAAGGTTATACAAAATTTTGTCATTATAATCAACATCCTAAAGCTAATATCCAATCCAAAAATGTGTAACCAATGTTACATGTTATAACAAAAACCCAAAGAGACAACAAAAACAGTTGTGGGTATATAAGAGAGAGAATCAAATCAAACATGTATTTCTATTTTTGCTTACTTTGAGATTGAATTTCAAGACTGAAACTTAAAATCCAGAATTCCAACAACAAAAGCACAAAAAAACCTCTCTATCTAATAGATAAAAAAACTCTACAGAAAAGTACTAAATTTAATATGATATTACCAACTTTGCTTTGAAAGAAGATCACAAAGACATCACAATAAAGAATGAGATGGAATATACTCCTTCAGTCTACCATGCTTCCAATCAGCTAGTCTTCCTTTCCACTCTCCCAACCACAAAATCCAATGCTAACTTTGCATTGAGAGGAACTTACAATAATAATAATAATAATAATAATAATAATAAAGCAAACAATAAAAATGAAACTATTCGTCATTTTCATCTAATATGTAACTTGATAGATGGTCTTAGGCACTTTTTGCACATAGATTCTTTAAATTGTACATCAAATTAGAAGAAAGAAATTACATGTAAAAGCCAATTCAATAGAGAGATCTATCACACACAGTGATAAACAGTTTAAAAACAAAAGCCTTGTAATGTATCTACTGTATAGTGTAATCATAGAAATATGTGCTTATCTAAGAATATTTCCATAACATACTTACCCTTATTTGAATTTCAAGAGGAGTGTGATCTTTTTGCCACTCAATTATTCAACTACATAAAAAATGGTAATCATAATAGCAAAATTGGTCACTATATTAAATCCTATTTTCAGCTTCAAACCACCTTGCATCCCTAGTCCATCTCTCATTTCTGACCAATTTTTTCAGCATAGTCCAATTCAAAATGTTTTTCTTCTTCTATTCTTTTTTATTTTATAAGAACTCCAATTTTCACTACAGTTCAATTAAACTATAATTAACTCAGAGATCATATGTTGACTACAAAATTGGTTCTACAAATACAAAATTTGTATTTAAAGCAACTCAAAAGACAATTCAATTCAAATGAAACAGTCAAGACTAACACAGTAAGAGTCTAGAGCTATTAAAGATGCAATTTAAAAGCTATAAACACAGTACCTGATCTGATTCAGATAATAAGGAAGTTAAAGCATGAAGCTGGTGGTTTATAATCTATACAAAATTATAATAAACCAAGTGGGCCTTGGCAAATCTCTCACGTATTATAATGACATACCTTAGATCTTTAGAACACACACACACACATAAACAGTAAAGGGATTCATACTTTGATCTCAAGCAATTTGATTTAAAAAATTATGGGTTGAATTAATGGGAGCTCACAACTTTGATCTAAAAGTTATTTCAGAACAATAGAAACTAAAAGACAGAAGAAAAACAGAAGTTTTCTTCTCCATTTTCTGACTAAATTAGGCCCATGTAAAGGTTCCTTTGCCTTCTTCAGCTTGGAACACTTTGGTAATCTACCATTAAGGCCAGAGAGCTTACAATTTAGAGACATCCTAACCAAAACCCACCTATGTATCTTCACAAAAAGGCTTGAAAGCTTGAGAAAAACCCCAGCTCCAGCAGCCTCAACACCTAAATCTTCTTCCTCAATCCCTCTTCACCACTAAAAGATAAACATAATAAAAATTTTCTGTTTTCAATTAAGTCTTTCTGGGCCCCATACCAGCTCCCACTCCAAAATTTTCAAATTCACAAATAATAATAAAAATTTCCCACCAAATTCAAAATTATAAAATCTACAAGGCATTCAATAATCAAATAGAAAATAACAAACTAAATCTGAGTTTCCAGCCAGTTATACAACTTCGTAATTGGATGCTTACATAAAAATTCAGCCAAAATACTTTGTATTTCAAACAATTGGATGATTTCTCATGTAGTTCAGAAGATGGTTTTTGTCTTCAAGGATTGTGTGCATAATTACTTATAAAAAGAAATAGAAATGAGAAATGAACTTGCCTTTAAAAGTCTTGACAACCAAACATGTAGCTATTATGATAAAAGGGTATGGATTTTCAGTAAAGTAGTTCTCCTCAATTTGATTTACAACTGATCCCCAAAGTGTAAGCTTTATTTCATTTCCTCTGTTCAAATTTTCCAATGTTACCATGTAAGTTCATATAATATAAGTGCATGTATTGGCTTATCAAAAAAATAAAAAATAAAAAGCGCATGTATTGAATATATATATATTTTTAAAAGACACTTTATAGTCATGACATTTATGTTTCTTATCGAGACATTTGATCCTTTGATCATTTTGATTGGGTTGACACTTTACTCCCTCTCTCATTTTTGCAAGACAAAATTGACATAATGTAATTGGTCTGGATGGTTATACAGAAAAAAAAAAAAAAAAGTTATTATCACATTTGCCATCAATGATCTTCATATTAGGTACAAAATTAGAACATGTCATAATCCCTAGTATTGTCTTCTACAACAATATCTAAAAATTCAAACAAAATCCTGCTATATCATAGCCAAAAAGTACCCATAACCATAAGCCTAGAACGAAACCAAAACAAAATTAATGGTACTGAGATTTGAGCAATATGGAGATTGAAGCATAATATATAGAGATTCAAAGAGAATGGGTACTATGTTGATGTAGAGAGAGTACGGTGGCTAGGTTTTTGGTTAAATATGATTTAAAAATATATATGTATATATATATATATATATAAAATTCATACTTGTGCAGTCATCACTATGTGTGTGTGTATATATATATATATATTTTGTAGCAATCATCATTGTGGGAGCAAGATTTCTAAATATGTATGTATGTGTGTATATATATATATATATATATAATTTGCTCATGCGAGTTCCAGCTTTAAAACATTCAAGTTAAGTCTGTAAAAATCAAACTTCAAAAGATACAACAATGCAATTGTTTATAGGTAAAGCACACATATAATCAACATGATCATTAAAACAAAGTAAAATTCAACCAACCTTCATGACACTTTTACAATTTTATTTGGATTGTGCGTCTCAACAACATACCAATGCAATTATTAATTACTTAAAATTCAAAAAAATAATTTATTTATACATGATAAGTTACAATTCAAATTGAGTTTCATGAGTTCTTTAAATGTAAACAGAACACCACAATATTTAGAAATTAGATGTACATAGACAAATAGTTAACCCTATACTAAAAAAAAATTCAAAAATTTAGTACAGAGGCAAACGAATACCATACCTTTAACTTGATTCGAATGGAGGAAAAAATTGAAGAGAAAGGCAATAAAAAATGCAGAAATTAATCAGGAATGTTAAATCTAAATAAAAGTGAATGGAAGAGCAAAAATTAAGAATGAAACTTGCTTTAAAACAACAAACAAATGTACAAAGAATTAAATCTGTTGTTTGGTATTCATTGAAATCTGTTGTTTTAAATTTGTTGCAGGGAAGGAACAACACAAATGTACAAAGAATTATAAATTGAACAGCCCTGAATTGGTTTGGTGCACAGAAAATATATATATTAAAAAAAAAAAGAATAAACATTATCGTAAAAACTATTTATAAGATAATGGTTATAGAGACCTAATTAAATTTGTTTATAGTTACAGATTTCTAAACAAAATTTGACAAATTTGATTAAAAAAAGACATGAACTTGTACAGAAGATGTAGAAGGTTTGAGAGAAAAAAAAAAAACAGGGGACTGAGTGGAGACAAAGAAGGCTAACGTTTTAGGTGCCCAAATAATTATTCAATCAAACAAATGATTAAGCTAAGCTAAATCAGATGTGCTAAAAAACCTAGATAGCAAAATAAAGCAAAACTTGAAGGTAAAGCAAAACCTGTAGGATTATTGTCAGATTTTGAAGGTTAGGAGGCTCTTCAATACATCTCCACTTTCTTACAAAACCTATAGAATTTGATTTTCTATGAGTGTTTCCCTAACTTCAACAAAAAAGAATAAAGAGAAAAAGGGGTTAGGAATTGAAATCCCTAAATTGGCCACAAAAAAAAAAAACCTAATTAAAGATGAAATCCTTAAATAGAAAAAAAAAAAAAAAAAAAAAAAAAAAAAAAAAAACACCAAATTAAAGACAATAGGAAAAGAGTTTATTCATAGATTAATTGAGAGATACCAAGAGAGAATGCTCTGATATGGTCGTGCCCTTTTCAGCTTTTGGTGAAATAGCTTGGATCTTCATTTGAGAGAGTGTATAGGTTCTACGTTTGGTGAGTAATGTCGAAAGGAGAGGTGCTGGTCTTAGTTTCGTTGGAAGGAGAGGTTCTGCCTGGCATGTTTTGGTTTCATAGTGTTTTGGTTTCAGAATTATATTAGGGAAGAGTGTTTGATTTGTGAAAGGAGAGTGTATATATTTAATAAAAAGAAATAAATCAGAAAAAAGTTTTATTATGTTTTTTTTTTTTTTTTTTTTTTTAATATTATGCTAACGTGAAAAATTGTGGGAGTTTCAAAAGTTTCGATTATATATATATATACTAGTCGCTAACCCGTGCGATGCACGGGATAGTTAAATAAAATGACAATTAACCAATATCACGTTAAGGTAAAAGAATTAGTGAGAGACTGATTTGCCCACCAAGAATTTAAAAAAAAAAAAGATTGATATAATAAAATCTAAGAAATTTAGAAATAGAAAATTGGGTTAATAATATGCATATTATAGAATCTCCAAATTCTACTTCAAAACCAAACAAAACCCTTCAAATTCAAAAAATTCATATATAATATACCAAATAAAAATTTACCACACCTTGGGTTGGAAGACATAGGTTGCAGTTTTGATTTTTTTCCAAAAAATAGAGATGCTTCATCTGCTGTATACAATATAAAATAATTATTAGAAATTTCAACCCAAAAACCAAACCTACAAAAACACTATCAAAATATAGAGATTAACCCAAATACTTAGAAGAAAATAAATTCTAAACTTAACAAAACAATAAGATAGAATGAAAATTTCAGGCACATATGAAAGTAAATAAAAAAGACAAAACCTACGTTTTTTTTTTTTTTTTTTAGTTGAGTCTCTCTCCTTCTTATTTTTTTAATTTTAAAGTGAAGTTAAGTTTAGGATTTTGAGATGGTAATTGCTAGGGTTTTAAGGAGAGAAGAGAGAGTCCTACCAGGAGTCTAAATAATATAAACAATTCAAAACATGGAACATTATCAAATTTATAACACCTAATTCCATTATCTTCTACGTTGAATCCAAACAAATAATTAATTGAAATTAATCCAAACAAATAATTAATCAACAAAAATCAAAACTTTAATAAAAAAACAAAAAATCACATGAACCCAAATAAAAATTCTCAATAAAGCAAGAACATATAAAAATTTACCACACCTTAGGCTGGAAGACATAGGTTGCAGCTTTGATTTTTCTCCAAAAAATAGAGATGCTTCATCTGTCATATACAATATAAAATAATTATTAGAATTTCAACCCCAAAACCAAACCCATAAAAACACTATCAAAATATAGAGATTAACCCAAATACTTATAAGAAAATCAATTCTAAATATAATAAAACAATAAGATAGAATGAAAATTTCAGGCACATATGAAAGCAAATAAAAAAAGACAAAACCTACATTTTTTTTTTTTTTTTTTTTACGTGAGTCTCTCTCCTTCTTATTTTTTTAATCTTAAAGTGAAGTTGAGTTTAGGGTTTTGAGATGGTAATTGCTAGGGTTTTAAGGAGAGAAGAGATTTTGGTATTTTTATGCAAAAAACGTTATTTTAGGTCTAGGTGATTTATTTCCTTATTTTTAGGCTCTTTTAATGTTTTTTTAGGTCAAATTTGGTTCCTATTATGTTTAGGTATTAATTAGGGCTTAT
Organism: Quercus gilva; assembly: GCA_023621385.1. NCBI lineage: Eukaryota > Viridiplantae > Streptophyta > Magnoliopsida > Fagales > Fagaceae > Quercus > Quercus gilva. The sequence continues at coordinate 34,433,338 of CM042484.1, forward strand.
TTTATAATATATTTTCTTGTTCATCAAGTTTTATGGAGCCCTTAAATAGGCCTCCAAGTTTGTATACGTTTTTCAATATTATTGTTATAAGATATAAAACCTAAAATAAAAAGAGTCAAAAATAAAAAGAAAAAGAAAATAGTGATGATGTGGAAAATTGTGAGAGCTTCAAAAGGTTTGGTTTTATATATATATATATAGACTACACGTAATATTCTTTATGAATTGAATTCAAGACAAAATGGGCTTCTGCCCTTTTCGGATAAATTATTTAGGGAAATGCCCATCTTCTCAAATTAAATAGGAAAATGACCATCTTTTAAAACTCAATTTATGATAAATCGAGTTAGAAAAAAAAAAATTCTAAAGCCCTATAGTGGCGTTTTAAAGAGCTTATAGTAACGTTTTAAGGACCTATAGTGACGTTTTTAAATTCGACTTCAATGAAATCAAGTTATAGGTAAAAAAAAAAATGCCACTATAGGTTGATTTCATTGCCTATAACTCGATTTCATTGAAGTCGAGTTAAAAAAACGTCACTATAAGTCCTTAAAACGTCACTATAGGCTCCTTAAAAACGCCACTATAAGGCCTAACTCGATTTATCATAAATCGAGTTTTAAAAGAGAGGCATTTCCCTATATAATTTTCCTGAAAAGGGCAGAAGCCCATTTTGTCCATTGAATTCAAAGCTTGAAAGCAAAATTGTACGGTATGTGCGTGTATCAAACAAGTGTATCAAACAAATTTCTTCTATTGGAAGTGACAAAGTTTTCAACTTTTTTGAAAGGTTAAACATCTAGATAAAATTATATATGTTGAACGTAATACTTCCAAATTAATCTAGCAAATTGAAAGGCTGGAGTATCTACAATATTGCCCACTTTATCAAACTTTGTCTTAGTCTAGTTAATCGATTGTGAGAATCAACCTTCTTCCATTTGCGAGAATTCAGAGACTGTTTTTATTCTTTTTACTTATTCTCAGGTTTCCTTCCCCTTTTGTACAGACTAGGCCAAGGGCTATATATGTTGAACGTAATACTTCCAAATCTAGCAAATTGAAAGGCTGGAGTATCTACAATATTGCCCAATTTATCAAACCTTGTCTTAGTCTAGTTAATCGATTGTGAGAATCAACCTTCTTCCACATTTGCGAGAATTCAGAGAATGTCTTTATTCTTTTAACTTATTCTCAAGTTTCCTTCCCCTTTTGTACAGACTAGGTCAAGGGCTATTATGAGTAGGGTAACGAGAATAGGATTGAACGTTTTTGTTGTAGGTCGTTTATATACCAGTCCATTTCATATTTTAAATGTGAACATCAATTAAAAAAAAAAAATGTAAACATCGTGTATAATATTTCAGACATTGTTTATATATAGTGTACATTAACAAGTGTGAAAGAAAAGCTAATTCTACCAAAAAGCCAATTGGCAAAACAAGGACGGGTGTGGGAGAAATGTGTTTGGCTAAAATGATAAAAACTTAAATGAAATGAGAATCAATCTACACAATGAGAACAAAAGCTTGATGAAGTCAACAATTCCTCTCATATAGTTGTAGATCCACATGGACCACATGTTAATTTATACCCTAAAACCATCACTCCAGATAGCTAGGGAGATTAGGAATGTCCTAATTAATCTTCCAGACCTCATCTAAACTGGCATGTAATGTTGAAATCTTCTAAAAATAACCCTCATTTTTTTTTTTTTTTTTTTTTAATTCTAGATCTTTTTCTCTTGCCAAAAACAAAGGGTTCCTCATTAGTCATCACTAAGAAAAACACCAACAAAAACTCCTAAAAACTATTGCTATTGATAGACCAAGAATGCATTGACCACTTAGGAAAATTAACCAATTAATTAGCCAAGTGAATTAATTAAATCAATTTAACATACAATAAGCGTGGTAGCACAAACAAATCACCAATTAAACTAAATGCAGCGGAAATTAAATTTGACATGGGTGATTTGTTTACAAATAGAAAAAACCACCAAGGCAAAACTCCACCGGGTGAATTTAAGGTCACCACTCTCGAGAATCCACTATTATTAAAACAAGCAGTTACAAGAAAATGAATCCTAGTACCTTATACCAACCTACAGTTGAACCCTTACCCCAATACATAATTGGACTTATAATGTAGTGACAGTCTCTCCTTTCAATGCATAGCTCCTAGTACGTGACTAACCAATCGATGCACGAATCCAAGTACGTGAATAATACACCAACTTGAGAAAGATGTTGGCTGCAAAATTCTTCAGTTCATCCACACGATGAAGATCAAGAAGCTCCTTGGTTACAAAACCCTTGGCGTACAAACGCAGCAGCTTCTTCAAGAGAAAGATGAACTAGGGAAAATTGTCTCCAGTCACAATTTGAGTGAATAATCCCTCTGCATCAAGTTGCATAGACGGCCATTAACATAATCCTTATATATGTCTAGGGTTGTGAGAAAAGAAACCCTACACAAATAGCTTGGATATGTGTGAAAAACAAATATGGAAATCTGTATTTCGTAATCCTCAATAGATACAACTATCGAGCTATCTATCGAGCTTCAAATATTAAATCTCGATAGATACATCTGTTGATATATCTGTCGAGCTTTAATGAACAATATTTCTTCACTTGATTCTTAGACAAATTTGCCTGACTTCAATACTTGGACTTGAACTCTTATTCCTTGAAGTATTAAACACATCTTAAATCTATCCAATTACAAGTAAAGTGCATTTTGTTAAAGAATTAGCCAATTCTATATGACATATGTTCTTAACATATTCCACATATGTCTTAACAGCTATAACTCAGGTATGGTTATAAAAAGGGTTATTGCAACACCTACTAAAATTTGAAAAACCATTGCTAAATTTCTATCGTTATAAATTTTAGTAGCCCAATATTAGAACCCTGGAGTACCAAAAAAAAAAAAAGATGGTTCCAAATATGAGTTTTTTTTTTTTTTAAATGTTTTGTGATTTTTACTATAGATGTGTTAGGGACAAAAAACTAAACAAAATAGTTTGAAGAAGATAGAGGGTTAATTATGTTGAGGTTTACGTGTTCCATGCCTGGTTAAAGTCTGAACTCTGAAGATGCATCCATTACCAAGAAATAGAGTGTGGAAAAAAAGGTGCTTGTCGTAGAGAGATATATGGTACAAAATGTCTAATTATGTGTCTTTTTTATAATTCTAAAAAAAAGAAGCTATTTTTTCTAAATTAATTGTGTCTTTAATTCATTATCAAAGAGCATAATGGGAAATTATTGTATACTCCCGGAGTACTATAAGTGCATACTTCCTCATCTCACATGAATAGTGAGTCCTACTAATTAAATTCATAATGGAACTCACTATTTATATGAGAGGGAGAAGTACGCATTTATAGTACTCCGAGAGTATCTAATAATTTTCCATAATCATGAGGTAACTGTCCCTTACAGCACATACGTTGACTCTCTAATCAGATAAGAGGAAATCATCATCGAAGATAACCGTTCCAATTTAAAAATGGATATTATCGCTCGCTAGTGTCTTTCCTCTTGAGACGAAATTAAAATACTCTATCATCTATAGATTAGTGAATTGTGATGTAGATCACAATACACTATTATACATTTACAAATTGATCAAAAAACGAAAAACCAGGACAATTTTTTATTTGGCAAATCAAACAGCTAACAAATCCCAATCATTAGAGTCTCTCCATATATTTAGAATTTTTCACAGAATCCTACTGGCGTTATTATTATTAAAAACAATTATTTGTATATTAATAAGACACTAGTGTGTAGGGAAGCTAGTCGCCCCTATACCCATTTTTCGCTTACCAAAAAAAGAAAAAGACACTAGTGTGGAACCTCATGCATATGTACAGATACATTTAAAACAATAACAATTATATATATATATATATATATTGTTAGGTTTTAGACCCCTTAACACAATATGTTTAACCTAATATCAAGCCAAGTTGATTAACAAGTTTGTTATTCAAGTCTAGGTTAAACAATTATGAGTAAAAAAGATATAATGCAGAAACTAAAGAACGCAAAGATTTGATGACCTAGGAAAACCAAACTAGTAAAAAACCTGGGGAGGATTTTACCTAGCTATTCTCAAGGTAAAAACAAATCCACTATGAAAGAATTGAAGTTTGTACAATAGGACTTAGACCACTAACATCCTAATGCTACCTTGTTTAGAAAACTTACTATCACGACCACATAACAGCTCCGAGTCCATGGACTACTTTTTTCCTTGAATCTACACCAGCACAAACTCCTACTTGTGACTTTGAGACACCTCTCAAAGGTTTTGGATCTTCTTGAATGTTCCTTATGCAACAACTGAAAAACCATCAGGTTCTTGATATGAATCTTGATTTTGACAGTTTTATGTGTGTGTTTGAAGGTAAACACCTCTCAGATCTCATAAAAGACTCAACACACAACTCAACAAAGACTTCTAAAACGTAGGTAGGGTTTTTCCTCTTATACTAGGAGTGAAACACTTAATCCTACACGTCATATGGGCTTGGGTTGCTTTTGAAAATTCTGTAGAAAATTTCTGATCTACGATTCTCAATCGATTGAGTCTATTCTTCGATCGATTGAGCCTTGCAGAATTGAACAGTAATTTGCCTACAATTACTCAATTCTAAACTTACATTAAAACAAACTTTGAGCAAGTCTAAACCTAGACTAAATGTTTTGATTATGGTTTGCCAACATATACAAAATGAAATTCTAATACATTTAGTTCCTAAAGTCTTAGAACCTAACGCGCACGCGCACGCGCACACACACACACACATATATATATATATGATCTAATTGGATCTATACTCTTCAGTTTTTACATCCAATAATTCACTAGCAACAAAAATTAAAAAATTAAACCGGACATATGACGCAAAATTGAACTTTAATTTAGAATTTAAATGATTTTTTTTTTTTTGGTAAACAATCTAATTGAATTTAGAGTCTTTAATTTTTGCACCTAATAATTCACTTGACACACAAATTTAAAAATTATATGAAACACGTGACACAAAATTATACTCTAATTTAGAATTTAATTAGATTTTATGATTTTAAATCTAATTGGATCTAGGCTCTTCGATTTTTGCACCTAATAATTCACTTGCCACAAAAATTAAAAAATTAGATAGAACACATGACACAAAATTGAACTTCAATTTATAATCTAATTGAATTTAGACTCTTTGATTTTTGCACCTAATAATTCACTTTACTCACAAATTCAAAAATTAGATGAGACACGTGGTGTGAAATTAGGCTTTAATTTGGAATTTCATTGGATTTTATGATTTAAAATCTAATTGGATCTAGACTCTTCAGTTTTTTTTACCCATTAATTCACTTGCCACAAAAATTAAAAAATTAGATGGGATACACTGTGCAAAATTGAACTTCAATTTAGAATCTAATTGAATTTAGACTCTTTGATTTTTGCACCTAATAATTCACTTGACACACAAATTTAAAAACTAGATGAGACACGTGACGCAAAATTAGACTCTAATTTAGAATTTAATTAGATTTTCTCTTAGTTTTGCCTCTATATATATACATACAATGATGTCAACATGTACATTTATGTGGGGTAGTAAAAACTAAATAGTCATCTTTTGAATATGCTTTATTAAAATCCCTAAAAATCATTTGAGACACAAATTTAAAAATTAGATGAGACACATATTAAACTCCAGTTTAGAATTTAATTAGATTTTTTCTTAGCTTTGCCTATATATATATATATATATATTAGTGCACTCTCCACAATGATGTCAACATGTACATTTATGTGGGGTAATAAAAACTAAAAAGTCATCTTTTGAATATGCTTTTATTAAAATCCTTAAAATTTACTTGACACACAAATTTAAAAATTAGGTGAGACACGTATTAAGCTCCAATTTAAAATTTAATTAGATTTTTTCTTAGTTTTGCCTAGAGAGAGAGAAAGAGAGAGATTAGTGCACTGTCCACAGTGATGTCAACATGTACATTTATGTGGGGTAGTGTCAATTGATACTTTTGAGTATGGTTTTTATATAGCTTCTTTTTTTTATCTGCTACTATATATAAAAGAGATAAATCATGGTTTACGATTTAGATTTTATGATTAAGATAGAATCTTTTCTTTATTGGATTAACCCTAACCATAATTGGTTTCATTAAATTATCTATATAAACTATTATCATTCTTGACAAAATAGATAATTATTTTTAATAATCTAGAAATTCCAAATTATCTTCTTGGATAATCTCATATTTAATCTTGAAGTATTTTTTGGCCAAAAGAACCAAACACATTTAAGGACGGCATTTTGGTTTGATTCTATAGTATTGTGAAATTTTTCTTACACTTCTCTTTATTTTCTTTTTCTTTTTTTATTGATTATTTCAGGATACTATTGTTTGATCAATATTAGTTTAACCAAAGAACTAGATCACATACTCTGGCAAATATGATTTTTAGACCCAAACGGTTAAAAGAAAGAGATTCAAAGTTTTTAATATTTGACCAAAGTCAAATAGAGATCAAGATTCAAAATTTTTGTTGTAAATATATATAATATTATGCGTATTTGTTTAATATATAGTGTAAGTCTTACATTGATAGGTAAATGTAAAGCAATAAATAAATTTAATAAATTAACGTACAAATGGGTGGGTTTGTACTTTGTAGAATTAAGAATTAGACTAATCACTAAAAAAATTAACCAAGAAACAAGTCAACAACAAGCAGGAGGTCCAAAACTCTTTTTCAATCTCGTGTGGCGTGCAAGCTTTAAGTAAATAAAATAAAATAAAAACACACACAAGCAAACAAAATTCAAAAAATTCACAACTACAAGTCCACTGTCTCTATCCGAAAATTATTGAATATTTTGAGAGTGTCATAATTATGTACTTCATCCTCTCATATAAATTATAAATTTCACTATAAATTTAATTAGTGAGGTCCACAATTATGTGAGAGGAGAAAATATACATTTATATTGCGATGGTCACTCCACAAGTATAAGAGCTTATAGAGTGTGGGGCCAAAAACCGAGGTTTAAATCTTTAGAAATGAGCTTCACACACATATATACTTAAATTATGTAATAAAAAAATAAATAAATAAATCTCACTTTTATCTCTTTCTCTCATCGAACATCCTCTTCTCTTGAAACAACAAAGTCATGCTAGTTCAAATCTCACATTTTTCAGTTTTTGCCAGCCACATGGTAGCCATCAACATTATCAGTTTTTGCCAGTCACATGGTAGCCATCAACAGCTAGTGACAGGGTTTAGACCCCTTAAACCACAAATAAATTGCGTAGCCTAGATTAATTAGCCAAGTTTTTACTTAGTCAAATTAAGCAATTCTAGATTAAAACAATCACAAAATCATATCATGCAAGTAAAACATATAAAGCAACGGAAAATAAATAACACAGTGATATGATCACCCAGGAAAACCAAACCGGTAAAAAACCTGGGGAGGATTTTACCCACCGATCCCCAAGGCAAAACGGAATCCACTAAGAAAGAATTGAAGTTGTTACAAAAGGACTTACAAGCTCCCCGCTTGACTTCCTAATGCTACCCACCAGTAGTAACTTCCTGACACGACCACGCGCAGGCTCCGAATCCACGGACTACTTCTTTCTTTGTCTTCCTTCAATCAGGTACAAGCTCCTCACTTGTTAATCTTTAAGCTTCAAAGGCAGCAACCAAGTTGATCATCAAGATGTAGAAGAATCTCAATCTTGAAAACCCTAAGTTATGTGTAAAGGAAAGCTCCTCTGGATCTCACAAAAGATTTACACAAAACCGCAATGTATGAGCAACAATACAACTTGTGCAACTCTAAAAACGTGGCTAGGGTTTTGCCTTATATACCTAGGGTAAAAACATAAAACCCTAAACGTTTAAAAGAGTTTGGGCTGAGTTGGAATTCTGCAGAAAAACGCATCTGGGCCGACTTTCGATCGATCGAGAATTACATTCGATCGATCGAGCCAGGCCGAGAAGCTCCAATGCTTCTGCAGTCTCTCGATTCCAACTTTACAATATTAAACCAACTTTAAGCAAGCCTAAACAAGACTAAATACATTATTTTGATCATGGTTTGCCAACATTACAAATTAGGTTCTAAATACATAAAATCCTAAGACCTTAAAACCTAACAAACTCCCCCTTTGGCAATCCGTGACAAAACACAAATCAAAAGCTCAAAGTTTACAAGTAAAAAACCCTTTACAAAATAATGCTCATAAACAAAAGTTCAACCTAACTACTATCCATCGGTTGCAAGTATAGACAGCAGCTTTGTTGAATCAACCTGTATATTCCTGAAATACTCAACAAACACATAAACGCATGTGTGGCAGAAAATAGTACATAAACAAGTATAATATTCTTGGAAGATTCACACAACTCAAAATAAAGATATATATCAATGAATCATAAGACAAGAATCAAACTAAATCATGTATATCAATATATCAATCAATGTTACTCCCCCTAACATGAATATCCCCAAAAAATGATATACAAAGTGAAGCACCTAGATACAATCTAATGAACTCCACACAAAAAATATCCCATGCTAAAAATATCTCCCCCTAACTACAAAATATCTCCTCAAAATGTCAAAACTCCTCTACAAGTCAAAAATATCCACTCCCCCTTTTTGTGACGGAATGCCAAAGGGCAATCAAAAGTCGCCATCAAAAGGTGGTGGTGAAGGTGAATGAAGACGTGCAAGGTCAGCTTGTAGAGCACGCATCTCGTCCAGCAGGTCCACCAAAATCTGACCATGAGCCGCCTGAACGGTCATGACAGTCTCCAAAGTACGACGAACATCGAAGTTGGTTGCAGGAGGTGGAGGAACAGCAGCAGCAGCAGCATCAGCATCATCACCAACTGGATCAGGAACATCCTCACCAGCAAGACCTGTAGAAGATGTAGGAGGAGGAGGAGCACTAGAAGATGGATCAAACCTAGGGTGTTTAGAACCAGCTCGAAGATGAGCGGCCCTTTGTCTAAGAAAAGACGCACCTATAGGACCGATGACATGAACAGGCTCAGAAGCAGGGAAATCCTCTAAACCTAGATATAGTAAAATCCTATGAATGAAAATAGGATGGACGAGAGCATGAGCAGTAGATGAACTCCTATAAACTTCGTTCAAAGAACGAAGAAAAAGATGAGGAAAACTAATAGGAGCATCTGTAACAAGAGCGTACAGAAAAACACACCTCTCAAGAGGAATGGTGTGCAGATGAGAAATGGGCCAGAGTGAGTGACAGGCTATCCTAAAGAAAAGATAGGTAGTCTCGGGAAGCTCAGCAGAGGTGATCCTAGGATCAGAACCCCACTGGATAGATGACCTAGTGATGTAAGATATGACATCACTCAACTCTGGTGACTCATCATAGGGATAGACAGGATCCCTAACCAAAAGTACCTCAAGAGCATCAGCCACTACCTGAGGAGTAATGGAGTACTCTACGCCTCGTATCCAACTCCTAACAAGAGTGTTGGAATCATAGACGCGGATCGAGATGTTCGAATAGAACTCTCTAATCAAGGTAGCCGGAGGAGGAGGGTCAGACACAGCAAACAAGGGAAACCAACCCCTACGCTCAAAATTTGCCCTAATGGCAGGATCAAGCTCATCTAAAGAGACAGAACGCTCAGCCCAAATCTTCCTCTTAAGGTTTAAAGTCTCGTAAAGCTCTTGGTTTTTCTCACTAGGGAATCTCTCACTATCAAAAGAAGGAGGGGATGGAGAAGGAGAGGAAAGAGTCCTACGTGCTCTAGTCTTCCTAGGCATGGTGCTAAGGAAAAGGACAGAGACACAAAGAGAAAACCAAAAAAAAAAAAAAACAAAACCAAGGGCAGACTGCAAGTTAGCACAAAAAAAATATAGAATAAAATTCTATATGATGCATGAACATGAACAATGTTATGATGCATGAACTAATGCAGTAACCAGGATCAGATTAACTTCAAATTCACAAAATTGGCTTGAACATAGAGTTTCTTAACAAAAACCCTAGAAATTAGAGTTTTTCACAAAACACAAAATTGATCAAATTAATCAATCAAGAACATGTCTACAGGGTGTCCCCAACAAAACCCATTGATCAATTGCAAACAATTTGGTCCGAATCAACAAAAATCCCAAAAAGAAAAGTTCCGAAAATCTCCTCTAAAATGCATGAAAAATGCATGAAATCATGAAAATAAATTGAAAAGGAAGGGTAAAATAGACATACCGGCTTGAGGAGAGAGATTATTTGCAAAAAATCCGAAAGAAAACGACAAAAAATTGAATCTTTTGGGCTTGCCTCGTCGGAGAGAGAAAAAGGTTTGAAAAAGATTTTGAAATAGTTCTTTGAAAAGTCAGATTTCCTCTTTTTAAAAAGCTTCTTCACGATATTCGATCGATCGAAAATTACATTCGATCGATCGAATGTGACAGTCATTTTAGCACAATCTGAGGCACTTTTTCGATTGATCGAAAATCAGGTTGGATCGATCGAAATGGGCAGAGGCACACTGAATTTTTGGGAAAAACACAGTTTTGAAAAGTTGCAAACCCAATTTTGAAACAACTCCTCAAAGCATTTGAACAATGAATACAAAATGCATGAGTATGAGATGGAATGCATCTTCAAAAACCCAAAATTTTTAAACCCAATTTTCTCAAACACAATTTTCAATCATCTTCCAAATTAATTTTCTCAAGCAACAAGTATGTTGTGCACAAATCTCAAAATATTTTTTTTTCAAACTTGGTTGGTCAGACCAAGGACACACACACTAACATGTACAGTGTTTAACAAAGAGTAACTTGTGGAGTGTGTGAAACTAGCAAAGACTTGAAATACATGTGAGCTGATATGTGAATAGCAATCAAACACAAAGTCTACACAATTCATCACATAGAATTTAAAAGAGACTATCACCTAAAGAGTTACATTCTATAACTCCCACATCTCCTAGAACAAAAGCTTGCAATCATGTAAGTTTCTTTCATTTTTGCCTCTTATTTATATATGAATTGGCATTCAGCCTAATAGTACACACCGGTTTGAATTAAGTGAATTGGCATCAAGCCTAATAGTACATACCAGTTTTAATTTAATTGAGGCTACACCTTATGTTCTTTTTGTGCATGTGCTACACTTTCTCGAGCACAAAATCTTATGATATGCACTAAGGTGTTCATGATTGGCTAGTAAACAATGGTGAGATGGTTATTTATGCCTTTCTTAAAAGGATCAAGTCCGTCAGTCAAATAACATATGACTTCATGATTAAGGCAAAGTGATTAAAAACCACACACATCTTTCCCACACAACATGCACTACAAAGTTTCAACTAGTCAAGTGCAGTAAATAAGCTCATCAAAGTTAAACAAGGTACACTAGACATGACATGTGTAAAAAGAATGACCAACCTTGTTTTCAAAAAATCAAGAATAATAGTGTTCAACAAAGATTTTGCTTTCCCTTTTTTTTTTTTTTTTTTAAAGAGAAAACAAATAAATCCTAGAATGAAATGCATGTATGTAATGCAATGCAAGTCCTAGAACAAAAGAAAAACACAAAAACCAAATAACAATGGTCACAACAGAATAGAGTAATGAAGCACAAGGACCATGTCAGAAAGACTCAGTTAGTTCGAGTCTTTTGCATCCAAAACTTTTTAGATGCACCCCGAGCATTAGAGTTCTTATTCACATTAGAGTGATTCCCAACTCCAGAATTGGAATAAAGGTTTAACGCCTTTACCAATTCACCAATTAGTGCCATAGGATTTTGTGCTTGAGGCACAGGCACTTTTGGTCTTTTTGCTCTCTTATCAGCTTGAAGCTTGTAACAGTTAGGACGGATATGTCCAGACTTACCATAATAATGACAAACCCAAGCAGGTTTACCATGCATCTTGTCCTTAGGTTTGGTAAGCTCCTTAGGTTTGGATTCTCTTAAGTCTACCCTAATCTTCTTTGGTGGTGAAACTTCTACAGGTTTAACAACCTCACTCACAGGGGGTTTAATGGTTTCACTCACAACCTCACTCACAAGAGGTTCAGAAGAAGAAGAAGAAGGAACAAAGACAGTGGAATGGGGTCCAGAATCAAAGATGCTTTCAACATATCCTAACCCAGCTTTATCAGAAGGATACTTTTGAACATTCAGCATATGATCAAGTTTAGAACTAGCAGATCTAGCAACAGATAAATCATGTTCCAAAGTTCTAACTTTATCAAGCAAAAGCATATTTTCAGATTTAACATTATTCAAAAGATCATTAGCATCAAATAGTTTTACAAGCAGATTTTTCTTTTCAAGCTCAAGAGCATCAATTTTCTTTAGGCCTAGATCAACTTTCATAGCATCCTTTGCAGCAATTTTGCAAAGTTTGTTATAGGCCTCTTGAAGATCTGCATCTTCAGAGAGTTCCCCATCAGCAGGGTTCTCCTCAGCAGATATACCTTCATCTACTGTACCAGTAGTAGTGAAAGCAATGAAGTTTCCATCCTCGTCACAACCGGACTCATCATCAGAAACCTCATTATCACTAAGGGTTACAGCCATAGCTTTATCCTTATTCCTCAAGAAAGTAGGACATTCAGATTTGACATGACCATACCCTTGACAACCATAACACTGAGGACCCAAAGAGTTATTAGAAGATTGACCTACTTGTTCTCTAGGTTTTTCAAAATTATTAACCTTAGTGGGATCATTCTTCCTAAAGTTTCTAGGTTCAGCAGTGTTGGTATTCCTTGCCTTCCTATTTGTGTTTCTAAGAAAATTTCTAAAGTTCTTGGCAAGGTAAGCTATCTCCGTGGGAGAGAGCTCATCATCAAATCCACCAGCTTCAACATCATCAACAGACTTAAGAGCCATTGATTTGGATTTGACAGTCTTGGGAAGGTCAGACTCATAGGACTGAAGAGATCCTACAAGCTCATCCACAGGGATGGAATCAACATCCTTACTCTCAGTAATGGCTGTCACTTTGGGTCTAAAGTCTTTAGTTAAGGATCTAAGAATTTTCCTAACAACTTTAGGTTGATCATAGACTTCACCCAAATTATAAGCAGAATTAACAATATCATTGAGTTTAGCATAAAACTCATCAAAGGTTTCATCATTAGACATTCTAATGCTTTCAAACCTAGAAGTTAATTGCTGCAATTTGTTTATTTTAACAGCCTTTGTGCCCTCATGCACAGTTTGGAGGATTTTCCAAGCAGTATGAGCAACCTCAACATTAGAGATCCTCTTAAATTCCTCCATTGAAACAGCATTAAAAATGGCATTCATAGCTTTGCTATTAAATGCAGCTGCTTCTTTCTGAGAAGTTTGCCACTCACTCACAGGAGTAGTGAGCTTCTCCCAACCATATTCAACAGAGTTCCAAACTCTCTCATTAATGGATTTCAGGAATGCTTTCATCCTTACTTTCCAGTAGGCATAATTGTTCCCATCAAAGTGAGGAGGAACAAACAGAGAGTGTCCATGCTCCATGACAACCGGGGTCAAGGATCAGCTCAGAGATGAAAATCTCAAACAAAAGAGCAACCTACTCTGATACCACTTGACAGGGTTTAGACCCCTTAAACCACAAATAAATTGCGTAGCCTAGATTAATTAGCCAAGTTTTTACTTAGTCAAATTAAGCAATTCTAGGTTAAAACAATCACAAAATCATATCATGCAAGTAAAATATATAAAACAGCGGAAAATAAATAACACAGTAATATGATCACCCAGGAAAACCAAACCGGTAAAAAACCTGGGGAGGATTTTACCCATCGATCCTCAAGGCAAAACGGAATCCACTAAGAAAGAATTGAAGTTGTTACAAAAGGACTTACAAGCTCCCCACTTGACTTCCTAATGCTACCCACCAGTAGTAACTTCTTGACACGACCACGCGCAGGCTCCGAATCCACGGACTACTTCTTTCTTTTGTCTTCCTTCAATCAGGTACAAGCTCCTCGCTTGTTAATCTTTAAGCTTCAAAGGCAGCAACCAAGTTGATCATCAAGATGTAGAAGAATCTCAATCTTGAAAACCCTAAGTTATGTGTAAAGGAAAGCTCATCTAGATCTCACAAGAGATTTACACAAAACTGCAATGTATGAGCAACAATACAACTTGTGCAACTCTAAAAACGTGGCTAGGGTTTTGCCTTATATACCTAGGGCAAAAACATAAAACCCTAAACGTTTAAAAGAGTTTGGGTTGAGTTGGAATTCTGCAGAAAAACGCATCTGGGCCGACTTTCGATCGATCGAGAATTACATTCGATCGATCGAGCCAGGCCAAGAAGCTCCAATGCTTCTGCAGTCTCTCGATTCCAACTTTACAATATTAAACCAACTTTGAGCAAGCCTAAACAAGACTAAATACATTGTTTTGATCATGGTTTGCCAACATTACAAATTAGGTTCTAAATACATAAAATCCTAAGACCTTAAAACCTAACAGCTAGCAAGGGGGTCTACTTCGCAACAAAACAACAGTAAACTTCTCTTTTAATCCTTGTTCACGTCGTCATCTTTCATGGTTTTTAATCCTTGTTGATAGGTCAAGAATGTATTGACCTCTTTGGTAACTTAATCAATTAATTAGCCAAGTAAATTAATTAGATTCAATTATATGCAATAAGCGTAGTAGCACAAACAAATCACCAACTAAGTTAAATTCTACAATGGTCACTCCACAAGTATAAGAGCTTATAGAATGTGGGGGCAAAAACCGAGGTTCAAATCTTTAGAAAGGAACTTCACACACATATACACTTAGATTATGTAAAAATAAATAAATAAATAAATCTCACTTTTATCTCTTTCTCTCATCAGACATCCTCTTCTCTTGAAACAACAAAGTCAGGCTAGTTCAAATCTCACTTTTTTCAGTTTTTGCCAGCCACATGGAAGCCATCAACATTATCAGTTTTTGCTAGTCACATGGTAGCCATCAACAGCCAGTAAGGGGGTCTACTCCGCAACAAAACGACAGTAAACTTCTCTTTTAATCCTTGTTCACATAGTCATCTTTCACGGTTTTTAATCCTTGTTGATAGATCAAGAATGTATTGACCCCTTTGGTAACTTAATCAATTAATTAGCCAAGTGAATTAATTAGATTCAATTACATGCAATAAGCGTAGTAGCACAAACAAATCACCAATTAAGTTAAATGCAATGGAAAATAAATTTGACACAGGTGATTTGTTTACGAATGGGGAAAACCACCGAGGCAAAATCCCACCGGGTGAATTTAAGGTCACCACTCCCAAGAATCTACTATTATCAAAACAAGCAGTTACAAGTAAAGGAATCCCAGTACCTTATACCAACCTACAGTTGAACCCTTACCCCAATACACAATTGGACTTGTAATGTAGTGACAGTCTCTCCTTTCAATGCATGGCTCCCAGTACGTAACTAACCAATTGATGCACGGATCCAAGTACGTGACTAACTCACCAACTTGAGAAAGATGTTGCTGCAAAATTTTTCAATTCATCCACACGATGAAGATCCAGAATCTCCTTGGTTACAAAACCTTTGGCGCACAAACATAACAGCTTCTTCAAGAAAAAGATGAACTAGGGCAAATTGTCTCCGATCACAATTTGAGTGAATAATCACTTTGCATCAAGTTGCATCACTTTGACGGCCCTTAAAATAATCCTTATATAAGTCTAGGGTTATGAAGAAAGAAACCTTATACAAATAGTTTGGATATGCATGAAAAATAGATTAGAAAATCTGAATTTTGTAATTCTCGATAGATACAGCTTCTGTTAAGAGTTGTCAAGAACCGCATATTAAATCTCGATAGATATATCTGTTGAGATATCTATCGAGCTTTAATGAACAGCATTTCTTCACTTAATTCTTGGACAGACTTGCATGACTTCAATAGTAGACTTGAACTCTTTCTCCTTGAAGTATTAAACACAATCTAAATCTACCCAAATACAAGTAAAGTGCATTTTGTCAAAGGATTAGCCAATTCTATATGACATATGTTCTAACAAGTTCTACATATGTCCTAACAATCTCCCCATTTGGTAATCTGTGACAAAACCACAACAAACAAATGAAGTATGAGAGAAGTCATAAATCACTTAACTCATAATCACTTGTTGAATACAATAAAATCTAATCCTAACACAAACTCTTGAAAAACTCTGCAAGAAGAGAGTTCATGGCATGATAGATTTTGACAACCTGTCTTTCTGAAACATTTTAAACAAAACTCATCAAGACTTCTTAGTGTGAAACAGAAATAAAAATTGCATACATAATAAGAAACATGTGTATAAAGAGAAAAAAGAAACAACACATGGAGAGATAGGTGAAAATGATAACAACATCATCATATATATAAAAGAGATATAAGTACAATGTTTGCTATCACTAAATGGTCACAAGACCACTATACAGAAAGATAATGTATCTAAAATGAAAGAAAAGAAAAGATTCATAAATCCTCACAACATACCTCATAAAGATAAAAACACTCCCTCTATCAAAAAGTCCTATGCTAACTCTCCCCCTAAGTACATGACTACTCTCATACCCAAAACTACTCTCCCTTTTTGTCACGAATGACAAACGGCGAGTCTTTAAGAAGCAGTCATCTCCTCATCACCAGAAGAGCTAGCATCCTCATCCTCCTTATCATCATCATCACCACCGGAGCCATCATCATCATCCTCGTCCTCTGAAGCCTATGGAGATGGAGAGGGAGAAGTAACGAAGACACCAAGGTGAGTCTGATGTCGTGCAATACGACCCACACGGGTAGTCACCTGACTCATCTCATTAGTGAGAGTGTTAAGGCGAGTATCCATGCGCTGAAGCTGCGCCATAATCGCCTCTAGCATCACACCACCACTCGAAGAAGAGAAAAGAGCGGAGGTGGATGGAGTGCAATGGGCTGGAGAAGTCACCGTCTCGGTCTATGGCCGCTTCGGTCAAAGCTCGGCCTCGCTCCATCGAACAAACACTGCGCTAATGGCACCTATGACGGTGAAATAAGCAAACTCTAAATAAGGGATAAAAGAATGGTGAATGATCCACGTGATAGCCGAAGAAAAATAAGCTTATCACAGGTCGTCATATCTCTATAGACATCCATAAGAGAGAGAATGAAGTTAGAAAGAAAGTCTATAGTAAGGTCCGCAATGAGGGAAAGCAAAAATCAAGCACAAGGCTCGGTAATAGAGTTATAGTGAGACAAGGGATAGAGAACAAATTTCATCACCATGTTAAGGAACCTTGGACCTTTTGCAAAGCCCGAGCATAAGGTGTTTTGACGATCACCCCATTAAGAAGGTGTCTCACAAAAGTAAGATAGAAGATCGTCTTTGGACACAGTCCTCAAATGTGGACATCCGGGGTAATCAGGATGCGATACTCTTGGAACATGTAGCACATCAAAGATAAGCTCCGGAGTGACTACTATAAATGTACCTAGAACAGAAGTAATAAACCAAGGCACAGAAGAATCAAAACTGTGCATATTGGAGTAAAACTCATGTATGATCACGGAGGGACAACTCACGGGTATCTCACATAGAGATTCCCAACCTCGACTGTGAATGACAGTGGGTAGAGTAGTATCGGAAAAGTTTGATAAAATCACTTGGCGTTCCGAATGAATGCCACGTTTGGAGAAGTTATCCGAGAAGTCCTGATGGGCATTTTCATCACGGAACTTGACAGAAAGAGGAGTAGGATTAGAAGATGATGCCTCAAAATGAATAGGGTTCTAGGACGAAGTAGTTTTACGCTTAGGTGCCACGCGCAGACTATCTGAGAGAGAGAGAGAGAGAGAAGGAGACAAACAGAAAAGCACCATCAACATAGATTCCCAAATATGGAAATGAAAAGGTACGTATGCATGAACAATGCATAAGCATGTGACATGCAAAGAAAAATTCATCATAAGCTCAGCCCAATCCAATCCTACCAGCACACAAGTTTTCAACATAGAAACACATATCTAAATGCATGAAACATTGTAAAAATGCAAATTTAATGCAATGCATGAGCATATAACAACATATAAGCAAAACCCAACCCAGAAAGTTTACAAAATACTTATCAATTTTCAAAAACCCCAAAAATTTCACAAAAACCCAAAACCTAAGTCTAAATGCTTGAAATGCATGAAGAATGAGAGATAAGAGAAGCATACCAAGTGATTTGAGACTTGAATAGGCTGAAAGTCACGTGGGTTTGAGGTTTAGAGAAAAAAAGAAAGAGTTTGGGTGGTGAAGAGACAAGTTTCTGTCGAGAGAGAATGAGAGAAATGAAATATGAAATCGCGCCAAAGCTATTTAAAGAAAACATGTCTCGATGGATCAAGGATCTGTCGAGCACTAATTCTCGACAGATAAATATGTGGAGGTGCTGTCGAGAATCTGTCGATGGCAAAAATACCTTGATAGATCGAACAGCTGTCGAGAAGCTATCGGCCAAACAGAGACTTTCTCGATTGATTGAGAATCTGTCGAAAAGCTATCGAGACAAATTCCAGAAAGCTTCAATGGATCGAAAAAGCGATAAGATTTATCGAGAAAAGAAGTCCAAGGGACTCGATAGATAGCTATCTATCAAGATCTGTTGAGAAGCTGTCGAGCTTGATAAAAACAAGTATTTCAAAGAGAGGGAAAACATAAATATGAATGCAATCAAGCAAGCTACTTAAACAAGGATCCGAACAATATTTTTAAGCTCTTAAAAACATCTCTCAGCAAAAAAAAATGCAAAGCATATAAGATCCAAACACACACACACACACTAAACAAGTCTAACTAATTTTATATTTCAAAAACAATTTAAGATGGTTCAGTGAGCACACATTAACACATGTATCCCTTGTGATGGCTAAATCACATTGTACCTGCACATGTATCAAAAGTAGTGAAGAATTTGCATGCTGTGTGAGAGCCTCACAAGATTGCATAAGTGTCTCATGTTATGACGATTTGAGATATGAGAAAATCAATTTAACTCATACATAACCATAACTACTTGATAGGGACTATCACCTTCGAGGTACATCCTATAACTCCCACATCTCCTAAAAACACGCTTGCAACCATATTTAAAAGTATTTTGATTCTTTTTGCTTTTGATTTTCTTTGCATATTTTTCTTTTTGAGCATATCATGCATGGGCATATAAGAGAGAGAAGAAATAACAAATTATGTTAAGCTTAAACATCATAATTTTGCTATGTTGAGGCATACAGATGTTATTCATGATTAGCGGGTTTTAGTGGTGAAATGGTTATTTATACCTTTCTCTTAGGATTTTTTAGTCATTCCCATCAAAAAGAGTGATATGAGTGTTAAGTACAAGAGATTACTTAATCGTAATCATCACAAACACCAGACAAAAAGTTCAATTGCTTAGTTGTGCATTGAGATGCTCATCTAAGCTACAAAAGATACAAAGTTTAGAAAATTTTGTTTCAATAGCCATCCAAGGTATACAGGTACCAATGTACATAAAACACACACTTTTTTTGTATTTTTCTGATTTTTTTTTTTTTTAATGAAACACAAAATAAAGCAAAACTGAAAACAAACAAACAAAAACATGTTAAACAAAGCATAGCATAAAATTAGAACGACTCAAAACAAGAAAGCAAAACACACAAGTAATGCATAAACAAAGAGAGAGAGAGAAAGAGAGAGAGAGAGAGAGAGAGAGAGAAGTGACTAAATCACTTAGAGCCTTTTTCCTTTCACATCATGGAAGTACCTTTCTGTTAAGTGAACCTTTGATCCGATGGTGAGGGGGTAGAATTGAAACTGTTTAAGTTCGAAAGGAACATGAGGGCCTTAAGAAGATCTCCAAGATGAGCAAAAGAGGATGGAAACTGATTCTGGTTTCCAGATGAGATCATACTGCTGCTTTGTTGAGTGGCTAACCACTTGTAGCAATTAGGTTGAGTATGTCCTGTAGCTCCACAGTGATGACAGAAATGCTACTTCTTCCATTTAGACTTTTGATTATTTCCCTTCTTAGTCCTAGGGTTTCTAATCTCTTTCTTATCCTAAGATAGATTTTCCTTTGTCTATGTTCTCACTAACTAAAACAGTTTTAACATCATTGTTCTCAGAATTAACATTATTAGTAGGTGAGACAAACGTAGTAGTACTAGAATAAGCAATATTAGGAGAAGAGAAATCATACCCCAAACCGGCTCTATCAGAAGCAAATTTCTGAAAGCTAAGCATCTCATCAAGCTTTGCACTGGAAGTCCTCTCCAATTGAGCTCTAACTTGAAACAGCTCCACTTCAAACTTCTTGGTCTTTTCAGCCAAGAAATTGTTCTCAAATCGTAGTGCTCTAATTGTCTGATTAGTTTCTTCAAACTTTGTGGAGAGCTTTTCTCGATCAAGTTCCACATCACTCAGCTTCTTGGTAGCCAGACTATATAGTTTCTCATGCTTCTCAAAAACCTTGAACAATTTTTCATAAGCTGTATAGATATCATTTTGATCGTCCATTTTTTCAAACTTAGTCCACCAAGTCCTCTTCATCATCTTCTATTTCTGAAACCCCATCAGTAGGATCAACTATAGCAGTGAAGGCATTCAAGATTCCCTCATCATCATTGTCATCTAAATCATCCTCAAGCTTGGTGTCACTCAAGGTAGCAACAAGGGCCTTACTTTTCCCAATAGTCTTAAGATAAGTTGGACATTGTTGTTTCATGTGTCCAAAACCTTGACATCTGAAGCATTTTGGTCTGGAGAGAACAGTGTACTGACTACCTTCCTTAGCATCTGTAAAGTTGTTATTTACAACTATGTATTTTGTTGGCTTTTATTCCGTGCCAAATTTGATTGTAATTATTATCAATCGTTTATACCCTGTATTTGTTGTGGGATTTGTTGTAAGGGTTGTGTAATGCCCCAATTTGATTGATTGTGTGATGTGTGTGGGTGTGTGATGAGTCCCATATCGGGTATTTACTGGGTAGATCTGGGCTTTATTAACAACTACAAGGAGCCTCAATTGTGACTAGTCCTTTTGAGGTATAGCGCAGATGTGGCTAGCGCTTTTCCTTGAGTCGTTACATATGGTATCAGAGCCGGCCCGGTGACCCCGTGTGGACTCGGAGACACTACCCCACAAAGTGGGCCCTAACAAGGACGTTAGGGATTTAAGTGGGGGAGATTGTGATGCCCCAATTTGATTGATTGTGTGATGTGTGTGGGTGTGTGATGAGTCCCATATCGGGTATTTACTGGGTAGATCTGGGCTTTATTAACAACTACAAGGAGCCTCAATTGTGACTAGTCCTTTTGAGGTATAGCGCAGATGTGGCTAGCGCTTTTCCTTGAGTCGTTATAGGTTGTGTGATGGAGAGTGTGTGTGAAGACTCAAGCATTTGGAGGCTGAAGGATTCTCGCAGGTATGTCGCGACCTAGCTTCCCGCGAAGTGAAGCATGTGCCCTGCACGTGCTGGAATGCGAAGAGTCAGGCCTGGTGGAGACAGCTGTCTCTCACGAGTATCTCGTGGGTAAGGCCTTCCTGCGAGACACCTGCGAGACAAGCTGTTCTGCCAGCCTGTACTGATTGAGTCACACTTTTGTACCTATCCTATATATACCCTTATTACCCACAAATGTTGAGGAATGCTTCAAAGAGAAAACCCTAGCCAAACACATTGGGAATTAGAGATTGTCATCCTCACCTTTCTCTATACAATTGCTTGTGGTATCTCCTCAACCTTTCCCTCTCCATTTTTCATATCTTTGAGAGGTTGATAGCCCAAACACTTACCACACCTTTAAGAGTGTTGAGTGACATTTTGGTGCTGCTGGGAAGCATTGGAAGGAGCCTAGAATGGCAGATGCAACATGGAGCTTGTTGCGGGATCCGGAGAACTAAGATAAGACACGGTTCCGAGAAGCCTTGTTGGAGTAAGAGCTTGGAGGGCTTAGGTACATAGGGTAGACTAGGCTTGGAGGGTCTCTTTCTAACCCATGTATCCTAACTGATTGTCTAGTGGATTGATTTTCGCTTGGAGGGTGGTGGAGAGGTTTTTCGTTGAGTTCTTCGGTTTCCTCTTCGATAACACGTCTCGATGTTATCTGTGTTTGCATCCTTCTTCCCTACTCTTGTTCATTTCATTTTTACTACTGTGTTGCTTTAAATATGGATTAGAGTAGTTGTTTTGCTTATACGCTTGTGTTTACACTATTCCGCACTTATCATTAAGTTAGTGTAAAATCAACCAAGCCGTATTTCTAATTTGGGGGTCTAAACCGCTCGTGTGTTTTTGACACATTTTCGAGCTTTCAATTGGTATCAGAGCGAGTACACTTGCTGCGGTTGTAAAACCTTAGTGTGATCCTTGACCCTTTTTAAGATGGACCGGTCTCAATCGCTCAATGTTCCACCATTTTTTGATGGGAACAATTATGCATTCTGGAAAGTTAGAATGAGAGCATTCTTATGCTCTATCGATGATACCGTTTGGGATGCGGTTGAGATAGGTTGGACTAAGCTGGAGGCTCCTAAGTCCACTTGGGATAAGGCAGCTCTAGCGGCAGCCAACGCTAATAGTAAAGCTTTAACTGCTATCTTTTGTGGTGTGTCCCCTGATGAATTCCACAGGATCTCTCATATGATAGTAGCCAAGGATGCTTGGGAGATTTTGGAGACTACTAATGAGGGTACAAAGAAAGTTAAGGACACGAAGCTTCAGATGCTTACCACCAAATTTGAAGAACTCAAGATGAGTGATGATGAACCATTTGATTCATTCTATGGGAAGCTCAATGAAATTGTCATTGCTAAACTCAATCTTGGGGAGAAGATTGAAGACACTAAGGTGGTGAGAAAAATATTGAGGTCCCTGCCTGAAAGTTTTAGAGCAAAGGTTACAGCCATAGAAGAAAGCAAAGACTTGGATGAGATTAAAATTCAAAAGTTGATCGGGTCTCTCCAAACGTATGAGCTGGGACTGCCTTCCCATAAGACGAGCAAATCGCTTGCTCTTAAAACCATCACCGAAAGAACAAATGATTCCTCCGAAGAAGATGGAGTGGAGAAGGAAGTAGCATATCTTGCAAAGAACTTCCGCAAATTTCTGAAAATGAAGAACAGTGGGAAACCGTTCAATAGAGGAAAGTTCTCTCCTTCAAGAGGTGATAAGAAAGAGTTTAAGAGAAAAGAAGGGAAGGATTCTCAACCTTCTTCAGACATTGTGTGCTATGAGTGCAATGGCCATGGACATCTAAAGAAGGAGTGTCCGAATTTTCTGAGGGGAAAAGGGAAGGCTTATGCTACAACGCTCAGTGATTCTGACTCTTCTGATCCTGACTCGGAAGAGAGCTGTGACGGTGAGGGAAACTACTCCGCCTTCATGACCATTGCTCATGTAGACTTCTCGGATGACTTGGGTGCACTTGTGAAGGAACTTGGTGAGCATTCTGATTCAGAGTCTATTGGAATTGTGGAAGAATTAGATGCGGAAGAGGAAGAGAGTACAGCTAATCTTCAAGAAAACTACACATTACTCCTTGAGAAGTCGAGAAAATATGCAAGGGTAGCCAAGGTGGCTGTCAGAAAAATGAAGAAGGCTGAGGAAGATTACCGGAGTCTCTTGGTCAGACATAAGGAGGCAAAATGCGAGATAGAAAAGATGAACGGTAAGCTGTCAGAAGCTTACTTGAAGATCAGATTTCTTGAACAAGAGGTGGTGCAAGTGCAAGCCAAGATAGAAAGGGTCTCCTCCAGAAAGTTGGATGATGTTATCTCATCCCAAAAACATTCCTCAAACAAGTCCGGATTGGGATATACCGGAGGGAGTAGCTCATCGGTCAAAGCTACCAAAGAAGTAAAATTTGTGAAGGCCATAGAGCCGATTGTGGAAGAGGTCATCCCTGAGAATGTTAAGGTTGAGAAGAAGAATGTAATTGAGCAACGGATGGTGAATAAGCCCCGAAATCAATCTGTAGGCAGACACGAAACCAAAGCAAGATCTCTCTCAAGACCATAACGGGGTCCTAGAACAGACTATGTATGTCACTATTGCGGACTGCGAGGACATACTAGACCAAACTATCAAAAGCTAAGAGCAGACAACAATGCAAGCGCACCTCGGTCACGAGGAAGAAGAAATGACAAGAGGTCTTGGGGTGGTAAGCAACCAAGAAGTCAAAACCATGATCCAGGAATGACGGACGTGATGAAGATGATTGGTGCCTTCACCACTTGCTTGGAGAGTTTTACCAGAAGGTTTGAAAGTCCCAACTCTCGTACCCAATCTGTCAAGGATATCACCCCAAACGCACGTGACGTGTGGGTGAAGAGGGGTACTCATGCATAAGTATTATAATATGTCCATGCATTAATTCTTTAAATGTTTAGGGACATTTGTTGTTGCATCATATCATGCATTGCTTTCATTTTAATTTTCTTTTGTCTGGTTTGCACCTGTTTTTATTGATCTTACTTTTCTTGTTTTGTTTTGGGTGTATTTCAAAAAATTCAAAAACCCATAAAAATTGAAAAATCTCAAAAAGTTTGATCACTTGTTTTGTGCATATCTCATGTGAGTTTGGCCTAGTACCTTCGTACTTATGGCGTAGTGCATTTACGATCTTAGCTTGGTTTGTATGCACTCTTTTCTGTGTGGAAGAAATCTTGAAAACTATGTGTGACTGTTGTAAATAGATCTTCAAGCTTGTCATGAATGATTGGTCAATAGTCTTATTGGTCTTGATACTTGCATAGACTTGTGTCTATATCTCTTCCCACTTTATTTTTTATGTTTTTGTAAAAAGAGCTCACCAATTGTAAATCTCCAAATAAAAAGAGATATTGAGCTGCAAAAGCCTGTCACACACACTAGTATTCGACTAGGAAAAAGGAAAAGCGACTCTTTTTAATGTGTTTTATATGGTGCTCAAAAAGGCCAAAGGCTTATCATCAATATTGAAATATCATAAATTTCAAGCACCAATCTCAAAAAGAGATGTTTTTGTCCAATCAAAATGAAAAAGGACCAACTGTTATGATTTATGTGAAGCCAAATGAAAAGCTTCTTTGTTATGTTTTCATTGTGTGGGTGGTCATATATACTCATTTCTATAATGGAGATAGTCCACTTGATTTCGTATCAGTTGTATATGACTCGATTGAATTGATCATTGAAGCTTCGCTCTGGTCTAAGGACTATTTCACATTTGATTCTCACACACAACACACAAGTCTTTGATTCAATCAATGCCTATCTCATTTGTGTGATTGTATATGTCCAAATGTGATGTGTATGCCCATGAACTTGTTGATCAAATCCAAAAAGATTTTTGTGAGTTTTATATGTTTTTGAAAGTGATTTTATACTTTCTTGTGTTTCATTTTTGGTCAAAATGTAGTTTGTGTGTTTTTCATCAAAAACCTAGTTCAGGGGATGTTTCGCGAAAAGCTCGCGACTTAGAGCTTCCCATGAAAAGTGTTTGAGGGAAATAAACTTTTTGCAAATTCACTCAGAGACTTTCGCGACTGTCTCGCGACCAACAGTTTCTCGCGAAATGCTGTTTGCCAAAAACTAGAATTTTTCAAAATCAGACAGAGAGTTTCGCGACTGTCTCGCGACTGTTTCACGACTTAAAGCTTCTCGCGAAAAATTTGTGCTTCAGTGGCCACTTTCGCAACTGTCTCGCGATTGTCTCGCTACTCTCTAACCCGCGAAAAACGCGTGTTTTCAGTTTTATATGGCTGATGTGACAGATTTTCAAATCATACCTCCTTCCCTCGCATAAACTCCCTCGAAGCCATTTTCAACCCAATTCACTATTCCATCAAAATCCTTTCAAATTAAGCATATTTTCTGCATTTTCTTTCTCAAGGTATGTTTCCTAAAGCATCGTTTTCATGTTTTTACTTAGTTTATGCAGATTTGTGTTAAGGTTTTGAGTAAAATTGGGTATTTTCGAAATTTTGGGTGTTTTTCTACATTGGGTTAAATTTTTGGAAGTTTTTTGTTTGGGTTGTGTCCTTCTTCATCTTTATGCATCTGTGTTGGCCCCTTGTGGCATTTTATCGTGTATTGAGGGTTGTTTCCACCATGTTCATGCATTGCTCATACTTAGAATAACTTTGTGCATATTAGGTGTTTGATAAAATGTCCAAGTGACATTCTTATGCTTAATTGGTCTTAAGTGAGTTCCACTTTTAGAGTATCCATATGTCTTACCATATTTTATTCTAGTTGGTCTTTAATCTTGTGTGTTTCATACACTTTGCTCATTGTGCACACTCTTGACACACACCTAGGCACACTTAGGCACCCCTCATGCATCTCATGCCGCACACACTCATCAGCACTTGCACACAGACACACACACTTGCACTGTCTCTTAGTTTTATGCATTATGTTTATGTTTTATAGGTTTGTGTTTTTAAGCATGCTATTAAGGGTCAACCATGCTATGTTTTTAGTTAGTTTAACTCTGATTTGGAACTAACTTGAATCTAATCAAGTTTTGTCTTGTGGTTTGTGTTTGTGCAATTTTTTTTGCTTTGTTAAATTGTGCAGATGTCTCCCACCAAGCATGCAGCTACAAAGAAGAAGTCTTCTAAGCATGCACGTACTGAATCTGATCACTTCAAGTCCGCGGAAGCAGATATGAAGTACAATGACTGTGATAGGACGATCATTATGGAAAGAGTTGTTCAACTAGAAACTCTTAAGGACACTTTCATCCCTGAAGTGTTCAAGGATAGAACTTGGACCAAGCTGCTAAACCCGACTGGAGTGGTTTATTCAGAGATTATCAGGGAGTTCTTCTCTAATGCCACTGTCAACGGAGATCGTATTGACTGCTGGGTAAGACACAAGGAGTTTGTGATTACAAGAGAAATCATCCAAGACTTATTGGAAACTCGTCCCCCATCTCAGCCACTCACAGTTGCATATGAGGACAGACTTGGTTCTACTGCTGAGATGATTAAACTCCTTGGTGGTGGACTGAAGAAATCATCCATGAACACCATCAAATTCTCTCCAGAAATAAGGACACTAAGCTATGTGATGATTCACAATCTGTATCCGGTCACCAATCTCACCACTCTATCTGCTCCGAGAACAAGATTCCTATATGATCTCTTTACTCATAAGGAAATTGACATTTGTGGCCATATCATGCATGTCCTGAAGAAGAGCATCACAAAGCAGAATTCCCGGATTGTGATGTCGTTCCCCTCCTTGATCATGGGATTGATTGCCAAGGCAAAAATCAAGCTACCCAGTGGCCTCACAGCTGTTCAGAGAGACTACCCCATTGGTGGTCATACACTGACTCGGAGCACTGCACACATCAAGGGCTCCAAGACTGGTGTGCATACTATCCCACAGCCTCGGGTTGAACAAGATGAGGGTGGAGATACAAAGGAGGAGATTGATAGGTTCATCTCGACTCCAGAGCCATCTGCATGGCCTTCTTCTTCTGCTCCACCACAAGGCTTGAGCAAACTTGATCTCTTGCTAGCTAAAATGGATCAGATGTCTACTGTGCTAGATTCTCATGTACAGCACACTGCGGATCAGTTTGCATACCTTCAAGGACAAATCACCGTGCTCTCTTCCCAAATACAAGACTTATCTATGGAGCAAGGTTCGGATTCAGAGTCCGAAGAGTTCTAGCCCTTTGGCCATTCTAGTCAAAAAGGGGGAGAAAATTTTGAGGGGGAGCTGGATCAAAGCTTGCACAGCATTAGGGGGAGCATAGTTTAGAACCTTAGTAACATTGGTTATTAGTTTTTCAAATAGTTTTTATTCAGTTTCCTTTAGTTTTATAACTGGTTTATGTTTACTGTCTTACTGTTTTAGGTTTAAAGCTTTGACACTTATGCTTTGACTTCATTATTAATTTCAGTATAATTTCAGTTCTTCATGTTTAATCTCTATGCTTTGTGGCATACCTGCTTTGTGGCTTTTGTTTGTACCCATGTTGCTTATGTAAGCTTGAAGGGTGTTTGGTTTTTATGCACAATTTGTAGGCTTTTATGGTTTGTGCCATGCATATGCAGTACCTTGTTTATGCAGCCTCTGTGCTTTGCTAAATCAGTACTTCTAACTTAATGCTATGCATTTTGTTTGTGTTTGTACTGTCACTCTTGTGCCCTAGTAGGATTGTTCATAGATGCAAATACTTCGTGTATTTAGCATTGGTTGAGTGTTGGATTTGCAAATGATACTCTTCAAATGAGCTTATCATGTTGCATATCTGGATGTTCATTTCTTGTGTGAATGAGCATAGTAATTGCTTGTGTATAGTGATTACTTGTTTGATCTTGCCATGATTTAATGTTTCTATTTCATTTTGCTTGATCATGCTACTATTGCTCCATATGTTTTTCAAGTTTTCTGCATACAATGATATTATTTTGTTGTTGTGTTTCAGGAGTTACTTGTTCATATGTTTCAAGAGCTTATCAGAATCTAGAATTAGGTGTGAGTGAGTTTTGCCTTTGTTCCCAAACTCACATTTAAGTCTAGAATCTGTTTTAGGGTTTTGTCATGGAATAGCCAAAGAGAGAGATTGTAAAGTTGTTATTTACAACTATGTACTTTGTTGGCTTTTATTCCGTGTCAAATTTTATTGTAATTATTGTCAATCGTTTATACCCTGTATTTGTTGTGGGATTTGTTGTAAGGGTTGTGTGATAGAGAGTGTGTGTGAAGACTCAAGCATTTGGAGGCTGAAGGATTCTCGCGGGTATGTCGCGACCTAGCTTCCCGCGAAGTGAAGCATGTGCCCTGCACGTGCTGGAATGCAAAGAGTCAGGCCTGGTGGAGACAGCTGTCTCTCGCGAGTATCTCGCAGGTAAGGCCTTCCCGCAAAACACCCGCGAGACAAGCTGTTCTGCCAGCCTGTACTGATTGAGTCACATTTTTGTACCTATCCTATATATACCCTTATTACCCACAAATGTTGAGGAATGCTTCAAAGAGAAAACCCTAGCCAAACACATTGGGAATTAGAGATTGTCATCCCCACCTTTCTCTATACAATTGCTTGTGGTATCTCTTCAACCTTTCCCTCTCCATTTTCCATATCTTTGAAAGGTTGATAGCCCAAACACTTACCACACCTTTGAGAGTGTTGAGTGACGTTTTGGTGTTGCTGGGAAACATTGGAAGGAGCCTAAAATGGTAGATGCAACATGGGGCTTGTTGCAGGATCCGGAGAACTAAGACAAGACACGGTTCCGAGAAGCCTTGTTGGAGTAAGAGCTTGGAGGGCTTAGGTACATAAGGTAGACTAGGCTTGGAGGGTCTCTTGCTAACCCATGTATCCCAACTGATTGTCTAGTGGACCGATTTCCGCTTGGAGGGCGGCGGAGAGGTTTTTCACCGAGTTCTTCGGTTTCCTCTTCGATAACATGTCTCGGTGTTATCTGTGTTTGCATCCTTCTTCCCTACTCTTGTTCATTTCATTTTTACTGCTGTGTTGCTTTAAATATGGATTAGAGTAGTTGTTTTGCTTATACGTTTGTGTTTACACTATTCCGCACTTATCATTAAGTTAGTGTAAAATCAACCAAGCCGTAATTTTAATTTGGGGGTCTAAACCGCTCGTGTGTTTTCGACACATTTTCGAGCTTTCAGCATCCTTCTTTCCTCTGTCTTGGTTCTTGAACTGAGACGAATTGGACTGCTTAAGGTCTTTATCAAATCCCTTTGCATTGGCATTCTTCATGAACTTTTTAAACTACCTCGTGATATAGGATTTCATCTTAGAATCTTCATCATCAAAAGACTCATTAGTATCACTGCTTTTGGCCTTCAAAGCCATGCTTTTGCTCTTGCTCTTGCTCTTGCTCTGGCTTGATTTTTCTATCCTAGAGAAACCCAATTCATAGGTTTGCAAGTTGCCAACCAATTCTGTCAAAGGAATTTGGTCAATGTCCTTTGATTCCTCAATAGTGGTGATCTTGGCATGAAATCTCTCCAATAAAGACCTGAGCACCTTTCTTACAATTTTGGGTTCGAGAATGATTTCCCCAAGATTAAAGGTAGAGTTCACTATGTCCTTTAACTTGGCATAGAACTCATCAAACGACTTATCCTCCTCCATCTTAATCTCTTGAAAGCTCATAGTAAGCTTTTGAAGCTTTGAATCCTTGACAGCCTTAATCCCCTCATAGGTTGTTTAGAGGATAGTCCATGATTCCTTAGCAGTTTTAGTGGAGGATATCTTCTTGAACTCCTTATTGGTGACTACACTAAATAAAGCATTTAAAGCTCTGCTGTTGAAGTTTGCCGCTTTGATCTTAGCATCATCCCAATTAGCCAACATTTCCTTTGGCTTGGTCAAGCCTATCTCCATAGCTTGACACACTTTCTCACCTAAGGACTGCAAGAAAGCTCTCATGCGTACTTTCTAGTATGCATAGTTAGTGCCATCAAATAAAAGAGGTATAATTAAAGATTGTCATCTATCCATGATAAACAGGGGTCAATGGATCACACAGCAAATATTAACCCTAATCAGAGTGTACCCACTCTTATACCACTTGATAGGCCAAGAATGTATTGACCCCTTTGGTAACATAATCAATTAATTAGTCAAGTGAATTAATTAGATTCAATTATATGCAATAAGTGTGGTAGAATTAACAAATCACCAACTAAGTTAAATGTAGCGGAAAATAAATTTGACACAAATGATTTGTTTACGAGTAGGAAAACCACCAAGGCAAAACCCCACCGGGTGAATTTAAGGTTTTCATTCATGAGAATCCACTATTATCAAAACAAGCGGTTATAAGTAAAAGAATCTCAATTCCTTATTCCAACCTACAATTGAAATTTTACTCCAATACACAATTGGACTTGTAATGTAGTGACAATCTCTCTTTTTGATAGGCCAAGAATGTATTGATCTCTTAGGTAAATTAACAAATTAATTAGCCAAGTGAATTAATTAATTCAATTTAACATGCAATACGCATAGTAGCATAAAAAAATCACCAAATAACTAAATATAGTGGAAATCAAATTTGACACAGGTGATTTTTTTAAGAATGGGGAAAACTACCGAGGCAAATCCCCACCGGGTGAATTTAAGGTCACCATTCCTGATGATAGGCCACAAATTGAATGACCCCTTATGATTAAACCAATTAATTAATTAGCCAAGTTATTAATTAATCAATTTATCATGCAATTGTGTGGCATCACAAACAAATCACCAAATAACTAAATATGCAGCGGAAATTAAATAACACGGTGATTTGTTCACAAATGGGGAAAACTCTAACGGCAAAAACCCCACCGAGTGATTTTCTGGTCACCACTCCCGAAACTCCACTATTATCAAATCAAGCGGTTACAAGTAAAAGAATCCCAAGTACCTTACCAACCTACAGTTGAACCTTTACCCCAATACCCAATTGGACTTGATCTGTAGTGACAATTTCCACCTTTAATGCACGACTCCCAAGTACGTGACTAACCAGATGCGCGGATTCTAGTACGCGACTTCAAACACCAACTTAGAAGGAGAAGTTGGTTGAAAAGTTCTTCAATTCATCCTACGCGATGAAGATCAGGAAGATGCTTGGTCACAAAACCCTTTGGTGCAAATACATAGCAACTTCTTCAGAGAAGATGAACTAGGTCAAGAACTTCGTCTTTTGATCACAATTTGCTTGAACAGGGATTGCTCAATGCTTTTTCAACTTGTGTCTCTGTTGACGGCTCTTAAAACAATCCTTTTATATGTTTAAGGTTAGAAGAAAAGAATGCCCAAAAACATATTCACGGATCCCAAGAAATCATATCAGAAAATCTGATTTTTTTAAATCTCGACAGATAGCAGGTGTCGAGGAGCTATCGAGTAGGTGTCGAGCTTTAATGAAAATGCACTTCAGCTTGTTTTTCTTGGACAGACTTGATGACTTCAACACTTGATCTTGAAACCTTGTTTCTTGAAGTATTAAAAACACCTAAAACTACCCAATTACAAGTAGAGTGCGTTTTATCAAAGGATTAGCCAATTTACATAAATAAGTATGATATATGTTCTTAACATGTGAACCACATATGTCCTAACAATCTCCCCCTTTGGCAATTCGTGACAAAACCACAACAAACAAATGAACATATGAGAGAAGTCATAAATCACTCAACTCATATTCACTTGTTGAATACAATAAAATCTATCCTAACACAAACTCTTGAAAAATTTTACAAGAAGAGAGTTTATGACAAGTAGACTTTGACAACCTATATTTCTGAAACACTTTAAACAAAACTCATCAAGGCATCTTGTGTGAAACAGAAATAATTAGATTGCATACAAGTATAAAGAACATGTGTATAAAGATAGAGAAGAAACAACACATAAAGAGATAGGTGAAAGAAACATACATCCACATATAGAGAAAATAAGTACAATGTATGTAAAACTGGTCACAAGACCTCATATACAAGATCAATGTATCTAAAAGGAATAGAAAAGAAAAGATACATCAAAACCTCACTACATCCCTCATAATATCAACTCTCCCCCTATCAAAAATGTCCTATACTAACTCTTCTCCTAAGATGACTACTCTCATAACCCAAAACTACTTCCCCTTTTTGTCACGAGTGACAAAGGGTAGAGTGTCATGTAGACATCTCATCAGTAGAGCTAGCATCTCCATCATCATCATCCAAAGCATCATCGTCATCACCATCATCATCATCATCAGAATCAGAAGCGACTGGAGGAGGTGGTGAAGGAGAAGCCTCAAAAGCAAAACCACCCATGGTTGCCTGCCGTCGTGCAATACGACCAACACGAACATTCACCTGATACAACTCAGTGGAGAGTGTATCGAGACGAGCATCCATGCGCTGCAGTTGCGCCATGATGTCTCCAAGAGATACATCGCCTGTAGAGGTAGAAGGAGCAGATGTAGATGGAGCTGATCTGGATGGAGCCGAACGGGAAGGAGGAGTAGAATCCGTCTGTCTCGACCTAAACTGAGCCTCACTACGTTTTACGGTAGCAGCATCTATGGCAGAAATGTGTGTGAAGTGGTCGAACATAGGGAAAGGGATAGAAAAATGGCGTAAAATCCTCGTGATAGCGGAAGGAAAGATGAGCTTAACACGGGACGCCAAATCTAAATGAACATCTATGATAGAGAAAATGAAGTGAGAAGGAAAATCTATCGTAAGATGCTCAAAAAAAGATAGCAAAAATCGAGCACGAGGCTCTGTGATAGAGTTGTAGTGAGAGAGTGGATGGAGTACAAAAGTCATCACCATGTTAAGAAACCTAGGACCTTTAGCAAAAGGTCTACATGATGTATACTGATGCTCACCCCAATCAAAAAAGCGCTCACAAAAAGCAGAAATGAGCTCATCCTTGGACACAGTCCTCAGACGCTCACAAGTAGGGTAGTCAGGAAACTCTATCCTAGGAACCCTAAGCACATCCGCAAATAGCTGCGGTGTGACAGCAAAGCGCGTACCTCAAACGCAAGTGTGAAAAAGAGGTACTAAACGATCAATCCCATGCATATTAGAGTAAAACTCCTGAATCAGCACGAGAGGACAAGTGACCGGGACGTCACACAGTGACTCCCATCCCCTACTGTGAATGACAGAGGGAAGGTCAGTGTCGGCGAAGTCCGCCAAAATGACTTGGCGTTCCGAATAAACACCTCGTCTAGAAAAGTTTTCTGAAAATGCCTTGTGGGCATCTCCATCACGGAACCGAAGATTGAGAGGAGCAGAATCAGAAGAGGAAGAAGCTCCAGAACGCAAAGAGTTCCGAGCTGGAGTGGATTTACGTTTGGGTGCCATAAACACTACTAACGTAAACACAATGAGAAATAGATAGAGAGGGAGACAATCAGAAAAGTCCCAAAACAGTTCAAATATCAAATATATTGAACAAAGAGTACGTATGCATGGGGAATGCATGAACATGTGACATGCAAACTTAAAAAGCATCATGTGCTTAGCCCAATCCAAACCTATCAACACACATAGAAGAAACACACATCTAAATGCATGTAAAGATCATTCTAATGCACATGAAATGCAATGTATGACATTTTGAACATCTTTTAGTGAAAACCCAACCCAAAATTTCAAGAAAAACTCATTGATTTTGAAAAACCCCAAAATTTTTTAAAAACACCAAAACCTAAGATTCAAAACATGAAATGCATGAATAAGGAAGGAAAATGAGATCTTACCAAGTGATTTGAAGCAAGGAATGGCCGAAAATCACGAGGAGTGAAGATTTTGAGTAAGAAAAGGTGATTTGGGAGACGAACAGTTGCGGATAGATCGACAGAGATCGAGAAAATGAAGTTCAGATCACGACAGAGCCTTATATAGAAGCCTCAGTAATTCTCGACAGCTGAGGTGTCAAGAGGTGTCGAGACAGGTGTCGAGGTAGATATCGAGAAAAAGCACGTCGACAGCTGAAGGTGTCGAGAAGGTGTCGAGGAATGAACACCAGAACCAAAAACAGAATCTCGATCGATCAACCAGATATCTAGAAGGTATCGAGGAGACAGGAACTTTCTCGATCGATCCACCAGGTGTCAAAGAGGTGTCGAGATTGCGATAAGAAAAAGGCTTGAGAAGCTCGACAGATAGACAGGTATCAAGGAGGTGTCAAGGAGGTGTCGAGCCAGATTTTAAAAACAGTTTTTCGAGAAGTGAAAAATATAAACATGAATGCAATCAAACATGCACCTCAACAATGATCCAATCAACATAAAAAGGCTCTCAAAATCATCTCTCAATGAAAAATTTAAGCACATGGATCTCCCAAAAACACACACATACTAAACAAGTCTAACCAATTTTATTTTTCAAAAACAAGTCAGGACAGTTTAATAAGCATACAAAAACACATGTAAAACCTTAGTGATGGCCAAATCACATTGTCCCTGTAAATGTATCAAAAATAGCAAAGAATATTGCGTGTTGTGTGTGAAAAACATCGCAAGATTGCATATGTGTATACATGTTATGACGATCTAAGATATGAGAAAATAACTTTAACTCATACACAATCATAACTATTTGATGGGGACTATCACCTTCGAGGTACATCCTATAACTCCCACATCTCCTAGAATACAAGCTTGCAACCATTTTTAAAGCATTTTGATCTTTTTGCTTTTTTTTTTATATTTTCTTTGCATATTTTCTTTTTAAACATATCATGCATGGGCTTATGAGAGAGAAAAGAAATACCCATTGATATTTAACATTCCAATTTTGCTATGCCTAAGCACACAAGTGTCATTGACATTACACTTTTACTATGCCGAAACATACAGATGTCATTAATGATTAGTGGGTAACAGTGGTGAGATGGTTATTTATGCCTTTCTCTTAGGATTTTCTAGTTCTACCCATAAAAAAGAGTGATATGAGTGTTAAGTTTTAAGAGATAACTTAATCTTATTCATCACAAACAAGAGCCACAAAGTTCACTTGCTTAGTTGTGCATAGAGATACTCATCTAAGTTACAAGAGATACAAAGTTTAGAAAACTCTGTTTCATTGGCTATCCAAAGTACACAAGTACTAATGTACACAAAACACACACTGTTTTCGTATTTTTTTTATTTTTCAATTTTTTTTATTTTTATATCAAAAACAAAATAAACAAAACTGAAAGTAAACACACAAAAACATGTTAACAAAGCAAAGCATAAAACTAGACTGACTCAACAAAAATGCAAAACACACAAGCAATGCAATAAACAAGAAAAATAAGAAGGGAGAAGAAAGTGATGAAATCACTTAGAATTCTTTTTCTTCCACACCTTGGAAGAACCTTTCCTTTGATTAAACCCTTGAACCAGCGGTGAGGGGGAAGAATTGAAACCGTTCAAGTTTGAAAGGAACATGAAGGCTTTTAGAAGACCTCCAAGAGGAGCAAGAGAGGATTGAAGCTGATTTTGGCTTTCAGATGCTGTCATGTCGTTTCTCTGTTGGGTGGCTAGCCACTTGTAGCAATTTGGTCGAATATGACCGGCAGCTCCATAATGATGACAGAGATGCTGCTTCTTTTGTTTAGGCTTTTGAGAGTTAGCCTTCTTAGCCTTAGGGTTTTTAGCATCTTTCTTATCTTGCTTAGGGCGTGCTCCTAATATAGATTTACCCTTGTCTAAGTTCTCACTAGCTAATTCAATTTTAACATCAGTGTTCTCAACTTTAACAATATTAGCAGGAGGAACAAAAACAGTAGTACTAGTGGAAGCAATATTAGAGGAGGAAAGATCATACCCTAAACCTGTTCGATCTGAAGAATATTTCTGAATGCTGAGCATCTCATCAAGTTTTGCACTTGAGGTCCTCTCCAGTTGGGCTATGACTTGAAACAGCTCCACTTTAAGCTTTTTGGTCTTTTCTGCCAGGAAGTTGTTCTCAAACCTCAGTGCTCCAATAGTTTGATTTGTCTCATCAAACTTTGTGGACAACTCTTCACGATCAAGTTCCACATCACTGAGCTTCTTCGTGGTCAGCCTATACAACTTCTCATGCTTCTCAAAAAGCTTGTAAAGCTTCTCATAAGCTGAATGGATATCATCTTGATCATCCATCTTCTCACACTCGGTGTCTACCAATTCTTCTTCTTCATCCACTTCTTCAACAATCTCTTCAGTAGGATTGACTGTGGCAGTAAAGGCATTTAAGATTTCGTCATCCTCATTGTCGAAATCATCTTCAGGCTCAGTGTCACTCAGGGTTGCAGCAAGTGCCTTGCTCTTCCCAATGCTCTTGAGATATGTAGGGCACTCATTCTTCATGTGTCCAAACCCATGACACCCAAAACACTTAGGTCCTGCGGGAACAGTGTACTGACCACCTTCCTTTGCATCCTTCTTCCCTTTGTCTTGGCTCTTAAATTGAGAAGAGCTAGATTGCCTGCGGTCCTTGTCGAAGCTCCTCCCATTGGCATTCTTCATAAACTTCTTGAACTGCCTTGTAATGTAGGACTTCATCTTAGAATCTTCATCATCGGAAGACTCATCTGTATCACTGCTCTTTGCCTTCAAGGCCATGCTCTTGCCTTTACTTGACTTGCCAATCCTTGATAACCCTAGCTCGTAGGTCTGCAAGTTCCCAACCAGCTCAGTTAAAGGAATTTTGTCAATATCCTTTGATTCTTATATTGCCGTAATCTTGGCATGAAATCTCTCAGGTAGAGATCTGAGCACCTTCCTTACAACCTTGGGTTCAGGGATGGTTTCCCAAGATTGAAGGCTGAGTTCACTATGTCCTTAAACTTGGCATAGAACTCATCAAATGACTCATCCTCCTCCATCTTAATCTCTTCAAAGCTAGTAGTGAGCCTCTGTAGCTTTGAATCTTTGACAGCCTTTGTTCCTTCATAGGTTGTCTGGAGGATGGTCCACGCCTCCTTAGCAGTTTCAGTTGAGGATATCTTCTTGAACTCCTCATTGGTGACTGCGCTAAATAGGGCATTCAACGCTCTACTGTTGAAGTTTGCCGCCTTGATCTTGGCTTCATCCCAATCGGCCGGAGCTTCTTTTGGCTTGGTCCAGCCAATCTTAACAGCTTGCCACACCTTCTCATCTAAGGACTGCAAAAAAGGTCTCATGCGTACTTTCCAGTAGGCATAGTTAGTCCCATCAAATAAAAGAGGTATAATTAAAGATTGTCCTCTATCCATGACAAACAGGGGTCAATGGATCAACACAGCAAAGATTACAACCTAATCAAAGTGTGCCTGCTCTAATACCACTTGATAGGCCACAAATTGAATGACCCCTTGTGATTAAATCAATTAATTAATTAGCCAAGTTATCAATTAATCAATTTATCATGCAATTGCGTGGCAGCACAAACAAATCACCAAATAACTAAATATGCAGCGAAAATTAAATAACACAGTGATTTGTTCATGAATGGGGAAAACCCTAACAGCAAAAACCCCACCGGGTGATTTTCAGGTCACCACTCCCGAAACTCCACAATTATCAAATCAAGCGGTTACAAGTAAAGGAATCCCAAGTACCTTACCAACCTACAGTTGAACCCTTATCTCAATACTCAATTGGACTTGATCTGTAGTGACAATTTCTACCTTTAATGCACGACTCCCAAGTACGTGACTAACTAGATGCGCGGATCCCAGTACACAACTTCAAACACCAACTTAGAAAAAGAGGTTGGTTGCAAAGTTCTTCAGTTCATCCTACGCGATGAAGATCAGGAATACGCGATGAAGATCAGGAAGATGCTTGGTTACAAAACCCTTTGGTGCAAATACACAGCAACTTCTTCAGAGAAGATGAACTAGGTCAAGAACTTCGTCTTTTGATCACAATTTGCTTGAACAAGGATTGCTCAATACTTTTTCAACTTGTGTCTCTGTTGACGGCTCTTAAAACAATCCTTTTATATGTTTAGGGTTAAAAGACAAGAAGGCCCAAAAACATATTCACAAATCCCTAGAAATCAGATCAAAAAATCTGATTTTTTAAATCTCGACAGATAACAGGTGTCGAGGAGCTATCAAGCAGATGTCGAGCTTTAATGAAAATGCACTTCAGCTTGTTTTTCTTGGACAGACTTGATGACTTCAACACTTGATCTTGAAACCTTATTTCTTGAAGTATTAAAAATACCTAGAACTACCCAATTACAAGTAGAGTGTGTTTTGTCAAAGAATTAGCCAATTTACATAAATAAGTATGACATATGTTCTTAACATGTGAACCACATATGTCCTAACACCTGAGAATCCACTATTATCAAAACAAACGGTTACAAGTAAAAGAATCTCAGTACCTTATACCAACCTATAGTTGAACACTTACCTAAATACACAATTGGACTTGTAATGTAGTGACAATCTTTCCTTTCAATGCACGACTCCCAGTACGTGACTAATCAATTGATACACAAATCCAAGTACGTGACTAACACACCAACTAGAGAAAGATGTTGGCTACAAAGTTCTTCAATTCATCCACACGATGAAGATCCAAAAGCTCCTTGATTACAAAACTCTTAGCGCACAAACACAACAGCTTCTTCAAGAGAAAGATGAAATGTGGCAAACTGTCTCCAGTCACAATTTAAGTGAATAGTCACTTTGCATCAAGTTGCATCCTCTTAGACGGCCCTTAAAATAATCCTTATATATGTCTAGGGTTGTGAGAAAAAAAAAAAAACCTACACAAATACACATGGATATGTGTAAAATCATATCTGAAAATTTGAATTTCGTAATTCTCGATGGATACAACTGTTGAGCTATCTGTCGAGCTTCAAATATTAAATCTCGAAAGATGTATCTGTCAAGATATCTGTCGAGCTTTAATGAACAGCACTTCTTCACTTAATTCTTAGACAGACTTGCATAGCTTCAATACTAGACTTGAACTCTTGTTCCTTGAAGTATTAAGCACATTCTAAATCTACTCAAATACAAGTAAAGTGCATTTTGTCAAAGAATTAGCCAAGTCTATATGATATATGTTCTTAACATGTTCTACATATGTCCTAACAATCTCCCCCTTTAGTAATCCATGACAAAATCACAACAAAAAAATGAAGTACGAGAGAAGTCATAAATCACTCAACTCATAATCACTTGTTGAATACAAATAAATCTAATTCTAACACAAACTCTTGAAAAACTTTGCAAGAAGAGAGTTCATGGCATGGAAGATTTTGACAACCTGTATTTCTGAAACACTTTTGACAGGGTTTAGACCCCTTAAACTATAACCAGATTGCGTAGCCTAGATTAATTAGCCAAGTTTTTACTTAGTCAAATTAAGCAATTCTAGGTTAAAACAATCACAAAATCATATCATGCATGTAAAACAAATAAAGCAGCGGAAAATAAATAACACAGTGATATGATCACCCAGGAAAACCAAACCGGTAAAAAACCTGGGGAGGATTTTACCCACCGATCCTCAAGGCAAAACGGAATCCACTAAGAAAGAATTGAAGTTGTTACAAAAGGACTTACAAGCTACCCCGCTTGACTTCCTAATGCTACCCACCAGTAGTAACTTCCTGACACGACCACGCGCAGGCTCCGAATCCACGGACTACTTCTTTCTTTTGTCTTCCTTCAATCAGGTACAAGCTCCTCGCTTGTTAATCTTTAAGCTTCAAAGGCAGCAACCAAGTTGATAATCAAGATGTTGAATAATCTCAATCTTGAAAACCCTAAGTTATGTGTAAAGGAAAGCTCCTCTAGATCTCACAAGAGATTTACACAAAACCGCAATGTATGAGCAACAACACAACTTGTGCAACTCTCAAAACGTGGCTAGGGTTTTACCTTATATACCTAGGGCAAAAACATAAAACCCTAAACGTTTTAAAGAGTTAGGGCTGAGTTGGAATTCTGCAGAAAAACGCATCTGGGCCGATTTTCGATCGATCGAGAATTACATTCGATCGATCGAGAATTACATTCGATCGATCGAGCCAGGCCGAGAAGCTCCAATGCTTCTGCAGTCTCTCGATTCCAACTTTACAAAATTAAACCAACTTTGAGCAAGCCTAAACAAGACTAAATACATTGTTTTGATCATGGTTTGCCAACATTACAAATTAGGTTCTAAATACATAAAATCCTAAGACCTTAAAACCTAACAAACTCCCCCTTTGGCAATCCGTGACAAAACACAAATCAAAAGCTCAAAGTTTACAAGTAAAAAGCCCTTTACAAAATAATGCTCATAAACAAAAGTTCAACCTAACTACTATCCATCGGTTGCAAGTGTAGACAGCAGCTTTGTTGAATCAACCTGTATATTCCTGAAATACTCAACAAACACATAAACGCATGTGTGGCAGAAAATAGTATATAAACAGGTATAATATTCTTGTAAGATTCACATAACACAAAATAAAGATATATATCAATGAATCAGCTCATAAATATAAATCAATAAGCAATGAATCATAAGACAACAAGAATCAATAGAAATCATGTATATCAATATATCAATGTTACTCCCCCTAACATGAATATCCCCAAAAATGATATACAAAGTGAAGCACCTAGAGACAATCTAATAAACTCCACAAAAAAAATATCCCATGCTAAAAATATCTCCCCCTAACTACAAAATATCTCCTCAAAAGGTCAAAACTCCTCTACAAGTCAAAAATATCCACTCCCCCTTTTTGTGACGGAATGCCAAAGGGCAATCAAAAGTCGCCATCAAAAGGTGGTGGTGAAGGTGAATGAAGACGTGCAAGATCAGCTCGCAAAGCACACATCTCGTCTAGCAGGTCCACCAAAATCTGACCATGAGCCGCCTGAACGGTCATGACAGTCTCCAAAGTACGACGAACATCGAAGTCGGCCGCAGGAGGTGGAGGAACAGCAGCAGCAGCAGCATCCGCATCATCACCAACTGGATCAGGAATATCCTCACCAACAAGACCTGTAGAAGATGAAGGAGGAGGAAGAGCGCTAGAAGAGGGACCAGACCTAGGGTGTTTAGAACCAGCTCGAAGATGAGCGGCCCTCTGTCTAAGAAAAGACGCACCTATAGGACCGATGACATGAACAGGCTCAGAAGCAGGGAAATCCTCTAAGCCTAGATACAATAAAATCCTATGAATGAAAATAGGATGGACGAGAGCATGAGCAGTAGATGAACTCCTATAAACTTCGTTTAAAGAACGAAGAAAAAGATGAGGAAAACTAATAGAAGCATCTGTAACAAAAGCGTACAGAAAAACACACCTCTCAAGAGGAATGGTGTGTAGATGAGAAATGGGCTAGAGTGAGTGACAGGCTATCCTAGAGAAAAGATAGGTAGTCTCAGGAAGCTCAGCAGAAGTGATCCGAGGATCAGAACCCCACTGGATAGATGACCCAGTGATGTAAGATATGACATCACTCAACTCGGGTGACTCATCATAGGGATAGACAGGATCCCTAACCAAAGGTACCTCAAGAGCATCAGCCACTACCTGAGGAGTAATGGAGTACTCTACGCCTCGTATCCAACTCCTAACAAGAGTGTTGGAATCATAGACGCGGATCGAGATGTTCGAATAGAACTCTCGAATCAAGGTAGCAGGAGGAGGAGGGTCAGACACAGCAAACAAGGGAAGCCAACCCCTACGCTCAAAATTTGCCCTAATGGCAGGATCAAACTCATCTAAAGAGACAGACCGCTCAACCCAAATCTTCCTCTTAAGGTTTAAAGTCTCATACAGCTCTTGGTTTTTCTCACTCGGGAACCGCTCACTATCAAAGGAGGGAGGGGAAGGAGTAGGAGTGGGAAGAGTCCTACGTGCTCTAGTTTTCCTAGGCATGGTGCTAAGGAAAAGGATAGAGACACAAAGAGAAAACCAAAAAGAACAAACACAAAAACTAAGGGCAAACTGCAAGTTAGCACACAAAAAAATATAGAATAAAATTCTATATGATGCATGAACATTAACAATGTTATGATGCATGAACTAATGCAGTAACTAGAATCAAATTAAGTTCAAATTCACAAAATTGGCTTGAACATAGAGTTTCTTAACAAAAACCCTAAAAATTTGAGAACCACTTGAAAATTTTTGTACCAAATTGATGAACCAATCATTACAGACTATTGAAAACAGTTTATAATAACCAATTGCATCAATTACACGAGCCAATTTCATCAATTAAACCCAATTGCACAAAAAGCCCCAATTCGGATCAATTATAAACCCTAGAAATTTAAGTTTTCCACAAAACACAAAATTGATCAAATTAATCATTCAAGAACATGTCTATAGGGTGTCCCCAACAAAACCCATTGATCAATTGCAAACAATTTGGTCCGAATCAACAAAAATCCCAAAAAGAAAAGTTCCGAAAATCTCCCAAAAAAATGCATGAAAAATGCATGAAATCATGAAAATAATTTGAAAAGGAAGGGTAAAAAGGACATACCGGCTTGAGAAGAGAGAGATTGTGCAAAAAATCCGGAGGAAAACGACAAAAATTGACTCTTTTGGGCTGCCTCGTCGGAGAGAGAAAAGGATTTGAAAAGGTTTTTGAATAGTTCTTTGAAAAAGTCAGAAATCCTCTTTTTTAAAAAGCCTTTCCACGATATTCGATCGATCGAAAATTACATTCGATCGATCGAATATGACAGTCAATTTTGCACATTCTGAGGCACTTTTTCGATTGATCGAAGAATACATTCGATCGATCGAAATAGGCAGAGGCACACTGAATTTTGGGGAAAAACATAGTTTTGAAAAATTGCAAACCCAATTTTGAAACACTCCTCAAAGCACTTGAACAATGAATACAAAATGCATAAGTATGAAATGAAATACTTTTTCAAAAACCCTAATTTTCAAGCCCAATTTTCTCAAACACAATTTTCAATCATCTTCCAAATTAATTTTCTCAAGCAACAAG
Organism: Quercus gilva; assembly: GCA_023621385.1. Taxonomy (NCBI): domain Eukaryota; kingdom Viridiplantae; phylum Streptophyta; class Magnoliopsida; order Fagales; family Fagaceae; genus Quercus; species Quercus gilva. Next base: position 34,476,847 of record CM042484.1, read on the forward strand.
TATGTTGTGCACAAATCTCAAGATATTTTTAAACTTGGTTGGTCAGACCAAGGACACACACACTAACATGTACAGTGTTTAACAAAGAGTAACTTGTGTAGTGTATGAAACTAGCAAATACTTGAGATACATGTGAGGTGATATGTGAATAGTAATCAAGCACAAAGTCTACACAATTCATCACATAGAATTTAAAAGAGACTATCACCTAAAGAGTTACATCCTATAACTCCCACATCTCCTAGAACAAAAGCTTGCAATCATGTAAGTTTCTTTCATTTTTGCCTCTTATTTATATATGAATTGGCATTCAACCTAATAGTACACACCGGTTTGAATTAAGTGAATTGGCATTAAGCCTAATAGTACACACCAGTTTTAAGTTAATTTGAGGCTACACTTTATATTCTTTTTATGCATGTGCTACACTTTTGAGCACAAAATCTTATGATATGCACTAAGGTGTTCATGATTGGCTAGTGAACAGTGGTAAGATGGTTATTTATGCCTTTCTCAAAAGGATCAAGTCCGACAGTCAAAAACGAGTGACTTCATGATTAAGGCAAAGTGATTAAGAACCACACACATCTTTCCCACACAACATGCACTACAAAGCTTCAACTAGTAAAGTGCAATAAATAAGCTCATCCAAGTTAAACAAGGTACACTAGACATGACATGTGTAAAAAGAATGACCAACCTTGTTTTTAAAAAAAAATCAAGAAACATAGTGTTCAACAAAGATTTTGCTTTCCCTTTTTTTTTTTTTTTTTTTTTTTTTTTTTTAAGAGAAAACAAATAAATCCTAGAATGAAATGCATGTATGTAATGCAATGCAAGTCCTAGAACAAAAGAAAAACACAAAAACCAAATAACAATGGTCACAACAGAATAGAGCAATGAAGCACAAGGACCATGTCAGAAAAACTCAGTTAGTTCGAGTCTTTTGCATCCAAAACTTTTTAGATGCACCCTGAGCATTGGAGTTCTTATTCACATTAGAGTGATTCCCAACTCCAGAATTGGAATAAAGGTTTAACGCCTTTACCAATTCATCAATTAGTGCCATAGGATCTTGTGCTTGAGGCACAGGCACTTTTGGTCTTTTTGCTCTCTTATCAGCTTGAAGCTTGTAACAGTTAGGACGGATATGTCCAGACTTACCACAATAATGACAAACCCAAGCAGGTTTACCATGCATCTTGTCCTTAGGTTTGGTAGGCTCCTTAGGTTTGGATTCTCTTAAGTCTACCCTAATCTTCTTTGGAGGTGAAACTTCTACAGGTTTAACAACCTCACTCACAAGGGGTTTAATGGTTTCACTCACAACCTCACTCACAAGAGGTTCAGAAGAAGAAGAAGAAGGAACAAAGACAGTGGAATGAGGTCCAGAATCAAAGATGCTTTCAACATATCCTAACCCAGCTTTATCAGAAGGATACTTTTGAATATTCAGCATATGATCAAGTTTAGAACTAGCAGATCTAGCAACAGATAAATCATGTTCCAAAGTTCTAACTTTATCAAGCAAAAGCATATTTTCAGATTTAACATTATTCAAAAGATCATTAGCATCAAAAAGTTTTACAAGCAGATTTTTCTTTTCAAGCTCAAGAGCATCAATTTTCTTCAGGCCAAGATCAACTTTCATAGCATCCTTTGCAGCAATTTTGCAAAGTTTGTTATAGGCCTCTTGAAGATTTGCATCTTCAGAGAGTTCCCCATCAGCAGGGTTCTCCTCAGCAGATATGCTTTCATCAACTTCAGCAGTAACAGTGAAAGCAATGAAGTTTCCATCCTCGTCACAACCGGACTCATCATCAGAAACCTCATTATCACTAAGGGTTACAGCCATAGCTTTACCCTTATTCCTCAAGAAAGTAGGACATTCAGATTTGACATGACCATACCCTTGACAACCATAGCACTGAGGACCCAAAGAGTTATTAGAAGATTGACCTACTTGTTCTCTAGGTTTTTCAAAATTATTAACCTTAGTGGGATCATTCTTCCTAAAGTTTCTAGGTTCAGCAGTGTTGGTATTCCTTGCCTTCCTGTTTGTGTTTCTAAGAAAATTTCTAAAGTTCTTGGCAAGGTAAGCTATCTCCGTGGGAGAGAGCTCATCATCAAATCCACCAGCTTCAACATCATCAACAGACTTAAGAGCCATTGATTTGGATTTGGCAGTCTTAGGAAGGTCAGACTCATAGGACTGAAGAGATCCTACAAGCTCATCCACAGGAATGGAGTCAACATCCTTACTTTCAGTAATGGCTGTCACTTTGGGTCTAAAGTCTTCAGTTAAGGATCTAAGTATCTTCCTAACAACTTTAGGTTGATCATAGACTTCACCCAAATTATAAGCAGAATTAACAATATCATTGAGTTTAGCATAAAACTCATCAAAGGTTTCATCATCAGACATTCTAATGCTTTCAAACCTAGAAGTTAATTGCTGCAATTTGTTTATTTTAACAGCCTTTGTGCCCTCATGCACAGTTTGGAGGATTTTCCAAGCAGTATGAGCAACCTCAACATTAGAGATCCTCTTAAATTCCTCCATTGAAACAGCATTAAAAATGGCATTCATAGCTTTGCTATTAAATGCAGCTGCTTCTTTCTGAGAAGTTTGCCACTCACTCACAGGAGTAGTGGGCTTCTCCCAACCATATTCAACAGAGTTCCAAACTCTCTCATCAATGGATTTCAGGAATGCTTTCATCCTTACTTTCCAGTAGGCATAGTTGTTCCCATCAAAGTGAGGAGGAACAAATAAAGAGTGTCCATGCTCCATGACAACAGGGGTCAGGGATCAGCTCAGAGATGAAAATCTCAAACAAAATAGCAACCTGCTCTGATACCACTTGACAGGGTTTAGACCCCTTAAACTATAACCAGATTGCGTAGCCTAGATTAATTAGCCAAGTTTTTACTTAGTCAAATTAAGCAATTCTAGGTTAAAACAATCACAAAATCATATCATGCATGTAAAACAAATAAAGCAACGGAAAATAAATAACACAGTGATATGATCACCCAGGAAAACCAAACCGGTAAAAAACCTGGGGAGGATTTTACCCACCGATCCTCAAGGCAAAACGGAATCCACTAAGAAAGAATTGAAGTTGTTACAAAAGGACTTACAAGCTACCCCGCTTGACTTCCTAATGCTACCCACCAGTAGTAACTTCCTGACACGACCACGCGCAGGCTCCGAATCCACGGACTACTTCTTTCTTTTGTCTTCCTTCAATCAGGTACAAGCTCCTCGCTTGTTAATCTTTAAGCTTCAAAGGCAGCAACCAAGTTGATAATCAAGATGTTGAATAATCTCAATCTTGAAAACCCTAAGTTATGTGTAAAGGAAAGCTCCTCTAGATCTCACAAGAGATTTACACAAAACCGCAATGTATGAGCAACAACACAACTTGTGCAACTCTCAAAACGTGGCTAGGGTTTTGCCTTATATACCTAGGGCAAAAACATAAAACCCTAAACGTTTTAAAGAGTTAGGGCTGAATTGGAATTCTGCAGAAAAACGCATCTGGGCCGATTTTCGATCGATCGAGAATTACATTCGATCGATCGAGCCAGGCCGAGAAGCTCCAATGCTTCTGCAGTCTCTCGATTCCAACTTTACAAAATTAAACCAACTTTGAGCAAGCCTAAACAAGACTAAATACATTGTTTTGATCATGGTTTGCCAACATTACAAATTAGGTTCTAAATACATAAAATCCTAAGACCTTAAAACCTAACAACTTTAAACAAAACTCATCAAGGAATCTTAGTGTGAAACAGAAATAAAAGATTGCATACATAATAAGAAACATGTGTATAAAAAGAAAAAAGAAATAACACATGGAGAGATAGGTGAAAAAGGATAACAAGATCAAATATATATCACAGATAAATACAATGTTTACTATCACTAAGTGGTCACAAGACCAATGTACAAAAAGGTAATGTATCTAAAAGGGAAAGAAAAGAAAAAATACATAAGTCCTCACTACATCCCTTATAAACAAAAAGAACACTCCCCCTAACAAAAATTTCCTATGCCAACTGTCCCCCTAAATACATGAATACTCTCATACCAAAAACTACTTCCCCTTTTTGTCACGAATGACAAAAGGCAAGTCACTGACAAGCAGTCATCTCTTTGTCACTGGAAGAGCTAGCATGCTCATCCTCATCATCATCATCATCATCATCATCATTGGAGCCATCATCATTGTCCTCATCCTTTAAAGCCTGTGGAGATGGACAAGGAGAAGCAACGAAGCCGACAAGGAGAAGCAACGAAGCCACCAAGGCGAGCCTGACGTCGTGCAATACGACCCACACGGGTGGTCACCTGACTCACCTCATTAGTGAGAGTGTCAAGGCGAGCATCCACTCGCTAAAGCTGCACTATAATCACCTCTAGCATCACACCACCATTTGAAGAAGAGGAAGGAGCGGAGGTGGATGGAGCGAAATGGGCTGAAGGAGTCGCTGTCTCAATCCGCTTCGATCAAAGTTGGGCCTCACTCCGTCTAACGGATACCACACTAATGGCACCCATGATGGTGAAGTGGGGAGACCCAGGTTAAGAGACAAAGGAGTGGCAAATGATCCTCATGATAGTAGAAGGAAAGATAAGCTTATCATGGGTCGCCATATCCTTATAGACATCTATAAGGAAGAGTATGAAATGAGAGGGAAAGTCAATAGTAAGGTCCTCAATGAAGGACAACAAAAAACAAGCACGAGGCTCAGTAATAGAGTTATAGTGAGACAAAGGATGGAGAACAAATGTTATCACCATGTTAAGGAACCTTGAACCTTTTGCAAAGTCCGAGCATGAGGTGTTTTGACGATCACCCAATGAAGAAGGTGTCTCACAAAAGTGAGGCAGAAGATCATCCTTGGACATAGTCCTCAGACGTGGACATCCGGGGTAATCAAGATGTGATACCTTCGGAACATGTAGCATATCGGAGATAAGCTCTAAAGTGACTACTATACATGCACCTTTAACAGAAGTAATAAACCGAGGCACAGAAGAATCAAAACCGTGCATATTAGAGTAAAACTCCTGTATGATCATGGATGGACAACTCACAGGTGTCTCACATAGAGATTCCCAACCCCGACTATGAATGACAGTGGGTAGAGTAGAATCGGAGAAGTCTGATAAGATAACGTGGTGTTCTGAATGAATGCCACATTTGGAGAAGTTCTCCGAGAAGTCCTAACGGGCTTTCTCATCATGGAACCTGACATGTAAAGGAGTGGAATTAGAAGATGATGCCCCGAAACGAAGAGGGTTCCGGGATGGAGTAGTTTTGCGCTTGGGTGCCATGTACAGACTATCCGAGAGAGAGAGAGAGAGAGAGAAGCAAAAAAGCACCATTAACATAGAGTACCAAAAAAAATAAGTATGCATGAACATGTGCCGTGCAAAGAAAATTGCATCATGGGCTCAGCCCAATTCAATCCTAACAGCACACAAGGTTCCAACATATAAAAGACACATCTATAATGCATGAAACATTGTGAGAATGCAAATGTAATGCAATGCATGAGCATATAACATCATTTAAGAAAAACCCAACCCAAAAATTTCACAAAATTCTCATCAATTTTCAAAAACCTCAAAAATTTCACAAAAACCAAAAACCTAGGTCTAAATGTGTGAAATGCATGAAGAATGAGAGATTAAAGAAGCATACCAAGTGATTTGAGACTTGAATAGGCCGAAAATCACGTGGGTTTGAGGTTTAGGGAGAGAAGAAAGTGTTTGGGAGGTGAAGAGACAAGTTTCTATTAAAAGAGATAGAGAAAAATGAAATCTGAAATCGCACTAAAGCTATTTAAAGAAAACGCGTCTCGATGGATTGAGGATCTGTCAAGAATCTGTCGAGGTGCTATCGAGAATCTATCGACAACAAAAATGCCTCAATGGATCGAGAAGCAATCGGCCAAGTAGAAACTTTCTCGATGGATCAAGAATCTGTCGAGAAGTTATCAAGACAAATTCTAGAAAGCTTTGATGGATCGAGGATGAATTAAGATCTGTCGAGAAAAGAAGTCTAAGGGGCTCGATAGATAACTATCTGTCGAGATTTGTCAAGAAGCTGTCGAGCTTGATAAAAACAGGTTTTTCAGAGAGAGAAAAAATACAGATATGAATGCAATCAAGCAAGCTACTCAACCAAGGATCCAAACAACATTTTAAGTTTTTAAAAACATCACAAAAAAAAACAATGCAAAGCATAGAAGATCCAAACACACACACACACACACACACTAAACAAGTCTAACCAATTTGATATTTCAAAAACAAGTTAAGATAGTTCAATGAGCACACATTAACACATGTATCCCTTGTGATGGCCAAATCACATTATACCTGCACATGTATCAAAAGTAGCAAAGAATTTGCATGTTATGTATGAAAACATCACAAGATTGCATAAGTGTCTCATGTTATGATGATTTGAGATATGAGAAAATCAATTTAACTCACACACAATCATAATTGCTTGATAAGGACTATCACCTTCGAGGTACATCCTATAACTCCCACATCTCCTAGAAACACGCTTGCAATCACATTTAAAAGCATTTTGATTCTTTTTGCTTTTGTTATTCTTTGCATTTTTTTTTTGAGCATATCAGGCACGGGCATATAAGAGAGAGAAGAAATATCCAATTATGTTAAGCTTAAACATCATAATTTTGCTATGCCGAAGCATACAAATGTTATTCATGATTGGCGGGTTTTAGTGGTGAGATGGTTGTTTCCTTTCTCTTAAGATTTTTTAGTCCTTCCCATCAAAAAGAGTGATATAAGTGTTAAGTACAAGAGATTACTTAATCATACTCATCACAAACACGAGCCACATAGCTCACTTACTTAGTTGTGTATTGAGATGCTCATCTAAGCTACAAAAGATACAAAGTTTCAATGGCCATCCAAGGTACACAAGTACCAATGTATACAAAACACACACTGTTTTTGTATTTTTCTGATTTTTCAATTTTTTTTTTTTTTTTATGAAAAGCAAAATAAAGCAAAACTGGAAAAAAAAAAAAAAAAAAAAAAAAAAAAAAAAAAAAAAAAAAAAAAAAAAAAAAAAACATGTTAAACAAAGCATAGCATAAAACTAGATGCAAATGCATGAAGAAGGAGGAGAACGAGAAGAGATCACTCCATGGAGATTACACTAATGTTTTAGCGTAGGAATTCAAACCGTTTGCTATCAAGAGGTTTGGTGAACAAGTCAGCTTTCTGATCATCAGTGTGAATGAACTCAAGAGTGAAAGTACCATCTTCGACAAGCTCTTGAATGAAGTGGTGTCGAATCTCTATATGTTTTGATCAAGAATGTTGAACAGGATTCTTAGAGATGTTAATAGCACTGGTATTGTCACAATAGATGGTAAAATGTTCTTGACAAATACCATAATCAAGGAGTAGTTTTTGCATCCATAGAAGTTGGGTGCAGCAGCTACCAGCAGCGATGTGTTCAACCTTAACAGTGGATAAAGAAATGGAATTCTGCTTTTTGCTAATCCAGGAGACAAGATTATTACCCACATAAAAACAACCCCCCAAAGTACTTTTTCTATTATCAGCATTCCCAGCCCAATCTGCATTAGAATACCCAGTTAAGACATCATTGGTGTCCTTGCTATACCATACACCAAAATCAGCAGTGGTTTTGACATACTTTATGATTCTTTTCAAAGCAATCATATGAGACTCTTTGGGATTAGCCTGATATCTAACACACACTCCCACACTATAGTTAATGTCAGCTCTACTAGCAGTAAGGTAAAGAAGACTACCTATCATGCTTCCATATAGAGAAGAATCAACACTTTTTCTAACAGATCAACAGTGAGTTTAATATTTGGGCTCATGGGGGTTCTAACAGAACTAGCAGATTCCAAACCAAACTTTTTCACAAAATTTTTAGCATATTTAGATTGAGATATTAATACACTTGATTCTTGCTAACGAATCTACAACCCAAGGGAGTGATTCAACTCTCCAATCATGCTCATCTCAAACTCGGCTTGCATGAGTTAGGGAAAATTATGAGCAAGTTCATCCTTTGTAGACCCGAAGATGATGTCATCAACATAGACTTGAGCAACTGTCAACTCGCCATCTTCCCTCTTGATAAAGAGTGTTTAATCAGCTTTTCCTCTTGTGAAACCATGTAAGACCAAGTATTGTGTAAGCCGGTCATACCAAGCTCTAAGTGCTTGCTTTAATCCATAGAGTGCCTTCTTGAGGTACAACACATGATCCAAAAAGTGTGGATCAATGAAACATTTAGGCAAAGCCACATAGACATCTTCTTTAAGAAATCTGTTCTAGAAAGAAGTCTTTACATCCATTTGGTAAAACTTGAACTTCAAGTGACATGCTAGGGCTAGGAGAATCCTAATGGATTCCATGCGAGTTACAAGAGCAAATGTCTCATCATAGTCTACTCCTTTCATTTGAAAGTATCATTGAGCCACAAGACAAGCCTTGTTGAGGATCACCTTTCCCTCATCATCAGTCTTATTGTGGAATATCCACTTTGTGCCAATGATGTGCTTTCCTTCCAGTTTAGGTATTACGGTCCAGACATCATTCCTTTGAAATTGAAGCAATTCATCATGCATAGCCTCAACCTAGCTTTCATCCTGGAGAGCTTCCTCAACAAATAGCACGAATAAAACACAAAGTTAGCAATACATTTATCAACTGTACACTTTCTTAGTGTAAGTTCATTCATATTTTCCACAATAACTTCAAGAGAATGATTCAACTTGATTCTTAAGGAAGGTTCTTTCTCTTCATGAGATTCAGAATCAGGTGAGGTAGGAATGTCTGCTGAAATTTCTACAACACTTGGAGTGCTTGGAGATGCGGGCTTTTGATCAACTATTTCTTGAACACCCTTAGGCTTAGGAGGAAGAATTTCCCTAGGGATCTCCTTACAAATTTTCTCAGAACCAAACTCTAAAGCTTCATTAATAACAACATTGACTATTTCCATCACCTTCTTGGTTCTCTTGTTGTATACATGATAAGCCTTGCTAGTGGAGGAGTATCCCAAAAATATTCTTTCATCGCTTCGGGAATCAAATTTTCCCACATTCTCTCTATCCTTAAGGATGAAACAAGTACTTTCAAATATTTTGAAATACTTCACATTTGGCTTTCTTCCCTTCTATAACTCATAGGGAGTCTTCTTGGTACCGGGTTTGAAATACTCTCTATTAATCGTATGACATGCAGTGTTGACGGCTTCTCCCCATAAATTTCTAGCCACATCCTTGTTGTGCAACATGGCTCTAGCCATTTCCTGAATGACTCTATTCTTTCTTTCTACTACACCATTTTGCTGAGGAGTAATAAGAATAGAGAATTCTTGAGATATACTTGATCTAGTGCAATAGGATTCCATGTATGAGTTCTCAAATTCTTTACCATAATCACTTCGAATTCGATTAATCTTCAAGCTTTTCTCATTTTGCAATCCTGTACACAAGGCTTTAATGTGTTTAAGAGCATCTGACTTGGATCTTAGAAGGATGACCCAAGTGTACATGGTGAAATCATCTACCACAACCATGATGTATCTCTTTCCTCTAAGAGACTCAGTTCTAGTTGGACCTATGAGATCTAGATGTAGTAGCTCCAACGGTTTAGATGTAGCTGATGTCTGAGTGCCCGGATGTTTAGCTTTTGTCTATTTCTACTAACACAGTCCACACACAACATTGTTCACTCTACTAAGCTTTGGTATCCCCAAAACTGATTCATGCTAAGATACAATTGAAAAATGTTTGTAGCTAGTATGTCCCATCCTTTGGTGCCATAAATCTTTATTTGGCAAATTAATGCTATTGCATACAATATCAACATCGGGTACCAATCCATAGCAGCTATCTAGAATGTGTACACCGCTTATGATTTTCTTCCCAGACTCATTCAACACAAGGCATTTCCCTTTTGAGAATAGCACCATAAAGTCTTGATCAGATATCTGACTTATGCTCAACAAGTTCACTCTCAAACCTTTTACATATAACACATTTGCAATGTTTGGCAGTCCAGGTAAAGAGATGGTTCCCTTCCCTTTAATCTGTGATTTGCTCCCATCACCAAAAGTGACATTACCACCTTTCTTAGACTCGAAAACCTTAAAGAGAAAGCGGTCTCCAATTATGTGTCTTGAGCAACCATTGTCAAAGTACCACAAACATGTGTCCATTACCTTAAATGCAAACTTCATCATAAAGCACACCTCACGCTTAGATGACAAATCAGTAGGAATGGTGTTTTTTCTCATCTGCTATTTATGAACAAAGCTTTTAACTTTCACTCTTCTCAAACAAACTCCTCTGCACATTTTCATTCTGAGACAGTCTAGTTTCTTCTTTGTCATGCTAAGATCTTTTCCAACAATCATCATGATAGATTTCAAATAACTTTTAAACTTGCATTTCCTAAGACACTCAATCAAATAGAGATTAGAAAAAACAAGATGTACTAGAAACTAAAGATCTTTTCATGCCGGTTACAGTTATGACAACAGGGGTCAACGGATCACAAAACAAAGATTGTTAGGACATATGTGAAACATGTTAGGAACATATGTCAATATAGAATTGGCTTATTCTTTGACAAAATGCACTTTATATGTAATTGAGTAAATCTAGGATGTGTTTAATACTTCAAGGAATAAGGTTTCAAGTTCAAGTGTTAAAGCCATGCAAATCTGTCCAAGAATCAAGTGAAGAAGTGCTGGATTTTAAAACTCGACAGCTAGCTTGACAGATAGCATCTATCAAGGTTTAAAAGGCAACTTTTACCCGATACTTGACAGCTACTCGATAGATAACCTATCTATCGAGATTTACAGAAATCATTTTTTCAGATCTAATTTCACTCCAATCCGTATATACAAGTTTAGGTTTTCTTTTCTCACAACTCTAAACATATATAAGGATTATTTTAAGGGCTGTCACAGCTGATGCAACTGAATGAAAAAGTTTTTCATAAGCATATTGTGACCGAGGACATATGACCCAGTTCATCTTTCTCTTCAAAAAGCTGCTGCATTTATACGCCATAGGGTTTTGTAACCAAAAAGCTTCATGATCTTCATCGTGTTGATGAACTGAAGAACTTTGCAACTAACATCCTTCTCAAGTTGGTGGTTAGTCACGTACTGGGATCCGTGCATTGATTGGTTAGTCACGTACTAGGAGCTGTGCATTAAAAAGAAGAGATTAACACTACAGAATAAGTCTAACTGGGTATTGGGATTCAACTGTAGGTTGGTATAAGGTATTAGGATTCATTTACTTGTAATCGCTTGTTGTGATAATAGTGGATTCTTGAGAGTGGTGACCTTAAAATCACCCGGTGGGATTTTTGCCTTGGAGGTTTTTCCCATTCGTAAACAAATCACCGTGTCATCTTTATTTTCCATTGCATATTAATTTAGTTGGTGATTTGTTTGTGCTACCACGCATATTGCATGTTAATCGGATTAATTAATTAACTTGGCTAATTAATTAGTTAATTCATCACAAGGGGTCAATACATTTTTTGCCTATCAAGTGGTATCAGAGCGGACATACTCTAATTAGGTTTAATCTTTGCTGTATGATCCATTAACCCTTGTTGTCATGGATAGAGGACAATCGTTAATTATACCTCTTTTATTTGATAGCATTAACTATGCATACTAGAAAGTACGTATGAGAGCTTTCTTGCAGTTATTAGATGAAAAAGTGTGGCAAGCTGTGAAGATAGGCTGGACCAAGCCTAAGGAAGTACCGGCTGATTAGGATGATGCAAAGATCAAAGCGGCTAACTTCAATAACAGGGCATTGAATGCCTTATTCAGTGTAGTCACAAATGAGGAGTTCAAGAAGATATCTTCCACTGAAACTGCAAAGGAAGCATGGACCATTCTCCAAACAATCTATGAAGGAACCAAGGCTATCAAGGATTCAAAACTTTAGAGGCTTACTACAAGCTTTAAAGAGATCAAGATGAAGGAAGATGAGTCATTCGATGAGTTCTATGCCAAGTCAAGGATATAGTGAACTCAGCCTTTAATCTTAGGGAAACCATTCCCAAACCCAAGATTAGAAAGGTGCTTAGATCTCTACACGAGAGATTTCATACCAAGATCACCGCAATCTGCAGACCTATGAGTTAGGTTTGACAAGGATTGGGAAATCTAGTAAGGGTAAGAGCATGGCATTAAAAGCCAAGAACAGTGACGCAGATGAGTTTTCAGATGATGAAGATTCTAAAATGAAATCCTACATAACAAAGTAGTTCAAAAAGTTTATGAAGAGGATTTGACAAAGACCGTAAGCAGTCCAATTCATCTCAGTTCAAGAACCAAGAAAAAGGAAAGAATGATGCTAGGGATAGTGGTCAGTACACTGTTCCCTCAGGACCAAAGTGCTTTGCATGTCAAGGCTCTGGTCACATGAAACAAAAGTGCCCTACGTATCTCATGACCATTGGGAAGAGTATGGCACTTGTTGCTACTTTAAGCGATACCACGCCTGAGGATGATTTTGATAATGAGGAGATGGAATCCTAAATGCCTTCACTGCATTTGTAAATCCTACTGAAGGGATTGTTGAAGATGTTGATGAAGAAGAGGACTTGGTGGAGTCTAAATTTGAGAAGATAGATGAACAAGATGACATCTGCACAGCCTATGCAAAATTATACAAGGTCTCAGAAAAGCATGAGAAGTTGTATAGGTTGGCCACCAAGAAGCTCAGTGATGTGGAGCTTGAACGAGAAGAAATCTCCACGAAGTTTGATGAAGCCAATCAGACCATTGGAGCACTGAGATTTGAGAATATTTTCTTGGATAAGAAGACCAAGAAACTTGAAGCAGAGCTATTTCAGGTCAGAGCTCAGCTGGAGAGGACTTTAAGTGCAAAGCTTGACGAGATACTAAGCCTTCAGAAATCTGCTTCTAATCAAACTGGTTTAAGGTATGATTTTATTCTCTTAATATTGCTTCTACTAGTACTACTGTTTTTGTTTCACCTGCTAATAATGTTGAATCTGAGAACAATGATGTCAAAACTATTTTAGCTAGTAAGAACATAGACAAGGGTAAATCTATCTTAGGAGTACCCTCTAAGCTAGATAAGAAAGAGACTAAAAACCCTAAGGCTAAGAAGGGCAACACTCAAAAGTCTAAACAGAAGAAGCAGCATCATTGTCATTACTGTGGAGCAACTGGACATACTAGACCAAATTGCTATAAATGGTTAGCCACTCAACAAAGCAACAATATGATCTCATCGAGAAACCAGAATTAGTTTCCGTCCGCCTTTGCTCCTCTTGGAGATCACTCAAAGCCCTCATGTTCCTTTTGAACTTGAACGGTTTCAATTCTTCCCCCTCACTGCCAGATCAAGGGTTTGCAAAACGGAAAAGTTCTTCCAAGGTGTGAAAGGAAAAAGGCTCTAAGTGATTTAGTCACTTTTTCTCCCTCTCCCCTTTCTTGTTTTTGAATATGCATTACTTGTGTGTTTTGCTTTCTTATTTTTGAGTTAGTCTAGTTTTATGCTTTACTTTGTTTAACATGTTTTTGTTTGTTTGTTTTTAGTTTTGCTTTATTTTTTTTCATAAAAATTAAAAAAAAAATTTGAAAAAAAAAATACAAAAACAGTATGTATTGTGTACATTGGTACTTGTGTACTTTAGATGACCATTGAAACAAAGTTTTCTAAACTTTGTGTCTTTTGTAGCTTAGATGAGCATCTCTATGCACAACTAAGCAAGTGAGCTTTATGGCTCGTGTTTGTGATGAGTAAGATTAAGTAATCTCTTGTACTTAACACTCATATCACTCTTTTTGACAGGAATGACTAGAATATCCTAAGAGAAAGGCATAAATAACCATCTCACCATTATTTCCCGCCAATCATGAAATGACATCTGTATGCTTCGGCATAGTAAAAGTGCAATGTCAAAAACTTAACATCATTGGGTATTTCTTTTCTCTCTCTTATATGCCCATGCATGGTTTGCTTAAAAGAAAAATATGCAAAAAAATAAATAAATAAAAGCAAAAAGAATCAAAATGCTTTATATATGATTGCAAACGTGTCTTCTAGGAGATGTGGGAATTATAGGATGTACCTCGAAGGTGATAGTCCCCATTAAGCAGTTATGATTGTGTGTGAGTAAAGTGATTTTCTCATATCTCAAATCGTCATAAAATGTAGACACTTATGCAATCTTGTGATGTTTTTCACACACAACACATAATATTCTTTGCTACTCTTGATACATGTGCAGATATAATGTGATTTGGCCATCACAAGGAATACATGTGTTAATGTATGCTCACTAAACTGTCTTGACTTGTTTTTGAAATATAGAATTGGTTAGACTTGTTGTGTGTGTGTGTGTGTGTGTGTGTGTGTGTGTGTGTGTGTGTGTTTGGATCTAAATGCTTAACATTTTTCTTGTTAAGAGATGATTTTGAAAGCTTAAAAAGTTGTTTGGTTTGGATTTTTGGTTGAGTAGCATTTTTTATTGCATTCATGTCTGTGTTTTTCTCTTCTTTGAAAAACTTTTTTTAAGCAATCTCGACAGCTTCTCGATACCTCTCGACTGCTAGGCTATCTATCAAGCCTCTTAAGCTTCCTTCCTCGATAGCTGTTATTGCAATTTCGATCCATCAAGGTTTTTGAGAATTAGTCTCAATAGCTTCTCGATCCATCGAGGAAGTTTTTGTATGCTCGATAAATGCTCGATAGTTTCTCGATCCATCAACGTCACTTTACTATGGACACCTCTCGATAGCTTCTCGATAGCTTTATTTGTCAAAATTTAAATCTCGACACCTCTCAATACCACTCGATCCATCAAGAATCGTGGATTCCTATATAAAGGGTTAGCGCGATTTCTCACTCATTTTTCTCGGTCTCTCTCCACCCTTTCAGACTCCTCTCATTCCCAAACTCCTCTCCCTCACTCTAAACTTCTTCCCCACTCATTTTTTGGCCTCAAGAGAGATTTATTCCTCTGGTATAATCTCATTTCTCTCACTTAATCATGCATTTCATCTTTTTGACCTAACTTTTGTGGTTTTTGAAAAAATTTTGGGTTTTTCAGAATTAATGAAGTTTTTGTGAAATTTTTGGGATGGGTTTTTGTTTGTTTTTAGATCCCTATAAACTAGATTGTTTAACCTAATTAATTAACCAAGTGAATACTTGGTTTATTATTCAGATCTAGGTTAAAACAATAAAGTTATATCATGTAAAGCAGCAAAAAATAAAGAATACAATGATATGATCACCCAAGAAAACCAAACCAGTAAAAAATCTGGGGAGGATTTAACCTAACTATCCTTAAGGTAAAAAGCAAATCCACTATAGAGAATTGAAGTTTACAATAAGACTTAGATCACTAACATCCTATTGCTACCACATGTAGAACTTACTGACACGACCACATGTAAGCTCCGAATCCACAAACCCCTTCTCTATTAGGCCTTTGCAACACAAGCACCCACACTTGTGATAAAAAAGCACAAACTCTTCTGTTTATGACTCCAAGGCCACCCTTGAAGGTTTAGATCATCAGTATCTTTGATGACTAGAGAAGGTAGCAACTTCAACAACACCGGATCTTGAGATTCTTCAAGAAATAACACTAGTAGAAGATATGAGAGAGCTTTTTAGATACAAAACCCTAGATACAAAAGACGTTCACTCTTCTCTCTCTGAAAAGCCTTATAAAAACGTGCTTAGGGTTTCTTTTATATAGTAATAATGTTTTACTTGAAACCCATACATTTTAGTAAAGTTTGAGCTGAAATAGAATTCTGCAGATATGTGTTTCGACCAGTCAAGCTTGTCTTTCAATCGGTCGAACCAGGCAGATTTTGAATTCTTCTTTCTACAGCTTGTATGTTCTTGAATCTTGAACTTGTATCACCTTGAGTATTGTCTAATAATACCTATAAACTCTAAGATCTATATCTAGACAAGTTTGTGTTCATGATTCGCTAATTGTTCTAACTTTTAAAACCTAACAGTTTTGTTTAAATGAGTTTAAATCATCATGCATTGCATCACATTTGCATTTTAACAATGATTCATGCATTTTAGATATGTGCTTAATATGTTGAAATGATGTGTGCTGGTAGGATTGGATTGGGCCGAGCTCATGATGTTTTTCCTTTGCATGTCAGATGTTCATGCATTTTTCATGCATACGTACTATTTTTTTATCTTTTTGGTATTAAACTGTTTGGTACTTTTCTGTTTATCCCTCTCTCTCTCTCTCTCTCTCTCTCTCTCTCTCTCTCTCTCTCTCTTTCGGTTAGTTGCTCTATGACACCTAAATAAAAGTCTACTCTGTCCCAAAACCCTCTTTGTTCCGAGGCATCTTCTTCTTCTCCCCTTGCTAATTCTACTCCATCTCACATCAAGTTCCGTGATGATAACACCCATAAGGACTTTTTAGAGAACTTTTCATGACGCAGCATTCATTAGAAATGCCAAGTCGTTCTATCGGACTTTTCTAATACTGACCTTCCCACTTTCATCTACAGTAGGGGTTAGGAGTCACTGTGTGGCATCCCGGTCACTTGTCCCTTCGTGATCATATAGGAGTTTTACTGTAATATCCACGGATTTGATTATTCTGTACCTAATTTTATCACTCGTGTTTTAGGTATGCGCATTGTAGTCACTCTGAATCTTATATCCGAAGTGCTACACGTACCAAAGGTAGAGTTTGCTGACTACCCTAGCTGTGAGCGTCTTAAGACTGTGTCCAAAGACGAACTCTTGTCTCGCTTCTGTGAGACACCTTCATCTTGGGGTGACCGTCAAAACACCCTTTGCTCGGGCTTTGCAAAAGGTCCAAGGTTCCTTAACATGGTGATGACATTTGTTCTTCATCCTTTGTCTTATTGTAACTCCATTACTAAGCCTCGTGCTCGATTTTTGTTATCCCTTCTTGAGGGACTTACCATTAACTTTCCCTCTCACTTCATACTCTCCCTCATAGATGTTAATAAAGATACGGCGACCCGTGATAAACTCATTTTTTATTTGGCTATCATGCAGATTCTCCGCCATTTTTCTATCTCTTATCCTAAGTTTACACACTTTTCTACTACGTGTGCCATAGACATTACTAAAGTTAGACGGAATGAGGCCCAGCTTCGACCGAAGCGGCCACGAATCGAGATAACAACTCCTTCTGCTTCTTCCGCTCCATCTACATCTACTTCTTCTTCATTAGCGGGGGTGTGACCCTTGAGGCTGTCATGGCACAGCTTCAACGCATGGATGCTTGCCTTTACACACTCAATGATGAGTTGTGTCAAGTGAACACCCGTGTCGACCGTATTGCCCGATGGCAACTCGCCTTGGTGGCTTCGTGGCATCTCCCTCTCCTCCTCCAGAGGCATCTAAGGATGAGGATGATAATGGTGACTCCAACAACGACAATGATGATGAAGATGAGGATGCTAGCTCTTTCGATAACGACATGATGACTGCTTAAGTTACTTGCCCTTTGTCATTCGTGACAAAAAGGGGAAGTAGTTTTGGGTATAAGAGTAGTCATCTTCTTAGGGGAAGAGTTAGTATAGGAGATAGATATTTTTGTTAGGGGAAGTGTTTTTCTCTTTATGAGGGATGTAGTGAGGACTGTTTGTATCTTTTCTTTTCTTTACTTTTTAGATACATTGTTCTTACATTGTGATAGCAAACCTTGTACTCATTTTTTATGTTTATATATATTGAGGTTGTTATTACAGTTTCACCTATCTCTTCATGTGTTGTTTCTTTTCCTTCTTTATGCACATGCTTGTTATATATTGTATGCAATCTTTTATTTCTGTTTTACACTAAGATTTCATGATGAGTTTTGTTTAAAGTGTTTCAGAAATACAGGTTGTCAAAGTCTTTCTTGCCATGAACTCTCTTATTGCAAAGTTTTTCAAGAGTTTGTGTTATGATAGATTTTATTGTATTCAACAAGTGAGTATGAGTTGAGTGATTTATGACTTCTCTCATATGTTCTTTTGTTTGTTGTGTTTTTGTCACGGATTGCCAAAAGGGGAGATTGTTAGGACATATGTGAAACATGTTAAGAACATATATCAATATAGATTGGCTTATCCTTTGACAAAACGCACTTTACATGTAATTGGGTAGATCTAGGATGTGTTTAATACTTCAAGAAACAAGATTTCAAGTCCAAGTGTTAAAGTCATGCAAATCTGTCTAAGAATCAAGTGAAGAAGTGCTGGATTTTAAAACTCGACAGCTAGCTTAACAGATAGCATCTATTGAGGTTTAAAAAGCAACTTTTGTCTGATACTCAATAGCTAGTCAATAGATAACCTATCTATCGAGATTTACAGAAATCAGTTTTTCAGATCTAATTTCATTCCCATCCGTATATACATATTTAGGCTTTCTTTTCTCACAACCCTAAAAATATATAAGAATTATTTTAAGGGCTGTCACAGCTGATGCAACTAAATGAAAAAGTTTTTCATAAACATATTGTGACAGGAGACATATGCCCTAGTTCATCTTTCTCTTCAAGAAGTTGCTGCATTTGTACGCTGTAGAGTTTTATAACCAAGGAGCTTCATGATCTTCATCGTGTTGATGAACTAAAAAACTTTGCAGCCAACATCCTTCTTAAATTGGTAGTTAGTCACGTACTTGGATCTGTGTATTGATTGGTTAGTCACGTACTAGGAGCCGTGCATTAAAAAGAAGAGATTAACACTACAAAACAAGTCCAATTAGGTATTGGGATTCAACTGTAGGTTGGTATAAGGTATCGGGATTCATTTACTTGTAACCGCTTGTCGTAATAATAGTGGATTCTCGGGAGTGGTGACCTTAAAATCACCCTGTGGGATTTTTTCCTTAAAGGTTTTCAACATTCGTAAACAAATCACCGTGTTATCTTTATTTTCTACTACATATTAATTTAGTTAGTGATTTATTTTTGCTACCACGCATATTGCATGTTAATCAAATTAATTAATTAACTTGGCTAATTAATTGATTAATTCATCACAAGGGGTCAATACATTTTTAGCCTATCACGTTCTGATACCAATTGATAGGCCAAGAATGTATTGACCCTTTAGGCAAATTAACCAATTAATTAGCCTAGTGAATTAATTAAGTCAATTTAACATGCAATACGCGTGGTAGCATAAACAAATCACCAAATAACTAAATGCAGTGAAAATTAAATTTGACACAGGTGATTTGTTTACAAATGGAGAAAACCACCAAGGCAAAACCCCACTAGGTGAATTAAAAGTCACCACTCCCAAGAATCCACTATTATCAAAACAAGCAATTACAAGTAAAGCTAAATGCAGCAAAAATTAAATTTGACACAGGTGATTTGTTTACAAATGGGGAAAACCACCGAGGCAAAACCCCACCGGGTGAATTAAAAGTCACCACTCCCAAGAATCCACTATTACCAAAACAAGCGGTTATAAGTAAAGGAATCCTAGTACCTTATACCAACCTACAGTTGAACCCTTATCCCAATACACAATTGGACTTGTAATGTAGTGACAATCTCTCCTTTAAATGCACGGTTCACAGTACGTGACTAATCAATTGATGCATGGATCCAAGTACGTGACTAACACACCAACTAGAGAAAAATGTTGGCTGCAAAGTTCTTCAATTCATTCACATGATGAAGATCTAGAAGCTCCTTGGTTACAAAACTCTTAGTGTACAAACACAGCAGCTTCTTCAAGAGAAATATGAACTAGGGCAAATGGTCTCCGATCACAATTTGAGTAAATAGTCACTTTGCATCAAGTTACATCCTCTTAGACGGCCTTTAAAATAATCCTTATATATGTCTAGGGTGAGAAAAGAAACCCTACACAAATACACATGGATCAGATCTGGAAGTTTGAATTTCGTAATTCTTGATGAATACAGCTATCGAGTTTCAAATATTAAATCTTGATAGATACATCTGTCGAGTTTTAATGAACAGCACTTCTTTACTTGATTCTTGAACAGACTTGCATGGCTTTAATACTAAACTTAAACTCTTATTCCTTGAAGTATTAAACACATCCTAAATCTACTCAAATACAAGTAAAGTGCGTTTTGTCAAAGGATTAGCCAAGTCTATATGACATATATTCTTAACATGTTCTACATATATCCTAACACCTTTCAATGTACGGCTCTCAATACGTAACTAACCAATCACATCCTAAATCTACTCAAATACAAGTAAAGTGCGTTTTGTCAAAGGATTAGCCAAGTCTATATGACATATATTCTTAACATGTTCTACATATGTCTTAACACCTTTCAATGCATGGCTCCTAATACGTGACTAACCAATTGATGCACGGATCCAAGTACGTGACTAACTCACCAACTTGAGAAAGATGTTGGTTGCAAAGTTCTTCAATTCATAAAGCTCCTTGGTTACAAACCCTTGGCGCACAAACGCGACAGCTTCTTCAAGAAAAAGATGAACTAGGGCAAATTGTCTCCGGTCATAATTTGAGTGAATAATCACTTTGCATCAAGTTGCATCAACTTTGACGGCCCTAAAATAATCCTTATATATGTCTAGAGTTGTGAAGAAATAAACCTTACACAAATAACTTGGATAGGAAATCTGAATTTCGTAATTCTCAATAAACACAGCTGCTGTCGAGAGCTGTCGAGAATCACATATTAAATCTCAATAGATACATCTGTCGAGTTTTAATGAACAGCACTTCTTCACTTGATTCTTAAACAGACTTGCATGCCTTCAATACTAGACTTGAACTCTTGTTCCTTGAAGTATTAAACACATCCTAATTCTACCCAAATACAAGTAAAGTGCATTTTATCAAAGGATTAGTCAATTCTATATGACATATGTTTTAAGAAGTTCTACATATGTCCTAACACTTGTACACTGGGTTGGTATTTTTGAGTAGAACGGGTTTTGAAGTTTAAAGAACCAATTCAAGGAGCGGTTTTTGGTTCCAGATCTCAAAACTATGCCGGCAAGTTCTACTTCCGTAGAATAAGTGAAACTAATAATTTATGTTAATTGGCAGGCTCCGGCTGATCACTACGACCATCTTTATTATGGAAAGGGGACGACAAAGAGAAAAATATTAGGGACTAAGAACCAACTCAAAGAATTATTAATTGGGTATTACTAATAAAGTGACCAATAAGCATTTTGTTTTGAAGTTTAAATCATCGAAAGGGAGCAAAACATAACAAACAAGTAAACCCCAAATGAAGTTAACCAAAGCATTTTTCCAACACTCGCATTATCTTTTCGGGAAAAAAAATGATAAAAACAAGAACAACAATACAAATATAATTATATTAATGATAATAAGAAAAATGGACTAAGTCTTCTAAAAAAATAAATAAATAAAAAAGAAACATGGACTAAGTAATGAGCATTGAGCAGTCACCGTTATAAAAACTCCCCTTATGGGAACTTGAACTTATTGTACGTGTTTCCTCCAGCCCCAAGAAAGAGAGGAACTATAGCTAAAATGGAGATGGAGCTGTTGTGGTTGATACTTTCAGTTCTGTTGGGTGGCTATGTCTTTGTGTTTAGGTTTCTCAGGAGATTCAATGAGTGGTATTATGTTAGAAGGCTGGGGAAAACACAATATCCTCTCCCTCCTGGGGATATGGGGTGGCCTTACCTTGGGGGTCTTCCGACCTTCCTCAAAGCTTTCAAATCTGATGACCCTGATTCCTACATATACAGCCTTGTTTCCAGGTATCTTTCTCTCTCACACACACTATTTCACATGCATGCAAAGGTGCTATTGGACCTTCCTCAAAGCTTTCAAATCTGATTATCCTCATTCCTACATCTACACTCTTGTTTCCAAATCTCTCTCTCTCTCTCTCTCTCTCAAACACGCATCACACACAGTATTTTACATGCATGTAAACTGTAAAGGCATTCTTTGTTTATTGGCCTCTAAATTATGATTAGCATTTGGTAGCATGATTAGTGTAGCATAATATGAAGCACAAAAAGTAGCTTAGAGGATTTGTTATGATTTGTGCAACATTACTTTCTTGTTGGGATCACCACTAGATCATTTTTATTGTATATCAATAACAACCTACAACCTCAATAATTATATAAAAAAAAAGTGAAATTTGTTACGATATTTATGATTTCATAAATAACAAAATACTTCTTAACTTTCAAGATGCCAAGCAAATGGAATTTTATTGTCAACCAAATTTTTTTTAAGCACATATTTACACGTTTTTTTTTTTTCTTATGGAATTACAGATATGGCCGGACAGGTATCTACAAAAACCTACATGTTTGGGAAGCCTAGTGTGATTTTTTGTACCCCAGAAACATGCAGGAAAGTTTTGACAAATGATGACCAATTCAAACTAGGTTATCCTAAAGCAACAACAATCCTTACAGGTAAATCATTCCATGGCATTACAAATGCTGAGCACAAATGATTGCGCCGGCTAACCACAGCTCCCATAAATGGCCATGAGGCACTGTCTGGATATACAGATCTTATAGAGGGCATAGTGGTTAATTCTTCGGAGGAGTGGGCTAGCATGAATCGGCCAATCGAGCTCTTGGCAGAGTTGAGAGGGGTTGCCTTTAAAGTGATTACAAACATTTTCATCAGTACATATAGTGAATCAGTTATATCATCAGTAGAGAACTTGTACACAAACTTAAATGCAGGAATAAAGTCTCAGGCCATTAATCTTCCGGGATTTGCATTCCACAGAGCACTCAAGGTAAAGTCTCATCAGCAAAGAAAACAATAAAAAAGAAAGACCTAATGTATGCCTTGCTACTTTCTTTTTTTAACTTAGTTAGGGCTCTTTTTTGCCCATTATACTGCTTTCACAAATAATTTTGTTATATGGCCTCAAATGAAACTATTTTGTTATGTAACCTCATTTGGAACAAATAATAATGACAATAATAATAATAATAATAATAATAATATCTTACTATCTTTATTTTATGTAGTAGTCGTCTAGCAATAGATGAAAATTGTTGGTTTCCAACTTTGTTGTATTTGTAAAACAAATGAGACTTCATGGTGGTTTTCTTTATTCAGGCACGAAAGAAGTTGGTGAAGATATTCAAATCTGTACTAGACAAAAAAAGGGCCACAACGAAAGACAACACCAATCAAACAGATGCGAAAAAAGATATGATGGATTTACTTATGGGAGTCAAAGACGAAGATGGTAAACAATTGGAGGATTTGGATATTATAGATTTATTAATCTTGTTCATGTTAGCTGGTCATGAAAGCTCAGCTCATGGTGCATTATGGTCAGTCATTTATCAATCAGAAAATCTAGAGGTCTTCAAAATAGCAAAGGTTGGTTTGTAGTTTGTATTGAAATAGTATACTAGATCGTGCAACGTGATACCCAACAGAGCTAGATGCCTAGATTGGAATAAATCTTATCTTACGAGAGAAACATAGTTTAAAGGCACTGTTGAATTAGAATTACTTCTCACTTAACCTTTGCTTGTGGCCAATTAGATAACATACCAAAAAAAAAAGATTATTTCACTAAACTTGGATTCCACTTTTCAGGAAGAGCAAGAGGAGATCATGAAGAGAAGACCATCTACACAAAAAGGGCTTAACCTTAAAGAGATTAGACAAATGGAATATCTTTCTAAGGTATGTACACATTGAAGAAGCATGCAATGCCTATCTAGGGAAGAGAAATTATTCAAGATTGTTTTAAAAAGCATGTGAGGCATTACTGTTCTTGTGAGAAAACTAGTACTACTGGTGGGACAATCTAAGGAGTAGAAAATGATTAGACACATGTGAAACAAGTTTATGTCAAATTACTTTAGGAAAAATGATGAACGAGCTAAACAAAAATTAACAAGCTGCAAATTTTTATGAACTAGGTAATTGATGAGATGCTGCGCAGAACTAGCATCTCATTTTCAGTTTTCAGAGAGGCGAAAGAGGATGTTAATATCAATGGTTAGTTCTTCAATCACCTATATATTTTCAAACTCTATTATCCCTCTTTTATATTATGGCTTCTTAAAGAAATTTATTTACTTGTAGGTTATTTAGTTCCAAAAGGATGGAAAGTTTTAGTCTGGAATAGGGGTGTTCATATGGATCCTGAAACC
Organism: Quercus gilva; assembly: GCA_023621385.1. Taxonomy (NCBI): domain Eukaryota; kingdom Viridiplantae; phylum Streptophyta; class Magnoliopsida; order Fagales; family Fagaceae; genus Quercus; species Quercus gilva. Next base: position 34,501,082 of record CM042484.1, read on the forward strand.
TATGTAAACCCAAAGGAATTTGATCTTCAAGATGGGATGTAAGTTGAACAAAGTTTTAGTATCTTACAATTCTTTTCTTATTCCCTTCTGTTGGTATCTTACATTTCTGAAAAAAGTTTTGGTTGAGAAGTTTCTTTCCAATTTATTTTTTGGTAATTAAACGACAATCATGTATTTTTAAATCAAATGACTTGTTAAAACTTTTAAAGAAGTCTTTGTCAAAACACAAGAAAAAAAAAAAAAAGTTTTTTAAAGAAGTTATATTATTACTATTTAATAACAAGTCTAAAAAATTGATAATCATGTTTGCTCAACTTTTGTCTAGAATTATAAACCCAGAGCTGGAAGTTTCCTTCCATTTGGAGCAGGAAGTAGGATATGCCCTGGAAGTGATCTGGCCAAGCTTGAGATCGCCATTTTCCTTCATCATTATGTACTTAACTACAAGTGAGATTGCATGCTTTCTTTTTGCAACCTTTAAACATCAACTAGTTCATGTCAAATAAAATTAACTTTTTCTGTATATGTTTACAAGGTTTTTTTTTTTTTTTTTAAATTGGTACAGTGTGGAGCGACTTAATCCAGGTTGCCCAGTGAAATATTTACCAGTAGCAAGGCCTACAGACATGTGCCTTGCAAAAATCATCAAAGTCACATAATTATTTACATTACCAATAAGTTGGAAAGCACCCTAAGCTACGTGGGACAAATTTAATATGTATATTTCGTGCTAGGCATAAAGCCTTGTATATGTATTTTTATATTGAATATAATAATTGTAATGGTTGAATTTATTCATTAAAATAAAAGTTTTGATGGTTTTGAGTGAACTGTTGCTGTTTGAATGATTACATTTAAATTGACAGGGCTTAGATTCTTTAGAACCACAACCACCACCTGGATCTAATTCTTAATTCCTACTTTTGAGTTAATTTTGACTTCGTTCTTATTAAATGACATGTACTCCGCAAGAAACGGTGAAGCTTATAAAGTGAGTATTGTATACAATGTTCGAAAGTGCAGCATTATCTCCGATAGTGATCACTATATATATATTTGTTTAGTTGATCTTTTCGAAGACGGAACAATAGGAATATTTGACTGACTTGGAGTCTTCAATATTATAATTGTACGTAGGTAGAGATGAACATTTTCTATTATAAGTGAACATTTTTTTATTATTATTATAAGTGAAAGATTCTACGAAAAGCAGGCATACTTGACAAGACCATTACTCATAAAATTGGTATATAATTCATTTAATTGCAGTAGAAATTTTTAATCATTCTCACCAAATTTTGTGTATTCCTTTGGATTCTAATTCTAAGAAACTTTTTGGCTCTTGCCTGTATTAGGACATATGTAATTCACTTGGTAGGAACATATATCACTACTTTATATAATTAGCTAATCATTTGATAAAACTCACTTTACTTGTATCTGGGTAGATCTAGGATGTGTTTGATACTTCAAGAAACTTGTTTCAAGTTCAAGTGTTAAAACCATGTAAGTCTGTCCAAGATTCAAGTGCTAAAACCATGCAAATCTGTCCAAGATTCAAGTGCAGAAAGTTTTGTTCATTAAACCTCGACAGCTAGCCATCTATCGAGACCTGTAGAACTATTGAAGCCCCTGGCTCGACAGCAGCTCGACAGATAGGGTATCTATCGAGGTTTATGAAAAACAGAGTTTCAGTTCTGTTTTGACTTCAATCCGTGATTGTATGTTTGGGCTTTCTTTTCTTACATCCCTAGACATATAAAAGGATTATTTTAAGAGCCGTCAAACGAAGACGCAAGTTGCACAAGTGTTGAACAAAGTTTCTTCAAGCAAATTGTGACCGGAGATAGAATTTGCCCTAGTTCATCTTTCTTGTGAAGAAGCTGCTGTGTTTGTGCACCGTAAGATTTTGTAACCAAGCATCTTCTAGATCTTCATCGAGTGATGAACTGAATAACTTTGCAGCCAACAACCGTCTCTAATTGGTGATTGAAATTGCGTACTGGGATCTGCGCAATTGATTAGTCACGTACTAGGAGCCGTGCATTACAAAGAGAGATTATCACTACAGAACGAGTCCAATTGGGTATTAAGGTAAGGGTTCAACTGTAGATTGGTATAAGGTACTAAGATTCCTTTACTTATAACTGCTTGTTGTGATCATCGTGTGATGAACTGAAGAACTTTGCAGCCAACAACCTTCTCTAGTTGGTGATTGAAATTGCGTACTGGGATCTACGCAATTGATTAGTCACGTACTGGAAGCCGTGCATTACAAGGAGAGATTATCACTACAGAATGAATCCAATTGGGTATTGGGGTAATGGTTCAACTGTAGGTTGGTATAAGGTACTAAGATTCCTTTACTTGTAACCGTTTGTTGTGATAATAATGGATTCTCAGAAGTGGTAACCTTAAATCACCTGATGGGGTTTTTGTCATGTAGGTTTTCCTCATTCATAAACAAATCACCGTGTCAATTTATTTTTTGCTGCATACTTAGTTTAATTGGTGATTTGTTTGTGCTACCATGCGCTTTGCACGTTAATTTGATTAATTAATAAACCTGGCTAATTAATCAATTAATTCATCACAATGGGTCAATACATTTTTTTGGCCTATCAGCCTGTGATCAATCATCACTTTTCATATGGAGTGAATTGATCTTCATTATAAAATGTGTCTGAAAACGAAAACCACCCTTAAGAAACAATAAATAGACATTCTTAAATAGTAGTTCTCACGAAGATAAAATGTGTTTGTGTATATATATATATATATAAGAATTCGGGAATTCTAGCATTTTGCCCTTATTTTTTAAATAATTTAGCAATATGCCCCTGTTTTGAAATTATTTAGGTTCATGCCCCTGTTTTGAAACTTGATTTTATTAAAATCGAGTTTCAATCAAAAAAGTTGATTGCTAGAAAATCAAGTATGGGACGATCAAACTAAAAAAAAAAAAAAAAAAAAAAAAAAACTTGCATGGAACTCGAGTTCATGGAGCTCGAGTTCCATTTAAAACGCCACTATAGGTATGCCTGACACAGCTATAGGTATGAAACTTTAAAATAAAAATAAAAATAAAAATTGCATGGAACCCGAGTTCCATTTAAAACACTACTATAGGGCTCCCTGAATACAGTTATAGGTATGGAACTCAAGTTCTATGAGTTCCACAATTTTTTTTTTTTTTTTTTTTTTTTTTAAGTTTCATTTGGCATAACTCAATTTTAAACCAATCAAATTTTTTGATTGAAAATCGAGTTTCAAAACAAGGGCATGGACCTAAATAATTTCAAAACAGGGACATATTGCTAAATTTTTAAAAAATAAGGGTAAAATGCTAGAATCCCCATAAGAATTCTAATTCTAATATACTTGTTGCCTGTGATCAATCATCTCTTTTCATATGGAGTTGAATTCATCTTAATTATAAAATTGTGTCTGAAAAGAAAAAGTTCTCTTAAGAAACCGTAAATGGACAACCTTAAATAGTTGTCCTCACGAAGATAAGACGTGTGTGTATTTATATTCCGCTGGACCCCACTAAGAATTCTAATTTTGATAGACTTCTTGTCTGTGATCAATCATCAATCATCTCTTTTTATATGGAGTTGAATTCATCTTCATTATAAAATTGTGTCTGAAAATAAAAAGTTCTCTTAAAAAACAGTAAATTTCTCACTAAGTTCTTCACACAGCTACATTTTTTTTTTTTTACCCGCAAAACCTCTCTCTAGAAGCTACTTTCATAAAGAAAACGTATTCAAAAGCTTTTGAAAATTGCTTGTTATTTATGTTGTGATTACTAAGATTCTATTATGTTTTTTGGTGTGAGATGCGGAAGCGTCAAGAAGCAGAATATGTCTACTTCTAGAAAACAAAAAAACAAAACACATTTACTTCTGAAAATAATCTCAAATTCATGAGGGTTCCTTGAAATCCACCAGGAAAGGATTCTGGAATCCACCAGAAAAATAATAGACAAAAGTCTAAATTTTTATTAATATCAATAATACTCTAAAAAACGTTTAGAAACTTAGAGACCTATTTAAGGGCTTCGTAAAACTTGACAGGCAAGAAAATATATTCTAAAATAACTACTAATTAATACCTAACCATAACAGGAACCAAATTTGATCTAAAAAGCATTAAAATCACCTAAAAGCAAGGAAATAAATCACCTAAATCTAAAATAACTTTTTTTTACATAAAAATACTAAAATTAAATTATAGATGTTGTCGTATATCAGACCCCTCCACTTGAAACAAACTCGTTCTCGAGTTCATCTTTGAAATTTGAAATCTTCTCCTCCAAATAAACAAATATTTTGAATGCTTGAGGCCCTTGAACTTCTTTCCATACTTGGAACCCATCAATGAAATAAACAAATCAACTTGAAAAAAAAAAAATTCCTTAGTCTTCATGTGATTGTAGAGATTTACCAAATAAGAACTAACAATTAAATCAAATCTATCAACCCCAATAAAATTAATAAATTTTGGTGTATTGCTTGCCACCAAAATAAAAGGATTTTGAGATTGACAATCATATGATTTGATTTCATTGAGATCCTTGAAACTTTCCTCTTCAATGGTCTCTACCATCTCGACTTCAAGATATTTCTCTATAATAAAATCTTCATTATTCTCCTCCACAATAATCTTGATTTAAGGATCTTCTTCCATAACAAGGCCTTCATTAATTTCTTCATAAATCTCCATATTTATTCTGTGACTTCTACATAATCTTCAAGAACAATATTTTCTTCAACATGTAATTCTTCCTTCAATGGTGGAATATATGGCTCTTCAAAATAATTCAAGTACGAACTTCTTGGCCAATAATAATCTTGTTTTATATATGACAAATGTTCATCACAATGCAAAAGATAAAAGTTGATAGCAAACATCTTTTTCATCTTTGGCCATAAACGAATTTTGTTTTTACCTCATCTAATTCTATTAGACTGCATGTATTCGCTCCCACCAACATAATGCATACTCACTAAGTTTATACAAAGCAAGTTTAACTTTTCTCTTAGAATAAATATTTTCAAAGTCAAATAAATCATCTAGATCAAGTAACCAATCAAGAAAATCTTCTTTTAAAAAATAACCATTAAAACTTGCTATTCTTTTATAAGGCCTATATGAAATTTGTTTACCAATAGGTTGCCCGTGAGTTAGTTCTCCACGGCAGTTATCCCTATTGTTTCCATACTCCAACGATGGAATCGTAACAAAGATATTTGTGAGTGCTAGCTGTACGTCATGTAATACTTGCTAAGTTTTCTGTCACTAGAATTACTTTCGTCACATACATTAGCCACCAGACCTGGATAAGTCAAGGCTCTGATACCAACTGCTACGTCAAGAAGCACAACATGTTTACTTCTAAAAAACAAGAAACAAAACACATTTGCTTCTGAAAATAACCTCGAATCCACGAGGGTTCCTTGAATCCACAAGGAAAAATGGTTCTAGAATCCACTAGAGAAACAATAGACAAAAGTTTGAATTTTTTATTAATATCAATAGTACTCTAAAAAAAACGTTTACAAACTTAGAGGTCTATTTAAGGGCTCCATAAAACTTGACAGACAAGAGAACATATTCTAAAATAACTCCTAATTAATACCTAACCATATTAGGAATCAAATTTGACCTAAAAAGCATTAAAATCACCTAAAAGAAAGGAAATAAATCACCTAAACCTGAAATAACTTTTTTTTACATGAAAATACCAAAATGAAATAATTACAAAAGTAAAATTGTAGATTCTATCCTACATCATTTTTCAATTGCTTGATTCTTAATTCGAGTTTGCTATTGTAAGCACTAAGGGGTCGGTTAAAAGCTCCAAAGAATTAATCCATGAGCAAAGTGAGATAATGATTTCTTGCTTTGCTACATAGAATCCACATGTGTAAGAGTCATATTTTTATGTATTGGCATATCCGATGCACTTTTTATGCAATTAAGCCAAAGTTTAAATTTATCCTAATGTTACATACAAATGGTATTAATGAAAACTCAAGACTTCCCAAAAAAGTGCTCAAGAAAAGCTAAATGTGAATGTTAAATTCTGTTTTTCAACTCATGATGACTTGGCCTTCAAGAAATTCATGCATTAGGTTCCAAAAAGTACATAAAAGACATTTTTTATAACCGTCATTTCAAAGAGAGAGAAAGACACATTCATAACAGTAGTTGCTACAATGTTTGAGCATCTAGAGTTTTGTGTCAAGCTACTTCCTATTCATCCAAGCATAAATTGAAAGCTACAACAATTAGTATCAATAATTGGAAAGAGTAGCATATGCCACTTGAAACAACACAATAATTGCATCCAATTTTAGTATCATATAAAATTAAGTGCTATAAGACACTAAATCAGACATTGCTCCGTAAAAAGGCAATGCGCAAATGGCTTGGACAGACCACTTCTAGGCATATATAATGAATAGCCTTCAATGTACATATTTAATTATGTCAATTTTTGGTGTTGGACCCTAAGCCCTTTATAGAAAATTCTAATTCCCTTTAACTGTTAAAAAAATAAATACAAACGCAAATAAACATGCAAAATGAAGTTTTGGTGCTAGAATAAAAGTAGTGAACCCAGGGCCGCGTTACCTTAAGGCCAAGGTGTTCAAATCAACCCCCTGACCTGGTCAAATTTTTTTTATATAAATATAAATATATATATATATATATATATAATTTTTAACAACTTTTTTGAGCCCCTAAAAAAAAAAAATTTGAACCCCTAACCCTAAATTTTGTTTAAACCCAACTGGCAGCTGATATAAATTTGAATATGATCATTTTAATGCTACTTTCACAATATTTTTACAATAATTTAGCAATAAAGGTTAAGTGGCAAGTTGTAACTGGTTTGTATCACGACCCACAACTTAAATCACTTTTTTCCTACCTTTAACAACACGCCACTTAGGTTTTGTTGTGAAAGTGTTGTGTTAATAACACTGTTCTTAATATATTTAATTTTATAAGAAAGAAAAAAAAAATGTTTCAAATTTTTGCTCATTCATTATTAAAAAAATAAATTTAAAAAAAAAAAAAAAAAAAAAAAACCTTTTTCTTCAGGACTTTGGCTTACTTTTCCATTGATAGCTGAATAAAAGTATTTTTCCCTCTTTTTAAAAAAAAAAAAAAGTCGTTTTTCCCTATACTTTTTTTTTTCATCAACAAAAGTATATTATATATTGTTACAACCAATAGATCTGTATCTATATATGTGATTATTTTCTCTTTCTCTCTATCTTTCTTTTTCCCTTAATCAAGTAGTTAAGGGAAAAAGAAGTGCCACAATAACCCGTTTTAAAAGTATATTATTGCCAGAAGTGCCTTTAGTGGCACTTTTTTTGGTTTTAGCGGCACTTTTAGAGTGCCGCAATAACCCATTTTTCTTGTGGTGGTTTGATAAATGCTCTATAGATTTCCAAATTCAAGAAGTCTTTTAGTGGTTGCTCTAATTCCAAGAGTCTAACCACTTATATGGTTAAGGAGTCATACGCTTCAAAAATACTAGCTTCTAAGCACGCGCTCACGCGCGTGCTTAGAGGCTCTTCTATTTTTTGGGTAATAGTTAATTTAGAACATTTATTATAATTTGAGATTATTACATTTTCTAATCACAAAAAAATTTTAGGAGTGTGATGAAAAAATTATTTCACCACACATAATAGTCATCACACTCCTAGATTTTTTTTGTGATTAGAAAATGTAGTAATCCCAAATTATAATAAATGTTCTAAATTAACTATTACCCAAAAAATAGAAGAGCCTCTAAGCACGCGCGTGAGTGCGTGCTTAGAGGCTAGTATTCCATAATTATCATCAATTTTTGGCAATTTTGTTTATGTAGTAATTAACGTTTTATTGATTGGAAGATGATGCTATAATTTAGTATTAACATTTAAGGAGAGGAAAAAAAGATCATCTGAATAAATCTTATAAATTTACATACGTTGAAAATGCATAATGAAATTGTAACTATAAAACTACTTACAAAATACATGTGAAAATATTTACAAAAGCTATTATGAAGAAGATGATGGATCAATGTAGAAAATTGAAATATTTACATAAGGTAAAACTATAAAATAATTCACTACATCTGAAACATGGAATAGGTCTACTTATTTACTCAACTAAATGATGAAACCAATGTGAAATGCTACAAATTTGAATGGTGATTCAGATTGAAAGATTCCATTCTTTAGCCATCTTTTGGAACGAAATTCCTCTGCATCTTCTCCCTAAATATAAGGCATCCTGCCCATGGCATAAGCTATGTAGTATACACCATCCCCTTTCTTCACTCTATACTTGTCAGGAAGATGGTAAGATTAGTGTCAAAATTGAAAACGAATAAAGTTTCCAAGTTAGTTACGAAGGGAATTGCAGGGAATAGCCTCAAAGTCTCAGTCAATGCCGCATGAAGATAATGCATTTGATCTAGTGTTGCATCAGTTATATTAGCCATGAAATCATCAAGGTTAGCTCCATTGTCTTAACTACCAATGACGTCTTTCACTTCTTGCGCAACTTTTTCTTGTATTAAAGGATTCTTGCAGAGCATATAGAGGAACCATGAGAGAGTGCTTCACTTGTATCTTTGCCTGCGATCATAAAATTCAAAATTATGTCCCTTAAACATTAATCATTCATTTTGCCTGGATTCCTTTCACTCTCGACCATAAACCTTGAAAGTATATCCTCCTTGTCACTCTAGAAATCATTAAATAAAATCATCAAGATTCAACTAAACCAATAGTCCAGATTATCAAAGCAAGTGGTACATCTCATTGTACCAAAGTCCTTTTAAAGATAGATAGGATTGGAAGTTACAAATAATCAAATATATCTTGAGTTTCCCCAAATAGGCATTGTTAGTTTGTTACAAATTTAAAACTTACGCAATCTTGTTTCACTTCTAGTAGTTCCCTCTTGGTCCTAATTACTCCATGCACAAAATCATCAAGGATTTTGATTTTATTCTTAAAGGCAACTTCGGAGCCAATGTTAAGAAACCTCTTCAACTTCCCAAATGGATCGACATAGCGCCAATAGACCAAGGCATTTGAATCATCAAATGCCTTGATGAATGCAGTTCCCTCCTTGCTTGACCCCTCCAAGCAATTCAATTCTACCCCAAACCCAACTTTGAAAATTGAATCCAAAGTGCATCTCATTAGTATGTCCTACAAATTTAAAAGGAAAAATATCTCACTATGTAATTCTTTTACTCTTCTATAGTAAAATCAAGTGATGTCAGCACACACTATGGGCTTGCTTCCTGTCTTGCTCATTTACCTTTGCAAGTAAATTTCATAATGAGTAAAATTCAGAACTCTTTCTTCTCAAAAACATTAATCATGCATTTAGGTAATTTGAAGAACAATTGCTAATACAAACGGCTTTATGTGAATTTGCTTTAAATAAAACGTATGTGATGTAATAGACTTAATTTAGCATCCTAAAATTAATAATTTCAAATTCACATAATAATAAAATTAAATTCATTCATAAATTTATTCGATTGAAAAAATTTATCATTTCTATATTTAGACCTTCATCTAAATCAACCGATTTCTTTTCTACTATCATATCAAACCCAGTTGCATCACAAATTTGGCTCTTCCCTAGCACATAGTAATATTAACTAAAATAACATGTTCATAATTTATTCAGAAGAAAAAAAAAAAAAAAAAAAAAAAAAAAAAAAAAAAAAAAAAGGAACACTTAAAATTGAGAGATGGGTTGAAGTTGGACTGAAATATTATTTTTCAGGAATAGAAACCTTAGACGCAAGACATGCTTTAAAGGTTAATAACTTGTGAACAACTCTAACCAGCTTAGTAGCGTTTCTTCTAAACACTGCATAGCTATAATCTCTAAGCACTCTTGTGCAGAACTCGAAGCTCGCAAGCTTCCTCTGCTACCACCACTTGTCACCCCAATGGCAAATTTTATCGAACAAATTGTGGATTTCATCAATCAAAATAGAATGCAGTAATCTAAAGAAACAATAACATCGTGAAAGTGAAAAGAAATTATAGAAATTCACAAAATGTACCCATCGAAATTCATCCCTATAACAAATTGGGAAAAAAAAAAAAAAAAAAAAAAAACTACCATACTAAAAAGGAGAGACACTTCTCTGCAAACTGCTTTTGCTCATCTCCACAACCAGTGATTTGCTGCTCCAAAACAAAGACTTGTGAGATACTTTAAAGGCTGCATTGAAAGAAATGATTGAATTCTCTTGCAAGGTTTTCATTCTTGGGTCAGAGGATTGCAACACGTTCATACCACTACCTCTGTCACCACGAATCAGTAATTCTAACCACCCACATTTCATTTCATCACTATCATCATTAAAGCCTAATAAGCACAGAACAAAGGCAATTGATAACGACTCCATAAATATTGGGAAAGAAGAATTCAAATAAATGAATAATAAAGATATGTAACATCCATATCTAGGTTCCCAACCAAGCACCTCTACCATTCCAACAACCGAAAAAAGAAATGGAGGTCCAATCTTTGCTGCTTGAATTGCAAGTTCTCAATGACCAATGTGAAGGGCATCAAACTTTCCCAATGCTACTATTTCTCCGAGATGATAATCTTGGGTTCAATACTAAAAAGCCATACAAAATGAAAGTATGATAGGTTTTCTGTTTAGAAATAATAAATATGTGGTAAATATAGGATGAAAGAAACCTACCACTGGGGACAATCCTTGGGATGGAACTTCACGATCCTCTTCTCGTTGGCTTCGGACACAAACGAAAAAAAAGAGAGAAGCAAATCAGATTCTACACCAATATATGATATGAAGCAATACGTATATTCCCACATTAGAATTAGAATTTAGAACCTTTTTTTATTGCAACCACCAAATCATGTCAAGGAACCTTCTGGTGTGCTAATACTTAAAGTTACAGAATCATAATTATTTCTTTCCTAAACTTCTAATGAGAAAGTAAAGCATATAAGTAAGTTAATACAGTAAGTTATTAGTAGCACTGTTGAAGGCAGATTTAGAGGATTTTTACTTCTAGTGCCTCTCAATTCACTGTTTAAAAAATAAATAATCAGAAAGCAAAGGAATTTGTATAATTAAGAGCGAAAAGCATAAATATTAATAGTTTTCCTTGAATATGTGCGTACCTTAGTTCATTGGTGATTGAACAGAGAAGCGCTATCATAAATGAACTGTAAAACAACGAATAGGCGAAACATAATAAGACCCAAAAATTTACATAAACAAACTGTAAAAGGAAAAGAAAGAAAGAAAAAGAAAAATTTTAATTCAAACAATGACCTTTTGTGTTCTGTTTTAATTCTTCGCCTCCCTTGGTCCATTCTCGCTCTCAATAAAATCCAAGAACATTTTTTCCTTGCAGTCACGTTACAGCCTTATTGCAGATAGTTTTCAGTTGCAAAAGAAAAGTAGCAGATAGAAATTTGGAGCCGTACGGTTGTGGTTGGGCAATGAAGGATCTAATTGTTATTGGGAATTTTGGGGTCAGTTATTTCAGCCAATTTTGAGTTTGAAACCGTGGGAGTGGTCATATTTTATAGATGGTGTTTTACGTGGAAGTTAAAAAAGCATTTTTACCAAGTTTTGCCCCTACTTAAACGTAAGTTGTAAGGGTATTTTAGAACAAAAAAAAATCCGGCCCAAACAGATGCAGCCGCTTAAATAGTAGTATAGAAAAACTTATCAATTACTATTTTTTTTCCTTAGTTTCACATTTACTGTCAGTCCAACTCCAAGAATCAAGTGCTATTTGTTTTTGACAATTTGGGTGATGTGGATCGGATACTGAAGAATCAGCCTTGGAGTTTCGACAAGCACCTAGTAATGCTACAGAGATACAATTCGGATATTCCAGTACGTGATTTAGTTTTCAAGACAATGTTGTTTTGGGTTCAGGTCCATGACATTCCAGTGCATTTCATGACGAGAAAGGTAGCGGAAGAGATTTGTGACACAATCGGGGAGGTTCAGAAGTCCACGGGTGCAGTTGATGAGGAAGGTGGAAATTTTATAAGGGTTCGTGTTCTCATCGATATCTTTCTGCCACTGTGTCAGGGGAGGTTGATCACAACAGAGAATGGAGGAAAAATTTGGATTAGTTTTAAATACAAAAGACTGCCGAATTTTTGCTTTTGGTGTGGGCACTTGAATCATAGCAACAAAAATTGTGAATTGTGGATAGAGAGTAAAGGAACTCTTACTCCAGACCAACAACAGTTCAATTCCACTCTAAGGGAAGCTCCTTATACCTCGGCAGGGAAGGACGTTATTTATGTCCCAGGATTTTATGAACGTGCGAAGCCTAGAGCCCGTGCTGAGTTCCATGGTGTTCAGTGGCAGTCAAGCTCATCGGTGAGAGCGAGGAGGGAGGTCCGGTGGTGGTGCAGCCAGCAGAGGGGATGACAGAAAGGTGCGCTAATGGTGAGGCATTAAAGAACATTGATGGTGAGGCGTTACAGTCCGTTGATGGCATTAAAGAGGGTGACGCGCCGGAAAATAATTGCGTGGATGTGGAAGATGCGTTACAACCTATTCAGGGAATCCAACAAATTTCAGACTCTTTATTATCATTATCACCTCCTATTAATGCTCCTAATGCTGGGGGAGTTAATATGGAATCCAAAAATTCAATTCCTAATTCGGTTTCAGAGGCTGAATTATTTGATATACAAATAAGGGAGATTGATGAGGCTTTAAAGACGTGTGGGAATAACGCTGAAATTAAGGGAATTCAAACTGATGTAATTAATCCTCAGTCAACTTCTCCAGCCAAGAAAACCATGTCTGATGAGAGGGGGAGAGCTGGACAGGCTGGCACTAGGGCAACACGGGGAAAAAAAATTCACCACAGCCACCAACGAAAAAAAAAAAAAAAAAAAAAAAACAGGTAGGGGGTCCGGGTAAGGGCAGTGGATGGATTAGCAGTAGGAAATAAAAATTGTGGAAAGCGGAAGGGAGAGTCTCATCTAGAGTTACCTAGTAAACATCAACAGGTTTCAAAAGATGAGGGAGAGTCAATTTATTCAATGGTGGAGGTTGAGAATCAGCCCCGCCAATCACAATGAGTTGCTTAGTCTAGAACTGTCATGGGCTTGGAAACCCATGTACAGGGAACAAGCTTGTTGAAATGGTGCAGGCTAAAGATCCCTTTGTCATGTTTTAGCCAAAACATGAGCAGACGAAACAATGCTAAAAGATGTGAAGAGGAAGATTCAATTTGAAAATATGTTTGTATCACCGAGGAATAATAGAAGAGGTGGGTTAGTACTTTTTTGGAGGGAGTCAGTTAATGTTTCAACGGAAGGTTTTGATAAGAACCATATCAATTCCATCATCAATAAAAAATAAAGAAAACGAGTGGAGATTCACTGGTTTCTATGATGAACCTGACACGCAGAAGCAGGTGGAATCTTGGGACTTGCTTAGAGACTTAAATTAGAAATTCAGATTACCATGGTTGTGTGCGAGGGATTGTAATGAGTTGGTTCGAAGTGATGAAAAATTGGGTGGGAATAGGAGAAGTAATAATCAAATGCAACTCTTCTGTGATGCAATTGATGCTTGTGGTTTTATTGATCTTAGGTATCAAGGTTCAAAATTTACATGGAGCAAACATTTCAATAATGGGTATTCGATGTGGGAAAGTTTAGATAAAGCTCTTTGTACTCCGGAGTGGCTCACCCAATTTGCAGGTACAAAGGTTACTCATCTTACATGCACTACATCGGATCATTCTCCTTTATGGATCACTCCAAGTGACATACCACCCCCCACCCCCACCCCATGTCTAGGCCTTTCCGTTTTGAAGAAATATGGGTGTTAAATTAGAGGTGTGGTTGGGTAATTGAAGTGGTATGGAGAGATAATTCCAACCATGAGGCCGAGACTCGAGTGTTGAAAAAAATTGAGAGATGTGGAACAGAACTTACACAATGGAGTATGAGGAATTTCAGACATGTTAGGAAGGAAATTGTGGAGAAAAGAAAGTGGTTGGCTAAGGCAGAATTGGAGGCAAGGCAATCTAGGAGTAATTTTTGGGTTAGAGAGCTGAAATTGGAGATTAATGAATTGTTGGTTAAAGAAAATATAATGTGGAGGCAACATGTAAAATCCTTTTGGTTGGTGGGTGGAGATATGAACTCTAAATATTTCCATAGTCGAGCAACCCAAAGGTATCGGAGGAATCGGATTTTGGGTATACAAAACTCCTTGGGGGATTGGGTAACTCAACCCAATGACATTTCCAAGACATTCATTGAGTCCTACCAGCAACTCTTCGCCCCTTCAAATCCAATAAGGGGGGAGGCAGCCTTGAACCATATGGAAATTAGTGTTACCGACGAAATGAATGCTATGCTCATGCAAGACTTTGCAGCGTTGGAGGTTGAAGAAGCACTCAAACAAATGGCTCCCCTAAAAGCTCCTGGCCCCGATGGTATGCCCCCTCTCTTCTATCAAAATTTTTGGAGTCTTGTTGGTGATGATGTTTCAAAAAAAATTTTGTCAATGCTAAATTCGGCCACTATACCCCACCCCCTAAATCATACCTATATAACTTTAATCCCAAAAACTAAAAACCCCTTGGCTGCCACTGATTACCATCCTATTAGCCTATGCAATGTTCTTTATAAATTTTTTTCTAAAGTCCTTGCAAATAGGTTAAAGAAAATTTTACCATCCATAATAACCAAACACCAAAGTGCTTTTACCAAAAACCGTTTGATTTCAGATAATATTCTTGTAGCATTTGAAACTTTGCATAGCATGAATATCCATAAATCTAGCAAATCAGGTTGTATGGCGGTAAAATTGGATATGAGTAAGGCCTATGATAAAGTGGAGTGAAGGAGTGGAGTTTTTTTGAGGAAGTGATGAGAAAGATGGGTGTCAACGAACAATGGATTACTCTTATGATGATTTGTGTCAAAACAATGTCTTATTCCATGCTCGTAAATGGGGAGCCACAAGGGATGATTCAACCTTCAAGGGATATTCGCCAAGGAGACCCCCTATCTCCCTTCCTATTTTTATTATGCACGGAAGGACTTAATAGTCTTATTGTAAAGGCAGAAAAGGAGGGCTTTATCCATGGATTTTCCCTAAACATGGGAGGTCCTAAACTAACCCATTTGCTCTTTGCAAATGATAGCTCATTGTTTTGCAGGTCCAATAGGAGTAAATGTCAAAAATTGTTGGAAACTTTGGCTCTCTATGAAAGTTTATCAGGGCAAAAAATTAACCGAGGCAAAACTTCCATCTTTTTTAGCAAGTCCACTACCGAGGCCATGAGGATAGAAATTAAAGAAGCTTTGGGGGTGCCAAAAATTCTGCATTATGACAAATATCTTGGTATACCATCCATAGTGGGGAGACATAAAAAGGCGAGTTTTGATTATATAAAAGAGAGGATGTGGAGGAAGCTACAAGATTGGAAGGAAAAATTGCTTACTCAAGCGGGGAGGGAAGTGTTAATCAAGGCAGTGGTGCAAGCGATTCCCACATTCACAATGAGCTATTTCAAGCTCCCAATGGGCCTTTGTGATGAAATTGAAAAGCTCATTCAAAGGTTTTGGTGGGGCCAAAGGGGTGACTAAAGGAAGATTCATTTGGTTAAATGAGAGGAGATGTGTGAACCAAAATCCAAAGGGGGTATGGGCTTCAAGGAGTTCGCTATGTTCAACGATGCTCTTTTGGCTAAGTAAACTTGGAGGCTGCTGCATAACCACGATTCTTTGTTTTACAAAGTATTCAAATCAAGGTTCTTTCCCAATTGTTCAATTCTAGAAGCTAAGGAAGGTCATGGAGGCTCATACACATGGAGGAGTATTTTAAAGGGTAGGGAGGTTATCGCGGGGTGCAAAGTGGAGAGTTGTTGATCAAGAAAATAACAAAATATGGGGCGACAAATGGCTGCCCTCTTTACATACTCCGACAGTCCATGGACCCCTCATGGCAGATTTGCAAAATGCCAAGGTGAGTTCCCTCATAAATCCTATCACAAGGTAATGGAATTATAGGTTGCTACAAAACTCTTTCATTGCAGAAGAATCAAAGCTGATACAGAAATCCCACTCAGCCGAATTAATGCAAACGACACCCTATTCTGGCCTTATGTGCAATCTGGTGAGTACTCGGTCAAGTCTGGGTGTTTCTTCCTCAAAACTGAAGCAAAATCAGACATTCCTTTGAGACAAAACAATACCGAATTGATGAAACCATTGTGGAAAAAATTTGGAAAATGCCCTTGCCTTGCAAAGTCCGAAACTTTCTGTGGAGGGCTTGTAGGAATGCCATTCCAACGAAGAAGAATCTGCAACGTCGCTGTGTGGTAGAAGACTCACTCTATCCCCTCTGCTCGCAACATGAAGAAACCGTGCTCCATGCACTCTGGTCTTGCCCGAAACTAGCACAGGTGTGGAATGATAATAACCAATGGAGTTTCAGAAACCAAATGACATTCCGTGATTTTCCACAATTGTTCCAACATGTTCTTGATTCGGATTGCAGTGGAGAACTTTTTGCTATGCAAGCTTGGACGGTTTGGTTTAGGAGAAATAAGGTTAGAATAGCTCCTCTAGTTTACTTTGGAATCTAATAGCACAGAGAGCATATGAGGCTTTGATGGAGTACAAAGCAACTTAGCAAAAGCCACACATCATAAGGTCCTCAGTCCAAACAGATGCTACGTGGTCACGCCCTCCTGATGGCTGGTACAAAGCAAATATTGATGCAGCCACATTCCAAGAGGAGGGAAGAGCGGGAATTGGAGTCATTTGGCGCGACAACAATGAGTTAGTAATGGCGTCTGCATCACAATACATCCAGCTCACGTCTTCAGTGGTGGAAATGGAAGCCTTGCAGCCATCCGAGCCATTGAACTCTCACCCGAGCAGGGTTTTGACAGAGTTGTCTTTGAGGGTGATTGTCAAACAGTCATGAAGGCATTAACAGACCCATCACAACCATTTGCAACCTATGGCTTGCTGATCCGAGATGCACAAACCTTGGCAAATCAGTTTAGTGGGGTTAGGTTCCAATATGCTAGTAAAGAAAGTAACAAAGTAGCTCACAACTTTGCTAGATATACACGCCATATCACAAGTTATTATGTATGGATAGAAGATGTTCCAGTCCATTGTTTGAATGTTTATCAGGCAGACATGCCTTAATAAAATAAAATTCAAGTCTTCTTTCTCCAAAAAAAAAAAAAAAAAAACTAAGCACGTGTATGATTAGTTATTTAATTATATTTGTTTATGCATTCAATTGTTGTCTTACCGATATTTATATTAAATTATATTTAGAATACTATTTTAGATTATTGTATAATGTATATAATATGGAAGTTGTACATATAAAAAAATAATTATTTTATTTTTTCTTGCCCCGATGACAAATTCTTAACTTCACCACTGCTAACCCCCCTAGAAAAAAATTCTGGAGCCGCCACTTATAAGTGTACCCTTAAACCTGACAGGTTAAACCTGCCTGATGAAGATCAAAATGGTGTCATGCTCGGATGTCTATGTATCATATTAAGATATGCAGGATCAAGATATATGGATGGAAATTTTGAAAGAAGGAAAGTAAAATAAAATAAAACAACAAAGACTTAGCGGACCACAGAGAAAGAAAAAGACATCGGGCAAATCCCTAAGCAATTTCTCTCTCAAAACACAATATTAATGTTAGATTTTATGAGAGTGGAGAGAGAAAGAGAGTATAGAGAGAAGAAAGATAACACAAGATTTAATAATTAATAGGGTTTAAATAGAAAGAGAGGGTAAAGGTTAGGCATACATGGGCTTACAATAGAATTGTGCCTCCTGGATCTACACACATAAACCTAATACCTCTAACACACAAAAATCAAAATTCTTATTAAGAGATGGGGTGACCTGCCAGGCTGCCATGCAAAGGTCGAAACAATATAAATCTATCGATCAATCAGGGTCTTAGGTCCCCTGAAATTAGGCCTTCCCCGATTACTTACACATAGAATAGGGACTTTCCACTTTGAGATTTATAGCTATTAATACATCACAGAGTCTTGTTTAATCATGCCCAATTGCAAAAAGAGAGACTGCACTAAACTCAAATGATGGAACTTAAATTCATGGTATCTTAAAATACAACTTATGTCCTTGAAATGGATGGTTTGTGTTTCTGTTAATTTAGATGTTATATCATGAATTTTTTGGAAGGACTTTGTAGGTAAATATTTTGTGGTGGTTAAAAACCATTTGTGTCTATGACGATGCTTTTTCTATTTTTGGCGGCATTTTAATACACCACAAAAGGTTGATTTTTTTTGTAATAGGATAAATTGATTAGTAATATGCCAATGTATTCCAACAACCATTGTTATTTTGGCGAATTAAAATAATTAATTTTATGCCTTATAATGTGAGAGCAGATCATATTTAGAAATATCATTTTTTTTATTGACTATTAGTTTGTAGGTAATATTATAAGTTTATAATATGTAGCTCTTCTACCAAATGGAAGTATGGAACAATACTGGAATTTGAAGAAAATAAGGAACAAGTAAAATACAAATACTCCCCCTCTACCTATCTTCCCATGTACTAGAATCCAAAAGCATTGCTTTCTGCATCTATGAAAGAAGAAAGGCCTGCATAATTCATACTCATTCTAGCTGTAAGAACAACAGCAACAAAAGCAAGAAACATGACTCAGATGAAGACTTTAGATTTAAAAATGAGTCGAACCTGCTGAAGTCAGATGCACTATACGAGAAAATATTATTTTTCTCTCACCAAAAAAAAAAAAAAGAAAGTTGACCCATTTATTAAAAATATATATATATATATATATTTTTTATAAAGATAAGTGGGATGAATTTAGGATAAGGGGTCTAAAATTTAATTGGGAATTTAATGAATTTGGGATTAATATCTTTTAATGAATTCAAATTATTATAATATAAAAAAAATAAAAAGGTTTCTCACTATTTTCTTAATAAAACAAATATATAATTTTACAATACAAATATATATACCTTTTTCTTTTTCCTTTTTTTCTTTTTTCCTTAACCCAGATCTCTCTTTCTCCCTCTTTAGTCTCAGTTTTCAATGGGTTAGGCAATGGGCGGGTGGGGTTTCTATTCTTGTTCTTCAGATGGGGAGGGACGAGTCGTTTGTTATTTTAATTTCTGGTTTTTTTAATTAATTTTTTTAAAATTAAGAAATAAATAATAGAATAAAAATAAATATTAAATTAAGGGCAAGTTAACAACAAGAATGGATAGAATATTAACAAATGACTAAATTGAGGATAATGGAAACTTAGAGGACTGAAATGAAAAATGATGAAATTTAAATGGTGGGTTTTGCATTTTGGCCTTTAAAAAAAATTATAAAAAAAAAAAAGTTTTCTCACTATTTTCTTAATAAAACAAATATATAATTTTACAATATAAGAGGGATGAGATAGGAGTATTCAGACCCCAATTCTCCCTATGAAATGAATAATATAATGTGAATTAATTATTGAGAAGGCTCTTGGAAATGTCTTATCTTCTTTTTTCTTTTTCTTTTTTTTATTGGATGTCTTACCAATCTTTGATGAAGTGTTTTTTTTTTTACATACAAGATAGAAATTCTACTCTAACCTAATCTAAATGCAGGGACGGACGCAGGATTTCAAGCTAGGGGGGCCGGAGATAAGCAAAAAAAAAAAAAAAAATCAAACGCACATCCATATAGTCACTGGCGGAGCCAGGAAATTTTCTTAGAAGGAGCAAGTTAGTCATGCCTACATTGTGTTAATAGGTTAAGCCTACATTGGCTCAAAATGCAAAAAACTCAAGTTAATTTGGCCCAAATTATGGCCAAAATTAAATTACTTTATTTCACAAACTAACTTTAAGTAAATTTGTGCCTACATTTTTTTCACTGTACTAAATTATTTGTACTTAGATTAATAGGTTTGAACTTACCTTTTTACATTTTAGAGCTTTTCTAAGGAGTTACATCTAATATTTCAGCATTTAGGATAAAAAATTGATTAATAGGTATGAAATTTTGAAGATTTATACAATAATTTTTGTTAAAAGAAAGTGTGAGCAATGAAGTGCAAATTACTATTTAAGTGCAATTAAATCAAATCAAACAATTAAAAAATTATTTATCCTCCTACTATTATCAAATATAAATAGATAATCTAATATAAACCACATTATTATATATTATATTATTATTATTATTATAAATAGATTTATACAATATATTTTTTTTAAGGTTTTCATGGGCTTTTGAAAACTTTTGGGCTGGCTAACTGGGGGGGGGCCTGAGCTAAAAACCAAGGGGGGCCCAAGCTAAAAACCAAGGGCCCAAAACCTGTGTTTTTTAAAAATTTACATACTAAAAATTTTTTTTTTTTTGGACCCAGGGGGGGCCCGGGCCCCCTTTGCCCTGCACCTGGGTCCGTCCCTGTCTAAATGTATATGTGTATGAAATTCACTCCTAAATATTTAAACCCCAACCCTTACCCCCTACATCCCACAAACATTTATACTTATGAAGTAACTATCTCACTAAAAATGTGCGGTGGTATCTTTGATGAAGTATTAACCTAGCATAGTTTTCTTCTATTTTCATTAATATAAAAAATAGTAAAAGTAACATCCGTAGTTATTTTAGATGATAAATTGATTGGTAATATGCTTATGTAATGGATAATTCGGCAGTGTCTTGTACCGACTTGTTCCGAAGTCTTTAGTTTTTAATGCAATCTAATTTACCTAATATATATATATATATATATATATATGTTTCCTCGCATATTCCAACAACTATATATTGTTCTGTTGCTTGCGATTCAAAATACTTAATTTTATGCCCTATAACTTGGGAGAAAATCAAACTTAGAAATATGATGTCCCTCCAAAAAAAAAAAATGATTTTCTTTTTGTTGACTAGTTTTTGTACGTAATATTGTAACATGAAGCTCTTGTACCTTATGCCCCACTGAAACTGAAACAAGAGTCAAGACTGGGGCATTTGAAGAAAATGAGGAACAAACAAAATATTCCCACTCTAACTATCTTCCCATGTACTAAAATCCAAAAGCATTGCTTCCTCTATCTATAAAGAAAGAAAGAACTGCATCATTCATACTCATTCCAAATTCATTAGCTGTAAGAACAGCAAAATCAAAAGCAAGCAAACATGACTCAGATTGTTTCCAGAACTTGCATCAAACCTTCTTCACCTACTCCTCACAACCTTCTGCATCATTAAACTCTCTCTTCTTGACCAGCTCTCTCCGCCCATCCGTGGCAACACGACCTTCTTCTTCCCCGCCGATGTAGGTACAGCCACCACCGATCCCAATTTGGAATTCTCACGTAAATCCCAACTCCTCCAGCAATCTATATCCGATACCCTCACCCGCTTCTACCCCCTTGCTGGCCGCCTCCTTGATGCCTCCACCATCGACTGCAATGACATTGACGATGTGATAGTCCGCTTTCCGACTTCATTAGCAAACCAAACTTTGAGACACTTGATCAATTCCTTCCCACCACTGAGTCACTGACCCTGAAACCCTGGAATTGTCCAAGGGTTCCATGTGGCTTATCAAGTTCAGCTGCGGTGGCACCACTGTTAGTGTTTTCCTTTCACACAAGATTATCGATATTGCTTCGCTACTAACGCTGTTAAAGAGCTGGACCGAGACATGTCGAGGTTTGAGTGAACCTATTCTCCCCAATTTCACTGGATTTTCTCTCTTGCCGCCTAAGGAGATTCCGGGAATGTCAGCGTCTGTGAAAATTTCCGGCGATAAGTTCAAAATCGGGAGGTTCGTGATCAGTGCCTCTAAAATTGCAGAGCTTAGAGAAAAAGTTATAAGCATGATTGGACGAGAGTAATACTATCCTTCACGTGTAGAACTAGTCCTAGCAAAACTCCGGAAATGTGCAGCAACGGTTGTCAAATCAAAAACCGGGTCTTTCAAGCCCACCGTGTCGTTTCAAGGAGTGAACCTCCGCGGTAGAATGGACCCGCCTTTGCCTGACACAGTGTTTGGAAACTTCGTGTGGCCGTTTGCGGTGATTGTTGAAGAAGAGAGCGACCTGGAACTACACAGGCTAGTGCAAAGCATGAGGGAGACAAGTTCAGAGGGGAGGGAGGTTTCGCGGCTCTAATGGATGCTCTCAAGGAGAGGGCAGAGAACTTCAGGAATAGGAAGGAATTGGTGGTATACAAATGCTCAAGTTGGTGCAAATTTCCATTGTATGAAACCGATTTCGGGTGGGGCAAGCCCGTATGGAACACAAGAATAAACAAGCTTGTGAGTAATGCCATTTCTTTGCAGGATACGACAGACGGTGCAGTTGAAGTTCTAATAACCTTGGATGAGGAAGAGATGTCCATATTTGAACAACTTGAGGAGCTTTTAGAATTTGCTTCAGTGAACCCCAGCATTGATGTTTGATATGAGGAGTATTTAAATTTAGGCCAAAATGCAAAAAATACTTTCTAAATTTTACTACTTTTCATTTCAGCTCTCTAAGTTTGCATTAATTCATTTCAGTCTTTTAAATTTCAGAAGTCTTTAATTTAGAGCTCTATTAAATAGTCATTCAATTATGCTGTTAACACTCCAAAACAGCACCCTTTTTTCTTACTTATTTTATTTTATTTTTAATTATTTTTTTCTTAATTTTAAAAAATGTTAATTAAAAAACTAGAAATTAAAAATAAATAATTAAAAGAAAAGAGGTTCCAAGTCTAATACTCAATAGTTCCTTACCATGCATGATTGGGCATGATTGGGAAGACCATGGCTCCACAAGCACGAACTCATGCCTTCCGCATGCCACCAATGTGTCAAGGAAAGGTTGAATGTGAAGTGCTCTTCTGCAACGAATTAAATCCAACTGAGAAAGTTCCAATCTGTTTCAAGTAATTAAAATTTCACGAAATTGGAACAGCTGGATGAACTTGACCACAAGAAGGCCTCCGCCCGCCAACACAAACACTGTTAACAACAAGAAGTACAAGAAAAGGAATCATGGGTCATCCAAATTCTCTGTCTTCATCAATTACCATTTCATTTCCATATTCTTTGGTTTCCTCTGCTTTATTCTAATTTCAAGATTCTTGGGCTTTCGTTCCTAAGCAATACCCACACCTTTCCTAAGCAAACTGGAACATCGCTGAAGGGACAACATCATTTGGGTTTGGATTTTTTTCTGGTTTTTCTAATCAGCGTTTTTAAAATTAAGAAATAAATAATTAAATAAAATTTAAAATCAGTCCAAAACGGCGTCGTGTTAAAACAGAGCAACAGAATCCAAACAGAGAAAACCCTTTAAATAATAGTATAGATAAAAACACGTTACAGAAAAACTACATGCAGCTTAAGAGCTGTTTACATAAACGACTGTAGCTTTTGTCAGTTTTCTTCTTTATCTTGCTGTTGACTCGATTCTCTTTGTGTTTGTGCTTGGCCTGATTGTCACTCTTGTTCTCGATATTTTGAGACAAGAAACCGAGAAAGCTTATAAAGGACTACTATATACATTTTATGAAAAGCTTGCTGTCGATATTCTTGATCTTTTCAACATTAGAGCTTTCTATGAACAAAATCTTTGAAAATTCAACAAAAGTAAAGGAAACAAAAATATATTACTACTAGATTCATCGCACACGCTTTGTGCATGCAATAATACTTTGTTTCAATATAAAATATTTTCATGAAAATATTTTTACATTTTACTATATTTGTTTTAGAAAAATCTTTGATCAAAAGTAAAATATTTTCAGTCAATTAAATCAACTAAAACAAATTTTTGTAAAATATTTTACACTTAAGAAATAGTGGTAAAATATTTTCCATTTGTTGCACTCTCTCAATCCCGATTACTGGAGAAATTATAGACTACTCTGGTGGACCACATCACTTGTCCACCATTCCACTAAAAAACTTCCACTTGTTTAAAATTGCTGAATCAGTAATTAATTTCTGTTTAAAAAAATTTTCTAACTAATAATTTTAAACAAGTGACAGTTTTTTAGTGAAATGGTGGACCACATCACTTGTCCACCATGTGGACCTTATAATTTCTCCGATTACTGCCTCTCTTTCTCATCTCAAGCTTTCTCAGCTCTGTCCACAACCCAGTCCACCATCAGCCTTTCTCTTCCATCCATCACCGACTCTACCCTCTTTGACACCACCCATCACTAGCTCTCCCTTCACCGATGCCACCCATCACCGGCTCCACATCATCGATACCACCTTCAATCCTTAAGTTCGATTTCTCATTTTCCTGACTTTTTTCCGTTATTCTCCACTGTCAATCTTGTTTAGTTGGGTTTCTAGAGATTGAGTTGCAGTGTAGCTTGCTTTTAGTGGGTCGAAGGTGGGTCTGTTGATTGAGATTGGATAGTTTTTGGGTTGATGGATTTTGGGTCTCAATTCTTTGAAGGATTTCTAGTATGGTTTAGGTATGTCGACGACTCGATGGTGGCAGGATGTTGGTGGCTTGATGGACAGCGTGGGTGGGTTATTTTTCATGGGTCTTAATTTTTCATTTGGTGGCAGATTTCAGTTGTTTCCAATGGGTTGCAATTGCTTTTCAGGATGATTGTGGTAGATCTTGATTTTTTTTTTTCCATGGGTTTGTGGCTTTGGATTTACTTGTGATCCTCTAATAGCTCTAAATAGACTATGGTTTGGATCCTTTGCAATGATTATGGAAAAAAATCAGAGGTACAGTTTTATGTTGTGGCTCAGAAATGCTTGAATTGCAAATCTTATAACAGGCGCCAAACATGGGGCTGAGCAAGTGGCTATGGCAAGACTGTTACAATGAAACTGGCAATGGCAATGGCAATGACAACTGCAAGTGTACTCAAATTGAAAGCATCTCTTATAGGGATTTCCCTTCACTGTTTCAATTACTTGAGTCATATTCATGGATAGGGAGAATCATGGTCCTCCCTTTGTGGTACCGACCTTGTTATCTATTGGGAATCTCTCATATAATTGATCATGTCTTGCAGCTCGTTCTCTGCCAGAAGATCCCTCATGATCCGCTTGCAATCCCTTGTTATCCTATGCATTTGTCCCCCCCAATATTGTTCTCTTGTATTTAAAGAATGCCATCTATGGTTGGATATGTACTGATCCGGTGTGCTATGAGTTAGAAAGATGTTCACATTTTACATAAAACAAAACTAGAAAATGATTTTCCTTGCATGTAGCCAATCACGATAAAATGAAAATATTTTCAATAAAATATCTTACATGTAAAATATTGTAACAATATTTTACATTTGAAAATATTTTACTTTGCAACAAACGGAACGTAAAGTGTTATAATATTTAGAAGTGATATAAATAACCATTGTATTTTTTTTTTTTTTAAAGAAAGAGGAAAGTAACATGGAATAATATTTAAAAATGAGATAGAAATAGTGTCCTAAATTTTAGGCTGAATGAAAAAATTAAAATAAAATGCCTAAAACTTAGGAATAGTAAATTACTCTTTTAGCTAGTTTATATTTTTTTAATTTAAATTAAAATTATTTAACTATTTTCTCAAAAAAAATATTTAACTAAAAAATATGGGTATTTTAGAGAGTTTAAGAATTTGTGTGAAGGTATTTTAGTATGCAAAATGTTAAGACCCAAACAGAGAATCTTGTTATTAATAGTATATAGATTAATAAGTGGAATAGATCTTAATTGCATTAGATGCAGAATTACAGGATTGAGAGACAGAACAATAGGAATATTTGACTAATTAACTTGGAGTCTAAAATATTGTAGTTGTAAGTAGCTAGACATTAACTTTTTATTTTTTTTATTTTTTACTATAAGTGAACGATCCAATGGAATTCTAATTCTGATAAGGCAACCTGTGATCAAGAATATCGGAGGCCAACTTGGCTTCACCTGTTGTCGTTGCGCCCCCGACCCTCAAGCTCCCTTGCATGGTCTCTTCATTTAACTTCTTATTTTCCACATATAAGCATTGCCAATTATTTTCTTAAAAAAAGTGTGACATGTTCACTTTATTGGATGATGAATTTTCATTTTATTTATTAATGTGTGGCATGATGAAAATAATGTAAAATTTATTGGTCATTAGATGTCAAGAAACTAATCTTAAAATTGACTGTGGTAAATGTCTGACACCTTCTTATCTCATAACGTAATCTTTGAATTTAAATATAGGAATTTAAATTAGTCGTTTTCATTGTATATGATAGGAAATCCTCATAATATTTATGTTCTAAACTTTATATTTTCTTTAACTTCCCTTATAGAAAGTGAAGTGATGACTCCATTTTACAATCTTTCTAGTCAAGAAGTATAATATCCTTAGTCGATTTTCCAAAGTCGCCCCCTGGTTCTCACAAATTTGAGTGAAATTTATAAATAAATAAAAAAATTACTACAATTAATTGGGTGCATAAGTGTATTTTTTTGTGCTTTTTTATATTTATGTACAATTTAAATTTAATTTTTAAAAAGCACAATTTAAAAAATACCTAAGTGATAGATTTATGTAACTTGTATCCACCCAATTAAAAAAAAAATTTTATTTTTAATTTTGATCATAATTCACAAAACAATGTTTACTAACGGAAAGACAAGACTTCAAAATCAAAAGGGAAAAAAATCTTTTAATTTAGAGTAAAACTTAGGTGCAGTCCTTTACATGTTCTACATTACGTTCAAAAATTAAATTCAAACATATAATTGCATTAACTAATAAGACACAAATAGTGTTATCTTTTTTAAAGACAATTAACTTCAATTCAATTATATGTTTGAATTTATTTGAAAAACCTATTATTATACTTAAGTTTTACCCTTTAATTTATTGAGTGAAAATCTTTTCTCTAAAAATCAAGAAGCTTACAAAAGAAATTTTTTATTTGGTAAAGTTATTAGAATGTGGTGTCATTGCAAAGAATATATATAGTGTATGAAATTGCTTATCTTTTACCTCCAATTTAACCTCTTTTTTACTTCTATTTTTACATGCCCTCAGACATTACTATTTTCTTTTTTCTTTTCTTTTTTTCTTTTTTCTTTTTTGTGGCTACTAGATTGGTAACAGTGGCCGAGCCAGGGACTTAAAGAAAAAACATGTACCATGTTTTTTTATATATATGTAACATCTCACCCATAATGTGTGCGTCCCACCTATAAGACTTACATATTGTGAATGAGAAGTTACACGTATTAGATATTTAGATACATCATATAACTCCTCGCTGATGAGAAAATTTCAACAAACGCAAATGAAATAGATTAAAATAGGAAGAAATCCACAGGAAGATACAAAAGTGGGAGAGGGAATAGTAGGCATATTAGACTGACTTGGAGCCAGCAACTTCAAAATCGATGACAAGAACCTTTTTTTTTTTTTTTTTTTTTTTATATGATACCTAAGAGGTCCAATGGAAAGCAGGGATTATTGACAAAGGATAAAAAATAACAGTGATCTTAAACAGCTGAGAATCAGTTAGTCTAAGATGGTTGCGGCAACAAATTCTAATGTGCAGCATCTTCCTCCTCACAGAATTTTGTGTATTCCTTTGAACCCATCAAGGATTCTAATTCTGATGGATTGCTTGGCTTCAGCTTGATCATCCATCCGTCTTCATATGGACTTTTATTAATCTTCATTATAAAAATGTGTAAAAAAAAAAACACAATCAGGCAAATGGAATTCAACATCATTTGGTACCAAAGAAAGTGGGGAATAAACAAACCATGGAATCATGATTGCAACGGAAAAGAAAAGAAAGTCAAGTAGCTATTGAACACGTGTCTATATTGTGTCCCATATAATGTACTGAAACGTTGAATGCAAGCCAAACCCATATAATATATTGCAATGATTGTAAAAATTTATTGTCTTGTTAGCAATCAAAAATAAATAAATCACGAAGGATGAAGTACGTGAAATAAAGGGAAAGAATTACCAAGCCAGGTGATTCAGCCAGCTTTGAATTAACCTCAACAACCTCACCCGAGATTGGAGAATTGACATCACTGGTTGCTTTGACACTTTCCACGGCTCCAAAGCTGCTACCTTGTGAAACTGAGCCACCAGGTTCTGGCAGTTCCACAAACACTAACTCTCCAAGATGGTCCTGTAAATGATTGAATTTGAAGCTCCATGTTTCAATTTTAAATTATCCATTGAATAGTCTATATTTTCTCTATAATCTTTTTCTATACGTATCGATTACGTATCATCAGGCCCAACTGCCCAAGAAATAGATGATTTTAAAAAACAAAAATTAATGCAATGCACAAGAATTAAACTGTTAGAAAATGTAGATATATTTCATTAATAAAATTATCACCACCAGGTGTTTTTTTTTGTCAGAATGTACATTTCTTAAATTAATCCTTTCATCCAAATAAACCTTTTTGTTCTTATGTATTTCTTTTACTTTCTTTCTCTTTATTTAATTGCTTCACAGTGCTTTCTCAAAAAAAAAAAAAAAGCTTCATAGTAGTGATTAATTGATTATCATCTAATCACACTCAATTAAAATACATATCCTGATCACATCCCCATTGATTTTGCTTGTGATCAGACTACTTTATATATATATATATATATATTCTGCTGATGTCCCCATTGACTTTAGTATGTGGCCAGGAGTTTTTGAAATATAGTAATTAACCTAGGTAAGATTAGAACTAACTACCACCGAGTATGGATTAGTCTGGAGAGGTTTATCAACTAGATGATCAATAAGCCTAATGACAATACAATTTTTCCAATTTTTATAATTATCAAGCTCTCATGTTGTGATTAGTGTATATAAAAGTGATGTTACTCGTAATTCCATGTAAAAATGATGTTGCACTAATTACAATCCACATCATTAACAAGTTCTGAAAAAAATTATATAATTTATTTTGTCTATAAATGTCATTATTTGTATCATTGAAAATGTAACAAGGTGATAACATGGAGGGAAAAACAATGCAAGCACACAAGTGTTCGCTAGAGCCTAGAGGCAAGAATAGAGGGATACAATGCTATCCCTTACAAGTCCAACATGAACTTCTCTCGTCATGAGGATGAGTTATCTTCTAGAGTGGCACTTGTTTTCGCCCTAGGGTGCATTATGTGCCTTATGGCACTCTTTTTCAAATGAGAGCTTGTAAAAATTTGCCAACTAAATTAATATGAAAGTTACTGTATTGATAGAATTATTTCCAAAATAAGTATTTCATATAATTTAATTTGCTTAGGGGGAGGTGGGAAAAAGGAATGTTTCATGCTATCAAAGTATGATTTTTGTTAGGAGGGGAAAGATAATGGCTTTTTGGGTTTTTTTTGAGGGAGGATGGAAAAGGGGAGGAGAAAATAGGGGAGGCTATGTTTGTTTAGGTTGTTTGGTTGGGAGGTGAAAATGGGAGAGATTTTAATGGGGCCCTTTTTCTGCTATATGTTTTATTAGTTTTGTTAGTTTGTAAGTTTCTAATAATTAAAAAGAAAAAAAAAATACTTCTTATATCTAAAAAAATCTTGTATTTTTATATAATAGGAATGAGAATAAATTTATATAAACTTATTCTAGACTATCTTCTCTCTTTTTTTCTTTTTTTTAATCAACTACACAAAAGAATTTTTTATTCTCCCACAATTTCCATCCCCCACTTTTTCATCCCCAAACCATACATAGCATTAGGAGGAAAGGGCTTGGGGTGGGGTGTTATATGTGTTGGGCTTTATTATGAATGCGCTGATCTTGATTAAGGCCAAAGTCCAACTTCAAGGCTGAGATAGGCCCGCTACAGTTTGACCCCAACCAATCCTGGCATGTTAGTTAAGGCACAAAAAACTAAAGGTTTCTTACATATGGGCTTGTTAATCTCCGGCTACTATACCAGATTCTTCGGAGCTCTACTAGAGAGCTCTGAGAAGCCTAATTGTAGCAAGCTAAGTTATTTTTCAGTCGAGTTTGTAGTGTGTCTTTACATTAAAACCTCATTTTTTTCTTTCTCATGTGTATGTCTGTTTTTTTTAAAAATGGGTTTAAACTTTAAAGTACATGAGAAATGCCTCCTACTATAAGAACATAATCAACTATAACCATAATTAGACTTCAATCAAATTAGAAGGTTAGAGAAACATGGTTCCCTAGCAGAAGAAAATAATCAAACGGAATTAGACCTAAAGAATGGGGGCCGGCATTTTCCTTCAAATCAGACTCAAGGTTAGAGAAATATGGGCTAAGAGGAGGACGTGAATATGTGTGCAACAGTCATAAATGTAAAGCACCTTATCATATACAGTATATAATATATTTGAGATTGAATTCGTCTATGCCACAAAATAAAAGTCTAAAAAACCAAAAAGTAAGAAAATTAGGTACTAACTTCTTTGGTGTTGTATGTTAATTTTTTCAATTAAATTCAAACTCATGGTACATTGTACAATGCAACACAAACAATATGATATTTTGTAAAGATAGTTAAATTTTATAAAATTATTTGTTTGAATTTAATTAAGAAATTATAAGCAAAGGAGCTGTACTTAAACCTTTTAAAAGTAAAAAAACTAAAAAGTCTCCAATTAACCAAAAAAGACAGAATTAATTTTTATCTTTTTTTAATTTTTTGTCTTTTTCTTTGCTCGCTTTTTTATATTTACGGAGATAAAGAAAAAGAATAGCAATAATATTAGAAGAAGGCACAAAATCTGACTCTCATTGTAATCTCTATTTCTTTAACAAAAAATAAAACGCCCCTTATAACTCCTTATTACAATTTCAATGTCTAAAATTTAAGTGATAAAGAAATAACAAGAAAAATCCAACATAATTTAGGCAAATTAGTAACTTTAACAAGCTTAAAGTTTGTACTTAAGCTCGTTCTAACACATATTTATGCCGAGAATAAATTTACCACAATATTAATACATATATCTTCTACTAGTACTCTAATAAGAGCAAGCATAAAGTTATTGTGGCTCAATAAATCTGAAGACAAAGGACAAATCACAAAATCAATATGAGATTGGTATAAAGAATAACCTGAACAACATGACTCTTTTTCTTTTTCTTTTTCTTTTTTTGGGTTCATACCTGAGCATGATCGGTGATACCAATTGTAGCCACCGGGCCTTCATGCTTCACCCACTCATGTGAAGAAGCATACTTCAACCCATCCAAAACTGCACAATATAACCTACAGAAATCAGCTTTACAAAGAACAACCTATTATATACAAAAAACAACTATTCAAGCTAAAGAATGAAGCATTTCTTATGTTGGTTGAAGAAAGCTTAAAGCAGAACAACCAAACTTTCCTTGCAATCCCACAGAGAGAGAGAGAGAGAGAGAGAGAGAGAGAGAGAGAGCCCATCAAAGTTGAAGAAAAAGAATACCAGAAGAGAAGCAGCGGGAGAGAGAGAATGCAGGAGAGAGATGGGCTTTGGAGGCACAAGAAATTCTGAGTGCATTGGCTGTGGAAGAAGCCCACATTCTCAGAGCCATGTTATCTTCTATATTATCTGTGTTTCTGGTTATCTCAAGCGCAGAGGTAGATAACAAAGAATGAATGAGGTATGTTCATATATTTCCTGGTTTTGTTATCTTGGATGAATGGTGGGCAACGAAAGCCTCATCCTAACCTAAGACCTGAATACAGAGAGCCAGTGCTTTTCTTTCTTTTCCTTTTTTCTTTTTTTCTTTTTTTCCCTTTCCTAATTTTTTTGTGATTATGATGTAGGAAATTACCTCTTCTCACGCCCACCAGAAAAAATAAAGTTCCGTACCCATAGACGAAACAAAATTACATTTCATTTGTATGATTTTTTGCTATAATACAAAGACACACCCAATTGCACACCTAAATTTACAACATGCTTAAGTATAAGCCTGTATTTGGAGCACCGAAATTTTTCTGGTGGTCTTGTGTGTAAGTTACACTCAAGCATATTGTGAAATTTGGTATGTGAAATTAAGTGTGAGTTTGGGTATGCCTGTAGGCAGACTTTTTGTTTTTTTTTTTTTTGGTCCACTCCTGTAGTGTTACTATCCCTCATAAAAGAGGATGTTATTGAAAAATTCATGGAACTTTTTACACCCATTTATGTATTTCATCTCACTTAATGCATGTTTGGTTGGGGTGATTTGGGGATATGGAAAAGGGGAGAGGGAAATGACTATTTGGTTAAGAGGGAAAAATGGAAGAGGTTTTAACGGGGTTAGACTATTTTTTCCTTGGACCTACCAAAATTCAATTTCTCAAATTTGGAGGAAAAAAAATGGGAGTAAAGAATGGTAGATGGAAATTGACCCATTTACATACTTTCCATCTTTATGGCGTAAGCATATATATATATATTTTTTCTAGGAGAAATGCTATGTCTACAACATTTCTACAATATTTTTACAACATTTCTTAAGTGGCAGGTTGTTATTGGTTGTTATTGTTGGGCCAAAAAAGTAATCTTAGTGTTAGTTTCAAATTTGAACTAATAACAACTAACCACCTGTGATTTGTTGTAAAAATATTGTAAAATTGTTGTAGACGTAGCATCCCTCTTTTTCTAGATGTTTTAAAAGTTGTGTTAGATTACAAGTTTATAATAATTAGAAAAAAAAAATTACTTCTTATAAACTATTATAAAAAATAAATAAATAAATAAAAATTATGTCATACGGGAATGAAAATAAATTTATACAAACTATATTTTTCATCATTTCATTTTTTTTCTTAATTAAACAAATGAATACTTCATCCCTCTACTTTTCCATCCTTCCAACCAAACACAGATAAGGAAAAAACCAAATTTTTTATATTCTCCCACTTTTCTATCCCTCCACTTTCCTATCCCCAACCAAACCAAGTCGCTCCACCATAACACATGCAAAGGAAAGTCGGTGATTTTGAGGCTACATACTTATGCATAAACTATTAGTTCAACGGATCCCAGATCAACTCGTTATAAGTTTGATTTTGTTAAGAAGTTATTTATTGCATGAATTTAAATAAGGATAAGTAGTTCACAAATGACTTAATATACTGTTATATCATTTAAAATAAGCTATCATCACTTATTGGATTGAATGAGATTTTAAATTATGTATCAGTATGTACATCATTAGATTCATAGAGTAGTAAATCTCTACCATGAAATAGTCTATCTCCGTGTTGAGTCCTTTTCTATCATCTTACCATGCATCAAGTTTTGAGAGGAAGTTTAATTTGGAATTCTTTAGTTGTCAAGTGTTTCGAGAAGGTTACAATTTTATTCCCTAGTGAAAATATGATTTATAATAGCAAACTTAAGCAATGTAGGGAAAGTAACATAAAAGACTTATAGCAAAATGTTGGAAATAGGTTTAGAAGATTGAAGTGGTTGAAATAGAAAGGAAAGTAATAATAATACAAAAAATAAAATAAAATAAAAATAAAAAAAAGAGAGTAGTGTGTATATATATATATAAGAAGAATAGGTTGCACATATAATATATTGATAAATTGATAAAGATTAAGAGTCTTAACTTAGGTAAACTTTAGTGCTAGTGCTAGTGATTGTAATGTGCTTCCTATGTGACTTCGAGACATTTTGATATAATCCTAATCTTTCATTTAGTGTCTTTTTTACGTCTGCAAGGGAACCAAACGTAGATCAAGATTCCAAAACGAGAACAACCACGTACTATAATTGGAGCTTGAAAATTTAGCTCTGTATTACCAAACACGCAAATTAAATCTACAAAAATTATGAGAAGTTAGAGATCGTGATATTATAGGAGAAAAGTATTTAAAAATGAGAGTGAGAGAGTAATGAAAAATTACAAAAATAAAATAAAAGAAGAAAATTATTTTTAAAGGGATAATTACAATAAAGTCACATGTGGTATGACCCGTTTTCACTTTACCTACTCGTGGTTCAATCATTTACACTTTGCCCACTTGAAGTTAGTTCCGTTAGCCTTCCGTAACCCACCTCTCCGTTTGCCATTAGAAAAACACATTTTTAGGCAAAAACAAATATAACAAGAATCAAAAAGCTAAGGTTTTAATTGCTTAAAGAACTTCTATAAGAACAAGTGGAGGAATAGCACACAAATCCCACTCTAATCTTGGCTTCTCTCCCCACTGTGGCTGGGATTCAAAGTGGGTTTGAAGTTAGAAATGGGGGTGGGTTCGCTATTGTGGTTGGGTTTCATTTGAGCTGCCTTAAATGAAACTCCATGGCCGACCCTTCATGCTTGTTTCCCTCAATCATCAACGCCACCTCAACAGCAAGCTCCTCCATCAGACCTCCATGGCTGACCTTTCAAGCTCCCACAATAAATCTCACCGAGCCCTCTCTCTCACTCTAAACCCGAGCTCAATCTCTCTAAGCTCTCCGCCTGAGCTCTCTCTAAACCCCTACTCTCTCATCTCTAAAACTCTCTCAAACGAACTCCATGGCCGCCCCTCTCAAGCTCACCCCCTCACATCAACGTCGCCACCTCAGCCAGCCTTGCTTCATCAGACCCTCACCGAGCCCTCACCAAACCCGAGCTCTCTTTCTCTAATCTCTGAAACCCTCTCAGGTCGAGCCTCCCTCGAACTTCCAAGGTCACCCATCTCCAATCATCAACTACCACCACTCCACGATGGTTCCCCTACTCTCTGCATCTTGGCCTAACCCAGGTTTTGGGGGTTTGTTAATGGTGTGTTTGGGTGAATTTTCTCTAGGGTTTTCTTTGTGTTGGATTGTGAATTAAGTTTTGGTTTGATAAAGGGGTTTGATTGAATGGTTGGTCCAGAGGGTTTGCTAGATTTCTCTCCCTGTCTTACGTTCGGATCTAGGACCTAGAAGCCACCACCACGACACCAAACCCATGGCTGATCTACCATGATCCAAATCCACGACTGGATTTTTCTATACCTTACACTTCAGTTGTTGGCTTATCTCTATCTCACTCTCTCTTTGTTGATAAAGTTGCTGGTTGTTTTGAGATGTTGGTCTTCTTATAAAATTGGGTTCAAAATTTTGAGTTGTTGTGAAATTGTTGATATCGTTATAGATTAAAAATAATTTCATTGAGCCATTTGATTGGCATGTTGTTCCTCCATTTTGTTCTCATTGAAGTTCATGAGCAATGAAAAACCCTGACTTTTCTATTCTTGTTATATTTGTTTTTGCCTAAAAATGTGTTTTCCTAATGGCAAACGGAGAGGTGGGTTACGGAAAGCTAACGGAAGTTACCTTAGATGGGCAAAGTGTAAATGATTGAACCACGGGTGGACAAAGTGAAAATAGATCATATGGTTTACTGTAATTATCCCTTTTCTAAAAAAAATACTTATATTGATTAATAAAATGTATATTGATTTTCTTTCATGAATAAAAAGTATATTGACGTTGCTCAATGAAACTCAAAATGACATAGTTTTGAATATCAAAAGACATCATTTTAAGCTTAGTTATTTCTTAATGAACACGTTAGAATGAGCATGGATGGGTGGGATCTCAATTAAAATGTTAGGTACTTTTTTTTTTTTGGAGGAAGTTAGGTACCAAATTTTGAAACCT
Source organism: Quercus gilva (assembly GCA_023621385.1). Classification (NCBI taxonomy): domain Eukaryota; kingdom Viridiplantae; phylum Streptophyta; class Magnoliopsida; order Fagales; family Fagaceae; genus Quercus; species Quercus gilva. Next base: position 34,536,730 of record CM042484.1, read on the forward strand.
TAAGGAATAAAAGCAAAATTATCCTAAACTTTAATGTGCATTTAAATTACAATTTAGTCTAAGTAAAAATATCAAATCGTAAAAATTAGACATGGTTAGACCCGACTCAATAACCCAAAGGAACCTGACTAAACCTGAAAATTTTCACCTGAAATAAAAAAATAAAAAGGTTGACCCATAATCGGACCCTTTTTGTACGGGTCAATATGACCTGACCCAACTGACTCGTGACCCGACCCGACCTGTTTGACACGCTGCGTCAAGAGTCGAGACTCAAGAATTTTCTTCTTCGTAAAAAAAAAAAAAAAAAAAAAAAAGCAGAGAGAGGGAGAGAGAGAGAGAGTCTGGAAATCAATCTGTGGAATTGTAATTGTGAGAGTAGTAGGAATTGAATTGGGTAAGTTAGTAGTGGATTCATATGATATGATATGATATAAAAATTATCAAGAAATAAAGTGTAATATATAATCATAGATTGGTAGCATGGAAGAGATCGTAGAAGAAGAAGAGGTCAATGTCAGCAAAGGAGGAGTAGTGGAACTGCACAATAACATTAGCAATAACAACAATAACAGCAACAATACAGTCGAAATCATCCTCCGAACCATTGGCCCCGCTCGCCCCTCTCGCCTCCGCGTCCCCTCTCCCATCAAAGTACGCTTCATTCCCCCCTTTTTATTTCCCATCTTTATTTATTAACTTCATAGTTTCAAGTTTTTCAATCTCAAATTTGCAAACTTTATATATTTATATTATTAGGATTGTATTATATAACAAAAAGTTGTTGCAAGTTCTTTTTTTTGGGTGCCCATTTTGTTGAATTACTTATTTGTATTACTATAAGTTTGTTCTGTCATGATTTTGCTAGAGACCCAATTCTCCAATTAGGTTTTCCTTGATAACCCAGTTTGTCCCTTGTCAAGTTCTAGCATTTGTCATTGGTGTCTATTCTATTTCATTAGTTGTGCGAAATTCACGGGGTTATCAACTTGTTTATAGTTTTTGATTGATGATTGTGTGCCATGTCAAGAGAGCTTAACAGGCTCTACAATTTGCTGCTGAACAAGGTAGGAAATAGGACAAGAGTGGATATGCTTATAAGAATGACATTCACCCTGAATTAGGACTGGTATGTAACAAAAGCTGTTGCAAGTTTGGTGCCCCATTTTGTGGACTTATGTGCATTATTATTTTTTTTTTTGATAAATAAATATTGCATTAATTAAACACAAAAGGAGCACCACCCATGTACACCGGATCTATTATAAATTTGTTTTGTGATCGATGTGCTAGAGCCAAACCTCCAAGTTTTTTTGCCCTGATTACCTGGTGTGTCCTTGTCATTAGTTCCCTGGTCTTACATCATTGGTGTCTATTCAATTTCTTTTGTACATATGTTCTAGGAATGAAGTTACTCATTTGAGATTGGTGCAGGGTTACAAACTTATTTAGAGGTTTTGAATCTCTTGATGAATGAGCTCTCATTTAGTGGACTCTTTCTTTGATGAATACTGGCAAGTTTGGGATGATTGTGTGTGGGCCATGTCAAGAGACCTTGAAGGGCAATGTAAGAAGCTCCTTAACACTGCTGAATTTGCCCATCCAGCTAGCAAGAAGCTCCTTGACACTGCTGGGCATAACCCAATGAACCTCAAAAAGTGAGAGCACCATGTGCCACAACTCTCTAGCAACAGGGCAATGTAAAAGTAAATGGTAAATAGTCTCCTCGTCTCTCTTACACATGCAGTGCTAATCAAACACAACGACTCAGCGCTTTCACAAATTTTCAGTTATAATTTTCCCCAATGCTGTGGTCCAGAGGGAAAAGCTGACCTTTGTTGGAACTTTGGGTTTCCACAAAGACTTCCAAGGAAAAGACAACTGAGTTGTAGAATGCACGCCTTATAATAGGAGTTAACTTCAAAGATCCCCCATGAGGGAGGTTTCCAATATAGCTACTCCACTCCACCTAGATTCAATGAAGTCGAATAAGTCAGGTCCATAAAGGAGGGAACTGACTCTAATTCCCAATCTTGCACTGATCTATAAAAACTGACATTCCAGTGGTAACTTTCCCCCGAAAAAGATAGCAGCTCCACTATTGAAGCACCCTGATTATGAGCAAAACCATAAGTTCTGGGAAATTATCTTTTAGAGGAAGTCCCCCACACCACGGATCATGCCAGAACATAACAGAAGAGCCATCCCCACCTTAAAGCTAGCAAATTGATAAAAAGTGTCACATCGCTTCCTGATACTCTTCTGAAGGCACACCCTATATGACCGCTGCATGCTGTTAGAGCACCATATCCGCCGCATACTGCCATACTTAGTATCTGCCACCCTTATCCATGAGGGATACCTTTCCAATGCCTACCTCCATAGTGTCATTGTTTTCTATGGGTAGTATTGGTTCGATACACTCTGGTGAACTAAATTCTATTGCATATACCAATCTCCATTGAATATGATAAGTACATGGGGCTGCAGCCTGAAAGATAAGAAAATCATGCATAGAGTAGCAGTTGTATGAGTTATTTGTATCTCAAGGAAAACATTTTTTTTTTGGTACAATCAGCAGGTCTTTCCAAATTATAAGAACTTAATTTGTCACAAAAGTTTAAGAGCTGCTTCTTTCTTTTCTTTTCTTTTCTTTTCTTTTTGAGGGGGTGGGGGTATTGTTTCTGACATGCATTCTCATTTTCCATGATAATTCATCTTTATTAGTTTATTTGACTGTGGTATGATTATGGATAGCACCCATAGTTTTTCTATGTTTGACTGTGCATTGGATAAATAAAAAGTGGGTCGTAGTGTAGGGATGGATGTGAAATATAAGTTATATGATCATGTTAGAGCTTCAATTAGATAGATTCTTCTCTTAAAACCTTTACTGTGCTTGTATAATTTTATTAAACTTCCACATATATCTTTATAGTTGACACAGGGTGTTTGGAATAAGTGATTTAACATCTTCTGCAAAGTTTATAGTGGACATAAGATTATGCAAAGAAATACTTTTGCTTTGTAGTTGACATAGGGTGTTTGGAATAAGTGATTTAACATCTTCTGCAAAGTTTATAGTGGACATAAGATTATGCAAAGAAATACTTTTGCTTTGTTGTTGTGAAATTAATACATCCAGATTGTTGAAGACCACATTTGAGTGTGAATGGTAGTCCGGGTGGTTTCTTTAATAGTTCACGAGGTTTGAGATGGGGAATCTTTATCCCCTTGTTATGGAGGCCCTTAGCTAGATGCTTGAGAGAGCTAAAATTGGCAACTTTGTTTCAGGTTTTTCAGTGGGTGGAAATTCTGTGGGTCAGTTAGAGACCTCTCGTCTCCTCTTCACAGATTATACTTTGTTTTATTTTGTGTAGAGGATCCAGAGCAAATTTGGCATTTGAAAGCAGTTTTTGTCTAGTTTCAGATTTTATCTGGTTTAAAAATAAATTTGGGGAAATGTGAACTAGTTCTGTTTGAAGATGTACCCAATGTTGAAAGCTTTGGCTGGTATTTTAAGATATAGAGTGGCATTTTTACCTATGACTTATCTAGACCTTCCCTTAGGTGCTACTTTCAAGGCGAAAGCTATATGGCTAGTGTGCTGGAGAAAATGGGGCGGCGGTTGGCTAGGTGGAAAGATTGTATCTTTCAAAGGGGGGCCGAACAACTATACTAAAGAGCACCTTATCCAGTGTGCCTACATTCTACTAATATCTATTTCCTATCCTGGTGAGTGTTGCTAGACGTGTTGAAAAATTACAAAGGGATTTTCTGTGGGGCAGATTAAGAGATGAGTTTAAGTATCACCTAGTCAAGTGGAAGACTGTTTGTATACCAGTTCAATATGGGGGTTTGGGTGTGCGTAATCTGGTTCTATTTAATAAGTCTTTGTTGGATAAATGGTTTTGGAGATATGCTATGCAAAGGAATGACTTGTGGAGAAGCCAAATAGACACAAAATATGGTAGATATGGGGGGTTGGTGTTCTTCTAGTGTGCAGGGGCCTTATGGGGTTGGTCTATGGAAATATATCAAGAAGGGGTGGGATTACTTTTATCCTTTTATCATCTATATGGTGGGGGACAGTTCTTGTATTAAATTTTGGTGTGATCCTTGATTGGAGGGACTTCCTTTGGAAAATAACTTCCCAAAAGTATACAATATTGCAAGTAACAATGACACCTTAATGGCTGAATTGTTATCATCCTCAAAGGCAAACTACTATTGGAATATCAGTTTTATTCGACTGGTTCTAGATTGGGAGTTAGAATCGGTTGCCTCCTTTGGACCTTATATATATTCTGGATCTTGGAGAAGGAATGGGGCGGATAAAATGTGTTGGAAACTCTCTCCTTGGGGTGTTTTCAATGTTCGTTCTTATTATAGGGCCTTACCACCTCCAAACTCCCTCCAAACTCCGTTTCTTTTCCATGGAGTTAGTTTCTTTATTTGGACAGTGGCATTGGGGAAAATATTAACCTCTGATAATATAAGGAGGTGAAAAGTGGTGATGGTGGATTGGTGTTGCATGTGCAAGAGGAATGGGGAGACCATTGATCACCTGCTCTTACACTACCCAGTAGCTCAAGAGTTGTGGAATATGATGTGTTCACTATTTGGGGTTCATTGGGTCATATTGCAGGGTGTTGTGGAACTTATAGCAAGTTGTTCACGAAAGTTTAACAGACTCAGAACTAAGTTGCTTTGGAGAATGATCCCTCATTGTCTTTTTTTGGGTCATTTGGAGGGAAAGGAATGCACATACCTTTGAAGGGAATGGATTCATGAGTTGAAGCTTCTCTTTTTTCAGACTTTGCTTGATTGGGCAAATGCTTCGGGTGTTTTTACTTCATTTCTTTACATATACTTGATTTCTGTATTTTCATTGTTACTTAGTTTTTATTTCTTTGTTGCCTCTTAGCACACTGCCTGCGTGCCTTATTTCCTCTGTATTTTCATACATCTTTTTTCAATGATGTTTATTACTTAAACCAAAAAAAAAAAAATTTGAGTCGAATGATATCTGAGTTTTTTTTTGTTTTTTTAATGTTGTGTATTTCATCTAACTCCATCTACACAGTTGCAGAAAGACAAAAACTTTGTTTGCCTGGATTTTTGTTGAAAGATCTTGAAGATGTTGGTGATTGGAAATTCTTGTAATGTGTTGTATTGTTTATCATTATTAGGTATGTCATTTGAGAAAATTGATTGCCGAGAATGATCATCTACCAGTTGAGAATTTGAGGCTTATTTTGCGAGGGAATGTATTGCATGACTGCCAAAATGGGGATGATGTCTACCTACAACTCAATAGTGGTGGTATAGGTCTTTGTCTTAATATTTTTACCTTTCCTAATAATTTAATACCCTATTATTTTTTCCTTTTTGAAATAAAATGTAAGCTGCCTTAGATTCTTTGGATCCTTGAGTGTGCAAAAATCATATGGAATTTTCACAATATTTTTGTTGATCATTTTACTGCTTTGGAGAAGGTAGTAAATTATGGAAATTGTGTTAATATTTATCTAAAGTTGGTCGACTAAACAAGACATAATAATGTCAATATCTCATCACATTATACTTTTTAGGCAACACGTGGTTAGCTTCCCAATATAGGTGGAAAAGGTAATTGAAATTAGCATACCTGCAAATATGAAGAAATTACAATGTGTCATATACTAATTGAGAAATAGGTTGAAAGTAACAAAAAATGTAAAGTTTGTATTTTGAGCATCTGTCCCATGCATATTTTTTTCACTTCTATGAAGCCTGTTAAGAATGAATTAGCATTGATGATTTAAAATTTGTATTATAGCTGTTCATATTAGCTAGGATTCTCATTAGCGGTAGAAACGTGACCATGTCCATTCATAAGAAAATAAATAAGTGCTGAGCTGTTATCTACTCTGATACAATAAAAGAGAATTTATTTCACAATTTGCTGAGGTGGCATATTGTGATTGGTGCACAAGAAAAGTGGTGTCAATGATATCCCATGTGAAAGCATGTTCCCAATCACAACTTGTTACCTCAGAAAATAGTGAAAAAAGTAGTTTCGCTAGCCTTTTTCATTTAATAACAAAATTACGAGTTTTGATGGACAAAAGTTAATAACGTTAATTTGCTTGTAAAATGAAAATATTCAAAACTTTAGGTTTCACTGAATCTAGGTCCAGCTCATTGTTAATTCTTTTAAGCCAATTTCATCATCTTGACATAACTTGTAAGTTGGAACTAGAAGTGGAGTCATATATGAATATGATCAATGATAGTTGAAAATCATTTCTTTGTTAGGTTCTTGAAGTTTTCAGATTTAGGCTTGTTTGGTGATTAGCTTTTGATACATGGGCATTTTTTTTCATTGATTTTCTAGATTCCCTGATTGTTGCTGTCAAACCTAAGCCACCAGTGAAACATCTTCGCGATGGATTTGATGATGATGATGATGAAGAAGAAGAAGATCTGGTACCCCTAAATTAGTGTTAACTTTAAAATGCACCTTTTTTTTATTGGTAGTGCTTCCTTAAAAATGAATTTAAGGCCACTTTTATATACAGTGTTTCTCAATGTTTGCCTTTTCTCTTACTTTTCACTTTTATAGAAGTTTCAGCTCCCACAATCATCAAGCCGGTGGAAAAGAAGACTATACTCTTTTCTACACAATAAGTTGAAGCTTCCAGGTAATCTTCTAGTTGGCTTACATCCACTCTTCAAAATAAATTATTTGCTGATTGAGCTTTCTTTGATCTTTTGTGATAGATATCCTTTTGATGGCAATTTTCACTCTCAGTCTAAAAATGTGGGTTATTATTATCTTTTGGTTTATCTTGGCACCAGTTGCCCATAGATGGGATCTTGGACCCCTTTATGTAAGTTTCCTTCTTTCAGTTGGATCCAGTTTTTTTTTTAATTCAATAGTATCTGCAATTTTTTAGTAAATACATTTTTCATGTGACCTTTGAAAGCTTAAATTGTGTAGAGAAAGCTTGTCTTGAGTGCATTTGAGGGGATGTAGCCATTAGCTTCTGTAAAAAAAAAATTTCCTTTTTCTTTTTTTCTTTTTTTCCATTAAAAAAAACAAACAAACAAACAAACTAGTTAAAGAAATTTATTGTTAAGCACAATAGGGTGACAATCTTTTTCTTTTTTTTTTTATAGGTAATAAAACTTTTATTCACAAATAAGAACACAGATGACCAAAACTAGGGCATTGACATGTTCCTTTTAAAGACTTTGTATGAAAGATTCTTATACCTTTTTTTACCTCCTGTTTTTTGCTATGCATTCAGATACTTGGAACAGGTTTTGGTATCATTATCCTGAATCTTGGACAGAGGCAACCTGGTGACGTAAGGTATACACTGATACCGGCAATTATCTGCTCTTAATTTTAAAATCTCTGGTAATAATGAAATTTAAACTATAAAAATAATATAAATTATAAATTCTTCATTTGAATGACATTCACCGTAACTTCGAAGAGTAATGTAAATAAAGTGTGCTTCTTTCTTTATTTCCTTTTAAGATATGTACTCAAAAAAGAAATAAAAATAGTGAAATCAATGTTCAATTGACCCATTACACTCAAAATATAAATTCTGACCATGAGGTTTGCCCTAAATCTTTGTCCAATGCTTTGAGATTCTCCAGTCCATTTTTAATTTCTCATGGTGTTTTTTGATGGTTGTGTTCTCTCTTTCACATGCGTGTGTATGTCCATATGAATAAATTCTTTTACCGTCTTTTCACTTTTTCTTATTTTTTAATACTTTTCCAAGAAGAAATATGAGCTTCTTGTTGAACATCATTATCACTAATTTAATATTTCAGGGACGTCTTATTTTTTATTTGTCCAATACTCGGTTAATATGTCAAGGATATCATATATTTTACTGGTTTAATATTTGCAGTGCATACTCTGTTTTTAATGAAGATTTTAGAGAACTGCCTGGGACACTTAATGCAGATCGTCTTGATAGAGACATACGAGCAGGTCAATTTTGAGCCTTTCACACCACATATGGTCATCCCAATGTATTAAGGCCATACTGTAATGATGTGTAACAACAGAACTTCACAGAAGTATCGAATTCAAGCTGACAAATTGCAAACTTTTCATGAAAGTTTCTAATTTTTCCCAAGTATCTCCTCATCAACCACTAGCAACAGTTTACTTATAAAAAAAATCCCTACTAGCAGCAGTAATGAAATTTTGAGTGTGGTATTATCCAAGGATGAGTGTTTAAGGTGAATGTGACCTTGTGTGTAGTTAAAGAGTAATTGAACTTGAATTTGGACATGCAGTTGCTGCAGCTAAAACTGTGTTTTATGGCAAACATGTTTTGGCTTGTTCAAACCTCTCAAAATAATGTCTTCTAAAGCTAGACATCAAAATGGGTTAACTAGTATTCAGAGCTTATCTTTAATCTCCCATGTTCGGTTGTTTGTGTGACGGTAGTACAGAAACTTGTGGTACATCGTTGGTGGAATTTTCTTTCTTAAGTAGACAATGTGATTATCTAAAGATTTTCCCCCTTGGATAATACATGGAGGCCTTAAGAGATTCTTACACAAACTGGACATTATTTTCTCATTGCGTGGTTTAAAATTTTCTAGAGAGAATAAGAAACCACTTTATACTCTGTTTTGTGCTCTCTTTGGTCTTTTCCCCTTAGAAATCATTTAATCTAAATTGCCTATACACTTCACTATCTATTTCCTTTCAAACTATGCTCTTTTTTGGGTTGGTCTTGTTGGTAAATGTTGTGGGCAGACGAATAAACCCATGAAACTGTGTTGGATCTTGCCTACAGTCATAATAAATTTCACACCTGCTAAGTTAGCATACTATTATTGATTCTTATATGTTGATTTTCATATAGGTCCACTACTGACACTACTTTATTATTTACCATTAACAATTTGCTACTTTAGATAAGTGTGAAATTTGTTGTCAATTTTGGTGTGCTTCTAAACATTGAAAGCAAAAGATGGAAAGAGGAATTCTGGGAGAGCTATTACATTAATAAATTAATATCAACATTTTGCAAGCCCTAAAATTCCTAAAGGGGAAAGCCTTCAAATATTCACTATCTCTTCTCCATAGACTAAAACAAAGCTCACAAAGTTGCCTTCCTATCAATAATGCATGTTTACGTATGAGGACATTTTGTCTTTTTCTCTCAATGGTTAGGGGAAATTTATAAGACAAATATTTCACTTTAACTGCAGTCTTGCCAAGCTGGTCCATTACAAGTTGCTGTGCTTTTAGTGGTTTAAAAAATACCCCCAAAAAAAAATTAGAGGGAGAGAGAGAAGGGGGAATTTGTATATATTATTCCAGTAACTGCAAAAAGATTTTATTGTAAACAATTTGGAGCACCTCTTCTAGTAACTGTAACTTGGTTCTAGTATCCCAATAGAAAATAATTTGTACGGAAGCACTGGAAGAGACAAATACAACATGTGTCCGAAAAACGTCACGTAGTAGCGTAGTGACTCTCCTTATGCACAAAAGCACTGGACAAAAGTTCCACTCTAGAAAATATCCACAACTGGAAAATTTCACCAACCAAAAGAGCAGAAATTGGTGATAATCAATGGACCTCACTCATTCACTCCTGTCTAATTAATTCAACTTATGACAAAGGACAATGGTAGTCGGCAAGTCGAGTATCTTTCAACTATAGTAAGGCTAGCTTTTCTGATTGATCAAACACTTGCACGAGTCAGAACATGTCCATCAGGTCACATGGGCATCAAGGTCTTATTAGATTTTAATTTTATTCATACATAGATTGATTTCCCTCGTGTTGTACTGTATTTAACTCTTTTATTGGTGCTGCCAATTGAACCTATCCTCACTTTGTGGTCTTGGGCCCATAGCCAACCCCAATGAATAGAGAGTGGGCCAGTTTTCTTGTATAGTTTTTTTTTTCAAGGTTACATCTCAAAGAGACCCATCAAAATTACCTTAAAAGTAGAACACAAAACTTTGCTCACTGGTCCCTCCAAACCCAACAAACAATATCTATAATGTGATTGCAAGGGCCAGTTAGGTGACGAACCCTTTTGTTTTTTTGTTTTTCTTTTCAGAAGAAAGGTGGAAAGGGGAGGCTTGTGGTTTGACAATATTACATGAGAACATTTTGAATTAGAACCCCCCAAAATAAAATTGTATTGTAAGGAAGAACTTAAAAATTTCCTTTTTCCATTTCGTTTTCGTGGTTAAGCTCTCACTCTCACTTTTCAGACGAAAACCACTTTGTCTTGTGAGGTTGTACACAAAGGACCAATAATTCAAAGCTATTTAAATTCGACTTTTCCCAGTAAACCCATTCAAAAGTCCCTTACTCCCTATTAACGACTACGGAGCAGGATCTCTCTACTTTTTATTATTAGTATTATTGCTATAGAAGATGGACGGTGAGAGAAGGGAGAAATGAGTTCAAATCACCGGCATCAAGATTTAGACACAACAAAGAGTGTCACTATCTTTTGTCTATCACTTGAAATCCTACGCTACTTTTCATTACTATATCGATAACAAAACAAATTACCAATGGTTCAAAGTTGATATCAAAAGACAAAATAGAATAACATTGGTCATGTTAAAATGTGGTGCACACTGTTAGTTAGATATATTATGACTCAAGTAACCCAAACTAGTTATAAGCTCATATACTTGTAGAACAAGCAACTTAATCTTAGTTTAGTTTAAAATTAATCAAGTGCTCTCTATTATAAAAACTCTACATTGGATTCATTGTAACACAAGAGTTTAATAAAATATATAACTATCAAGAGATTTCACACCATAGACATAGATTGACAAGCTAAATCAAGTAAATCTTTTTGCGAACTCTTTCTTAATTTCAAGCTTTTGTTCATTCATCATTCAATCACTCACAATTACACAACTACTTTTAACACACACAATAAGCTAACACCATTATGTATAATTTATTGAATTAATGACAGATGCATTTTCATGCATCAGATTCAAATTTAGTAGAGGATGTTCACGACAAAAAACTTGGTAACTTGGAGGAATTTGTAATAGGTGGTTGATGTAGATCATTTATCTGATGTCTGGTTTCTGATAATCACACACTCCAATGAGGACCAAGACTTAGAGGACATGTCTTATTCGCATTGAAATAAGATTTAAAGCATTATCCTAAGGCAGAGGACTTTAGGCCACCAACCAAAAATGAAATTCAACCCTTATACCCTCTGATCAGTTAAGTGTTCTCCTAGTTGTGATTGGAATGAACAAGAAGATCTGAATTATAATTTATTATTCCATAATATCTAGTATTTATTTTTCAGTGGATACATAGTAAAAGAGGATTATCAGTGGTAGTTGCACTGCCAATCCTTGACGGCACGTAAACTTTGAGTAAAGTCAACCATGTGGCAGCAACAAATGCTCATTTTTTCTTTTTTTCCATTTTTCACTAGACCCCATGTTCACCTACTCACTCTAATTACCTTTAAAATTAAATTTGCGTGTTACGTTATCAATATTTGATATTATTAATAATATTATATATTTTCGTAGTACAGTGACCACTATTTTAAAAAAATTTAAGTGTTATAGTCTTATATAGACTCCCAAAGACAAATAAATTTTTTTTGTCATACTTCCATGAAAATGAAAGATGGTTATGTGGATCAGATCAAATGAATAAAAAAAAAAAGTTCAATTGTCTATTCAGTAGAAGGGTTTATTCAATTTTTAAAAAAAAATAATAAGTTCAATTGTCTATTCAGTAGAAGAGGGTTTATTCAATCTTAAAAATTAACAGTGTGAAAATATAATTATATTTTTAAAATTTTGAAACTATAAAATTTTCTACCTAAACTATGATAAAAATAATCTTGTAACTTATAAATAATAAAAATAAAAATCCCACATAAACTTGTATGTTAAGTTAAATCAAACAAATGAAACAATATCAATCTAAATTGAGATTTCATTATTAGATATTTTACAATTGGATTTCTTCTTCTTTTTTTCCGATTCAATTCCTCCACCACCATGAACCTCAGTTAGATTCACACATAATACATTTTTTAATTATTGGAAAAGCCCAAGTACTTTCTTTTAGATTCTGGAAACGGCTCTTAAGAATCTTTTTTTTCCTTTTGGAAGATATTATTGGAGTGAAACAATCAATCTATTAATATTGTAATAGCCAAAAGATTCTTCTAATGTATTATTTCTAAGTTCAATGAAATTCATAAATATACGAACGATAAAATCTAATGATAAAAAACCCGAACTTGGCTTGAGCCCAAAGAAATCATGACAATTAATTATTAATAAACACACATGACAATTCCAATACATAGGAACGCTAGACTTGGAAAACAATTGGATTAGCTTGACACACAGTTGAAACAATCAAAAGATTTGATCTGCCTTTTTGTACAGCCGGCACGCCTAGTTTTACAAGGCAAAAATAAAAATAAGAAAACAACTAACTAATTAATAAGACTGTTGACATGGCTAAATTATAAGTTTGTATCACTCAATCGGCCACGCTTATTAAAGAGAAGCACTTGATGTTGATGATGCATGCCATGCCTAAAAAGGCTAGACGGTATATGCAGAACCAAACATAGTGGTGCCACCCCAAGCCAACTGAGCCCCTTTGAACGGTCCCTGCAGAGACAGTTGCATTTAATGTAAGTGCCTCAGCCACTAATACTAAAGCCGTGTTCAATGTGTGCATTCTAATTTTATTATTATTATAAAGATTGTAGAGTGCTTTGTATAAATAATTCTAGAAATTGTTCATGCAAATCGACAAGTCAAGCCATTAATTTAATTTTTTTTTTTTTTTTTTTTTTTTTTTTGTCCCTTTATAAGACTAGTGGTTTCGATTTGAAAACATTGATATCTGGCTTCTAAAGTTCACAACCTGCCCCCTTTTTTATTTTTTTGACCAAACAAGTTGATGAAAGAGGTAAACAGATGAGATTTATTTGTGTGAGTCCCAAGTGTTACCTCAAAAATGCGTATTCTAACGTGTATATGGTAAATTCATTTTGTTAATTTTAAATGATACAATTGACTAAAAATAGTAGTATTTTATCCAATTAACATTTGTTTTTTCAATGTTCATCAAATTGTAATGTTAAGTGTCTTGGTGTGACATATAATTTTAATGATAAAAGTGAGTAAAATATCAATTATAAGGCAAAAATAGAGAAATTCTCCACATAAATATAGTGAATTGTCATTTTAAACCATATTTATTTATTTATTTATTTAAGTGTCTTGCTGTTTTTTTTTTTTTAATTTATTAACTCTCATAAAATAACACCGTTTTAGATCATCTTTTTAGGTTATAAATGAAATATGGAAAATGCCTTTGCCTTGACATAACATGAACACAACTAGCTAATAATGGCAGAGCCAAAGGGGCGGGAGGGGAGCAATTGCCCCCTACCCCTTTCTTCTTTTCAAAATTTCGTTTATAGTAGTAACTAGAAAGTAATTTTCCCATCACAAATATTCAACAAACCAATAGCATATTCTAAGAGAAAAACTAGTATAGGTCTATCTATATTCTATACAATTGTTTGACTTTTCTTAAAGGTCCCACTTAAACTTACCATTGCAGAAATTCTTTACTTGTCACACGTCAGTTTTACCATTCCATTTTCACGGCAAGTGAAGTATTGAAATAGCGGATACCGGGTGGTTTAACCAAAAAAATAAAAATAAAAAAAAGTATTGAAATAGTGAGCTCTCTGAATAATAATAATAATAATAATAATAATAATAATAATAATAATAAGTGAATTGTCATTTTAATACACTACTAAGGATTTTTTTTTTTCTCCATTTTAGTTTGTTGCCGTTTCTCAACAAAACAAAACAAAAAAAATAAATAAATAAAATTTGAGAGCATTGTCATTTTAGTATTTACCTTTGTCCCCTTTTTTATTAAAAAAATTATTTAATCTCATTAAACATCATAATCTCTTAATGTTATAAACATAAAACAGAAAATATCTTTGCCCCAACATAACATGAACACGACTAGCTAATAATGGCGGAGCCAAAGGAGGCAAGAAGGGAGCAATTACCCCTACCCATTCCTAACTCCCCAAATTTCATTTATAATAGTAAGGAAAGTAATTTTCCCCTCACAAATATTCAACAAACCAATAACCTATTCTAAGAGAAAAACTAGTATAGGTTTATACAATTGTTTGATTTTCCTAAGGGTCCCACTTAAAACTTACCATTGCAGAATTTCTTTACTTTTCACATGGCAGTTTCACCATTCCATTCTCACGGCAAGTGAAGTATTAAAATGGTGAGTCCATATCATAATAATAATAATAATAATAATAATAATAATAATAATAATAATAGTAATAGGAGTGTGAATTGTCACTTTAATCCACTAAATTTTTTTTTTTCATTCTAGACAGTAAACTTTAACAACATTGTCTTTTGAATAAATATATATTGACTTTCATAAAACGACGTCTTTTTAAATAATCTTTTAATGTTATAAATGTGAAACAAAAAACACATTTGCCTCGACATAACATGAACAGGACTAGTTAATAATAGCAAAGTCAAGGGGGCAAGAGGAGAGCAATTGCCCCACTCCCCTTCCTAGCTCTCCAAAATTTCTTTCATAATAATAGTTAGAAAGTAATTTTCCCCTCACAAAAATTCAACAAACCAATAACCTACTCTAGGAGAAAAACTAGTATAGGTCTACACAATTGTTTGGTTTTTCCTAAGGGTCCCACTTAAAACTTACCATTTCAAATTTTTTTTACTTATCACACGTTAGTTTTTACCATTTCATTATTACAACAAGTGAAGTATTAAAATTGTGGGTCCCATATAATAATAAGAAGAAGAAGGGTGATGTTAAGAATATTACAAATTTTACTATATAAAAATTACAAATTTATGTTTCACCGATTAAAAAAAAAAAAAATCAAATATTCATTTATTAGGTAGATAAAACCAAACAATCACATTCATTGTCACATAGTTTGTAAGTTTTATATTGTAAAATTTGTAGCAATTTTAGCATCATAATAATAATAATAATAATAATAATAATAATAATAATAATAATAATAATAAACCTTACCTTTTGCTAAATTCCTACTTTACATAGCTCTAAAATGAGCTACTCCACAAAAAAATTTCTCTTTGATCTCCTTACAATCTTCACAATTTCAAAATTTATTTATTCTCTATAAACCCAAATATTAACAACTAAGAAAGGTTGAATTCTATATCATTTTTTAAGCATTAAAGGCATTGAGCAACGTATACATTTTTGCAAGTATATTGCTATTTTCTAAACATTTCTATGTTGATTTATTTTTTCGGTTTATCTTAAGTAATTAAATAACATGTCTAAAATTGATGTTTTTAATTAATCTCTTAATTTGATTGTTATTAACGAAAAATTGATTATTTTTATTTTTCGTTTTAAATGATATGAAATATACACTTGTAGTTAATTGGGATTATAGCGAAACATGATCATAATAATAAGTCTAAATATTATTCTAGGTATGAAAAATAATTAGAATTTACTTTGTGAATGACAATAATTAGCATATAATTGTTTTTTTTTTTTTTTTTTGTTATAATACCAATTAATATTTTTTTTGTATTAATTTTTATTTTCAATCTTACCTCCCTAAGCTTAAACCATGGTTCTTCTAGTTAACACAAATCGTCACTCCTAGTTATTAGGGTTGTTAATAGACCTATTGAATCTAACCCACCTGAGTCGTTTGATCATACCCCAACTAAAAATCGATCAATTTGACAATTGTGGTAGTCAACAACAGGTGTTCTACCTTCAAAACCTGGCAATGGCGGGTCTTCTTTTCCAAAATTTGACTCAACCCAAATTGACAAAAAAAAAGCCATGTTTGTCCAAAATCTCACAATTTCTAACTTGATTTGCCAAAATCTCACAATTTCTTTCGATTTTGACTAAAACTTATTGCCACAATAAACAACTGACTCATTGTTTCTTTTTAGTCTACTATGAGTCTCTTTTTTGGTAACCTAAACAGAATTGAGTCAAAATCCAAATTCAACCCAAATTCAACTCGTGAACACGCCTGCTAATTATAATGCATTCACTCTAAACAAAATCCAAATAAATCAAAACTAATTTAAAGACCAAGTTGAATATTATCATTCAAAATTGGTTCAAAACTAAAAATTGAAAGGAATTTATATTTATCTAATTTGATGACAAAAAATACCGGATAGGACCTGCATGTAAAGCACGAGAGACTAAACTAATAAGCAGTGCAAAAGCTGTCAAAATGCCATGCTGTTAAGTAAAGAACTTTTGTTTTTATTCATTTGTTTATGCTAATGAGTCTCCTTTTTCTTTCTTTCTTTTTTGTAACAGCGGAGCGAAGAAGAATGTGGGCGTTCATACGAGTCGCGTGACATTACATGCTGCTTGTCGTTTAGCTCCAAGAATTCGCGCAACCAACAAACTCTTTGACTTGCAGTGACGCTCAAAAAGAGACCCCCTTTTCCCGCCTTCACATGCATAAAAATTTTCTTTCTTTTTTTTTTTTTTTTAAATTGCTACTATACAAAACAAATTCAATACTTTTTATTTTTTATTTTTTTATTATTATTTTTTTTTGTCCTTGAATAATTAAAGTGGGAATTTATTTTTTGACTATAAGTGGGAAAAGGCTCCAAAGTACGACTTCCCAAAACTAATCCTTGATTATTAAATTATAAAAGAAATATTATAATTTTGAAATTTTTTATTTATTTTTTAAATATTTTATTAAAGTTTTATTAGTCTTTTTCTTTTTTTTATAGATTAGGACAAAACCAAAGAGTGAAGAGGAATTCGAGCCCTTTGACTAAGTAGAATAGGGCAGAGAGACAAATATCTTTCTCTAGCTTGGCATATTTGGATCCTGACCGTTGAATATTTGGTAGAAGTCTCATCCTGTGGTTCATGTCGTAGTGACGTGTGCTGTGAAAGATACCCGACCAGGATCCGTGAGGGGTAGTGATGGAGATGTGTGATTGCTTTTTGGGTTTGGGCCTGTCAAAGTCAAACCTCCTCCTTCTGTCTCGGATTTGTGGCCCATTATTGGTTTTGTTTAATGACATAAATACCCTTGCTTGCTTTTTTTTTTTTTGTGTTTTTTGTTTTTTTTTTTTTTTAATATAAAATGGCAATGTTTTAAGATCATTCACATCCCCAATTTTTATAAATCCGCTTTTGCAATCTACCCTACATTCCACTCTCTATTTTACAATTCCTTTTATTAAAATATTCTAATATTTTCTCAAAAAAGAAAAAAAAATTCATATTAGAATAGGCATGAAATATTTTTAACAATGCAAAATCAAAGTCTCCACCACACAGAAAAAAAATATAGTTATAAATTTCCAAATCCACTAAGTCGATTCAAAATGTAGCCAAAATAATAACAAGAACAATGAAGCGAATTTCAAATTTACCATAAATTCAATAAGACCATTGGTTACCTCCCACCCTTGTTGAAACCAAAATGAGCAGATGGAGCATGGAGGAGGAGTCTTGTTTGGTCTTGGGAACATTAGAAAAAGCAACCCAAACATTAGAAAAAGAAAAGCTGAAGTTTATGAGAGAGAGAGAGAGAATAAACAAAGAATATTTGATGCAACTAATACCCTTTCATTGTCAATTGACTACCCATAACAACGATGTGCCAGAAAAGGAATGGTGTGGCATCCCTTTCGGGAAAAATGCGTGCAAGGTGTTGTGAATCCTGTGCAAGTTGTTGTGAATCCTATGCAAGCATTGTGTATGGAAACTATAAGTGATTCACCTAATGTTTCGAATTCACCACTAGTCATTGGGAATTTTAAAGCGTGATTGATCATCTATATCTATTTGATTTTATTACCAAGCTAAATTTAAGAAAAGTCAGGTGTTCCTTATCTAAGTAGGAGTTAAAATTCCTGTCTCAAACAAGAATCATGAATTCGGGAATTCGCTTTCCCGTGGGAAATGTGCTAAGCACCCCATGACGCATGTCATTTGATAGCACTTAATTTTAAATTGTTCTTAGGATTTGGTTGTTGACAAATGAAAGAAACTTAGAAACTACTAAACAATTACACTTTTTATAATTAAGAACCACCTTTTTAGATCCACTTTAATTAATAAGAAAGCTAGGATTTGGTAAGTGACTAATCTATGAGGTAGATTGTACACTCTATTTTTTTTTTTTTTAATTCTATTTATGCATTTTATTTAGTTTACACTTTGTGTTTTATTACTTTGAAAATAATAGAAAACCATCAATTAGCTTCATTATAATACTTAAGGAAAGTTAAGGTGGAGTGGGAAACTAATCTATGAACTAGGTTGTGAAATAATATCTCAAGTTAAAAAAATATTTCAGTAATGCAAATGGTTTATAAATTAAGGGAAAAATTGTAAATTAATAATCTTTCACAAACATGGCTTGATCTATATGGGCCTTCAAGTTGGGACCCAAAGAAGAAAAATGTCAAAAGCACCCTATAAAGAAGAGAAAAAAGTTAAAAGAATCGTATCTAGTGTTATTTTTTTAGATGTACTTATAAGTTATAACGAAAGGTTAAACGTTTTAAAATACTAGGTTTTATTAGATATAGTCCTCTTTAGCACAAGAATAACTATGTTTATTGACATTATTCTTCATTAATTGTAGTCGATGAGTCTAGAGGGAATTTATTGATGCCCTGGTTTTTAAATAGAGCTTTTAACCCATGTTAATGTAGGAGGAAAATTTTCAAAGAAATGAACTTTTAATGTTTTCCATGCACCTTTTTTAAGAAAGAACCATCATGTTAGGTCCTCTAGAATTTGTAAGGAATGTTCGGATGTGGTAAGTGACTAACCTATGAGCTAGATTATGGAAAAACGCTAAAAAAAATTAATTTCAAGCTCTTGACCTCTTTTTATTGTAGGGTAAATTCTAAATTATAAAATGAAAAGTGGACATTTGGCATTTTTATTACGATTTTACCAAAATAGAATCACGTAGTTGGGTCTACTAGAGTTATACAGAAAGATAGATTAGAGCAAGAAAGTAAGGTATGAACTATAATTTACGAACAAAGTTTTATTGTCTCTTACTATGGAAAAAAATAAAATATCAGAAGGTACACTTTGTTTATTTATTATTTTTTTTTATCAGTGTTTTGTTATTCCTTAAACATGAAAGAACCATCAATTAGTTTTCTTGTAAGCTTTAAGGAAAGCTAAGGTGGAGTGGGAGTCTAATCTATGAGCTAGGTTTTAAAATAAAACTCAAGATTTGAAAGACAAAAATTTCTTCTATAACGTGAACAATTTATAGATTAAGTAAAAAATTATGATTTAATAATCATTCACAAACAAGTCTTGCATATGTACAAGCTTTCGGGTTAGGACCCGAAGAAGAACAAGGTCTAAAGAACCTTATAAGGAAAAGAAAGAAAGTTGAAAAAATAGTTTCTAGTGTTACTTGTTAGATGTTCTTATACTAGAGGTTTAAACATTTACAGTACAGATGTAGTCCAATTTAACACAATAATATTTTTAAGTATGCATATTATTCTTCATTAGTTGTAGTTCGCGAGTCTTGAAGGAATTTCCTGATGCCCTGGCTTTTAAATGGGTATTTTAACCTATGTTTATGGAGGACTTAATACTTTTTAGAGAAATAGATCAATTTTCAATGTTTTCAGTACACCATGTGTGTAGTCCACTAGAATTTATAAGGGATGTTAGGATGCTGTAAGTGACTAATCTATGAGCTAGATTGTGGAAAAACGCTCAATTTTTTTTGAGAGCTTTTGATCTTTTTTTATTGTAGCGTAAAACCTAAATTTTGAAAAGAAACGAACATTTTATTATGGTTTTACCAAAATAGAATTATGTAATTGGATCCTTTAGAATTTATAAGGAAAGATAGATTGAAGTGAGAGAGTAACGTATGAACTATGATTTAGGTCCACTAGAATTTATTAGGAAAGTTAGGATGTGGTAAGTGACTAGCCTATGAGCTAGATTGTAAAAACACTCAAATTTGTTTAGTGCTTATGAACGATCTTTAATGTTGGGTAAAACTAAACTTTTAAAAATAGATGAACATCTGATATTTTTATCATAGTTTGTCTAAATAGAATCATGTAGTCGGGTCCATGAGAGTTTATAAGGAAAGATAGAATGCAATAGACTAACCTATGAGCTAAATTATGGGAAAACACTCAATTTTTTCAAGAGCTTTTGGCCTCTCTCTATTTTATGGTGAAACAAAATTTTTGAAGAAAAAAAAAAAAGAACCTCTAGTATATTTATAATAGTTTTACCAAAATAAAATCATGTAACTGGGTCCATTAGAGTTTTTAATTAGAAATAGGATGTGGTAGACTAATCTATGAGCTAGATTGTGAAAATCTGTTTTACTTTTTATTTTTTGACATTACTTGTATTGTGGATTGGAACAAATTTTTTGAAAAGTAACGGATATCTGACAATTTTATTATAGTTTTATCATAATAGAATCTTTAGGTAGGGTCTACAGTTTACTAGAATTTACAAGAAAAGATAGATTAGAGCGAGAGAGTAACGTATGAACTATGACTTTTGATTCTGGCTGGCAACAATAAATTAGTTTCCAAAATTTTGCCTTTTGTTTGCCTTCTATGAAAATGGGTTTTTTTTTTAAAAAAAAAAAAAAAAAAAAACCTAAGTTATGATTTTTTTATTGCACCTTTAAGCAAATAAGTAATTAAAAAAAAACTAGGGATGTAAGTGTTTTATCACTCCTTAAACAACAATCAACCATCATTTAGCTTGATTATATAAGTTTTAAGGAAATGCAAGGTTGAATGAGAAACTAATTCTATGTACTATTGTTTTGAACAATAAAATAAAATAAAATAAAATAAGAAGTTTCAATAATATAAACACATTTATAAAATAGAAGGACAAAATGGTGAATTGCCAAATTGTGACAAATGGCCAATAGGGCCTTATCTATATAAACGGGCCTTCGGGTAAAGTCCGAAAAGAAAAAGGACAAAAGTACCCCTATTTCCTATAAGACAACCCTATACATCCTCCTCGATTTTCTTCATTGACTCTTTTTCCTGCCCGGTCTGCCCCAGTCCCACCAACTTTCCGAAAAGCAACCCACAAGGACTGACCCGTCATTTCCACAAAACTCCACCCCCATATTTGTCAAACTAATCAAATTTCTCTCTCTCTCTGCTTACCGCCCATCATGGACCCACATTTAACCAACCTGGCATCCAACGTGTCCCCCAGGTTTAACCGTCAACCCACAAAGCCAACCACTACAGTAAATAACAAAAGAAAAACGCCCCCAACCAAAACCAAAACCAAAATTAAACTAAAAATTCTCTCTTTTTAATATAAATAAGATAAAATTTCAACCACGTCGGCTCAGTTAAATTATTTGACTGTAGTTTTTACTGTAGACAGATTTTGAATTTAAAAATTTTTTTAATAAGAAAAGTCGTCATTTTTTGTATAGAGAAAGTTCTTTGAATTCTAAATTTTTTAACCACAACCTTTATTAATTGAATTAATTAAAATTTTTTTTTAAAAAAATTTGTTTTGATAGAGAGAGAAGGTGTGTGAGTGTTTCTCTCTCTATAAAAACCAAAACCAGGTCAGTTAGTCAGTCTTCTCTCTTTCTAACAATAAAATAAACAAACACTCTCTCACTTTTTCTCTCTCTCTCTGTTTATTTTTTTTACTACTAGTACTTGCGCTAGTACTAATTTTTAAAAAAAATTTCTTAGTTGCTTTTACTTTGGACTTTGCCGGAGTAGGACATTTTCCATAATAATTTTTTTTTTTTTAATTTGCCATTTTCTCGGGAGCCAAACGGCGGAGATAGAGTTCGTCAAATGTGATGGGAAACGGAGTGTCGAGCCTGTTTTCCTGCTTCAAAGCAAGGAACCAGGCGGACCAAACCGATAACCCGAACCCGGAGGTGGTTTTCGCGGCTTCTGAGCCGTTGGACGAAACCCTAGGCCATTCTTTCTGCTACGTCCGATCTTCAGCTCGCTTTCTCTCTCCTACTCACTCCGATCGGTTTCTCTCTCCTTCCAGTTCTCTCCGCTTCTCTCCTTCTCACTCCAACGACGCCGTTCCTGCTTCTTCCAAGACCCGACCCGGTTTACCCGAGCCTCCTGCTGCTGCTTCTACTGCTACTGCTACTGCTACGACTACCTTTTGGGCCATTTCCGGAGCTTCGGTTAGTGCTAACAGCTCAACTCCCAGAACAGTCCTTCAGCTAGACAATATTTACGACGATGCCACTGACACTGTTCTCACCACCGGTGTTACTTCCGGCGGCGGCGTCAGGGGTAGTATCGTCAACGGTTTCGAGAGCACCTCGTCTTTCAGCGCTCTCCCTCTCCAGCCCGTGCCACGTGGCGGCGGCATGGACCCGGTCATGGAGCGGGGCGGGTTCTTCCTCTCGGGTCCAATCGAGCGCGGCGCTCTCTCCGGCCCACTCGACGCATCGTCCGCCGCCGCCGCCGATAGCGGAGGCGTTCCGTTCTCGGCTCCGCTCGGTGGCATGTACGTAAAAAGGAAGAAGAAGAAGGGCATTTCGGGGATTCGGAAGGCGTTGTCGTGGGAGAAGAAGCGGCCGTGGGTTGTGCCGGTGCTCAATTTCGTGGGCCGCAAGGAAGGCGGTTCGGGTAATGCGAATGCAGACGATTCGGAGGCCAGAAATGAGTCGGATAACCTTCAGTGGGCGCTCGGCAAAGCCGGCGAGGACCGGGTCCACGTGGTGGTCTCGGAGGAGCAAGGGTGGTTGTTCGTCGGAATATATGACGGCTTCAACGGCCCCGACGCCCCGGAATTCTTAATGGGTAATCTCTATCGTGCCGTATACAATCAACTCCAAGGCTTGTTTTGGGAAATTGACCAACAACAACAGCAAGAACAAGAGCCTGAGCTACCTAGTGATAACATTAATATTAGTGTAATTAATAATGATGATGATGCTTATAGTAACAACATTAATAACGAGAACAACAACCCAGTAAATGTAGCTTTAGAAAGTGAAGAGAACTCTGGAAATGGAAATGATTTCGTTTCGAATTTGGAATCAGACCCAATTTCTGGTGATAGAGGAACGGTGGCAGTGCCGAAGAAAGTGACGTTTCAATCGGAGGAGGGGATAGAGGTCAAGAGGAGGCGGCTTTGGGAATTTTTGGCTGAGGATGATGCGGAAGATGGCCTAGATCTTTCTGGGTCGGATAGGTTTGCGTTTTCGGTGGATGATGCGCTTAGAGTGAGCAATGCGGGGTCAGCTGTGAGTAGACGGTGGCTGCTGCTGTCGAAATTGAAGCAGGGGTTGTCGAAGCACAAGGAGGGTCATGGTGGGAGGTTGTTTCCGTGGAGTTTTCGATTGGAGGAGAAAGAGAAGGTTGAGGTTGAGAATAGAGTGGAGGAGAAGTCCTCTAGGAGTGGGAGGAAGCGGAAGGAGGGACCCGTGGATCACGAATTGGTTCTGAAAGCATTGTCTCAGGCTCTCGAACTGACAGAGCTTGCGTATTTGGATATGACGGATAAGGTTATTGATACCAATCCAGAGCTTGCATTGATGGGTTCGTGTTTGTTGGTTGTGTTGATGAGGGATGAGGATGTGTATGTGATGAATGTGGGTGATAGTAGGGCTATTGTTGCGCAGTATGAGCCGCAAGAGGTTGGTTCGAGTATGATTGGGTCAAGCATCGAGGGTATTGCTGAGGAGTCCTCAGCTGTGGGTGAAAAGGCAATTAAGGCCTCAAATGAGACTACGGCTCAGGCTCAAGCAATGAGATTGACGGCATTGCAGCTTTCTACTGATCACAGCACAAGCATTGAAGAGGTAAGTTTTGAATTTTGGAAAAATCTTTAGTTTAGTAATTGTTCCTAATGACATGTTCCTTGAAATTTTAGCTTCATTCTTTGCTGTTAATACTGAGATTTGATCAGTTGCTATTGAAATTCTCCATGAACATATTGTTTAATTTGCATGTATTGGAAGGAATCATGTGGCTTCGTAACTTGCTCTGTTTCCAAATTGGCATACAAACTTAGTGCCCAGTGGCCTTTAGAGACTAGTAATGTACTGACTCTTGTTTTGCCTTGAACAGAGGATTGTATTTGGAATGGCACTTATAGCTTGAATGAGTTCTATGATAGAGCTATTGATGGAAATTTGGGATAAGAAAATTTCTAAGACCTTCCATCTAGGCAGAAGTCACATGCCTTTGTCCCATTAGTTTGTTGAGTCTGTGAATTATGGGTCCACTATCCATATCCCCATTAGTGATTTGTGAGTTTTTTGGGGTATGGTTTACAGAATAGGAAATAGAGTATCTAAGAGGTCAATCTCTTTTAATTATTATTTTGAATCCAACTTATTGGCAAATATAGATTTAGATGCTTAAAAAGGAAATAAAATTTTGACCTGCATTTGTTGCCATTTCAGATCTTTGGCAATCATAACTGTGTGTTGCCAGTTTTATCATCTTTGATTAATATGGCCGAATAATTATTTTCTCACTTAATTGTGCATTCGACTGTCTTAGTAATATGCATATTAGGTATTCTAAGATTTTGTGCTGCATTTCCTCAATGCGTAGACTCAGAGAGAAAAGAAAGGTCAACCTGATAAGGTGCTTACTAAGTTTAAGTTGTGCAAAATACTGCCTGCAGTGCATATGGTTGAAATGGATTCATTGTGATTCTCATCATATATAATTCTCTTATGATGGCCTTCAATCTGAACCTTAGAAATTGCCACCTAGAACCTTTCTTTTGGGTTTGTGCCATATAGAATTTCTATTGCCTTTAAAGTGAATGTATGAAAGTGAAGAATAGTTCATGTCTGTAGTCCTAAAACTTCCAATGTCATCTTAAAGGGCAGTGAAATCTGTATCAATAATAATAATAAAAAGATATTGAACTTATAGATTAATGACTTGTATTTGATGTTTTATTAGTCGTCTTTTAGTGGTGATATGAGGAAGCTTCCTTTTCCTTTGTTCCTTCTTTACTTCCCATTTTGTCATTTGTCTTGACACATGCTGTCACTAAACCCTTTATTTACAAGTGAACAAGGAAGATGTGCAGAAGCTTCCTCATCAGTTTCTTTTTCATTTTTTTCATATCAAATCATCTTGGATTTAGATGTTTACCTTTCTTGATGTCCACTTAATGCATTTGTGTATGCAAATTATTCCTTGTCAAATTCTCAATGATGTACATATTTTGGTAGTTTCTTAAGATCTGCTGAACTTCTTGTACTCTCTTTAGATCTTTCTTTATGTGGTTTTGTATGGTTTTAGGACTTTTTGGTTGTAGCTATGTCTTTTGAGGAAGTGATCAAGCAGGATTGCGTAGCTTAAAACTGTTCATTTCCTGGAGACTCAGCCTTTATCATGGAGAAGTTTCTATCTCATTGAGCTTTTCTTGTACCTTAGCTTAAGAGTTGAATCAGTTCTAGTTTGGCACAACTTTGTTTGCCTCTCTGTGCTTCAATCAGATTAAAATTGCTGAACTCAGAGACCTTGTCGCCTTTTTAAGTTTATGCTATTCTGTGCTGAACCGCCTGAATCTTCTTTCAGTGCATTTGCCTTCTAGCTGATGCATTTTTTCAGAAGAATGATACATATTTACGTGGGCAAATATGCAAGCTACTAATGCTGCATTTTTACTCTTTCTTATTCTTATTCTGTTTTTTTAAAGGAAAAGAAGAAGGGGGGGCGGGGGGGGGGGGGGGGGGGGGGGTGTTGTGTTGTTAATTTTCACTCCCTACTTTCTTTTTCCTCACTTTAGGAAATCATCAATTGAGCTTTGATTTTAATGCTTCACAAGTTGTCTTTAAGACATGTTCTGTTTTGGGGGGATAAATTTTACAGCATCTTCTATCTTTTTC
This sequence comes from Quercus gilva, assembly GCA_023621385.1. Classification (NCBI taxonomy): domain Eukaryota; kingdom Viridiplantae; phylum Streptophyta; class Magnoliopsida; order Fagales; family Fagaceae; genus Quercus; species Quercus gilva. Next base: position 34,562,719 of record CM042484.1, read on the forward strand.
TCAATACTAATTCGTACAGACCTAATGCATGACTGTTTTAGTAATGGGAGTGTTTTCAATTATTGAGACAGCCCTGTGCTCTTTGCAGATTTCCATACTTTTGTACATTCATATCATGCCGAAATGAAAGCCATTACTTTGGTTCCTTCATGAGCTTTGAGACACTTGCTAATTGTGTCACACCCGTGTGTGCACTTGCACACTCATATTTTTCTCTTATTAATGATGACTGTTTAGTTGTTTCCTTTTTGGTACTTATGGTTGGTATTAATCTTCTTAAGCATCCTGGTCATGTGATTGATGTGTAGTTGCTCAGATTTGCTAAAAAGTACTGTCTTCAATGTGCAGGAAGTCATAAGAATCAAGAATGAGCACCCAGATGATAAACAATGCATTGTCAATGATAGAGTAAAAGGTCGTCTTAAGGTCACCAGAGCGTTTGGGGCAGGATCTCTGAAACAGGTTCTCTTTATTGTTCTTCCTCATAATTTTTCTTGAGAATTTTTCCTTCTAAACTAATTCTACTGGACAAGAACTCATCACACTGTTGTCACAGAAACATCAAACAGTTAGTGATTAGTCCTTCCTCAGATTTTTTTTTTTTTTTTTTTTTTTTTTTTTAAAGATGACTGAATATTCATCATTTTATGGGCCATAAGTCTACTATTGGTATGAAATAAAATTAAAGCAGATTCAGCTAATTGGCACACACACATGCCCTTTCTCTTGAGTAGGTTAAATAAAAGCCTTGAAGGGTAAACTCTTTCAATTGAGTACATGCAAACGGTTTACATCTTTTTAGTTGTAGTTTTTGTGTAATGATAATAATTTTTTTTTTTTTTTTTTTTTTATCTTTTTAATATATATATATATATATATATTTTTTTTTTAAAGTAAGATGGACTTCATTTTGGACATTTATTTGCATTTCTTAATAAGACAAGGTGTTAAATATCTTTGAACGATGTGAATGAAGAACCTATTCATTTTTTCCTTGTCATGGAGGTGGGTTTGAGTGGGGGTTTGGGGAGATGGGGATGGAGCATGGAAGATAAAAAAGGTATGAATGCAAAAAAGTGAGTAAGAAATTATTCCTGAATATGTTCTGATATTCATGCATGATGTTTTCCACATCTTCTGATAGGTTGTGGTGTGAAACAAACTTGTTTTGTTTATGGAGTGACCCATCTTTAGCAAGCTTGTCCTCTAGTCTGTTTATTGATTAATGGGATTTAATTGCTTTAAGTTTTACGAGGTCAGGCTTACTTATGGCTTATGAATGTATCCATTGTGTGCATTCTACATGACAAATTATGCATTTCATGATACAATTAAATTAAATTAGAAGTTATTTTTTCTTGTGGTATAAGGGTACTAACTTACAAGTGCTGCCATCAGAATTATGTTTTTGTGATTTGTCTACTGTATGAAGCTTTCCATGTATGATGTTTTTTTGGGGATGCATCATATGTTATAGGAATATAGACTAACATAATAATGCGACGACCATGTTCGTGCAGCCCAGATGGAATGATGCACTGCTGGAAATGTTTAGGAACGAGTACATTGGCACTGCACCTTACATATCCTGCTTGCCTTCTCTTCGCCACCATAAACTCTGTCCTAGAGACCAGTTCTTAGTTCTCTCATCTGATGGTCTGTATCAGTATCTGAGTAATCAGGAAGTGGTTTCTCAAGTTGAGAGTTTCATGGAGAAGTTCCCTGATGGAGATCCTGCACAACATTTGATAGAGGAGCTTCTTTTCCGCGCAGCCAAGAAAGCTGGTAAATAGTCATTCGCCTACTGTTTGATATCATGTCATTTATTATGCAGACGCTGTTCTCCATATATGATTTGTAGATGTCGTTTCTGAATTGATGGAAGAATTAGTACAAAAATTGCATGATGTTAGCATAACACTACAACTCACCTCAACTCAATTACTCCTTAATCCCAACTTAAGTTTCTAGTCTAGGAAGACACTGATCAGGTCATGTACTTCTCCATGGGAAGTAACTAAACTGATCTTGATATTATCATTTTGCCTTTGCAAACCGTATCTCTTTCTGTGTGGATACATAATGTGTATATATACACTCATTCATGCACACACGCACACAAATATATATATATATATATATTATGTATTATGTAGAACTGGTTTCTCAAATGATGCAAGCATGATTAGAAAAATTGTGGGATATCAACATAAGACTTTTTACAACTCTACTAAGCCTTAACCCTAACTTGTGATTCTCTTATTGAAATACTTGCAAATTAAGTGGATACTTTTATGTGTAGTTGCATGTTTGCATAAAGTTTTCCAGCTGTGGCAGTCTTTGTTTTTATTTTTTTGGAATGGAAACCTTGTCAGTCTCAGTTCTTACCACTTTGGATATCAGAGTGGGCATTGGGGCTAATTGGCTATAGCCTACCATCATAAATTGTGCCTGACATTCTAGGATCAAATTTGATGAACAAATATTTGTGCTGCAAGTGATGTTATATTATCAGGGTCAAAATCATCATTCTGATCTGTTAATTTGAGGATCTGTATTTTTAATCATACCATAAAAAAGTAAAAAAGTACTTTTATGTTGTTGTTGTTGTTATTATTATTATTATTATTTTATTTTATTTTATTTTTTGTTAGAACGGAGAAAGAGAGTTTTTGACTTGTCAAGTTTGGTAAAAACATTTCTTTACAAAATTAAAAGTTTGGTAAAAACATTGTTAAAAAGATTGAAAGAAGGTTGAAATCTCTGAAGATAGAATCTTTAGTATGCAGCCTGTACCTAAGTTGCTCCCTCTTATTTTTATTTGTAAAATTTTATTTATTTACTGAAAAGATTAAGTGAAATTATAACTCATTTAACCTTTTTGAGCAATACGTATGCGTGGAGTTCATCTCCCCCCCCCCCCCCCCCCCCCCCCCTTCTTCCCTTTCTTTGCAAAAGAAAAAGAAACTCATTTGAAGGAAACATATACTTTCTTTTTGGAAAGTTAGGAAACATGCTTTTAGTGGTTACTGGTCTCTCTTGTGCTGTTTTATGTTAGAGGTTCTTTAGGACAAATGGGTTAGGAAATGTGCCCATATCGGGACCCAATTATTTTTTTCCCCCACATAAATAGTAGCTACCAAATAAGATAAGAGCTAAACATCTTTATCTGTCTCATTTTTCTTCTCCTCTACCATCTCGGGGCTTGACTTCACTTACTTTATTCTTGAATGGAGGCGAAACAGTAGCATCTGCAGCTACCTTGGTAGTCTGTTGGATTCTTTAAATGGAGAGAGAAATATCTCTTATGAAATAAATTGTCAGCTCAAACTAGGATAGTTACTTCATTCAGTTTGTGTTCATCTGGTCCCATCAATTTCAACTTAATCCATTCCTAGTCTACTTCTATTTTGTGGGCTTGCAAATGTTAAATTTGAAGTGGTATTGTTTGCAGGAATGGACTTCCATGAATTACTGGACATCCCGCAAGGAGATCGCAGAAAGTATCATGATGATGTTACTGTTATGGTTGTATCACTTGAAGGAAGAATTTGGAAGTCATCAGGAAAGTACCTCTGAAACCTTCATAAACAAGCGATCTTTATACAAGTGAAGTAGCAGTTTCAATTTTCAACTCGAGCTACTCGCAAGCGGTATCAGAAGTAAATGACCCATTTTTCTTGGGTCTCATTAGTATTTTTCGTTGCACAGCATAAGAATACAGCTTATAGAGGGACCCTGGCAGATAATGGCAAAAAGGCTAATCTTAGATAATCAAGGTTTCGACTAGATGCCAAAAAAAATTGGTTTGAGGATGAAAATGGGAATTTGTAGATGGGGGTTGTAGGGAAATGCTCTTGTAGGGAAAAAGAAAAGAAATCTTCTTGTTTTTAAGATTTTAGACTTTTTTTTTTTTTTTGGTTAAAAAGAAAAAAATAGAAATTTTGCATAGGTGGAGGCCCTTTCCATTCATTTGTGCTTCTCATCCCTTTTTTGTTCAGAGCTAAGAAAATGTGGTTGTAAATTGGTGGGGTTACAAATTTACTTACTGAACTTGAGCATTCCCTTGTCCAAAATGAGCATCTGTAATTTTGAAGTGGTATTTTCACCACTGCGGGTTAAAAGAGTTGGAAATTTATTTCAAATCCTTGCGTAGCTTCTTCCTATGAAATTAGCCGTAGAAATAGAATGCAGAATCACTTTTGAGCACAATTTTTCCAAAAGAAAGCATGTTCATAAATCAGCTGTGAAAGAGCAATGGGGAAAGGAAGAATAATCCCAAGTCTACCAACAAGGGAAACAAGTTGCTGTATAGGTAAATTTGTTCACGAGTGCAATTAATCCCGAGAAAACCAAGTAGCTAAGTAGTCCGCCATAGGAAGTAGTTGCATATCTTGGACCATTTACTTGGATGGCAATATAGATCTAGAAAAAGAAAATGCGTTAATCTTTACAAGTAAAGCTGGAATGATCCTGTACGGAAACTATCATCCAAACGTGTAGAAAAATACATTTTTCATAATCTTCAGTGCCAAAGCAAAACAACTTTGCTCTGCGGCTTGAAGAACAATAATTATTGAGGGTATTCTCTCTGCAACCAAAGCCAATTAAAGAGTCCTCTCTGTTTTGATATCAAGATAAGATCAATGTTACATTTCAAAAATCTAAAGCAGAATAAAGTCTGCAATTTAATGTAACAAATACAAATGACATCTATCAACATATTAATGCCATAATATTTAAAAGACCAAAAAAGAAAAAGCAATGATGAAAAGTGAAAACTATTGCCTTTGTAATTACACTTGGTTCATCAATTATGTTGTGAAAGAGCAAGCCTTGACTGCACCCAAGATACTACATCTTCTCGAGTTGCAACAAAGCAACCAACTTTCTGTTCACTCTGTCTAAACGGTGCTGCAAGTTTCTTCACATGAGAAGCAAAGGAATTGGCTAGTCCTTGAGAGAATTTGTGGGTTCCTGAACCTGTTTGAGCCGAAAATATCTCTGGCAATTCCTCTTTGTGCTGCACAATTTTGGAAAGAGTCCCCATCCACTCTTCCAGTGCAGTATGAGCTGCACCAACAGACAATGACCGAACATCCAAGCACCACTCATGTACAGTCTTGTTGTGTAAACCTGGGTATAACCCATATAGGGTTCCTAAGTAAAGCAATTCATGAGCTCTCTCATGAAGCTTTCTGTTTCGACAAATATCAATCAAGCAATTACAGAAGGGTCTCCGTGCTTCGACTGCAGTTTCACTGAGAATACCCCTAAACTCTTCCTTGAAAGTTTCAAAACTAGTTTTTTCCTCTGTTGCCAATTTCACAAAGGCAAACAACTTTGGGTTAGCTTGCTGCAAACAAGCAAGGACCTTATCAACATCTTCACTTTCCTCACACAAGGACACAACAGATAGCAAGCATCCACAAAGCCTGTCATCTGGCTTAACCCCTCTTTTAATCGAAACACCAAAAACTCTAACCAAGTCTTCAATTCTCTTAGCCTTTCCTAAGCACTGAATCAAACAAGTGCACCCCATCACATTGAGCTTAACACCTGACTCAGACATTTCTTCAAACAACTCCACTGCTTTGTCAACATTCCCTCCACTCCCATATATATTAAGCATTGCCGTATAGCTCCAACTATCTGGCCTACACCGCTCTGACCCCTTCATGTCCTCAAACAGCCTCTCAGCCTCTTCCTCCAATGCAAGGTCTGCACACATATTCAACAACGTATTATACAATATCAAATCCATCGGCCAACCTTTGGAACTCATTTGTTTCCACAATTCCAAAGCATCTCGAGACCACCTAGCCTTGCCATAAATCTTAACAAGTACAGTTAACGTTTTCTCATTCGGGGTTAACCCTGATTCCACCATTTCCTGGAATAAACTCCTAGCTAAACCAGGCTTTCCAGCCTTACCCATTGCCTCTAACAATGTATTGTACACAACCAAATTAGGCTGCACATCAAGAGACTTCATCTCTTGCAAGACATACCTAATACCATCATAGTCCCCAGCTTCACCAAACATCCTCCCCAGCACAGAGAATGCAATGGGGTCAGGTTTCCACCCACTACCCCTTGCTCTCTCATACAGATTCAACACTTCCTCAACCTTGCCCAATCTGGCATACACATCTAGAATAGCAGAGTAAGTCACCTCATCAGGCATCAAACTTGTTTTATACATCCTCTCAAACCACTCCACAGCTTTATCAAAATGGTTACACTTTTTGGCACAAGTAATAAGGGTGCAGTATGTGATATTATCAAGCTCAATCTGATTGTTTATCATCTCACGTGCAAGCTCCTCTATGAGCTCAAACTGCCTCCCATACTTCAAAGACTTCATTGTGACATTGTAGAATATAGTTTCCAAGGGAAACAAATTCTGGGTCTTGATCCATTTCAAGAACAGGCGAGCTTTCTGCCATGGCCTCAAGCTGTTGAGTATCAAAAGTGCATTTTCTCTAGTGGGTGGATGTGGGATTTCTTGAAGAACAGACAAGAAAGCAGCTTCAGAGTTGTCACAGTCATTGAGCCTGTGGGCAAAGAGCTTGAGCTCTCTGACCTGAGGGTTGTATGAGTAAGAAGAGCGTTTGTGCCTCTGAAGGGAGAGCACAGAGCGTTTGGGCTTGGTGGGGTTGACCCAAGTGGACTTAGGCTTGGACAAAAGCTGGTTTTGGTGAGTGGTGGGTTTAGGGAGAGTGGTTGTTGATAGAGGCCTGAGCTGGTCAGATAAATTTGGGTTTTTCTGGGTTGGTTCTGGAGAGGGTTTTGGGGAAGACTTGGAAGAGTTACACAAAATGGTAAATCCTCTTTTGGTTGTTGTGTATTGTCTGAATGGAGAGTTGAAGATAATATTGGGTTTCTTTGTGTCTGAGACTGAGAGATGGACTGTAAAATGGACATCCAGAACTGAAGACAGAGAAGTAGCCATGAGAGAGAGAGACAGGGTTTAAGAAAAAAAATCTCCCTTCTTGTTTAACATAGATTTGAGGATATTTTTCACCTTATCCGAATTGAAGGCACCCTAAAATTATGACCCCAAAAAGATAAAAAAAATTGGGTTATAGATCCACCCCGAAGGGTGGGAAGCCTTAACCGGATGTGTAGGTAACAGGAAAGCTCGAAAGCCGTTCCCGTCCCTGTCAGGGGAGATGCCAACCATCTCTCCTTTTTACGAACACATTCTCTCTGATGCAATAGGATTGTTATAAAGAAGCAAACTTTCTTAGATGTTTGCAATGTGGGATTAGAATTGCAGTTGAGTATAGTGGGTACCATCTTTATGGATAAAATTACTATAGGAATTATAAATAAATAAAAAAGAATAACACATTCATAAAATTATTATTCCAACATGGGAGAATAATTCATAACAAAAACCGATTTACCTTTTATACTTTTATATTACAAATCGCCTGGTCAAACTCATGTGCCTAAAGTGAACCCCCAACCAAAACTACTTCCCAAAACCAAATCTACGCCCAAAACCAAATCGATGCTCATTGCCTAAATCGAACTCATGAACCCCTATATGAGATCGAACTCATGCCTAATCAAGAATGACCCAAACTCCTAAATCATATACAATAACCAAAACCAACCCAAACCCTTAAATCATATACAATGGCCAAAACCAACTAACTCTGTTTACTTTTGTTGAGTGCTCTAAAGCACTGAATAAAACAAGTGTTCAAAATTGATCATTTGTTTCTATTGTATTGGATTCAATGCGTTGAAATCCTAGACTCAAGCTAAATTATAGCACCTTTACTCACTTAACTTTTGCCAATCACATTGAAACCCCCAACCATCAATTAAGAACATGTTTAAAAAAATAAAATAAAAATCAATTAAGAAATCACACCTAATCAACTCCATTGTTGTCAGCCAAGAAACCCAACATCCACGTCACCTTTACGATGCCGCCACATCACTAAATCAAGATCACATTCAAGTTGATCTTGCTACTACCTTTCAAATCTCAAGTTGCCACCATTGGCCACGCATCATGCCATTAACGCACCTGAATTAAGCTCCACTTTCATCCACAAAGTGGAAGTTCCACTTGCAGTGGAAGAAAAGAAATATATATATATATATATATATATTTTTAAGGAGGTTTGGGTGGGAGGGTAGAAAAACAAAAAAAAGGGGGGGGGGGGTTATCACTATTCAAAAAGTTTGCAACTGTGAAAACACAAAATAGAAAATACCCTTAAAAACATCATTTTGGTGTTTTCTAAAAACTGTTATACACAAATATTTTTTAGTACTGGTTTTTAATTTTTAATTTTTTTAAGTATAATTTGAGTCCTGATTAGCTTGTTTCTTTTTGCATTTTAACTTAGTTACTAATTTTCTATATTGATTTTTAAAGCCTCACTATTTTTAGCTACAATTGTATTTTTGTCAACTTTTAATTAGTAAATTTTAGCAAAAAATAATCCATACTTACATTCAAACGCTTTAAACAAACTTATTTATTTATTTTCTTATTTTCAATTTTAAAAATAGAAAATAGTTCTTAAAAGACTTGAAGGGCAAAGAAACTCAACTAAGATGCCAACGTTAGTCTTAGTCTTAGATGTAATCGCATTAGCTAGAACTTTGATACAAGTAAAGCTAAGAAGCATTTAAGCCTTTACTTATCCTCTAACTACCTTGAAAAGTTAATCTAATTTTTCACGATTTGAAAAAAAAAATTATGGTTAATTTAATTCAAATAATGATCAAGGTGTCTCTACTAGAGAAAGAAATGCCAAAAAAACTCTATAAAAATTATAATTAGTTCTATACCCAATACAGTTTATGTGGGGTTCATCCTTCCAATTACATAGGTATGGTAATAAATCGGAGTTTAGTGGGTTTTTCTAATCAATCCAAGCCTAAGTTAGGGTTTGAGTTTTTTTTTTTTCAAACCCATTAAGGGTGGGTAAAGGTAGGGCTGTCCATCAACCCGTTAAGTCCGACCTGAAGACCAATGGGCGGATCCGATTGTTTATACGAGTTGAGTGCGGGTCAAATAAGTTTAATATTCGGTTTTACGGGTCGATTTCGGGTCCCTTGATTCTAACCCGTGTAAACTGACCCGTCCGACTCAAAATTTTTAAAAGGAAAAAAACGCAGGTTACACGCTTTTGTTTCAGAAAATTCTCACGGGTTTTCAGAGTATTCTATGTGAGCGTTTGGATAGCACTACTTTTCACTCAAAGTACAATTGCATTTTCAGTTTTTTTTTTTTTTTTTTTTTTTTTAGCAGCCGGACTTATTGACTTTTGGGAGAAAAAACACTGTGCATATACTGTTTATGCACTGTACATATACTGTTCACGCATTAAAAATATTAAAAATAGGTCCCATGATACTATTCATACATTTAAAAATTATTTTGCTACAGTATTTTGAGCAACATTCAGTTTTCAGCAACTTTCAGCAACAATAAGCTGTATCCAAACGGACCCTATATCTTTCTCTAATCTCTCACTCTCCCTTTCTCTGATATCTCTCTCAAATCCCTAACCTTGCTACCGCCGTTGCCAAGGTGAGCCTCATCGCTACCCCAAATTCGAGCCTCCTTGCTGACGTCGTCCAATTGGCCCTATTGCGCCTCGCTGATTCAAAGTTTTCGTTGCACTCACCATGTCTCTAACTCCACAAGCCTCCTCTAATCTACTTGAGGTATCCTCTTGAGACTCTGATCTGTGCAATTTTGATGGTGGGTTAGTTGAAAAAAGTTTTTTTTTTTTTTTTTTAAAGAAAACAGGAAATGCTTATTCCGACCCTTTGATTGTTGTTGACTTGTTGTTTTAAAAACTCGACTAGAAAGAAAGAGAAGCGTTTCAACTCGTATTTGATTGATGATAAATCCTGAGCCTGAGGTCACCAAATCCCCAAATATTACACTATAAAAATAGTTTCCGAAACTGTAAAATACTCCATTCTCTTCCTCATTCACACAATTGTATTCTTCACATTCTCACTCAGGTACATCTCTTTCTTTCTCTCTCTCTCTTTTCTTAGGATTGCAAAAAGATTAGGGCTTTGTCTTGTTCATCTTGTTCCTAATACCAAACTCATAAATTCCCACCATTTCTGAGTAATTTAGCTTCTGTTTGGTTCATGGGAAATCAAGGGAAAATAAACTTTAAGGTTAGATCTTTCTTTACATATCCTTTGTTTGGTTCTGTTGAAATGAAAAATTAACTCAATTTGACGTTTTCCACTATTGATCGACTAAAGTGGAGCCATTTTTAACATAAAGGCTTCAACTTTATTTTCCCTCCCTATTCTCGGTAACCAAACAGGTATCTAGGGTTTCAAATTCCAATTCATTATCTTAAAAATTTTACTTAGTTTTAGGTGTTTCGTTGATTGGATTGATGATCTAGGGTTAAGTTTCCATAAATTTGATAAATTCTTATTGAAAAATCGAACTTGTTTGTGGATTGTGTTTTAGATGGATTGGCAAGGGCAAAAGCTAGCAGAGCAGCTGATGCAGATTTTGCTATTGGCATTCGCTGTTGTTTCTTTTGGGACTGGCTATGTATTGGGATCTTTCCAGATGATGATGCTAATATACGCTGGCGGTGTGGTTCTCACCACATTGGTGATAGTCTAAGAAGCACGGGTGCGTTTCGGGACTCGGGTGCGAGTGCGGGTACGGGTGCGGGACTCGGCAATTTTTGAAAAAGGTGGGTGCGGGTGCGGCAGGACTCGGCGATTAAAAAATTATTAAAAATATTTTTATTTATATTTTTAATATATTGATAAGCATACTTTTTCACATTATATAAACATATACCAAATTTAATAACTAAAACATGATGTTCATAAATTAAATACAACCCACAAGATTAAAACTAAAAGTCTAAAACATTCCATGATGTTCGAAAATTAGAATACAACTCACAAGTTTGAAACTAAAACAAAATAAAAGATAATCAACAAGACAATCAAATACCAACATCATATCCTCAATATCAATTGCTTCACTTCGAACTTCACTTTCACTAGTAGTAGCACTAGTGCTAGCATTCCTAATAACCATGGCCTCCAACTTTGGCTCATCGAGTGTAAGGGCTGCATTCTCAAGAATTCCTGCTCCTCCATGCATGTTGCTCTCATTCCAAGAGTCTCCAGCAATATCCCACATCTTTGTTGTTGTATGTACATACTCCTCATTGCGCCTTGACAAGAGTCGAAGATTAGAATGCACATATACCAAATCCTCAGCGCGTGCAATAGTCATTTTGTTTCTTTTTAAGGAATGAATAAATTTGTATGTGCTCCAATTCCTCTCAGCGCATGAGGATGAACAAGGTTGTCCAAGAAGCTTAAGGGCAAGGGTTTGAAGAGTTGGAAATGCGGAGCCATGGTATTGCCACCAAATCAAAAGTTGTAAGGTCCACTTATCTGTCAAGGCTTCTAGTGAAGGAAACCTCCCTCTTGAAAATGTAGCAAACTCAGACTTCACCACCGACTTTAATTCATTCTCATCTTGAAAGTATCGATCCAAACACTTGCTCCTTTCCATAGAAATTTCATGATCCCGATGTGGAGGGATGCGTTTTGGATTCTCCGAAAGCCATTCAATGGAGTAACACCTAGTTAAAGATTAAAAAACAAATATAGATGAAACATGGGTTTTACTAGAAGGGTGAACTAAGGAAAATAGAAAATAAATGTACTTACTTAGGATTTAAGGAATGAGCCAAGCAATATAGTGGCGTACAATTTTTAGTCTATCGATCAATGAGTATATCATACACCACACCCCAAAATGAGCTATACTGATCATCTTCCAAGCCTTCGTGCCAATATATTACTGCCTTCACCTTCTCTATCATTGAATCCCACATCTCATACACAAGATGAAGACAAGGCTTATTTGTGTCGGCTATGCGTAGCATATCATAAATGGGTGCTGTGAATTCAAGGATATAATCAATATTATCCCACCGAAGATCACTTAGAATCAAATCTTTCACATTTTGAGCTTTTCCAACATCATCCTCCCTATAAGAAGCCCATTGGTCACTAATAGTCATGGCTTGAAGGAATCTTTTTATCAACTTCAACCTTTTCAGCATTACAACAACTAAAGCAAATCTAGTATCAGCAACTTGGAGCAATTTTAATGGACAAAATTCATTAAACATTGCCAATCTCATTGAATGGTTCATGATAAAAATACGTATAAAGGATGCATCATCAGCAATACGTGTAATCCAACTACATTTCTCATATGTAACTTCATTCTTTTTAGTGTTTTTTGCTGCACAAATATTCTTCAAAGCTAGATTGAGAGTGTGGACAACACAGGGTGTCCAAAATATTTTAGAATACTCACCTTCAATAAGAGCTCCAGCAGACTTCATCACACTAGCATTATCAGTGATGACTTGGACAACTTTTTCATGTCCAATCTCTTTTATAGCATCCTTCAACACCCAAGCAATATAATGTTTGTCTTTGAACTCACCTGACCCATCAATTGCCTTTATAAACACTGGTCCCCCATCTGATACAACCATAATATTAATAAGAGGCCTCCTTTGTGGATCTGACCATCCATCAGAAACTATACTTACACCATTTTCAAGCCAAGAGTCCTTAATTGGTTTCAAAAGTCTTTCAACATGAGCTCTTTCTTTTTGCAAAAGTGTTGTTCTCAAGGCATTGTATCTAGGAGGAACATAACCCGGAATGTTATGGGTAGCAGCATATGCATAGGAACTACGATAATATGAGTTTCTTGCAAAGTGAAAGGAAAGCCCACCGGTGTAAAACATCCTAGCAATTCTGCTATCCAAATCATGTTTAGCATTATTTTGGAATGCTTTCTCCAAAGTAGAATTCATCACCTTCTCCTCTTACCATCACCCGAATTTGTACTATCACTCCCTTCATGTCTCCGAAATGGGGAAATAGGTGCAGGCCCACGGCCTGGAGGAGGTAGGGGTAAGGGAATTTGACTTCTCCAATCCCTCTCTAACTTATCATTCTCAACTTGGTCATGCATTCGCTGCATTTCCAGCCTATGGCTTGATGTCACCTTAGGGCATGCTCTAATTCCTTTGCCAGAAATTTTTAATAAATGAGCCTTAACCCTAGAATAGGATCCTACATAAACTATACCCCAATAGTTACACTTAAAGTATGTGTTTCCACCTGATTTAACAGAGGCACTAGGTGGTTTTTCTACTTTAGTCACATACTGCCAAAGAGGAGATTCATCATTTGGCACTTCTTGATTAGATGAAGGTGAAGTTTTTGTGCTAGTAACTTCGTCCATTGCAAATTCAATAGATTCAATTTAACCTACAAATAATAACTATTAAGTATTAACTAAATAAATTAGTAATAAATCAAACCCAGTTCACAGAACACAAATCACAAATCACAACTCACAAATCAAACTAACTAACAAATCACAAATCAAACTATTAACTAACAAATAATAACAAACAAATTTAACCTACAAATAATAACTATTAACTAACAAATCACAAATCAAACTAAGATTGAATATGGTACCTGAGTTGAGAATGCGTGAGAGAGAGTTGAAGTTTGAATGGCTGTGTGGTTGAATGGTTGTGTCTAGACTCTAGAATGGCTGGGATGCACGGACTGAGTGAGTCAGTGAAGCAGCCGAGCAACTAGAGAGCACAGAGAAGAGAGAGGCGAGCAATAGAGATTGGAGTGAGGGAGGGTGTTTGGAGTTTTTGGATGAAGTGAAAGTGCGTGAGAGAGTTTTAGGTTTTAGGTTAAGTCAAACGGTGCGTTTTGCACCTTTTTTTTTTTTTTTTTTTTGAATTTCGGCCTGAACCGGCCAAATCGGCGATTTCGGCCGATACAGCCTAAACGGCTCGAGTCGGCCCGATTTGAGCCGCGTCGGCGTGAGTCGGCTTCACCACGTGGCAGGACGCGGCCCGACACGGGTGCAGCTCCCCAATTGGCCTTTCTTCAATCGCCACCCACTCAAGTGGTTGGACCCCAGTGTGGCCGAGAAGCATCCTAAGCCGCAACAGCAACAGGCCGTGAGTTCGAAGAAGAAACCCGCTAAGAAGTAGGTCAGTTCGACTGATCTATCTTAGTATAAGAAAATTTGCTAGGGGTTGAAAATCGATGTTTTTGTACGTTTGTTTTTCATTCCTGATATGGATAATACAGTGTAATTGATTGCCCTGAATTTTGGACCTTGAGACAATGGGTAGAAAGAATTTTCTTTTCTTGGTTTTGATCAGCTTTGCTAGTCTTTTATGTTTACTGATTTACATCTATTTCTCTTTTTATTTTGCCTTCCTCTTGGTCAAATTTCTGAGAAAAATTTAAATTTGCTCAAGTGATGATATATCTATGCGAATAGTGATGCGCATGATCGAGCTAGCATTGAAGATTTGATCACCATTGTAGTTGAAATATGATGACGGGGTGTTATTGAATTAACTTGTGTTGGTTTCATGTTATAAGATTTTATATGGCTCTACCCATTTTTCAATTTGGACGTTGGATGCTGGGGTTTGTTATTAATAATACATGTGACCGACCTTAACTAATCTATTGAAGGTGCATAGCCGACCTCACAAAATTGGGCTCAGTAAATTATTGATAGGGAGTCTTAACTTGCCAGTGAGCTTTGACGCAAATGGCCAAATATAGTGAAGGGTTAGGTTATGGGTTTAGGAGCCACTAAATGCATGTGTAATATAGGGCGTCTAACTCTCCAATCTCCAAAAGGAAATGCCCCCCTTTGAGCTTTTCTTTCAATGATATTGAGTCATTTAGTAAGAAGATGGTATCATGAGGCATCAAATAGGAGAATGTGGAATGTCCGTACGTGCCTTTTGGTACTTAGAAAAGCAGTGAAGCCTTAAGAAAACAATGATGACCCAAAGATGCTTGGTGGCTATGTTTACTCATTCCTAATTGCCTTATATACTTGGAAAAGATTGGATGATTTGAACATATCAAATTGACAAGTATGGTAAATGATGGATTCTTGCTTCTCAAAGGTGCAATATTTTCTTAAAATGTTTTGTGCTAGGTATGCCCCCCACGGGCTGTCCAATGTTGTAGAGATAGTTGTGCTCCTAGAGATAGTTGTGCTCCTAGAGACAACGCCTATCAGTTTTGGGTGCTTTTATTGTAAGTTTAAGTATAGCTAATTTGTTGGATGAAACCTTGGAGTGCATTCATTTTATGAAACACCAAGAATTGGATTATTGCTGTGGTTTGATCTCTTGTCTAGTAGTTAGGTTTTTGCTATGTTAACTTGCATATAACTGTAGATGTTTTATTATGTCACAATTTTTTATGTTGAGAACCATCTGATGGCAATTGAGCTTCTAAATCTGGATGCCATGCCCATGTGGCAAATTCTTGCCCTATGTGCTGTAGAAGAATGATAGATAATCTGTAGATTAATGACTGGTAGTAGCCATGTGAACACCTAGCTTCGGAGACATTTTGCTGTATAGTTATTGGTGGGTTTGTCATAGACTCCTCTGGGTTGACAATGTCATTTTTCTTGTCATACTCCTCTCTGCTTGGCATGTAAATGGGATAGAATATGTTTTTTGTGTTGACAATTAAGATGGATCATTCTGTCTCTAGCCAATCAACAATTATAAAAATGGAAATGATTGGACCTTCTGTTCTAGGAGTAATAGCCTCTCATCTAATTGCAGCAGGAACTTACCCGGGGTGGGCACAGTGGTCAAAAAGCAAGCATGGAATGTGCTATCATATTAATACTGTTCACTTATTTTATGAAAACATTTATCTTTCTCTTCCTTCCCCTTCGGCGGTTGGTTCTCCGGGCATGGAGGAAGCCAAGGGGAGAAAATAGTGTCAAAACAGTTTCATTTGATTCTAGTGTAAGGGCATTAGGTCCAAGGGAATTACAAAATATACACATCTAGTAATTTGCTCTACTTTCCTAAATCTGAGCCTGTTGGTTCATCACTTTTTTGCTTACCTTGCTAAGGAATGGCTTTGGTGTAATGAAACTGAATGTATTGTCAATTGTGATTCCAACTGTTTGTACATAACTTGCATTGTCAAGAGTTTTGTTACAATCAGTTGGTTGGGAGTTGGTTACTAGTTACGGTTAGAAGTTGTTACATTCAAATTAGTCACACCAACTAACTTCTAGACCAGCTTGTATAAATATTGGGTATGAGCATTAGTATTGGTGGAGGCAAATTGCTAAAATGCTAAATTTACCAACCAAATATAACAAAAGTGGGCTGCATCAGTGGAGGAAGAGCCAAAAATTTTGGCTGTTGAGCTACAATGCACACGCAGAGATTGCATGTGTATTGTAGCTCAGATGTTACAAAAAAAAATATTTTATTAGGTTGTTTATATTATTGTGCTGTATATATTATCTTATTGTGTTGAATGTCTGATGTTGGATGTTTTGTGAAGTGAGGTAGTAAAATAAATAAAGTATTTTTTTGTGGTGCCAAATTACTAAATTTTTGCCACCACCAATGGTGACGCTCGTAATGAATATCAATAAGAAAACCAGTCCTAAGCTTATTCAGATTTTCCTCTCATTCTTCTTACCCCGAATCAGTCAATCCATTATCTTCCTTGGATTCCACAGGACCCAAGGCTACAGATAACCATTACACTTGTTCACCACTAAAATATGTATGGAGCGTAAAGTCATAATCATTGTGGAGGGCTTATCTCCTCCCCTTCTTTTGGTATCTTAAGCTTTTAATGAGGCCTGGAATTAGCAACTTTAAAAGGGTAGGCACTAAATTGAAATAAAGAGAATTGTATCTTGTAAGGTGAGGAACTTTTGAAGGGATTAAACTTAGTGTTGTGATGTATGAAGACGTTTAAAATTATTAAAACATGTATGATATATCAACCAGCTTCAGAACATTTCAGGAGCTTCACCTGCAAGCCTTGGATAATTTCTAGCCATGAACAGGACAATTTTCGAGATTTTATTGGCTAAGCTGTTAAAGCAATTTGAGGACTTTATCGCAGCTTGAGGTCTTATATGCACAGCAAATTGGCTTCACAAACGTTGCTTAACATCTGTGAAAACCAACTGTAGAGAGGAAAAATTTTTGACCTATTACAAACTGACACATTATATTACCAAGTCCACAAAATACAACCAATTAAAAAGTGTCACGTATTGCTATTAGGTTTTGCTATCACTACTCAAAAACCGACAAAAATTTTATAGGTTGGGAAATTTTTCGACCTATCACAAACTGACACATCATATTACCAAGTCTACAAAATGCGACCAATTACAAAGTGCCACGTGCTGCTATTAGGTTTTGCTATCATTACTAAGAAACCAACAGAAATCTGCCAAGTGTCATTGAAATAGGGGCATAAAATGCATGTAAAAACCAATCACACATCAGCGCATATAAGCAATGACATAAGTAGCCTAACGCGTGTAAGCAATGACACAAGCAGTCAAATTGCGTGCTGACATGTGTCACCTTGAAAATCAAAACATTTCGGCCAATCAAAAGATGCCTTGTATCTTGGAGAAAAAGTCTTAAAGCCCCTCCAATCAGGCTGTTACATGTGTCACCAATCAGACTCCACCACGTGTCATTCACCCACCCCTAAACTCCTATAAATAAAGCCTTCTTAAGGCATTTCTACACAAACCAAGACATCCAGAGCACAATCAACATTAGAGAAGATTCAGAAGCACTCAGAAGTACAGAAGCTCTGCAGGAATCAAGCCTCAAAGCCTTCAAGAATTTCAACCTCAAAATCGAAGAACATTCAAAGCAGAATCATCCAAACTATCTGCCTAGATTCTAAAGTTTGCTGGAATCAAATTCAAAAGCCTTTAAAAACCTTAACAAACCATAAATCAACAAAGCTCTACAAATTCAAGCCTCTAAAGCGCTGAAGAACTTCCAACACAAACTTTTAAAGAAGAAGAACGCACGAAGAACACAAAGAACGTGAAGAATAGAGAATTTCTAACAAGCTCATAGCTAGAGATTCATTGTAATTCCTTTTCAAAGATCTTCGATCCATTCCTCAGCCAAATTAAAGGATATTTTGTGTTCGAATCAAAATCACATTACCACAATTCCAATCAATAAGTCTTGCAACGGAGAATTGTACCACATATTCATCAATACAAATTCGCATTTGTGAAACTATTTTACTTGTTTGATTTATTTCAAACTAGAAATTTAGTCGTCTACACCAACTTTCACAATGCAAACAGAATACGTATGCTTTCACAATGCAGACACAAAGGAATATATTTTACAATTTAGTAATCCGCAAATGATAAGAGTTTTCTCTTTTATTTCGGAGACTCCTATGAAAGTATTGCGTGCAGGAATGAAATTCATCGATCCATACTAAAGTCCTTGTTCACATCCAAGGCAAGTATGTCCAAAAATCTTGATATAAATGTACATTGCCCCCCCCCCCCCCCTCAACTGAGGGTTACATGTGAAATTCCCACGCCTGGTAAGGGGTTCCGCATTTGTGGGGGGTATACTTTCATGAATGATTGATATTACATGCAATGGTTACACAATAAGAAAGGGCAAAATGCATTTAGGATTTCAATTCTTCCCCATACCTTCGTAAGATTTTCATATCTGCCAAATTGACATGTGACTAACTTTTGTTCTCTTCTGACTTTTGTTCTCTTTTGGGACAGAAAATTCACATGACCATTTAATGACCACATTAAAGAAGATTCACCAATTGATTCGTGTCAATATGGCTGATATGGAAACTTTAAAGAGTTCTAAGAAAGAATTGAAACCCTAGGGGTGTTTTTGCAATTGACCCAAATCCGTGCACTGTTTTTGCATTTTGGGCCAATGATAAATTTCCCAATCACCCTACTAAAAAAAAAAAAAAAAGAGGTGTGGGGGGAAGCTAAATAATTGTATGTGACGTTAAAAAGTGGAATTTGCCCATGCCAAACCCCCAACTATTATAGCAATTGTTATCCCCAAACGACAAAAGGTTAAAAATCCATGGAGGCATGGAAAACATAACATTGGACTCCTGGAATTTTGCAAACAAGACTTGTTCAAGAATGGTTCATCAAAATATAGAAGGCTTTAAAGATGCATATACAACAAACTGGACTGATGCAAGATCTGCATTAAAGATCAAGCATGAAAAGGTGAACATTGCATTAGTTGATTAGCTCTACATGTCAAATCTAATTAACTGCCATCAAAAAAGATTTTGCCTCCAGTTAATCAGAAAGTTAAATCTAATTAGTCTCTCACTAGCCTGTACCGGTAAATTCAGTTTAACTACCAAGAGAAAAAGGGTTAAGAAATTTATTATTTATAGTATAAGATGTACGGCAGTTAACTTCCTATTGATTTTC
Source organism: Quercus gilva (assembly GCA_023621385.1). Taxonomy (NCBI): domain Eukaryota; kingdom Viridiplantae; phylum Streptophyta; class Magnoliopsida; order Fagales; family Fagaceae; genus Quercus; species Quercus gilva. The sequence goes on from CM042484.1 coordinate 34,582,112, forward strand.
CTTCGTTGCCCTCAGAATCAAATCATTTTCCATATCTAAGTTGGCATCATCATCAAGCTCATCCAACCTATCTAGTATTGATTGGTTGATGCTCTTACGAGATGTTCGCCTATGCTTCTTAGGCTCCAAACGCGGTTCCGCTTGCTTAACACCCATTTCTCCAACCTTGAACTTGCAAACAAGATGATTCATTTGGAATAACTAACGAAACTAGTAAACTTTGTGAAAAGTATTAACATACCAGTAACAACCAAGTAGAAATACAAGTACAAGACGAATTAACACTATGGCGGGAGTTTACCAGAGAGAAGGCTAAAGAAATAATTGAAAATCCATTAGTGCTTTTTTCTTTTTCTTTTTTTTTTTTTTTTTAAATTTAATAGTAGCAAGTTATGCACACACCCAAATCCCAATGTTTCTTGAACCAATGATCTCAACCTCCATCCCATTATTATGGGAGAAGGAAGTCCAGTTGAGCCATAGCTTATAGGCAGAAAATCCATTATAGATAATTCACATTAATACAATAAATTTGTACACTTTTTAGGACTAACAAAAACTTTGATAATTATCAGGTTGCAAGCATAATGCACCATTCTTAACAAAACTAATTAAAGAATAAACTCAAAAGGTTTAATTACCCAGAAAATTTTCCAGGGTTGAGTTTTTCACACCATATAGATATGCTACGTACAATAAACTAATCAAAAGGCAATTTATCAAAAAACAATAATCAAAAGGCTACATGAAGACCCATACAATATAACTGGTTGACAAAAAAAAAAAAAAAAAAGTGATGAACAAACTAATGGTCAAATAAAATGTCAATGATCATAATGGTGGAGCCTCTAGCCAATATTTTGCTATCACAATGAACATTACAAAATGCTCCAGAGGAGGTTTTTACACCATAGAATATCAAACCTAATAGTTGAGCACATACCAACATGACAAATGCTCATTAAACTCACTCCATGTACAATTTGAACATACCTTACATCACCCTCTCTTTTGGTTCCAAATGTCCTCAATTGGAATTCCTCCTTGATTCTGATTTCATCAAGAAGTTGAAAATAGTATGGGTATCTTTCCCAATCCCCTTTCACAACACACCCTGGTTCACCGAGATGCAAGCAATTATTGAATGAACATTTTGTGGGCTCATTGTCAATGAGCATCTTCCAGATCTGAAGAGAGTAGTTAAAAGAAGCCATTAGTTGAAACATACAAATGTCCAATCAGGTTCACCATTTGATTTGCAAGAGTAGAAGAAACTAATGTAAATAAGTCAAATGAGGTACATAGTGTCTCACAAACAGCGCAGACCTCAGGGAAAGCCTGTGCAAGGGATTGTTTTGTTACTTTCATCAAACTTGGCTGGTTAAACCCGAGAGTATCAGCAAGATAACCCCTTCCTGATAATGGAAGCAAAGAAACATGGCGAGTAGTATGCTTCCCTCTACCGCTTCGAGTTGACACTTCCCCAATACGCTGTTCCTCAAACCACTTGCTACCCAGAATCTGAAAGAAGTACATTAACAAAGGTGGAAAATATACCAAGATCACATGCAAACACAAAGAAAAGATATTAAGAAAATGAAGATATGAAGCAGAAAGATATCAAACCTACAGTTGGACCAACAATTACAGTTGTCTGATCTTTCAAAATAAATGCAAGAGCATCAAGCCCAAATTTAGAGTCAACACTGCAAAACACTGGTTCATAGCCCCAACTCTGTAGCCTAGTCTTCCATCCAACTAGTGTTTGCACACGCCATCAAAGGCTAATAAAATTCGGACAAATAGCTGGAAAAGAAAAGAGAACGATGAACAATTTTTAGTAACGGGAGAGCAAAATATGTAGCTCACTGAGAATGTTTTCACATTCAAAACAAGTTCCAGAGATAGTAGTGGCTTCATAAAAGAACTTTTAGAAACTATATATTGAGAAGTCATCAACCAAAGCAGCAGATTAGGAATTGCAAAACTTCCCCGCCCTACTAGCTCTGCACTGCCCCATCCTACCTCACTCAGGTTTTCCCCCCTATCCTGAAGAGATGATGGGGCGGGGACAGATTTTGCTCGAGCCACCCTATCTTACCCCATCCCACCTCGAATTTGCATATATTGTACATATACTAATACCATCATCTCCAAAACACTTGTAGTCTCCCACTTTTAGCACTCTCACGACTACCCATCCCCTTTCCCTCTAATTAGGGATGTCAAAATAACTTCAACCCGCCCTACTCTCGTCCCGAAGAGAAGAAGGGAAGGAAATGGGGCACCCATGATTCAACCCCACCCTACCCCGCTACCATCATACAACCAAGGTTTCACAGGTTTTCAACTGAAGAACTATATTTAGCACTTTTGCCAAACTACTTGCATTTTAAAATATATATATTAAAATTAAAACCTCCAAAAACAAATATAAGCCTAAACTCAGTGAAGCATCAAGGACAGCATTACTTATAAAATTTTCTTCTAAATCGCGATTCAAAGCTAAAACCTAAACTCAAATGCAATGCAACTGTTATATTTTTCACACCAGAAATGAACAAAAACAAACTAAGACTAAGCTATTTAAAAAGCTAACCTCTTCATCCACAAGTTCCGACTTGTTCAATGCGAGTGTGAGCGAAATTCCAGCGGACTCAGCCTCAACAAGAAACCTAGTGAGCGCAGAAGGCTCGAACCGCAGCTACTGCAACGAGAACAACACCAAGAAATGGTCCACATTAGCCATCGGAGGGTCCAAAATCTCTGAGCTCTTCTAAAACACGTTCTCAATCATGCCCTTACGGTCGAGTCGGTTAAATATCGGTTTCTTAGCCTCAAACCCGCCAACCAACCCGCCGTTTTCGGGTTTAGGGAGCAGACACCCGCAGTCGACCGGTCACCGGCGTCGGGTCGACCGGTTCTCGGGCTGGATTAGACGTTTTGGGTGGGTGGGTCGGGTTCCAGTTTTGTTTGGACACCCCTATTTATGGCTACGAATCCTAATTATAGTATTAATATGGCTACAAATTTTAAAAATTTAACTGTTAAAGCATCCACAATGGTTTCTTCCATTCTATCCTATTTTACGATCTCAAAAAGTTACTTTATCAATTATACCATACCATTTTATAATACTCCCAGCATCCTAACTTTTATTTTCTTATACAATACATTAAAATAATATATTTATACAATAAAATATATTTATGTCTCTCTCTAATTTTTGTCTTTCTTACCCCCCCTTTCTCTCTCTCTCTCTCTCTCTCTCATCACCTCCATCACCATCGTAAAGACCCAAAACCCCAACACAGTTTATCAAAAAAAAAAAAAAAACCCAACACAGAAACTCATCCCAAATCCCAAGCAAACCCACAGCCACGCCAATCTCACTACCACAACAACTACTAGACAGCCACTAACCCAGTCTTCAAGCCGCCACCATCGCCATTCCCCTATTTCTGTCGTCACCCGTTGCCGTCTCTATTCATCCCAAACCCATCTGTTCTCACCAACTCTTCCTCCTCCTCATCATCATCACCATCTTCACTGAAACCCACTACCAAACAAACCTAGCAAACACCGAAACCCACCATCAAACCCATCGGAAAAAATCACAACCACCGGACCTAAATCCAACCACCTAAATGCCAACCCAAACACCACACAAACGCCACCCAAATCTGACCCAAACACCGGAAACCCATGAACAAACCCATAGAAACCCGTGAACAAACCCACACCGGAAACCCATGAACAAACTCACGACCTCCACGCCTCCACCATAGAAGCTGATTGAGCCTCCACGCCGTTGCCTCCATGCCATTGAAGAAGAGAGAGTAGAAAGAAAGAGAGAGAAAGATAATGAAAATTATGAAATAATGAGAGAGAAGAGAGAAGAACCAAACTGATTAAAAAAAAATTTGTTTTTACCATTGAGCTACAGTGCGATTCTACATTTAGAATCGCACTGTAGCACAATTGTTTTTTTTTTTTTTTTTGCTCCAATAGTTACATTTTACAAGTTCTAATGGAGTGAGCATTTTGGGCCTGAAAGCTAAAACACCCTTACATTTGGCATTCCCCCTTTTCATTGTTGATGCTCTTAGGTTGCATGTTCCTTATGTTCTTAACATGTATGTCAAATTTTGTTTAACTTGTATATTATTTAGTATTTGATCCATAAACTAATTTTTTATGCATAATTTAATACTAAAAACTTGAAATTTAAATATTTGATTGATAACAAGTTTTTTTTTTTTTTTACAAGATAGAAATTGTATTATAGCCTAATTTAAGTATATATGTGTTTAAAACTCCTTTCTAGAGACTTGAACTCTGATCCTTGCCCCCGATATCTCACAAACACTTATACTAGTAGAGTGATTATCACGCTAAGAGTACATGGTGGTATTAATGACAAGTTATTGATCTTTAATTTTCTTGAAATTTTGCAAGTATGGAGGATAAAATAAGAAAATGCAATCTAATATTGAATTTGTCAAAATTCACATCTAGTAAAGAAATATAAGAAGAGTTTATAGACAAACTTTATTTGTTCGTTATTATTGGGCTTAAAATTCCCACTTATGAATTAGTCATCATTATTGAATAAAACTAGGGAAATAACAAAAGTTCACAACAATTTCAAAATATTCTTAAAATAGCCCATCACTTCATGTATAGGCCCACCACAATGTGAGATGGAGTATAATTTTTTTTAATGCTAATTTGGAAATGTTGTAAATTTTTATTTTGTTCCCAACATGACTCATATTTTTGTTTCCATTCTGTTTTGGGTTGAAGGAGAAATTGAGAAGGTTGAGAATTCGAGTTCGAGGAGTGAGAGAAAGTGGAAGGCAAGTAAGGCAGCAAATGAGATTGACAGCAATGAAGAGTTTAGGAATTGTTCCTAATGACATGTGATGAGCCTGGTAATTTTAGCTTCAATTTTTTCTGTTAATACTGAGATTTGATCAGATCAGTTGCCATTGAACATATCGTTCGCTTTGCATGTATTAGAACAAATCCTGTGGCTTCTTAACTTGCTCTGTTTTTAAAGTGGTAAACATACTTGGTGCTCTGTCCTGTGACCTTTTTAGACATATATAATGTACAGACTCTTGGATTTTTTTTTAAGCAAATGACCGGATTCCTGGGAAAGATAATATTGACAATAGGGTCTTGGGATTGATTCTTAAAATTAGATTGAATCATATAATCAGATTGAGTATACCTTCTGTTAAAAGAAAACGAAAAAAATAAAAACCAGTCATAATATATGTCAAAGAATAAGATAAAGTAAATTTTGACACCAGTTACTTTTGAAATGCAAAATTAATAAGTACCAAATTTAGAGCATCAACAATGGGCCTGTTATATGCCAAATGTAAAGTACATTTGGCATACAGGCCCAAAAATTGATCCACAACTGGAAGGCCATATCGCATGTGCCAAATTTTTTTTGAGATTTAGCTACAAGACCGTCTCAAATGTAAGATGGTACTGTAGCTGAATGGTATAAAAAAAATATATATATATATATATATATATTTTAATGCTTCCCTTTCGTAAAAATAATTTTACTCGGCAATTTCTCTCTCCTCTCTCATTTTTTCTCTTTCTTTTCTCTCTCTTCCTTCTCTCTTTCTCATCCTCTCTCTCTCTCGCCATTGTTAAGCTTCTCTCAGTTGTCTATGCCAGATCGGAGCTCACGCCGAATCACCAAGCCAAATCGGAGCTCACGCCGAATCGGATTTCTAGATCAGCGTGGTGGCAAGGCTAGTGGCGTGGCTGAGATGGGCGTGGTGCCTAGAGGTCAGCGCGATGGACATCGGCGTGGAGATCTATGTGGAGATCGGCATAGAGACCGACGTTTGGTGGGTTTGGTGGTGTTGACATGGTGGCCAGTTTCTAGGTTTGGTGGCAGGCGTTTGGTTCTGGTCTTTTCTCTGGATTTGGTGGCCGGCATTTGGTTTGTGTGGTGTTGATGGGCGGAGAGGGTGGTGGTGGTGGTGTTGATGGTCAGAGGGTAGTAGGTGCAGTGGCGTGGTTCTGGTCTTTTCTCTGGTTTTTTTTTTTTTTTTTTTTTTTTTTTTTTTTTTTTTTTGGCATTGACGGTAGATTATGTGTTGCCGGTGGTGGTGGTGGTGGTGGTGTGCAACGGTGGTGGTGATTGTGGTTCTTGAATAGAAAGAAAGAGAGAGAAAGAATAAATAATGTGTTGTATTGTATAATGGTAATTGTGAGATATATTATTTTATTGGGTAGAAATATTATTTTAATGAGTAGAATTGAAAAATAAAAGTTGGGATGTTAGGTGTATTATAAAATGGTATGATATAATTAATAAAGTAGCTTTTTAGGATGGTAAAATAAGATGAGATATGAGATCCAGATGTGGATGTGAATGCTCTAATATATGAACAAACGATCAATTTCAGAGTTCAAAATCACAAGTTCCAACTTCTAACACCACAAAATCCCAAAATGGGATTGATTTTTCCTAAATGTTTCATTTCAATTAGAGTTTGGTTGGGAATAGGATGCAAATTCTTTAGCAACTAGACTCTAAACCTATTTGGCATCATTTTCAGCATTTAGCTTTAAGATTTTATTTTATGTACAACTTTTTAAAACTTCATTTTTTTCCCGCATTTCCTCACTTTTTCAAAAAATTTCAAGGTATAAGTATATTTTAGCACATTTTCCACAAAAAAAATTTCGGCAAAAAATTAAATAAACTGTTCCTGATCGAAAGAGAGGCAGCCATTATGCTATTGATTTTACAATATCCACCAAGTGAATGAAATTATTATTATTTTTCTTTAAAAAAATAAATAAACACTACTGTGCGTCTGAATAAATTAACAAATACTCTTTTTCTTTCTTCTCTCTTCCTCTTGCTTAGAAACCAAATGGAGCATTAGGCAGTATACATACAAATCAGAGGACAAAAATTTCTAGAATTTCAATGACTAGTCTCTTAAACAATGCAACAAATAATCATTACAAAATTTAGGTACACATAACCGTAGCATCTATTATCTCTCATTATGAGGATCCTTTAAGTGTAGGATCCAGCAATTCTCTAATATGACTCTCAACTTCCTTTCTGACAGGGTTAGGCAGCCGTTCTACCACCTCGGCTCCAAATGAGAAGAGAAGAGCTTTTCTAGCTGTCTCTAAGTTGATGCCACGTGCCAAGAAGTAGAAGAGTTGGCTTTCTTCTAAGTCACTTATTGCAGCTCCATGGGAACATTTGACATCATCAGCAATTATTTGGAGATTGGGTTTGATATTCACAGTTGCACGAGGTTCAAGGAGCAGGCTCCTTGTTAATTGTCCTGCATCTGTTTGTTGTGCATATCTGCGTGATACAACAAGAATAAAATTGATATATAGCATGCGTAACTCTAATTTTATTGACTCCACATATTAGCCTGTATCTATCAGCAAGCAACTGATAATTGGATATGAAAGCATTAGATCATACATGAAATGAATCACAAACCTAATCCAGTCAGTAACATAATTAGCTGTTATTTTAGTGTCAACTTCAATTTAAAAAAGAAAAAAGATAACCCATAGAGTTTTAGGGTTTTAGACTTATAGTAGACAATGAGGGGCAATAGCTCTCGACAACAGTCACTTGTTATGAACTAAATATGATTGCCACTATGGATGTAATAGCATATAGCAGCAACAATTATGGGGAAAAAAAAAAACGAAAAAGCACTCATTATAATTTAAGCAATCATTTAAAACAGAATTACCTGTTGACTTTTATATTCCCATCAAATACAGCTTGTCCTTGAGAATGAGCCACAATGCACTTGTGAAGTTGTCGAGAATAACCTCGTGGATGGTCCATGACTAGTCTACTATGTAGATCTTGTGTTTGATCACTGACAGACAAATGCAACGATGATAACTCAGTCACTGTCTCTGGGCCCAATTGCTGAATATGGACATTGTGTCGGCTCAATTTTCCACCACTGCTTACCTCTACAAGCTCATATGTACTAGCTGCTTCCTGTAAACAATCAACTTAGAATTACTGATCTACCATTGCTGGAGAAATTAAATCATACAAATTGACAGACTTGTGACATAAGCAGTAGGTATTTACAAAGGTTAGGAACTCATTGTTCAAGTCACATCCTACAGAGAAATTCATAAACATGAGGTTTACCAAGATTAGAATGCAACATATCTAGCAAGCATTAAATAAAATATTAATACAAGTTGATGAAATACTTTCTTTTTATTTATTTATTTATGAATGACCATAAACTTTAATAAATCACAACAATCCATACAACAATCAGTTAATAGGCAAAGCTGCAAAAATTGCAGGAACACAGCTACATACAAGCAAAAAACAAACAAAAATACAAGCCAGCAAAAAAGAAAAACTAAAACCAGGGCCAGCCTATAGCAAAATCTGCCCCACCTACCCTTTTAACACTGAGCAAGGAATGCCCCACAAGTTGCAAAGAATTTTGTTCTGTGAGCAGCATGTAAACTTCCTGCAGTAACCAATCCTAGCCTTTACATCCCATTTGAAAGCATGAATATCTCAACTGGAACTTCTTCCTTCTCCCGTAATAATTGGTTGGCAGGTCAGGTCATGGCTTCAAGGCCCACTGGATGTGTGTATCTTACCAATTTGGAGGGGAAAAAAAAATGCTTTCTTAGTCATGATGATTTCATTAAATATTCTCACATTTCTTTGGAACCAAATTATATTGCAGCAGCACAAGCAACTTAGCAGATTACAGATTTTAGAAACTTTCCATTCAAGTCCAAACACCCCATTGAGGGGTTTCAGACCATGTCTGCCTTCTTAACCAAAGAATGCCATATCCTCATGGGGAAAGGGCATTCAAAGAAGATGTGATCCCTGGTTTCTACACAGCCCCTACAGAAAACACACTTATAGTCACCTTGATAACCCCATTTCAATAGTCTATCCAAGGCAGTCAATCTATCTCTGATAGGTAACCAGCAGATAAAAGAATGTCTTGGTATATTAGATGAATGCCAAACCAACCTCCATCAACTGGGAGCTTAGATCTTATTGCCTCCCAGGTTTTAGCACAACTAAAAATACCAGACCTAGCAGCAGACAACTCCACAGAATCTTTCTTAGCAAGACTAACCTGGAGCTTCGGCCTGAATCTCAACCAAAGCATTAGACCTTGCACGCAACCAGCATCATATATAATTCCAAAATCATGCTAGGAAGCAAGGGGCCATCCTCCTTGCCCAATTTTATGCTTTAGAAACTGCCTAGCAAGATTTCTAAGTCTATAAGTAGACTCCTCCATACCCACGTAGCATCTTGTGGAAAATTTATATTTTATAGCCCAATTTTATGCTTTAGAAACTGCATAGCAAGATTTCTAAGTCTATAAGTAGACTCCTCCATTCCCACGTAGCATCTTGTGGAAAATTTATATTTTATAGCCCAATATTCTTGTGGAGTATATCATGCTAAAATCCTATTATGCTCATGAAATAAAATATTATGTCTCCAAAAGCACATTTGAGGTAATGGAAAAACACTAATAACTCTAAAACAAACAAACAAACAAGTATAAACCAAAGATTGACAAAAGCACACATTCACAAATGCACATGCACATGAGACGATATGAAATAAAGAAAGGTGCACAATCAACTAAGTGATCTTACAGACTTTGTTGGACGATATGCCCAAGTCATGTGTGGTCAGTCCTATAATGATCTAGGAAATCAAGCCAAAAGACACTGTTGAAACCTACATCTACATGTTTTTTTTTAATAAATATCAACCGTATCCACATATGTGGAGGTGCGCGCTTTCAAAACCTATATCCGCATAGCATAGTCATTTGTTACAAAATCAACTCCAGGGTTGTTTCATAAATATCAACTGCACTAAAAATGAGACAGCGGAGGAAATGAAGTGGATGCAAATTTTCTCAAACCAGAGCTGAATACTTGTAGTAGCATTTCCCTAGTAGTCCCTATAATAGGCTAAAGTTTAAGCTTTTAAATCTTTTGCAATAAGACATGTTAAATAGCCGACATAATCACCAGTAGAACTGAGCACAGCAGATTGGGAATTCATTGCAAATTCAATCCAAGAAAAAGATGAGATGAAAGAAGACACTATTTTCTACTAAAAACGACAAAGTTTATGATGCAAGTACCAATTTCTTACAGTTGCATCCAGCTCTCTTAAAAGCACAAAATGGAAGCAACCCAAAAAAGAGGCTTCAATGGTTTGGGATGTATGATAGATCTCCAACCCTTCAACCAAAAAAAGAAAAAGAAAAATAATACACAATTTAGCCATCCAAATTCAAGAGATTCCACTTGAGAAATATATTACAAGAAAAAGCTCCGAGGAATATATTTTTTCAGAGATCTCAAAAGAACAGGTTTTACATGAGCTTAGGAAATAGGAACCCTCTGATGTAACTGTTGCTTCTGTTGCATCACCTTCAGGCAAGATAGATTGGACTCTCTAAAACATTTCCCCACTTTTCTTATACATATTTTTTGATAATTCAATAGATATAATGACCGAGGGGGGATTCAAAACTTAGATATCTCCATTAGAAACATTAGGAGGTGCTAGTTGAGCTACAAGGCCCTTGACCCTTTTTTCTTATACTTGAGTAAAGTATTATTGTATATCTTATATTTCTGTATCATACATTTGTTCTAAAAGTTCTACTGCTTCAATTTGTTCTTCTCATTATTATAGATTTTAACATTCCCATTTTGCAATTCTGAATATCAGAAGCACCTCAATTATTTATCTAGTTACAAACTGCATATCAAATGATGAGTCATCTCAAAGTTCATTACTAGCCTAATACTGAGTCCAATACCAACACTAAAACAAAAAGCCATTGTTTTGAATCTAACAACATATAATAGCTTAGTACCTTATAAATCCCTCGCGATAGTAATAATTTATAGGGATTCCTCCTGAATCTGTTATTGTATTTTATTTTATTTTTTAATTTGAAAATTTCAACCAATTAAATCAAAGTAGCATGCTAGCTAAAAGAAACCACCTATTTCTTTTCTCCCAAATTATTCATAGAAGCAAATATGAGGAGGCCTATGAATCCTTGAAAAGTATCAGCTATATCAATATAACCCAAATTAGCCATGGAGAAGAAAGAGGACAACAGGGTGAAGAAGAAAGACGCAATGAGGTCTATAGCTTGCAGCTTTAAGAAAGAAATAATCTACATATATATATATATATATATATATAATCCGTAGTCCAAACTAGTGCTCAATTGTAATAGGAGATTTTGCATGCCAATTGCCAAATAAACTTTGTGGAAGAAAAGAAGCAAATAATTGAAATACTTGTGTGCTTGCTAAAAGGTCCATTTTGTTTGAGGGCCTGCCAGCGTGCACAAATCAGAGCACATGCTTGCATAGCCACCGAGAAATAGTTCAAAAATCCAATGCAATGGCTTCTCAACTATTGATGACCCAACTTAAATGGAGCTCTTATTCTGTCCACATCCTTTTTCTTTCTATTAATATTGCAGTTTCTTTTCAATGACCTTGATGATTAGGTTTAGCCCTAACTTAGAATTATTATTTTCCATAAGCACATTACAATCTCATTTGAACTTCAACCATTTTTAGCAATACCTATCCTAATTCCTCAAAGAATTTTTCAGTTTTAAGCCATCCAGAATCATATGAGAAGGCTTTTCAAGAACACGTTAATAACTAGTCATTTTAACAGACCACAATTTCAATCATATATAAACAAAGATATGTACATCTTGATGATCCATGTTTTGCCCCATGTTTAATGACTTCAGAAACAAAATACAATAGATGATGGCATAGAAATGAACATCATTCTCATTCCTAAATAGATATTACAGATGAGCTCTGCAGACTACTTTTAATAATTTAAAAAAGAACAAGAAAAAAAAAAAAGCCAAGAAACAGAACTCACCTGCGTAACCGATGTCCACTTTATATGAGCAGCATTCAAAGACTGCCTCTGAATATAAGAATGCCTAACCTTTCCCCCTTCTCCAACCGTCACTTCCAAAACCGAATTCGCCCAATATCTATTCTGTCCATCCTTACCCAAAAACTCCTCAATTATACCAATCTCCCCTCCCCTCTCCACCAACACAAGCACCCTTGGATTTGATACAGGCAATTCATTCGACCCCTCGTCGCAACCCTCAACTGAAATGTACCTCAAACAAACAGGATTCTCTACCTTACACCCCGCAGGAACATACACTACTGTCAAATCTGGTGCACCAATCCCATTAATAGACCAAAACAAGTCACCACAATCTGAATTACTCACAAATTCACTCACCCTTTTCATAATACTCACTTCAGAGAGCTCCAACAAGCTCCCAACAAAAACCCCATTTGGCAATTCGGACAAATTCACTGAATTTACTACATAGCCATCGGCTACAACAAGATTGGGGAACTGGGTGTTTGACGAAATGCCTGAGAGAGCTGAGGAGTGAGGAGGGCGTGGAATTGGGTGGATTTGGGAGTGTCTAATGAAGGAGGTGTCTGTAAAACGAAAGGGCTCGTCTTTGCGGGAGGGCCAAGGGGTTGATAGAAGGGTCTCAGAGGAGGTGTCTCTGAGCTTTTGGAGAGGTAATGGTGGTGAAGAAGAAGAGGGGAGCGAGTCTTCAAGGGTTTCTGCCAGTTGGAGAACAAAGGGGTCAGAGAAGGTTGGGGAAGGTTGGAGAGAGACCCTGGTTTTGGTTCTGGATTTGGGAGCTTTGGTGGGTGTTGAAAGTGGTGGGATTGGGGGTCTTTGAATATGGGGTGTGAAGGCCAAAGCAGCCATGGTTACAGGATCACTATAATCTAATCAGATCACAGAGGTTGTCAAGATCGAAATTGTACACAGGATCAGTGAGAGGGTTTTGTAGAATCTGTTTAAAAAAATATATGAAAAAATATCAATAATCATACTTCATAATATATGTTAAACAATCATTGGATAAAAATAAATCTTGACACAAATCACTTATAAAAGGCAATAATAATGATGATAGAGATAGTATAACATCAAAATTTCCAAGCATAACGTACATGATAAAGGCCAATGTTGCTCTGCTATAATGATATACATAAACGAGACATCAAGATAACAAAAATTGGGGATATGGCACCATATTACCACTGAAAATTTCATGGCATCAAAAGAGCCTTCTCCCTCTTCATATAGAACAAATATTAAAGATGCATTTATCTACAGATTACAATGAGGCAGCAAGTTTCAACCAATAATGCAAAATAAGAAAGAAAGAGGAAGGTCTAAATAAAAAAGAGAGAAAATTTCTATCAACCTACATATACAGAAAGAAAGATTTCACAACCCAGTCTTGAGATAAAATTCCAACAATCACAACCCAAAACTTAAATTCATCAATTAAGAAAAACCCAAAAATCACAAAAAAGCACTAGAATTCACTTGCACTCTAGACTTAATGAACACAAAGAACCTAAAATAAACTAAAACACAAAAAAAATAAAAAAAAATAAAAATGTTAAGATTAAACATAGAAAGAAAAAACGGAAGCAGGATAATAAACTTGGTTTAGTGCAATGAAATCCCATGTCAGCAAGTAAAATTACCAAATTTAATATCCAACCATAGTACCAAGCAAAAGACCAACACATCCAACCATTAAAAATAAAATAAAAATAAAAAACCAGTACTTAAATTCAACAATCAAGCAAAACCCAAATATTCTAAAACTCAAAAATCAAACCAAACCCCCATTAAAAAGAGAAAGCACCAAGAAGCACTAATAAACACAAAGAATGAAAACCCAATTCCAAGCCAGGCCAAAGTCATATAGCTTTAAGCAAGGAATGCTGTTTCTTATTTAGTAGCTAACAACAAATTCTCAGACTTCAGTCAAAGTTCCCACCATGATTGATTGATTATGGTAACCCAACAAAAATCATATAATTTATTCCAAACCCAACAACAACAACAACAAAAGTGAACAAACCAACAACTTGGGAAAAAAACTCACCTCTCGTACCGCAAGTCGCAGACTTCACTGGCTCTCTCTCTCTCTCTCGGGATTGTGCAGATGAGTTGAGCGGAAATTATAGAATAGTGTCGGAGTACAACTCAGCATGCTGATCTTGTATTCCTGACCAATAGAAATCAGCCACGTCATTAAAGACAAAAGGTATCTTGCCACATCATTCCAAAAATTTGAAAAAAAAAAAAAAGGGTAAAATACTTAGGGCCATTTGGTAGAGGAGAATGAGTAATGTGGTTTGTAATTTTTTGAAATACTTGTGGGTAAAAATGTGTGTAATATTGATTAATAACTAAAAATGGGTGGTTGAAATGTCCTACCAAACAGGCCCTTAAAATTTTGTTTTTCATCTCTAAACTTTAAGAAGTTCATTTTTTGACCCTAAATTATATAAAAGTTCATCTTTTGTCCCTAAATTATTGAAAATGTTTTATTTATGTCTTTAAATTTTACCAAAAGTTTGTTTTTCATCCCTAAACTATTGAAGAAAAAAAAAATTTCACCCCAATTTTTGTCTCTAAACCATTTACAAAATTTAGAGATGAAAAAAGAACTTTTAAAGTTTATAGACGAAAAACAAATTTTTGGTAAAATTTATGGACTAAAATAATATTTTACTCATTTAAAAATTTTGTGAACTTACCCAACCAAAGTTTTGGCAAGAGCTACCTCGAAAAATACCTCCTTGGAGCTGCTGAGACCGAATTGTTTTTAGGTCTCTCTCTCTCTCTCTCTCTCTCTCTCTTCGAGTTAGGGTAAGGAATTGGGGGTTGGTTTTTTGATTTTACGGTGTAGGAGAGATGACACCACCATATAGATAGGCTTTTGTTTTGTTTTTTGTTTTTTGGTTTTTGTTTTTAATTTTGTGGACTTTTTTTAATTAACATTTTTCATAAATTAAAAAATAAATTTTAAATATTAAATTAAGGGCAAAACGACGTCGTTTGGAGAATTTAATGGCAATAGTGTATGGTAAGTTAACAAAGGATTGAATTGAGAAATTTTGAAACTTATAGAACTGAAATGACATAATGCAAATTTAGAGGACTAAAACGAAAATTAGTGAAACTTAAAGAGTGAGTTTTAAAATTTAGGCATAGGAAAAAAAAAAAAAGTTTAGGCCCCACTATTAAAATGTTTGTGAAAAATGCAAGCACATCCCAGAGAAAAAAAAAAAAAAAAAAAAACTTGTTTAAGTTCATTTGTTTAGCAAACAAGGTAAGATCAAGTTTAAGTATAGACTCAATTATAAAATGAACCAAACTCAAACATTATAATGTGCTCGTGAATAAGCTTGTAATCACAATGCTCGATTTAACTATATATTAATGTTATATGTTTATATGTATATTTGTCTAAAAAGTAAAAATAAATTTATATAGACTTCTTTTTTATTTTTAAGGGAGTATATAGATTTGATATTGGATTGTGTAAGTTTGTATATAGGTCCACATTATATCAAATATTATTTATAATTTATTGATAACATAATTAGTTTGCTTATAGTAGAAATTTATAGATTTATGAAGGAATAAAACTTGTAGTTATTCTATATAAAAAAATTTAGTTATGGTTCTACCATATAAGGGAAAAAAAAAAGTTAATTAAGTAATTCATGAACAAGCTCAAGCTTGTTCGACAAGAAAATGAATTAAGCTTGAATATGTAATATTATTTGATAATGAGCTCGAATTTGACTCACGTTTAGAATAATATTAAATGAATAAATCTAAATTTTTAATATTCGGCTCATTTATAGTCAATAGTCAATACTAGTCTTTTTTTTTTTTTTTTTTTTAGGGTGAGGATTTAACAATGTCCCACTCAGTTCTTTTTTCTTTTTTTTAGGTGGCACAAAAAGTCCTTACTAAAATTCTTCATAAAAATTCAACCTAAAAAAAAAAAAAAAACTTCTTCACAGAGATTCAGTTTGTCCAGGGAGTTGATGTTAGTGTATTTGGATGATCAGGGAGTTGATGTTAGTGTTGTGCTGAAAATTTGATGTTTTTGTTTTGCTGTTGCTTTTGATTGGTTAGGATTTGATGGTGGACAATAGTTGAGATGATATGAAATGCTTGCACCCGATGTAACAGGTAGCAGCCAGCAGCTAGCAATAGCATTCTGTCCTACCCGGTTTAATTTTACGCTGTTTCATTTTGCAATTGAGTTGACACTATATTATTTCCAGGATCTTGCCTAAACAAGTTAATTAAAAGGATTGGATGAAGCTGCAAGGCATCCTGAATCCTTGCCCATTTTCCTCAGTCATGGAAAAGTATTCATAATTATGTGTCATATGCAATTACTGTGTGTTTTATTCGCCTTTACAGGGTTCTTCATTGACAAGGAGCTGAAATTATATTATATGCATCTAAACTCTAAGAACTGGTGCAATGAGGACTTGATGCAGTACCCATATAATTGAAGATGTGAATTGGGTGGGAATGGTTGTCTAATCTCAACAAATTACGACTTCATCAAGGCTTGTTTGCTATACAATTTGGATCAACCTGGCTTCAAACCTTGGTAGCCAAAAGGGTCATGTCTCAGAAGTTCTTTACTTAATAAGGCTTAGGGGTGTAGCCATGTACAGCTAAGTTGAAAAGCTTTTAAATATTATTGTTCTTGTAAAACCATTTTTCAAAAATATCTTTTGACCATGAAACATGCAGGCTTGATGTTGGACCATCTTTGAAGAGATGGATGAAGTATGTGCTTAGCTAATTTCAAAATTGGGCATTGAGGGAACTGTTCAAATGATGATTTAATATGTAGATCTTGAGCAACAAGAGGAAGAAAGTTTTTTTTTTGACAAATCCAAGCAACAAGCATGAAGCATCGGAAGCTAAAAGTGGTTTGGGGTTCCAACAGGTTTGATGTACATGTATATCTTGTCGGTTCTCTTGTATTTGATGTTGAGTTTGCAGTTTGGCACCTAGCCATATTGTGAACAATAAAGGCATCTTTATTGAGCATTAATAAGTTGTTTGAAATTTATTATTTTGGCAATATATTGGAATAGTAACTGCAATTTTTGCCTTTTTTATTTTATTTGTTGACTTATCCCGTGACAATAAATTTTGGGAATTCTTCGGATTGCTCAATACATCTTTTTTAGTAAACAAAAGTGTCATGTATGATACAAGTGGTCTGGCATGAAAGTGGTTGTTGGCATCAAGTCACACTAAACCAGATTCTCTACCAAAAAAAAAAAAAAAAAAAAGAGAAAAAGTCACACTAAACCAGTAAGAAAACACTTCCTACATGACTTTAGATAGGCCTCTTTGATGATTAGGTACCTTGTTAAATCAATGCTGTAGTTAATACTTATAGCAGTTTTGTTGAAAATAAAAATTGAAGTCATATAAAATAAAATAAAATAAAGGTTCCTCCAAACACCTTCAAGAAACTGTATTAGAATTAGTCATCTTTCTTTTAGTTCAAAACTCATAAACATTACAAAATATATAGAAAAAGATTTCAATCATGATTTTGGCTTAGGAAATAGAATTCTAGCAAAATTAATGAGATTGTAGTCACTTGCCATGTAGAAAAATAAAATAAAAAAATAAAAACCACTTGACGTAATCACATCTTATCAGATAAATGATAAGGTAAAAGTTAAAACAAAAGGCAAAAGGCAAAAAGCTGAAAAAAAAATTAACACTGCCAAGCGAACTAGAAGGGTTGAAAGTAAGAAAGCAAATAATAGAAAATGGAAAAAGAAGATTAACAGTAGGACTATAAATCAAAATTTGAATAAACATCTTGAACTTGATTCAACATAAAGGGCTTTTGTTTTTTGTTTTTTTTAAATCCCTACTTAAGATACAGAATAGATAAAGCTTAAAAGTGTATCTACAAAGCCAACAATTACTCAAAGCTGCATACATATATGATAAACCAGTACCACTACGTACCCACTTCACAAAATCTTGAAAAAAGGCTTTAGAAGGTGAATCCAAAAAATATCAAAATAGGAGAAAAGATTAAAAAATATTGCGAAACACGAGGGACAGATCATAATACAGAATAAGCACAGCATGACTGCGCACATAAAACTAGTGATTATACTATTGTTAGTGTTTGACCAAAATGTTTGCATAATACTTGCATAATTGCATCTCATGTCAAACGAGCACAATAGAAAATTCATGAAAAACCAGATTAGTGATGAATATATCCAAAGTCTTAGGGTCAAGATTTACACTCAATATGATCATCATGCAAAATAGAATTAGCATCAAGACAACAAGGCCGCCGCAGACTCTACATGGTGGATTCAATTTTAATGCAGATCCATGTCGGGACATGTCTGGTACATGAATGCTTGTTGTGTTACACGGTTCAATGGTCGTAGGTATCTTTAACATATATAATGATAATTAGATGAGACATTGTTGATTATTTGTGAGTAATTTATAGTTAGGTGGCGTGTGTTAAGTGCAAACACAGTCCTTACCTTTTTATTTTTTCGGCTTTTTTTTTTGCAAATAGTGTTTGGTGGCTGCTTTTCCAATATTTTCTCACTGACCAAATTATTACATATCCACAACTTGATAAATGCAGCTAGAGGAGATGACTCAAAGCTCACTTACTTCGTCAAGAATACATATTTTATGTCATACTTTTTTGTGTTCTACTTTATAATTTATCAATCTTGATATGCTATGTATTTATTTGACTTTCTTTATAAAATAATCTAAATTTAAAATGAAAAAAAAAAAAAAAAAAAAAAAAAAAACCCACATGACATATTATTATTAATAGAACATCAAATCGAACACAAAAAGTGGGACTGATGATTTGTACTCGTCGGTAAGTAGGAATATGATTTTGGCTCGATGCAGCGAAAATGACTTTGAACTTTTCTTTTTTTATGTATCACTCAAATCTTCCACAATCTCATCCCACTGATGTGGGAAAGAAATTCGTGAAAGAAACTCATCAGATCCCCATCTCTCTCTTACATGCGCAAATTTTACAAAGTAATAAAAAAGAAAGCTTTTTATTTGGTCGTTTTTAAACAGGGTAATTGATTATTAGATATATCTTAGAATTGAACTTAGGAAAAGCCAGTTGGTTTTGAGTTCATCAACCGAAAGAATATATATCTGTATTACACTAATAATCATAACTCATCCATTACTTGGTTGAATTTAGAGTTTATTCAAACCCATCCCTCTCTCTCATAACTCATCCACCGATATGGGAAAGAAACTTGTCACGTCCTTCTTCTCTCTCTCTCTCACATGCCCAATATTATATTAGTACAAAGTTTTAATTAGAAAGCTTTTAATTTGGTCATTTTTAAAAGAGTGTAATTGATTAATTGATACTATCCTCTAGGGAAATGATTTGGGTTTGAGTTCATTAACCGAAAGAATATTTGTATTATACTCATAACTCATCCATTAGTTGGTTGAATTTGGAGTTAATTCAAACCCCATTTGATCTTGAAAAAATTTCTCTTTCTAGAGTTGGTTTCTATGTGCAAAGACTTAAAGACTGCCGTTGATTAGAGAAGAAGTTGATGCACAATAAGACACCGGGGGACAAAGGGAACCGAAAGCAGTAGACAAACAAGGACAAGGATAAGGAAGGTGGTCTTCCTATTTTCCAATTCCCCATAAAAAGAAACTCAGCCCAATGTTTCTTCCATTATCATTCACGCCCAATGAGACTATGACCATTTCAGCAAAAATAAAAATGAGACAATGACCAACTTTTTAGCTTTTTTTTTTTTCGTTTTTTAAACTTCATTCACACTTCAACTACAGTGCTACCATTCCCATATTGTAAACCAACTCATCACAAACAAAGGCGTCAAAAACCTTTTTTTCCTTCTTGATTTACACAACTGATAACCCTACTACATTTCACACACAAAAAAACTCCTTTTCACTTTGAAATCATTTCTACCAATTTTTCTCCTTATGTATTTTCTTGGACGATAAAATTTGACAAAAGATTTTAGTTAGTGGAAAGTTGATTGGGCATTTGTTAAAGTTTACATTTTCAACTTTTTTTTCTTCTCTTTTTTAGGTTTCGTTAGTAAAATTTGTGGTTACTACTTACTACTACACTATTCTTCTTCTTTTCAACTTTTTAAGACTCCAGTATCCAGCGAATTGCTATCCTATCCAATTGTGAATTATTGGATAGAAAAATTACTGACTAATTTGTAATCACACATCATTCTTCTTGTAGTTAAGGGTAAAAATGAATGGTGGATTTTCTGTACTGAAAATTTAAGTTACAATACTGAAGAGTATGATAGTTGTCTTTGTGGGGTTAAGGGCCCAAATGATATATTGGACCTTGAGCTTGGCCGAGAGCATGATAGTGCGAGGAGAAACAAATAGTAATGAATGGTTCCAACTCAGGACTTAATGAGCAAGATACAAATGCGAAGGTGATCCGAAGAAAAAGATATAAATGGAAAAGTGGTCCGAGGAGAAATATCTCCTCAGATAAGCTAAATATAGATCATAATGATCAAAGTGACCTTCTAGGAAACTCTAATGATAGGGACGTGCGCCATAAACGTACAAGAAAGATGGGAACCCAAAAATATCTAAGGGAAAGTTGCTACCACCGCATTGAATGTACTGCAGCTACTTTTTTGGACGCATTTATGTGGAGAAAACTTCTAAACATTGTTGCCTTGGTTACCACAACTCACAGAAAGCCAAAGAGGGTGTCTGATGGAACAGGTACTCAAATAAAAGCTCAGATGATCAACAAGTGTAGGATCAAGATGGTCCAAAGGGAGCTATATAATGTAGGAGACCCTCCATGAGGAAGAGGCCAGGAAAAATAAAGAAGAGGCATTGTAGCAATCTAAATTGCACTTATACACTGTTTAATCAATTTATATGGAGACTTACCTCCTTGGACAGTGAGTTCATCTCCTCGGACAATGAATTCATTCAACTCTATGTTCCTTATTCTTACTTAATCATCTTCTACATCCATATTAGTCGTTGTCAAATTTATTAGTGTCTAGTTCTTTAATCCACTGTCTACAAATTTATTGTACTGGGCTCACTGGGCCAACGTCCCATACATCTTGGGTTTGGGCTACAAATCGTGTCCCTACAGTCTCTATGATGTGTATCACTATTTTGTATGGGACTTAATGTACCTGGACCCTCCATGAAAGGGCTGAAAATTTAAGTTACGCTTTGTTTGTTTCGATGAAAAACCTTCTTTAAAGATAGTTTTCTGTGTTTTCTAGTGTTTGGTAGTATAAAAAAAGAAAAGTCAAAGGAAAACTATATTTGGTTAACAGAAAATGGGAAATTATATTGTACTCCCGGAGTACCATAAATGCGTACTCTCTCCTTTCACATGAATGGTGGGTTTCACTAATTAAATTTATGGTGGGACCCATCATTCATATAAAAGGGGAGAATACGTATTTATGGTACTCTGGAAGTACCTAATAATTTTTCACAGAAAAGTATGACTTATGTTTTAGAGATTGTTTTCCATTAAATTTTTTTGAAAAACAACTCTATCTCACAGCAAACTAAACAAGGGAAGTTAGAAAATTATTTTTCAACTCATTTAAGGTAATTATCAAAGATAGAAAAATAAGATAGTTTTATAGAAAATACTTTTTAGAAAATAACTCATTTTCTAGAATATATATATATATATATATATTTTATACAAGATAGAATTTCTACTCTAGCCTAATCTAAGTGTATATGTATGTGAAGCTTTCTTCTAGAAACTTGAAACTTGGTTCTTACTCCCTACATCTCACAAACATTTATACTTATGGAGTGACCACCGCACTAAAGGTGCGCGATGGTTCTAGAAAATATTTTTGCCTAAACAAACATTGCGTAAAGAATATAATAGCTGTCTCTATTATGTGTATTACTGTGCTGTCTCTATTATGTGTATTACTGTTTTGTGCGAGACTTAATAATGTACCTGGACACCCCAGAGTGCTATACATCTGCTGATTTTGCTCTGTCTATATATATAAACAGTTTTCTTATATAAATAAAACCTCCCTTTTCGACCCCAAAAAAAAAAAAAATTCACTCTTTAAATCTTGCCGTCATTGACAAATGGAGTGGGGTTTTTAATTTATATTTTTTAACCCCTAAAAAGAGGTGGGTTAATTTGAACAAATCTTACTTTCAATCTTGCCGAGTTGGAAAAAAAGGGCAAAAAATTATAACTCATCATTTTCTTTAAAAAAAAAAATCATGTCGAGTTGACAATGGCACATCTGAACATAGCTATGTCTAGTGGCAAATGACCCTAATGGTTCGACAGTGTTTCGACATTTTGGAAGAATTTGTGTCGGTGGTCCAATCCTCTTATCTTACACTTGACCCCAAAAAAAAAAATTGTAATGGATCTTTGATCATTGTTTTAGCAAGTAATAGGGTAGACTTTCATAAATAAATAAATAAAAACAAAAAAAGTAATAGGCTAGCCCTTGCAAGTAAGACTGATAAATTGAACAGGTTTTTGCAAATTATCACTGTCGGATTTCAATGTGCGTGTAAATTTTGTTTCTTAGAGTTTTGATTTAAATAATCAATTATTGCATATGATCAGATATGTGACAAATCAAACATTTTTACTAATATTTTAAGTCTAATGGATTTAATTACGCCGTGTGTTTCTACTTTCTACTACAAACATCATCAATAATTTTGAAATAACATTATTTCTAGGTGTACATTATGTGATTCGGAATGTTTGATTTTTCACACACCTATTATGCATGAGGTTAATTGTTTAAATAAAACAAAATTGGGATACATGTCAAAGTCCAGCGCAATGTTTGTGAGGGCCCCTAAATTGAATTAAGGATTTACAGAAGTGAACTTTGAGTGTGAGCTTTCTAGCTTTGGATCTCACAAGAACAACACACAGATATTATAATACAAACAGATTCTCTAAAGAAGAAAAATAAATAGATTTTGTATACAAAATACAACAAATAGATTATGTAAACAAGAAATCTGTAAAACAATTAAAATACCCACAAACCAATGTGTATAGAATGAAAAATGTAGATATGATCAAGGCTAGTGTTTGACACTACTTCCTTAAAATAGATTTTTCTCCTCACAATTAGTCTTTGAGTCTCTTGGATATGTGTCTCAAGATATAATTGTGACAGTTTTCCCTTGGGAGTGTGCCTCAGTTGAATGGGCCATAAGGTAGAGAATTGAGAGTCTGGTTTAGGTTCAAGAACCAACTTGGGTCCCTTGTAGAGGCTTACACATCAGACTTTAGGTTCATAGTTAGTGTGGCAGGGGTAAGATTCGAATACAGAATAGTGCCCCGTGGGCCTAACCAGAGGAGACGAAAGGGCCCATTCCCTCATTAGTTCTAATCCAATACATAGTTAAGAGCCCAAGAATTGAAGCCGAAGAGGCCGACTACCTGAGGAACCCAAAGAGTGAGCATTCCTCGGGAGGCTTTGAGCAGGCCACTTGGATCAAAAGACAAAATATTGAGGAAGGAGGCAGAAACATGCAAGCAAAGAAGAAAGGAAATCTCTAGGTAAAGTACCCATCACCTTCGCATTCAATACACTGCACCAACTCAACTGGCTACATTAATGGCAAAATGACTCTTGAACAATACCCTCACAGCTTGCAACACATTCTACCGCTTGCAGCACATTCCACCACTTCCAGCAAAACCTTGATGGGACAAGCATCCAAAGAAAGACCAGTAGCTATATAGATGGAGGGTTGGGATGCAATTCAGATTGCTATATAAAGAAAGGGAACACCTCAAGATAGGGGGACGAAAAATTTGAAAGAGAAATATATTATGTGTATCATTACTCTGTAACTGAATCTTGAACATTATATGAACTAAAGATCCTCAGACTAACCGGAGGAAGAATTAAACATTGAAACCCTCTTCTTTCTTACAAATTACTTGTTGTTTTTCCAATAGACTTGAAACTAAACCATTAAAGCATACAGAAGTTGACCTCGGAAACCTATTATCTACAAATTAGTTGTATTGGGCAATTTCATATCAACTCTCTGTCCATTTGGGATTGGTAACTGATTTTTATTCACTTATAGTTAGGATACGTGCTTAGGAAGGTAATAGACACTCAAGCCCACCTAGTCGAATTGACTAGCCTCCACTAGAGTTGATAGGCCATGTTTAAATAAAGAAGTTATTAATAGAGCTCTAATCCTAATCACACACTTAAAACACATAAGTAAATATTTTAAAACTTGTATCAAGTAAAGAAGGAAACATTGGTAATTCAATTCAAATCAATAACTAAATGAATTTATTTATTGAAATTCACATCAATAACTAAATTCAAATCAAACATTTGGATATGGAAAATCAACAACTAAATCAAACCAACTCAAGTTAAAAAAATAAGCATGCATTGGCAAAGAAAAATTCTATTCTAAATGTCATAATATTAAATGTGGAATAATTCAAAGAGAAAATTATGGCAAATACTTAACTATTGTAATCCTAAATATTCGGAGTCAAACAAATCACAAGACATGTGAGAGTCAATCAATCAAAATACAATTTTCTACCCATTTTGGGTTCGGAGTTCGAACTCATACTTGATCAAGCATGCGTAGGATCGAAATCCTACTTATGCATCACACAAAATTGTAATTTAGGATTTCATTTTAATAATCAACTTGAATTTTAGATGGTAGATCGAATTAACTAAAAAATAATTACTATAGAAACTAAAGAAAAACATGAGAAATCCTAAAATCTAAATTTGATCAACTCAATATCAGATTAACACGACAAGGAAAGAGGCATGGTCATAAAATAAATCAAATATAAATATTAAAATGAAATACATCAAACTCATGTGGATCTTAGTTAGCAAAGCAAAAAATCATATAAGAGAAGACTCGCCTTGCTTATGGATCAATGCTTGGAAGCTTTTAACCGACCCCTCACTTCCTACAACGAAAAATTTGGATTGAAATTGCAAGGGAAATTAAAGAACACTATAGAACTTTGCTATCACAACTCAAGAACAAAGTTTTTTTTTTTTAAATGAAATTTAAAACAAGTTTTTGCGTACTAATGACTCCTAGAGAGAGGTTTTGGAGAATAAAAAACATGCTAATATGTTGGTGACAAATAGATTAGAGTAAATAAATATATTTTTGTAAGGATTGTAGCAAAAGGACATTCTCTATTGAAGTGATTTGAAATGGAGGCATAAAGTGACTATTTATAAAATGAAATTATTGTTGTTGAGGCCTTATAGAGGGTTTTAGAGCTTCCTAGACGCCTATGTGGTGCCCCCTTGAAGATTGAAGTATTTGCGGCTCAAATATGGAAGTTTAGGCTTGCTGGGGGTGCTCTATGTACGCAACCCTGAAGCATGTATACGCAGATTTGAGCTTGCATATGCAGCCTCGCCTACAACCTTAATTTTCTGACAACACTATTACCCCAGCTTCAAACAACCATAACTTACCCATTTTAAATCCAAATTGAGAAATAGTTATGTCCATTTTGAAGTCCTGGATATTTACTTTTCAACTGGATTAATAATAAAAAATAAATTTAAAAAATAAAAATAAAAAACTCTCATTCAAAAATTCTTTGTGGTTCAAAAGATATTGGTAAAATAGTAAGCAAATGCCATTTTTCAACATCATTTTCAACATTTTTGAGTTTTGATTACCTTTAAATTATTGAGAATACTTTAGTTACCCTTGCTTAACATATGTAAAGACCCTCATTTGGGCTGAGGAATAAAGAGTATTAACTGGTACAAAATTTGGTGTCTACAATAATGATCATAGGAAATAGAAGCACAACAATATGAATGCTCAATGCACAAAACAATGTCTCTCTCTCCAAGCCCAAGTCGTTCCAATGCAGGTGGTAAAAGGCCCACTTAGGTAAGACCTCTCCCATCTAATGTGACCTCTAAAATTGAGAAATTCTCAACTGAACCTCAAGTTGGTTGTATGATCAAGTTGAGACCATTTTGTAAGAATCTAATAAACTTAAAATTAGGGCTATCCAAATGAGTGTCCAAACTAACACACCTGCTTAACCCAAACCGACCTATTCGAATTTCATTGGTTTTGGTGACTGTTGTCAGTCAACGACAGGTTAAGTAATCCGAAACTAGCCTTAAATGGGTTGAGTGTCTATTTTTCCACTTGGGAATCGAATGAACCCGACCCAACCAAAGAAAAACCTAAACCTTTGGAATCTCTAGACAAATTGGTGGAGATCTCACAATCTTCAACCAAATTTGGAGGAGATCTCCCAAATCTGTGACTAGATTGGCAAAGAAACACTCCTCGTCTCTACTTTTATTTGGTTTTGATCACTGACTGCTACCTATGGACAACTGACCTGGACCAAAGCATTGCTTCTCTTCGGTTCACGATAGGTTTCATCTTTTACCACTAGATGTGATCAAATCGAGTCTAGGTTGACCCAAATCAACTGGTGAAAAACTCTACTTAAAATACATATAGTGAGCATTTGGATTGAGCTGATTGTGGCGATTGCGTTTTTGTTCAGCATTTTTCTCTTTTTTTTTTTTCTTTTTTTTTTTTTTTTTGTTCAGCCCACATTTGTTGACTTTTCCATAGTGAATAATGCATTCGTGCACTGTTCACGGACCCACATATTCCACTTTTCAACAACTTTTTTTATTAAAAATGGGTCCCACGGTACAATTCACACATTTTAAAATTATTTTGCTACAGTGTTTTCAGTTTTCAGTTTTCAGTTTTCAACTGTATCCAAACGAACCCATATTTTTAAATTATCAATAGCATGAGTTAGGTTGGGTTACTTGGATTGAAAATTTTCTCAATTCGAACATAAGCTAACTCAACCCAATTATCCAAAAAAAAAAAAAAACAAAAATAAACTTAATCCAACCCATTAATACATGAAAAACTAACCCAAGGTAACGCATTAGATTACATTAGATTGAATCATATGATTGATGAGTTGAATGCACACTCCAACTTACTTTTCCTAATTCTTAAAGTAATGAAAAGTAAGAAATCCTAATAGCTAATAGAATTCTTACTAAATTCCATTAAATAGTTAATCACAACCTAGGTGGAAGTTTGTCCATTAGACATGTAAGTGTAGCCATACATTCTCTACCTTTTTATTTTTTTTATTTTTTTGCTGAATAAAAAAAGGGGTCTCTAGTATGAACTCATCGACCTCACACCATGTAACGGTAATGGATAATACCACGTGCACCACAGGAGACTTGTTAGGACTATCGTTCAAACCACTTATTTCTGGGTGTTAGGATAAAAACTCTTACCATCAAACCACATCCCGTGTAGTCATACATTCTCCACCTAACTCCTAAAGCAAGTCTTCTAATTATACCTTTTTCCATTTTGCTAATGTAGTAGCAAGTTGTCCCATTAACCACCCAAATAGATCCTTTACTAGGCATTACGTTAGTTGGTCCCACTAAATGGGGATTAATAAGAGGTATACTTTACTTAGCTGTGAATTCCAAAAAATAAAAATAAAAAAATAAAGAGGGTTAAAACGTGTCCACTCACTAAGGTGCGTTTGGTCATTCCACGAAGCCTCAAAAACTCGGTAAACACTTTTCGTGACTTTCGTTAGGGGCCCGGTTGATGACACCATCACTTCGATAAATAAAAAAGCGAAAGTGTTTTGTCCTACTCAAGATGATGTGGAAGGAGCTCAGATTGGAGGCCATGACCAAGAAAGCCCAAATTCCCCAATCAATGCCGCGTTTGACCACTTACTATCTTTTTTTTTATGAATACCACTCACTTCTCTCAGGAAGTGAGGTCTCTCAAAGTTATATTGATACTATTGCCTCTCATCATCTTGCTTACCAAAGTATTCATTAAGAGGAAAAAAAAAAAAAAAAAGATATAATTATTTAATGAAAGTTCTTAGTTGTTTCGTAACTTTTATTTATAATTTGATAGCTACAATGATTTAAATTAGAAACACCAAAATATGCCAACCAATTAAATTATAAAACTCTTGAATTAACTTTAATGTAATATAATTGATTATAAATATATGTAATTATTGAGTTATCATATATATATATATATATATATATGTATCATTTTGAGATCACATAACTAATTTGTAATGAGATGATAATAATATTTCTTAATTTAATTGGAAGTCTTTTTTATGTAAGAAATCTCTTGCATATGATATGATATGTCCATCATATCATATGCCTTGTATTTTGATGGTGGAATTGGAGAGTACACTACGGACATTTAATCTCAATCATTGAATTGAAAAAAGGTTCAATAGGAAAGGATTCAAATTTTTGTGTCAAAAAGGAGTAGAAAATTGAATTGCATTGGATGGTCACAATTGATAGATAACCTGTAGGCAATCAAAAAATCATGGGAAAATTTTGGTTGGTTTTAGAAACGATCATCATTATATGATTTGTTTTTCTTTATGTAGTACTTGGAAAATTAAACAAGTGACTCGTGAAATATGTCTTTTGACCCCTTTTACTAGCCAAAGAAAAACAAAAAGTATGGGTGCTAGAATGTAGTATTTATGTCCTAGAATTTCTTGTACACAAACTAGACTCAAGCCATTGAAGCAACGGTCATAAATTGGTTTGGCGCGAAGTAACAATAACTGTTGTGTGTGAACTGAGTTCGAGTTATGTGGGCCACACCTTTGGAATTTTGGGTGCGCTTGAGAAAAGCAATCTCAAAACTTTCGGTGTGTATTTTTGGACTGTTGGCTCCCCCAATATGCTATATATAGCACACTCCATTTGCCTCTAGTTTTTACTCTACTCTTCCTCTTCCTCCTCCTCCTCCTCCTCCTCCTCCTCCTCTTCTTCTTTTTCTTTTTTGTTTCTTGGAACACGCTGCTGACCTTTCTATCAATTGTAGTCCCCACCATTCAAAACACCTTTTTGTTTTTTTAAAAAAACTATTTTGAATGGTTTTAGCTTCTGGGTTTTTGAATAGGTTCCAATTTTGGAAGTTCTAACTAGTTTTTTTTTGTAGAAGTTCTTGATCATTCTCAGTTTCAAAACTTTGAATTGGAGGTGTAATTGTTGAATTTAAGCAGTTCCAGCTTCTGGGTATTGCTTAAAGTTTTAAGTTTTTGTTCATTTCAACTTTGTTCTGTGAGTACTTTTTAAGGGGGGTTAGTGGGGGCTACAATTGCACCACATCATAAGCTTGAATCCTACAGACAATGATTCCGTTGTTCAACGGATGCATTCTATGGACGTTTTACTCGGCTTTTGACAAGAAATCTATCGTTGAAAAAAGCTTTTATTTTTGGATCTTCCAGATTTTTAATAGGTGTAGGCACATAACAACAAAGTTTTGAGAATTTGTGCCTAAATTTGCAAGCTTTGCTATCTGTTCTTTTTTCTAGCTTGGCTGCTTTTAGAGAATTAGATAGTCTAGAGGAGTGTAACTATGGGAGGGGCATCACTCCCACCCGGATTTCGGTTCCATCCAACTGATGAGGAATTGGTGGGCTATTACCTGAGAAGAAAAGTGGAGGGGCTTGAAATTGAGCTGGAAGTTATTCCCGTAGTCGATTTGTACAAATTCGATCCATGGGAGTTGCCAGGTACACTTCAAATCAGTCTTATTGAAGTTTTGTTACACACTTTTACATTATATCAATTTTGTTGTCATCTTCATCTCTGTTTAAAATATGAGCATTAATGGGTGAGTATTTGAAAGTGATGTGAGAACAATCATTATAACCATCTGTATTGGTTTGAATTAATGTTAGACTTGAGTAGGAGATTGTTGACTAGTTAGGACCAATGCAAAATCAACCTATACATTGGTGCTCTAGAAATCAGTCAGGGTAGAGTGTATGTGGTTAGTGATAGATTTATTATATTGAACTTTATGCCAATGTGAACTGAGAATTCTTTAGTGCTGGAAAAGTACTTTTCTGTTTGTTCTGTTTATTTCATTTCTTTTATCATTCTTCTTTATGACTAAATCCTGTTATAAAAATTCTTTTTCTCATGGGGCCTTTAATTTTTATCCTCTAAAAGCCGGTTCATATGGAGTTCTTTTATCTCCAAAGAATATGGTGAAAAGGAAAGCACTGAAAGAACTATTATTTCTCCAATTGATTTCTTTTTCATTTTCCTTTTAATTTGATTGTTCTGAGAGGTTTCAAATCTAATGTCTAAGCTGTGGACTGCAGAGAAATCATTCCTTCCAAAACGAGATATGGAGTGGTTCTTCTTCTGTCCCCGGGATCGGAAGTACCCGAATGGCTCAAGAACAAATAGAGCCACCAAAGCTGGCTACTGGAAAGCCACTGGGAAAGACCGGAAGGTTGTCTGTCAGGATGCTGTGACTGGGTATCGCAAGACCCTAGTTTTCTATCGTGGACGGGCTCCTTTAGGAGATCGAACAGACTGGGTAATGCATGAGTATCGCCTCTGTGATGATCTTTCACTAGGATCATCAAGTTTTCAGGTAAAATCTATGGACTTGTGTAATGGTTTAACTTTAAATGTGCCTCAAGTTTGTTTTGAAAAATGTGCTTGTTTGCCTTACATAGTCTGAGAGACCTATATTCTATTTGGTCATTCTCTCTAGGGACCTTTTGCTTTGTGCCGTGTTGTAAAGAAGAATGAGAATGGACAGAAGATGAATGATCACGGAGAGCCAAAAGCTAAGAGGGTTGGAAGCAGTTCTAGCAATGTGGATTTCACCTCTACTAGAGCCTCGAATGAGCCCATCAGCATCTCCGATTACCTGCAAAATAAGAGTCAATATTCTAGCCCTATCACCCCTCCACATGAAGTTAGTCCAATGGCAGAATTTGAGCCTTCCTTGGTGGAGACCAATCCCACAAGTTTCTGGGTCTCACCTGAACTAATTCTTGATTCATCAAAGGTATTGCATTTTAGGAATAAAGGAACTTCAGTAAATTATTTTATATTTTTTAGAGTTCATGAAACATATCAGCTTGGCTTACTGCAGGATTATCCACTAGTACAAGAAGCTGTATCTGAATACTTTCCACAGTATCAATTTCCAGGGGAAATTGAAGTTGCTGAGGATCTGAGTCGAATTGGCTGCATGTCACCTTACTCTGGACATGCAAACTACATGGACCTTTTTGGCAATGAACATATGCCATATGAAGGCTATGACCAGACCAATTCGCTAAGATACCCACATCCTTACTGAAAAGGATAGGAGGATCATAGCAGCTCTATTTTCAATGCAATATTAGAATGACCAAGCTTCAGTTTTCTGACAAGCAAGTGGAGTTGGGAGTTGGGGGGAACTTAGTGATCTATGGTTGCAAGAGGATGACTTGGTGATTGTTACACAGGACCTGCCTTGGGTAGGATTTATCAACTATGAGTACCTTGCATTTTTATCATCTAGAAGGGTATCTGAGACAACGCCTTTTAATGTTGGTTCTTGGAATAGAAAATAATGTGTAACCCTTTCTTATATATTAAGCAGAAAGGGCTTGCTGTAGAAGTCCTCTTTATGCTTTTTACCAGGGTTGGTTTAGTAGGCATGTCTGTTCTCAATGTCTTGTTTATGTTGTAAGCTAGTGCCCCCTGGTGATAATCACTTTTATCGATTGCACCGGAAGTTGGTTTACTTTTAGTAATCTAATGTTTTATAAATTTTTCTTATTCTCTGGTGTATGCTCTCTCTCTCTCTCTCTCTCTCTCTATATATATATATATATATATTCACACACATATGTTAGAGCACTTACATTTTTTCTTTACTTAGTTCATATAGAAGCATCTTTATGCATGAATTCCCTTCTAATGCTGTATGCTAATGGAATAACTACTCATCTATGTGCTAGGACATACATAGTGATCTGTATTCCTGTTGCAATGAACACATACTTTATATTGAAGTGACCATCTCTATAGTATGTTCCCTGTGGTTCAAATTTGTTCAGATATTCTTAGAGAGGATAACTTCAGTATATATTAGACATTGATGCCTAGGTATTTCCTTATAATTTGGATTGTAATGTTTGCGCCATTTAACTTAGTAGGATTGATGAGGTGAAGATGTTTAATTTTGCAAGACTGCAAGGAATATATGAAAAGGCGGTTGGGCATGTGAACTGAAGAGAGCTTCTGTCACAACTTTCAATTGCCAAAGTAGCTTTCTTTAATGACTGTGTTTGTCAAGTTGCTTGAAGTTTTTGAAATGTAATGTTCTCTTTAGTTTTAAAGCTAAGGGTAAAGTTCACTTTTAAATCCATGTTGATAAGCCATTCCATTTAGAAGTTGCTTTTAGACACATTCTTGAGCTTTTTGTTGGTTTCCTATTGATTTAGTGGGGTCACTTGAGATATTGGTCGATTATTAAAAACTTTCACTACTGAGTGGAAGCTGCTCAAGATAGATCAACTTCCAGTTATCTTTTAATTTTCTATTAAGATGCATCAAATGAGGCATTCATCAGAAACTTTTCCCTCTTTTAGCATCTCTCAAACATGAGAAGCAATAGGCGGTGGCTTCTTGTGATAGAACAGTAGAACAATCTTGTCTGGTGTTCTAAAGCTATAAAAAAGCATTGCATTATTGATAGGCTAATAATAAAAAAAAACAGGTTATCCCTTATCCACAAAAGATAGACAGCTCCAGTGGGGTTACCAAGGAAGTCTCTTCTGCAAAAGGGAATTGGGGATAAGGGATCACATCTTTTTTGGTTGTTTCATATCAGAACAAATCTGAAAAAGAGTTTTGCCTTTGATAGAATAACCTGTTCAAGCCTAGGATTTGGATTGATCAGACTCACTTTGTTTCATATCAGAACAAAGTAACCTGGAGTGCTGTTGGCTTGCTAGCCATACTTGGCAAGAAAAGATTCTTGGCCAGAAGAAAACAACATTGAAGACCAAATTCATATCGCAGCAATTCCTATTGGAGAAAATAAATTGAGTTGCAAGCAGAGATTGAGATGAAGACTCTGAGTGAATAGAGAGTTGTGTGCAAATTGGCAGCTTCAGCTTTAATAGTCTTTGCCGATATATTGTAGTTTGATGCAGTTTAATTTTAAGGCTGAAAGAAAAAAGGAAAAAGAAGAAGAAAATTTAGTCTTCTTGTTTATGGTTTGTGTTTCTGTTATGTCAGGGTGGTGTTTGTAAGAATGAAGATACTACTTTCTAGTAACTATTGGTTCTTGGTACATTTGTATATTTTGTTGATGAAACCACTTTTTTTCACAGAGAACCCTCAAACAATTATAAATTTGATGTCATTATGAAGAGAACCCTCCTAAATTACTAGGGGCAAAGAGCTTCATGACTATGTACCAGCTTTTTAAACTCCCACGTTTATTCCTTACCAAACTTGAAAAGAAAGGCAGAAGAAGCTTGAAGTAATCCATTCTATTAGATTCTATCTTGAATTGCTTCTAGGAATAAACTAACTCAAAACATTCTTTGAGAAACTGATACTCAGTCGTAAGGATAACCAATGAAATGAATGAATTGTGACTCTTTAACATTATGAACATTGCTCAAATTTAGAGGGCAAATGTGTTGCAGCAATGCTTCAACGAGGCCATAAAAAAGTGCTAGCTAGCTATTATTCAATAAAAATATATTTCTTAGCCAAAGTTTGTAAATTGTTCCCCGCCCCTCCCTCACTTTGGCAAGAATCTTGACTTGTGTGACTGCTTTCTATATGCCCCACAATCCACATTCTTTTCATGCAACACTATACCAATTCTCTGAGACATATATTCTCCCGCCCCCTACTACTTTTCCCTTGACACCTACTTATTGGCTTTAAAAGTACAGAATGCATATGTATGTTGCTTTTCCTCACTATGCAAACAAATAATTTGGTAATTAATAAAACCCCTTTAACGATTATGCTCTATTGACAATGAAACAAAGGAAAAAAAGGTGTGACATGGAAGTTCATTGATGCATATATAGTTAAAAAGTAGTAATATAGGTTTTCTGTATACTTGACAACTCTTTTCACATTTTTTGAGAAGAATATGGTGACTAAAATGATTTTTGATTGACCGAATATGTTACAATAGACATGACCTGCTACACAAGAAACATGTAGCAATAATCAAGAGCCTAAGATTAGTACTCGAAGAAATCTGGACTCTTTAACAACAACAACAACAACAAAAATTGTAGCAACTTTTATTCTTACTTGTTCCATGCACTTCAGTATAAGCTTGCAATTTGAGGACTGCAAAAAACTTCAACTTCTTCAAGGGTAGCCTTAGTCTCATCTCCAAAAAGAGACTCCTTCCCATCTTCCCTTTTAGCATATGACAATCCTAATCTAGATTTAGCTTGCCTCAGATCACCAATGCCTGAATTGGTGTCTGGCCCTGCAAAGCCACCCATAACCGGGGC
Source organism: Quercus gilva (assembly GCA_023621385.1). Lineage (NCBI taxonomy): Eukaryota > Viridiplantae > Streptophyta > Magnoliopsida > Fagales > Fagaceae > Quercus > Quercus gilva. The sequence goes on from CM042484.1 coordinate 34,616,584, forward strand.
TAGAGGAGGCCCAATGAGCAGCCCATCGGCCCCGAATTGGGGCCCACCCCGAGAATAGTCAAAAAGGGCTGCACCACTGCCTCCAATCTTTGGTAGAATGATGGGTTCAATTTTCTCATTGTCTGCCCAATAGAATAGGAATGGGTCAAAACTATCATAATAATCATCTGTGCTTCTATAACCTTCAGGGTTAAATGCACCAAACTTGAAGGACTTGTTTGTGTACCCAATTATCACACATGGTCCCTTAAAGTCACAAAAACTGTGGAAACTAGTCGCGCTAAATCCATCAATAGTGGCCTTGTAGCAGCATTTGAGGTCCCTCCCTGATCATAATCATTCAGAAATTTAGGTCATTGATTGTAGCTTATTAATACTTTTTTTTAATAAAAAAATTTATAGTTCGATAATCACGGAAGTGGGGGGGACTTAAACCCTAAAGGTCTTTGTAAAAAACACCAAAACCTGTATTAAACATTTTAGTTTACTTAGTTCTGTCCAGCAAAATATGCAGAATTGTCATAATTTATAGTCTCTTTTTTTTTTCTTTTTTTTTTTCTTTTTTTGCCAGATTTACTAATAGGGTTCAGAATACCTTTTCATACAAAACATATAGAATAAAGCAATGAACAACCCAAGACCATGTGATTTGATCAGTTTACTCTCTAATGCGGCCCTTGATTCCAAGTCTTATCATAATTCTATTCTAATCCTTGTTTATTTGGTAAAGGGCATAAAGATTGAGACTAATATTATGAAAACAGATGCACATGAATAGATTTTATCTATTATGTTCTTAGTAATGCGTGTGCATGGCAATTGTGAGAGAGAGAGAGAGAGAGAGAGAGTACCCCTTAGGAATGTTTTATCGACCAAAGAAAGAGAGAAGGGAAGATCGATATCATGGTACGTGGTCTGTGGCCTCTCATCAAAAATTTTCTTGCCTATGTTCCAACCAAATAAGCTATACGGGCTTCTGTTCCTCCCATAACATATGGTGTTTGAGATGCAACAAGAAGCCATCTATCTATAGACTGTAGGTGACTAATCCATTTACCTCACACCTTCCACTTACGGTCCTCAAAAAATACATCATCAAATGCAATATCTTATCCTTAAACCTTGTCCACCCATTAAGGACATATGTCACTTTGCTATTAGCTCGATCAAAGTGGTACACTTGAGCCCAAGGTCCCATTATGTTGCCTATGTTGGGACTATATGGCCTTTTGCCCTTAATTTTTTAAAAAATTAGCAATATGCCCCAATTTCGAAACTATACAGAAATATGCCCCTATTTCGATACTCGATTACTTAAAATCGAGTTTCAATGAAATACTCGATTCGTAGAAAATCGAGTCATGCCCGATCAAATTTTAAAAAAATAATAAATAAAAAAAAGCATGGAACTCGAGTTAATGGAAATCGAGTTCAAAAACGCCACTATATGGCTTAAAAACGTCACTATAGGGCTTAAAAACGCCACTATAGGACTCTCTGAACCTGGGATCACACTTATAAAAAAAAATTTGCAGGAAAATGCTGCTATAGGGCTTTAAAACGTCATTATAGGGCTTAAAAAATGTCACTATGGGTTCCCTGAACCTAGTATGGGACGATCACACTTATTAAAAAAAAATTTGCAAGAAAACGCCGCTATAGGGCTTTAAAACATCACTATATGTCTTAAAAACGTCACTATAGGACTCCCTGAACCTGGTATCATACTTATAAAAAAAATTTTGCATAGAACTCAATTTTCTGAAAGTTGAGTTCCATGCAAATTTTTTTTTTTTTTTTTTTAAGTTTGATCGGGCATAACTCGATTTTCTATGAATCGAGTATTTCATTGAAACTCGATTTTAAGATAATCAAGTATCGAAACAGGGGCATATCCCTATATAGTTTCGAATAGAGGCATATTGCTAATTTTTTAAAAAAATTAAGGGCAAAAGGTCAGATAGTCCGCCTATGTTGTGCTGATCCAGTTAATAATGAAAATCTTGATGTTAAATGGGGCCTATGATTAGGCTAATAAGGCACAATACATTATTTTGACAGATTAAGTTTTTCAAATGACACTTGCTTAGCAGTGAATTGATTTTGTTCAAGCTTGACTTTGTTGTACCCATCAAGATTTTCCAAAAACCCAATCTCATAAGTGATTTATTTAAGTTTATAGGGCTATGCTCTGGGATAAAATTAAGCACACCTTTTGTTCCCGTGTCCAATAATTCTATAGTTGTTTTCCTAGGGAGGAGTACTAGACACTAGGCACAAGCCGCGTCCATTTTCCTAAACAAAAATAAAGGTACTTTTGGAGCTTTTCTTTTCTTTTCTTCTTGTTGTGGGCCTTTTTGTAATGTTGGGCTGAGCTGCCTCCTGTTGTACTGGGCTCAAGTGTTCTGGATAAAGGAGTAGGGACCCGTCCAATTATAACCCACCTTGATTCGGCTTGTACACAAACTACGCCCCATTTGCCAAAACTTTTGTCACATGTCCATGACAGGTGGAGCTGCTATGGGAAAGTTACAGCAGGCAGAAATGATAAAGATAACAAAAGAAATACGTTTGCTACTTAGACAGAAATAAATAAGGGGCAGCAACAAGAAGTGCCCTGTTCATGAAATAGCAGAAATAAATGGGAAAGAAATAGTAATAAGTTTATTGAATCAGAGAGAAAAATGTTAGTTTGCCGTGTCAAGTTATGTTACAAGGCCAAAGTCAAGAAGGGAACCATTTCCTCAATGCGAATAATCTCCCCAAGAAGAAATTAATTGCTTTGAGGGAACGGGCCTAAATGACCTGTGCCCAAAAGAATTTTTTGTCTTTGACAGAGAGCATGGGCTTTAAAGGGAATGGGGGAATCAACCTATTGGTGCATGTCTGCCGTTCTATACTCTTTATTTTCTTTCGTTATTTCTAATTCTTTTTCCTTTTCCCTCTTCTTTGCTCAGTGCTTGCTTTTTATGTTGTTTTCTCTCCTGGAGATTACTATTGCCGTCCTCCCTCGCTGTGCATGGCAATGGTCCTTTATATTATACTTATCGTGACCGGATTTTACTATTTTAGCCTTTAACTAACTTTGTCTGGTCTGGGTGTCCTTGCCGACCACTACTGGTTTGTCAGTCGCCCAACCACCACCACTTACTTGTGCTGGCTATACCACTCCCCATCACTTAAACAAAGAAGATTATTTTGTTTGTTTGTTTACCGTGGCACTCTTACCTACTACAATGTGGGTGCTCTCTCTCTCCCTATCCCTCGTGGCATGCACCTAGTGGTTCCAGCTCATCCTTACTTCTTTTGGACTGTATGTCATTTTAGAAGAACATTTCCCCCAAAAAAGCCTAAGTAGGAACCCTAGAATAGGTTTTTCCCCTCTCCCCACCGCCAGACCATGCCCTCTTACCTCTGACCCATGACCTCACCACCACCACTTACTTGTGCTGGCTATACCACTCCCCATCACTTAAACAAAGAAGATTATTTTGTTTGTTTGTTTACCGTGGCACTCTTACCTACTACAATGTGGGTGCTCTCTCTCTCCCTATCCCTCGTGGCATGCACCTAGTGGTTCCAGCTCATCCTTACTTCTTTTGGACTGTATGTCATTTTAGAAGAACATTTCCCCCAAAAAAGCCTAAGTAGGAACCCTAGAATAGGTTTTTCCCCTCTCCCCACCGCCAGACCATGCCCTCTTACCTCTGACCCATGACCTCACCATTTCCTGTATTGGCTGGGTACAAGCTGGTGATGTCTGGGCCTTGTGCGTGCTTCATTTCTATGTATGTCCAAAATCTGTCTGCTGCTCATACGTTTGCCATAGTCTAAAGGCTCGTCTGCACATTCTGCCGTCCATCCTTGACTTCTTATGGCGTGAGCTATTTTCTGATTTCCCATTCTTTTATGGCTTGCTCCCCTTATGGGCTAGGCTTTGCTTAATTGTGGGGCTTTCTTCCTTCAGCCTATTTTTTTGCTCTTCTCTACAGTCTTGCATTTCCTACCATATTGATCTACTATTCCTGCTGTGATGTTATTTGACCCAAGCCTCCCAGGCTTCTTCGGGCTTGCTGCTGATTCTTCTCTCAATGACTCAATATGGTTATTGGACTTCTTTATTACATTACTTGCGGGCTTCTGCATCCCAGTTATTTCCTCATGGGCATCCTTAGCACATTTACTTTCCTTAGGCATCCTCGATCCTTTCTAATTTTGCGTTCCCATGGGCTTTTACTAACTCTTTTAGGCTTCTTTGGCCCAATTACTTTATCCTTCATCCTTAGGGCTCATGGACTTTCCATCAACTCCTTACTTTCTTTACTTGCATTACTTCGGGCTTGATGTGACCCATTCTCACTTTTCTACATCACATACTGCCCCTAGGTTTGCTACTTCTCTCTTTCCAGGCTCCTTTAGGCCTGTTTGCTTCCTCAAGGCCCATTTGTTTATTTTATAGGCCTATGATCCATTATTCTGCTACTTCATTAATTCCATCCCTTATCCGATGGCTGACCCATCGTATCCTTTCTTGTTAGTGTTAATGACGTTGGTATTTAAGAGAAATTCCCTTCGTATTCCAAATACAAACACTCTCTTCCTTTCCAACACAAACACTTTCTCCATTTCCCTTTCTTCACCGTGTTCTCTCTTTCAAACACTTTCATCTGTTTACTCTGATCAACCATTGTATTTTTACAAATATAGAGGGCCAATATCATTCATTTTTCATATTAGCATGTGTAATCTTGGAATTGATATATATATATATATATATATGAGATAAAGACTAAAGAGTAATGAATATAAACATAGACAAATTGGGTTGGGTCTTGGCGTTCAACCTACCAACCAGCCCATCCCTTCTCTTTTATAATCCAACTAGATTGGAAATCAATATTAAGGTTGTCCAGTCAATCACCAGACCCAACCCACCCGCCTCTGTTGACTGAACTCGACCCGTCGCTGACCGAACTGACTTCTCCGACAATCGACAATGGATTGCTTCCTCTAGAAACTAACTTTGACGGGTCAGACGTCAGTTCTCCTTCTTCAAAATCCGCGAAACTTGAACTGACAACCCATAAATATTCTAGCGTTATTTGATAAATTCGGCGAGTTTTGAGATTTTTTTGGCTAGATCTTGGCTAGATCCGTCGAGATTTCGCTAGATCTAGTCAAGTTCTTGGCTAGATCCGGCGAGATTTCGCCAAATCTAGTCGAGATCTTGGCTATTTTCGGCGAAATCTCAAAGGATTTTGGCCGATTTTCATCGTTTTCTCGGATTTTCTCTATTTTCCATATCTCAACTCTGACCGAACCCGATCGCTCCTCATTGATGTTCCAACCCGTCCGAACTGATCATCCTCTAGGTTGGCGGCGGGTTGAAAGTTTATCCACCCAATCTAGTCAAGTTGGATGCGGTTGAGCCCAAACCCGATCCAACCCAACCCATGTATAGGCCTAATCAATATCATATCCATGTGGGTTGGTGTAGGACAAAATGGGTTGAATGCTTTGGGTGGATTGAATGGGTTGATGCAAAGACATAGTTTTTTTTTTAAATAAAAGATAGAAATTCTACTCTAGCCTAATCTAAGTATATATGTGTGTGAAATTCCCTCCTAGAGACTTGCACCCCAGCCCTTGCCCCCCACACCCCACAAGCACTTATACTTGTGGAGTGACCATCATCTCATTTGTGATCTTTTTCTCATCATCTCATATTTTCTCCATATAATTTTATCTTTAATTTTGGATTTAGGTGCTTGATAAGTTGTGCTAACCTTGATTTAGTTTTAGAAGAGAATTTAGGTTGCCATAGAGATGAGATTTATTATTATTATTATTATTATTTTAAGGTTTGAAAAGAAATTTGCTAAGAAATTTCACGTAGAATTAATAATGAATTAATTTTATACTATGACAGATCAACATCAAGCATAACTTTTACAGGAGATGTTAAGTTCCTCTTTTAAAAAAAAATTGGTACATGTTTATAGCCAATTAGACAATTTGTATAAATTGATTTGAGTTTAAAATAATATTATTATATTTTAAATTAGATTATTTTATATACCATATATTTATAAATTATAACTAACGTATAAATATGTAATTCGGTTTACCTAAATAAAAAGTCCTGACTACGCCCTGGCAAGATGAGATATTGTTGCTTAATGCCATATGCTGCTGTTTTGTTTGTTTGCAGCTTCTGATGCTTTTGGTTTCTGTTTTGTGCTTTGAGATTGTGGTTTTTTGGTAACTTTCTTTTTTTTTTTAATAATTTTTCAATACTCTATGTTTGATTGAATAAACTCTTATATTCATAAACTTGTTTCATGATGTATTGTTCTAATAATTTGGTGGCTAGAACTTTACAAAGTTCAGGGCCATCCTGGACTCTCCCTTAGCCGAAATACTTGCGTCAGAGTTGACACGTATAGACTTTAGAATTTATATAATCTTTGCGTAATCTCGGTACAGTTGGGTCCATAGCTCAGTGGTAGAGCATTTGACTGCAGATCAAGAGGTCACCGGTTCGAACCCGGTTGGGCCCTATGCGTTTGTTAAATTTTTTTTTTTTTTTTTTTTTCCTTTAATTTCTCTTACGCGACTTGCTTAGAATTTCGGCATATATGACTTTGTTTTTGGGCAGCTGAGCGACGAGGCCAGGGCCCATAAATCAGACCAAAACCACTTCTTTTTGAAGCCCAACCCGTGACTACAAACACATGTTAACACGTGAGAAGCAAAAAAAAAAAATACAAGTTTTGGTTGCTCAAGGAAAGTCAGCTAAAGTTTGTAACCATGTGAACCAAAGCTCACAAAAAGGAAAGCAATCAGCAAAAGGAAAAGGGTAAGAGCGTGATTGGAGGCCATAAAGGAGTGGCTCTACATCAATTTGGATCCTTAAAAGGTCTAGCAAGAGAGACCGATGGATCCTTATATTGTGTAAACAAAGAACTAATGAAAACCAAGCATTACCTGCTGTTACATCTTTTTTTACTTTCATCAAGTCAAGAGTCAAGTACCTGAGAATGAGGACCTTTCCTTTTATGAAAGTAATTTTTAAGGCATTTGAGTCAGCCACTCATTTGAGTAAAGGTTTTAAACTAGAGTAATTTTAGTAATCATTGCGATTATCCTAGGCGGCAGGCAATTATCCTATGTTGCAGATTTTGACTAGCTGCACGTCACTTTACATGGATTTCATGGACGGCACCATTCATGGACTAAGGGCAAATGCCCCCCTAATTTTTTTTAAATAATATAATTATATAACTATATATTTTGGTACTAATTTTAGTTATAGTGTATTCCCCTTATTGATCATTATAACATAAATATTATAGTTATAAATTTTTTTATAACATTTTTACATACTATTGAAGTAGCAAATTTTTACTAGTTTGTATTTGGGTCCACCACTTATGTCACTTTTTTACTTACTAATAACCACTAATTACAACAAAAATTTGTAGGTTTAGTATTTTTCTCCTTTTAAACTCCATAAAAAAATTTAGAATAAACTACACTTTTAGTCCCTAACGTTTGTCTTATATTTCAAAATAGTCCCTAACGTTTCAAATATGTTAGATTAGTCTTTAATCTTTTACTATTGTATCAAAATAATCCATACTGTTAAGTGGTGGAAGGAAAAAGCAAACGTGGCTAACAGTGTTATCAAAATATCTATTTTCATGCCATTAAGTATCCACATATGTTGCCACATGTATTTAGTTTTAAAAAATAAAATAATATATTTGAAATTAGTTTATTATAAACTAAAATTCAGTTTTTTTCTTTGTATCATTTTCTTTTCTTTGCTTTCTGCTGAACCAAACAGGAGTTAAAATCCCCAAATTCAAAGCTCAAAAAAATTCAAACCAAAAAATGGTTTAGTAGTGTACCACTCATTAGATTTGCATTACAGCTCTGTTTGTTTAGTTCCTTCCCCAAAAATTTCAAACTGTAAAAAATTCCTATTATAGTTAAAAAAAAAACAAAAATATATCATATTCCCTAAGTCTTATCACGTCAATCTCTTCATTTCTTCCCCAAAATAAAATATCAAAACCCACTCCCTCGCTCCCCATTTCCCTCACTTTGGTCTCTTTCTCTCTATCTAAGCCGAAGCAGATTGAAATCCTTATGACCAAAATGAAATGGTAAAGCTGTTGGCAGCAAAAAAAAATAAAAAATAAAAAATCAGATGGATGCCAGCCATTTTTAGGGGACTTAGTCAAGAACGTTATTGAGAGATTGCAATTTAAAGCTGCAACTCTTCGAATCAAACCTTGTGCTCATGCTAGTCCTTGTTCAATGAATTAATTGAAGCAATTTGTGGTGGTTTGCAATAGCAAGCAATTTGGGGTTGACTGTGTACCTTATTTGGAATTTTATTTTCGTATTCAGCTGGTAAAAGGAAGAATATTTGTAATGTGGGAATGGGGATTTTGAATTGAATTCTCTAAGCTCCGAAGATCTTTTTCTTTTTCTTATTTGTTTGCTGGGAAAACGTGGGGAAAAGAAAGGAAATTTAGTTTAGAATTCTGGGTTTTGAATCCAATTTGGTTCTCAAGAAAGCAAAGGTAAGAAAATGAAGAAAAGAAAATTTCAAATTTGACAGAAATAAACAAATTCTAAATATTTTATCTTCTAAAAATAAAGACATGCGGTAGCAAATTCCAAATATTAGCAAATTCTAAAGAAATTACTAACTATTAGTCATGTCAGTAATTTCCATCCAAGAAATAACGGCGAGGACTAACTTGATACAACATTGAAAAGTTATGGACCAAATTGACACAATTGAAAGAATAGGGACTAAATTGAAATATAGTGTAAAGGATAGAGACCAAATACGTAATTTATGAAAAAATTTATAGATCTAAAATCTTAAAAAAAAAAAAATTACGAGCCCAAAATATTAGCCCAACAACAAAAATTACCAATAAGCAATAGCAAAGCTAAAAAAAAAAAATGAGACTAATCAACCAATTTTACCAAAAACAAACAACTTAACCCTTTAAAAAATTTTAAACAAAATAATTTTGTCCTTAACAACAAAAGACACACTCTACACACACGTAAAAAAATTAAAATAAAATAAAACCTTTGTCAACAAAGCAATAGAACCAAAAGCTGAAATCACTACTATAGGGACCTGGTTCGAGCACTACTCCTTGCGAATAAGCAAGCTCAAGCCCAGTTGGCCCAATACAATGAATTTATAAAGAGTGGGCTAAAGAACTAGGCCCTAGTAAGGGTTGTACAATTAAGCATGGTAATATAAAGATTGATTGACAAGAACACAGACTAAAAAGTATGGAATTAGGCTCCTCGGCCACTTTATTATGTAACCTCTTTCTTTTATCTCCCCTAGTATTGGGTTACAAAGATCACACCAATTCTATGACTCCTCTCCTCTCTCCCAAAAGTGCCGTCCCCCTTTCTGGAAAACTGGTTACATTTTATATCCCCCGTCCGGTTAATCTCGGCCCTCCATGTGTCACTTATCTAAGTCATCATGCCAGTGCCTGTCCCATCAGCCATCTTCCATCCTTTCTGTGGGTGGTAGCAGCTAAGGCGGCACTGTTCAGGGGTCATTTCTCCATTTAATGCGGCCAGAACGTCAATCGTGGGCATTTAATGTGGAGGTCACAGTTCCTCTTGGGATTGCTCCTCCACCATGCTCCTATATCCAACCCGCTGTACCTGTTTTTGTCTTGGATAGCTGTGAAAGTTTATCTCCGAAGATACTTTGTTCTTCCTTACAATGGTTAGTGCGTGCCAAGGACGTGGTTGTCCTCAGCCATATTACTGGCGGAAGGACTCGTCCTCGGACACGTCCTTATCCTCGACATGGGCCTTGGGCTTAGCATAGAGTGGGCTGGGGCTGCCAAATTCTCTGGCCCCACAACTACATATAGCTAACAATAAATTTGCTCCCCTTAACTCCAAGTCCTGGCTCCATGCCTCATGGATTTATTACTTTTTCCCTACTACTCACAATTTGCCACATAGATATTTGTGGAAGAGTTGTGATTTATTATATGGTCTTAGAATTCTTTTTTATACTAAACTTAGGTATATTTGCTTTAGCTTGTGCAAAAAATTTCGTTTATTTAAGCATAAAACCTACTTCTTCTTCTTTTTTTTCCCTATTTTACATACTTACTTTTCAAAACACTCTATATTATATTATCTATTTTACGCTATATTTGATTAAAATATCAAATTTTCTAGATTTTTTTAATTTTTTCTCTTTCTTCATTCACAACAATCTCCATCTATTCTCTTCTTTCATCCTCGAAACACGTAAAGAAAGAATAAAAAACTAAATGCAAAATTTATAGTGTAAATTTACATGGTTATTATATCAATCATGTATTTTTATACAATTTTGCATGGATCGATGTAAGTGAATTTTGAACTTAGTTGACTAAAATGTGTTAACTTATTTGAAACTTCTTGGTTCCCATACACCCAAAACACTTTGGTTACATTCAGTAGGTGTTTAAGATGCACATATGAGTTCTGAAATGCACAAAAGAAATGCCCTTTTCTTCTTCATCACACTATTCTGAAATGGGAAACCTCATTTTCCCTTTTCCTTTGAAGCCCACGCCCAATTCTCCAAGTTGTGAGAACTGGCTGCAAATTTTTCCTATTTTTTGTAGGTTTATTGAGCACCACATATTGTCAAGATGCACCGCTAGCCTCCCTCATTGTGTGGAAGTGAGTCACAAATTCGGCTCTTCGAACTAAATCTGGGTCAGCAAGAAAGCCCAATCAAGTTCAAACACGTGGAGAATTAGAAAAAGACCCAGACAAACTATAAGGATCTATTGATAAGAAACTCAGAATTTTAATTTTGGTGTATTCATTTCAATGCTTTCATTTTATTTTATTTAAAAAAGGTATTCACTTCATTGCTAAGCTTAGAGTCTTAGAGTGAGAAAATTTCATGAAAGCACAGTCGACATAAGGAAGTCTTTATTATAGTTCAATTTTTCATCACTAGGTAATCTAAAACTGAAAAATCAAAAGCTTTAGTTTGTTTCATTTTGACTCAAATATGATCTCATATGAATCAATATCAAATCTTAAAAAGACATCTAAAACATCTTTTCATTTAACACCAAACCTGCAGCAACCGATAAGAATTTATAAACACCTAAAACATTTTCCACTAATCTGCTCCATCGGTGTGCACATTATTTTGAGAAACATTTATTTTTTTCCTGTCACGAGTCACAACAACCTCGTCACAAGGTTCGTACTCTTTGTAGCATGCTGCCTTCCCCAATTCTTCAACTTCCTCAATAACATTGTCAAGTTTTGCCACCATCTCCACTAGCAAAGAAGCAAAAGCAGCAAAAGGAAGTGCCTCAGAGAACTCAAGGCTAGTGATTGCAATCTTACTCAATTGTGGCCTTAAGACCTTCCTCTCAGCCTCCTTAGAATCAGAAGCCCTTCTGGATTTCCAATCCATCAATGCAGAACTGTCAGTTTTCACACTTGATAATGAGACTCCAGGGGCCTTTTCATGCTTTTGGCTAGCTTGTGCAGCAGCTAAAGCGAGCATGTTGGTGGCTTGGTTTTTGTTGGATCCAAGGAATAGCCTTGGTTGGGATTTTATGGCGGTATTAAGGTCTTGTAAGGCTTCATGGAGATGATCAGAGAGTATTTCTGGAGTGCAGTGGCGGTGGCTTCTCATGCTATTGGCAAGTTCCATTAGCACTTTTGAAATCTCCCCTGCAAGTCTATTGCAAGGGTCTTTGAATAAGGTTCGCACGGATTGCGGGGTCTAGCCAGTAAAACAAAACAAAAAAAGATCAGTTAATAAGAAATCGCAATTATTATAGAAAAAAGAAACATCAATTGTACTGATTATATCAAATATAATGCTTAACACAGTTATTGTTGAGATTGTATTTATTGTCACAACAAGAGTTGCCTTTATATGACAAAATAATCAGATATTTGTTATGGACAGTCAGACATTAAATACAATACATTCAGATTTTTTGGGTAAATTTATGTTTTTCCTATCTTTGACAACCAGAAGACAGAAAATTCAAAGTTTTCAATTACAACATTACGAAACCTTATGGAAATTTCTTTATGGGAATTAAAATTACTACTGCACACCTTAGTGCAATCGATGATCACTCCATAAGAATAAGTGCTTGTGAGCTGTGAGAGGCAAGGGATAAGGGACAAGGGACAATGTTCAAATTTTCAGGAAAAAGTTTCATACACATACACTTAGGTTAGGCTGAAGTAAAATTTTTATCTTATATAAATAAATAAAAAATGAAATAACTTTACTATTTCTTCTTCCTTATTTCAAATGAAGTAATTATGGCTCTAATTTCAAATGGAAACTTCTTTTTGGGGATTACATCAATTATGGCTCTTGAAAAATTTAACTCTTGTTTAAAGTCACACAGGATGGCCAAGTTTTGTACAAAACCCAATCATTTCTGTAGTCATTGTTACTCTTATAAGAAGAAAAAATTAATGAGAGACCATTCATTGCCTCCTTGCAAATAGTGGGCAAACATTAAAAGTTGGAAGTGAGAAAATAAATTCATGTGCTATACTATAATTCGACTAGGATAAAATAGAAAAAAAAAATCAATTTTATATTACCAGAATTTCAGTCCTCAAACATCCATGTAGAGCTACAACCGTGTAGCCAAAATGGCGAAGAACACCTCCCAGTTTCACATACCGCTGCCATGGGATCCGATGACAGTATCTGGAGTGCCTTGGCTCCCAACTTGCATATAGTGCCTGTTTAATTCACAATATCGTCATTCCAATACCATTGAAGAGTTATTATATGTACTATATATTAATTCTTGAATATAGTAAACTAAGAGAAAGAGTTTGAAAATCTTACCAAGGCTTCATCTTTGGATTTTGAGTCCAAAACAGCCTTATAACCTTCGTAAATGGGATCCTCCGAGGACTTTTTTTCGGAATCTTCTATGTTAGGATCAACAAAATATTCATTGACACAAGCTGCAAAATTCATGTCGCATATTACTTGTATTAGTGACATAATCAATCAAAAGAACATTATGACATGAATAACAGTGAAGTTTTACTAGTATTGCTTGCCAAAAAAGTTCTGAGTTTATAATTTACAAGTTTGTACACATTCACCCTCATAGATTCTTAATTCAAACAAATTTTACTAGTTATCTCTTTTACTTGACAAATAGGAAGCTGTGGTATTATCATTAAAAATTTGTATACCTTCTATAGATATTGCAAGGCCTTCAAGCTTTAACACAGTGGAGTTATGGAGCTCTTCCCCTGACCAATTAGGAAATATCAATAAACTCATGAGCAGGCAGACACCACAGCCAATGGCAATGGTGAGGAAGCGATCATGTGCAATCTTCAGGACATTATCGACCCGGTAGCTTGAGACGGTTATCAGATTGAAGGTCAAGAGAAATATCACAACACCATAGTCATAGTTCTTCTTTATGTAGGGAAAGAACCTCAGGTATGTAGCAGCAGATCCTGCCATGTTGAAAATGAAATTAAAGAATAAAATAAAAGAAGAAGAAGCATAAACTTAGCATATTTTTTTTGGAATGAAAAATTTAGCCTCAGAAAAAGGAAAGTACAACTGTAAACAAAAAGTTGGCTGCAGCTATACTATATAGGAATGGTTCTTATGAAGACTCTACATAAATCAACAAAATAAGGATTTAAGGATTGTGATATTGAGTAATTGATAGTCTTTTGTTCTTGGTTGAGAAAATTTTTGACAATGACAGTAATTTTTATGGAAGCGCAAAACTTTAGCATCAAGATCTATGTAGACTTTAAAAAAAAAAAATTTTAAAAAAAGAAGGTTATTTTATAGGAGCTATGAAGACTACATACAATTCAATCACTGAGATCATAAACTGCCCTTCATATCAGAAATGACAAAAAAATTAAGGATAATAAAATGAATATATCAATCAAAGGCTCATATATATAATATCTTCTGTAAAATACAATGAACTCAATACATTTGCTTGGACACTCAAGGATCCCTTTGGAATAGCGCAAGTTAAACGTGAAACTTACCAATTAGAAAAACTGCAGCTCCAATAAAAGTAGCTCGAAAGACCGGGCCGGTTTCAGTTGCAATGTACTCAAAAATGAAAGCCAATGATCCTGCTAATAGCGTCCCAAATCCTCTATTCAGTCCTTTGCATAAAGTTGCCCCTGTAATCAAATGATGAATAATTTGTAACATCGACCAAAAAAAGTCATACCAAGTGCAAAAAACTTTCGTTGTAACCCTATATATATATATATATATATATATGAGGGAGAAGAATATAAGATGATAGCAAAGAGAGAATAATTAACCTGCTGTGAACTCTAACACAACAACCACAGTCATGACAGCCCAAACGGCATTCTGTCCGATCCCTTTGCACAATGGTTCCATGAGATATAACAAGGAAACCAGTGTCAAAGACAGACCAACTTTGAAAGCGTGGATCACCCTTCTTGGGTCATCATGTCCTACCTTCCACATCGTTTTACAAAACAAACCCGGATATGTTTTCATTTTCTGGGCAAAGATTGGGATACGTTTCTCCCAGTTCCCCATAGTTTTAGTGCGATCTCCATTTCTTTCTATAGCCATTTCCATGCCTGCACGAACTTTGGGAAACATTTCTTGATCTTGAGCAATAGAGAGAGAACGGTGTTCCTAATGCAAAAATTCCAGATGATTCCCAAGAAGTTTATTTATATTCTCTTCAAGAAAAAAGACCATGCAGCCACGATATGGGAAAATTTTGTTTGGTTGTTGTGGAGTTTCGTTTGTTTAATGAGAAACCCACCTTTCTCTATGAAGCTAGTGTCACTTTATATTTATATCTGTGAGAGAGAGAGAGAGAGATCGTGATGCTATTCCTACATTCACATGCATTCCATTAAAGTAGACAGAAGTAGGTTACTTTCACAAGGACTTAGTCAAAACAAGGTAGAAGCCAATTTAACTAGAGTCGGTGTACCTTTTCTTGTGGTCATTAATTATTTTTGAATTCAAGTCTTCAAAGTCACGATTTCAGTTCAAAACTTTTGTTAAAAAAGAATAAATAAACGACATAATTTTAATAAATTCAGAAAGAAATAATATCAAATCTCATGCAACAACTCTAAATCTCTATTTGACACGCATGTAAAACTAATTAATCAAACCTTAACATTTTGATTAGTACAAACCATTAAACACTGTTGTCTCCAATCCTAACTGATGGTTCTTAGTTTAGTTATAGTGGAGGTTTGTTAAAGTACGCAAGAAAATATGTTAGAGATTTTAGTTAACAAAGCATAACTTGGAGAGTTGTTACAAGATACTTTATCGTGTAATTGATGCAGTAGCAATAGGGTGTGGAACTATATGAAGCGACTCTTGTGTAACTTTTTTTTTTTTTAATTGAAATTGTAACTTCAAGACACACGATTTTCATTTAAAGACTGAATTATGCATACTTTGTGTATAATAGGGCAATGTGAAATAAACACTGCCCTTAGTTTTTGTAACATGTCATTACAGAAGTTTACTTTGTAGGAAAATGTATACTTTCCATATTGTTGGAGATCAAAGTAATACATCTGTTACTAAAAAAATTTAAAAAAAAAAAAAAAAAAAAAAAAAAAACCTTGATATTGGAATAAATCAAGAAATTAATTGTTAGAGAAGATTTAGGGATTGAAACAATTAATTCAAAATTATTATTGTGAGGACAAGATTTGAATCCCCAACCCAAAAGGTAATTGGATTCAAGCCCAATAAGTCCAAAATAATAAATTTATAAAGAGTATGTCGAAGAACTAGGCTCTAATAAATGAAACAACAGCTAGACTTGGTTTATAATACCATTAAACAAAATAAGAGTATGTTTGAATAAGGAAATTAATCATCGGCCCAATCCGAGGAGCTCTATCCTTGTATATATTGAGTGATAATGGTTACAGAAGTAGTTCAGATTGTTATAGTGTTCTTTCTTCCAAAATTTCAATTCCCCTCTCCAGAGTCTCCCCTACCTTATATACTACATTTCCCTTTCATCTTCACCAGCCACGTGCAGATCAGATTTACCAGTGTTGATCTTTGTCCCATCAACCTCTTCCCAAAGTTCTTAGGTAGTAGCTGTAAGGCTGAAAACTATTATTCAGACATCACTTCCTCATTAATGTGGCCAGAGTGTTAGTTGTAAGACATTTAATGTGGAGGTAGCAGTTTTTCATGGAGATATTTCCTCGTCATACTCTACTCTGTTTATCTTTAGTACTTATCTTCCTCCATGGAATGGTCCAGAAGGTTGCCCTTGTCAGTAAATCACCTCTTCGGACCTCGGCTTTGGGTAGCCGAGGAGGAACTCATCCTCGGCACGACTTCTTGGACTATTCTGACCAATATTGTTTTCTTTCACCTATTACTATGGACCCCTTTACTTTCCCATCCTCGAATGATTCCTTATCCTCGGCCTGGGCCTTAGGCCCAACACACATGTGAACGTGTATTCTTGGACTTTCCGCCCCTACAATTATTATTTTTAGAAGAATTCAAAATTATAAATGATTTGTGTATATGTAATTTCCATTATAAAAATATGTTATATTGTAATGTATTTCAACTAAGTGAATGAAGATGACGTAATCTTTGAACCTTCTTTTTTTTATTGAGAGTAGTTGAACGATGCATAAAAAACCTCCTAAAATTTTAAACTCTCAGACATACTAGAAGCAAGATGTGGCATAAAGTTCACATTTGTTATCAATTACATCCTTTCATCCACTCCCATTAAGAAGTTTCCCTTAAACAACTTAAACTTTTTTTTCTTTTTCTTTTTCTTTTTCTTTTTCTTTTTTATATGAATAACAACTTAGGTTAATTTCGAAAACTTTGACAAAATATCTAAGGATAAAAATAAATGTAAAAAAAAAATTAAGGTTATAATTTGGATTTGTCCAAAAATTTCTTTATGTACATAAAGAAACCGGATCGATATGTGTGTTTACTGGTCGCAAAATTTTAAATTCCGTCATCCTCCCTCACTTGAGTGGTTTCATTGCTTGACAAAAGGAGGGAGACATGCTATCAGTTTTGAGAAAGAACTTTCTCAAGGCTTAAGGGTGGTGCAGATTTATTCATGCCTTTCTTTTCTTTTTCTTTATTTCTTTTTTGACAAAACTTAGGTCTTCCAATCTTTCACACATTTTTCCTTGGGAGAAAGTTTAGGGGTACAATATTTTCATAACACCCTTATTTTGAGGTATAGTGGGTCTGGATATATCTTATTTTATTTTATTTTATTTTGATTTATAATGAGTTGACACCTCAACTTGTTGTAAAAATATTACAAGATTTTGTTGTGTCCGTAAAAAAAATATTAAAAAAAAAAACTCTTTTTTAAGTTTCTACCCAAAAAAAAGAGGCTAAATGATAAAAATATTGCAAAAAACTAATAAAATAAATATTGTTCAACAAAACCAAAATTAAAATGTTTTTTTTTTTTTTTTTGAGAAAAAAAAAGGATTGGTGTGACTTAAAACAACTTACATAAAATCAAGAAACATAAAAAATTAAAAATTAAATAAATAAATAATAAATAAAAAATAAAGAATTAATCAAGTTCGCATTTAGTTTATAAACTAAATGCGAACTTGAAGCAAACAAATGACGGGTATTAAACAAAACCAAAGCTTCTGCCCGAAAAGAAAGAAAGTAAACAAAGCTTCTAAAAGCATACCTGGAACAAATCAACAAAAGTTTCCGAAAGATCATTTGACTATCAGACATTTTCAGCTCGTATCTGATACATCCTTTGTCCTTAGTTAAGTTCTATTTTTGTAATTGGATTTTAAAACCGATCAATCATTTATTTTTTAAAATAAAAGTTGTTTCTTTTTTGTTTTTGAATATGTCCATTTGTTGGTGTGGGGCTAGAGAATTTAACAACCCCAGTCCACTCTATGTTAAGCCCAAGGCCCACGCCGAGGAGAAAAATGTGCCCGAGGACGAGTCAAGGAAGCCCCATTCGTCAGGAATATCGCACGGATCATTGAAAGGAGGAGCAAAGTACTTTCAGAGGTAACCTTCCAGAACAACCCAAAACAAAGGCAAGTACATCGGATTGGCCATGGAAGTATGGTGGAGGAGCAATCCCAGGAGGAACTGTTACCTCCACATTAAATGTCCACAACTAACGTTCTGGCCGCATTAAATGGAGAAGTGATCCCTGAACAGTGCCGCCTCAGCTGCTACCACCCACAGAAAAGATGGGAAGGTGGCTGATGGGACAGGCACTCGAGTGATGACCTGCATGATCGACAGATAGAGGGCTGAGATTAACCAGAAGGGGGTATAAAATGTAACAAATCATCCAAAAAGGGGGACGGCAATTTTAGGGGAGAAAAAGGACTGCGGCCCTTGTATGATCTTTATAATCTAGTACCAAAGAGGGAATAAGAATATACTATCCGAGAAGTTGGCCGAAAAGCCTAACTTCATACTTTTAGTTTGTATTCTTGCCAATCGATCCATGTATTCCCATGCTTAATTGTACAATCCTCACTAGGGCCTAGTTCTCTGACCCGCACTCTACAAATTCATTATATTGGGCCAGCCGGGCTTGAGTCCACTCATTCGTAAGGAAAAGTGCTCGAACCAGGTCCCTACAGTTGGTGTTTTGAATTTTAATCTTAAATAATATAAATAAAAAATTTAAATTTTTATCACTTTTTAAGTTTTTTTTTAATTTATGATTTTTTTTTTTTAAATCAAAACTATGTCATTTTGAGAAACCCTACGAATCTTACGAGTAGCAAATGGGCGGGTTGGGTCTTAAATGGGTTGGGTCATAAATGGATTGGGTGTGTAATTACTTATTTATCCATTTATAACCCGTTTATATATAAATTAATTATCCATTATCCGCCCAACCCATTTAATTAGTAACCCGCCCATTTAACCCAATATGATCCAAATAAATAAATAACTTGTTAAAAACTTTAAAAACAAAGATAAAAAAAGTTCAAAAATCACTTTTCCTATTATTTCCTTTCATCTTCCCTTTACAAAATTTATTTCTCAGCAACCAAACAAAGCCACAGAGAGAGAAAAAAAAGACTTTTTTTTTCGGCAACAAAACAGAGTCTCAAGCACATTCACCAGGTCAAAGTCATAAAATTCCTTTCATTTCCTCTTTCCCTTCTATTCCCTCTATTTTAGTCAGCAACCAAACAGACCATCAAAGAAAAAAAGAGAAAAAGTTAAAGTTGTCAACTTCAAAAACAAAAAAAACAAAAAACAAAAAACAAAAAAGCTTTGTTCCACCATGTATTTGAACTAAACTGGAGACCCAAAAAAAACCAAGACCATGGAATTGGCGGCGAAGCGGTGCCACTACGAAGTCCTAGGGCTGAGCCGCGACTGCACCGCCGATGAAATCCAAGAGCGAGCCTGGTATGACTCGCACCGGTCTCAGATCCTCTTCTCCGATCTCACCTCCAACTTGGTCGCTCCAAACTCAGCGATTTCAAACCTCTTCTCCTTCTTCTCCAACACCGTCTTTTCTGGGCACTCCGACTCGGGTCACGGGTTCTATAAGGTGTATTTGGATCTCTTCGACAAGATTTACGTGAACAAGATCAATTTCACGAGGAAATTAGGGTTAGGGTTGAACAAAGAGGCGCCGTTGATGGGGAATTTGGAGAGTCCGTACATGCAAGTGACTACGTTTTATAACTACTGGTTAGAGAGAGAGAGAGAGACGAACAGGGAGGTCATATTGCTTGGTTACTGAGAAAATCTGAGGGAAAGTGAGACTAAGGTCATATTGTTTATTTAAGTTTCTGATATTAGAACGGTTTAGTGGGTATTAGTGGGTTTATTTAATTTTAAATTTTAGATGGGTTTAGTGGGTATTAGTAGATTTATCCATTTAGACTCATCTAATTAAATAATAAAATGGGTCTTTATCCATTTAACCCAAATACTCAAATGGGTTGGGTTAAGACTTATCCAAATAAGGTGGGTAATGGGTGGGTTCATGGATATGGATAAAAATTGCCACCCCTACCTATGATGCATTTCCAATGTAGCCTAACTAATGATTGAATTAAATAAAATTCAAAATTAAATGATTGAATTAAATTTTATACAAAGTTAAAGAGTGTAATTTATAATTAAAAAAAAAACTAAAAAATTCTAATGTAGTAACGTACACATATATGTCATCTTACTGTTTTTACTCTCTGAGTATTTTTTATTTTTTGAGAAGGAAAATTATTGTGTACTCTCAGAGTACCATAAGTGCATACTCTCTTCTCTCACATGAATAGTAGGTCTCACTAATTAAATTCATTATAAGACTCAATATTCATGAAAAAAAAAAATACGTATTTATAATACTTAAGAGTACTAACAATTTTTATTTTGAGAAACTATTCCATAAGGATGATACACAATACATCCTCTTACCCTTTATGTCAGCTTTTCCATCAAGTATGGCAATGTTCATTTAATTAGCAAGGGGGACACTTGTCATCTCATGAGAAGAATTTGAATTATTAAAATTTAGAAAAGCTTTCCTTTCTTGATTGATTTCCATATAAATAATACTATGTATCAGTTTGGATACGGGGATAAGTTGTGGTGCATTTCCACAACTGCGTCCTCAGTTTTTTTTTTTTTTTTTGCCGGAGTTATTGACTTTTGGGAGACAAAATTTACTGTGCATGAACAGTGCGGCACTGTTTATGCACTGTTTATACACTGTTTACATATTAAAAAATACTAAAAATGGGTCCCACGATACTATTCACACATTTAAAAATTATTTTGTTACAGTGTTTTCAGCAACAATCAATTTTCAGCAACTTTTAACAACAATAAGTTGTATCTAAATGGACCCTATATAGAAGGAATCATAAGGAACGCCGAACATGGCCCCATCATGAAATCTACTTTTAAAAAATACAAAAAATAAAAATCTTGTACAATTTGAGTGTGTTTCAATCAAGTTTATAAGGAACGCAATTTTAGCAAAACATAATCTTTGTTTTATCAGCTTGCTCTCCACCTCAGTTTCAAAAGAAAAATTACAGGAACACAACTACTTTTACACCCATTTTTATAATTATCTAATATGACTGATGGTGAATAATAAAAATAATAATAATAAATCTATATAAAAATAACAAACAGTTAATCACAATTTATTACATAAAATAACTATAAAAGTTGACATGAAGTTAGTTATGGTCTTGAAATAACTCGTCTCAAAACTGATCCACCCAAGTTGGCCAAGTGAATGCTGACAACTCGGTGTGGTTGGGTCAACGGTACGCAGACACGGTTGACCTAACTCAAGTGGCACATAAGTGGCGCACCCATTGCATTAAAAGGTGGTGCTAGAGGTACCATTCAGGGTCACGGGTTGTATACAGCTAACATATATAACTTGTCAGAAGTGGAAGGAAATGTTATTATTTGTTATTGTTAACCTAATATACGGTGAATTATGGACCACTTTTTCTGTGATTCTTTGAAGTACGTTAACGTTGTTTTCAAACAGCTGTGGTTGATATTTATCAAGCGATCCTGCCTCCCGTGCATTCTCAACTTCTTTATTATATGAAGTTCAGGCTTTTCCAGGTGGCACAAGGCATTGGCATAATAAGCTTCCTTTTTTTCGTGAGAAGTAAAAAAAAAAAGTTTGTGAAATAGACTCCCTCCTCTTTCCCCAACGCTATTCTCGTTGTTGCTCAAGACTAGGGATACCAAACCATCCGTTGACTTATAGTTCTCACTCTTCAGTAACCCTAAAACCCAACAACATTATATATAGGGTCCATTTGGATAGAACTTATTGTTGTTGAAAGTTACTGAAAACTGATTGTTACTGAAAACATTGTAGCAAAATAATTTTTAAATGTGTGAATAGTACCGTGGGTCCCATTTTTAATATTTTTTAATGTATGAACAGTGCATGAACAGTGCGTAAACAGTACCGCACTGTTCATGCACAGTAAATTTTGTCCCCCAAAGTCAAAAAAGCCGGCCAAAAAAAAAAAAAAAAAAAAAAAAACAGAAAATGCAACTCTACTTTAATTAAGAAGATGTGCTATCTAAACCCACACATAGTGGAAAAACAGTCAAACACGCGTGGATCCAAGCATATGTGTAATAAACACGGCAACACGGCCTCTCTGTGAGAGAGAGAGAGGATTGAATTCAAGTTATATCCTCTAACTTGAAGTTATATTGTATCATATAATGTTTTTTTATTAAATGTGATATTTAACAAATCAACTGGTGGATTAGATTTTTTTTTTATACTATACACGCTTGCAAATTTTCAAGATGATTAAGTATGTGTTTGGATAGCACTTCTTCTTGCTGAAAGTAGAGTTGTGTTTTTTGTTTTTTTTTTTTTTTTTTTTTTTTTTTTTGGCCGGCTTTTTTGACTTTGGGGGACAAAAGTTACTGTGCATGAACAGTGTGGCACTGTTTATGCACTGTTCATACATTAAAAAATATTAAAAATGGGACCCACGGTACTATTCACACATTTAAAAATTATTTTGCTACAGTGTTTTCAGCAACAATCAGTTTTCAGCAACAATAAGCTCTATCCAAACGGACCCTAAAGATCAATAATTATATCATCAATCAAATGTTTAAATTGCAAGTTTTTGTATTTAAAATTGTGCATAAATTATGGGCTTTTAGATCGAATAGTAAATAGCATTCAATTAACACAAACTTTGGTATGCATGTTAAGAATATAGAAAATATGTAATCCAACAATGAAAATTTTGAGATATTAATCCAATCATAGTGTATTAGGTGGAATAATATTGTTAGAGTTACACCATATGAAACTCAAATCCAACCCATACATACATGCAAATAGCAACACACACAACATGGCAATTGATTTTATTTTATTTATAGATACAATAGATTTTTTTTTTTTTTTTTTTTGGAAGTATCTTTTTATATGCACGAATTGTTTTATAGGACAAAGTTTAGCTACAAAATTGGTTGTAACCTAAGGCTACAACTTTACTCAATAAAATAAACATAACTACATATTTTGAAAATCTAACCTTTAAATTACATATTCTTTACACTCTTAATACACATGTCAAATTTTGTGTCAATCGAATATTATTTACTATATGATCTATAAGCTTATATTTTATACATAATTTTAAAGTACAAAAATTTGCAATTTAAACAATTTATTGATGACATAGTTATTAATCCTCAATTTTTTAGAAATTTGGCAAGCATGGAGGATATAAGAAGAAGAAGATGTAATCTAATGGTGGATTAGTAAAAATTCACATCCAATAAAAAGATATATATTGAGTAAGATTATAGTTTTAAGCTACAATAAATTTTGTAACTAAACTTTGCCGATCAATTCATATGCTCATATATTTCCTATTTATCAAAGATATAGCTAACAGTTTGTTTCTAAATAAATAAACTAACAGCTTTGGGCCCATCCATGAAAGCCCATGAAACTCACTCTTAGGAAGGCACTAGTTTTTTTTTTTTTTTTTTTTTTTTTTTTTTTTTTTTTTTTTTCCTTCTTCTTCTTCTTCTTCTTCGATGGAACTTAGGAGATATTGAAGGTGATTCCCCTCAAGTGAAGTGACTGCGAATATTATCTTCTGATGCTTTGCAAGATACGATTAGTGGTGAGGAGCTCTCCTTATATGCGTCAACTCCAAATAATGCAGATTCAGCATAGGTTGTTTACCACTCTGTCAACTCTGAAGGCCTTTTTTCAGTTCTTTTCTGCCTAGTAATTACATTTGGAGAGTTTTTATGTAAAGATAAAGAGGGAGTTCCTTGGTAGGAAAAGGGTGATCTAAAACAGCAAATATAAGACACCTCCATAGCAATTTAAGCATCTATAAGAACAGATGCTGGTATCTAAAAATGGTGGCTAATTCTCCCAATCATAGAGAAGACTTGCTCATGTTTCCATCTGCCCATGGAACTCAATGGATTTGCCTATTCTTTCTAATTAGATTATCTAAAACTTTTTTTTGATTGGTAAGTTACGCACTCAGTGGGTCTTGAACCCACAACCTCACCCTCCATACTGCTATTATGAGTGTAGGAAGTACCAGCTGACCTATAGCTCATTGGTAAGGAAAATTATCTAAAACTTAGGAAGGCACTAGTGACGCCTCAAATACAAGATGAAATAAAAAAAATCCAATGGCCATTTGAGTTCTTTTGACATGATAACGAAGCCACGGGACATCAAAATCGACCACACTGAACATGATGCCCCCTTGGGCTAAATTTGCTTGAATCTCACTCAAACAAATTTTTCAGATAAACCTGGTTGGCCTTGTACAATCCTTAGGAAATGTATTAAGTTACCTATTCAAACATTCTCCATACATTCAAAGGCGGAGCCAGGGGGGTCGAGAGGGGGCAATTGCCCCCCCCCCCCCCCCCCCAAAAAAACTCCTTTGAAACTTTCTTAGCTATAGCCTATAGGCATATGAGAAAAGTTTGCCCCCTCTGATTCATTAACATAGGAAAAAAAACAAAACAACACTCAGTAAAAGGAACCAAAAACTAACACCATCTTCCTCAAAAGAAGCAAAAGAACATGGCACTATAACAAAGAGAGCAAGGAGTTACCCGACATGTCAAAGTCTTTTTATTTTTTTTATTTTTGATCGGGACATAGCAAAGTTAACAAGTTAAAAAGAACTTTTAGCTTTAGCTTGCCCCACCTTTTCACTTTCTCATTAATATACTATCACAGACTCATAACATGCACTTTTCTTTTTTATTTTTTATTTAATTTATTTAAATGGTAAAAAACATAATAATTTTCACAATAGTTGTGTTAGTAAATTTTTACTTATTTACAATTGTATATTTATTTTGTTATAAATATTTATTAATAATTTCAAATTAATTTTGCCCCCTCTGAACTAAAATTCTAACTCTGCCACTGCATACATTAAATACTAAATGACTTGTTTGAACAATTGGGTGGTAGGATTAAGTTCTAACCAATTCCCTTTCCCTAACAAAAAGAAAATGAGATTAGACAAATACCTCAACTCAATCCCCCACTTATGGGGATAAGGGCCCGAGCCCTCCAATAAATACCCCATCCCTAAATGCAAAGAGGAGGATGATCCAAGGTAGATAAGAATAGCTTTAAACATGTATAAATAATACGTGGATAGTTTTATAAATCGTCATATAATTTATTGGAGTAGATAACTCCAAACATGTTTGGAGTCAAATTTGTTCAACCCAAATTGTGAATGAACTTCTGAAACTTAACGTGGAAAAAGGGTTTTATTTATTTTTCATTTATTTAATAAACAAGTTAGACATAAAGACAATAGTACATTCAAGAAGTTCATGAACAGAAAATTTGATAATTTTATATAAAAATCGTACTTATATAAACATAATATTGGATAATTTTATATAAAAATTGTACTTAAATAAACATAATATCAGATTGTTGAAGATATAGATGAGGGACTATGATACACTAATTACTTTTAAAATTTAAGTGATTGTTAATTTCATACTTCATTTATTGATTAAAAAAATTATACATAATTTGTTAACAAATACAAAGTCAGTAAATTTCATTTTCATAAATTCATAAATAAAAATTAGCCTATCTAATTAACTTGAAATATAGTTTTAACCCGGATTAAGTAAATAATCATTAAAATGGATTTATGAAAAGATACTACAAAATTATAATTAAAGTAGTTACCATAGTTTTTTTTT
The DNA here is from genome assembly GCA_023621385.1 of Quercus gilva. Classification (NCBI taxonomy): domain Eukaryota; kingdom Viridiplantae; phylum Streptophyta; class Magnoliopsida; order Fagales; family Fagaceae; genus Quercus; species Quercus gilva. The sequence continues at coordinate 34,642,433 of CM042484.1, forward strand.
ATTACTGCAATAAAACATTATAAAACCAACACAATCATATTCATATTTACCATAGGTTTAAAACTTTAAAACTCGGATTTATGAACTTTGCATAAAATATTTTGTATATAAAACTCTGATTGGACCAATCATGTCCGACTTGGTTTTCTGTGAATAGGCCATTGGATTTGGGCCAGATTTTTAAGAACCAAATAGGCAGAACTTGTGGGCTAAGTCGTCCAAAACAGGTTGAACGTAAGTTTGTAGCGAATTAATCATGGGTTAAATCAGTTTGGGTTGCTTTGTATGAAAATTTTGTAAAATAAATATTGTTGTTGTTTGGTCTCAAACCCATGTTTTTGTTGTCTTACAAATTAACTTATGTGTTGTGGGTTTCAGTTAACTCAAGGCTCTCAACGTAAAAAAATTTGTAGTCAAATAAGAGATTTGAAGTTTGATATCTGCATATACCAAAAACCGATTAATGTCTTGATTTAATGATAAAAGGCAATCATCATGAGCAGATGACAAGTTAACCACCACTACATTACATTTATTTCTTGACTTTGTTTGTTTAGGTGTAAAATATTTTTATTTAGAATATATAAAGTTATTTGTTTTTGGTATTTGGTTATATTCTTGAAAATGCTAAAAACGCATTTGGCTTATACAAAAAATCACAAATTTTCCTATATTTTGATATAAGTATGAAAGAAGAACTTTAATTTACCACATCAAAATATTAATAAAAAATAACTAAAATTAATCTAAAAAATAAGTACACTCAAAATAAAGTTATTGAAAATTACACTTTTAAGAAAAATACTAAAAAATTAATAAATCGCTTAAATTTATTAAAACAAATTATCACCTAAAAAGTAATATCCATTATCCACCCAACATAATTATTCTAAGCGGGATGTAACCCGACCATTTACCTAATTAAACATTTAAATGCATCAATACAAATAATTGAAACCTTAAAAAAGATTCTTGAACTGTTTTGGGCTTATTGTGGTCATTTTGGAGGCTTCACGGGTATTCTCGTTATTTACATGGTTTATAGTTTTTTTTACCCCCTCATTTGGTTAGTTTTAGGGTTATAGGCAATGTTTTAAATTTCATTCTAGTGCTTAATCTAGTGCACATACCCCCTTATTCCGTTTCAGTCTAAATTTCGAGTTGTTTCAGACTACTCTGGTGTACCGGATAAATTCCTGTGGGGTCATGGGCCCAAGTCATACAATTTGGTCTTGGGCTTTGCTCGAGAGCGTGGGGCTTTGGCCGAGATCATAAGTAGTTCGAGTCCGAAGAGGAATATCTCCTTGGATAAACTAAACACAGCTCGGGTATAGATTTTAATGATCAAAGTGACCTTCCAAGAAGCTCTAATGATAAGGACGTGCGCCATAAACGTACAAGAAAGATGGGAACCCAAAAATATCTAAGGGAAAGCTGCTACCACCGCATTAAATGCTCTGTAGCTCACTCTCTGGCCGCATTAATGAGGAAATGACCTCTGAACAGTATTTTTGCAGCCTTACAACCACCCCAGAAGACTTTTAGAGGGGGCTGATGGGACAAGTATCAGCATAAACCATCAACTATCCACGTGTAGGGTAAAGATGAAGGAAGAGATGTAGTATAAATAAGGGTAGAGACCCCAGAGAACAGGGGGGGAAAGAACAGAGAAAGCAATATAACAATCTTAACAATTCCTGTAACCATTGTCATCTAATATATACAGGAGCAGAGCTCCTCGAATTGTGCCGAGGACAAACTTTCACGCACAAACCAGGTTCAATTCTTGTTTGCTCATCCTCTAAAACCATATTAATTGTTATCCATGCACTAAAACCTAGCTCTTTGACCCACTCTCTACAAATTTATTGTACTAGGCTCACTAGGCCAAGATCCTATACATTTTTGGGCTTGGTCTGAAAATCGTGTTCCTACAATTCCTGTTATTCCAATCTCTAAATTTCGACCTATTCCGGGATTTTTCCGAATTGTGTTGGATTTGTTTTTAAACTTTGAAGCCCAAAATTCATCATTTAACTCATTTTATTCCCATATAATATATTTAAAAATTTTTGGTTAATTAGATATAATGAAATATGAAGATATAAATATATAAATTATGTACATGTGTGTATGTATATTTCAGATGCGTAATTTCGAAACGATGTATCGAAACACACCGATACTGGAATATTTCATTCCAATTGTCAATCTGGAACAGAATTCAAAACCTTGGTTATAGGGTTAGTTGTAGAGGTATTCATTTTGAAAGTTTCAAAGTTATTTTAGTCAATTAGAAGGTTTGGGGGTATTTTGGTTATTTCAGAATTTTAAATAATATTTTGGTCATTTTGAAGATTTTAGAGACATTTTTGTAATTTTTAGAGATTGCAAGCTGTTTTCGTTATTTTAAAGTTTTTGAAAGTATTTTAGTCAATTTGGAGATTCTTTTAGTATTTCTATCATTTTGGAATTTTAGGTGCATTTTGTAGGCTGGATTCGATCACAGCTTTTTTATTCAACGACAAGACTTTACTTGTGCTAATTGGAATCATCTTCATTTATTTTGATTAGCATATAATTTGTTTATCAAGAAACAAAATTTGTCGGTAATAAAATCTCCAATCTTAAGTGGTTGATACTCACTCAACTTAGCTTGATAACAACCCTAATTATACGACCACCCTTAAATATATCAACACTCAACTTAGCTTGATAACAACCCTAATTATATGACCAGCCTTAAACATAGGACGTCATGTAATAAGAGATTGATTCAAACTATCATGTTGAATGAATTTAAAAGGAAAACAGTATAGGTTTAAATTTCCATGTTCATTTACAGATGAATTTTTTTTTCAAAAACTAATATATATCATGAAAAATGTAAAATTAATCATGGTGTAAGTAATGACTAATGAGATTGATTGTAAAATGCCGAACCACACAACATAGAATTTATTGCCCATTTTTGAAAGGTTACATGTGTAACCATCTATATAGCACCCAAAAAATTACAAGAAGAAAAATAAAGAAACAAGCATGCAAAGATGTTCCTTTTTGTAATGCTCTTACAATTATTTTCCATTTTCAAATCACAACTCAAACCGAATAAACTATGAACTTGCACCGAAAACACGGATTCTTTGTTCAATCGGAACCCTGCAGCTTGGACAAGTAGCTTTACCCTTTTTCTCATAGTTATCACTGCAATTAGCACATAGAACTTGGTGAGCACACGGCAAGAAAACAATAGAGGCTTCATCTTTCTTACAAATTATGCATTCCCGATCACCATTGACTTCTTTCTCTGAAGAATCCTCCAAACAATATAATTCATGAAGCAGCTTAGCAATTGATTCTCCTTGTGGTTTTATGCCCTCATTGTATTCTGTGGACACTGTATCTGATGCATGGTGCGACTCAGTGAATTGAGAAGACGCTCTTAGATGTGAAAGTTCTTGCTCAAGTCTTTGAAGATCATCCTTGTGCCTCTGGAAGTCTATTTCTATCTTAAGGCGCAAAGCCTCAAGTTTTCTTTTGTTACTAGCCTCAGCTGCTTCCTTGGAGCGTCGTTCCTCCTCCACTTGTGCCGAGGCTAGCTCTTTGGCATTCAGCTCCTGCCTCCACTTTAGCTGTAATAAGAAAATTGCACAGGCATAATTGGTTCACTAGTAAGTACTTATCATAAAAAATATATATATATAAAATAAATGGTGCAATAGTGAGTACAGCATGTATATGATAGAATACATTGATTGTTTAAGATTAACACACAAGAATTCAGGGGAACTTATAAGTTGCTACAAAAGCTGTGGAGACAGTTGTAGATGCAAAGAAAAATAACGGTGATGAATCCGATTAAAATAGAACGTGAAAAATTGAGCTTAAGGTACACAGACAATTAGATGAATGTGGACGAGGGTGGTAAACAGAAATTCAGTACAGTAAGCCTAAAGCAAAGTTAAAAGAGTAAGTGACCATGAACTCCAAATAATTTTATTGTTAATTCATCTGATTTGTAATCATATATAACATTTACCCAAAAAAAAATAACTGCTTTCTCTCACAGAATAATTAATTGATCTTACAGATAAGGCAACATTTTGCAATCTAATAAATTATACTTCTATGCAACATTTTGCTTCAACTGACTGCCAAGTCTAAACTGGTTCCTCATTTGTTATCCTCAACCCATATTACATTGATCATCTATATATCTTACATCATGGCTTTTTTGCACAAATCATCATAGCAAGGGAGCTTTTGAGTTGGCCTCCCACTTCTATTTCCATATCATAAGAAAATGACCCATGTAAATAGACATGAGAGTTTGCGTGTGTGTGTGTGTGTGTGTGTTGATACAGAGGTAAATTAATATACTTAACACACCTCAAATTCTTTCTGAGCCTGTTTGATCCGAACCAGTTGTTGCTGCAATTCCTTAATCTTTTCTTTCTCATCTTCAATCTCCTCCTGCAACTTACTTTTCTGTTTTTCCCAAGCTAAAAGCTTCTTCAGGCACTTCTTCTCCCTCTTTGCAACCTCCAAACATGTCGTAACTGACTCTGATGCACTTAATTTCGATGCCTCCTTTTCAGCTCTGAGTTCTGCATTCTCAGTCTCAAGTCGTCTCACAGCTGCATTTGCCCGGTCCACTTGACCACTAGCCTTTCTCAAAGCATTCTCCATCTCTGATAGTCTCTTCATGGTTGAGTCCTCAAGAGTCTGTTTCCCTTTCTTCAACCTTTGAGTCTCCTCCCTTTCCATTCTCAACATCTTAAGCTCATTCAGATCATGACAAAGCTTTCTTGCAGCTTGCATTGCCTTCTGGTGAGCCCACTCCTTCCGCTCCTTCACTTGTCTCTCAAAATCCTTAACCTGATGAAGCAGAGTCACTATCATCTCATCCTTCTGATCTTCTGCCACAGAATCCCAACTCTCATCAAGTTTCAGATCACGGAATTTACTCATAACCGAGTTTACAACCTCTTGGTTCTTCAAACACAAAGACTCCTGACTCTGCTCAACTGGAACCTCAGCCCCCAATACAGCCTGGGCACCCCCACGTGACAAAGCACTTGAACAAGCTTGAGACCGTGGCTGCAACTGTTTTGAGTTTGCCCTGAAACCAGCAGCAAACATGGCAACATTCCTTTTCAACAATGACTTCATCGAAGGAGAAAGGTTAAACCTTTTTGGACAGTCAATATCTCTCTGCAAAGTCACCTCTGCCCCACACGTAAAAAACCCATTAACTGGAAACTCTGACCCTCCTCCACTCCCAAAACCCCAGCCACCATGAAACCTACAAAGCGCTGGGGTCACAACACCAACCGAATGACTACCAACACTCTCAACAGCACTAGACACCACAGTACTACTACTACTACTAACACACCCATTGCTCATATTTGAAGGAAGCACCGGGATTTCAATACTACTCGCCCGACCCACATGAAGATCACTCATAAGCAAACACCACATGGCATCACCCTTACTCAAATGCGGTTTAACCTGTTGCAACAAAGAAACCATACCCGCAAGGGAGTACTCCTCCAACTGTCTCAAATCAGTGAAAACGGGTTCGGACTCATCCGAATTCCCATCACCATCACCATCACCATCACAATCACCACCACCAGCACCACAATTACTACTAACACTACAATTCAAATAAGCCAAAGAGTTATGCAATATGTTTGTCAATACATCCATGCCCCCATAGCATTGCCCGTTTCGCAATATGGCTTTGAGGGCAACATCCTCATCATAACCCAATGCAACAAGCTTGGATATAGCTTCATTATACAAAAACTCCAAGTTTTTCAACAGAATTTCCTCTAATTGTTCCTCAGTGCAGTAACCCCACCCGTTATCTTCTTGGGTATTGGGGTTGTTATTACAAGAATTGTGGTTCTGGGTCGAATCCTTGAGACCCAGATGACCCAGATGATATTTCAATGATTTAATACCCGAATCAAATATGGATTTGGAGATTGATGCTCTATCTATGTAAGCACAGGGATCAAATTCGGGTTTAAGCGATCGGGTCCTACGATTCGCTCGCATGTGCTTCTCTCTTACAGTGCAACCCATGTTATATACGAATTGTAAAAAATAGAGATTGATTGATTGATTGATTGATTGATATCTGATAGTATTTTTATAGAAATGAAGAAAAAGAATGAAAATTTTTTTATGGGTCTAGAGAAGAGAAGAGAGACTCACCACTGGATTTTTGATGAGGATCGGCGTTTGATTTTGGAGTGTTTTGCTGAGACCAAATTCTGAGACACAGAGAGAGAGAGAGCATGTAGTGTATATGTGTCTTATAAAAGTGAAAGACAAAATGGAGAGCTGACAAATCATGAAGATGCGGTTTGGTTTGGGCTAAATGTATTTTCCGAGGCTATAATGGGCCTAGTGCAACATTTAAAACACTGTTTTTCTTTTTCTTTTTCTTTTTCTTTTTCTTTTTCTTTTTCTTTTTTTTGGGTTGTTTGAGTTTAATTTAAGCCCAACTTGATTCAAAAATAAATAAATAATCCGAACTTTTTTCTTCTCAAAAATAAAAAAAAAAAAAAAAAAAAAACTTATTGTGAGCAAACATAACCAAAAATATTGAGGGGTTAGTTAAACTTTACATGCTTATAGACTAATAGCTATTTCATCTCGCCTTGTCCCACATAAGTTTTTCTCATTTCAAAAAAATGATGAGGTAGAAATAGTAAAAAGAATTATATATTTCTACTACGTGTAACAAAACACTCATAGTATGTGAGCCCATTGGTGTATAAGACTCATAAAATGTGATATTACCCTCTCTCGAGGATGGGGCAAAATCTTTGCCTTGATCATGCCACCCCAATATGCTCGAAATATATTTACTAAATTGTTATTATTTATTTGAGAAATAAAATGACTCTTGCACGTGTTGAGAATTTGGTATATTCTAATCTTTAACTTCTGTCAAGGTGCAACAATGAGGAGTACTACCTATGAGCAACAAATATGTGGGATATTGTAGTAGATAATTGGAATGACATATATGGATGAGCAAGGGTGCTTGAGATTGTTAGCCTTACAATTGATGAGCCAAAGTTGAATGGCAATCTTATTAGGAATGCTAGTATCAATGTTGGTACTAATATTAGCGAAGCTCTTGGTAGTGAAAAAGATGATGTTGTTAGATCGTCTTAAACACTAATCTTTATTTTATTTTGGTTTCAATTATATCTTTTATTCACTTTTTTTGATCTTTTGTATTCTAAATCTATATATATATATATATATAATTAGAGCAAAAGCTAAAAAATATTCGATTAGATTTTAAATTATATCCCAATTGTTGTCTAATTTTATCCTACGTATCCTATCTAAGTTTTTTTTTTTTTTAATTTTTTATTTAGATGAGTTAATGTTGTCAAAAGAAGAAGAATCTAGTATAAATAAACCATAAAAAGATCCAATTAAAAAAAAAAAGAGTAAACTCATGTGTATATCAAAAAAAGAAAACTAAAATAAAATAAAGAGAGAGAATAAAACTTATCCATGACTTAAAAAAATGTGTAATTCTTACACTAAGTTTTTTTTTTTTTTTTTTTTTTTTTTTTTGAGAGAGAGGCAATAAGTATAATTTGAAATGTTGAACTCATATATGTGTGTAATTGTGATTATTTTTAATTGTACTATGCATATACACGGGTTATACACTAATATTATTTAATGGCCATGTATTCACTTTACCATCCATTATTGCTCTTAAATTGATATATGCTTATTTATAAATAATAATTGATGATACTTGAAAATCAGTGGGTTGAAAGTCTCTGGGATTCAATGATCTTGAAGGCTAAGTCCTGAAAAACCAAACTCAATCAGAGAAAAGACCGATGGAGGCCGGCCTATGATCCTCCGATGATAAAGTCAGTGACTTGGGATGGAGAAAAATACTCTTAAAATTTTCTTTATTTTTTAAGAAGAAAATGTCTCAATACCTTACCTCTTCGTAGAGAAGAGTTTATATAGTGTGTGTAGAACGGTTACTTGTTTTGATAACCGTTCCTATGATCGAGGAATTCATCGAAGTAAGGTATAACTTCCATAACTTCCATGGAAGTTACTTTATATGAACCGGTGCTCCATTACAATTAACGGAGGCTTGGGTTCATAGATATTGCCAAGTATTCGCCTCGTCCGTCCTTAATTGAGGACGGACGAGCCTTGGTGAGTTTAAACGTTTACCTCGTCCGTCATTAGTTAAAGACGGACGAAGTCTCGTCCGTCCCTGATTTAAGCACGGACGAGGCTCGGTGGGGACGGATGAAGCCTCTTGTCTTTCCTCCACTCTTTCTTTTCTTTAAGTTAAGGGCGAACCATATGGACGTTTTCTGGAGGTCACATTTTACATCACCAATAATAAAAACTGAAATATGCTTAGTTATATATATATATATATATATAATAAAATAATTAATTAATTAATACATGTATTCTATTGTATTGTATCTTAATTTTTGGAAATTGTCGTATCATCATGTGTATCACACCTGTATATAGAAACATGCCCTTGTTTCTTATCTACACTCTCATTCGTTTATATATATATATATATGAGATGGGTTCAAGTTACACTTGGTGTAACTTTGTAAGAGTTACACTTTTTTTGGACCATTGATTTGCAAAAGATCCAATGGTTAAAAATTCACTAATAATTATGACATTATTAAATATTTAATGCTATGAAAAAGTCAACACTCATTTAATACTGGCATTTTGTTTTGTCTCTCCTTTTATTTATTAGAAGTTTAGATATTTTAGAACTCTTATATCGTTACAACGAGAGATAAAACAAGGAAAAAAAAATTGCAGAAGAAGAAGACGAAGACAACTTCGTATCCACAACAAGCCACTAGACAGGACTACCCATTTGCATAGCCATTAACTCAGACTGGAAGTGACTATTTGGATGGATTATGCATTTATGCATGTCAATTGCAATTGTAGTTGGACTTGAACATCCGAGTATTTCTCTTTTTACTGTTCTTGTCTTTCAAAATTTTTTATTTCCTCTAAATTTCTAGTGGCACGGAAATCCTTATAAAAGACATCTAATTTTATTCAATGAAATTTGTATATAAAAACCTTACATCAATTCACTTGTACAGGTGTGTTGTCTCAAACCCACTCATGTCAAGACTCAATCTCAAAAGCATATATTGTAAAGCTCTCAATTTTTCTTTTCATCGAACACATAATAAAAGCCTTCACGGAGGTCATGGCATATGAGAGAGAGAGGTAGAAGAAGAAGACCACGATGGAGTGTGAAGCAATTGTATATATAATTCAATTGTAAATCTTTCTTGTTGAAATAAAAAGCAGCAAATTACTTTTAAATTCAATTGTATATATAATTGTATAAATTTTATTAAAATAATTTAATTTTATCATCAAATATCTATTTAATTTCTTTTTTAGGATGAATCATTTGAAAGTAGGTGGTTGAAAATGACAAGTGCCCTTTAATCAAGTAAAAAACAAGAAATAAGGAGAGAGACAAAAGTGGAAAGCAATAGCATTTAATGATATATTTTTTAACCGTTAGATCTCTTAGAAATCTATAGTGTAAAAAAGGTGTAACTTTCTAAGAGTTACACCAGGTGTAATTTGAACTCATCTATATATATATATATATATATATTCAAAAAACTAGTTTTTTTTTTTTTAAATTTCAAAAATACTCTTAATTTAATCAACTTATCTTTATTCCTAAAACATAAAAATAAGGTTAAAATTATAAATTTTTTAAAAAAAATCTACCCATGTTCTATAAAACTTCCCGTGCTAGCTTAATCTTGCATAATAATTCTGAAGCAGGAGAAATTATAAGTTTCTCATGGTGGATAAGTGATGTGGCCCATTATTTCACTATAAGACTTCCAATTATTTTAAATTGTTGAGCTAAAAAAAAATTTAAACAAAAACTGATTACTAATTCAATAATTTTAAACAAATAAAAGTCTTTTAATAAAATAGTGAATAAAGTTACGTGATCCACCAAAACACTGCTTAATTTCTACTGAAGCAGGCTGTGCCTCAATAGTCAGTCCTAGGAAAACTGATTGACGTTGATTATTTGGCACGTTCTGATATCAATGTTTTGACCGTCAGTTTCCCAAAGGAATAATGGATAAGAAGGGGTAACCCAATAGTTGCAACTTGCAACTTAATAAATCTTTTCTGCAATTAGTTTGGTTTACTTTTTAATTGAGCTCATTTTTACTTTAAATTACAGGGAACCCGACTAAAAATTTATTCGGCCCATAGTATCACAAGATAAGACATGAGTCTGTGTTCCCCTAAAACCTGGCAGGTTAATAACACATTAACACCACCAAAATAAAAAAAAAAGAAGATCTACAATATTTAGGTGCTATTCTCCTTTGGATCAATTCAATCAAGATTCAAGACACATGTGGTAGTCTGGGCCACAATTTTTATTTTTTATTTTTTACCATATTTCATATACACCTAAATTGTTTACCAAAAAAATATATATATATACACCTAAATTTAATCTCTTTTTTTTTTTTTTTTTTTTTTTTGTTGGTTGTGATAATGACCTAACTTTCTTATTAATGCTTTATATGGGTTTAATTAGCTTAATTGATAAAAAAATTTGCTGCCTTGATTTGAATCTAACCTATTAAAAAAAATTAATTGGTATTTTAGTCTATTTATTTCAAAAAAAATCAATTAATGTCTTGAAGTGATAATAAAAGTAATTATTATGGTTAAGAGCGTTGACGGGTACTATAGGATCAAATCCTATACTTAGATTCTATAATAATAAAATTAAAAAAATTAAAAAAAATTTACCACTAATTTGACTGATTCAACTATGATATCTTTGAAAAATTAATTATGATTCAACAAAAATATAGCTTTTTTTTCTTGAGTCGAAAGCGATGGTCAGCAATAACGAAATTCTGCATTGAAGATCCTAATTTTAATCAAATATTGCATTAATCACTTATATCAAATATTATCTTTTATTCTTCTCAAAAAAAACATTTTCAAATCTTTGAGTTCATAAACCACGACATAATGTAAAAGATTATGGAAGATTCTTTAAGAAAATTCCGTGGCCTCCCTATATTCCTTGAACATCCGGTGGCAGTTGAGGAGTAGCATTAAATATTTTGAAGCTCCATTTGTTTTTATAGAAAATCTTATGTGAATATAATTTTTCATGTTTTCTTGAATTTGGTGATATCAAGAAAAAATAGGTTCAAAGAAAAATTATCTTTTGACTTCTCTTATTTAGCTTAATGTGAGATAAAATTGTTTTACACTAAAATTTTCTAAAAAATTACTTTATCTCACATCAAGCTAAATAAAAAAAATCAAAAAATAGTTTTCTAAACTCATTTTAAGATTATTACTAAATATATAAAAAAATAAAAAAAAAACGATACAATTTTTTTAGGAAAAAACTTTTTGGAAAATTATTCATTTTCTAAAAAATGTTAATGTTGAAACAAATGAAGCATTTTGTTTTAAGGTTTTCTTTTTGTAATTTTGAATTGGTTCTTAAAAGAATTAAAAAATTTTCAACAATAATTATAGAAACACCTAATTTCACATCATGTTGAAGTGGCTGATAGTAAGCGGTGAAAAAAAAAAAGTTGTCGCTGATTGAGTAGAAACCAATTTTTATATATTAAATTTGGACCCTTTTTTTTTTTTTTTTTTTTTTTCATGTCAGCCGAAGGGGTTCAGATTGACTCTAAGTGGATATATGATTTCAAAGGTTTAGGTATAGGGTTTGGCTTAATAGGACTTTTTGTGAGATGCACAAGTTAGAAATGAGAATGAGGAAATGCCTAGATTACAAAGTCTAATTCACCAAGCCCAAGTTATTAAACCTACTCAAAGTAAAATATATTGTAAGAAAAGTAAATGCCTGCTTAACAAGATGAACGCCTAAATTAAAGTAAATAACCTACGAGTATTAAGGTTGGGTAACCTCTTTTAATCACTTCAAAGTTATTAAATTAAAGTGAATAACCTATAAGTATTAAGGTTGGGTAACCTCTTTTAATCACTTCAAGGTTACTGTTGCCTTATAATTTCATGTGTTTGGCATGTGTCTCACTTGAAGTAACGCTCAAAGTAATTGTAACTCTTTGCAATCACGTGTTGCCTCCAATTGATTAATGCCACTATTTTTTTTTTGGTGGCTCTAGCCTTCAGTTAAACCATTTTTGATTTGTCAATCCTGCTGGTAAAGTCTTCCTACATGGCCCTCTCTTATCTAGCCACATGTCTTAAAATAAAATTTAATCATTTGGCCTAGTGGTGGGTAGAGAGTCTTCCTACATGGCCCTCTCTTAGGTTACATTTTTTTTTTCTTCTGTATGCTTGCAAAATTTTAAGATTATCATAAATCAAAGCTATCTCATCTATAATATATTTATATTTCAATTTTTTGTGTATTAAAATTATTTATAAAAGATAAGTTTATGGATTGAATAATAATATCTGATTGGCATGATATTTTGTATAATAAGAACATAGAAATCATATAATCCAATTATGGGATTTTCAAAATATTAATTCAATAAAAAGTTTGGGTAACATTGCTTAAAGTTAAATGTAACTTGATAAATATACTATTTTCAATGTTGAGAAGGAGTTTTAAAAAAGAGTGGAAGTAATTCTAAGTGTACATATAAACCTATATTTATAGGTGCATCATGTGAGTAATAGACAAGAAAGACTAAATTTTACGTAAATTTTTTTAGGTTCAATACATTTTGTTCTCTAATTATTAAATTCAAACACACGGTAATGGAAAACTATTCCTAATTAATATCAAAATTAATAAGTTAACAATTCCTATCCAAAAAAAAAAAAGTTAACAATAATCAGTCATGTCAAATTACAAAGGACGTTTTGCTTTGCATTTCTGGTTGGCAGGTTATATAGTTCTCGTTAAGCTCTTGAATCTGATTAGTCCAATAAAATAACCTTATAAATCCCACAAACTGTGTATCTATTATGACAAAACCATAAATCTTTATTTTTGCAAAGAGGATAAATACTACATTATTAAATTATGAAGTCGTTGAATCAATCTTATCCTTACTATAACAGTCTTGCTAAATGAATCTGCAATACTGTAATTGTCCTATGATATTATATTAGCATGCTATATAATACTAATGCTTAAGCTTAATTATTAAGTTTTTATAAGTAGTACTATTCTTTTAGGGAAATATCAATTGGGTGACTAATTTTATTTTGGTTGCTAAGCAATACAATTCAATTCGATAACTTGTACCATAGATCACCTTATTCACCACTTGGACCTTTTGACCTATTCTACATCACTGATGACATAATGGATTCACAAGAGTTCATTAGAGAGAGAGAGATCTAGATGAAATATACACAATATAACGTTAGGGCTTACGGCAGTTATCTTATGAGGTCTATGAGGTGGATGGGAAATTAGTTTCAGTTTGGAACCTATTCTTAAAAATGGTTTTTTTTTTTTTTTTTTTTTTTTTTTTTTTTTTTTTTTTTTTTTTGTCTTTAGCTTTATCACTGATAAAAAAAATGGCAAATTACAACTTATCTACCTGTAATTTGGCCAAAATTTAAGTTGCCTACCTGTGATTTGAAATCTGACATTAATTGTTGCATGCAATTCTGGTATTGGCGTGTGAGTGTATTTCCTTATCTCATCCCCCTTCTCCTATATATATGTGTGTGTATGTGTGTGTTTATAAAAAAAACCTGAGGTTAGTTTAGTTAGATTTCCATAACCCACCTCGATTAAAAAATAAGGCCAAATATGTAATTTTGCTCCATTTTTATGTCTCTCCCCTCCAAAAACACAAAAAATATAAAAGTACAAGATCAAATAAGATCAAAAAGAATCTAGCGAAACACTTACATCATGAGATTTTAAATCACAAGTAGGCAACTTAAATTTTGATCAAACCTTAAGTAGGTAAAGTGTCAAATTTTAAACCACAAATAGGCAACTTAAATTTCAGTCAAACCACATATGAGTAAATTTTAATTTGCAAAAAAAAGAAAAAGAAAAAAGAAGAAGAATATGATGGAAAAATGAATTACAAAACACCTTTGAAACATCATTGAGGCAACAAAATACATAAAATGGTTTGGGTATAAATTTAGAACACGGTTTGGGTATAATGATTTTTGAAAACAGCCTCTTTGGGGGGTAAAAAAAACAAAGTGATACTTTCTGTTTCCATCATTTGTTTCCGATTCAGGAAAAATAAAACCACTATAGATTTTCAGTTTAGCAATTTCTCCTTCTTGCCTTGCAAGAAAGAAGACTTTTCTGATCCAAAAAAAAAGAAAAAGAAAAAAAGAAAGAAGACTTTTTAAATAAGGAAATGGATGAGTTTTAAAAAACGACCAACTCGTACATTATTGTACTCTCTAATATTTATACAGAAAATATTTACAGTCACCACCCTCCCCAACTATTAAATTATTTTTCATAAAAAAATAAAATTATTAAAAATAAATAAAACCCACAAATACCATTTTAAAATTGGTTGCTTTGGCTCCTCTAAAAACAAAAAAGCTCTAATTCCATGCAAAAAGAATTTGCTTTGTCAATGCCATCATAGAAATTAAAAAACCGTCACATTCGACGTCAAAGAAAATATCCATTTTTAATTAATTATCTCTCTTTCTCTCTCTCTTTTTTTCCCCCTTATATTTACCTGAGAATCTCTTATTAAACTCAACATGCTTTGTTGTTCATTGCATGTCTACATATTCTAAATTTTTAATGTTTATCACAGACATTCTTAGAATAATATAATCAAAATTCATTATTTTTATTATTTTTTTGGGGTAGATAAGAATCTATCGCAAATTAAAAACTACCTACCTCTTCAATTACGTCAAAGAGAAACATTCAACTTTTATTGATTACTTCTCCCCACAATTTCTTCAATCATATTTTTGTGAGCATCTTTTATCCTACTTTGTTTCTCATTATATGTCCTAATGTTTTAAAACCTTTTTTATTTATAAATTCGATAAGACTTAAAATTTATGACCTGTATTATATAATAATTACTTTTTTATTGTTAAAAAAAGACATTATTATCTTTTTAGTTTAGTTGGATTTCAAATTTAAGTACTATTTCGTTATAAAATTGGTTGTAGTTTAAGCCTACAATCTTACTCAATATCTTTTTATTATGGTGAATTTTGGCAAATCCACTATTGAATTACATCTACTTCTTATATCCTCCATACTTACAAAATTTCTATAAAAGTAAAAATTTATAACTATGTCACCAATAAATTGTTTAAATTGTAAGTTTTTGTAGTTTAAAATTATGCATAAAATATAAGTTTATACCCGATTGACACAAAATTTAACATGTGTATTAAGAGTATAAAGAATATGCAATTCTACCGTTAGAGATCTGTTTGAATATCGTTTATTGCTGAAAACTAAAAACTTATTGCTGAAAACACTATAGCAAAATAATTTTTAAACTATGAATAGTGCCTGTGGGACCCAGTTTTAAAGTTACATTTACGTTTTTTTGTACTTACGAGTCTCGTGAACAGTGCACAAAACTCAGAGAAAAACGCAAACGCCAACAGCGTTTGCTATCCAAACTCACACTAGATTTTCAAAATATGTAGTAATATTTATTTTATTGAGTAATGTTATAGTCTTAAAGTACAACTAATTTTGTAGCTAAACTTTGTCCTAAAAATATTGGTTTTTTTTTTTTTTTTAAATCTTTTGGGTTTGAAAAGATTAAATTTGCTTTATTTTGAAAATAAGACCTTTTATATATATATATATATATATATATATCTAGATGAGGTTTAAATTTAAAATTTTCATTCAACAATAAAAAACTTTATAAGTTAAGTTACTTAAACTTAGTATATTTTAAAAATTTTATTACATGGGTGTTGAAAATATTAGTTATTTTATTTTATTTTTTAGTATGAAAATATTGAATTTGTTTTCTGCATAATATAGAAGGACTAAGAAAATTTATTTTATTAATTTTTTTATTAAACTCTTATATTTATTATTGAACATCATTTTTAAATTTCTTCATTTTTGCTTTACAAAATAATAGAAGTTAGAAATAGAAGTTCCTAACTTCTATTATTTTGTAAAGCAAAAATGAAGATATTTAAAAATGATGTTCAATAATAAATATAAGAGTTTAATAAAAAAAATACAGTAAATTTTATTAGTCCTTCTATACATATACAATTTAATTTAAACATAAGAATACGAGATTGATACAAAAAAAAGAGGAAAAAAAAATATTTTCTTCCCTTATTTATTTATTTATTTATAAGAACCAAAGGTAGACACAGCCCACAGACAGTTTTCAAAACCAAAGGTTGTCCTCTTTCTCTTCAGTCTTCTCTTCCAAAATTCCAAGCCACCATCGCCATGGCTGTAATATCAAAGCAAGACCCTCCATCACCTGCCTTTGTAGAATCTGTAGAAGAAATCATGAGAACCTACAGATCACTGCCACCAAGACCATCCATTGAAGAGGTTGAGGCTGCAATGTCTGTGCTCAAAACTGTGAACACTGAGGAGGAGATGAAGCTTGAGGAAATCTCAAAGCAAGAGTCTTCTCCCCAAGGTGTTCCTGAGGAACTCTTCTCTATACTGCAGCAAGTGAGGAGAACCATGGTCTTGTTCCAGAGCCATGAACAGAGGAAAGAGGCTCTTCACTTGGTTGAGCATGACAAGATGTTTCAGACCTTTGATGATCTCATTCAGAGAGCATCTGGGTTGGTTTCTGGGGATACCCAGAATCAGGAACATGTTGTTCTGAGTCACCCAGTTGAGAAATTTGGGGGAGAAATTGTAATCAGTGATGAGACGTTGTTGAAGAAAAAGGAACATGAAGAATCTAAGGGAACAACTTTGAAGGGTTTGGCTAGGAGTTCTTCGCCAAAGGCTTCTCTTTTCTCTTCAGGAGCAGGTTAGTATATATTTCTCATTTATTTTGTGAATTTAGTTAGTTTTATGAAATTATGCATGTACTGTTGAATCCTGTAATTGAAACAATTAATGAAAGGCTTAATATAGAACCCATATTAGTTTGATGTCAATTTCATCACGAAAAAGTTACTGTTTTGGGTTTTATTTTAGATTTAGAAGGCAAAATTGTTTATAGATGACTTCTTTTTTTGTTTTTGGTAATTTGTTCTTTTCCTGCATTCTGTGTCGTTTTATGAAAAATAATTATTTTTCCTGGTTTTATGTTGTTGTTGAAGCTAAAAATGTGGTAGGAAAATTTAAATGACTTAAATTATGGTCGAAAGCTTAATTGTTCTATTAACCTTACAGAGTTACAGTCAGTCGAGTTCATAGTTATCGAGAAATCCATCTTTATGATTTGTTTTATAATTGCAAATAGTTGTTTTCCCTTGGAAACTAGGCCCATATGGATTATTAGGATAGTTGAAATTAATTCAATGGTCTTGATGTTGTTCTGGGTTTATTTATAGGTGGTGTAGAGTCCGAGAAATTGAGTCTAATGAAGGTGGCATCCCTTATAGAAAACTCTGCTAAAAGTGGAGCAGTAGCTCTTGATCTTAAAGGAAAGTTGATGGATACGGTGGAGTGGCTTCCTTTATCAATTGGGAAATTATCGACTGTCACTGAATTGGATTTATCAGAGAACCAAATCATGGCTCTGCCACCCTCTATTGGAGGCCTCAGTGCCTTGACAAAACTTGACATCCACTCAAACCAAATTATAAACCTTCCTGACTCATTTGGGGAACTAATCAATCTCACCGATCTTGACCTTCATGCTAACAGGTTGAAATCACTGCCAGCTTCTTTTGGCAACTTGATAAACCTCATTAATCTTGATTTGGGCTCAAATGACTTCACTCATTTACCAGAGACAATTGGGAGTTTGACTCGCTTGATGAGATTGAATGTAGAAACAAACCAGCTTGAAGAATTACCTTACACAATTGGATCTTGTTCATCACTTGTGGAGCTAAGATTAGACTTTAATCAGCTCAGGGCTCTTCCTGAGGCAATTGGAAATCTTGAATGCTTGGAGATCCTCACTTTGCACTATAACAGAGTTAAAAAGTTCCCGACGACAATGGGCAACTTTTCCAATTTGAAGGAACTTGATGTCAGCTTCAATGAACTTGAGTCCATACCAGAAAACCTATGTTTTGCAGTAAGTCTCAAGAAATTGAATGCAGGGAATAATTTTGCTGACCTAAGGGCCTTGCCAAGAGCTATTGGAAATCTTGAGATGCTTGAAGAGTTGGATATAAGTGACAATCAAATAAGAATATTGCCAGATTCTTTCATGTCTTTGTCAAAATTGAGAGTTTTCCATGCTAATGAGACTCCTTTAGAAGTGCCGCCAAGACATGTAACCAAATTGGGTGCTCAGGTAATGTTAGATCACCACTTTGGCTTAATGCGGTTTGTCTTTTGCTCTGTTACATTTTGGTCACTTTCCATTGACTGATTCAACTTCTTTATTCATTAGGCTGTTGTTCAGTACATGGCTGATTTTGTTGCTAAGAGGGATGCTAAATCTCTACCATCAAAGAAGAAGAAGGGATTTTGGTCCTGGATTTGCTCAATATTTCGCCCCCACCAGAGTAATTCAACCAAAAATAATTAATTGTCAAAAGCTTAATTGTTACATTGGAGACTCATGTTCGTATGTATCTGGCATTTTAACAAAGTGTTCAATATTTTGCAGTTTATATTTTACTAATTGTTCAGTGATATTACTAAATTTTCAACTTCTGGTTTTGCTTGATGGGGGTGTAATAGAAGACAGTGTAATAACAAATTTTCTCCTATACTATAAAGAACGTTACTCTAGTTTCTTTCATCATTTTGTTGAGATGGATCTGTGTATGAATTATTTGAACTTTACATGTTTTGTCTATTAGACTATATCTATTTTGATTTTAATTGATAAGTAGCAATTTTTGTTATGCAATTTTTTGAGTGAGGTATACATTTTAGGTTTTACCCTTAAAATTTAGGGCTGTTTTCATTTTAATTTTTTACATTCCAAAATTTTTATTTGGTCCCATTATGTTTGATTTCATTTTTATATTGGTCTTGTAACCTATTCCATAATAAGATTTTTCTATATATAACAATGAAATTCCTGCATTCCACAGCAATTTAAACTAGTATTTCATGAAATAGTAAAACATGAAGGTCATTGAATAGTTTGACTGCTAACAAAAACAACATTTTAAATATGGAAACAAAATGAAACCTGAAGGGGGGAAATGAAAACTGTAAAACTAATAGGACCAAAAATATATATATATAACCCTAAACTTTAAGGACTAAAACTACACTTCTAATCTACTACTAATATTTAATATTTTCCATCAATAGCACCTGATGTAAATCCCCTTTTGTAAGATGTTTCCTGGCAGCCGTTAAACCCTTTTTTGTTTTTGTTTTTTTGTTTCTTTATTTGAGAAAGGACAGCCTTCAAGCTTATCACATGATTCTGAATTGAATTCTAAAAGCATTTTATGAAGCAGAAAATATTTAAAATTCTCTTTCCCATCCGCTTACCTTAGTTAATTAGTCTAGTTTCGTGTGAATTAAGAAAATTAACTATCGCCAGAACTTTGTAGCATAACCGGTTGACATATTTTGGTATATGTGTATGATATTTAGCGTTCAAGGCTCCTCTCTCAAACTGCAATATTTCTTCTTTAGAAATATCAAATCTATTTCAATTATATGTCTCAAAGTTAAAGAAAAAGTTCTGCACTTTCGTTTGCGTACGCACTCACTACTCACTGGCTCACAGTGTCTTCTTCTTTTCATATATATTAACACAAATTCATTGCACTTACAAGTTTGTACGCTTTACAAAAAACGTTGTCAGAAAAACTCAAACCTTGCTATCTCACTTTTTTGCACTACTTCCCAAGAGATTTTTTTTTTTTTTTTTTTCTCTCTCTTGGTTTCATGCCCAGTTATGTTATTTTTTTCCTCTTCCTACAGGGGAGTAGCCATCAGTCAAAATCATCAAATTTTTTGTAGTATTATTTATTTACAAGACTCTAATTCCTATTCCTTGTGGATAAAAAATACATTAATTTTTTAATGTTAAACTTTTATTGGTTCCTAAAATTTACAAAAAGTTTGTTTCTAGTCCATAAACTTTAAAAAGTTATTTTTTGTCCCTAAGCTTTGTAAAATTATTTTTTCAATAGTTTAGAAAAAAAAAAATAAGTGAAAATGCATTTTTCGACCCTACATTTTAGGTCAATTCCCATTTTAGTCACAAAATTGATTTCTTTACAAATTTCATCCCTAAAAAAAGAAAATCATTTTTAAAATGGTTCCTGTCGTCAATCCACTCATGAAAACCTCCTATGTGGCAAACATAATGCCTTTCTTGCTGATGTGACCATTAAAATATTATTAAAAAAGATTATTTGACATTTTTTAATTGCCACGTCAGCATTTTAATTTTTTTAAAAAGCCATGTTAGAAAATTTGAACAAAAAATAAATTAAATTTAAAAAAAAAAAGCCTTAAATCTAATTTAATCATTTTTTTTTTTTACTTTTCATTATTTTTTCGTAAGAACATAACAATTTGTTCTTCGTGTTCTTCCCAAATCCAAGAAACAAACCCAGCAACCAAATCCAATCTCCAACAACCAAATCCAATCTCCATCAATGCCAGGAAAACAAAAAATAAATCCAACAAACCAACCAATCTCCAACAAACCCATAAACTCATAAATTTCACATTCAAATTATCAAATTCCTATTCCAAATTCATCTTGATCATGAACCCAGAATATTCAATCCCAACAACAACCCAGAATATTCAATCCCAAGAACAAAAGAATAGAAACCCACCATCTCCCTCGTCAACCCAATCAAATGGGTTTGAGAGCCACTGCCTAGGGTGGCGGAATTGGTGAATGGCAAGGGTGGAGGTAAGGGTTTTGGTCATGGCTGAGATCGGGCCAGATCACAACCCAAACCGATCCGAATTAGCAGACCCAACAACCATTCCTGTTCACAACACCCACCGATCTAAGTTCACCAAAACCACTGAGCGACGGCGCTCTTCTTCACTGAGAGGCGACACTCTTCTTCACCAGACCCACTTCTCCAAGCCCTCATTGCTCACATTCTTCAATCAACCCCACCAAATCATCACCAACATCAACATCATCCCCATCATCCAAGGGAGTCAATATCGTACCGAAGGTTGTACCGGTTTGGCCAGCGGTACGATATATTTTGGATACCGGTCAATACCGGCGTACCGTTTCGGGTTTACCGCTATTTTTTTATTTATAAATATATATATGTGTGTGTGTGTGTGTGTATTATAATAAATATAAAAGTTTACAATAAAACATTTCCTCAATTCAGAACTAATTATTCATAGTTTTAGACTTTAGTATCAATTAAAAAAAAAAAAACACAATATAAAAAATAGAAAGCTTAAAAGTTATCATTGCATACTAAGAAAACAAATAATATTAATAAGTTAATGCAAATATGTTACCATTCTGCCATAACAAAAATTCAAAAATTACAAAACTTAAAAAAAAAAAAAAAAAAAAATATTTCTGTACCGGCCGATACACTCGATACCGGTCGGTATTTCCTGAAATTGGCTAGTATGGCCGGTACATGGTTGGTACAGTCGGTATTTAAATCGGTACGAAACGTTGATGTTTCGATACCGGTATACATACCGGTACGGTACATATCGGCCAATACCGATACGGTATTGACTACCTTGTCATCATCCCCATCACGATCCTTACTCTCATCAATCTATGAAACTCAACCCCCATAAACTCCATCCTCAAAACCAACACCAACATCATAAAAAATTCCAAGAAATCCCATGATCAAGCCAGATACGGTTTGATCGTGGGATGGGTTTTGTGGGTCTTCAATTTAAAGGGTTATGGGTTGTCTTGATCTTGATTTTGATTTTTGAGTGGTCATGTTGTTTAGCTCTTGAGACCGAGAGAGTTGTTCAGTATGTGTGAAAGAGTGAGAGATGAGAATACGATGGAGCTTGAGCTTCAATCTTTACAGCTTAAAAAAAGTATTTTTTTTTTGTTTGTTTTTCTTTTTTTTTTTAATTAAAATTAAAATTGAGAAATTTGGCTTTTTATTTTTAATAATATTTTTAATAAAATTAAAATTAAAATTGAGAAAAATGACGTGGCGTTGACGTGGCATTTAAAAAATGCCAAATAATCTTTTTTAATAATATTTTAATGGTCACGTCAGCGCCACGTCAGTAAGAAAGGCATTTCGTCTACCACGTAGTAGGTTTCCGTGAGTGGGTTGACGGCATGGACCATTTTAAAAACGATTTTCTTATTTTAGGGATGAAATTTGCAAAGAAATTAATTTTGGAACTAAAATGGGAATTGGCCCAAAATGTAGGGACAAAAAGTGTATTTTCGCCAAAAAAATAAGCACACATTTTTTTCAATAAGGATATGAAATATTTTCAATAATTTAGGGAAAAAAAACTTTTTCAATAGATTATGGATGAAAAACAAAGTGTTTGGTAAAATTTAGAGATCAGAATAATATTTTAGTCATTTTTTAACAAGAAATGGATTTTCGTTCCATTTCAAGGAACTATCTTTTTTTCCGCATTAAGAAAACCAAAAATTAACCAAATTTATTTTTTTTCAACAAAGAAATTCAATTAGTTTTCCCAATTCACAATTGGAGTTTGAGGCAATTTCCCAATACTATGTCCATTTATTTACTTTTTTTACATCTCATCAAAGAATTCGATAATATTAACCAGCTGCATCATATAATAATTTTGTAAATTATTTTATACATTAAATGATATCTTTAATAAAGCTAACTGGGCCTCAAATGATAGACTTCCTTTAAGAATAGTTTTGTTAAGTGAAATCTAGAGGATTTTGCTTATAAACTTAATTTGTACATACTTACTATTTATTATCTTTATTAATGATTGCCGTTATTACCAGAAAGCTTACTTTGGGAAATTAACCATATTATATGGACTTGAATGAGATAACGGTCTTTTCTAAGTATATTGGTTGCTAACGTGGCATCTGCTGCTTAAGGATAACGTTTAATATTGGAGGGTGACACCTTTGAAAAAAATATATATATATTGGAGGGTGACAAAAGTTGACTTTTTTAACTGAACTGCTTCCTAGTACATCTCTTTTTTACTTTCTTTTTAAAAAATTTTTATTTTAAAAAATTAAACGATGGGCTGAATCTGTTGTCTGCCAATAAGAACTTCTGTGAGTTCTGTTTATTCAAAATTCCAAATTGCTAGTAATAAATTAATTTATAATAATAATGGGTATAGACCCTATAATAAACTCTACATAATTTTGATTGATAATTGATCAGCTTTATCTGAAGTAGTTTTATGTCTTATTTGTCAATCCTATTGTTGGATTATTTTGCTTCCTTATATGTTTATATTAATAAAATGTTAAGATAATTTCCAACAGGATGATTCAATTGGTAATGCTCGGACACTTTGTCTAACCTACCTAGATTCGAGTCTCGTTACCAGCAATTCTTCGTTAGTGGACATCCATAAGAATTTGGCTGCATCCAAAAAGAATAGACTTTAACTCAAATGCCCTATTCGAAGATTGGCATAGCTTAGCTAACGCCTATTTTCAATTTACCAAAAAAAGAAAAAGAAAAAGAAATTAAGATAATCAACAATCAAAGAATATTTCAACTAAAAAAGTTTTTAAAATTTGTCTACTTCAAAATATTAGATATGTTTAGAGAAAGAGTATAACATTAACAAAGAAGTATACTATACATATGAGCTGATTCAAATTATATATAGTATAACTTTTGGCAATATTGTACTACTTAATAACTTTCTATTAGATATTGTGGGGCCAATTGTCCAAGATGATGACATAGAAATCGTAAGAAATGGGCTTGTGGCCCAGTGGCTCAGTCTGAGGACATTTACTTATCCGAGGATGATTAAAAAAAGGGGCATTCTGAGAATAACACAAGACAAAGAGATGTAAGTCATGTATAGTAGCCCAAACCACGTCCGAGGATAAGATCTACCTCTGATACCAACGTTCGAGGTGGATGTAACTATTTTAGTATTTAAGGAACTTCACAAAGTTGCATATGAATTGAAAAGTGAATATTGAACAAAGAAGAAACCGGGAAAGGTAGCAAATATCTTCTAAAGCTGCTACCTCCACATTAAATGCTTCCCAGCTAACTCTCTGGCCGCATTAATGTGGAGGTGATACTTGAACAGTAACCAAGCAGCCTTATGGCCACTGAGCGAAAGTTCTAGGAAGTGCTAGATGGGACAGAAAGAAGTTCCTCGAGTATAACCTACACGTGTATGGTGAAAATGGGGTGGAGAGCGCAGTATATAACAGGAAATCAGAGGCCAAAAGAAGGACTTTTTGGAAAGAAGAAAGAAGAAAAGAAGAGAGAATCCAGAAAGATATTCCCTGAAACCGAGCCGAAGAGAGTTGATATCGTTTAGTTAATTTAAAGCTTCCTTTGCTGCACAATAATCATGTCTTTTTCCATCGACTGGAATTAGTTCTTACACCCGCTCTTTATAAATTTTATTGTTTGGGCTTGTTGGGCTAAAAACCCATCCCTCTTTTGGGTCCAATCCAATTTGAGTCCTTACAGATATGTTTCTTAACAAATTAACCAATGATTTGCATGATCTCATTATGCCCCTATATGCATAAAAAAAGAATATCAACATGATTTTCTCATCTGTTATTTAAGTTTGAGTTTTTATAACTTTAAAATTATATAAAAAAATATGAGTTTATAATCAAATAAAATACATGAATAGATTAAATGTGTTTTTCATATACAAAGCAATTCTGTTTGTGCCCATGTATGCACCACTATCCATTATTCAAATTCAAGCTAAAAATAAAAAATAATAATTGGCTTTATTGATTAAAACTTAAGGGCAAATTACAATTTACCTACATGTAGTTTGGTTGAAATTTAAGTTCTCTGCCTGTGGTTTGAAATTTAATATTTTACTCACCTGAAGTTAGTTCAGTTAGATTTTTGTAACCCACCTCTATTAAAAACAAGGCAAAGTATGTAAATTTTGTTCCACTTTTATGTCTCTCTCCTCAAAAACACAAAAAACATAAAAATACAAGATCAAATAAGATAAAAAAGAATCCAACGGAACAATTGCATCATGAGATTTTAAACTATAGGTAGGCAACTTAAATTTTGGTCAAACTTTAGGAGGTAAAATATCAAATTTCAAATCATAGATAGGCAACTTAAATTTCAGCCAAACCACGTAAGAAAAAGTTTTAATTTGCCCTAAACTTAATTTGAAAGATGCACATCATCTTTACTGCTTGTAGATTCATTTGAAAGATTTTAAGCTATAATTAATCTCACCAATGCATGCGAAGATAAGTGTAACCCATCAACATTAATTAATAAAATGCTGTGCTATCATAATTGATCCCATGTATTTTATGTATTTAACAATTTGGTTTGGTTAGAAAGTCAAGGTTAATACCAAATGTCTGTGCTTGTGTTTTCTAGGGAGGGTTGGGAGTGAGGAGAGTGCTAATTGTATAGCTTAAAGAATAGTTAACTATAGAATTCACTTGCGGTAATTAGTAATAATATATGTCTATTTACATTTGGAAAACAAAACCAAAAAGAATAAAGAAAAAAAAGTCAGTAGAAAGGTGTTCCAAAAATATATAGCCAAAAGGAGTAAACAAAAAAAGGTATTTAATATTATCTAAATCATTTTTCCATCCACCAATACTCATGACCACAACAACATGGTCCAAGAATGAAGAATCGGTCCAATATTGGCACCAGAGTCTTTGTCAACATAAACATGCGTTAATTTTTTTGATGAACTAAAATGAGTGAGTAGAGACGACCATTGCGGCAGATCCCATGGGCGTGACCATTGGGGCATTCACCCGCTAGGGAATATACGTTAATTAGTATTGAAAAGCAATATACATATATACATACATTAATTAAAAATATAAACAAAAACTGCGTTGATAGTGTGCCTTATAAGGTTGGGCGTCACTCTTTGACAAAAATATAGTAAAAGCCTGGACTAAGGCCGAAGGCAACAACTTTTGTGATCCTCTGATGGCTGAAGCAGATGTGATTTTATGGGATTTGCAACTCCAGCCGTTTTAGAAGAATTCAATAACATGTTATTACAGAATTAGTAGACTCAAAAAGAGTGGCTCACTGACTATTAAAAATATTATACATACTATTTTAGAACTTAAGGAATACATATTTTTCAAATTGTTCTTTTGTATGGTCAAAAAGGAATTCAAATTTTGTGACCAATGTTCTTGTAATGTTGTGTCCGTTTAGGTTAGCTGTTTTCAGAAAGTATGTTTTTTAAATAAATAAAAAACAGTGATTTTTAAACGTGCATTTTAAAGTAATTTTTAAAATCATATTTAAAGTTTTGGTAAAATCTATGAAAAGTGTTATCTCTATCAATTGAGCCTTATTAAAAAAGACTTAGGCTCTGTTTGTTTTGATGGAAAACTTTCTGTAAAGATAGTTTTCTGTGTTTTCTAGTATTTGAATATTTGATAGTATAAAAAAAAAAAAAAAAAGTTAAAAGGAAAATTATTTTTGGTCAATTGAAAAGGTATGGCTTATGTTTAGAGATTGTTTTTCATTAAATTTTTTTTGGGAAAACAACTCTATCTCATAGTCATAGCAAGCTGAATAAGGGAAGTTAGAAGATTATTTTTCATTTAAAGTAATTACCAAATATAGAAAAATGAGATAATTTTACAGAAAATACTTTTTAGAGAATGACTCATTTTTTAGAAAGTATTTTTGCCTAAACAAATAGAGCAATAGAGGTAAATTGCAGCCTTAAAAAGTTAAACTGCCTGTATGTTCTCCAAGTGGCAACTAAAAATCCATTATAAATCCAACTTGTGCATGGATTTGCTTACATGGAATTCAATGAGTGGCACCTGATTGAATGGATAACACAAATGAAAATGGAAGAGAAATACACAAAAAAAAAAAAAACAAAATTAATGTAAAATAAAAACTTAAAAGTTCCTATAATCCGTTTGGTAATGTTTTTCTAGTTAGAGCATTCTCATCAAAGATTTCAAATGCTAAATATGCTATTTTTTAATATTTGATTCTAAAAAAGCACACTACGTTAAGGGTACTATATTTAAAAGTTTTAACATCTTAGTTACAGTAGAATGTCATCTTTGACATCCTACTGTGGCTGAAATCTTATAAAAAAAAAAAAAAATTTATTATCACTTCAATTAAAATAAGAATTTCTCTCTCATACTCTTTCTCTTTCCTTCAATTAAAATAATAATAAAAAAGAATATTTAAATGAAGTGGTAAAAAAAAATAGAAGTTTTGATGTTGGATGTATTGTAAAGTGATATGTTAAATGTTATAAAGTGGCTTTTTTAGTTGCTAAATGCTAAAATTCTTAAAACTCTTGATGAGAATGCCCTAACGTTGTTTAAATATTGTAAAAATACATGTCGGTGAAAAAATGTTGTAGAAATACGTATTATATTATTTAAACAACACAACCAAACAGCCCATAAAATTTAGTCCTAGGAGTTTCTAACCCCATACGCTTTCTTCACCCAAAAGTGCATACTTGTTCCATCTCGTCCATTTTAATATTGTAAGGACTCAAAATGTATTGGACTCAAAAGAATGATGGGATTCAAGCCCAACAAGTCCAAAAAATAAAATTTATAGAGAATGGACGTAAGAACTAGCTCCAGTGAGAGGAAAAAGACATCGTTCTCCTGCAGCAAAAGGAACTTCAAACTTAATAAAAGAAAAACCCTCTTCCTCCTTTCCTCGACAAGATTTTTAGTGTTTATGTCTTTGGATTCTCTCTCTTCTTCCTCTTTATTTTTTTCTTTCCAAAATGTTCCCCTCTCTAATGTATTCTGATTTCATGTTATATACTACCTTCTTCATTTTGCTTCCACCGTACACGTGTAGGTTCCATTCTCAGAACTTCTTTCTGTCCCATCCAGAACTTCCTGGATTTTTCGTCTAGTGGTTAGAAGGTTGCTTGATTACTGTTCAGGTATCACCTCCACATTAATGCGGCCAGAGAGTTAGTTGGGAAGCATTTAATGTGGAGGTAGCAGCTTTTAGGGGATATTTGTTACTTTTCCCGGTTCCTTCTTTACTCAATGTTCATTAGTTAGTTTGCATGCAATTCTGTGAAGTTCCTTGATTATTAAAAGAATTACACCCACTTCGGACGTAGTTTGAGAAATAAATCTTATCCTCGGACATGTGATTGTCCTCGGACTAGGCCGCTAGCCCACTTCCCTTGAACTCTTCGTTTATCTTTTTGGGCCATTGGCCCCACAAATATATATATATATATATATATATAACCCAGAGAATAACACACACACACACACATATATAAAATATTTATTTATTGTTTTTTTAGAGAGTTTCAACCAAAGATCCGCTCCTAGGGATTATTATTTATCATCAAATCAAGATACTAATTGGTTTTTGGTGTAGATGGAATCGAATTTTAGATATCTTATTTGATGACAATAGACTTTACCAATTAAGTTAACTAGAATTCACTATTTATTTATTGCTTATACATGAAATGTTTGTAATTTTGATTTAACATATGATATTTTCTTATGTAAACAAAAATATTTACATTAAATAAGTCTTTATATCTTTGCAAAAAAAGTAAGTTTTGACATTTCTACCTAGAGTCCAAATTTGGTAAGAATGGAGTGTAAAACGTATGTATTACATTAATATCATCCAATAAGAGATTGCCACATCAACATTTTACTTAAAATTCAATACATTCTACCACACTTAATAACATTTCAATAAACTCCTAATTTGGTTGGATTTATATATGGGTGTTAGAATTGATTAGGTGTGGTTGTGCTTATTCTTAAATGAGATTAAATTTTATAAGGATGTGGTGTAAAACCCATGTTTTATCCATCCAATCCTAACATGTCACATCATTTTATCACATATTTAAGAATAAGCACAACCACACATAATCAATTCTAATACCCGTATATAAATCCAACCAAAGTGAGAGTTTATTGAGATGTTATTAAGTTTGGTAAGATATATTGAATTTTAAGTAAAATATTAATATGACAATTTCTTATTGGATGATGTAATACATGAATTTTACACTCCATCCTTATTAAGTCCGGACTCAATATTAAAAGAGGAATTATGCTCTTTTTCCTTCTTCTTTGCTCTTTCGTTAACTTATTGAAAAAAATGCATCGTTATTCCTTCTTCCTTTATTTTTTCTTTCCCCACCCTCTCCTCTACAATTTGAAAGATGAAAAAAGAAAAAGAAAAAGAAACAAAAAGCCAACAACTTCTGCTTTAAAAATAGAATGACAAAAACAGGGACAAAGGAGGGTGCCAAAGAGGCTATCACCAGGCTTTTCGAGATATAGGTTCTGGACAAATATTTCTTCAATAGAAACCTTCTTTATATTTCAAAAAATAAAACTTTATTTTTTTTATTTTTTATTGTTTTGCATTTGGTGTTAGAGATATAACACTATGTTTATTTATTTATTTAGAAGAAATGACAATTGCAGATTTTGTTCGGAGTTAAATAATTTTATTTCATGCGCCTTCTATTTAGCATGTGTCATTGGTGAAAAATAAGGGTTTTTTTTTTAATTATAAAATATTTACTTTTTTATTAAATTAATTTGTAAATGTCCAGGCATGTAAAGTGAAATTTATTATTAAAATATTTGAAATTGATTAAATTTTATATGTTTCATAATTTTTAAAACTATTACTTTATTCTAACCACGTAATATTTAATTTATATAACAAAATCTTGATCTAAAATGTTCTAAAAAAAATATTAATTGTTATTAATATGATTTAAAAGATGGTTCACAGATTACAAATTGATTAGCTGACAAAAATTATTTTGAGTTATGTGAAAACTCAAATTTTTTTCCTTTCTTTTTCAGAAGAAATGTGAAAACTGACTTGGTGTACATGTTTTTGTTATATATATATATGAGAAAGTGATATAATTGACAAAAATAACATATGTTAGATTATATTCTAGATATACTTTATATAAAAGTAATATGTACAATATATTTATCCCATAAAAAGATTTATATGATTAATACATTTTTTTATTATAAATTTTTTTTTTGAATTCATTATAAATTTTTTATAGATACTTCATAAGGGGAAGATGGATTTAAACATTAAACATATCCCTTAGAAACTATTGAAAAAGCCGACTTAACAAGTAGGAGATGTAGGAGGAAGTGGGGCTATATGATTAGCAAGTTATTTTTTTAATTTTAAATTTTTGTATTTCGTTTTTTCAATTGGCATGT
Organism: Quercus gilva; assembly: GCA_023621385.1. Taxonomy (NCBI): domain Eukaryota; kingdom Viridiplantae; phylum Streptophyta; class Magnoliopsida; order Fagales; family Fagaceae; genus Quercus; species Quercus gilva. The sequence continues at coordinate 34,672,957 of CM042484.1, forward strand.
TTTTAGATAAGAGATTTGAGTTTCAATCTCCGTCTACACTAAAAATTAATTGGTGTATTGATTTAATGATAAATAGCTATCATCAGTAGCGGATGTTATAAGTTGAAACTCTCACCTTAAATCTTATATAGCTATGAAAGGGAACAAATTTTTTTTTTTGAAAGAAAACAAATTAAATTAAATCTTGGAGTCAAAATTGGTCAAACACCATCAACTATTAATGACTAGCTTAAACTATAAAAAGTTTCTCAAAAAAGAAAAAGAAAAAGGAAGAAGCTTAAACTATAAAAAAGAAAAAAGGAAAAGGAAAAAAAGAAAAAAAAGAAAAAAGAAAAAGAAAAGAAAGAGTGAAGGAGAATTTAAATCGTAACGAGAGAGAGAGACGACGTCGTTGCACTTTTCTTTTTTAACTCTTCCCTGGTGCTCTTCTTCCCAGTTCCCAGTTCCCAGAAATCAGAGTTTTGCTTCATTGCTAGGTTGATCCCACACCATTTCTCTGCTCTGCTCCACGTAAGTTCTTTTTTTTTTTTTTTTTTGGTCTTTGTATATATTATTACATAATATTTTTTTTATGACAAATACCTATTATGTAAACATTGATATAATTAAAGCTGTTTTTGATTGTTGTTAGGTTAATATAGCTTACAAATTCCAAAACAAAAACCAAGATTCATAACTCAAATTATTATTATTATCAGTATTAGATTAGATATAATGTCTTTGACAAGTATGTGTCCCATGAATTTGATGTACCTCGCTAGTTGTATTCTGACGTTGTTTTCTTGTAACCGTTTTTTTTTTTTTTTTTTTTTTTTTTTTTTTTTTCTTTTTCTCATTATTTCAGATTGATGTACCACTTTTTATTTTTATTTTTTTATTGCTTAAAATCCCAGTTTGAAAATATGCTTTACAAGTCAATGGTGAAGAACTTGTGTGGTTTTTGTGTTGTAAATATATAATATGATTGACAGACTCTCCTAAAAATTGGTTCTTTTATTTTTTGAGGCTGACTATCAGTTTTGGAATTTTGAAATTGATATCCAAACGGACAGCAAAATGGGCGAAAATCTGCGTATTCCTGATGAAGAAATAAAAAGCACCATGGATAGGAGAGTGGATGTATATATATGGGATATGGATGAGACCCTTATACTGCTCAAGTCTTTGTTGAATGGGACATATGCCGAGGCTTTCAATGGTTTGAAGGATGTGCAGAAGGGTGTCGAAATTGGGAAGATGTGGGAGAAGCACATTCTTGATTTGTGTGATGGTTGTTTCTTCTATGAACAAGTATGTTTTCCTTTCTCTTGTATGTTTATTCCCTGCATTGAGATTTTTTGATTTTATTCTTTTAATTTATGGTACGAATCTTATGTGAGTTGTTTTGTGGCTTCAAAGTTATATTGTTGAGTTCCCTGATTAAGAAAAGAGTTAGGTTTGTTGAGTTTGGTTTGATGAAGCAGATTGAAAACTACAATAAGCCTTTTCTTGGTGCCTTGAGCGAATATGATGATGGGAAGGACCTTTCTGATTATGATTTTGGCCAAGATGGGCTTGGTCTTCCATCTGACGATGACAACAAAAGAAAGCTAGCATACATGCACAGGGTCATAGCCCAAAAGTATGAAAAGGTATAATAACATCAGACTGTCTGCTGCATAATTGGTGTTGATCATTTTAACTGACGTGATACTGCTAAAATAAAATAAGAAAAAGAAAGTTTAGATTACTTGCTTTTCTAATTATTTATTCACTATAAGGCCTCTTCCCTCTTTATCATTTCATGTAAATTGTGCTCATGTAAGCATACAAGTGACCGACTTTGACTAGTATGTTGAGGATCCATAACCAATCCCAAAATTATTGGCCTAAGTCTTGGTTGTGATTGTTAAGTAATTGATTAAGCAAAAATAATTATGAGGTTTAAGCTTAAGATGATGATGCTGATATATTGTTGTTGTTGTTGTTATTTTTTATCTCTGCACATATTTTTTTTAGAAGTATTCATGCTTACAAATATATTCCTTTCACATGATTCATCAAGGTTTGTTTCTTCTGAACCCAAGGCCTTTGAACTTCAATTGCGTCTTTTGCCTGTCTGTGACTTTTATGTTTCTGAGAGTTCATTTATGTGTTTCACTATAGTTATAGGCTAAGCTAGCCAGCATATATACTATATAAAAAGGTTTAGTAGATAAATTTAGGAAGGATTTTCTTGTTGTATTGTCTATGTTTTGTTGAAGATATCAGCTTCATAGGTGAACCTAAGATAGATTAATTAGTAGTAAAACCTATTGAATTGTATTTGTGCTGTGTGTATTTTGTTACAGTTATGGATTAACATAGCTGGCATACCTAGGAAATATTTAATGAAACATTTGGGAAAGGTTTTTTTTTTTTTGATAAGTAAGAATGTTATATATACAAATGACTACTCTATGCATGAAAAACATAGAGCAAACCCAGAAAATACAAGAAGAAGAAAACAAAAAAAACAAAAAAGAAAACCAAACAACAGATTAATTACAAAAGAGAAAGGGAGCTAAGAAAAGAGGAGAGAGAATCACTAGTCGTGAGTCCCCATGCCCGAGACCAATCAAAAAGAGTCCCACTAAAAGAGGCAATCATCTGAACACCTGAACTATCCAAATCATCAAAAGTCCTCCGATTCCGTTCCTTCCAAATACACCATAAGATGCATAACGAAACTAAATTCCAAATATGAGACGAATGCTTCTCCAACCAATTCCACTAGCCAAAAAGCAAATCTGGGATTGATCTAGGCATAACCTAAGACAAACCAAAAGTTATTAAGACAAAGCTCCACAACCGATAAGCCATCTCACAATGAAGAAGTAAGTGGTCTACCGTCTCTCCACAATGCCGGCACATAATGCACCAGTCTACAAAATCCAATCCTCTCAATCTTCTCAAGTTATCACCCGTTAGAATCTTATTCCAAGCTACACATCAAACAAAAAAAGAAACTCGCCTAGGGGCCTTTACTCTCCATATTCCTTTCCAAGGAAAGACAATTGAGGGAGAATCCTGCAATTTGTTATAATACGACTTGATGTCAAACTCTCCATTAGGCTTCAACTTCCATCTCATCTGGTCTCTAACATCCATTGGAGGAGTATTAGCTCCTAGCATACGAAGAAAATGCAGCCCTTCATCCATCTCCCAATCATTACATTCTCGAATAAAACGAACATCCCAAATTCTTCTATCCTCCGCCCCCTGCCTTGACAAAGAACTTCCACAGATGCCTCCCTATCAATGGCAATTTCATATAGCCTTGGGAAAGCCACTTGGAAATGTTGATTCCCATACCACCCATCTTGCCAAAATCTCACTCTATTCCCCAACCCAACAACAAACTGACAATTCTTGCTAAAATCCTCCCATCCTATGCGAATACCTCTCCACAAACCACACCCATGAACTCCCCTACCTAGCTTTGAGGTCCATCCCCCCCATTCTTCCCCATATTTTGATGCTACCACCCTCCTCCATAACCGAACCTCTTCCTTCCCAAACTACCACAGCCATTTCCCCAATAAGGCCTTATTGAAAGTAGTAATTTTCCTTATCCCCAAACCACCATTAGCAATAGGCGCACAAACTTTATCCCGTCCTACCAGATGAGTCTTGCTATCACCTCATAGAAAGTCCCTTTGCAACTTTTCAATCTTATTAGCCACATAAGTAGGAATGGTGAATAGAGATAAAAAATAGGTAGGAAGACTAGATAACATACTCTTGCGTAACATCAATCGACCCTCCTTAGACAAATACAACTTCTTCCACTCGGCTAATTTTCGCTCAATTTTTTCCAAAATAGGATTCCAAATTGAAGGGAAGTTATGTGAAGCCCCCAACGGCATGCCAAGATAAGACATAGGCAAAGTTCCAACTCTACAGCCCAAAATTTCCGCCAGGGCATGCACATCATCAACCTCACCTATTGGAACCATTTCACTCTTGTGCACATTAATCTTCAAACTTGTTACTGCCTGAAAACTGAGTAACAACAACCGAATATGAAGAATTTGCTCCACATCTACATTACAAAATAGGATAGTATCGTCTGCAAACAATAGATGTGAAACACATTCCCCACCACCCCTCCTACCCTCAACTTTAAAGCCACGGATCAAGCCAGCTCCCTCCACTATTCTCAACATCCTACTGAACACGTCCATCAAAATCAAAAACAACATAGGAGATAGCGGATCCCCTTGTCTTAACCCCCTTGAACTACCAAAAAAATTAGCTGGAGACCCATTAATCGAAATAGAGAACTGAATTGAGGAAATACAAGTATGGATCCACTTACACCACTTCACTCCAAAGCCCATTCTATTCAACAAATATAGCAAAGCCTCCCAATTCACATGATCGTAAGCTTTCTCAATATCAAGTTTACAAATGACTCCAGGAACCCTATTCTTCCCTCAGCTATCCACACGCTCATTCGCAATAAGAACAGAGTCAAGGATTTGTCTCCCACCCACAAAGCTATTCTGAGTCTCAGAGATCAACTAATCTAAAATCACTCCCCACCAAGCTAATAGACCGGAAATCTCTAATATTAGAGGCGTCATTCTTTTTAGGAATTAAAGCAATGAAGGTAGCATTGAGAGATTTTTCAAACTTACAATGTTGAAAAAACTCTTCGAAGACTGCTAACGCGTCTTTCTCCACTACTCTCCAACAATGATGATAAAACGCCATTGTAAACCCATCCGGACCTGGAGCTTTGTCCCCCTCCAAATCACTTACGACTTGAAGTATCTCCTCTCTCTCAAACTTCCTTTCAAGCCAAACCCTCTCCATATCCCCAATACGATCAAACTCCAAACCCTCCACAAAAGGCTTCCACCCCTCAGACTCCTTGTACAAATTTTTATAAAACTGGACCACCTGATTAGTTACCTTAGATTCCTCCTCAAAAACCACCCCATCCACCTCCAAGGTCCTCAGATGATTATACTTTCTATGGGAGTTAGCCATTCTGTGGAAGAACTTGGTGTTATTATCCCCTTCCTTGATATATAACATCCTAGATTTTTGTCTCCAGGAAATTTTCTCCAAGGAAAGAAGATGCTCCACTTGTTACCTCAAATCTGCCCTATGACATTTCTCCCCATCAGTGAGACCAAAATCCCTTTCCTTAGCGTCTAATTTTTTCAACTCCTCCAGTAATTGTTTCTTTTGACGCTCTACATTACCAAACTCTCGATGATTCCATTGTACAATGTCCTCTTTCAGAGCCTTTAATTTTTTCGCAAGCACGAAACTAAGTGTACCTACAAAGGAATGCCGATTCCACAAAGATTGAACCCTATCCACAAACCCCTCCGTCTTCAACCACATATTTTCAAATCTGAACGGACTTTTCCCCCTTGCCATTCCCCCTGCCTCCAAGAGAATTGAACTGTGATTTGAGATAGGTCGGGGTAAAATTCTTTGAATAACATTTGGGAAATGTTCCTCCTAGTCTGGAGTGACCAAAGCTCTATCAATCCTAGACATCGCTGGTTGATTAGTACCACTTGACCATGTATAGCTACCTCTTTCCAAAGGCAAATCAATCAAGTTAAGATCCTCAATAAATTCAGAGAATTTTTCCATATTCAGGGTCAAACTTGTCTCACCCCTACGCTCACTAGGAAAGCGAATAATATTAAAATCCCCCAAGTAGCACCACGGTATCCTCCAATAATGCTAAATACCCACCAACTCATCCCACATGTGACCCCTCTTATTATTCTCATTTGGGCCATAAACCCCTGAACATGCCCATATAAAACCGTCCCCCACCCCTTGCCACTTTACTGAAACTGAGAATGTACCAACCATAACTTCCATCTTATCCAAGACCCTTTTATCCCACATAATCAAAATACCACCAGCAGTCCGATCAGCCTCCAAAACAGCCCAATCCACATATGGACAGCTCCACAAACTACAAACCAGCTGTCTATTCATTCTAGCAATTTTCGTCTCTTGTAAACAAACAAAATCACACTTCCATTCCCGCAACAAATTCTTCACCACAAGTCATTTCCGAGGATCATTTAAGCCTTTAACATTCCACGAACTCATTTTTATCTTCATTACCACAAAAATATCCCCACCTACTAACACCAGCACAAAACCAATCCTCTATCTCCCATCATAATTCATCGAAGAGATCAAGTTTTGCAGCTCTCAGCGTCCCTTGTGTTTGGACTTAGCCACTTTTTGGCTACCTGTTACTTTCCGGTGTAACACATTGGCTGCCTCCATCTCAGTTTCTAGTCTTTGTAAAAAAGCAATGCACAACTTCTCATGTCGGGTCATTGACAACCCAACCAATTTACTGAAACCAGGAATTCTGTGTTTCACCCACCCAAAAACATCTAACTTAGCCTCAATACTCAAGACCTTAGTGACCTCCTCCAACTCCGCCGAAGTTGTCGATGCACTCGGAGCAATTATCTGTAAAGGTAAACAATCTGACAATTTTGCTGCACTAGAGCCCACAAAAAAATCAGCTGCATCCTCCCCAAGCATGACCTCCCTAGGAAAGCTTAAGAGTTCCTTACTAAGGGAGGAATACTCCAAAACCCATTGACCCAGCTCCAAAAACTCCAGAAAAAGATCGGGGAAAGAAAGTCCAACCAGTCGTGGCACAAATTCGAGAGTCACCGACCTCATATCTTCAAAAACCAACCCACCCGACAACCTATTTGAGCCCAAAATACTGTTCCGGACAGAGCTATTCCTGAAAACTATATGCTGAAGATTCTCAGTGCAACCTGACACTCCTACCGGTGAAGCACACCCCGGTTGAGCAAGCAAACCTCCATCTGCATCTGTTTGCAGCGCCGTCTCCGGGGAACCCACATGCAACTGAGAGACCGAGAAGCTTCCATCTTTCTCACTCCTTGACATCTCTACCGGCTCCATTAAACCAAATGGAGAGACTGTGGGATTCTCTTCCAGCCCATCGGTATAAGATGTAGAAGGGATTGGGCCTAAAAATGAGTTGGAACATTCCCCAGCCTCTAAGTGACATGGACTTGTACTCATTGGGCTTGAATTAGATACGCAGTGGGCTTCTGAGTGTTTTGGGCCCAAACTGATAACCACCTCGTCCTTCTGTTCAGTGGAAGCCCGTATCACCCATTTAAAAGAGGATTTTCCACCTTTGGAATTATCCCAATAAACCCGCCGTTTCCCATTCTTAGCCACCTCCACTATTAATCCCTTCCCAGACCAACGTGACTCCCTTAAATCACGCCCCTTTCCATTCTCAGTTTTATTTGAATTCCAATTGAAATTTAATGGAGATCTTGGTTTATTTTGCACCGATAATTTCTCACCTAAATTAATACCCAAATTAATGCTCCTCTCTCTCCCCTCCCCTCCCCTCACAGTTGTTGTACCAGGCTAACCCATCGGAACATCCACAACCTGATTCCGATATTGTTTCGGAGCCACTACCATCGTTTCCTTTGTCCAATTCTGCTGTTTCTCCCCCACCGTCCCATCTATAATATTCTGTCCTGCATCCTTGGTTTTATGGATCGATTGAATACCATCTTTTGCCTGCACTGGACCCTTCACTGTCTCAACAAAAGACCGAGATGGATGAAACACTGAATTACGTTTTTGTGTCTGAGGGATAAACTTTGCATGGCCTAAGTGTCCAAAAGCATATTGATTAGGTTCTAACATCTTCCTCAGTTCTAGGTCAAATGCCTTCCAACCATGTTTTTCTTTCCCTTCAGGGATTATGACAAACCTCCGGAGCCCACCAACTTTGAGTTCAGACACTAGTAGGAACTGACCAAAAGAGTATGATCCCCGTTGCAAGGTGTAGGCAGTATCGCCTTCCCTAAGCGTGAAGAATTGTTTGGGGATTTACCCCAATCACCGTGTGTTCTATATTTTTCATCAACCATAATGCCGTGTTTTTGCCCATAAACACTGATTTCAAGAAGTATTTGCCCTGTTCAAAGATTCGTAACGCAAAGAAATTCCCTCCTTCCTCCACCACCAACTGAAAAAGCTTCGATTCAATGAAAAAACTACGTATCCCTCCCATACTGATGAAAAAGAAAAAAGATTTAGAAGAAACAATACCTGACTAATTTGAGGTAGCGGGGCTGCCCATGAACTAGCAAAAAAAGCTACCACCCACAACCAAAGAGCCCAAAGGAGGATATTTCCTCAAACACCTTGTGCCCAATGGGAAAGGTTTTCTTGGTGCATGTGTTTTGCTGAAGATATAAATTTAATAGATAAAACTAAGATAGTGATTAGTTAGAACATTTGCACAAGGCTTTAGAGAATTTAAAAGTGTTTTGAGTGCATTTGTGTGACTATTTCTGCTTAGTTATAGATTGAAGATATGAATTTCCTAGATAAAACTAAGGTTGCATAATTATTAGTTAGAAATTTTAAGGAGGGATTAATAATATTAAAGTTTTAAGATTAGTGGCATCGAATTGTTTTTGAACTTAGTAAAGTAGGAGTAGAAAGGAGGGATAGTGAAACTGATTATATATATGAAGGGAGAGTTTTGAAGTGGATTCTATGAATGAATGGGGAATTAGTTCATGGATTTTGTAAGATTACAATACATCTTAGTTGGAAAGGTTATTTAAACATAAGGCCAGCATAAAATTAAATATTAGACTATTAAGTAGTTTGGGAATGAGATGAATCTAACATATTGTTGGATGTTTTGATAAATGAGTGGTAATAGGAAGTAATAAATACAAATCCACTGATAATTGGCAAACAATATTTGGCAGCAGGTTGGTAAGAAACCGTTGTGTAGGATGCTTTGGTTATGCAACAAAACCATTGACTCCGCCAGGAAAGTCTAAATTTGATTCACGTTGGAGGCTCTACTAGATTGAGAGGATGTCAAATACAGATACATCAGATATATTCCTAAGGCTTGAAAAATAGACAATATGGAATCACAAATTGGAGCAATTTCTTTGTAAAGATACTTCTTCATATTCATACTTGGTATTATAAGCACATTATCACCAATGTTATTTAGGTCCATCCCACTTTTGTGTAATTCACAGTATCTAAAATGTAAGATAAAAGCTAGAATAAATCATTTTTTTAATTTTAATTGAAAATATTCACTTTCATGCTCTTCCACATTTTAGATATTATCAATAAGTTTATATCAAGCATTGCTAATAATACAACATTAACAACCAAGCCTTAGTCCCAAAGTTTTGAGGTTGGCTATTGCAATGGATCCATTCATAATAAAGTGACTAAATTTCACTCTGTTTGTCAACCTATGGCAACTGTCCTCTTTTTTGTGAGCTTGGGGTTGACTGTAAACAAATATTTGACACTAGGCACAAACACAGGCATTGCCGATAAAAGAGCTCGATAATTTTCTCTTTGTGGTTTGTTAGACTTCCTAACAGGAAGTTATGCTAAGATGCATATAAGCATTATTGATGATAAGCCATCATTTTAGTGTAATGTTTCAGTACATATGTTAATGCATACTGCTGAGAATGCTGAGGCATTTCCGGTCTTAAGCTCCCTACTACTGTCCTATTGATTTGATGCTCAATAGTTTGGTCACTAGGAATGATATACATTTTGAGCATTCACTTATTTCATGTTCTCTATATATTAAAAAAATAGTCAGAATTCAGCCTGAATAAACATTGCCTCAACTTGGTGAACACGATAGAGTTTTTTACTTTCTTCATCTTGGGATATTGCTTAAATTGATTACTTATATAAAAAAAAGATATTGCTTAAATTGATTATTATCCCCATAGTCTACATCAATTCCTCTGAGACACTGATAATTTGTTGAAGTTCATTGAATTTTAACTCAAATTATTAACTAGGATTGCTTTGAACTTTATTCTAAGTCAAATTTTGTTAAGAATAAGAGCTAATTTACATTCTACAAGTAATCTTAGCCACAGTATGACCTTGTAGAGAAACTCAAATCTCTCTCTCTCTCTCTCTCTCTCTTATTTCAGGGTTTGCATAACCTTTTTGATCAAGAGACAATGAAACTCTGGAATGAATTGTATGATATCACTGATAAATATACAGATGGATGGCTCTCATCAGGTATGCTACTAGTCAGCGTGCAGCTGCAGAGAATTTAATCAATTCTATTGATGGTTCCACAGTTTGGTTTAGTGCTTCATTGCTTTCTTCTTGTTGTTGATATCTATCAAATATTTGGCCTTTTGTTTTATCCTTCTTTTTCACAACTAGGAAAAATTGATTTGATTTGATTTGATCATAAGGGGTAGCAATCTGCATACATAGTAATATAACCTTCACATAATGTAAACCAGGGGCTTGTATCTACTAGAAGTTTTTCTATTCACTGATTAGTAACCCTTTTATTGAAAGAAAAGAGGGGAATAACTTAAGTGCATGGGCCTTCATAATCTGAAGTTTAAAAAACCAGAAGTCCTAGAAAAAGAATAAGGAGATGCTGCCTATAGCATACAAGTCAAACAGTTCCTCTCTCCCCGCCCCCCCTTTTCCAACGTCACAACTTCTGAGCATTACGAGGGAGTACAAGCAGCCATATATCTCTTGCAACTGAATTGTGGAATAGAACTTATAGAAGATGATCAACTGTTCTTACAACTATTTTTGCACTACAAGGCCAAGATCATTCTTAGAGCAATTGTGCAAACAAAGAAGGCAACTTTTGGAAGGGCCTTCATATGCCAATTATTCTTCCATGGGAGTATTAGATCTCTTAATTAGAGTGAATATCAAACTTAGTGGTTATCACTTCTTGTAAAGTCCAACACATTCTTTCTTTCTCTTACTCTAGTAAACTCATATGAATACAAAAATCAAATTGACAATCAACAGAATCAACATTGATTCCATTATTGGAATCCCAATATGTTTGTATAGGAAACTATAGAGGCACCCTTATCCATGAAAATTGGGAATAAGGAACAGTTTTTTTAGAGCAGCCTTCTGCACCATAGATCATGCCCAAAATGGAACTGAAAACCCTTTGCAATTAGTGTCTTTGGTGTGTGTGAGAAGTATCTAGTTTGCCTCTATATTTACATGAAAATAGCAAAAGATGGTGGCAAGGGGGGGGGGGGGGGGGGGGTGGGGGGAAGAAAAAGGAAAAAGAAAAGGGAACTACTTGAAATTGTGCCAAATAGCTCAAATGGCACTTCCTATTCCCTTAATAATGGGTTGAAATGTAAGGTTATGGGTTCAAACCCCACTAGGTGTGTGTAATTTACCAATAATTAAAAAAAGAAAAAGAAAAAGTAGATGAACTGTGATAAAATGTTACAATTTAGAAAAAATATCACTAACAATTTTGTTATTGAAAAGGCCTAATAATTAACTATTTAAATATCTTCTTCTTCTACTAACTTTATTTTATTTAAATATAAGGACTTTTTTTTTTTTTTGATAAGTAAGAAGAAAATATTATTGAAAAAGGAATAGTAGGAAAAATACATAGAGTTCACAGTAGTGAGAAAAGAGTAAAAGGAATCAAAAAGTAACAAGCAGCCACTAAGCTATTCTAAGAGACAAAAGAAAATCCATAAGTGTAGAACAATCCGAGAGACCCCAACACTGAGACCAATCAAAGGGGGTCCGTTGGCATAAATCTAACAACTGAGCCAAAGATTTCCTAATATCCTCAAAAGAACGCCGATTCCGTTTAGTCCAAATAGTCCACATTAAGCAGCCTGGAACCAAATCCTAGATATTAGAATTATGCCTCCCAAGCCAATGATACCAAAATTTAGCCATGGTTTTCTATTAACTAAAATAAAACAGCATATGGAATACAGTACAACCTTAAATACTGTTCATGGAAAGTGGGCTTTTCTTAGTCAATTTTTTTGTAATACTAGAATTGAAAAAATGTGCTCAAGGGCCCTGTAGCTCAATTGGCATCTCGTAGTGTTTCCAATGGAAACATCCAGATTACAAATGCCCCCTCGTCATTATAACGATTGAATTATCAAAAAGAACTCAGAAAATGTTTTCCTCTCTCTCTCTCTCTCTCTCTCTCTCGCTTAGAGAAGGAAAATTTAAAAGACAAGGATGCCAAGGGGAAGATATTAACCTTTTAGAATGAGAAAGCAAAATACAATGGTAGGTACAGGTGCAACTTGGGGAACTTAGCTTAACCCACTCAAGCATGACTCTGAAGTCCGAACTTTGAGCAAGCTAAGGTTGGGATTTTTCAATTTTGTGGTGGGTTCAAGTTGAAATCTCAACCCAAATTAAATTTGGGCTGGGCTTTGGTTAAATTTCTTACAACCCAGAACTTAGGGGTGTCAATGTTCAACCCAACCCGCGAACACGACATAAACCTGACATGGGTTTTTGCGGGTTAGGGTTGGGCCTTAATGGATTTGGGTCATACACGGGTCGATCCGAAAGCGACACGATAAGAAACGTGTCATAAGCAGGTCAACCCGCATAACTCGCAATAGACATATTTGACACGTCAATTTATTTGTGTTAACCCAAAATGACTTACTTAACACAACCCGTTCAACTTGTATAACAAATAAATATTCATTTTATTTTAGATTTGTCAAAACACCTTTTATATCCTACATATATTTAAAATTTAAAAAGAAAAGTGAGTAATTACAAAAACTTATAAGGGATATAATTGAAAATTTAAACTTTACAAATCCTAGATCTCTAAACCCTACAAATCCTAAATCTCTAAACCTTCTTATAAATGTCTATTTTTTTTTTTATTTTATTTCAACTGTACTACTCACTCTACTATCTTATAGACTTACACCCAATTCTTAAATTCAAAGTCTCAAACCGGTTATTGCTCTCTCTCTCTCTCTCTCTCTAATGTGTTTAGTGAGTTTTAGAATTAAAGAAAACCGTTTTCTTGGTGTTTCAAAATTTTGTAGTAATTTTTTCTACATAATGTTTTTGTTTTATAAACTTTGAACCCATGTGCCGTTATTAATATATGAGATATATTAATTGTTTATTAAGGCCATGGTTGTAGCTTTTGTCTTGTGCCGTGTGTTTTTTTTGGTGTTTGTATTAGTGTTGGACACCGTCTGCATGTCTTGCAAGTGGGTTTATTGAGATAGTTTATAAACTAGATCTGATGGGTATTACTTTTAAAACTGTTGAGGCATGATCATATTTTGTAACTTCTAATACTTTTATGTGTGTGTGTGTGTGTGTGTGTGTGTGTATATATTTGGCATAGAACTTGCACAAGTGAAACTGGATGACCTTGTGGAAGATGTTATGAATTTGGACATTAACAAAGAATTTATGAATGATAATCGTAGTCATAGTCAAGATTAGTCTACTGTTTGCTCAAATTCTTTCAATATTGATACTTAGCATTTGGCGAGTTTTAAGAATATTATATTTTTGTTGAACTATGCTATTTCATTTTTGTTAAACTATGTTATTTTGAATTCGGGTTGAATTGTATGCACTTCTTTTAGAGTGTAAAGAATTTATTTATAGATGAATATTATATTTTTGTTGAATTATATTATTTTGAACGTGGATTGGAGACTTGAAGTGTATACACTACTTTTAGGGTGTAAAAAAAATTATTTTTAGATAAATGTTATATTTAATATTATGTAGGTTGAAATGGGTTGTGTTACATTCGTGTTAACCCAACATGACTCGTTTATTAAGCGTGTCAAATGGGTTGATTTGGTCAACCTGCCTTATTAACAGATCGGGTTAGGGTTGAAGGATCATGACACGATTATTAAATGGATCGGGTTAGGATTGAGCCATTTAGTCGAATACCCCTATTTCGACACGATACGAACCCGACACGCTAACCCGAATTGACACCTCTACCAAAACTGACCCCTAACCCAAACCTATAACCCACCAACCCAAAATTAGAGAATATATATTATTTATAATAACAGTTAATTAGATGTTGATTTCTCATTGGCTGTCATTAGTTAGTAAATGTATATATTTTTGACTTTGTTTCATCCATAAAGTTAATGTCTTTTGGTAATTTAACTTTCTTCTTCTGTCATATGTTAGTTTTATATGTCTTTCATGTGTATAATATTCTCATAGTAAGTTTTTTGTTTGAAGAATATCAATCTTAATTATTTATCTTTGTAGTCCTTTGGTATTTGTTAATTTCATTTTTTTAATTATAAGTAAAGGATAAAGAATTTATAACATATCATGTTATAGGTTATTATTCTAACTAGGAGTGGCGATTCGTGTTCACGTGTCGGATTTGTGTCGTGTCAACTAATAAGTATTCAACTATATGTGTCAACACTAGTCCGATACGTTTATTGAATGGGTCAAGATTCGCCAACCTTAACACAACCTGTTTATTAAACGGACCAGTTGTGTCGACCCATTTATCAAATTTTATCAAAGCGAAAAAAAAAAAAAAAAAATTTTAGTATTGACCAAATTGATCTAAATTATGAAACAAAAAAAAAAAAAAAAAATTATATAAAATCTATAACTCACAAGTAAATGCATCACAAATAATCATTTAAAATTAAAACATATCTCAATATTACATATAATCAATCACAATATGTTAAGGAAAATAAACCACAACAATTAATAAGTTTATATACCTACGGTTTGAAGGGTATATTGGTAAAATATTATTTATTAAACAAGTTAGACGGGTAAAACAGGTTTCATGGATTGGACACTAACCTGACTCGTTTATTAAATAGATTAGTTGTGTCAACCTGAATATGACACAAACCCGTTAAGCCTTAACCCATAACTTGCTAATTTTTTGTTGTGTTTGTGGGTCGTGTCAAATTTTGCCACCCCTAATTCTAACTTAGAGCTAAGTATCATTTATGTAATTAGCCTAAATCCAACCCAGCCTGAAGATTAACTTGACCCAACCTAAGCCGAAAAATCTTTAGACAAGCAGGTTCAGGCTGAGTTGTACAAGTTAAAGGTCTGGTTGGGCTGTGTTGAGGCTCTAGGTTGAAAAGCTTAAGTTTAGCGTGAGTTAACCTCAATCCAGACCAGCCCTCCCATGCTGCAGTCCTATGTTAGGCAAGGATCCATTATCTAAAATTATATATATATATATATATAGGGCAAGGATTTCCCGCACACAAGGCTGCAGCAGTTGCTGCATACAGGGACAGGTGTCAAAAAATAAGAGAAACACATGTGCAAGTACATGACCAGTTTAAAGAAAGAACTGCCGTTAACCTAACGTTCACGATTTCTCTCACATACACACTGTGAGACTGATACACGGCACCCCCTCTCTTCAAATCACTCTCTCTTTCTCTTTTCAAAACCCATCAACACCTCTCTCCTCTCTCTCGTTCTCTCTCATCCTCCTCTTCCTTCATTCTTCTCTGGATCCTCACACTAGCAAAAACGATTTCTCTCTCTCTCTCTCTCTTGTACACAGCAACAAATCACTGTCTCTCTTCTAAACCCCTTAAACGCCTCTTTCTCCCTCTCATCCTCCTCTGTTTTTCTCCATTTTGCTTGTTTCCCTTTCTGCTAATTTCAGTTTTCAACAGCTTACTTTTTGGCATTAGTGACTGGGAACTTCCAATTGTGAAGCACTGCATTAAATGATTCTTATGTCCTGACAAAATTTGAGGAATTAAAAAAGAAATCCAGATTACAGTGGTGTCCTTAAATGAACATAACAAAAATTGATGCATCTGTAAAACTATAATGGCATTGATTTCTTACTTATACACAAAAAGCATACGACAATCAACTAAAAGAAAACTGTGAAATGAATTACATTACAAAATGAACACTAATTTACAGAATATAGGCCATCCAGCAAGGTAATGTGATGGGCCTAAATCAAAGTAAAGTATTTTAGCATATGACAAGCTTTACACTGGAAAAATACTGCTCACTTAGTCAACCTCCTTTTGCACGCTTCAGCATCTGTCCTCCAGAGTATAAGAAGCCCATCAGGTAAAGGCTGAAATTGCTTTTGAAGGGGTTTTGGAGGGAGAGGGAGAGGGAGAGGGAGAGGGAGAGGGAGAGAGAGAGAGAGAGAGAGAGAGAGAGTGAGATTGTTTTTGCTGATCTGAGGATCCAAAAAAGAACGAAGGAGGAGGATGAGAGAGAAAAAGAGAGAGGAGAGAGAAGAGAGGCGTTGATGGGTTTTGGGGAGAGAGAGAGAGAAGGCTGCCGTGTATGTGTGAGAGAGAGAAATTAACGTTAGTTTAACATCAGTTCTCTCTTAAAACTGGTCATGTGCATTGCACATGTGTTTTGCTTATTTTTTGACATCTGTCCCTGTATGCAGCAACTACTGTAGCCTTGTGTGCAGGAAATCCTTGCCCACACACACACACACACACACACACACATATATATAATTTTTTTATAGGTAATAACTTGTATTAAATGGGTTCAAAAGGGTGCGCCACTGTAGTACACTGGAGGCATAAGTGAAAATAATGTAAGAATACTAACATCAAAAGTTTCACGACAAAATCCATCATAGAAGAAGTAAAGAAATTAGTAGCAGCTATCCATTCATATAATGTTCTAAGAAATAAGAAATTTATGTCTTGCACTGGATGTTCACATCCTTCAAACATAATATAAGTCAGTATGAACGATAAACTAAACTCTTTTCTTATGGAATCTCACCATCTAGCTAAAAAAATGGGCCTTCAAATTGGCTGACTGTGGAAACCAAATACATGGAGGTTCTCTAGTTTCTAGACATTATAGTACCTCTAATGAAGATGAAGATGATGTTCAATCCTACGAATAACCTGGATAAGTTAGCTTCCTCTAGAAGAGAGACAATAGCCCTATAATAATATTAAAAACACCTACTTCATTTCCTATATATGGCAAGCAGCTCAGCCAAAGAAATCAAAGTGGACGTGGTTCCTGCATGCACCTGTACCCCATGCAATCCATAATTTCTCAAGGGCTAGTTATCAAGAGTAACATTGAAGGTCAAAGGTGGGAGATTTCACAAGAAGTGAAATGCTGAAGGATAGAGCCAAGAAGGGTGTGCCGGGTGTTCAATTTCTCAATATATGACCAAGGCCCATACCCAAATGTTAATAACAAGCTCAAACTTTTGAGACATTAGGACACTGTTGTAGTGTGTCACCCTAGAGAATGAATGTCTATAAAGGTTCTGTTCCTTGCTTCCCAGATTCTTCAAAGGCATTGAGGATTGGAGTTCTTCATAACAGATTCTTCCTAGACCTACCAAAACTGGGGAAGATAAATTCTGAAAGATGATATTCTGGACAAAAAAAATGAGGAAGAGATGAATCTGCACTTCATTTTGGTGGTCTGTACGTTGGACTAATATTAGGGGATGGGACCCTGTACTTTCCTCCCTTTTGTAGTATGCCACAAGTGGTGATTTGAGGGTGCTACAACCTTAGTAGGAGCCTCAACTTTAGAAGCAAATTGGAAATCTGACTCTTGTATGGGTTAAAGCTTTGTTTGCTCAGAAGGGCGGTGATGTGGGAAGCGCAAAGTCAATTTTGTTTTATTTAATTTGAGGAGTCAATTGGATTTTATTTGAGGTCTATTTAGTTAATTAGGTTATTAGTATTTTACTTAGTTCCCGAGAGTCAAGGTTATTTTTGTAATTCAATAATTGGGCTTTTCTAAGAATTAGGTTTGACCGTTTTTAAGTCATAGTAGTCTATATAAGCACACTATAGTACTCCAATGGAGATAGTTTATAGTTTACTCACGTAATAGAATTATTTTGGAGTTTTTCCCTAAGTAGCTTGGTGTTGTTTCCCAGGTTTTGTTTCCTCTTGCTTGGTGCTGATTATGAACAAGTCTAGGTGCTGATTCTTAGGTTATCTTTATTTTTCTGTTCTTCAATTTTTGTGTTTCATCCATTTTGGTTGTCCTATATTAGGGTGATAATATACGGGTGAAGGATTTTTAAAATTTAGGATTCAGAACATTTTGGAGTTAAAAGATTCTTCCACTGGGAATGATATCTAAATGTTGACAACTAGACATCATTTCTATTGGATGATGTTAGAGGCCTTGTTTGCTTCCAATTCATTTGGTGTTGTTGCAACGATAAGGCTTCATGAAGTCCCATATTTTGCTTTCTTTGTTGGAGCTGATTGTCAGAGTGAAGCTTTATTACCAATACTATAATATCAAATATGGTAGGATGAAAAAGGAAGGTTTGGATATTGGATTGGTGTTATAGGTTGCTATGGAATTGTGGTCTATGGTTTTGGGTTTATTTGGAGTAAGTTGGGTTATGCCACAGTCTATTGTGGGGCTCCTAGCTAGTTGGCAAGGCAGGCTTGGTCGTCATTGAAATGGTCATGTATGGTTAATTGTTCCCCATTGTTTAATGTGGTGTCTTTGGAGGGAAAGAAATAGTAAGTGTTTTGAAGATAATAAGAGATCCATACCAGACCCCAAGTTATTTTTCTTTAGAACTTTATTGGATTGCTTGTCTGCTTTGCGAAACCAATCATTCTCTTCTTTTCTTGATTTTCTTGATTCTTGTAATTTTGTTCTTGATTGTTGACCCCTGTACACTCCCTGTGTACTTGGGTGTCCCTTTTTTGATGTCAATAAAACTTATTACTCATCAAAAAAAAAAAAAAAAAGGTTTAACTAACTGACGAGGGAATTAAATGGAAAAAAGGGGTGCCATCTCACCTTTAACCAACAAAAATTGAAGAGAATATTTCCCTTTCTGACTTACCCCAAACTACCGTGTCCTGGTGGCTATAGTGTGGTATAAAGTAAGCTGCGGATTTCTTCAGCCGAAAAGCTTTATTCTGTTAAATAACATTTCTGATCCAGACCCTTGTTACAAATTTTACAACAGCAGGCTGCATTCCACTCAACAGAAATTTTTCTTAACATATTTTTTTGGAACTTTTCTTGTAATCGTACCCAGTGCACTAAGCTCCCACTTTTTGTGGGGTCTAGGAGATTTTCTTGCAATGGTTTTCAATTGTTGAGAGGGCTTATTTTTATGAGCATGATCCTACCTCCTAGAGAGTATAGTTATATTTCCTAGATGGAAACTAATTTCTAACTTCACCACCTATTCCTTGTTCTCATTACTAGGGTACTTGAGAACCCGTTTACCGTTTTTACTCGTAATGCTGATAGGTAATATTTAGAATCTTCTGAAATTGATCTCCAGAATTATACAAAATTTCTCCATGCGTAAATAAGATATCCTCCACCATACTGCAAGAGAAAAGGGTTGTACATAATAAATTCCAACTTCTAAGTGGAGGGCTGATTTTTATAAGTATGATCTTACTTCTAAGTGGAGGGCTGATTTTTATGAGCACGATCATACCTCCTAGAGAGTATAGTTATATTTCATAGATGGAAACTAATTTCTAACTTCACCATCTGTTCCCTGTTCTCATTAACTAGGGTACTTGGAACCCATCACTGTTTTTGCATGTAATGCTGATAGGCAAGATTTAGAATCTAAGTTGCACTGGTACGGATATGAGTATTGGTACAGTATGGGTACGGGTATAGGGATACAATGTTTCTTGAAAAACTTAGGGTACGATACGCCGGGGATTCGTTTATTAATTACTTATTGAATATATTTTTATATATTGTTAAGCATTTATTTTTTTTATATTGTTAAATATATATCAATTTAAAAACAATAATGGATAATAAATTGAATCTATGAACATTAAATGTTGTGTAGAATATAAACTAAGATCCAAAAGAGTAAATAAAATATAATTAGATAAGTATTCAACATTGAAACCAATATATAAAGCATATAAATAAAAATTCTTACAAGTTTGGGCTATCTCTCACTATCGGGATTGGGTTACAATGGTATCTAAGTCGTATCAGAGATGCATCCTAGATGTATCGGCACTTAAAAAAAAAAAAAAAATTGATTGGCCAAGTATCTTAGAGGTATTCGGTATGATACCAGTAGAATACATATCGGATACTAGTACATGAGAAAAAATGGAGTATCCGTGCATTAGAGTTAGAATCTTTTGAAATTGATCTCATAAGGGTTTTTTCTAGGAATTATACAACATTTTTCTATGCATAGGGAAATAAGATCATGTGCCATACTGCAAGAGAAAAGGGTTGTATCATAACAAATTCCAACTTGGCAACCTCTAAATGGAAAACAGGGTTCATTTTCATGCCCTTCAAATTCAATAAACTAAAGAGATTTGTGGATAGAGTCCGTTCAGATTTGAAAATATGCGGTTGAAGACGGAGGGATTTGTGGATAGAGTTCAATCTTGGTGGAATCGGCACTCTTTTGTAGGTACACCTAGTTTCGTGCTTGCAAAAAAATTGAAGGCTCTGAAAGAGGACATTGTACAATGGAATCGCCGAGAGTTTGGTAATGTAGAGAGTCAAAAGAAACAATTACTGGAGGAGTTGAAAAAATTAGACGCCAAGGAAGGGGACTTTGGTCTCACTGATGGGGAGAAAGGTCATAGGGCAGCTTTGAGGTCCTAGGTGGAGCATCTTCTTTCCTTGGAAGAAATTTCCTGGAGACAAAAATCTAGGATGTTATGTATCAAGGAAGGGGATAATAACACCAAGTTCTTTCACAAGATGGCTAACTCCCATAGAAGGTTTAATCATCTTAGGACCTTGGAGGTGGATGGGGTGGTTTTTGAGGAGGGATCCAAGGTAACTAATGAGGTAGTATAATTTTATAAAACTTTGTACAAGGAGACTGAGGGGTGGAGGCCTTTTGTGGAAGGTCTGGAATTTGATCGTATTGGGGATATGGAAAGGGTTTGGCTTGAAAGGAAGTTTGAGAGAGAGGAGTTGTAAGTGACTTGGAAGGGGACAAAGCTCCTGGTCCGGATCGGTTTACTATGGCGTTTTATCATCAATGTTGGAGAATAGTGGAGAAAGACGTCTTAGCGGTCTTTGAAGAGTTTTTCCATCGTTGTAAGTTTGAAAAATCTCTTAATGCAACTTTTATTGCATTAATTCCTAAAAAGAATGATGCCTCTAATATTAGAGATTTCCGACCTATTAGCTTGGTGGGGAGTGTGTATAAAATCTTGGCTAAGGTTTTGGCAAATCGATTGAGAGTGGTTTTAGATCAGTTGATATCTGAGACTCAGAATAGCTTTGTGGGTGAGAGACAAATTCTTGACTCGGTTCTTATTGCGAATGAGCGTGTGGATAGCCGAGGGAAGAGTAGGGTTCCTGGAGTCATTTGTAAATTTGATATTGAAAAAGCCTACGATCATGTGAATTGGGAGGCTTTGCTGAATTTGTTGCATAGAATGGGCTTTGGAGTGAAGTGATGTAAGTGGATCCATACTTGTATATCCACAGTTCAGTTCTCTGTTTTGATTAATGGGTCTCTAGCTGATTTTTTTGGTAGTTCGAGAGGTTTAAGACAAGGGGATCCGCTATCTCCAATACTATTTTTGATTATGGAGGTGTTTAGTAGGATGTTGAGAAGAGTGGAAGGAGCTGGCTTGATTCTTGGTTTTAAAGTTGAGGGTAGGAGGGGTGGTGGGGAATGTGTTACACATCTACTGTTTGCAGACGATACTATCCTATTTTGTGATGCGGATGTGGAGCAAATTCTTCATATTCAGTTGTTGTTACTTAGTTTTCAGGCGGTAACAAGTTTGAAGGTTAATGTGCATAAGAGTGAAATGGTTCCAATAGGGGAGGTTGATGATGTGCTTGCCCTGGCTGAAATTTTGGGTTGCAGAGTTGGAAAGTTGCCTATGTCTTATCTTGGCATGTTGTTGGGGGCTTCACATAATTCCCCTTCAATTTGGAATCCTATTTTGGAAAAATTTGAGCAGAAATTAGCCGGGTGGAAGAAGCTGTATTTGTCTAAGGGAGGTCGATTGATGTTACTCAAGAGTACGTTATCTAGTCTTCCTACCTATTTTCTATCATTATTCACAATTCCTACTCATGTGGCTAATAAAATTGAAACGTTGCAAAGGGACTTTCTATGGGGTGATAGCAAGACTCATCTGGTAGGATGGGATAAAATTTGTGCGCCTATAGCCAATGGTGGCTTGGAGATAAGGAAACTTACTACTTTTAATAAGGCCTTATTGGGGGAATGGTTGTGACGGTTTGGGAAAGAAGAGGATCGGTTATGGAGGAGGGTGGTAGCTTCAAAATATGGAGAAGAATGGGGGGGATGGACCTCAAATTTGGGTAGGGGAGTTCATGGGTGTGGTTTGTGGAGAGGTATTCGCATGGGATGGGAGAATTTTAGCAAAAATTGTGAGTTTGTTGTTGGGTTGGGGAATAGAGTGAGGTTTTGGCAGGATGGGTGGTATGGGGATCAACCTTTTCAATTGGCTTTCCCAAGGCTGTATGGTATTGCCATTGATAAGGAGGTATTTGTAGAAGCTTCTTTGTCAAGGCAGGGGGCGGAGGATAGAAGAATTTGGGATGTTCGTTTTATTCGAGAATTTAATGATTAGGAGATGGATGAAGGGCTGCATTTTCTTCGTATATTGGGAGCTAATACTCCTCCAATGGATGTGGGAGACCGGATGAGATGGAAGTTGAAGCCTAATGGAGATTTTGATATCTGGTCATATTATAACAAATTAAGGGATTCTCCCTCAATTGTCTTCCCTTGGAAAGCTATATGGAAAGTAAAGGCCCCTAGGCAAGTATCCTTTTTTGTTTGGTGTGTAGCTTGGAATAAGATCCTAACGGGTGATAACCTGAGATTGAGGAGATTGTTTTTTGTGGACTGGTGTATTATGTGCCAACATTGTGGAGAGACGGTAGACCACTTACTTCTTCATTGTGAGATGGCTTATCGGTTATGGAGCTTTGTCTTAATAACTTTTGGCCTGTCTTGGGTTGTACCTAGATCGATCCCAGATTTGCTTTTTGGCTGATGGAATTGGTTGGGGAAGTACTCGTCTCAGATTTGGAATTTAGTTCTGTTGTGCATCCTTTGGTGTCTTTGGAAGGAACGGAATCGGCGATTTGGATAGGTCCGGTGATCAGATGCTTGCTTTTTTTGGTGGGACTCTTTTTGATTGGTTTCGGGCATGGAGACTCACAACTAGCGATTCTCTCCCTTCTTTCCTTAGCTCTCTTTCTCTTTGTAATTAATCTGTTGATTGGTTTTTTTTTGTTTTTTCTCTGTTTTCTCCTTCTTGTATTTTCTTGGCTTGCTCTATGTTCTTCATGCATAGAGTAGCTTTTCGTTTATATAACATTCTTACTTATCAAAAAAAAAAAAAAAAAAAAAAAAACTAAAGAGAAATCAACCTGTTTGGTTTAACGAAGAGTCCCTTTCTGCAACTGAGCCATCACCTATCCTTGCATTATATTTGCCATAACTCTTCAAAAATTTGCACCATCAAATTCGTCCTACATTTAGGAAGAGAGATGATGCAGAAGGGATATGCTGAAATAATTTTGGCTGCATTCCCTGCATCAAGAGGTCTCCTCTCTGTAATTTATTCAAGAAAGGCCTAGTTAGCTGAAATATAAACTAAAAATTTATTCTGACTGCTACCCCCTCTTGATAGAACTTGTTGAAGAGGAGAAGGGCATCAATAATTTGTCTAAATTGGCAAATAAATGTTTGAGAAAACATGCTTTAGACCCCAAATTACGGCTTATATCAATTTTAAGCTAAATACTAAGTTTAGTGCAATTGTTGATTTAATTAGCCAATTGATATACGCATGGATACACAAATACAATAGCAAATCCCAAAACAATCACAAGTATCCAAAACACCGTGAACCGAGTAAAAACTCTACAGTGCCTATAGCACCAACCAATATCACTTGTAAGAATAGTTGCAATACATCACACTTACAAACACTTCAAGCTATCCAAATGAAAATGTATTCGAGCTCCCCACTCCTACTTGCACCCGATTGCTCTAATCCTTTCTCCTCACTAGCTACTGGTTCCGCAAGTTGAGCCTCCAGGAAATTCATACGGTTCATGGACGGAGCAAAAAGTGGAGTCTTGGTCAAAGCAAGCCACCCCATTCTATTACCATACATAATTGGGAGGCAAGACCAAGTCTCCTTGGCCACTCCAAGGCCTCTTGAAGATTTAAGGGATTGCTCCAGTGATTCCCAGCACCAAGCTTTGACCAAGATCACTCAAGGTATCTATGTGTATAAGGCTTGGGTCTCCTCTATTAGGATACAACAATTTGAGAGGGTGAAGGTAGAGACACAATGAGTTTTCTTCTAAGGAAAATGGGTAGCTTTCTCACTCTTCAATCTGAGAATTGGGTGTGTAAAATCGTGGGTTTTAGAAAGATATATGAGAGGGTTACTTGGATGGGTACAACAGGAAAGTGTGTAATTGAATTCTCAGGTTCTGGCAATCTCGCTCGACCAAAAGTCAGTTGAGTGTCGAGTGAGACACACTGCCAACTGATTTCAAAAACTGCAACTCACCTGAGATGTCAACTGAAATCTCCAACTTGCTCGACCAAGATTGTTGATGCAGAAACTCCATTTCCAGCATTTGGCCTCTCATCTCAGATACAATATTGCCCACAAATGTACAATTACATAGAAGTTTAATTTGAATGAAAATACATCAAAATTGGCACAGAATATGCCAACACTAAAATCCTAACAATGTTCTTGTTAAAAGTGTCTACGATGGGAAATAGTGGTTGCAACTCATCTCCTTTTAACTTATAAAAAAAAAAGGGAAATAGTGGTTTCAAGAACCATTAATTTATGAGCCTGATAGCACTTTTGGCAGTAACCTTATAGTGTTTGCTAATTAAACTAACCTAAGTAATAACTTGTCTTGTGGTGGTGTCTGAAATCTATTGTATTTGTGCTTCTCTCACAAGTCTAGCTACTATTGCATGATTGGTTTTACTTATGTTGCTCATCCTCATATTGATGTAGCACGGGCTTTCTTGGAGCAGTGTTCAAGTGGGAAGACAGACACAACTTCAACTGCCTCTGCTGATGGGATGGTTGACTCTACTGATTCAACGTATCAGCATGTTAATGTTCTGGTGACTTCTGGATCATTGATACCCAGCCTAGTGAAATGTTTGCTCTTTCGACTTGACAATCTGATAACACATGAAAATGGTAAACCATTCTTTTCTTCATTTCATGTTTAACTTAAATATTTATAATGCCATTATTCGACTTAAGCTTTGTTTTCCGACTCATAGGTATCTGAACTGCCATTATCTTTTTTTACTTAAATGGCTTATCATTGTTTTGCGTCTTCCTGTACAATGTTATGCTCTGTTGCCTGTTTAAAGTGTAAGCTTCAGTTGAATTTACAATTTATCCAAAAAAAAAGTAAGCTTCAGTTGAAGTTTCCTTAATAGATGGCATAGTGTTTTCAGACCATTTTTGAGGTCATTTCTTGTCAAAATAAGGAAGGTGGCGATATTGACAATCAATTTTACAGTTTGAGTGAGCTTATGTTGTTGACTGAATTCTAGTTTATTCCTGTTTTGGTTACATATAAAGCTCGTACCTAGTGTACAAGGTTCTAGCTTTTGTGGGATTTGGGAGAGGTGGTTGGTAGGTAGCCTTACTCTCAATTTTGGTGAGGCTAATTCTTGGGTTGGACTTGAATCTGTGACATATTGCTTGTAGAGGGCACTTGCCAATGCACCAAGTTTTGGCCTATTTGTTTTCTCACACACATGTTTAGGATCAAGTTGTGCCTGGTGTAACGTTTTGGTAATGTTACACCACTTTATGACTTTAAATTGGATTAATATTTTGGAAATCCCATTAATAGATTACGTGCTATATTTGTTCTTAATGTGTATTGCGAATTTCATGTCACTTGGATATTGTTTACTATCCTATTCATTGATATAATTTTAAACTACTGAAAATTTAAAATATAAAGATTTTATAGATGAGATAGGTATTAGTCTTTAATCATCTTGATATTTTTAAGTATGGAGGGTATAAGGTGATAATGTAATCTAATGGCTGATTTATAAAGAACTTATTTAATACTCCCTCCGTCCCATTTTTTTTGTCCTGTTTGAAAAATAAAACTTTTTTAGGGAACATCATTTATTATCTTGTCTATCTATAAAAAATGTATAAGTTTCCAAAACTATCCTTAAAAAAAATTATCAAAAAATTGAATTAGTAAATTAATAGGGGTATAATGGGAACATTAGCAAATTAATGACTTTTATTTTTAGAAATAGGACAATATTTTGGGACATCTCAAAATGGAATAGAGGACAAAAAAAGTTGAACGGAGGGAGTACAAATTTACCCTTATAAAAAAAAAATTTAATACAAATTTACTAATTGGTGTAATATTAGGAAGAGGTACACTAGGTGGAACTCAAACCTAACTCATATATATACTCCCTTTTCTACGAGAATCGTTCTAATTCCCGTCTGGAATTAAATCAATACTTAGTCATGCTAAGACAACCCGGTAGGTAAGTGTACCGCCACTTTAAGCCAAGGGGTGCAAATAGCCAGGCTTAGTCGATAAATCTCATGCCAAAGGTTATGCCTATCCATGGCCGGACCTCTCTTCTTGGCCAGATTTCATTATACATTTCTAGGAAGCTTGTCAGCCGAACACAAAAGCATGACAGTATTTCTACTTATCCAAGAGCATAACATGTGTTTTGCAGGTTTAGACCATTTTCTTGGTGTGGATGGCATTAGAATACGACCTTTGACTTAATCATAAACAATAGTGTTGTCTAATGCAGAAGACCTTTTTTAGTAGCGGGATTTTTCTAGAAGCCTGCTGACACATGAATTGCAAGAGCATGAACTCATGTTTCCTGCCATTTGATGTGTTTACATGGTTCAATTGTTTCCTGCCAGTTGATGCATTAGTTCCAGTTGTTTCTCTTGGCCTATGTTAGTGTGAGTTTGGGTTAGGTGGAAAAATTAAAATTATTTCATTGTTCAGCTTATTTTTGGCACTATTCATGGGCCTCGTTGTATTATTTCAACTAACTTTTACCTTTATCTGCAGTACTTTCAATAATGATTTTTCAGTTTCAGCAAAATAAGCAGTATCCAAATACACCCTTAATGTCGCAATTTATAAAACTTGATTATGCACTTGTCCTGCCCAAAAAAAAAAAAAAAAAAAGCAAAAGGAACTTGATTATGCATTTATAATTTTCCCTTTTATTTTTTTATTTTTTATTTATATGGATCTTTGGTAAGGCTACATACTGTAACCTCTCTCAAACCCTGCAAAAGTGGAAGTTTTGTGCATTGAGTACGACCTTTAAAATATATGGATCTCTAACTTTTATATAAGCTTAAGTTGTAATGGTTAGTGATAGTTCTGCAATTTCTTCAGTTTACAGCTCATGGGAAGAAGGGAAAATCCAATGTTTTCAATGGATCAAGGAGCGTTTCAGCAGTTCAAATGTTCGTTTTTGTGTAATTGGGGATGGATGGGAAGAATGTGAAGCTGCAAAAATCATGAGATGGCCATTTGTTAAGATTGATCTGCGACCAGGCAGCTCTCACAGGTTTCCAGGCCTCACATTGAGGACGGTAGGTTATTATTTCTCTGTTGTATATGGTAGTCCAGGTGCTGAAAATGACAAAGATTAAGTCTCTCTCACCATCTGTCCTTTATATTTTTTGCTTCCCTGGAATTTTTATCTGTACATAGAAACAAAGAAACGTCGGTGGATGTCGATGTTTTTAAACAAAAGTTATGAGTCAACCAATTTTGATGACCATTACTACATTAATTATGGTCCTCATAAACCAAGTGTTTTCCCTGAAGATATCTATGTCATCCGACTAGATTTTTTTTTTTTTTTGGAATAGCATTTGTAGATTCCATTATTTTTGTATATGTAACATCAAATAATTTTTGTTAAATTTCTAATCCTTTTATTTTTCATTAACTGCAAGTGCTCTATCTATCTCTATCTATCTTGTACACAATTACGTGTATTTTATGTGAGAAAAAACAAGGGAAAGTGATGACTTTCTTCTATGCTTACCATGAGCTTTTTCCTGAAGTAGTACACGTTTTATGCATATATTTGGAGCATAACAGACCTACATTTTTTTTTTTTTTTTATACGAACAGACCAACATGTTATTTCTCCAGAACATGCAGATCAAAATTAATGAAATTGATCATGCTTCTTAGTATTAGAATAGCAAATGCTATGCATGGTCCACATTTGAATCCCTGGAAATATTTTAGATGCCTGGCTTTGTGGCCTCTATAGAAGTGGCAATGTCTTGTGGACCAATCCTAATGACTCAGACTTTGATAGCTCCAAGTCTCTTCTCTCTTTGTCAACATATTTAGTAGAATCCCACCAATCCTCCTCTTCTTGCTGGTTGGAATGTGGTTGAGAATGTATAGCTGAAATTTTATATCTACGGGGCTGTAAACATCTGATGTGATAGGGGATGTAAATGTGGATAGAATTCTTTACTGATATTTATCTGTTGCCATGAAAGTATTTTTCCTACCAAATCATGTGGTACTTTTTAATTCAAGTTTGTCATTAGGAAACTCAATTTAGTGGAGTGAAAAGACCTAAAATGGTTCAAGTCCTACTTTTCGGCAGCTAAAATGCATGCCTTATCTTATATATTAGGATGAAATCTCAAATCTGGCATACTGGCAAATCAAGTAGATTACTTTAGATAATACTCCCCAAGTGGATGATGTTGAAAACTTGAAGGCATGTCTTTAACTATCTTCAACTAGTGAATTTTGTTGTTACAAATAGGTCTGAAATGTTTTGGCTATACCAAACAAAGGGTTGGATTTGGGTACAGATTTTAAAGGGGTTGAACAAAAATAGATTTTTATTCCTCGGACCTTTACTTGGTTTTTGATGGGTTCTCTCAACCAGTTATGACCCATATATTTTCATGTAACCTGACCCCCCAAAATACTTAAAAGTATTTCTTAAAAACAATTTATTTTTTCTCTTATTTCCTTCAATAAAAATAACAAAGAAAATACTCAAAAATAAAAGTTGAATAATACACAAATCCTAGTATCTTTATTTACCATATAAAAAAAATCTATTTACAAATATACATTAAAAATGAGTTAACAAAGGGTTAAAATTAAAATTTCACAATAGAAGTAAGGTCAAAATCAGATATGGTCCAGACTAAAACAAAGCTAAATGCTGGCCAACTAGCACGAGTAAAAATCTTTTCATAGATCCGGGCTGACTTCTTGCAGTTAGAGGTACAATCAAAACTCACTTAACTTGTCATGTTTAAAAATAAATAAAAAAGTAATTCTACGGCACCTTTTACCACGCATAATTCACACCTTTTATCATGCATAATTTACAGTTATTTTATATGGTAAATTGTGATTGATTGTTGCCCTTTTCATATAAACACACTTTTTCTCTTTTACTTATTGTGTGCAAAATCGTGACACTAAAAAGATTGATCTTAGATTTTTTTTCATTTAGTGGCAAGAGAATATTTTGGATCATGAAAAGCCTGCCCATATGACCGTGTTTGGAGGCCCAAAGATAATCTGGTATGCCAAAAAGTGATATATATATATATATACACACACATATATATATTTATAAATGGATCAAAGAGTTCTGTTACTTTTGTAGGTTTTCAAAATAAACATTAAAGGTTCAAATATTTTCCTCCTATTATAACTACTGAATTATATATTAAAAAAAAAAAAAAATCATGACATGGATTTTTCTTTTCATTTTTTAAACTTTGATTCTTTACAGAATTATGATATGGCATGGCATGAAATTAGAAACTGTTTTACTTTTTTCTTGGTTTTTAAATTAAGATAGAAAAAAAAAAGGGACAAGTACAACTGAATTATTGGGGGACAAAATTTTTAAATATATGTATACTTAGTGTGCGTCTGGAAACTGATTAAAAGTTAAAATTATTTTACTATTTAGTTTATTTTTATTATTATTTATAAGTCTCATTATATTTTTTAGTACTATTCATGAGTCATATTATAATATTTTAATTAATTTTTATTTTTATCTATAATGTTTATAACAGTAAATTTTAAATTTTAATAAAATAAGCGGTATTTAATCAAATTCACCGTGAGAATGATTCGGGGACATTTCTATGGGCGGAATATCCAGTTGGGATCAAGTTTGAAATGCGGAGAAAAGTCAAGAAAAGTACAATGTGGTGGTCCCTCTCTGCATTCGCCTTGTTTATCAAATGGACCTTGTGAGGGTCTTTTAGTCTTTTAACTCTTTTGTATTTTGCTATAGCTTATAAATGGTAAAGGGATTTCAACTTTCAAGGCTTCAATCCAAAAAGTAGTATTTTTTTTTTTTTTTTTTGATTTGCAAAAAGTAGTATTTGGTGTGGCTAAGGCTTATTCTTCATGTTCGTGGAATGGAATACTATAGTACATGCTGTGCTTGTTAAAGTTTCCTTAACGTGGGTCCTATATAATAAAAAATGAGATAAATAAAAGAAAAAAACATAAAAATACTTATAAAGCTTTTTTTTTTTTTTTGGATATAAAGCTGCCAAAAAAAAAAAAACAAAAAAAACAAAAAAATTGTAAAAAAAATCTAAAAAATTATTGTTAATGGGCACCTTGCAGTACCTGTTAACACAACACTCCTGTTAATACTGCCTACTTGCTTCTCTCTCTCTTTTGCTCTATATCTCAACTTTCCTTTTTTCCTTTTTATTTTGTCCTGTCCTTTTAGGCTTCGTTTGGGAGTTCATAAGAGAACGGAATGGAATTGAATGATCATAAAGGAATGGAAGAAAATGGAATGAAATGGAATTGAATGTATTTAAGTAAGGGAAATGAATAGAAAAGAATGGAATTGAATGGAATTAAGTAACCTTAATTGGATGTTTTAAAATAAAGGAATGAAAATGAATGAAAATGAATGGATCTTGTTTGGAAGTAACATGAAAGAAATAGAATGAAATCATTTTATGACAATATTATTATTAGACCCCTATTTTAAAATAAAAGGTTGAATATATAGGGGTATTTTGGGAGTTTCAGTAAAAAAATCATTAAATCTAATTCCATTCTCTCCCATTCTTCCTAATTTCGAGGGGAATGAAAATTTGATGTTTTAAGGGAATAGAAAGGAATAAGCGTTTTCTCTTACTCATTCCATTCTCTCTTACTTAAATTCCCAAACAAGGGAATTGACTTTCCATTCCCTCAATTAAAACTCCTAAACAAGGGAAGGGAATGAAAGAATATTCTAAAATTATTATTTTCATTTATTTCCATTCCATTCCCTCCTCCCAAATGTTTTTGGTTTTATTTTCTTTTCCTTTTTTGTTTACAAATATTGCCATTTTGTTGTTTTGTGACTTTTGTACCCTTGTGCTATTTTCTGATTAATATTATTTTTTCCTGTCTTATTAGGTGTATTAAAATGATGATTAAATAGTTAAGTTTATTAATATTTTTTAACTGTGTAAGCTTTTGAAATAAATGATAGTTTTTCTCAAGTTATATTTACATAAACTGTTGAACTCTTTGCAATATCAAAGAAATGAGCATTTAGAATCCATGCATCAATACTATAGTGCTCAAGCTTTCTTTGTACTCACTAACTTCATCTTAATTTTTTCAAAACCAAAAAGTAAAATTTAGGAAAAAAAATATGTAAAATATATTAAGAGTGAGTTTGTGAATGACTTATTTGTGGTAGTTTATTAGTATAGTGTTTATAAAAAAAAAATATAGTTTTTGACAACTTTTATTTTTATTATAAAAAAAGAAAGAAAAATTACTCTTTTCTACCACAAATTATATCCTGTTTTACATTTACCTACTGTAGACTACAAGAATGCACGATCAGCCTTCTAAACTAAAACTCATGTAATACTTTACCCCTCCCGATATGTTCTCAATTAAGTCTAACAAAATGTAGCATTAAAAGATAAATTTGCCCTCTACCTTTTGTTTTGGAGGGAGGGGCAATTTGGTCTTTCAATACTAAATTTCGTTAAACTTAACTCTAAAATAGAAGACAGAGGAGTGTTACAAAGTTATAACTTTGGAGAGTCAATTGCACATTTTAATAATTCTGAGAGCAAAATATAAATGTGGTATAATTTAGAGAAAAATATAACTTTTATGTTAAATGTGTGATATAGTGTGTATTTGGAATTTGCTTTAAAAAGTTTTGATTTTTGCCTTTCTAACTTTCATAGAATAAATGGTACATTATTACATAATTACAAAATAATACTCCATCCGTCTCATTTTTTTTGTCCTCTATTCTATTTTGAGATGTCCCAAAATATTGTCCTGTTTCTAAAAATAAAAGTCATTAATTTACTAATATTCCTATTATACCCCTATTAATTTACTAATTCAATTTTTTGATAATTTTTTTTAAGGATAGTTTTGAAAATTTATACATTTTTAAAAGATAGACAAGATAATAAATGATATTCCCTTAAAAAATTTAACTTTTCAAACGGGATAAAAAAGGTGAGACGAAAGGAGGAATTTATTTTAACGTGTCACGTTGACACGCAGGATAAAAGTTGAACTGCAAATTTAAATAGAGCATATGCTGTTTTAACATTTATAATACACTTCTGCAGAACATGTCAATCCTGTCCGAAATTTGCATGGCATGTCGCACCTGACAATCCTAAATGATGAGCGTACTACCAGACCAGAAAATCCCAGTAGATGCCACTTTTACTGTAGATTATTGTGAGATCAAGATGACTGAAATGAAGATGTAGTCTGACTATTCATGAAAGCAACTAAAAAATTTGTGTATAATCTAAGCCTGTATACCTGGAAAAGCACTCACTAGTGAACTCATATTTGGCACATGGTTGATCTACGGAGTAATGTTATTGGTATGACGATTTTCACATTTTTCGTAGCAGTTAAATAGACTGTTTTTTTTTTTTTTTTAATCAGTTAGTATTGATAACACTTTATTATTTACGATTAAGAACTTGTCATATCTATAATTGTGAAATATTTTATGAGTATTATAACCTTAGAGTTATCGTAATCTAAGCAAAAATATGGGTGTCGATGTTCTATACTCAACGAGATAGAGGCTGGGACTGGTATTGCTCACAGACATGATGTAGGCCTTATCATTGTTCAATAACAGCCAAAGTCTGAGAGGTTGTTTTTGCTGCACTACATAAATGCATATACTAATAATAATTTTTTTTTGTTTTGTTTTGGTGGGTATTTTGTGAAAAGATACACTCTATTTGAGGTCTTAATATAACTTACTATAGAGTATAGATTAGAGTTTTCGATGTTAAAGATATATTAGCTCATTAGTGTAGACCCAAGCTTGATTCTACTTTATGTGCAAATCAAGGGACTCTTTGATTTTTATTTTTTTATTATTATTATTTTTTTATCACTCATTATTTTTCACTTAATTTTCGTCGCTCATCACTCATCACTTAAAATACCCAAACTCCTTACACCCCACCCGTTTGACACCATCACTCAACTTGTTATCACTCAAAATTTTCAACTGTTTGTGGGTCTCATACCTGTAACTTGGTGTAGCTTTTACTTTTTTTTTTTTTTCCTTTAACCCCTAATACCCAAACTCACCAAACCCAATAAAAAAAAAATAAAAAAAAAAACCCAGAAACTCGACCTAGTGAAAGAAGAAGGAAAAAAAAAAAAAAACCTAGAAACCCAAACTCACCGAACTCAGTGAAAGAAGAAGAAAAAAAAAAAAAAAAAAAACTTAATGAAGAAGACCCAGCATGAAAGGGAAAAGAAAAGAAGAAGAAGAAGAAGATCACCTAGTGTGAAAGGAAAAAGAAAAAAAGAAGAAAAAGAAACCAAACTCACTGAACCCAGTGAAAAAAAGAAAAGAAAAGAAAAGAAAATGGTCAAAAGTTGCGGCTGAACTCTGACAGTGAGACCCTCAGTGTAGGTTTAATTAGGAAAATGCCATTGAAAACTGAGTTATGAAAACTGAAAACACCTAAAATGTGTTTTCAGTTTTCATAACCCATTACTAAAAAATCAGAGATTTGAGTGATAGAAATAAAAATTAGAAATAAAAACCAAACGGACTTCTTAGCCATGGGTCCCACCATTTTTGAGTTATGGGTGATGGAAACAGAGTTATAAGTAACGGAAATAGTAAATCCAAACAGCCCCCAAGTCTCCAACTTGTACTAGAAGTCTATTAGTTTAGGATTTAGTCTACTATATATACTCATGTTATGGTTCATTATAATACAGATTTTGTACTACACTCTTATATAATAAAGATGTAGTCATTAAGGGTTTCCTCCGTGGACATAGGCCGTAAGGCCGAACTACGTAACCTAGTGCTCTTGTGTTCATATTTTATGATTTCCTTTTTCGCATCTATTCAAGCATATTTAACATGGAATATATCATAGCAAATATTTTACTTGGTATTAGAGCCACATTCCTAAGGCCATGGTTTTATGTGTTTACGGTGTGTTTAAGAGCAATCTTTGTCTTTCTCGATATTTCTTTAATGCATTCATCTTCTTTGGCTTCCCACTACTGCCGTCAAAACTTTTCAGTATGGTCATGCCATTGTTAGAAGTCACATCAATACTGCAAGACCATTGCCTTCCTTAAAGCACCATCACAGAGCCAAATTTCATTTAAAGGATCTTCTCAATCTTATTAAATCTCAAGGTTTTATCAAATTTCCATCTTGAGTTTGAGAGGGGGTGTTAAAGATTTATTAGCCTATTAGTGTAGGCCCAAGTCTGATTCTACTTTATGTGCAAGTCAAGTCTCCTACTTGTACTAGAAGTCTATTAGTCTAGGGTTTAGTCTACTGTATACACTCATGTTATGGTTCATTGTAATACAAGTTTTGTACTATAGTCTTATATAATAAAGATGTAGCCATTAAGAGTTTTCTCCATGGAAATAGGCCATAAGGCTGAATTACATAATCGAGTGTTTTGTTCTTATTTTATGCTTCTCTCTTTCACATCTATTCAAGCATATTCAACATGGAATATATCATAACTAATATTCAACTCTCAATATTTGTCTTGAGTTTAATTTTCATAAATTTAAGGGTGTATATAGTGCTACGTCATTCAAAATTCTATGGATAAAGTTTAGCTACAAAATTGGTTGTAGTCTTAGGTTATAACCAAGGACATAGGCTGTAAGGTTGAACTACATAACCGAGTGTTTTGTTCCTATTTTATGCTTCCCTCTTTTTCATCTATTCAAGCATTTTCAACATGGAATATATCATAACTAATATTCAACTCTCAATATTTGTCTTGAGTTTAATTTTCATAAATTTAAGGGTGTATATAGTGCTACGTCATTCAAAATCCTATGGACAAAGTTTAGCTACAAAATTGGTTGTAGCCTTAGGCTATAACCGTGGACATAGGCCGTAAGGCTAAACTACATAACCGAGTGTTCTGTTCCTATTTATGCTTCCCTCTTTCGTATTTATTCAAGCATATTCAACATGGAATATATCATAACTAATATTCAACTCTCAATATTTGTCTTGAGTTTAATTTTCATAAATTTAAGGGTGTATATAGTGCTACGTCATTCAAAATTTTATGAATAAAGTTTAGCTACAAAATTGGTTGTAGTCTTAGCCTATAACCTTACTCAATATCTTTTTAGGTGAATTTTGACAAATCCACAATTGAATTACAACTTCTTTTTATATTTTTTATGTTTGCAAAATTTCTAGAAAATTAAAGTCTAATAACTATTTTTTCAATAAATTTTTTAAATTGTAAGCTTTTGTAGTTTAAAATTATGCATAAAATATAAGTTTATAGATTATATAGTAAATAATATTCGATTAACACAAAATTTGGCATGTGTATAAGAGTGTAAAGAACATGCAATTCAACGGTTAGATTTTCAAAATATTTAATAATGTTTATTTTATTGAGTAAGGTTGTAATCTCATGTTATAATAAATTTTATAGCTAAATTTTGTCCAAATTCTATTAATCATAAAACAAACTCTCTCTATTCAAAGCCAATAAAAAAGATAATTTTTCTATGCTTATTGATTTGACTTCAATTATGTTATATTTATTAGAAAATATAAAATAAAATAAAAATATTTTGTTAGAAAAGTTGTTAGGATTGTGAGTGAGACGGAAAAGAATGAAATAGAAGCCAAAAGCAGAATTTACGTGATTTGGTCTTAGAGGTTTACATTCACGGCAAAAAGACCTTGATATATATATAATGAAGAGGCTTCATCTTTATTATTGAGTTCTGTATATTACAATGAACCCATTGAATGTACTTTTTAATAAGATAAATTCTAGCAAACAATTTAATTAAAAAAAAAACTATGATTACCATACTTAAAACACAAGGAGGATTAAGATTACTTTGTTTGCACTTTAGGTAGAATTAGGGTGGAGGATGGGAGGGGGGGGGGGGGGGGGGGCGCTAAGACCCCTTATATTTTAAAAAAATGCCCCCTCCTCCATTTTAATGTTAAAATTTCAAAATATTGAGTAAAATTTAGGTAATGGCCCCCTTCATTTTTTTTTTTTAAAAGTATTAATGCTCTTTAATTTATTGTTATCTCCTTTATTTTCCTTTCAATGTTGACTTTTTGTCATATATGAGTCATTAATTTTAGGAGCATTTAAAGCATAGGTTTATAAAAAATATATAAGTAAATCTCTTTAGTAAAAGTTTTTTTTTTTTTTTTTTCCAAATATAAAGTCATAGGCATTTATATTGAGAGAGTTAAGAATACAATGATACATTTAACATGGCCCCCATTGAGAAAATTTTCTAGCTCCGCCATTGGGTAGGATTAGATGTAATGAACTTGGACTAGAGTGATCATATAACAAACTTGAGTATCGATTAGGACTGTGCCTTGATATCTTTAGCATCTCACTCAAACTTAAGGTGGAAGCCTAAAGACTACTTAAGTTTGGAAAGATGGTAAAACCTTGAGGGAAAATGTAACTGGATTGGTTGCGGAGTAGCTAGACTAGGGTGTTTAATGTGGAACAAAGGCCAAATGTATGCAATGATTGAGACTCAAATATGCTCACAATGCAGATCATACATGCGTATTCTATTGATCAAAGGATGGTTTGAAAAACTCTAATTAAAAATGATAGAGATGCATGACCATAAAGAAAGCCAAAATGCCGTTGATCAAAGGCGTGGTCTTAGTAACGTGGCCTGAAGATGATAAAGACGCATAACCAGAGAGAGCCAATAGATGAGGATACCTGTTAAGTGATACTCAGTTAATTATATGGTTGAGAACATTTGATAAGAAGGAAAACTGGGAATCAGGTATAAAAGAAAGATGCATGTGCCTATTGAATGTAGTTGAAATACCAAGATTGTCTTTCAAAAAATTACTAGATCTAGACTTTGTCCATGACAAATGATAGATCATGATGAGCCCTATAGAGTGGCTGGCAATGGCGGTAAGAGAAAGAACTTGGATCTAGTAACTAAAGATATGGATTAATGAAGATAAAAAATATTTGACTTTGATACCGACTTAAAAAGAAGAAGATAAAACTCAACTATATTACTATGTTAGAAAAAATTGTTCGGCTTAGGGGTGGGAGAGACAAAAAATAGTCTTTGATACTTAATATTTATAGCAAAAGTCCTCGTTAGTTATGTATTTATTTAAGCTTTGCGTACTACAAGAAACCATTTGAAGGGTATTTTTAGCAAGTTAAAGTCTTTGATTAACATGGATTATAGTTAATTCAACTGGTAAAGTCTTTAATGGATGTATAAGAGATTTGAGGTTCAATCTCTGCCTATATCAAAAACTGATTGGTATCTTGGTCTGATGATAAAGAGCTAATTAACAAAAATTAAACTAATGATATAGTACTTGAATTATACATAAGATTATGATTTCTTCAACTACAATCTAAGTGCAATTAGATACAATAAATTTGGAATAGACTTATGTTACAAACTGAGATCTTAACTGAGGTTGAGCTTTGATATCATTAACAAAATTAATTTCTTAAATTAATATATTTTTTTTCCTTTCAGGCAAGATTTGTATTCTCACGTACATCCGATTGGATACTAACTAAATATTAGGATAAGGAACCAGCAAACATAGTCAATCAAACCATGGCAGTGTGCCTTGCAATAATGCAGCACACACAGCGACATCAGCTAAAGACTAAAGAGTCAACGGGCTTTCAATCCATATTTCAAGGTGGTCTATTTGGATATTGCTTATTACTGGAAACTGAAAACTGAAATTTTTTTTTTTTCTAAATAAAGTACTTGCAGGTCCCGTGTACTAGACCCGCTGAAAACGCAAAACGCAACTGAAAATTCAGTTCCAGCTCTATCCAAACGTACGCCAAGCAGAGTGAAAGTGAAATTTGACAGACGGTCCC
Source organism: Quercus gilva (assembly GCA_023621385.1). Lineage (NCBI taxonomy): Eukaryota > Viridiplantae > Streptophyta > Magnoliopsida > Fagales > Fagaceae > Quercus > Quercus gilva. The sequence goes on from CM042484.1 coordinate 34,711,326, forward strand.
GATTCCTCTGTTCTTCAACGTGGCTAATTGTGAGATATTCAATTCCCTGGAGAAAGAGGAGTGTAAGGCTGGTTGCGTTGCATCAATCACGTGCAACTATTAGATTACCACCAATAGCAAAGTAGAGAGAGGGTGGGGGGCCCAGAGTTTCAGAAAAAGTTGATCTTGATATGCCACCAACAGAAATGGTAGTTAAAAACCCAACATCTATCTGTAGGAGAGTAGGAACCATGAAAGTTTCACTGCACCTCACCTAACACTTCAAAATGAAAGGAAAAATTATTGAGCAATGTTAGGACCACATAATTAGTCATAATTCGTCACGTGGTGAGTTATGAGTCGTAAAAATGTGGTTGGTGAGTTATGAGTCGTAGAAATGTGGTTGTTAAGTCTATATGGATCCATATATTTATCACTTATAACTCGTGACGTGATAAATTGTGACCAAAGTTGTGGCCAATTATATAATCTTAGCATTGCTCAAAATTATTGGCCCATACTCTTTCTCACAGGGTGGATTTCACTAGTAGACCCACCCCTTGAGAGAAAAGAAGAACAGTCCCGGACGATGCAATCAGCCCGAAAATAAAGTGAGAAACGGGAAAAAAATGTAAAAAATCTCTTTTTACACCCAACTTTTTTCACCCAACCTTTTTCACAATACTTTTGTCCAATGTCCACTAACATCCTGTCGCTCTCTCTCTCTCTCTCTCTCTCTCTCTCCACTTCATCTGCTACAAGTTGCAAAGGTATGTGTCTGCCCCACTTCCACGATGTTAAAGCTCAATTTCATTGCCCTATGAAAGTATGAAGTGGATTTAAGTTTCTTTCCTTTTTTTCCTGGCATCTTCATTACTGCTTTTGCTTCATGGGTTGCTTTTAATGCAAAATTTCTCAATTGGGTTTGGTAATTTTTAATTGTCTGACATCCTTTTTTGCATGGTCTAATACATCTCTTTCTTGTGTTTTTCATTGATATGTGGCTTAAATTGCTAGACAATCAAAGGTGTTTTAGCAGGCCCTTTGTAGTAACATTTTCAAGTGTGCTTTTTTCTTTCTCTATCCAGGAATGGCAAGTATGGGAGAGAATGAGCGTGCTCTGCTTCTCTGAGGGAGTAAACTACAAAGAGCTAGGAAGAGAAAAGAATAACTCTCTGAGATTTTATAATGCCAGTTCCGCTTGCCCCATACCCGACACCGGCTCCAGCACCATATACTCCACCTGCTAATGGTATCTTACACAGTTCCATACTTAGATTAAGCTTTAACAATGTCAAATCTCTATCTTTTTTCATTTCTGATAAATAAGAGGATTATTTAAGAAATCTAGGAATCTTTCTACCACCGAATGATGAATTAGATGTAGTAAGAAAGGCTTTTCTTTTTCTTTTTCTTTACATTCTGTCTTCTAAGAAAATATAAGGTCTAATTATATAACAAATTTCAAGCATAGTTTCATAGGAGAAAAAAAATCCGACAAGTTCATCGAGAATAATAAATTATTAGATGGGTTAGTCAAATCAAAAGCTAATAAAATTAGAATAGAACATATTAGATATGGGAGAATTCTTGAATTAGCAATACTTGCTATACATTTCAGCACAGTGTCAATGCTAGAAAATAGTGGTTTTGCACTAGTTCAAAGTTGTTATGTTTCTATTAGCTATGACTGATGAAATAGTTTATGTCTATGTCGGTGATCAGGTGCGCAGAGCCAGCTTGTGTGTTCTGGATGTCGAAACCTTTTACTGTATCCCGTTGGAGCAACTTCTGTATGCTGTGCTGTCTGCAATGCAGTCACAGCAGTGCCACCACCTGGTATGTTCTCTATTTATTTTGGAGTTCATATAATAAGTTCAGTTCAATTTTGAGTGTTTTCAATCTATATTTGGACTGAACAAGTAAACATGGAAAATGAACACTCAGTTTTTGCTTGTACAACTCTTTGCCAGGCACTGAAATGGCCCAGTTGGTTTGTGGAGGCTGCCACACCTTGCTCATGTACATTCGTGGTGCAACAAGTGTACAATGTTCTTGTTGTCACACTGTGAATCTAGCCTTGGAAGGTGTATAACTATTTACAGTATAAACAATTTTACAAGAATTTTTTTCCTCTCCACCATATAATCTCTTAAAACTTTGAAATATCCTCTGTTCTATGTTATGATTGACAACCTTACAATTGAGTAATCACTAAATGGGGGCAAACGTCAAATGTATTGTGACAGCAAATCAGGTGGCACACGTCAATTGTGGTAATTGCAGGATGCTATTGATGTACCAATATGGAGCACGATCTGTGAAATGTGCAGTCTGCAATTTTGTGACTTCAGTTGGGGTCAGTATTCTTTTGCATTCACTGGGTAAATGTTAATGGAACTAATAGGTTTCTTGCTATAATGCAAGTGACCCTGAAAATTTAAATTCAAAATAAAGAAAGCATTTCTAATCAGTAAATTGAAATTTAATAGCTATTTAAGGTGTATAACTCATGAGCAAATAAAGCTTCAAGGTATGATGCATGTACAGTTGAAGCCAACTGCAATATTAAAAAATATATATTGAAATCTTTTTTCTGCTTTGTCTTCTCCCTAACTCCTAAATCCACATTGAACCCCCAAGGGGAAAAAAGGATTTGCAAATGGAATCTCATGTGCTTCCAAATGTTTCCATAAGCAACATTATAAATACAATTATCTACGTTCTATCTATATAAGATGAATTGGGGGCCGAAATTAAGATGAATTAGGGGCCGAAATTTGGAATTTTCACGTATAACTAAAATATACTTTAACAAATTAAGCTAATTGCAATACCATGACCAATTAACTGAGTTTAACTTATAAAGATGTTGAGCATAACCTGTTATGCACTAGGTTATCTAGGTACAAACATGTGTATGATCTCTAAAATCTCACAAAAATTATTCTTGAATTTCATCTACTTTAACCACTTCCTTTTTCTCTTTAACATTGAGAGATACCGTATGCAAAATATCACAATAAAGAACTGTATAATACTAAACACTTCCCCCTATTTTGGTACATTTATATTTCATATTTTGTTAACTGTAGTGTCACTGGATGATGCAGGCCTCAGCAAGCACTACTGAACAGAAGTTCAACAGTTAAAAATTTTCATACAACTAAGTTGGTCATTACCAGCTCTACAACCTTGGTTTTGCGTAAAACAATATTCCCCATCAGTGTATCTTTCAGCAAGCAGAAGACCCTTCCCCTAGTCACATGTATAGAGTTATTTTTTCCCCTTGCGTGATGTCTTTTATGAATAAGTATTGACAGGTTGGAATGGATGTATGTAAACTATTCTATTAGAAGACTTTTGAGTGCTTTTGCAAATCTTCAGATAAGATGAACTTCATTTTCTTTTACATTGACATGTGTGTACGAGTGGCATCAAATACACGGGAAGATTTTACATCAGATACTTTCTGCTTTTTTGTTGGGCCAATTTTTCCAAGTACAAACAATTGCTTGGCAGCAATTAAGACACCTAACAATAATTATTTGAGGACCAAAGAGATATTTTAGAGACACTATTGGATTGATGATTATCTAAAAGAAGTGCGTTATTAAATGAGTGGTGATGTAAGACCATGACTTTCATGAGTAACCTCACAAGGATTTTAGGATTAGAGAAATCCCAAATAGAATCTTTAAACAAAGACAACATAAACATGTAATTCAGAATTGGATAAAGACTTTCCTGCGGAGGATTTTGATACCAAAATATGCAAGAAAAGGTTTGATAACGTAGCTATTTGCCAAGAAAGGGAGAGAGGGAACATGAGGTCAGTATAGCAAATTATCCATTATAAAGTTTAAAACCAATGTCATATATATTGGCAAAAGCATAGAAGAAAAATTACTAGCTAGTACCTAAAATATAGCAGCATATTTTATATATCTTATCATTCAATCATCTCAGCAGTATACAACTTATTCCAATCAACTTCAATTGTCCCGGTCTCATGTTGATTCACATGCCAGAAAAAGTGTCCTAATTTTTGTATCCTCTTTAGCCACAACTTTTTTTTTCCTTGAACTGGAAACATGTTAATGCTTTTTGATGGTGCAACGGTACTTCTTTGTAGCACATGATGAGAACATTTTAACTGACTTCTTTTCATTTTGTGTAGGAGATTTCCAAGGTCTCAAAAAAGCGTTACTAGTTCTTTGACAAAACCACTCATCCACCATCACATGGCCATTTTGTATCCCCATGTATACTTGGCTTTCTATCAACTTCTATTGTGTCCTATTCAAATTTGCTTTATTGAATAAAACACTAATATTAAAATTAAACAACCGTTTATACATTTTTTGTTAGATGTAATTTTCTGAAAAGCACTCGACCATTCTAACTTTGTGTTAGGTTCTAAGACTTTAGGAACTAATATATTAGAACTTCAATTTGTATTATGTTGGCAAACTATGATCAAAACATAGAGTTTAGGTTTAGATTTGCTCAAAGTATGTTTATTTTGTAAAATTGGAATCGAGTGATTGCAAAATTTATTAGACTAAATCTGCAAAGCTCGATCGATCGAGACGAAACATTAGATGGAGTACCAACAAAATGTTTGATAATAGTATAAATCAAGGTATTAACACCATCAGGAATACCTCAACCAATACAATCATCAAAAAAAGGCAAACCTTCATCATTCTTTTTAACAGCATATTTAATAGAGTCTCTGGATTCTTTTGTGAGATAAGAATCCCACCATCCACGAAGAGTACTAGAAAAGCCAGTAGTAAGCAAGTCAACAATTTCAGATTGTTCAAAATCATGATTATTTTGGTAAGTAATACCAACCATAGACATATGTCCCATTTTATTAATAATTTCTTGTTTAGAAAAACCATCAATATTCCATTCATAAATTTTATCAGCAAAAACAGAAAACTGAGTTTGGAAAGATCTTTCTTCAAACTGCATATCAGAAGGAATAGGTTTTGAATACCAATTTTTTGTAAGAAACATGGGTTTGGAATTTCCAACAAATCTTTAAATTTCGGGTAAACCATTATCAAAAACCTTTTTTTGCAGGAATAGAAGAAACAGAAGAAACAGTATCAGAATCTGTGCTTTCATCAGAAACAATTTCTTTTTCATTTTTTTGAAATAGTGCGAGCAGCATGAGTACTTGTAGAAGTACCTTCAGTTTTAACTTTTAAATCAGCAAGCATTTTTTCAACAGTTTCAAGAATTTTAAACTGAGAAGTTTTAAACTTAAATTTGTTATCATGATTGGGTAAATTAAAGAAAGGTTCCTCAGTCTTGATAGAAACAGGTTTTTGAACAGAAGCAGATTTTTCAACAAAAACAGTTTTTTCAATAATTTTTTCTTCAATAGGGTCAAGCTGTTGACCAATAACATGCAAAGATTCATTAGTAAAATTGTTTTGTTCAATAAGGCTAACAACAGGAGTTTGATCATCGGCTATTTCGAAAGGAGTAGCTTTAACATCAGTTTTGCCAGTAGTTACCAAAATAGTCTCAAGAGGTGGATGACTAGACCTAATAATGGTTTTGTCATCTTTAACAAAATTTGATTTCTTTATTACATTCAAATGGTTTTTTGAAACTTCATCTTTTGAAACATAATAATTTTCAAGAAAATCAAAGAACAAAATATGTCTTTTCAACTAATGCATTTTTTCTCTCCATTTTCTTTTAACACAGTCTTTTTCAGACTAAGCAAAATTATTTTGGAAATACTGCCTTTTAGGTCTGTTTTTTGGAAGCATAAATTCATTGAATAATGAAACCATATCAATTTCAAAATTTTCATTTAAAACTGTCAAAACTCTTAAGTGGTTAACAGGATTTTCAATAGGAGAAAAATCAGAATCAGATGGACAAACAGAATTAGTGTCATCTTCTTCTTCATTAGCAGATTTGCCATATGGAGAGGAAGGTTCAACTTTAGTAGAGTAGAAAACAGAGCTGATTTGAGATTTATCATTTGAAACACCTTTTAACTTTAAATCAGTGGGTTTTTCAAAACTCTTTTGCAAAAAATCATTGAGATCATGATCTCTTTTTGAAATACTTTCAGATCCAGCAAAGGAATGTCTTCCTTTGTTGATCCTCAAGGGTTGATTGTTTTGAAAACTTATTTTAACATTACCATCAAGATATTGTTGAATATGAGTGAGATCTAGCTTATCAAAAACAGGTTTAGGAACAGGGGATTCTTGTTCCAACAACCATTCAGTGGGAAGCTTAATATCTTGCCATTGAATCATTTTTGGAACTTGAACTTTAGCATTAGGAGTTGAACATGTGATTAACATTGTTTTACTAGAAGGTTCTTTATGATTCAAACAACTAGGATTTAACTGAGTACCCAAAAGTCTGTAATAAATATGATAAATCAAAGCAAAAGGTTTACTACCTTAATCCATGTGATAACCAGAAGAAGCAATATTCAAAGTCAAAACTTTAACAATATTAGGATCATCCGAAGCAAGAGTAATATCAGGATAACAGTTGTAAACAGGATCATCATACAAAGAAGCAGTGATCATACCAAGAATGCTATCTTTAAAGATCTTAAATCTAGCATCTCGTAAACACATGAGAACAGAAGCATTAATACCCTTTCGGGTGAGTGGTTTAACAGCAACTTGAACCATACCAATATGCAAATAACTAAGTTTTTTAGCAATGAAGTCATTAATATTTCTTTTGGAAAACAAGCAACATTTTTCATGAATTTTTGAAATAGAAAATATTTGTTCAACAGTTCTAACTTTGTAAACAGGATGAAAAGTGGTTTCAGCCCAACGAGTTTTGTAAATAGTTTTAGTATCCACTTTAGGGATGTTCCATTTTTGGAAATTAGGGAGCTCACTATCTTCGACAGTGTGATCTTCTTCATTTACAATATCAGGAGGACAACCAGTCTTGGAGCTGATAGAGGAGTTAGATCTCCACAACTTATCCATATTATCCTAGTTTTAATACTCAATTATCTTGTTTTTCTCACAATCGTTGCATTTCGTAACACATACCCTAAGCAACCCTATACCACACACATGCCCTAAACGCCCTCTCTAGGCTCAAACGGGCTTTACAGTCAGGTTCTGGGAATTCACTTTACACCTAGGGTGGCGCCAACGACGGTAAGAAGGGAACATAACAACGGAGCACCAAAGGTTCGGACAGACACGAACGAGATACAAAGAACACAACAACACTATCACCGGCCAGAAAAGAGTGGCTCTGATACCATAGAGGGGGAAGGGGACGCACAGCTGAAGGGGAAGAGATGGAAGCACAGTAATAATATATGTTGAAAGTAAATGTAAGTAAGTAATGTAAGAACAATATTAAGGCGGTAGAACCAGCCAAGCAGTATATAACAAAATAATTCAAAATAAATGAAAGCAATTTAGAACCGTCCAGTATGGCGGTAGTCCGTCTAAGGTGGTGGTAGCAACAAGTAATATAATGAACATAAACTGAAAATACTTGTTTATTGAAAGTAGATAAAACACTTACAGTAGTAGTAGTGAATACAAGATCTCAACAGTACAAGTTAACAGTTACAAAGCTTGAACTAGTCCTAGTTACAAGGTTTGTAGTAGTAGAATCAAGGTAGCAAGGTAGTAGAAGCAAGGAACTCTCTCTCTCAAAGAAGGCTTTCTAAAAGAAGGGAGTTCTAATAAGAGAATTCTAAGAAAAATTCTGATTTTTCCTTAAGGGACAGCCCCCCTTAAATAGGCAAAATTCGGAGTGAATAGTGTCATAAACAGTGAAAAGTGAACAGTGTCTGTGAATAGTAATCTGTGAATAGTAATCCGTGAACAGTAAACCGTGAATAGTAACTTGTGAACAGTAATTTTTTCCACTTTTTGTCTTGAAATTTCCAACAATTTTGGCATGGTCAAAAGAAGACTTTCTGACTTGGAGGGGATAAAAAGCAAAAGGAACATATAATGGCACATGAAGGAGTATTATGAAATCTTGTACGTAGATTCTTCAACTCATTTTGTCATCTTGTGCACCATAATTTGAGGACTTCAGAAGCATGGCAAGGCATGACTTGACTAAAGTTTTCTTTTTCTTTTCAACAATTCCAATATTCTTTAAGACATGTCAGATGCATGGGTTTACACAGGAACTTCAGCATTTGAATATTGCAACATTTTTAGCCATTGTGCTGGTTAGACAAATAGAGAAATCAATCATCAATCATCTGCAAGAGATCAGGAGTATCTTGACCAAACAAGGAGTAACATTATTAGTAAGAACAACAGTAACAATAATCTGAGGACCACACACTTAATCAGTAGAAGGAGCATCAGATGGGTAGCCATTAAATGGATCAAAAGGTCCTTGTGGAGAATCACATTCATGCTCATGGTAAATAGCATATTGGTTGCAAAATCCGCAATATAAAATTGGCTCACCCATTGGCCTTCTTCCTGGGATGAGAAGACTCTTTGGATTACAATGATCAGTTATACGCAAATGAGCAATAGCATCAACGTGTGGCCTGGGACCAAAAACAGAAATTCTATCAGTGCTTCCTATGAAATGATAATCTTTCCACAGGTTCTGAGCAACTTCAATAATTTGATTATTAAAATAGTTTCCCCAACATTTTGTAAGAGCATAAGGATCTTTAAAGGACAGGTGAGAATTTCCTTCAAGCCATTGCCCCTGATGAGTGTGACCATTAATGAGGATGAGATGTTTCGAGGGCTGGACATTCATCCAGTTATCTCTTTGCCATTTAGGCAAAGTACTCCAACATCTAATGGAAATAGAAGGACCAGTAAATTTTTTAATGGCATCTTGAATAATTTGAGGAAGTTGACTGACTTGATAATGGCTTGTTAATTTTAGGAATCTGATAAAGCTATATTTAAACATATGAGAAAGCCAGTTAGGATCTCTATCATCATCATCATCAGCAACAAATGAACCATCATCATAATTAATTAAGAGACCGGGAAATGGGTGTGTCTTTTCATACACTCTGAGGGTAGTCCCAAAGTGTTCCTTCCATTCCAGCTGGATAAACACGTTATCACCTTCATCTAGTTCATCAGGATCAGGAATAGTGGCTGTAACAAGTTTTTTGAAACATTTGAACCATAGGTCAAAAGACCTAAACATAGCATTGCTTTTCAGTATACGTGATTGTATATCTGATGGCAAGTTGGCAAAAACACTTCTTAACATAGATTGAGACTTAAGGCTCAATCTAGAATAATCAGTGCCCATTATAGTCATTTTATCCTTTGAATGGATATCCTTTTTGCCAAAGAGTTGACTAGTGTAGGGATCATCTGTAGTATTTGGATAGTTAACAAGTTGGCTTCTAAAAGCCCCATTTTCTGGAACAAGATTTGAAGCAAGGTCATTTTCTGAAGCAAGGGGGTTTTCTGAAATAAGGTTAGCATAGTAGCTTAGATAAGCCTCATTCTGAGCAGTAAGGTTAACAAGATGGATTTCAAGGGCTCTGAGAGTGCTTTTAAAAAGATCATGGTGGTTTTTAATAAAAGTAGCTTGAAGGTTATCAAGAATAAATTTAATAGAATCTGGAAGTTCTGAATAGGTTCCATTGTGGAATTGTAAGTTTTTTTAATAAAACTTCCTGCAAAGTAATTACTATATCACCAATGGAGTATGCCAGCGTTGCCGGGACATACCCTTAAAGGGATGTCGATCTACTGGGTTTTACCCTAGAAGATGCGCCTTCATGCATTTTGCTTTGGGAATAGTCTTGTGCAGGAGCTTTTCCCTTGTTTTTCCTCTCGATCGATAGAACCACTTGCAGATTTATTTTTTTGCAAAATTCCAATTCAGCCCAAACTCTACTTAAACGTATTGGGTTTCAAGTAAAACACTCCTAATATATAAAGGAAACCCTAAGAACGTTTTATAAGTTTTTTTGAGAGATTAGAGTGCATCTTGTGCCTCTTTTATAGATCTAGGGTTTTGTACCCAAAAGCTCTCTAAAGTTGTTGTTTATGCTGTGTGTATGAATCTCTTGTGAGATTTAGAGGTGTTTGCTTTCATACATATTTAGAGTTGTCAAGATTAAGATTGATGTCGAGTGCTTGATGATCATTTCAATTGCTGCATAAAGAAGAAAACACAAGTGGGAGTACTTGTGGATGCTGTGAATCTAAGAAAGAAGTAGTCCATGGACTCAGAGTTGTCACATGGTTGTGGTAGTAAGTTTCCCACTTAAGGTAGCAATAGGATGTTAGTGGTCTAAGTCGCTATTGTGTAAACTTTAATTCTTTCATAGTGGATCTGTTTTACCTTGAGGATAGTTAGGTTAAATCCTCCATAGGTTTTTTACTAGTTTGGTTTTCTTGGGTTATCATATCGTTGTGTTATTTATTTTCCGCATTGTTCAATGATATGATTTATATGTGTTGACCTAGAACTGAATAATTTACCTGAGTTAATCACTTTGCTAAATAACTAGGTTAATTTGGTTGTGTTTGAGGGGTAAAAAACGTACACTTTGAATTCATTTGTTCAACAAATATATTTTCAAAAGACAAGTCATGTCATCATCATCAGATAATAGTATTGGACATCTTCCTTGTCCTATATCTTTCTAGGTTTGGATAGATTATTGAATAATTTTAACTCAAAATAATTATAAAATATTTTTAGGGTTTTCTTTCACTCTTTCTTCATTTTCCTTTTTTTTTTTTAAAAAAAAAAAAATTCTTTTTCTAAATCTATTAATGTACTCTCATTTAAAACTGCACCTATGCCCCCATCCCCATCCGTGTCCGACCTACGCCCACGTCCACTCCTATGCTTAAGTCCACTTCCATGCCTGTGGCTACACCCACATTTGCATCTGTGCTTGCACCTACTTCTCCCAACTAAAATTTGGGCTCTTCACGCATAGCTACAATATACTTTAAACAAATTAAGCTAATTGAAATATCATGTCGAATTAACTAAGTTTAAGTGTGAGTTTGGATACCGCTTATTTTGCTGAAAATTGAAAACAATAAAAAACAATAAAAAAAAAATTATTATTTGAGCTTTGGTTACTGTTCATATGCCTGATTGCACTGTTCATGAACAGTGCAAGAGGTGCTGGACTTAAAAAAAAAAAAAAGAAAAAAGAAAGAAAAAGAAAACGCAGTAGTGAGAAACGCAAAAGCCAATCCAAACAAAGCTTAAATTATAAACCATGTTTAGCAAAATTTGTTATGCACTAGGTTATCTTGGTACAAACATGTGTATAATCTAAAAAATTTAGATTATTAAATAAGTGGTGATGTAAGACTAGTCATTAGTAACCTCAATACTAGAATTAGAGAAAAATCAAAAGGAATAATTAAGTAAAGACAAACTCTTCTTTCGCTTAAAAAAATTACATAACTCGCAATAACTTGCTGTACAATATAAATGGGTGTTAAATATACACATTAAACTCAAAAACTATCCACATCAGTCTATCTTAAGAAAAAATTCCATCTATAGAAAAAAGTGTTAAATATACACATTTAACTCACCACAACTTTTAAAAATCCAATGAATGGTTTTACAGTTTTACTTTTTATTAATGTCTCAGTCATGCAAATCATCCACCAGTAAAATATGATAATACTAAAAACGTTACAAATGAGATCATGAAAAAAAAAAATTGATAAAATTGATTAGCCACTATCATTACAGAATAGATGTCTCTGTTTTTACGTATCTAAGGGACTAAAATGTATAGAGTTTAAGGTATATGTAAAGGTTCACGTAAAAAAAAAGTATAGGTAAAGGTTTAAAAAGTATATGTAAAGGTTTTAAAAAAGTATATGTCTATGTAAATGTTTTGTTAATAGTGAAGAATAATTGTTAATGATTACAACAATCACTACTCCATAAATCACACACAACACTATATTTAATATCCTAAAGGACCTAAACAACTTATAAATTACAACACAAATCCATCATACAACTACACAATCAAAACATAAGCTGAGAGAGATTCGTGAGAGTTTCTCAGCTCTCATGGAGGGGTTAGGGCTATGGCGAAGAGGATGTTGGTTTGGAGGAGATACCTTAGGATTAAGGTTAGTTTAGAGATGGAGAGATTGGATGCTTGTCTCTTGGAGAGGCAAAAGATCAAGCTTTTGAGAGCCCATAAGCGGAGAGCTTTTTTTCGCACGGCAACGACGAAAGTTTTTACCTATCAGAATGGGAACTATTTATTGGGTTCAACAGGAGTCTTCCTTGCCTTTGATGGTAGATCTTCTTTGGACGCTTCATCGAGAGAAGTGATGGGGAAGTTGATAATGATGGAAAATCATCTTTCCACTTGCACATTACAGTGGTATATGGGACGGTGGACACCTCCCTTTTCAATGTGGTATCATCATATTGGACTACCACATTCTACCGGACAGAGAACACTTGCCCTGGGACGGTGGACATCCCCCTTTCCAATGTGGTATCATCATATTGGACTACCACATTCTATTGGACAGAGGACACTTGCCCCCCTACTTTAGAATGAGGGAAAGAGTTGGGATGAGTAGAGATTAGGGCTGTTGGCAAAAAGCTTTGTATCGGATCTTGCAGCTATTTTGGATGATTGATACTTGATTGTATGCTTATATTTTTAGTCTATGGAGTTTTATAAAAAAAAACATAAGCATACAACATGAATTACCTTTTGAATTACTACTTAAACTTTTCATAATTATTGAAAGAGAATTGCCAAAGTTTTTAGGCAACATCAAGATAAGGTATACAAATTTTAATTTTAACTTCCATATTAGCAAAAATTGTCCACATTATCTCAACCCTTATGGAAAAGAGGATTTATATGTAACATGCCAAATGTGTTCAATTGACTTAGAGATGTACAAATTAGTCAACTGACTATGGTAGAATTAAGATTTCAAAAATTAAATATACACATTTAAACTTACCACGACTTTTAAAAATCTAATGAATGGTTCTACAATTTTACCTTTTATTTAATGTCTCTATTATGCAAATCATCCGCCAATAAAATATGATAATGGTAAAAATGTTACAAATGAGATCATGAAAAAAAAGATAGAACTTATTAGGCACTATCATTACGGAATAGATATCTCTATTTTTACGTATTCAAGGAAGTGAGATGTATAGAGTTTAAGGTATATGTAAAGATTCACGTCCAAAAAAAAGTATAGGTAATGATTTAAAAGTATATGTAAAGGTTTTTAAAAAAGTTTATGTATATGTTAAGGTTTCATTTAAAATAAAAGACAATGAAAAATAATTGTTATTGGCCACAACAATTGTTTTATCTAACAATTCTATTTTTAGAGAGAGAATTTTCCTGAGAAAGTTTGAGAGAAATATGGCGACGCTAGGAGGTGTGGCAGTGCTACCAAATTCAGTGAACAAGGTCGATTCACCTTCTTTGTCTTCTTCTTCGTCTATGAAAGTTGCCTGTGTGAGGGGCTCGGAGTTGAGGTCACCGATTTTGATTTTTTTGTTCTTTCACAAAGCAATTCGTAATGAGCTCAACATGCTTCACTGATCTGCCATGGCCTTTGCCATGGGGAAGCGCAACGATATCTGGTCATTGCTCGAGCGCTACCATTTTCTACGATCAGTTTACAAGCCCAACTCCAATGCTGAAGACGAGCTAGTCTTCCCAAAAGTGCTAATCCCAAAAGTGCTAGTCTTCCCAAACGGGTTACTCTTCTTGAATGGGTTATTCTTCCCAAATAGGTTACTATTCTTGAATGGATTACTCTTCCCAAAATTACCTACCTATCAAAAATGGAATACTAGATGTAACAAATGCGCACAAGAGTTGACAAGTAAGCATTCGCGAGCCTGACCTTCATATGCGACCGTTACCCACATGGACGGACAAGAAAAGATGCGCACATTGAGCCTACATTACAATGCTTGCATCACCTAAGACTCTCCTATATTCACACAATCGTCGGCAAAGGGATAACTCTTATCTCCTACAAGTCAGTTAAGGGATAACTCTCATCTCCTACAAGTTAGCTGATGGATAACCCCATGTCCCTACAATTTAGCTAAAGTAGTCATCCACAAACCCTCATATAAACATTGAGATACTCCAATCTCAAGTTATGCAAAAATACTATTCGGAAACTCTTTCTTAAAAGTTTATTGCAAGTTTCTGACTTAACCTTCGGAGGGTTTTAAGCCGACACCACACCGGTGCTCTTTGAAGGTATTTCTATTTTTGCAGGTTCACTACTCTTCACCTTTTACTGAAGACTACGTGTTTGGGCAATAGATCTACTAACGATTTTGAGCATCATCAAGATGCATTACTCTTCATTAAATTTGTCAAAATTGCAAAATAATAATAATAATAATAATACCACCCTTAAAAAATAATCAAGCGCAATGTGTGGGTTAGTGACTAATCTTAAAATAAAAATAAAACAAGTTATTTATAGGATTAGAAAAAAAAAAAAAAAAGTGTAAAAAAAATACCTTTAATTTTTTTATCATTCGGGGTTGTTTCCGTACATACTCCGCATCCTCAGGTGCGTCTACATACTCCGAATCCTCAGGTGTGTCAATCTTGGGACGAGATGTGCTTAGCACTCCTTTGGAGTAAGATGTTGTAACCTGCCTTAAAAAGGGGAAAAAACAAAAAACAAAAACAAAACAGAACATATAACATGATCATAGTCTCAATATTAAAAATCAGCTATAAAACTTTAAGTTAAAGGATTTAACTTATTATTGGTTGCATTGAATAATTGTCACATTTCAAAATACACAGCCCCTGCTTTGAATATGGTGCCGTCACTTCCTCCTCATTGTGCTCATTAATAATCTCTAATTCATAGTATGGTGTTATAAAATCCAGTGAAGACGCTAAAATCTATTAAAAACACTTCAGATGATTAAAAAAAAAAAACAGTTTTTTTTTTTTTTTAATGAATATTATTAAAACAAAAACAAAATCTCAATATACAAGAATTATGAACAATTAAGGAAAAGAACATATGTATATGAAAGTAAGCAAGGAAGTAAAAGAACACGCCTATGAAAGTAAGGAAAGAGAAAACTCAGTGCAACCATCCAATTAACTTCTATTCAAATATGCTTTATTGAATAAAACTCTAATATTAAAATTAAGCAGCTGTTTATACATTTTCTGCTAGACTTATTTTCCTGAAAAGCACTCGACCATTCTAACTTTGAATTCATCTGTTCAACATATATATTATCAAAAGATAAGTCATGTCATCATCATCAAATAATAGCATTGGATCTCTTCCTTGTCTTATATCCTTCTTGATTATTGAAAAATTTTCACTAAAAATACCTAGTAAAATATTTTTAGGGTTTTCTTTCCCTTTTTCTTCATTTTCCTTTTTTTTTTTTTGAAAATATTTCTCTAAAATCTATTGTTGTACTCTCATTTTTTCCTATGTGTCCTCACTAACACCTATGCCTTAGTCTGAGTACATGCTTGTGCCCTCGTATGTTCTTGACCTTGCGCCCCCATCCGTGTCCGTGCTTGTGCCTCCATCCTTGTCTGCATCCACGCGTACACCCACGTCCACTCCTACGCCTACGCTTGTGCTCGCATTCCTTCTTGCGCCGGAGTTCGCTTCCACGCCTATGCCTGCACCCGCGTCTGTGTTAGCGCCTGCACTTGCTTCTCCTAATTGAGTTTTTTCTTCTTCTATTTTGATGATGCATCGGGTTTTTTTTTTTTTTTTTTTTACAAATGATAGATCCGCATGTTTTTTTTGAATTAAAAATGGATTAAAGCAATATTGTCAAGGAGTTCCACCTCTAAGTGATGTTTTAAGTTGTTTGGAATGAATTGTGTACAAAGTCTATCAACTTGTAATTGATGTCCTAGATATGCCAAATAATCGATAGACGGATTCAAAATTATACCCAAATCCCCATAACCCACCCAAAACCTAAAGGAAAAATATGAGCATATAGGAATTTTTATATCCAGGTCAACTTGCAAATGATCTCCTTTTTATTTATTTATTTACTTTTCTAAATTCTTTTCTTCTTACAAATACTCACAAAATTTTTGTTCATGAGGTTAAGGCTTAAAGGCTTCAGTTTAGTAAACATTAAATTTTGTAAACTTAATCATTTATGAATTTTTTTCTTTTATATTTTAGTTTTTTTTTTAAATTTTTTAAATTTTTAATTTTTTTTATAATTTGTATTGAAATGAATACAAAGACAATACTATCAAAGTTTCTTTTTTAATAATAATAATAAATTTTTTTTTGGCATGTGAAAAAAATAAATACAATCCATAATTGACTCAATTCATAAAAGTTTAGGTAAGGATTATAGGTTTTACATAGCATTTATAACGACTAGTTTCTTACCCAATCTGATCCATCTAACCCATTGTCCAAGTTTCTTACCCAATTTGATCCATCTAACCCATTTTCCAATTCTAAGTATAAACTGCTCTACCCAGTTCTAAGTCACTTCCCCAAAAATCTTCACTCTTCTAAATTTATTGGGCAATTAGGCATATCTTCAGTTTCAAGGTTTTGAGGCCATAAATAAGGACTCTCAGTGGCATGAGGCCCATTTTGATGCACAAAGGCAATAAGGAGCAGTGTAAACTGCCTACATAAAATGAAAATTGTTCTGTACTTTGAAGCACAAGCCTCAAGATTGTTCCTTAATTTAAACAACCAAGCCATGAAATGATAGGCTTCACACCCATCATCAATTGGGATAAAAAAATTTCTGATGATAGACTTCTGTCCTCGACACTATCTAAGATACACATGTCTGGAACTAAATATAACAGTTAAGCTTGTGAACCATGAAGATATAATAGCAGATGAAAAATTGTGTTGCAAGCAAATTCTTTCATCAAACTTAGTTACAGGGTTTTCAGGACTCATATAATTCATGATGTTACGGGTTCAAGTCTCCTAAACACTATCTTATAGCCATCTCAAGTAATTCTTCAATGTAAATTTTCCTGTGTGTATGGAATGAGAGGACTATACTTAACCGATGAATATTCAAGTATTCTAAAAGCCTAGACACCCACATTAAAAAATAATAATAACTAGTCGCGGACCCGTGTATTGCGCGTGATAATTTCTTTTATGGTGATTGAATGTTTTGTTCATGGAATTTATTTTGTATTATTAGAGATTAGTATTTGAAATAGAAAGATGAAATTTTATTGTTGAATTAAATTTTTGGAACATAATTTCTACCATACTCGGTTTGCTAATTTGTACATTTCCAAGTCAATTAAGTACATTTTGCATGTGTAGACACTTGATTTCGAGATCTCTCATAGCATGTCACATGTAATTCTTCATTTCCATAAGGGTAAGGGCAGTCACGATCCCAATGACCCACTCCATTTTTCTTGCATGCTTGGTTTTTTGGGATGCAAAATGTGTTTGTTCCAAAATTTGTATGTTGAAGGATTTGTCTATAGTTTTGCAGCAATTGTTTCCCATCTTATTGGTTTAGAATTGATAATAGTAGCTGGATTCCTTCTTCATTTGATTCACATAAGAGTGCAATTGCGAGTCCATATTTTGCATTTTTGTCCCCTTCTTTGTTGGCTTGAAGAAGGATTTCGTTTCCTGGTTTAGTTTTACCTTACACAAAATATTTGTGAGCTCCAACCCAAAATAGTGCTTGTTTGTTTTCGGCCCTAAAGCATTGATGAATGAGCTTTTCTTCATCTTTTTGAAGGAATAAAGGATTTTGAAGTAGTCTAGTCAGATTGATGTAGTGAAGAACTTTTGTTTTTTGGTTAGCTGATTGAATCGCTTGCAGCTGTTACACATGTTAAGAAATTAATGTGCTAAAAAAATACATATTTTAATACTATATTATAAAATTGAGAAACATTTATTTTCTTTAAACATACTTTTCATGCCTACAATTTGGTTCAAGTTCAATTTATTTTGTATCCCCATATTTAAAAATTTAAATTTCATTCCTAAAAAATTATGACTTCTAAAATTTGTATATGTATTACTAAAAATTTAGGAAAAAAAAAAAATACCAACTAAGTTAAATTACCGTATGAAAAAGTATAGTATGCTCATACCATTATGACAAAGCAACTACTTCCCAATTAGAAGAAATGAGAAACTTCATTTAGGCAAATCATGAAGTAATTAAGAAAGTATTACCCTGCCACTTGTGAGTTGATTTTTTGTTCTTTAAATTAGAGTAGAGAAGGGCAGAAGTTTATTCATTTTCTTGACTTTTTGAATAAGGAGAATAGCAAGCAACAAAAGTTCACTTAAAACCGTTGGATATCTATTGATGAGCAAGTATTGAATTTTGGCAGAAGTAACTGAAAGAGAGGCATCCAAACTTACAGAGATAGGGAAAATAAATCTCTACAGAATAGGACAAAAGACACTAACATATGTATCCTATCCTAATAATTTGTATATGCTAAATAGCACAACCTATAACATTCCTATGACAATATCTATATAGCAGGGACCCAAAAAATGTATTATTAAATACATGTAAATAGCTGCAAATTGATTAATGTCCACATTAGTTACTTAAGACAAAGTTATTAATTTTGGTGATTGTCAGTTTGTTTTTTAGATTTATATCTTGTCCCATGTTACGGTGTAATAACATAAACATGTGGCTACTTGAAGACAGACCTTGAAGTAGCATGTGAGTGATGTTCATTAGTGTAAGAGTCATTTGAATTGTTCAATCTTCATCCTCTTCAACCTTTGCCTTTTTACAATGAAAGATATACTTGCCACCATTTTTTAATAGATTCATATAAATTATGTTTGAACAGGATGATGTAATATAGATTTTTTAAATAATTTTAGTTGATAACAATAAAATATTTGTATGATTTTAATTGTAAGAATATTAGAATATTATGGAGAAGAGATGATAGGTTCATTATATTTTTAAAAATGGGAAATTGTCATAAATAATTGAAGTATTTGGTTGTGAGAGAGGCAAATGATTTGAAAGCTTCATGTTTGATTTGGACTGGGATGGTGTAAGTTTCGAAAAAAATGGAAAGGTAATATACTTTCATGAATTGATTTATTAGATAATCAAAAACAAAGGATGTTGAAGAGTCTTTGCAATAAAAATTTGTAAATTATGTTTAAAGGTAAAATAAAATATTGTTTTTGGCTGTTAAGTTATAGCACTATTGAGCAACATAAAGAGATCCTTTTATTTTTCTAACAACATTCAGTTATAAAATTTGATATTAAAAATTACTAATGAATCAATTATTGAAAGTAGTATATGTGTGGTAATGGGTAAGATTTTGGCACAGTAGTTGGTGGTAGTATATTTAGATTCCTCAATCAAATGAAATCCAGCTAAATGAATTAGATTTATTTATTTTTTTAAATACAACATTGTTTGTATTTTAACAAGTTTTTTATAAATAAATAAAAATTAAAAGATGAGAGCAAAAAAGATATACATTTTAATAGATTTGGAGGATGTGGTTTAATTTAGATGTTAAATTAAAAGATGATGTTTTGATTGTCAAATAATGAAGTTTGTAATTGAACTTAAATGAGTATATTTCATGAAATAGAAGTAGCTATAGTTGCTGGTTGGTATTGATTTTATCAGTGCTAATGCTTAATTGGATAACAATTTGATTTTCCAGAAAGCTTTTATTATTAATGAAGGAAAGTATTTGATTTGATTTTTTTGACACAATATGAAGAAATAATACAACTCTGAAATAAGTTCATATAGGCAGGACAATATAAAATTCCAATATCATTGGCGTCTTTGAAGCTTCTTCTTCTTTGATGACTTTTGTTTTGTAGTTTTTCAATGATTGATCAGATCTTGAAAGAACATGTTATCGTCATTTGGTTCCGCATCTTCAACATTAGAGGCAGAACTCATTGATGGGATGGCATCATCATTGTCTTCTTGTTTTGATCCACTTGCATCATTATTTGCATTTGTTAATGGTTTTGTATCAAGAACTTGAAATGTGTTTTTGTCTGAAGTTTGATATGCTTTTTTCTTGATTTCATTATTCCCCAATGTTTCCTACACCAAAGTATGTTTATTAAATTATATTGTAGATTTTTTTTTTTGAATGAATTTGCAAATAAATATAGCAGTAGAAAGCTTACTGTTGTGGTATCAGCATTATTTTTGGGTGGATCACTTGGATCATTATTTGTGTGTGGGGATGGTTTTGTGTCAATAACTTCAAATGTTTTGTTGTTAGAAGTCTGTTCTGGACTTTTCTTGATTTCATCCTTTTGCGGTGGTTCCTAAAACACAGTCTGTGAATTAAAACACAATGTTTGATTTTGCAAATAATGGTAAGTTTGTAATTGTTGACAGCTTACTATTGTGCTATGATCAAGTTTCATTGCCGTTCGATCATTTGAAATGTTGTCAAACAACTTTTCAATTGTATATAATTCCCAAGAAAAGTACAAAAATAAAAAGACACAAAAAAAGTACTATGGAAACCCATTGAGGGAAACAGAAACCATAAATACATGTGACCAAATCTAATAGTGGAGAAGTTCTTGAGTAAATGCAGCTTATTTGATCAGAGTAACGTAAAGAGTAATCATTCAATTATCACTAGCTTGGGCATGAACATTTTTACAAGTGCCTCTAATTGAACAGTATGCAATAGTAGTCTAAAAATTGTCAAATTTAAAAGTTACATATCCCCTATCGAGATATTGCAAATAAAAAATTGCCTGCAATTTAGGTTTTCCTTCCAATTTCACTAAAAAATTGTCATTAAAAATATATCATTCTCACATGAAATAGATCTATAAAATTAATTAAAAATATTTTTTCATAAATTAATTACTTACTTTCAACTTTAGATATTAAATGGAAAGACGTAAGGAAAATATGTGGAAGACGTATTGCTCAAAAAAGAACTAAAGACATAATTTATATAACGTTTGAACTAAAGAACTAATTTGCTCTCCTTTCTATTTTAAAAAAAAAACTAATTTGAACTAAAGAACTAATTTTTTTTAACTAATTTGAACTAAAGAACTAATTTTTTGAAGTATGTAATTAACTAATTAACTAAATAAGAGCAAAACATTTTACAATACGTCTTTCAAGTTAATTACATATTTAATGGTTAGTTGAAACTTGCAAGTAAGAACCACTGAGATTAATAGGATGCATAAAATGTTTACTATAATGTTTTGCTCTTCTTGAAAGACGTATTTTAATGGGATGCATCAACTTTCCAGACGTATTTCAAGTTAATTACATATTTAATGGAAAGTTGAAACAGATACATCTTAGGTGGGAAGAGAGATTTAGGCCTTATAAATCTCGACTAAAAAACACAATCTTAGCACAAAATAAAACACTTGCACAATGACTTAAAATTGAAACCATGAATATCAAACCATGTCTAAACCAAAGACCATGATAAACACAATTATGCGGAAAAATTACCGCAAAAATTGAAACACTAGGAAAACAATTTGCTTTGATTCTAAAACCCATTCCATGTTATACAATCATTATATTGAAGTACGCTCTGATATCAATTGTTGAAAAATAGCAGAAGCAAATAGAATTAAAAACCTAGCAATCAAAAAACTCAAAATGAACAATCCCAAAGGAGGTAGAGATATAATTAAAAAACCCAGCAATCAAAAATTCAACGCCCTAAAAAAGATGCAGTAAACAATTAGCCGCACCATAGCAGCCTTATAAATCTAGATTAAAAAACACAATCTTAGCACAAAATAAAAACACTTGCACAGTGACTTAAAATTAAAACCATGAATATCAAGCCAAGACTAAACCAAAGACCATGATAAATACAATTATGCAGAAAAATTACCGCAAAAAATTGAAACACTAGGAAAACAATTTGCTTTGATTCTAAAACTCAATCCATGTTATACAATCATGATATTGAAGTAGATAGTGGAAGCAAACATCACAACACTATGCTAAGAAATGCTAAGAAATCAGAGTCACACTAAGTAATTGGAATCACATAGAATTATAACAAAATCTAATAAGGGAAATAGAAACCATAAAGCAAAATAATGGAGCAAAAAAGAATTGAGATGTAGAGATACCTCAACCGAAGCAGGCAAGTTCTATCAGTATTTATACACCGTGTGGAAAAGAAGACAGGAAGGAAGGAAATCAGATAGGCAGCCGTTATTGCGAAACAGTAGAGCAGGAAGGTGGGTAGCTTTCAAACTCTCTGTTTTCTCACGCAATACCTAAAGGCTTCAATGTTTTTTTTTTCCCCTTAAACTTTCCTCCACGTTAGAATCTTCAAACTCTCTGTCTCCTCACGTTTCTATTTGGTCACGCAAAACCCTAAAGGCTTCAACGTTTTTTTTTTTTTTTTTTTTTCCTTTAAGCTGAAAAGGCTCACACAAAACCCTGAAGGCTTCAACGTTTTTTATTTATTTATTTATTTTCCTTTAAGCTGAACTGAAAAGGCTTTGGGTTGGGCTTGATAGTGGAACTAAATAAATAAGAGGTGGGTTGGATTAATTATACAAATTTATTATAGGGTGATAGTGGAAGTAAATAAATAAGTAGTGGGCTGCATTTATAGGGCTGGGATTTATAGGGCTGAAAATTGTAAAAACCATTTTAAAATTGTAAGACAAATTATATTTTTTTTAAAAATGACGTGGCAGTTGATGTGGCACAACGTGAGAGTTGCAGCATTAAACGCTAAGCTTCAGCTTTTAGTAATAATAATAATAATATATATATATATATATAGATTATTACAAAATCCAAAAAAGGAAACGCAGCTAGTCATGAGTCTACCCTTGAATATATCTTATAAATGAGTGAATGTCAAAAGTTATGTGAAAGTTAGTTCATAGATTTTTGGGTAAAGCAGTCAAGTGACATTCCGCTTTCAGGAAAACTACAGGAACAAAAGATCAACACTAGCTCAAATTTCTGTTGAAACATGGAATACAACTCAGCTCCATCTTGATGATCTAGATTGTTAATAATGCTAGATTTTACAAAAAGGTGACAGAGATAGCAAGCTAACCTTGCTTTGTCTGCACTTTAGTCCCTCCACAACGATAGCGATGATATTTTCAATTATGCAAAAACGATCTGTACGTATAAGACAAAATTACACAATTTTGTAGTTAATAATCAATCAGCATATTGAACAAAAGTCATTTTAGTAAAGATTAAGACAAATGAAATATCTACTTAACATGTTACTTCCCAGGGGAAATTTTTTTTTTAAAAAAGTTCTTGTTTTATGCATCTTCGCCCTCCAATCACAATAAGGTATCTCATAGAACGGTTCTAATAGACCACCACCCTCTCATAACATATATGAATTCAAAAGTATATGTCCAACGTCCCATCCTAACCCATTTCATTCAACTCTTAATTTCCTCTCAATTAGGAATTCAAAAGTACATGTCCTGATTTCTACCGGACACAGCCACTCAATCATATCATTAGAGTACTATATATTGAAAGAGTCTTTGTCGGTCACAACTCATCACCAAAAATTTCTGAATTGTGTACATCTTGTGGTCCTGCAAGAGAGACTTTTGAGGTCAGGCAAATTAGTCTAGCCTTTAACTTGTCATTTACATTGACATGTACTGGCAACGTACAAGAACTGTTGGAGTTGAGAATTTGAGCATAGCCGAAGTGTATTAACACAAACAATAAAATAAATATTAAATTATATTTCTGATTCTTAAAGTTGGGGATTGTCTTCATTTAGATCCATTAAAACTTTAGATTATTCATTTTGGTCTATCTTGATTCCGATTTCAAAATGGTTCTTTCATTCATTTTGGTCTAGTTTTTGTCCCAAGTTTAGAAGAGTCATCTTCTTTAAAGGTTATCTAGAAGCCTTGAAAGCTATTGATGCAAGTTTTTGGAGGATGCAGTAAATAGTGAATTATAATTAATAATAGCAAGTCCATCTAAAGTCACAGTCTCTCACAGATGCATTCTTGACAAGTAGGGCTAAATGCATGTGATTATGATTGATTAATTATGATTAGTTCTTAATTAATTTCAATTAATTAAGTGCCAAAATATCTTTAGATTTTATAGTTTATACTCGAACACAAGAATGTATTAACTGTACAAAATAATTCATGTGGATAATCATGATTTTTGAAAAATCAAGTAATAATCTCATAAAAAGGATGATTGATTAAAAATCTTTAAAATGATCGTAATTATCCAAAACTAATCCGAAAATCTAGCTGGAACCACACTGGACAAGAAACGAGTTGATTCTAAGCATTGCACGATCCCTTAACACTTAATATGAAACAAACATGTAATGATTTTACTCCGAAAGTTTCGCTCAACAAAACTCCAAAACATTCTCCATCAAGATTCAAGACCATCATCAAATCCTCAAGATGATGTGTTTTGAAGGCATATCAAGTGTATGATCATTAGGACGCTAAGGTGTTAGATGGCAATCATCAAATCGACAATGAAGATCTTAATTTTACAACTTCCTCATCAAAGCAAGTGAACGATTGACGGATTAGTTTGGAAAGGGGAAGGCAACACCTCTCCATTTTCACAAGAAATCTCTCCTGTCTTGTGGACGAGGTAGTGCATGCATGTACATCTTCAAATCTTTTTAATTCAAACCTTCAAAACAGCAATATGGAATCTACCAGCTGAACGTACATAGCGTGGAATATTTAATCAGTAATATTCATACATTAAAGGACCAAAAATAAAGGAATTTGGGCAAAAATTGAAAAGGAATATGAAGAAGGGAGGGGAACAAAGTACAATCTACATGTTTCTCTCCATGGATCCTCATTCCTACATTGATATTGTACATTTGCTTATTCATCGCCCATGGCCAGCTCCAATGCATAGTCATCCCTATCCTGCAACATTGAACACAACACAGAAATAACATTACCCAAAGAAAAAATATATTGGCAGAAGTTTGTCCAATCCTTCTTTTGACTTTTTTTTTTTTCCCTCTCTCTCTTTAATAACAAACTTCCCTCTTCACTTTTGCTCATTCAATTGTTGTACTTTTCCTGAGTTTTAGAGGGATTAGGAACTTACAACTGGTCCTCGGGCAAAATATCTCCCAAATTGAAGCCAATACACCTGTAAATATCAAGTATTTAAAAATTCCATGACCATATTAAATCAAGCAATAAATAAGCAGAAAACTTCCAAAATACTAAACACTTTTATGTCATTCCTTTTGCTTAAGAGGGAAAAGAGAGGGAAGATTTGTTGAGATAAAAACCCAAATGACACATTTAAGTTGCCAAGATGAAATGGTATGTCCCCTCCCTTCCCTTTTTTTCCCTCACATGCCTCCTGTCCAAGAATGGGACCAAACAGATATTACATCAAAAGGGAAAAGGCTCTATCATGCTTCTAGACACAAAAATGCTGCCAAGAGGACATATTCTGACTACCAGGGTAGAAAAATTTCAAAAAAAAAAAAATTTAATCCCACAATCTCCCTATAACAAAGAGTAAGAATTCCCCGCATAAAAAGGACGGTGCACAAGACCATCCTCCACAATAAAATTATTTAAGAATATAAAATCATCGCAATCGCTGTGGACTTGTTTAAAATATTTAAATCTCAAAGCAATAATTTCTATTTCTATTTGATATCCAAACATGCTGTTAGTATTCTATCTAATTGAATTTCGCATCCATTTATGCTACCTCATCCTCATCTTGTGTTTCTACTTCAAGGTCAGATGATGGGAAGCCCACACAAAGTAGTGCATACCCCTGCATTTCAGAGAAATTTAATACAGTTTAAAAAGAGAGAGAGAGAGAGAGAGAGAGAGAGAGAGAAGAGAGGAGAAGGTAAAGAAATACGGACATAAAACTGACATTGGTAACATCATACATAGACAGTAAACTGCATGAGTGTTTCCGCGGTTATTATTTGGCCAGAGAAGAAGGTCTTCCAAAAGAGTAAAAGAAAGTTACCTCACTATAGGACTATAAATAGCATCAAAAGACTTATGACCTCGGTTGTATTGATCCCATTAAACATGGGTTTTCCAATATATCAAAACAGTATAGAAAAATCATTAAAAGCAATTACATGCATCCTTTGCCAAAGTTTTCACTTGTTAGGTTAACTTATGTGGATTGATTTTGTGATTTATAGTTGCTTTAAATCTAAAAAATATTATTTTATATTCGATCTTACTTCTCAAGTGTTAAAAACAAAATAAATGATGGAAAATATCTAGAAGGGTGAAATAAGCCAAAACCTTTTTCCAAAGAAAGTGCAAAGAGCACACTATCAGTTGAATGATGTTAGGAACCAGATCCAACATAATATGCCAATTACATATGTAACATTGAGTAATATATAACTCAGCACCTAGAGAGAGAGACAGACAGACCTTCGACCTCCTTATTATCACTGAAAGAATGATTATGATAGAAGGGAAAAACTATTCTTTAATTTTCTCTTTCTTTTCCATATATTTATTTTTGGGGGGTAGGGGGGCAGAGTAAAAACTTAAATAATCCAAACTAAATGGTTAGTGGAATTTTCCAGTTGACCCAGTCCTCCATATTAAATATTTATGAAACAAAATTTTCATTTCTTTTAGTTTCCTAAACATCTCAGCCACCAAACTGAACCTTCAAGATAAACTTGTTCTGTCAAATTGATCAATCTTTCACCACTAGCCCCAAATCATAACGTATGAGTTAACAAATTGATTTGCCAACCACAACTAAACAAGACAGGGAAACCCTCATTTATGGTCAATATAGGAAATCCCCAAGTAAACAAGGAATTGTAATCCATTTAAATGATGGCAATAATACAATACCTTTGATTTCAATTCTGCAGATATTCCTAGTGCTTCAGGCTGTCTAATTTGTCCAGATTTTACACGTACAGCACAGCTAGTACAACAACCTGTGACATAAAAAAGCTTTTCAGATAGGACAAGTTTAACCAGTTATGTTACAAGGCCTATGTTAATAGTATTAATTTTTTTGGGTAAGTGCTGGAATAGCCAATAGCTTTATTGTTATAAAGTATTAAATGGAATATGGAGCAAAAATTTGAGTTATGGACTGGGATACTTATCACTAGTGTACGCTGAGAAAACTCAAATTTAATATGAACAGACTTTCTGAAGATTCTAAGGCATCTCATGCTGTTATAGATATTCAAAGTTCAAACCTCAACTAAATCTCACAGCTAATCTATATTGGTACATGCCATTTTAGGCAAATCCTTTCATCTGTTACAAATGCATTGAAGCCCTAAACCAACAAGTTGTAATGAACCCATAGCTGCAACCCAGTCCAAGACCCATCAAGACCAGCCCAAAAGAGCACAATACACATTTGGAGGATCAGACATGAGACTATCATCAAGAAACTAGTTCAAGACTAACCAAGAGTAGTTAGTTTGTTACGAGGATTTATAAAAGTTGTCAGTTGGTTAAAGAATCAGTCTATAGTTTTCTTGATGCTAGCTTGTAAAATCCTAGTATAAATAATATGCACCCGTATATTCATAATAAAGACAAGTCAAAGACAATTTGCAGCTTAAGGATGTGCATAGACTACATGGCACTCAACAAGGAGACTGTCAAAGACAAGTTTCCAATCCCTATAGTTGATGAACTCCTTAAAGAGTTTTCTGGAACTGTTATGTTCTCCAAGTTGGACCTGAAGACAGGGTATCATCAAATCAAAATGAGTGGAGAAGATGTGTCCAAGACTACTTTCAGGACACACGGGGAATTATGAATTCCTAGGCATGCCCTTTGGTTTGACCAATGGCCCTTCAACCTTCTAGAGCCTCATGAATGATATGATGTTTTTAACCCATTCTTAAGGAAGTTTAGTCCTCTTCAATGACATCCCCATGTATAGGAAGATGCTGGAAGAGCATCTAATCCACCTCAAGAACCTGTTGGAGACCTTGTAGCAACACCAATTGTATGCCATGAATTCCATCTGTCAATTTGGATGCAAGGAGATAGAATACTTTGGCCACATCATCTCTAATGAAAGAGTCGAGACTGATCCTAAGAAGACACAAGCCCTAGTCAGTTGGCACTCACCAACTTCCTTGAAATCCTTAAGAGGATTCCTAAGCCTCACCGGTTATTACAACAAGTTTATCAACTATCAAGGGGTATGTCCATCTTGTTGCTCCCTTGCCAAACTTACTGAAGAAAATTTCCTTTTCAATGGGATGATGCAGCTCAAGAAGTATTTGAAGAACTTAAGAAAGCTATTTGTAATCTATCAGTCCTTGCATCACTTGACTTCTCCAAGACATTCACATTAGAATGTGATGGCTCAGGCCAATGATAGGGAGTTGTCTTGATGCAAGAAAGGGGGGCATAGCCTTTCATGACCAAGTTCTTAGGGAGAAGATCCTGCATTTGTCCACTTATGAGGAGGCCCCATCATCTAGGAAAGCCCTTTATTAAAATTAACCAACAAAGTCTTAAATTCCTCTTAGTATAGAAAATCGGCACACTTGCTCAACAAAAATGGACAGCCAAACTTATGACCTACATGTTTCAAATTGAGTATAAAAAGGGGAAGGACAACAAGCCTTGTCCAAAAAAGAGGGAGGACCCAGCAAAATAAGCAGCCCTATCGTCGTAATATCCTACAAGAATTCTCCATTGCCAGGGTGTTTTGAAAGTATTTTTTAAACATTGCTTTAAGATGTTGAATCTTTTATGTTGGGAAGTTTGAAATTTCTATATACTAGTTGTGCGGATGGCTTAACTATTAAGTTGTATTTTTCAGAATGGTTTTGAATTTCGATATACTACGACATGGGTTTCTGCCTATACCTTAACTTGAGTTGATTCCTGTTTACATATGCCCACATTCCTAGTGCTTATCTTGCAGTATTACATAAAATTTAATTTCCAAAAACACACATAACTCAACTAATATCACTATAATGTAAGCTTAACTACAGGCCTACAGCATTAACATTATCATTTCATAATTTCAGTGCTTAGAGAACAATACCGTGCCTGCAAGCAAATGGAAGCGAGATATTTTGAGATTCAGCTGTGTGCAATATATACTGGTCCTGCTTTCTCAATATTAAAAATAAAAAAACCTGGGATTATTCTCGTCAACCGAACAGAAGCATTTTGATTGTAAGTAACACAATTCAACATTTTCGTACCTCGGGAACGAAGAACTCGTGAACCACTCCGCGTTGTCTGTCGTGAACAGTGACTTTATGGGTCGGGGTCGAGGGGGAGAAGTTGTTGTTGTTACCGGCTCGACCGGTCTGCGTTTGGAGCTCCGACGTCGTTTTTTCGCGGCGACATTTCAGTGAACTAAAGCGGTGATTGTAAGTCTTCGGCGAAGAGAGTTGCCGGTACAGCGAAGTGCAGGAATTACAGGGAAGTCTAAGAGAGTCCATGGATATTATTTCTCTCTATATCTCTATCTATCTATCTATCTCTTTGCCTCAGTCACTTTAATGTCTATTGCTTTTCTGAAAAGGGTGGTAAAAGGTGAAAAATGAGCAAAAACCAGTTTATTTTTTTTTGTTTTTAGCCCTGCAAGTCACAAGAAAGCTTTGAGCCTATGAGATTTTAAAAAATATTATATTAATTTTGTATTTTTTATTATATATATCTTTTTGTTATAGGTTGCGTTTGAACACCCCAAAATGCTAAAAGTTAAAAATTGAAAATAATAAAAAATTATTTTTTAATTACTGTTTACTTTTAAAATTACTGTTCACATGCCTATTTACATTGTTTATGTCCCATGAATAGTGCAAGAGGCGCTGAGCTGAAGGAAAAAAAAAAAATGCAAACGCAGGAGAATCCAAACGAAGCCATAGTCTAAGAGATTATTTGATATTATCAGTGTGAGTTTGGATAGCGGCAGGAGTGGCTTTTTGCGCGTCTGTGCTTTTTTGGTTGGGTCCCGTGTACTGTTTATGAGACCCGCAAGTATGGAATTCAGCAAATTTTACTTTAAAACTAGGTTTTACAGTACTATTTACATATTTAATTTGCTACAGTGTTTTTAGTAATAAATTTTCAATTTTCAGCAATAAGCGATATCCAAATAAACCTTAAATATGTTCAATTTTCAACCATTAATGAAATTTTATACTTGAAAAGATAAGTGAGATGTATAATTTGAATACTAAATGCAGAATTTGTGATACTTGTATGTAATTGGGGCATTGCTATTTGGAATTTATGAGTAAACCTAAACCGTGACAATTAATGGCATATTTTTCATAACATATAACACCTTAGCCATATATTGTTTAACCTCAAGTCAAAATGAATTTGTGTGACCATAAATTTTGTTCTTGTATAACTGTGTTGGACTAAAGATTTCAAGAACGCAAGAGATCTAACTAGAAACTATTTGTGTGGTCATAAAGTGGGTGACATATATGTTTGGCGCATGTCCTAAAAGCAAGGACTAACCAAGGATTTTGAGTTAAGAGGGGTTGGAGTATAAATATAAAAAAATTATGAAATTTCAAATAAGCATTTATTTCGTATTAACAAATTATCAACAAAGACAAATATACAAAATCATTGTTTCATAATACATTATAATGCAATCATCTACTAACAAAGTCAAAGACACAAAATATCATTGTTTCTTACTACATTGGAGCATATGCATCAGCTCATGCAAAAATTTCTATCTAAATATAATAATGTGGAGCCCGAAGATTTGGCAACCCTGGCCCACTCTATATCAGGCCCAAGGCCCATGCCGAGGATAATGCAGTATCCAAGGATGAACGAGGAAGGCCCAAATTGTCAAGGAGTATCGCCAAGGACGACCATGTCCTCGGCCAGCCAATATTGAAGAAGGGAAGGTCGGCGCCCTACCAAAAGCACCCTCCCACGGCATGCCAAAAAAAAAGACAAGTACCCAGGGTCGGTCGGGGGAATATGGCGAAGGAGTAATCTGTAGGGAAGTTGTCATCCCCACATTAAAAGCACGCAACTGACACTCTGGTCGCATTAATGAAGAATTGACCGTTGAACAGCGATGTTTTGGTTACTTCAACTAACAGGAGGTCTGGAAAAGCGGCTGATGGGATAAGCCCTCAAACACAGGCTCAGATGATCAATAAGTGGAAGGTAAAGATCAGCTGAACAAGACTATATAATAGAATGAACCCCCAAAGAAGAGGGGGTTCGGGGGACAACCCATATTTTCATTAGCAATCAAGGAAGAGTTCCTCGGACTGGGCCGAGGACGAACTTTCCCTTAGAAAACTTAGCTAAATCTCATTTGATGATCTTGTAAACCCACATCAACCGTTGTAATATTTGCTAATACCTAGTCCTTCTACCAACTCTCTACAAATTTATTGTATAGGGTTAACTGAGCTTGGGTCCACTCATCCCCAGGAGGGAAGTGCCCTAACCTGGACCCTACAATTGGCGCCGTCTGTGAGGAGGACTTGAGAATTAGCGAGTGTGACGGTTAGTGTGGAAGGATCAATAACAACACCTCTTCCAAGTTCAAAAAAAAAAAAACACAAACAATGGCAACGTACTCATTCAGAAGGCAATCATCATAAAGAAATGAAATATTCAAGAAGTAAAGTAAACGAAATGTGGCTACTTCTTTATTAAGTAAAAAAAAGTTACATTGTGCAACAATGCTTAAGCAGGCTTGTTTTAAACCTAACTACGAAGGTAAATGCTTAGGCAGGCTTGTTCTAAAGCTTTGAAAAAAAAAAAAAAAAATGGGCCTAGGCAGGCTTGTTTTAAAGCTAAGCTAAACATGGAGGGAGAGGCGGAGACAGGCCTGTTCTAAGACCGTCCACAGCTCCCGGGCCAGCATGGGCGACACTGGTGATGAGAAGGAAGAGGAAGTCGTGGCGCCTGATGGTTCCACCTCAAGGTTTTCCCTTGATTCTCGCACAGTCCCATGACGATCGGGCGCTAGCGAATCACTACCAGCTTGGAAGGCCGGTGGACCCACGCGCGGAGGTGAGACGTTATGTTCCTTTCAGATTTCCCTCCAAACTGCAAGGGGGGTCCTCTCTCTTACTAGGTTGAAAAGAATGAGGGTTTTTGGGCACTACTTATTTCGCCTCTATTTTGTCGTCCAGGATCGGGGTGGCATTCTCGGCTCCTGAAGGGGGCTTGGCTTCCTTGTCCCTGCCCTTTTCCAGGGCCAATCCATCTTCTCAGGCACAAGTCACTATTTTGGCAAGGCCCTTGAAAATGCCCAGAAAACGGAGAGCCTTGAGTCCCTATTGAACCCAAGTGTTTATGAAACTTGAGAAAAAAATTATCCCAAAATGCCTTATATAGAAGGTAAGAGTTAGTAAAAACCAGCTCGCGCAGAATCCTAAGGAAGAATTACTGGAGGTATTAACTCCGCCCAATTTCCAAAGAGCTTACCAGCTGTTGGATCCTCGTAAATCCGCGAGGATATTAACGAGGATACGCCTCACACACCGAAGCATCAAGCGCGTTACTCGAATAGCCCAAAAGACGCCTCGTAATTGGAAGTGATGCCGGGTAAGTGCTACTGCCGTATGTAGGGGTGGAGGACGAGCTCACTCATGTCCAGACCAGCGCCGAGCCAAGGAGCCAGACTGAAGAAGGGTCCCCCCTCGGCGGAGCAAGCTCAAAGGCTGTTATCACTCTAAGGGCAGGCTCCCCAACGCTGAAGATGAGTCCCCTCACTCCAAGCAGTAAAGAAAACTTCAAGTGCTAGACAAAACCAAGGTTTTGCATGGTCCTTGGACTCAAACCTATGGGGAAACTAGTCACTCAAGAAGACAGGTCCTAGACAGAACCAAGGTATTGCATGGTCCTCGGACTCAAACCTGTGGGGAAACTAGGTACTTCAGAAAAGCTAAGTGTTAGACAGAACCAAGGTATTGCATGGTCTTCGGACTTAAACCTGTGGGGAAACTAACTACTTCAAAAGAAAACTAGGTCTTAGACAGAACTAAGGTATTGCATGGTCCTCGGACTCAAACTTGTGAGGAAACTAGGTACTTCAGAAAAGCTAAGTATTAGACAGAACCAAGGCCTTGCATGGTCCTCAGACTCAAGCCTATGGGGAAACTAACTACTTCAAAAGAAAACTAAGTCCTAGACAGAACCAAGGTATTGCATAATCCTCGAACTTAAACATGTGGAAAAACTAGGTACTTCAAAAAAGCTAAGTGTTAGACAAAACCAAGGTATTACATGGTCCTCGGACTCAAGCCTGTGGGGAAACTAACTACTTCAAAAGAAAACTAGGTCCTAGACAGAACCAAGGTATTGCATGGTCCTCGGACTCAAACTTGTGGGAAAACTAGGTACTTCAGAAAAGCTAAGTGTTAGACAGAACCAAGGCCTTGCATGGTCCTCGGACTCAAGCCTGTGGGAAAACTAACTACTTCAAAAGAAAACTAGGTTCTAGACAGAACCAAGGTATTGCATGGTCCTCGGACTCAAACCTGTGGGGAAACTAAGTACTTCAGAAAAGCTAAGTGTTAGATAGAACCAAGGCCTTGCATGGTCCTCGGACTTAAGCTTGTGGGGAAACTAACTACTTCAAAAGAAAACTAGGTCCTAGACAGAACCAAGGTATTGCATGGTCCTCGGACTCAAACTTGTAGGGAAACTAGGTACTTCAGAAAAGCTAAGTATTAGACAGAACCAAGGCCTTGCATGGTCCTCGGACTCAAGCCTGTAGGGAAACTAACTACTTCAAAAGAAAATTAGGTCTTAGACAGAACCAAGGTATTGCATGGTCCTCGGGCTCAAACCTGTGGGGAAACTAGGTACTTTAGAAAAGCTAAGTGTTAGACAGAACTAAGGCCTTGCATGGTCCTCAGACTCAAGCCTGTGGGGAAACTAACTACTTTAAAAGAAAACTAGGTCCTAGACAGAACCAAGGTATTGCATGATCCTCGGACTTAAACCTGTGGGAAAACTAGGTATTTCAGAAAAGCTAAGTGTTAGACAGAACCAAGGTCTTGCATGGTCCTCGGACTCAAGTCTGTGGGGAAAGTAACTACTTCCAAAGAAAACTAGATCCTAAACAGAACCAAGGTATTGCATAGTCCTCGGATTCAAACCTGTGGAGAAACTAGGTACTTCAGAAAAGCTAAGTATTAGACAGAACCAAGGCCTTGCATGGTCCTCGGACTCAAGCTTGTAGGGAAACTAACTACTTCAAAAGAAAACTAGGTCCTAGATAGAACCAAGGTATTGCACGGTCCTCAAACTCAAACCTGTGGGGAAACTAGGTACTTCAGAAAAGCTAAGTGTTAGACAGAATCAAGGCCTTGCATGGTCCTTGGACTCAAGCCTGTGGGGAAACTAACTATTTCAAAAGAAAAATAGGTTCTAGACAGAACCAAGGTATTGCATGGTCCTAGGACTCAAACCTGTAGGGAAACTAGGCACTTTAGAAAATTCTAAGTGTTAGACAAAACCAAGGCCTTGCATGGTCCTCGGACTCAAGCCTGTGGGGAAACTAACTACTTCAAAAGAAAACTAGGTCCTAGACAGAATCAAGGTATTGCATGATCCTCAGAGTCAAACCTGTAGTGAAACTAGGTACTTCAGAAAAGCTAAGTGTTAGACAGAACCAAGGTATTGCATGGTCTTCGGACTCAAGCCTGTAGGGAAACTAACTACTTCAAAAGAAAACTAGGTTTTAGACAGAACCCAGGTATTGCATAGTCTTCGGGCTCAAACCTGTGGGGAAACTAGGTACTTCAGAAAAGCTAAGTGTTAGACAGAACCAAGGCCTTGCATGGTCCTCAGACTCAAGCCTGTGGGGAAACTAACTACTTTAAAAGAAAACTAGGTCCTAGATAGAACCAAGGTATTGCATGATCCTTGGACTCAAACCTGTGGGGAAACTAGGTACTTCAGAAAAGCTAAGTGTTAGACAGAACCAAGGTCTTGCATGGTCCTCGGACTCAAGTTTGTGGGGAAAGTAACTACTTCAAAAGAAAACTAGGTCCTAAACAGAACTAAGGTATTGCATAGTCCTTGGACTCAAACCTGTGGAGAAACTAGGTACTTCAGAAAAGTTAAGTGTTAGACAGAACCAAGGCCTTGCATGGTCCTCGGACTCAAGCCTGTGGGGAAAGTAACTACTTCAAAAGAAAACTAGGTCCTAGACAGAACCAAGGTATTGCATGGTCCTCAAACTCAAACCTGTGGGGAAACTAGGTACTTCAGAAAAGCTAATTGTTAGACAGAATCAAGGCCTTGCATGGTCCTCGGACTCAAGCCTGTGGGGAAACTAACTACTTCAAAAGAAAAATAGGTCCTAGACAGAACCAAGGTATTACATGGTCCTAGGACTCAAACCTGTGGGGAAACTAGGCACTTCAGAAAATTGTAAGTGTTAGATAGAACCAAGGCCTTGCATGGTCCTTGGACTCAAGCCTATGGGAAAACTAACTACTTCAAGAAAAACCTAATTACGGGGTAGAATCAGAGCCATGCCTGATCCTTGGATCATCAGCCTTGGTAAAATTTACACCATACAAAGTCTGCCTGGGTGTTAAGCAAAGCCCATGAATAGATTAGTCCGATTTGATTAATTACTTTAATGGCTGTCGTGATCATTGCAAACCACGATGATCTTTCCTATAAAAAAATCTAAGGAATTAAGCCCATGAGCATCACTTAAAGCGTTTTAGGGTGCCATGGACTTGGCTCTAGAGAATTCCCCTGTTTCCATAACTTTAAACACTTACTAAATAATGGAAGGGTTTGGTGACCTCGACTTACCCCGGTTCTAAATTAAAAACAAGAGAGAGGTAGGTCTCCATTTGCATAAACCTCCATACGCTATTATAATTATCGATGTGGTCAGTTAAAGCACAATTAAAGCCAGGATTGTGCAAGTAAAAAAAATAATAATATAAACAGGACAAGTAAGAGAAAATAAAGTATGTACTTCATTGAATCTTTAAGAGTTACGCAAGGCAAAAGTGCCATAACAATGCTTAAAAAAAAAACAAACAAACAAAGCGAAGGCGCCGCGGAGGATTATTCCTTCAACTTCATCTCAATTCCTCCCTCAGAGGGTTGGGCAGAAGAGGTCTCAGGGTCCTCGTTGCCTTCATTTGGGATTACAGCCCGGGGAAGGTCAGCTGAAAGAGATATCTCCTCAACATGAGGGGCCTGGGCATCAGCTAAGGAGTCCGCAGCCTCCTAGGGCGCATTCGCATTGGGACTCTTGCTTGTTTTAACGGCCCCAAGAGGGGTAACTTCCTTTGCGGGCTCGTCCGAAGTGGTAGCAGTCAGGGCAACTTCATCAGGAACAGCCCCAACTCCCTCAGAAGTCACCTCGGCCTCGGGGCTGGGAAGAGCAGCCGCACGAATGGCAGGAGGGTAGTACACTCTCTACCTTCCACAGGTTAGATGAAGTCTTAACACTTGCCTGTTTCAAGGCTTCATTTCACACCTTGGAACAATAAAGTCTGCATACCCCAGGCACTTGAGTTTTAAGGATGGCTTCTGTCTCAGCTACCCCTGACTCGTAGGCCTCCTGCTCGGCCTTACTTTTGGAAGCCTCAACCTCGGTCCTGGCAGACTCAGCCTCTTCCTTGGCTTTCAAGGCCTCATCCTTGGCGAATTTCGTGACGCCTTTGGCCCTCTCTGCCTCGAGCACCTTCTTTTCCAAGGTCGCGACCTCCTCTTTGGCTACCTTCAGTTGATCCTTTGCCTTAAGCAAACACTCCGTTTGATCTAGGAACTGCTTCTGTGCACTAGCAAGACCTGATTCGACGATGTCTCGAGCCTTCTTCATCTCCTCCAACTCCCCCCTCGCCTTTGAAAGATCGGTCTTGGAGACTTTGAGGGTCCATGCAGCGTCTAGCAGCTTGTCACTCTCCAAGTCTACGGCCCTGCTTTGGCTACTGACTATACCCTCCAACCTAAAGGTAGCCTACCAATTAAAACCAGTGCACGATAGGTAAGTAGTCAAAAGGCAGGAAGTCAAGAGAATCACAAGTGATCAGAAAACTTACCATGCCCAAGTATCGTTTGAGGCTGAGGAAGACCTCCTTACTCCTTAGAACCTCCAGCTGGGCCATATTCGTAGGGAGTAGTAAGGACCTCCCCAATGCGTCAGCCACATGCGCACCCTCGCCCCCTCAAAGATCCCTGAGGGAGGCATCGTCCATCAAGGGCTCCCCATGGAGCATGGAGGCAGGAAGCCAAGCCTGGGCCTTGGGCTGGATGGTGGTCTGTTTATCCTAACCTCGGCACCCTGCTCTCAGCTGCTTCGAGGGCCGCCGAGCGTCGTCATCATCCTGGGAAGGATCAGACTCTTCGCCCCCCCTAGGCCTCTTTCCTTTGTCTTTCTTCTGCTTAAGATTGGTGAGCTTGGACCTAGATGACGAACTCTATTGGGATGAAGGAGGAGGAAGCTTGGGAGGAGACTTTCCTAGCGCATCCTTCCCCGACTGCCCTTCGATCAGGGCCAGCAAGCTCGTCTGAGGTCGTCTCTTGAAACTCATCTTCAACCGAGGAGAGGCTTCTTCAGATAAAAAAGTCTGCTTTAGCTAAGCTGGGGTCACCTAAATTGCCAGAAAGGTCCTCGGGTGAGTGGAATTGGTTGAATACGTCAAACTTGTCCTCAGACGGACCTGAGTCAGCCACTTCCTCTTCTCTTGGCTCTCCCCCTTCAGCCTCTGCAACTTGAAGTGATGAAAAGGTACTGACCAACGATATGCTCTCCGGAACGGGAGATCCTTCAGGGATCAAAAATCTGTGCTCAACTACGGTGATCTTATGCAGCCAAGGATCTTTAGCTCGAATGACGTACTTTGGAGCCGAGAACGATCTTTGGATCGGATCATATCCTAGGATCTCATGAGCAGCTCTAACTTGGTTGTCGGCTTCATTCACAAAACTCTCCGACCTCAGTACGATTTGCAAATCCTCCTTGTTGACTAAGCCGAAGTAACGCTCAAAAGCATGCGAATCTGCACAAAAGAAAACTAGTTCCTGTTAACAACCAAGCAAAGCACAGCGTGAAGGCATAAGAAATTAGACCCTCTCCTAGTCTGAATGCCCCGCCTGGTGTACACTCCACTGTTGGACAATGAAGGCCATCGTGTCACTCTCTGGACATAATGAGGAAGTTTTTGTTCAAACCCTTGCTAGATTCAGGGAGGCACTAGATGAGCCAGACCCTATCGTCCATCGTCTTCATATCATAAGACTTCCCCTTAAGGCACTAGAGGTTGTAGCACTAGTTTACATCATGGTGGGTTAACCCCAGCCCCATCTTCTCATTCAGGGCATCCACACAACCTAAGATCCTGAACACATTGGTGGCATATTGGGTGGGAGCTAAGCCGAAATGCCTAAGATAATCTCTCATTACTGGCCCCATGGGGATCCTCATACCACCCTTCAGAAAGGCGATTATGGGAATCGCCACCTTATCCTCTTTTCTCCTAATGCCCCTCCCCTTCTCCACAGTACCTCAAACCCACGGTACTGGGGATCTTATAGTCAGCAACGAATTTTTCCATCGCCTCCTCAGACTCAACTAACTTCTTAAACCTATCCATCCTAAAGAACTAACGAAGGGCTCAGGGAAAGACGAAAGAGAGAGAGAAAGAGGAATAAGAGGACAAGAAACTCAGGCGGAAAAGTATGAATCGGAAAGAGAAGAGAACTTACAAAAATAAGGAAAGGCTCCTCGAACAGGTCTTTTATGTTGAAAGGATGCGTAAGGTCGGTTGGAGGCTTGACCAAGTTCGGCGTATGTGCGCAAGAGCTCTTGAATGCAAAAGTGAAGAGGCGGATCAATTCAAATGGGTATTTATACCCCCAATAAAAAATAACAACCGTGTGAGTTTTCTCGCCCATAAAGTCAGGAGGATCACCACCGTTAGATTATCATCACACCGATTAAACGTGGGGAGCACAGAGCCACCCGAATTTAATGTGGGCGCGCTCCGCATACCAAGGCGTCAGGAACATGCCTTGGATAGGCGAAAAGGCACTGGAACTGATCGAAGGCAAGATTTGGCAGGCCACGACAAGGACCCGAGGACATCAAATCCTCCTCCCTGCCCAAGGAGCCGGGCAACAGAATTTTGAGGGGCTATTGTGGGGCCCGAAGATTTGGCAACCCCGGCCCACTCCATGTCGGGCTCAAGGCCCATGCGGAGGACAATGCAGTATCCGAGGATGAGCAGGGAAGGCCTAAATTGTCAAGGAGCATCGCCGAGGACGACCATGTCCTCGACTAGCTAATATTGAAGAAGGGAAGGTCGGCGCCTCACCAAAAGCACTATCTTAGGGCGTGCCAAAAAAAAAGACAAGTACTTAGGGTCGGTCGGGGGAATATGGCAAAGGAGTAATCCGTAGGGAAGTTGTCATCCCCACATTAAAAGCACGCAACTGACACTCTGGTCACATTAATGAAGAATTGACCGTTGAACAGCGATACTTTGGTTACTTCAATTAATAGGAGGTCTGGAAAGGCGGCTGATGGGATAAGCCTTCAAACACAGGCTCAGATGATCAACAAGTGGAAGACAAAGATCAGCTGAGCAGGACTATATAATATAACAAACCCTCAGAGAAGAGGGGGTTCGGGGGACAACCCCTATTTTCATTAGCAATCAAGGAAGAGTTCATCGGATTGGGCCGATGACGAACTTCCCCTTAGAAAACTTAGCTAAATCTCATTTGATGATCTTGCAAACCCACATCAACCGTTGTAATATTCGCTAATGCCTAGTCTTTCTACCCACTCTCTACAAATTTATTGTATAGGGTTAACTGGACTTGGGTCCACTCATCCCCAGGAGGGAAGTGCCCTAACCCGGACCCTACAAATAACATACTTGTTTATTTTATATACTTACTTTTCAAAATATCCTATATCAGATTATTTATTTTGTACTATATTTCATGGAATACTATTTCCTTATCAATTTTTTTTATTATTATCTCAAATCATCTCTCTCTCCCTCAACAAAAAACCACTGCCCTCAATTTAATAATTTCTAAAAAATTTATCTGCAAAACTACATTAGTGTAAAATTTCTGTCTACTTTAATATAATAACATACTTTTTTTATTTTAGATACTTACTTTTCAAAATACCCCATATCAAATTATTTATTTTGTATTACATTTCATGGTATTCTATTCCCTTATCAATTTTATATTATTATCTCAAATCTTCTTTCTCTCCCTCAACAAAAAACCACTGCCCTCAATCTAAATAATTTCTAAAACATTAACTGTATAAAATTTTCCAATCAACCCCAAAGTATACCAACATCAGTCTATGTATCATTGTACAAAAATATATTTGTGTTATAGTAATTGTGTAAATTTGCAAAAATATATTTGTATTGTAGTAATTGTGTAAATTTACATAATTACTGTAGCACAAATGTATTTTTGCACAATTATACATAGATTGATGTCAGTGTATTTTGGGGTTGATTGGACAAATTAGGGTCTTATGTTGTTTTAAAACTAATACAAATACTATTACAATGAAATCAATGTAAAATGATAAGGAAGGGGTCCGAATATAAAATTGTAAAAAATATATCCATATATATATAAAAAAAAAAAAAAAAAAATTTCCTCTTAAGACTAGGGACCCGGCCCCCTTGGGCCCCACCTGGTTCCTAGAAGCCAATCTACCAAGGAAAAGCTGAAAGCTTGAAAGTCTATTTTCAGTACCTACAATGTATGATGTAAAACATATCATATCAAGAACAAATGCCTACACCATCAAGGTTTTTTTTTTTTTTTTTTTTTTTTTTTTTTAAATTATTGGTAAGTTACATAAGCTAACAATGGATGTTGAATAAATTTAGTTCTAATACAAAATTTTACAATTTGCAGAAAGTAAACTTATTCAGTATTAAAATGTGGTGAGCATTTGATGGACATTTCAAAATGTGAACAAAATAACATACTTCTTTGTAATAAGCTAGAGGAGAGAAAGAGATCAACACCTTTTTCACTCTTGCTAATTTGCTTGAGAAAGGACCAAAAACATTTTCTTCCTACAGAAAACATAGGGAATGTGGTTGACACAATTATGATTACGGTAGTTTTTGGTCAGTTTAACCAGTGCCAAATTTTAGATGGTTCATTAGTCCAATTGGGGGTCACATATTTTTTCAGAGCTTCACATCAAGGTTCCTAGAATTTCGTAAATTGATTTTAGTTTTTTCATTAATTGAACCACCTTTTACTTTGCTATAGTTTTTTCCCCTACTCAACACCCAAACAGATTCTCAAATAAAATGGAATACAACATGCAAAACCTAGAAAAACCTAACACAACATCCAATATAGACACTTGTAATAAGCACTCTGACGAGAAAATATACAACAAAATACCTTTAAATTACATAACTCATCCTTATTAGGAATGTACATACTTTTCTTTTTGAAACTGCACCATCTATCACAGTTGTGGACGCAAGAAATTCTCTTTACACAAATGCAAATGCAAGTTTGTAATAAATTGAGATAGACTTCAGCATATTGAAGAATTAAAACCTAATTTCAAAGAGCACAAGCACTGAACCACACATACCTGATACATATCTAATATTCTACATAGGAACCCTAACAAACACATTCAATCTTGGAAATATGAACAGAGAAATAAGCATTCAATGAATATTCATATAAACTGCACCACGTCCACCTCATTCGATGTGTTTAACAATAAAATCTCTATAAAAAGAAAAAAAAAACAATAAA
Organism: Quercus gilva; assembly: GCA_023621385.1. Classification (NCBI taxonomy): domain Eukaryota; kingdom Viridiplantae; phylum Streptophyta; class Magnoliopsida; order Fagales; family Fagaceae; genus Quercus; species Quercus gilva. Next base: position 34,753,079 of record CM042484.1, read on the forward strand.
ATCCCTAAAGACTTCCTCTACTGTATGTGTGTTGTAAGCTGCACCACGTCCACCTCTTGTTTGGCTCTTCCCGTATAAATTTCCAACAATTTTTATCGAAGAGGTATTCGAATAGTAGGCTTTTAAAAATAATGCATTAAAAATTTTAAAAGAATATATGGGTGATGTGTAAAATTGTGGAGCTTGCAAAGCTTATGTGACACAATAGGAGGAAGTTAACTACGGGTCAAAAGTCTTAGTTGTAGATGAATTATTACAATTCTCTATATTCAAATTTTTAACAAAAGAATGATTCTCTAATTCAATCTTTTTGAAAAGTTCTTCAATCCTTAAGTTATACAAATGTAGTATTGATTTAAACTCCAAATCTTATCTATTTTGACTGGATGATGGATCAAATGGTTTTTACAACACAAGGGTGGCATTAACATTGGGTCTAGGGGGTTCAAATGAATCCCTTGAGTTATCAAAAATTTATATATATTTTTAAATTTCTTTTTGTTTTTGACCCATAAAATAAAAAATTTAACCTGACCTTAAATCTTTTTTAAAGTCCAACTGAAATAAGCTCGAATATGATTCTCTTAATAATCTATTCTTGCAAATAAAGTTACAATTAATTTATACATTTGACCAAATTTGAGAGTATAGTAGTTGAGTTTGAATGTGTTTTTAATTTGTTATTTGTTAAGTGGGGATTGGGGGCATGAGTCTATTAGTAATTAGCAAATGTTAACACTAAAAAACAATTACACAAGGGGTTATTCTTATATAAATATATATATATATATATAGACAAGAAATATAGGGTAGGTAAGTGATTGAGTGAAGACAAAAACAAATACTAAAAGGAAAAAAAAAAATTCTTAATACAATTACAAAGACCAATAGTTGTCAAAGTTGAGTTGAATTGTTAAATAAAAGAATTGTACAAAGTAAAGACATAAAATAATTAATAAAAATATTCAAAGCAATGATAATCAAAGTTCACTAAACAATAATAATTAATATCTTTATTATATATATATATATATATTATTTTATTTTTTTAAATTTGAGATAGAAATCCTACTTTAGCTTAATCTAAGTGTATGTGTGCGAAACTTCCTCTTAGAGACTTGAACCCTAACTCTTGTCTTTCCACCCCACAAGAACTTGTACTTATGGAGTGACCATCAAGCCAAGGGTGCATGGTGGTACTGTATTTAGAAACAATAAATTATTTCTAAGATTTAATCTTAGCAACCCTAAAAGAAATTCCTAGAGTCGCCACTGTTACAACAGAAGTACGATAAATATTTGGCTATATACTTGTTAGAGACTCATTTTTCTATGTTCATTAACTATTATTTGTATCTAAAGACTTTTTGGTTGAAGTTTTTCAGGGCTTTAGAGGCTTGAATTTGTAAAGCTACAATGATTTGAAACATTTAAAGTTTCTAGAGGCTATTAGAACTTGATTCCAATAGAATTTTGAAACATAGAAGAAATATTCAAATTAATTCCCTTAGAGTGGTTTTGAGACAGTTTTTCTTTAGATCTTTAATGCTTCAAGATTTTTTTTTCAATGAGTTATGAGACTGTGCTCTATTTATAGTGTTTTCTCAATATGAGTCCCTCCTTGATCTAAGCTGAAGTTTCCTGATATCTTTGATGATAGCATTTCGGATTTGATCCTCAATTTTTGTCATCTTTGTTCAAAATCAAAAAAGGAAAGTAGACCCCCTTTTTTTTTTTTTTTTAAGTTGTTGAACAAGCCTCCTCTTGAGGTACAATTTTTTACAACATGCCATGTGTCTCATTTCCATTTGATATTATTTACCAGAGATTGAATTTGGTAAGGATGGGGGGTGTAAAACCCATGTTTCACACCATCCAATAAGAGATTGCTACGTCAACATTTTACTTAAAATTCAATATTAGAATCAATTGGGTGTAGTTGTACTTATTCTTAAATATGTAATAAGATGATGTGATATATTGGGATTAGATGGGTAAAATATGGGTTTTACACCACATCCTTACAAAATTTGGTCTTTATTTTACTTAAAATTCAATACATCCTATCACACCTAATAATATCTCAATAAACTCCCAATTTAGTTGGATTTATATATAGTTATTAGAATCAATTGGGTATAATTGTACTTATTCTTAAATATGTGATAAGATGATGTGGTATGTTGGGATTAGATGGGTAAAACATGAATTTTACATCACATCCTTATAGAATTTGATCTCTATTTACCAACCCATAAAAAAATATCCTAATATCCTCCATGAATCAAAATTGTTCCTATCTCATTACCAAAATTGGGCCACAATATAGACTTTCACTAAAAGGCCCAAAATCTTATAGTTTACCTAATCTTATTTAACTATTTAGCAAAAGCCCAAAACTGGCTCAATAAACCAAGAATTCATACATTACCCAAAAGTCTAAGACGAAAACTGCCTGGGAATATATTCAAAGCCCCAGACGATTACTGCTTGAAAAATTACTACAAAGCCCATGATGATTATTGCTAGGAAAATTATTACAAGACCCAAGACGATTACTTCTTGGCAAAATATCAAAAGCCCAAGACAAATACTACTGGGCAAATAATTACAAAGCCCAAAACGATTACTGTTTGACAATATTCCAAACCCAAGACGACTTTTACTTGGAAAATTATTACAAAGCCTAAGACTATTAATATTTGGCAAATAATACAAATATTTTGTTTAAAGGTCAAGATTAATAATTTTTGGCAAATAATAAGTATATTATACGACTATGGAAATTACTATTCAGAAACCCATGGAAAATATTATTTATGCTAGCTCACATGAAATACATACACTATTTTTATTAATAATTAAAGCTCATATACATATCAAAAAAAATTAAAGCTCATGTAAATTACAAACTCATGGTGTGTTATTTATCTTATAGGCCCTTAAAGAGTGACAACAAAGGTGCAAGCCCAAATAAGAGAGTCACCAAGACAAGGCCCACCCAAAATGCTTTAGCCCACGTGGCAAAACCCAGCAATAAGCATTATCAAAAGAGGGCCACATGTGGAACTTAGACAACTAGGCAGTTTGTCCTTCAGTTCACTAACCAGATGCCTGTTAGACAACACTACAAAAGAAACTAAGCTCTCTAACTGAGTCCAGAACTGGACACCCATCAAGTTAGGGTGACATCTACACCACTGCCGCCTACAGCAACTAACATGAACAAGAGCCAACAGCTGGACTGTCACCAAAAAACTGAAAGTGCAATAAATGCTCTTCTTCTCCTTCAAGTTTCGGTCAGAACTCAAATGAGCCATGACTAGACCTCTTATGCTTTAACTAATCAATTTATTTATTGCTAAAAATATACTAAAATTGATTCATGAATTAAGACCATGAATTTCAAAAAGGAAAATTTAGGAAAAGTGGTTTGGAGGGCACAAGAAGTTGTCTAGTAGAGTTTCCAGAAGCAAGTTCAATGGCTAACACCTAGCTTAAAGTGACTTCTCCTATCTCCCGAAACTCTAAACTTAATTACAGCAATCAAGGTTTCTAGCTCTAATGAATGCCTTAATCCTATTGATTGAGATAAATCCTCAAATCTCAACATTTAATGCTAAGATTAGCTAAATTCCAGCTTCCAACTGCCATTACCCGAAAAGGCTAAATTACTATAATAGGTGACCATAGTAGTTTTTGTTAGCACATATATGATTCAATGTTAGGAACATATGTCACTATTTTATATAATTGGCTAATCTTTTGACAAAACGCACTTTACTTGTAATTGAAAAAAATCTAGGATGTGTTTAATACTTCAAAGAACAAGAGTTCAAGTCTAGTATTGAAGTCATGTAAATCTGTACAAGAATCAAGTAATGAAGTGCTGGATTTTAAATCTCAAGAGCTACTCAACAGATAGCTATCTATTGAGGCTCGACAGATACTATCTATCGAGAAATACGAAATTCAAATTTCCAAATTTGATTTTCAGCCTATACTTATGTATTTGTGTAGGGTTTTTTTTCTCACAACTCTAGACATATATAAGGCTTATTTTAGAGACCGTCATATAAGAGAATATAAGGAGAACACATGCAAAAGGTGACTGATGCCTTATTCTCTCTGAAAGAAGCTACTGCGTCTTTATGCCTTAGGGTTTTGTAACCAAGTGCTTCTTGATCTTCATTGTTGAAGAAGTGAAGAACTTTGCAGCTAACATCTTTTTCAAGTTGGTGTGTTAGTCACATACTGGAAGCTGTGCATCTTTGATTAGTTACGTATTAGGATCCATGCAAAAGGGTGGCATTCATATATTGAAGAATTCAGAGGTTCTGAAGAGGTAGAAGGTTTCTGCTGTGAGTTCATTTACGGGGATTGTAGAATCTAGGGACAAAGATTTTGTATTAGATCTGAAACTTCTCTTTACTATAGTGAATTGCTTTTCAGGAAGGTTTCCCCCCAGGTTTTTTACTGTGAAACTAGTTTGTTTCATTGGTTTTCCTGAGTCATCATATCTTGTCATATTTATTTTTTCGCTATGCATAATATTGACATGATATTGATGTTAGTTTGTTTTAACAAGATTTATTCATAATAAATCTAATTAACAACTTGGATTTAAAACTTGTTAATTCTATCAACCGGAGTCTAAATTTTCCAACAGTTTTAGCCAAATCCTAAAATAGATATTCAAATTATTATCTTGGTGATTAGGTCTAGTCTCCTTTGATTTTTGCTAACTATAAAAGGAACCCACCATTAACTCAACTAACACACATCATCTTCTCATAAATCCCTCACCTACCATGCCATTTTCAGCCCACAAGTTTCCACTTTTAGTTTATAAACAAGCTTCATCATTCATACATACCCACGTATACTTACCCACAAAAATTATCTTCCATCTTCTTAGAAAATCTTAGCATCATAAATAGCCATAAACAACCGTTTTACATCAAATAGGAGAAACTACACTTTAGTATCCTAAACTATACCCCTAGTAATATTTTGCATCACAAACTATGATCCTTGTTATACTTTGCTTAAAGAATTCTCTTTACTTTAGGGCCTTCTTTTCTAATATTTTTTTCTTAGACATTTTTTCCCCTTATGTATTGGCTATAGTTTGAGGGTTTAATTAATACGTACGTTTTAAAGAATTGGCTTTTTTATATATAAATCAAAGAACTAATCTAATTGGTTAATCATACGTACGTTTTAACTACTTTAGCAATTACTTTATTTAATAAGTTTTATTAAATAAAAAACTGATTATCTAATTGGGTTTGCCTTTTGGGCCAGCCCAATTGGGTTTAAGTGTGTGGCTTGGGATGGGACCAAAATGACTAATAAGACTTTAACTCCAATGGGCTTCAGACTTATCTGTCAACTCTTAACAAATCCAAAGTTACCTTTAATTATATAACAAGTACCACTATAGAAATATAATTGCATTTTAGACCTTATTAATTAATTATTTCTCAAAACTCTAATATGATATTATTTGACCCCTCCATGAAATATCCATAGTGAATAAAGTCATAGTAAATTGTCACTTTGTAAACAACTATTTTATTCCTTGAGTACCTGGTTTAATCTTTTAGTTATTCATATTTATAAATCTAATTTCAATAAATATAAACTTTAGTAACTCTTTACTAAAATGGCCAATCCTGAATAACCAATTCCCATTAAACTTATCTCAAGGGAATATTTCATGTCTCTATAGAAAGAGATTATGGATTCCATCTTGAAAATATGTATTCCCTTAACACTACGTGTGGTTACCCAACATACTGAGATTTTGACCGTTTAAACTAGATCTCACTCCTAATATATCAAAGTAACCTACATTTCATGATTGGTTTCACTATCAGGATTGAGAGTCTATGAAATTAGAAGTCATGAGATTAATTATTCAAGTGACAGTTGTTAATTGTATACTTAATCTCACAGCGGTCCAGTTCAATATGTCTTACACACTTAAGACATATCACCACATCAACTAAAAGTCTCGACTTCAATGATCAAGACAAACCATTTTAGTTGATGCAATATATTCTTCGCAAATGAAACGCTTAATTTCATCACCGACTATGAACTATATTTTGAGTTTACAAAGAACTTGTGATTTATATCTTCTATAATTAAATCACAAAAATCACATACAATGCATTTCAAGGACTATGATAATGTCTAATTAGTCCATTTACAAATAGTCTCATATAATTAAACAATTTAATTATTTATAACATGCCAATAAATTGGATTTTAGGGCACAAACCCTAACAATCTAACACTTGCCCTTAAAAACAATTTTGAATATATCTGACACTTACTTCCCTTTAAAGTAAATCATATTCACTTTAAGGCAAGGTCTAGAAAAAGGTTTTAGCTAGATTTATTGTATAAATTATCTTATCTACTACTTCATCCCACGCTCTAGTATCTCTCTAATGAGATGATACTTACGCTTAATATGTATCTTCACCACCTAGAGTGAACACATATCCTGAAGTCAAACTTCATTAATCACAATCAGATTAAAAATCAATATTTGTGCAACCAGTAACTATCAAATCCTCACTTTAGAGGACAAGTATATAATCTTCTGTTCTCCTAAGGTATTTGATTATATACTTTACTCCCACTAGGTTAAGTAATCATGGATTTTAATTGATATTTGCTTAGTATGCCTACTACAAAATAGATACTTGGTCTAGCATATAGCATGGCATAAATAAGACTTCCTATTAACATTGAAATGAATCGTCTTCTTATGCTCTTCCTTTTTATATGTCTTAGGACTATAGTCCTTTACAAAGTAACTTCAAACTTAAAAGGAAGTAATCCTTTCTTGAAGTATCACGTGCTATACTTGGCTAGAATCTAATCTATTTAAGCAGTTTGAGATAGACCCAACATCCTAATTTTTAAATCTTACCATAGTTTAACTCTTAGAATGTGACCAGTCTTACTCAAGTACTTCATATCAAACTGGTCTAGACAACAAAACTCTATTGATGACAATATCTATACATCATTATAAATTATTAGAATGTCATCAACATACATTAAGAGATTTATTACTCTATATAGCTTTTACACACATAAGACATTTCACTACTTAATCAAAATCAAACAATTTGATTGCTTGATCAAATACGATATTGTATGATCTAGATGCTTACTTTAGTCCATAAATAGATTTTAAGCAACTTGCATACTAAATATAACTGGTTCTTTGCTATGAACTAGTTTAGCTACATCTATCATATAAATGTCCTCCTCAAGATTGCCACTAAGAGAAGCTTTCTTGATATCTATTGCCATATTTCATCCAAATGAAATATAATGGATAAGAGAATCTAGATAGAGTCAAATATGACTATTGGTGAAAAAATCTTTTCATAATCACTCTATTTCTTTCTGAATATATCTTTTCACCACTAGTCTTGACTTTGAAGGCTTACACCTTCTATTCTATCAATCTCATTTTCTTGTAGACCTATTTGAAAACAATAGGTTTAATGTCATTAGGCGCCTCTACAAGTTCTAGGCTTTAAATAGAATCTAATTCTATTTACATAACTTTGATCCAGTAATCCATATTCATATCATATTCATATCATCTATTGCCTCAACATAGGACTGAGGATCAAATCCATATCCTTGTGGGATGACTTCTCAAGTTTATCCTAAAGTCTGAATTTATTAGGTAATTTGATAATCCTCCCACTACGATGTTGTACTAGTGTACTAGCTGTCTATAGAATAATGTCTTATGGTGTATCTAACTAATGCAACCATCTCATTTCTAAATGTATCTTATACTTGTCCTTCAACAGATTCTGACATTTTTCTTCTAGAACAGTTCTATGTTTAGCTTTAAGATTATTCACATAGTCATTATCTAGAAACTTTGTATTTGTACTTTATAAACACCTTGTTATCTTTATGACTACTAAAATAATCTTTCGCAATTCCTTTTGGATACCCAATATAAATATACATTTTTCTACCTTTTGATTATAATTTGTCAGACTTCCTTTCTAGCACAAGTGCTAGACATCCCAAAAATATAAATATCATATTCTAGGTTTTCACCTAATCCACAATTTGACAAATGTCCTAGGAATAGATTTTTGGAATCAATTTTAAAAAATGTATAGTAATAATTAGAGTGTATCTCCAAAAGAAATAAGTAAATAGAAATACTTATTATGTACTTTACCATTTCTAAAAGAGTCATATTCCTCCTTCATGTATGCATTGACTTAAAGAAGTCATTGGAACTATATTCCTTTACAATAAAGGAGCCCTAGGTCGTATTATCCTCTAATTAGAATTCGTAGATTGGGAATATAACAAGAAACTAATGGTTCTAAAAGCCTATTTTTCACCAGTCTTGAATATCATTTAGATTAATAAAACCTAGACTTAAGTGCCAAAACATACAATACTAAAGGGTGGAAACTTTTTCTTTAAAAGTAAAACATGTAAATTTCCATTTAGATTACAATTATGGACAATGCTTAGCTTTACCATGATAGAAACACTTTCCTTTAGGTCATACTTTTGATCATGTAATCCGTGAAGTAAATACCATCTGCATGGAATGCAAGGCTTAAGGCCAAAACAAGGTACCTACTCACATTACAATAAACTTAACAAAAAGGGTTATTTTAAATCCAACACTCCCACCTGTTATTTGGGTTTTCTTTAGACTATTGTGAATTCATCACAATTTATAACCTTGCACTTGTTAATGAATCTAATCTAATTAGAATCACTAACTAAAATGGAAATCCTAGACTATTTAGGATTCCATATACTCTAATGGATAAAAAAATTAGTTATATAGAATTCTATCTTTAACTTACTTGATAAAGAATTCTAATCTCATTAGAATCTACATAACTTTTAATTAGAGCTTTAATCTCATTAAAAACTTTTAATTCAAATAAATTAAGGACTTTTAATCATACAACAATTCCTATCTCATTAGAATGTTTCTTAAAAGACAAGTCCTAAACTATTTAGGGCTAAGAGTTCTATTTAACTAATATATTTTAATCTCATTAGGCCTTTTAGTTAAATAATGATTAATAAATATCCTTAACTTTTAAGGACTATAAAATTAATCACTTTATATATAATTATGTGTAATCTCATCAAACATGGCTTTGCACTTTATCTATGTTTTAACACATAGTAAAAAACAAGTGAAAATTCAAAATTCAATGTTTTCGATTGGTCGAACCTCGAACTTGTTACTCGATAGATCAAAAAATTGAGGAATTTCATCACAAAGTCTCTAACTGATTCGATCGATTCTCGATTCCTATTCGATTGATCGAAAACAACATTCGATCGATCGAAAGGAATTCTCGATCGATCAAGACTCGTGAAACTAAATTTATTAGAAATTTTCAAGTAACCGTTTTTGATGTTTTTACTATTTTCCATCAAAAAAACTTTTTGATTTAATAAATGAAAATTTATAGATCAAATATTAAGGGTTTCAATATCAAGATCAAGAACCCTAAAATGCTTGAAACCCTTAAAAATAAATCCTAATCTCATTAGGAATAAATTTCATTAAAGGAATACTTTAATCCTAGCATTAACATGAGAGCATCTATATCTTTCATAAACACAAGAGGTATTCAACATCTTTAGAATTAGTAGCCATTCGTATTACACGAGTATCCAGGCACTTTTCGACTGGTCAAATAATTTAACAAAAGAACCCATATTGAAGAGAATCAACCATTAGACCATTTGGTCTACAGTATATAACATGTTGGAAAATATGGCTAAATAAACAAGTTTTAATTCAACAATACAAACCCTAAAGAAATTAGCAATGACAAAAATAAATAGATAGTGTTAGAAAGATCTCACAAACTATAGAATTATGCAAAATGTGTTGTCTTTAAAGGTTGATTCGTGCCACTCGGAGTAGAACTCGGTGTGAATGGCTCTCTTGACCGAACAACCCCCCAACATTAGACTATAGTAATTTCTTCAAGTTGATCACGCACTCAAGCAAGAAGAACTAGGAACAACCTTACTTGCCTTTCCTTTCCTTAAAAAATATTGAAGCTGAAATTTTTTTGTGCAGCAAAAAAACAAAGCAAAACAGAGGGATACGGCTGGAGAAGATGAGAAAAAAATATATCTTGAATAGTGTGAGTTATAGGGTTTTATATATGCCAACATGTAAGACAAGTGGGCTGACTAGAGGACTAGGCCTCTAATGGTTACTGTGTAGATTTGATGCCCAACGGATTGAACATGGGCTGCTGTTTAATGTCCAACAAGCAAAACCAAAATGGGCTCAAAGGAAAAGAAAGGGAAAAGGAAAGAGGAACAAGAGAGATATAGACAAGTCTAAACCCAACCCAAGCCCAACTCTAACCCTACCCATTTATCTTTCAAGTTAACATTTAAGTGGTGCAATGGTTTATAAACCTACATGAGAACACATCTCTAACCAATGTGGGACACAAGCATAGTTTAAGAGTTTGAAACACACATACTCCAACATAAAAATGATTCAAGTGAATCCTTAAAGATAACAAAATGCAACCGTGGTCCATGAGATTGTTATCCCAAAATAGTGCCTACAATCCAAATCGTTAAGTTTACAAGTTTTATACTTCTATCACAACGGTTATGAAACAACATCGTCTAGAAGTCTATGGCCAACAGAAATTCTTTTGAAGATAGAATTCCGTATTAAAAGAAATTCACTTTACATAACGCAAACTCAATCAAAAAAAAAAAAAAAAAAATTATGAAATAAAAAATTCTATATACTTGATTATATAGAACAATCACTGCAGAATGCCAAAACACCAAGAAAATGATTTTCTTTGATTCTAAAACTCACTCAACATGTTATACAAACATGATATTGAACCGGGCTCTGAACCAATTGTTGGAAAAATTGATTTTGCGTCTCATACAAAAACCCACAGCGGAAATGACATAAAGATCTACTTCATTTATGAGAGATAACATGTAACCTTAAATTTTAGAACAAAGAAGAGAAAGCGTACCTTGGTGCAATAAAATTAAAAAACAAGACTTGAGAATACCTTCAATCTTCATCCCAATTCCACACGGTGCCTAAAATGAGTGGTCTCTCAATCAGTTCTTACGTAACGTGTGATTTGTATCTTCTGTAACTAAATCACATACAATGCATCTCAAGAACTATGATAATGTCCAATTAGTTCATTTACAAATAGTTTCATATAATTAAACAATTTAATTATTTATAACATGTCAAGAAATTGAATTTTAGGGCACAAACCCTAACACTTTAACAGTCACCTAATTCGTCTAAAGCAAGAGCCAACCCACCACTTGGACTCTCTAAAAATGATGATTACTATTCACTCCATATCTCTCTCCCATTTATCTAGTTTTGAATTTTATACATATTTATTATCTTGTTTAGAGAGTTGTATTTTTATGTTTGCTTCGCTATTTTGTATATCAACATGTGGAATTATTCCGCCAGCTTGCCATATTCGCATCGTACCAAGAAGATATAGCATGAGTCATATGACCATTTAGCTAATGATAAGCTCTTACCCTTTAGTCCCATTGTGGCAGCATATCAAGCACAAAATGCCTGCATGTTCACCAAGTGGCAGTCAACGTGTCGTCTGGCAGGATTTTGCCACAATTCAGTACTAGTCCGTCTTCTTTTATGCATGCCTTGTTAGAGCTCAGTGGTTCACATCAAATTAATTCTAAGTCTTTTAGATTCCCAAAGCCAAAAATCCAAGTCTTTTCTTACTCACAGAGAGAGAGAGATGCACTTTGCAAAGGGAGAAAATACACCCTGGTAGAGTGTATATTTTTCTCCTTTCACAGCTTGTGAGACCTATATGGGTTCATGTTTCTCTCCTCTCATAGCTGATGAGATCCAATTGTGGGTCTCACCAGCTGTGAGAAGAAAGAAACATACACCCGTAACAAGGTATATTTCCTCTGCAAAGGAGAAACTCAACATCGTAGCAAGCTCTGCCAAGGAGCACTTGAACATCTGTAAAGCCAAAGTTGACGAAAAGGTATTCTTCTAGTTCTATACAACATGTAGTTAAATTCAATTACCTGTTTTTACATGAAACCTATTAATTGAAACGTAAATTTACTTGAGGATAATGAGAATTTTGAAGTAAATATTGAGAGAAAGGAAGAATAATGACATTAGCTTTTGGCTATTGAAAAGCACTCACTTTCATTATTATTGGGTTCATAATTAGTGTTGTTAAAGATATATTAGCTCATTAGCATAGACCCAAACCTAATTCTACTTTATGTACAAGTCAAGTCTATTACTTTTACTAGAAGTCTATTAATCTAGGGTTTAGTCTACTATATATATATATATATATATACATGTTATAGTTCATTGTAATATAGGATTTATACTACACTCTAATATATTATTGATGTAGCCCTTTAAGGTTTCCTTCGTGGATGTAAGTCGTTAGGCTAAACTATGTAACCCTCTTGTGTTATTGTATTCTATACTTTATGCTTTCACATCTACATTCATACTAACATATTCAACATATGGTATCAGAGCCACCTTCCTGTGGTCATGGTTTTTTGTCCTTACGGTGTATTTAAGAGCAATCTTTGTCTTCCTCAGTGTTTCTTCGCTGCGTTTATCTTTTTTGGCTTCCCATTACTGCCGTCGAAACTCTTCGGTATAGTCATGCCACCGCTAGAAGTTGCATCAACATTACAAGACCATTGTCTTCCTCAAACCACCGTCATAAAGCCAAACTTCATTTAAGGGATCTTCTCAACCTTATCAAATCTCAAGATTTCATCAAGCTTCCATCTTAAATTTGAGAGGGGGCGTTAGAGATAGAGATGACAATGGGGCGGGGCAGGGCCGAAGGATAGGGTCTTCATCCCCGCCCCGCATGATTTTGTCTTGCCCCATCCCCGCCCTGCCCCGCCCCGCATGATGGAGAAAACTTTTTCACCCCATCCCCACCCCTTAGGGCCCCACGAAGCCCCGCCCCACCCCGTAAAACTCTATTTTTTTTTTCCCCTACAACTAGTACATTTTTGTTAATGAAACCTATTTCATTAATAAAAATATACTTGAAATTACAACTAAATTTATCCCATCAAATCCAATCAATTTTTAGAAAAAAATTGAATAATATATCCAAGTGTTAAACAAGACAATCACAAAAAAAAAAAAAAAAAAAAAAAAAAAAAAAAAATCTCATAGTATGACGCAACAAAATAAAGGCAGAGAACTACATTAGGTAGAATAAATAAGCTAATATTGATATATTTGTTTAAATAGTAGGGTTTTAAAGTATGAAAAAAATTACAATTATAACCCCTTAGCAACACGGGGTGAAGTGGCTCTAAAAAGTCTAAACTTATCCCTGCCCCGCCCTAAGGTGCTTGGCTAAAATCTTGTCTCATCCCTGCCCTACCACCTTTGTGGGGCGATGAAAACCTGCACGGAGTGAAGTGGGGAGGGGCAGGTTAAGTGGGACGGAATAAAAATGTCATCCCTAATTAGAGATATATTAGCCCATTAGCATAGACCCAAACCTAATTCTATTTTGTGTGCAAGCCAAGTCTCTTACTTTTATTAGAAGTCTATTAGTCTAGGTTTTAGTTTACTATATATACACATGTTATGGTTCATTGTAATACAGGGTTTATACTACACTCTAATATATTATTAATGTAGCCCTTTAAGGTTTCCTCCGTGGATATAGGCTGTTAAGCTGAACCACATAACTCTCGTGTGTTATTATGTTCTATATTTTATACTTTCACATCCACATCCATACTAGCATATTCAACATGGTATATCAATGCTAATATTTAATAAATGTTATTTGATGAAGACTAGGGTTATGACTCTTAGATTTGAGAGAAGTTGTTTCTAAAGACGACCCCAAGAGGTTCCATGAAATAGAAGAAAAAAATTTATAGAGTAATATTTTATTTCATTTCTTATTTGCTTTAAGAGTATATATATATATATATATATTTTTTTTTTGGATGGGTTTGAGAGAAATATTACAGGCAGAGAAAGCAGCAGCGAGGACTGAGGAAAAGAAAAAAAATAGTCGAGGAGCTTAGAAAAGCTAAGGAGGCTCAAGCCAAAATGGAGCTTCATCAAGCTAAAGCCAAGCACGCAGCTGAGAAATTGAGTGACAAATATCACCGTGGCCAACATGTCCATAAGCCACCACTGGTGGGCACACATCATGAGCCAGTGGTTGGAACACACACACACAGCCATGGGCAACAGCCTGTTGGAACCACGGCTCCAATGGCTGGTGCAACTCTTCCAACATACCTTCCTGGAGGGCATCGTCCTTGGCACGTCTTAGATTAGCTAGATTTATGTGGTTGTAACTTGTAATAGTTTGGTTGTATATATATGTGTGTGTGTGTGTAGGGGGGGGGGGGGAGTAAGATGAACTAGATGTTTGATTTGATTTTGGCACCAATTATTTGCTCACACAATTCATTTTTAGATGTGGGATGCAAAATCAATCCTGCAGTACCCGTTACTATCCCAAAAAAGATGTTAATCTCGTCATGAAACTATTAGTGTAGTGATTAATATTCAAGTAAGAAATCGATGAAAAAAGACTAAGTGTTGGTCCTCAGGTTTAGTCCGAGGATGGTATTACAGATAATTTATCTCTCTTCTTCTTCTTTATGATCTTTTTTCTCTCACCCCTCATGCCTCCCCTAATCTTAATGCTTCTTGGCTTTATATCTTAGTAAAGGATGCATCCGGATCTTACACTTGGAGGGCCATGATCAAACTGCCTTGATACTTGTTCCATTAAGACCTTGCTAGAAGGTATTTACACTTGAGTGTTAGTTGTAGTGACACTATTCAGAGTCATTTCCCCATTATTGTAGCCAACTAAGTGGTTGCAGTGCATTTAATGTGAAGGGGACAGTTATTTTGTACTTCCTTTTTCTTCTCTTCCTTGTTCAATACTAGGTTACCCTTGTTCCCCCTTAGGTTGCCCTATACGACCTCTGACTTTGCCCCTCGACCATCCAAGGTTAGGCAAATGTCCTCAGCATCCTCATTAGTTAACATTGGGGGGTCCAAATGGGAGCTACGTGCACACCTTCTGATGATAATTTACCCATACTACTCGAGGCCACCTCTATATGAACTCTGTTAGCCATTTGGGTCCTTGTTCCCCCACTATATATATATATATATATATATCTCGTGAGAATAATAATAATAATAATAATAATAATGAAAAAAAAAGTGTGCAAAATAGAACACTAAAAATGAGACTAGGGTTCTATCCAAAAAAAAAAATTTGAGACGGGGGATTTTTATTCCTAATTTGCGGGTTTTAGAAATGATTTAATTTTTTTTCTCTTCATTGTGTATCAAATTATATATCAATGCAAGCATGATGTGGTCTCTTGTATTAAAATTAACAAAAATAAATAAATAAACTTTTATCTTTTTTTGGCCATCAAAATTAAAGAATCTTCACCCCTCAGAAAATCCGAAAAATATTTATTCACCCAGCTTGTTGACTACAGATATTTGCCAATGTTTATTTTTTTGGTTGTCACCAATTTGTTGCTCCAGATATAGAAAATTAGCGCAAACCCAGCCCCTTATTTTAATTAGCTGAATTCCTTAGTATATATATAAGCAGTTTTATTACTTCCCTTCTTGTGAGTTGTGGTTTTATATGCGATTTAGACCAAAATATGACTTAACCATTGACTCTCACCTTGCTTAATTTGGAATAATGAACGATCTACACCGTCATTAGGATGCTTTGCCGTTATAACAACTTTAATCCAAGTATATGGGGCAGGAAAAAAAAAAAGACAAAGTTTAGCTATAAAATTGATTATAGCCTTAGGCTACAAACTCACTCAATATCTTTTTATTGGAGGTGAATTTTGACAAATCCACCATTGAATTGCATCTTCTTCTTATATCCTACATATTTGCAAAATTTCAAGAAAATTAAAGATTAATAGCTATGTCATCAATAAATTTTTAAATTGCAAGTTTTTGTAATTTAAAATTATGTATAAAATATAAGATTATAGATTATATAGTAAATGATATCCGATTAACACAAAAATTGACATATGCATTAAGAGCGTAAAGAACATGTAATTCAACGGTTAGATTTTCAAAATATGCAGTAATATTTATTTTATTGAGTGAGTTTGTAACCTAAGGCTACAACTAATTTTGTAGCTAAACTTTCTAAAAAAAAAAAAATGTAAAAACCAATTTTGATAGCAGTAGGCATACTTTATAATTTCATCCTAATTGTCAACTTATTATTCTCTTTAAAAAAAAGAAGAAAGTATTATTCAATTTTTCAGAATATAATTGTCTTATTCATCCGGACAAAGTGATTTCAAGACTTAGAAATGTAATTGTGTTTACAACAAATCCCGTATATATAGGTTATTTCTATGGTAGAAAATCCTAGACTAATAATCCTAGCTAGGGTTATCTTATTTGTTCTACTAGTACATAGGATATATTTGGATTTGGACCACTTGTGCCATGACATATATGTTTTTGGCCTCTTAGGTCATGATATATATCTTGGACAACCACCCCCATCGATCCCATCCCTTCAAATTTAAGATGAAACCTGAGAGTTTATGAGATACTGATCATGAATGTATAAAGTAATTAATCTGTAAACTTGCAAGGCTTGTCGAGGTAGCGAATGGAATGGCCAAAGTTGATCATGATGGCTAATACCAGATGTTGAAAGCTAGCTGCGTCGACATACAGATGGCAGCACTGTGTGAAGACTCATGAAGCGGAGCATGTGAGGTTGGGTATATAGAGACTAGAGCGATCGATGGACTGTAAACGAGTCTCTTCATGCACTAATTCATTGAAAAAAAAAAAACGATTGCTTAGGCAGTATTCGATCGATCATCAAATTCGGATCACTAATTAATGTGCAGGGATGATTGCCATTTGCCATGGAGATGGTTGGCTTGCTAGTTTGTTGATGTTGCACGTATATAAGGGTGATGTGTAAGTTAATTACCTAGGGCTAACGTGATACTGTTGTGGTGGCACGCGGCAAAGGTCTGTAGCGGCTTTATGTGGAGGATGCATGCATGCATGCATGAAACCTCCTTGCGGCATGTGTAAGAATCTGCAATCCAAAACTTCCAACTGTGTGGCTGTGTACGTACGTGTGTGTATCGATGAGTTGATTTCGGCAACGTTGAGCTCTCAGCCTTTTGATTTGTGGAGGACTCATGTGGTTGTTTCCTGCACCGTACCATTGGCTTAGCTAGGACCAGGTTCACTATAATGGCACAATATGTCGAAGGAAAAGAACGAGATCCTTAATTCCTTATTCCTTTTCTAGAGCCTAAGCGTTGATGCCATGTAAATACTGAAACTTCATATGTTGAAATGAGCTTCAAATGAATCCAATGTAACAACCATGCATATATACTAGAGAACCTTACTCTATACTCTTGACTAACCCTAGAATTAGTTTACTTATTTTATAGGTACATAGATCTTAGAGTGACCATGATACGGTTAGAACATATTGAGCCATGATATCTCAAACAAATTCAACATATATTCTAACATTCATTTTACTTGCAACATGGTTTATATGGAATGAATATAATCGCGAACCAACATGGTTAAATGCATGAAGATATTCTAGCTAGCCTATCCCACTTTGTACGCAGATATATTACAAAATCTCCTTGTTCATTTATCATTTCGGAATATATATATACTGAAGACACAGAATTTGCATGCTCTAGTAAAGCATTTCCATTTGTCTTCCTTTTGCTGATAAGCATTTCATTTGTGATAACCATATATCACAAATATAAATGTTCTATCAAACACACAATAACCTGCCTCTTCGACACGTAGCGGCTACCATGGCATGCCCCAGGATCTTAGACTACTGACTTGTCGGTCGTCTTTTACGCATATAAGATATACAGTACTAACACACACACACACATATATATATATATATATATTGATAAGGGCAGTTTTACAGCATTGACAAACTCATCCACATTAGGCAAAGGTGACGGCCTTAATGAACTCGTTAGCCTCGTCTACACATCCATAGCCTGAACGACGGCCTTAATGAACTCGTCAGCCTTGTCCACACATCCATAGCCCGAATGACAACAAGATAAGGTTGATGACCCCACTTGAAAGTCGACGACTGCACCTTTAGGATGGCAAACACCTAAAGGTGACGACTAGAATATGTAAACGGGGATGTACAGCCGACAGGAGGAAGCTGAAGGGAATAATGGAACATTTGACGAGTCTGACGTGACCTTACTTGGCCCACACGCATAAGCATATAAGGAAATATCTTGTGCATCACGCTCAACCCTAATTAAGAGAGTCCTATAAGGAAAGACCTCCACAAAATACGCTAATTAAAAAGGATCTCTCCTACATGGAAACATTTTCTTAATCAAGGTATAGATGTCAACCCTACACTACTATAAAAACTCCAAGACCCTCACAAACTAAGGTACGCATAATTTAACCTAGCTCTGACACTTTAGAGTTGTGAAAAAGTTCTGACTTAACATTCAGAGGGTTTTTGGCCGGTACCACACCGATACTCTCCTAGGGTTTTCTTTGTTGTTATTTCGTAGGCCTTGTTTCGAGCGTGTGAGTGTTGTATGGCTTATTGACGATTTTCAGCATCATTAGTTGGCGCCGTCTGTGGGAATCTGCGATTTGTAAGCCATACTATCGCCTCCTAGACAAAGAGTTACATGGTGCTCACTCACTCGATGGCAACCACCAACTACGTTTAAGGAGACAAGCCACGCACGACTGCCCTCGAGAGACAAGTTCAAACTCTCATCGTTGCTGTGGAACGCCTTACCAAACAAAACCATAACCTGGAAGAACAGTTGCGCCAAAAGAATGCAAACCTTAATACTCAAGAGGAAGACCAAGAAGGCACCAATGCTAAGAGAAGAAACCAAGGGGGGCCAGAAGGAAGCAACGCCCCATGTAAACCAAAACGACAAGACACAAGTCGGCCATCCGTCACCAATACAGTTCCGCCTCACATAGTCGCCGAGATGCAGATGATGAAGGAACAGATGGACTTTATGATGAACGCCCTTAGAGGACGGGTGTCTAGCGACCTTGATGACTTGATTCACCGAACTGATTCGCCATTCACAGCGTTCGTCACTTCATTCCCCCTTCCACCAAAGTTTTGCATGTCGCAAGTGGAAAATTACAATGGATCCAAGGAGCCCTTAGATCACTTGGAGTCTTTTAAGACTCTGATGCACCTTCAAGGGGTGCTAAAAGAGATCATGTGCAGAGTCTTCCCCACCACGCTGAAGGGATCTGCAAGAATCTGGTTCAGCAGGCTGACGCTTAACTCTATTAGTACCTTCAAGGAGTTAAATGCCCAGTTCGCCTCGCACTTCATTGGGGGACACAGGTACAAGAAATTCACTGCATGCCTGATGAATATTAAGCAGCAGGAAGACGAGACGCTGAGATCTTACATAACCCGCTTTAACAAGGAGGCATTTTCAATCGACAAAGCGGATAACAAGATACTCATGGCAACATTCACCAGTGGGCTACGAAAGGGTAAGTTCCTATTTTCTCTGTATAAGAACGACCCAAAGACTATGTCAAATATGCTTTGTAGGACAACCAAGTACATGAATGCGGAAGACGCATTACTTGCCCAAGAAGAGAAGCCCAAGATAAGGGAAAGACAGGAAGACATGCGGTTAGACAGGGGGCGAAAGATGGCTAGGACAAGAGAACGGTAAAAGGACAGACGCTCCAAGCCCCCTGCAGGGAAGTTCACGAACTTCACCTCACTGACTGCCTCAATCAACCAAGTCTTGATACAAATTAAGGACGAGGGAGCGCTAACCTTTCCAGGCAAGTTGAAGGGAGATCCTAATAAGAGGTCTAGAGACAAATACTGCCACTTCCACCACGATCACGGCCATGACATGGCTGACTATTACGACTTGAACCAACAAATTGAAGCCCTCATCAAGCAAGGAAAGCAGCAGAGATTCGTCAGCAAAGAAAGGGCGGACCTACCCTAAGAGCAAGCTCCTCGATAGGAGAATGAGCATCCTAGGCCGCCCATAGGAGATATAAGAATGATTGTAGGGGGCACAACGACTGTTGGGTTGTCCAAAAAGGCCTGTAAGACTTACCTCAAGATAGTTCAGAACATCCAGTTGACGGGTTCTGTACCAAAGATGGCGCGAGTAGACAACACCATCATTGAATTCTTTGAAGAAGATGCCCGATGTCTTCACCACCCACATGATGATGCACTGGTCGTCAACATACGAGTAGGAGATTACAACACTCACCGAGTTCTGGTCGACAATGGCAGCTCGGCTGACATCTTATATTACCTAGTATTCCAATAGATGCGAATTGATAGAGAGTGACTGGTTTTGACGAACGCTCTGCTAGTTGGTTTTGGAGGAACAAGGGTGTTCCTTCTTGGTATAGTCACATTATCCGTGACGGTGAACAACTACCCCCAGCAGATCACTAAGGACGTAACATTCCTTATAGTCGACTGCTCGTTCGCTTACAATGCCATCCTAGGCGACCCACCCTCAATTCATGGAAGGCTGTAACATTAACCTACCATTTAATGATTAAGTTCCCTACAGATTATGGAATAGGGGAGTTGCGCAGAAATCAGGTGGCTACACACGAATGCTACATAGCTATGATGGAGATGGACGACCACATCTAGACCATGAACATAAAAGAACACTAGACAGTGACAGAACCCATTGAAACTCTTGAAAAGATACTTCTCAACGACTCCAAGAATGATCGAACGACAAGGATTGGTACCCTCACCAGCCTAACGGTTCCCCAAGCACTAACAACTTTTCTCAAAGACAACCGAGATGTATTTGCTTGGAGCCATGAAGACATCCTGGGAATAGACCCTTCGGGCATGGTGCACAAACTGAATGTGTCACCCTCCTTTACACTTATCTGTCAGAAGAAGCGATTATTAGCCCCAAAATGAGACCAAGCTATAGCAAAAGAAATTTGCAAGCTACAAGAGGTAAACTTCATTAGGGAGGTTCACTACCTCGACTAGCTGGCAAACGTGGTGATGGTCAAGAAAGACAACGAGAAATGAAGGATGTTTGTAGATTTCACTGACCTAAACAAGGCATGCCCCAAAAATAGTTACCCCTTCCCGCGGGTTGACGTCCTAGTTGACTTTACGGCCCAACACCAGGTATTAAGCTTCATGGACGCTTTTTCAGGTTGTAATCAGATCAGAATGGACGAAGTAGATCAGGAGAAGACTTCATTCGTTACTAGCCAAGGCCTCTTTTGCTATAAGTAATTCCATTTGGCCTCAAAAATGCAGGCGCAACGTATCAGAGGCTCATGAATAAGATGTTCGCACAGCAGATTGGGAGAAATGTCCAAGTCTATGTTGACGACATGCTGGTGAAAAGTTAAAGGAAGGAAGATCACTTAGAGGATCTCAAAGAAACATTTGACACCCTTCGCTCCTACAACATGAAGCTCAACCCAGGCAAGTATGCCTTAATAGTAATGGCAAGAAAGTTCCTAGGATTCATGGTGTCATAGAGGGGTATCGAGGCCAACCCAGATAAGATTTGAGCCATAATAGAAATGGCACCCGTAAGGAACGTGAAAGAAGTACAAAGTCTCAACGGTAAAATAGCAGCACTTAATAGGTTCATGTCAAGAGCAACGGATAAGTGCCTACCTTTCTTTTGCACACTGAAAAAATCTTTTGAATGGATGACCAAGTGTCAGCAGGAATTCGAGAATCTAAAGACCTACCTCTCGTCCTTTCCGTCACTGA
Organism: Quercus gilva; assembly: GCA_023621385.1. NCBI lineage: Eukaryota > Viridiplantae > Streptophyta > Magnoliopsida > Fagales > Fagaceae > Quercus > Quercus gilva. The sequence continues at coordinate 34,775,023 of CM042484.1, forward strand.
GTCCTTCCCTGCCCGGGGAAAAACTGTTCCTCTACTTAACAATATCCTTGGTAGCCGTCAGCGCAGCCTTGGTTAGGGAAGAAGACAAGGTACAGAAGCCCATGTACTACACAAGTCGAGCACTCCGAGACACAGAGAAAAGATATCCACCAATGGAGAAGCTTGCTTTCGCTTTAGTTATAGCAGCCCGTAAACTTAAGCTATATTTCTAGGCTCACACGGTGATCGTCCTGACTAACAAACCTCTACGGCGAGTAATGGGCAACCCCGAAGCTGCCAGATGAATGTCATTATGGGAAATAGAGTTGAGTGAGTTCGATATACAGTACCACTCACGCACTACCATTAAGGGACATGTGGTCGCCAACTTAATTGCGGAATTCACCAACACAAAATGCTAAGGGGCAGGAGAGTACCCTCAGTGGAGTATACACACAGACGAATCATCTAACAGGCTGGCTAGCGAAGCAAGCATTGTACTTCGCTCTCTAGAAGGGGACGAGATTGAATGCATGGTTCGTCTAGACTTCCCTACGACTAATAATGAAGCAGAGTACGAGGCATTAGTAGCAGGACTAGATCTCACCAAAACAGTAGGAGCCGCGAGTGTGATTATTCATTGCGACTCCCAAGTCACCACAATTCAAGTAAACGGCGAGTGTAAAGGTGAAAGGATAAAGAGGTACTTAGAGCAAGCAAAGAAAAGAGTGAACAACCTACAGACCAAGATTATTCAAATCTCTAGAGAAAAGAACGAGCAAGCTGACCGTCTTGCCAAGGCCTCATCAGCAGAACATGTGGTCATTCCCGATAAGGTACTCTCCTTTGTCTAATTTTTGCCACTGATAGATGACATCAATGTGCAGGAAATAGGTTCCAAAAGCAATTGGACCACCCCTATAGTCTCCTACTTGAAAGATGGCACGTTACCCGTTGATAAGGAAGCCGCAAGGAAGTTGAAGGTCCAAGCAGCACGATTCGTTATGATAAAGGACGTCTTATACAAGAGAGGCTTCTCTCGCCCATACCTAAGGTATTTAAGTTCCGAGGAAGCAGATTATGTCATGAGAGAAGTCCATGAAGGAATCTGCGGGAACCACTCAAGGTCACGGTTGTTGGTACACAAATTGATTCGAGCTGGATACTACTAGCCCACCATGCAAAAGGATGCCCAAACTTATGTCAAAACTTGCGACAAGTGCCAAAGGTTCAGCAACATTATCAAACAACCGTCGGAAGAATTAACTCCAATGACGGCCCTATGGCCATTTGCTCAATGGCAGTTAGACATCATAGGACCATTCCTGATCGCGGTACGGCAACTGAAGTTCCTTATAGTAGGTATAGACTACTTCACGAAGTGGGTAGAAGCTAAAGCCTTGGCCACCATCTCAAAGAAGAACGTGCAAAGCTTCATCTAGAGGAACTTCACATGCAGATATGGGATTCCCAAAGTCCTGGTCTCAGATAACGGGAAACAATTCGACAATGATCCATTTAGGGATTTTTGCTCATAGTTGGGGATCAAAAACCACTACTCCTCCCCCACCCACCTACCCTTAAGCCAACAAACAAGTTGAAGTCACAAACCGATCATTGCTTAAAATTATCAAAACTCGGCTCGAGGGGGCAAAGGGTATATGGCTTGAAGAGCTTCCAAGCGTACTATGGGCATACAGGACAACAGCCAGAACACCTACAGGAGAAACTTCATTTCGGCTATCATATGGGAGCGAGGCAGTTATTCTAGTAGAAGTCAAACTCACAAACTACAGGGTGAACAATCACGATGAAAGAAAGAACGATGAGGCAATGCATCTATAGCTAGATCTACTAGATGAAGTTAAGGCGACAACTAAGCAAAGACTTGCTCAATACCAGGACCTCATGGCCAAGCACTACAACTCCCGGGTTAAACACAGAGACTTCAAGGTTGGAGAGCTCGTCCTAAGAAAGGTAATGGGCGCCACCAGAGACCCAACTTAAGGAAAGCTTGGCCTAAACTAGGAGGGACCCTACAGAATCATGTCATGGCAAAAGAAAGGCACCTATCACCTAGAGACGCTAGACGAACAGAAGTTGCACCATCCATGGAACACCGAGCACCTCTGAAAATACTACCAGTAGAGAGGATAGCATGAAGAACAACACTCCTTATTTTCCAATTCATTTTAGTTAATTTTTGCTACAATACTATTTAAGCCCAATGGGCAGGTTTTTTTTTAAGAAACAATTTTTCTACATGCATTTATTATAATAAGAGGAGTTTATTTGGATATATTCATCTATTTCTACATGTTTACCCTATGCATTTATCAAATCTACGGTGGATGGATCCAAAATTAAGTGAACGGGTCTATAATTAAGTCCATAAGTGGACGAGTTCATCTCATAAGGATGAGTTAATATTGTTAAGTCCCCAAGAGGACGGATTTATGATTGAGTCCATATAATGGACGAATTCATCTGATAAGGATGAGTGAATATTATTAAGTCCATAAGTGGATGAGCTTAAAGTCCACAGTGGACGAGTTCATAATTAAGTCCATAAATGAATGAATTCATCTCATGAGGATACGTTAATATTATTAAGTCCATAAGGGGACGAGTTTAAAGTCCACAAGTGGACGAGTTCATGATTAAGTCTATAAATGGACGAATTCATCCGATAAGGATACGTTAATATTATCAAGTCCATAAGTGGACAAGTTTAGAGCCCACAAGTGGACAAATTCATAATCAAGTCCATAGACGGACGAGTTCATCCCATACGGATGAATCAATATTATTAAGTCCACAAGGGATTCATGACTAAGTAGACGAGTTCAAAAGTCCACTAGTGGACAGATCCATAATTGAGTCCATAGGTGGACGAGTTAACATTATCGAGTCCAAATGAGACAGATTCTTGCTCGTTTAAAAAATCCATGAGTGGACGAGTTCATTGTATGGTCCACCATTGGACGAATTCATTATATAGTTTACAAATGAATGAGGTCAAAATGGATGAATCACAATCATAACATCAAAAAGTTGACAAGTCCATAAGAACAAGGAATGAACATACACATACCAACGAGCAACACATATACTGAAAGCGACGAATATAAAATTCCATAAATAAAGTTTTTACAAATAAAGCCTAAAAAACAAAAGGGCATTAAACATTGTCTGGAAATTAGATCAAATTTGCAATAAAAAGAGAAGAAAAAAAAAGCTAAGGCAAAGAAGGCGGGGCGTCCAGAAGGTTCTCACCATTTTTGTCTTGCACATCCTGAGTGGGAGGATTTTCAACATTTAAAAAGCTCAGTGGACGGGACAAAAGAGACGACAAGAGGATCCGCAACAGGTTGAGCGAGGACGA